>OY728143.1:1088754266-1091254266 GCA_963277665.1 Viscum album | reverse complement strand
AAACAAGTTTGGAAATAAGAAAGCCTATTTTAACAAATCATTCAATACATTTTCAAGTAAAGGCAAGTTCACCAAGAACGGTTTTACAGTGATGAAATACTTTTAAAACAATGGCTGAAATAAAAATAGTTATAGAAAATAGTTTATGTAAAATCAGCAGTCATGTAAAGTAGTTTAAAAGCATTGGAAAACATTTATACATCACTTATAAATATTTAGGCGAGCAACATGTTCATCTCCCAAAAGGTACAAAAGTTTTAATCAGTTATGGGATTATTCACTCTCTATGTGAACTCAGAAAAATGTATATACACACATCCCTATGACACTGGCCAAAGGAGACTCATCACTAACCCATCAGGTATGTGACCCGCCACATGTATGTTTTAGAATGTTATCGTATCGTAGAGTGTATCCGAATAACTCACTGACTACGAAAAGCTTTCATGTGCTCTTACATGATGGGTGAACTATTTTATGAATTCTTAAATTACGATCAATCTCATTCTTCCATTTCAAAGTGCCAATTCCATTCCAATTAAAACCACAATAGGTTTTATTCAAAAATATGCCTTTTTCTCAAGATAATCCAATGGGTTTCTATCAATACATTTTATGACATTTTTATAAGTTTGAAATCCATTCAAAACCAATTCCATAAGTACATATTTCATTTTCACAATTAAAATTAACAATATAAATGAAAAAATTCCCATCAAATCCACAATTTAAATTAAACAACTTAAATCGACCAATTTTTCCATAACCACACCCAATTCAACGGAATTGGGGTTTTCCAAATTTTCATGCCAAAACATTTCAAATATCTCAATTCAATGGAATCACTCTTTATCAATTTAATTGAAATAAACATAAGTAATTGAATTTAAATCAATGATTGAAATAAATCAAGCAAATATAAAGATAATCAATATGGAAATTTGGGACGGAACCACATACCTCGAAGGATTTGACGAAAACCACAACGGTTGAAGAACACTCAATAATCCCGGTTGATTCTCCAAAATCCCATCCTAGATCCCTTCCCCTCGAAAGACCAAGACCAAAACTCATAATTTTGGCATTTACATACA
The DNA here is from genome assembly GCA_963277665.1 of Viscum album. Classification (NCBI taxonomy): domain Eukaryota; kingdom Viridiplantae; phylum Streptophyta; class Magnoliopsida; order Santalales; family Viscaceae; genus Viscum; species Viscum album. Next base: position 1,091,253,172 of record OY728143.1, on the reverse strand, counting down.
TAGATCTACCAATAATGGGCGTTGATATAAGAAATCATGGGAAGAGAGGAAGTATATCTAAGCAGATCTACGAAACCAATCAAGAAAGAAGAATAATGATCACATGCCTTGAGAATCACACTTTGATTCACCAAGAGGACCCTTTCGATCGCCTCCGGAACAAAGGGAGAACTATCTCTGACCACATGAGAAGATAAATCCCGAGTTAGGGACACTTCAGAGGAAAACCAAAGCATTTAGAGGCAAAACGAATGAGATCCACAATTTAAGGATCTATTTTTAAGTGATCAAACTTTTTGTCCGCACGTTTTGTCAAATTGTGTGCACACCAAGTAGATATCACTATCCTAGGTTGCTGGTCCGCACGATTTAGTCGCACAGTTTACCAAATCGTGCTCACACCGTGCATACCCCACTGTCCAGTGTTGCTAGGTTGGCATGGTTTGATCGCACAGTTTATCAAACCGTGTGCTAACAGTGCACAACCCATTACCTTTTTGTTTTACTAAAAATTTCACCCAAACTCACCCCCATGTCACTACTCCAAAATAGAGGAACTTAGAGACATAAAAAGTACCTGGAAACATAACGGTATGTTACAATGCTTGAGTCAAAGATGGTGTAAAAGGCCTCTTGATCAAAGTCATGTGTAGTTATTACTGTTCTTTCTCATGGTGTACTTATTATTCCTTGCCTTGTAATGAAACAATAAACTAATGATTACTGAATTTTGAAATCCCTCCTCTCCTCCACTATAACCCCCCCCCCCACTCCCACTACTTTTCACTCCTCTCAAGCCTTGTTCCACGCAAATATTCTACCCAAATATCTCTCAAAGATCCTCCCCCACGTCCAAAAGCTCCTACCCTCTTCAAAATTCCAAAACCTCTCCTCTTAAGAGGTTCTCAAAGGAGGATGTCTCAAGAGGTCAATTCCTCTTTTCATTTCCTTTATTTCTTTTATGTTCATTTTTTTTGTTTCATTCCTCACCTTCTTTCACCCAAATAATATGATAACACCAGTAACGTACAAGTATAGGAATGTTTTTATGCTAATGATATATTTCATTATCTTATATCCTTTCCCTAACATTTGAATTTTAAGAATGTAAAGCACCGTTTGAGATGTGCTAATTTAGCACATTCAAGGACAACAGTTTATCAACTTCATTTATTATAATTAATTTTGGTCATAAAACCATTTTTGTTTTGGTTGATCTAGTTTATTATATAGGTAATTTATCCTTGTTTTGGTTTTTTAATAATTTTTTAATAATGGTTTTATGTTAAAATGAAAAACATGTTCTTTTTTATTAAACCCACCAATTAAACAAAATAGTTGTCACTAAGGATATAGAGATAATAAATCGACTTCACTATACTTAACCAAATTAAATTTAAAACAATTTAATCTCTTGTATGTTTACTAATATCATATAACTTCAATTCTGTAAGCCACTCTCATCTTACATATTTCTCCAAACATGAATATAACCAATGTAGTCTTTATAACCAAGTAACAAAAGAGCCTGAATAATGAAATTGAACCTCATAACCAGTAAAAATGGTTTTAAAGGACATAAAATTATTATACTAAAACAATCAAATATATGAAATGTTCTATAATTATTAATTAAGAAACCAAATTTGTTTATTATGGTCTTTAATAGAAAGTGGATTACACCAACAAAATTAAGGTAAGGTACCCTCTCCATTTCTCTTTTAATCAAGATTGTCATATATGGAATGCCATTTATACATAATATCAAATTGGGGGGGTATATTTGTGCACCTCCCCATACTGTCTTATTGATGTATACGTGATGATAAACTCCTTTTCCCTCCCATTAAGACCTCTTAGGTACACCAGACTCTATGCCAATAAACAGTAATGAATTCTACCTGAACCCCTTTTGTTTATTCGGGATGCCTTATATTTATTTATATCAGTGTGGAGTAATAATATCTGATTATGTACATATTATGAATGATTTTTAGTTTTAAAAAATTCATTTAAAATATTATCTCCATAGAACTTTCGGATAAGGAAAGATGTTTTATGGGAACAACAATGATTTTTACCCAATTTAATGTGCACTCTATCATATGTTGTAAGCCGTCATCGTCATTATAAAATCAGTTTATTTGTTGTGAAAACCATCTTGGTTAAATTCTGATTTTTATATAAAATATTTCCATCTTTTTTATTTTTAAAATCTCTATAGTATTTTCCTCAAAACCACAAAAAAATATTTTAATGATAATGTTTTTCAAATACATTTATTAAATTTTGTCACTTTTATTTGACACCACCATCCATGTTATATTCCTATTTTACCTTATGAACGTCCATGTATGTTCTAATCCATTTAATTCATGGAAACATTAAAGATACACTCATTAGTTATGATTTATGTTATGATTGTGGCACCAAATTATTTCCATGGATATCCATATGTATATGAATGGTTTATTATGTATGATTATTTATATGGAATGATTATTTATTTGGAAATAATAATCATGAAAATGTTGAGATGGGTGCACCCAGATAGTTCTCTCATGCATTGGGTATTGTTACATCTCATTAGAAGCGATGTGAAATGGGATTGGCGGTTATCCTTGACCAAAAATAAATTGGGAAATGGTATTGGAGGTTAGCCTTAAACCATACTAAAGAAATGTTTTATGATTATGCCACATTTATATGATTCCTGGTTAATATGATCCCATGCATATATGATATGGTTTCATGTGGTCCATGCTTTGGATATCATTATGTCATGCCACCTAACACATGTGATTAAGATACATCCTTATGTTCTTTCCCTTACTGGGCTTTTTAGTTCATCCCTTTGTTCATGTGTTCCCCGGGATACGCTATACAGATGTAAGGTCTCAAAGGAAGTTAGAAGATTTTTATTGATATTAAATTAAGAAGTTTTTTATCCCCATATATTAATATTTGGGTACCTAGTACTCCAAGAAACTATACATAACGTTCTTGTCTAGTACACAGATGTATAATTATACCTAAAATCATGTAACAAAATAGGAAAAAGGCTTGGGTCTCTATAGTCCCAAAAATAGAGAACACATTTTTCTATGAATACTATGAAACACATATAAGGGGTATCTCCGAGAACTGATGGAGGCACCATGATACCAATATGGATCAACCTTCAATGCATGGGATCATATGACAATTATTCTAAAAACCATACCGATGTGACCTTCTATATGGAGGATCGGCACCCTTCTCAGGGAGGTCATGCAGATTCCACAAATTCTAACTAGGGATAATAGAGGATCACATTCTAGTCTCAATAAGGGACAACAAAAATCTATCCAAGTCTCAACCTATATAGGGGATCAAAACCTTCTTATGTGGATTTCATTCTACATTATTCACTTGAGTAAAATTACTAAGGGAACACGCTAAAACAATACATGTCCAAACTAGGAAAATAAAGCACCTCAAACACTCTTGATGGGTGTACACGATATGTACCTAGGGGTACACGACATGCCCATCTATCTGAAGTCTTTCCAATGTGTAATTTCCCCAAACAACATGTAGTCTCCACATTAATTTTGTTTAGAATGGTTGCACAATGTCTTGAGGGTCACAGTATCCTACATCCATCTCTTAAACATGTTTGTGTGCCAAATCTACATCTATATACTAGTATGTGTACTCCAAGTCATGTCTGTGTAGGAATACACAGTTTATCCATGACTGTATACTCCAACCTATGAATTTTTACTTTTTATGTACACACTATGCCAATTGGAGAGGGATACAAACTGTGTGACAAGGGTAACATGCCATGTGATCATCATCTTCCTCCCAAAACCCATTGTCGTCGCTGAAGTGGGACCACAATCCATAGAATCCTAGATTACACATTTTTTCTATGTGATTATCTTGTTTCTAGATCGACGATAAAAAAACTTCTCCACCACATCAAAAATCAATTTTTGACCACATCTCGATAGAAGAAATCAATATTACAAGTTTTCCAAGAACTTTTATCACTGAGAAACACATTTTTTCAATATTTCCACTTGAAAATCAAATAAAAACATCATTCATTGTTTCACAATGAAGGACAATGAAGAACTAAAAAACCCAATCTACTTGATTAGCTTCCAATGAAATGGGTGTGAAATAATAAATTGATAGATCATAGTCAATGAAAGGTCCAACGAATAACGACCATAGTGAAAAGTAGAATTGGAGAATAAAATCACAATCAAACTATAATAATGAACCTTAATGGATGATTTTTTCAATTGTGGATTGTCTTCCTTAGTATGGTAATAAAATCAAATAAAAATTTTATTCAAATTATTTCTTCTTATGAAATCCAAGAAAAATAAATCTCATCATGAAATATGAATGATTCTTTTATAAATATATTCAATTATTAGTTCATGTTAGTCACTGTAATTAAAAATGGAGAATTAAGCAACTGAAACACATTCCAAACATTGATTTTGATTGGTTGTTTTTGTAGAATGAAGATATATTTCATTATTTTGAGAGATCCTTCAAAATAAATATTTATAGATCATTGATCTGTGATCAGTTTTCTTTCATTAGGAAGGATTATCTAGATCACTCCCCAACAGCTCTACAAGGGATTTCATGGTTATGTGTCTATCTATAGTAGTTTGACATAAAAATATGATTAATGATTTTCAATTTACTTCTCCAAGACAACTTATTTTAAATAATTTATTTACATTATTTTATTCACTTTATGCACATGATGTATTTTTCACAAATGACACTCTCATACCAATGTTAGGCCACAGCTAGTGTAAAATCGCCATTTTGAATTCAATGGGGCCCTTAAATTTCTATTTGGGGAACCCATTTTGGATTCATTCCATTTGTTTTAGGAAAACTCTAGAGATGTTCTATTTAATATTTTCATATGTTTCAAAAATTTATTCCATTCATAATGAGCCAAAAAATCACATTCCATATCCGTTCATGGTGTCTAAAATGATCCATATAATATTTAAAAATAATACATAGAAAATATGAGACGTTACATGGATAATTATAATAAGTAAATTATTAATAATGTAAATACTTATTTTTTGGATATCGAGATGACATGCATCATGATAACTCTTTATTTATGTACTTTTAGTAGATTATTTAAAACTATTGAAGAAAAAACCATAATATTTGGCCAACTTATTCTTCTCATTTGACATATCGATGGATCAAGGGGATAACTACTAATATGCCCCAGAAATAGATTCATGTAGAAAAAATTAATCATATATATTATGAATGATTTAATTCTTTCATCAATATGTTTTATCATCAAGTAATTGAATTTTTTTTGATGAAAATTGATCGATATTTACTCAGTCAATCAAACAAAATTCAACGTAAACAATATATCTAAAAATTTAATACAATTTGGGAAAAAATTAAAAAAATACATGATTATGGATATGTGAGAGAAATAAAATTTACAATAAATATTTTCACAGAAATGTGATTGTTTCATGATAAATTATAAAATCATAAAAAAAGAGATATTTTAAAATAATTTTTACCGCATTGGAAATCTTTATATTTTATACCATTGAATAATAAACTGTAAAAAAACATAAATAATAATTAAAAATAGTAATTCTTATTATATACATCAATAGAGTAGAATATAGAACACATAATTGTGATTAGTTTCATAATATCAATAATATATTGGTGAAATAGAAATTGATATGAAATCCTATATAATGGTTAAAATGTTGGTGTAATATTTAATCAAGGAAACAATTATTTGTATCATATTTAAATCAAAATAAATAAATCATAAATACAATATATGTGATTGATACTTAATTAATGACATTATCTAATATTATAAATCACAACAATGATTTAATAAATCCCATTTAAAATAAATTGAGTAATGAAATAAATCACGTGACACTAATTTTCATGTCCAATCCTATTGAATTGTATAATTAAAATTTAAAAATAAAAAAATTATTATTGAATTATTCATTATATTATATAAAAATAGGATATATATTCATCATTTAAAATAAATTAGGCGCATAACATTTCAGTATATCTCAATAACGATAAATTGAGTCAATGTCCATTACATCACACATTCCATTAGATTAACATTTATTAAAAACAAGTATTATGGTTTTATAAAATTTAATAACTTTTAATAAATAATTAATTCTTTTAATAATATCATATATTATCCCTTTAAAATATTTGTCAATGAATTTTTAATAATATTTCATTATTTTTTTCAGTTTGTTTGTTAATTTTTTTATTTTTTAAAGTAGGGTTTGTAATGAGAGTCCCAGTTCTTATAAATATGATATAATTTCATCATATAAATATGTGAAAATATGTTATAAATACTATATTTACTCATTAGATACATTATTATGAAAAATATTAAATGTATTGTTGAAAAACATTTTCACATCTATTTGTGGAGATGGTATGTCATACATATGCATGTGCGATGATATAAATCCCTTAATCGGAGAAATTTTAAGGAATCAGGTGATATATTAAATTTATATAATCAATATAAAATATAAAATATATCATATATCATTAATTTTATCCTTATTAAATTAAATGTAAAGCTTATGTGGAAAAAAATTTGCATCGCTTCTTTAGGTGTTTATTCTCCATACACATTATCTATGTTATCATACATCAAACAAAATGGAATGAAAGATGATATTTGTGAATTTATAATTCCTCAATATTATTTTTATGATTATAATAATATATATTTATTCAATGAATAATTATATAAATCCATTATATGTGGTGTTGGAAAACAAATTATATCAATTCATGAGGCGGTTTTTTGTCATAATAATAATCAACAGTTTTGTTTCCATTTTAAATGAAGAGGTGATGAATATTGGATATAAAATTAAAATAATTACATAAAATTATATTTTAGATACCATTTATATTATTTTTTTCATTAATTATTAATATTTTAGTGGGGTTCATGAAAAACTAAATGAAACCCCTCATTTAATAATTTTATCTTATATCTGAGAACAACTTTTGGTTTCTAACAAAATCTTTACTATGATGAATTTTTTATCATACAAGAAATAGTTTTATTTTATGGAGGGATTAGTGAATTTGTATTAGAATATATTGGCTTATATATATGGAATTTTATGTCAGAAGAGGGTAATGAAATTGGATATTTTTTTATTAGTGGAGGATAAGACCCATGTAGTTGTATTTGAGAATCATCGATGACCCAAGCATTTGTTTCATTCCTATATCCTTGAAAATTGGAAATTTTACAACTTTATAGGATATAATTTCTAAATATAGAAAAATAATGTTTTTTCCATTTTAGAAGGTACTATTAAGAAATGTATTCTTAGTTTAAACCACTAGTAAATCAATTGATACCTTAACCATGGTAATTAAATTTTATTTATTTTGTAATTAATAATTTTCAAATAATTTTTTTAAATGAATAGATAATAAAAAATGAAATTTATAAATATGAAATACATTGCTCTTATTGAATGTTCTAGAATTTGGATTATCTGTTTCCAAATTATACATGTAGACATGATGAAAATCATGTTATCAAAGTGGGAATTTACATTGGAATATAAGTTTTTAATATCATAATTCTATATAAAATTGATTCTAATGACTTAATATAGTTAAATTTTATATTATTTTATAATATTTAACATTAAATTATATTTAAAACATAATTTTTATTTTAAATTCTATATATTAAAAGACATATATCAAAAATAATAATAATTATATATCAATATTCAAAATAATAGAATATTTAAAATTAAATATAAAAAATATAAAATAAGATAATTTGGATATTCTGATATCAAAAAATTAAATTTAATTTTAAAAATTATTATGTATAAAATTTATATAATCTAATTTTATAACAATAATAACTAACCAAGTTATGATCAAATAAATCACTTTCATGATTTTATTCACAATAAAAATATTTATTAATATTTGAATAAAAATAAAAATTAATTTTACTAATAAAATTTATTATAATGTATTTTAAAAAAATATCAAAAATTCATCATTTTAATTACTAAATTTTTTATTTTATTTTTGAAATCAAACTAAAAAATTTTATCTGTGTATATGTTTTTTAATATTGATTTCTCAGTGAATAGTTAAAAATACACATTCTCTCAATACATTTTGTTATTTAAATGTCCAAATATTTATATAAGATGACATTATTGTCCATAAGAATTATTTATTTATATATAATATACTTAATTACTTTTGAATCAAATTTATATCTGATTATAGTGTAATTTTTCTATTGAGGTTGAAAAAAATATTTTTCATAAAACTGTTTTGATATACAAAATTTAACTCCTTCTTAATTAATTTTTTCAATACACAATTACTAATTATATAAATTATATTTTGATATAATATATCCTCAAAAATTAATATAAATTGAAACAATGATTATTATTCATCATAGAGTTAATATAATGTCATATCTTTATCCAAAAAATATACAAAATGAAAGTGTGATTTCACATTATGCCTGTGAGATTTGTTTGAAATTTAATTTATCAAATATTGTTAATTTACTATTGAAAAACATATTCCATATTTTAAAATAATAACATTATAAATTTTCAAATAATTTCTATGTTACTTTTGTCCAAAACGAGTAGTTAGAATAGTATAAATCAATTAGGGATATTAAGGTAAAAATTGAATTAAGGGGTTTTCTAAAAAGATAAGGGTCTAAATGGCCTAAAAACATTTCAAAAAACTAAATTATTATCATAATTATTAGTAATAATTTATATTTCTAGATGATACTATGTACTTAAAACTTGTTCCAAGTGAGAAACAAGTGTACACCATTATCAGTTCAATAATTACAAGTCTTCCACTAACATCTCTAATAAACAGACAACAGTCAGCTTTCTCCATCCCAACCTAAACCCATAAAAGATTAGAAAATACTTTCCAAATAAAATTAAAACATCCAAATCATCATTTTAAAAACCTATTTTTTTTTTCAGAAATCCATTGTTGGAATTATTTACACATAATAGTATATACTCAGTTTGAGAAGAGGTAAAATTCATAATGATGCCATTTTTTATTTCCACCTAAATTAGATCATAATAATTTATTTATATACAAAAACAACGAAATATTCCATATAATTATATGTTTTTTGTTTTTGACTAATACTAATATCCTCACATGGGAAAATGTAATGTTTCTCATCTATATGATAGAATACCTCCTCACAAATCGATGATAAGAACTTTTCAATCAACACATATCATAATTGAGTATAATGATGTGTATAACGTATATATATGATAATAATTATAATAATTATATATTTATAGTTATTATATCAAATATATATCTTTTATAATTTTTATATTTAAGTGATACGCTAACACCCCTCGTGTGCACAGTGGAATACCACATCGCGAACCAATGCGATTATTTTTTCTGTAACACATTACATATAAACCAATAAGGATAATATAATGATTATATGTTATATACATGAAATATTTAATATATTTATCCCACAATTATCATCATTATAAAAATATATAACATTTTCTTTCAAAAATTTGCAGTCACTGAAAAATGATAATGTTATTCCTTTACCAAAGGATTATCACATTCAAAAATCAATATAATACTATTTTAATCCCCTACCTACGTTGTTGATATAGATAAATATGTTTAAATAAATCATACATAATATATTACATCATTGTCATTATTTAATGAAAAAATTCTAATCACCACCATTTCTTAATGAATATTGAAAATGGATGTGATACTCTTGTGTTCTTATGGACCATCATCTCTATGATTGTAAGACTCATCATTTCTCAATACCATCATTCATGATTGGTCATAATATTTAATATTAATTTATAAATATAAAAAGTATTTAATGATTATTTATTATGATTTGACTAAATATTTATCTCTTTGGCCATGGTCTACTATCCAGTGTCATTATTTGACAGATGATCCAAATATCATTGAACAACCTGTGTAAACATAATCTACTATATAATCATATATAATATGGTAATAAGTGAAATTAAATAACATTTAAAATTTAAAATTATTATATTAACATAAATATTTAATATATGATTATTATTATGTATGATAATAAACATGTGTGATGATTTAGAATCATGGTAAGTGACATGGTCTCAATTTCCATTCGTTGTGGCATATTTTGATTATATAAGAATACATTCATTTATTCATAGTCAATACTTTCCATATGAGATGTTATATAATGAATTTTTCCATTATAAATTAATTTTATATATTATAAAAATTATTTTTTATGGTTCCTATGATTCAAATATTTCTTAATGTGACATTCTACTTTTCATTAAAAAAAATTGTCTTTTAAGGAACATATATTGACTCTTTCTTATTATTCATGGTGTATATTTTCGAAAATATATTAATATAGACTAAATATTTATTTAAATGAAATTTATTTACATTCATTCAATGTATTATGGAAAATATTAATATATCTATTTATTGTTTTTCATTATTTAAAAATGAATTTTTTTTGCTCTATGTTAATTTATATGTAATGATTGTCTTTTCATAAATCCATAACCATTATTTAATGATTGGAATACCCTATAATAATTTTTAATTTATTCATATGGGAACCCTATTTCACTATTTCATGATAAAATATATTTTGAAAATTGTTATTTAAAGGAAATGTGCATTTTGATATCCAAAATTCTTCATTAAACGAGTTTAAAAGAATTTATCCTTGGTTAATGATAAAAAGATTCATACAGAAAATGTTTAATTCAAGACATAGTCTGAGAAATTTTTTTATGGTTTCACCTATATAGTATTATATGATCTCATTATAGATTATATAATAATTGTTCCAAGATAATTATCCAAAACATTGAGTAATGATTATATTCACTAAGGAATTATATTGGGAGATAACTATATAGTTATTCCAATTTTCTAGGGTTCTGTAATTGTTCTACTTGTGTTCTATGAGATAATTTTACGATGAACCTATATGACATGTATATTCTTGATAATATTTTTTTTAGATATATTTGTTTTAAAAAGGAAATATTTATGATCTTTCAAAAAGATTAATAATTCACCCATTCGCTATGAATATTGAATTATAAGAGTTAGGTTTTGATGATTTTTTAATTTCTCACTAGAGTGATGAGTATCATATTTTTATTTAACTTATTCTACATTTTGTGATCATCATAAAATTTAATTGTGATTTTTACAAAATTTAATAATTGAAAGTGAAAGGAAATGGTCCTGTTGAATGATGTGATCATTTTTTAGGAAAATAAATAATGTTTTTTTATGTTTTACAATTTGGGAATAATTGATACTGATAAGATCATAAAAATTATTTTTATGTGGTTTGGATATATATGAGTTATGGATAAATTCTATAAAAATATAAACCTCAAAAGATAAAAAATTTACAAGAATTGGTTATTGAAATAAATATCAATATAATTCAGTGATTATGGAAGGGGACTAAGAGTTGGTATCATATGGTGGTTTTGAACATTTTAGAGGTTAAGTTAATTTTAATAGAATTACCCTAAAGGATTTTAACTTATATTTATGGTTAAATGAATAGGAAAATTATGATTATGGTTTAACAACATCTATATTTTTATTTTTTTAGCATTATTTTACATAGAGGAAAATAAGATACTATAGGGGGATGGAACATAGAGTAATATAGCTTTCAAAATATGCACCATGAGATAGTTGGAATTAGAATAGAGTTTCTTGATGTAGTGGTGGATCTATTGAAAATAGTTACTAGTGACAGTGGTTTACATAGTAGAGGGGAAACTGATATGTCACAAAGAAACTTTTTTATTGTGGAACAATTTATTAAACAACATTACAAATCATTCAGTATATTCTACAACCTTGTTATATCCAAAGGATCAAAAAATTCTCTGAAAAACATATTTGTAGTCATGCAGTGTTCTTAACATAAAATTCAACTCTTGTAGTTAATCATTTTAAAGATGAAACAGATTGATGGTGTTCAATGGTTAATAATATTTAATAAAAAGAACAAATTTATTCTATGGGAGGTAATATTTATAAAGAAACTTTCATAGACAATATTTTTCCTCTAGTTTTTCAACTTTTCATGGAAAATAATTCCTTTATTTATGGAAAAATGTGATTATTTTTGTCCACTAATGTAGCTATTTCCTTAATACTACACAGGTATATAAAAGATAATTTTGGGATATTGATATTAAAATGGATATATTTTTCGTCGGAATATTTTTTTTATAATAAAACCTTTGGATGCATGAAAATTTAAAATCTATGAGAATGATGTTTGTTGTGTTCAAAATAGTGATATGGAATTTTTGGACACTTCAGATCAACTGTACGATCAATGTAAGAAGGCATTAAAATATAATTTGATGGGTAAAAATACAAAGTAGTAATTTGGAGGTGTGAAAATTAATTTCCATTCTTGTGGTATGTTTAATAAATATCACAGTAGATAATGTATCATAAAATCTAAAATGTGTTATCTATGTGGAATTTTTGGCTATATGGACCATGATTGTAAGAAAAATAATCATAGAGAATAAATGTATGGGGTAACTGAGAAAAACCCAATATTTTGGTATTTTAGTTACAATGATATGGGTTATTATGTTAATATGTACCTAAGGTTAGTAACTCGGTTTCTAAATAATCAAAACTAGATGAAAAGGATGTGGAAAAATGTTTTCTTCTACAAAGATTGATCTTAGTCGATAAACTGATTTGTGGATAGGTATTTAACTTCTTTATTTAAATATTACCGACACCCTATTTGACTCTGGAATTTTATATTCAGTTATTTCGAAAAAAAATTCATGTAAATTGGGAGTGACACCTCATGAATGAATGATATAATAGTTTGTGTAAATTTTGGTCAATGTATTAATGTAAACAAAATTTATACGAATCATAAATGTTTTATCTCTAGGATGGTATTAAAATATCCATAATGTAGTTTTATATAATTATGGATATGGATGGGATTTCTATTTATCATTATAATATTTATTTTGAATAAATAAATGAATTTTAAAATTATTTCTTAGATTTAATAACATACCAAGAAGCCGAGAAAATGATTAGTGATAGATGTAAATGTAATTTACCTCATAATTTTAAATTGAATGAAACTATTAATTTTATTGATGTGATAGTAATGAATAAAAACATGTATGTTCTAAAATATGATTTTTATTGAGTTATTATTTATCTATAAGTAGAGTTTCATATTTACTTATTACACAATCTGGAGACTATTTAAAAATCAACATATTTAATAAATAAATTGTAACTCTTCGAATTGGAATGAAATTACTAGTGTATTTTAATAGAAGCATTATTACCCATAGTAATTCACCATGTGGAGATCCTATTTTTTTTTTAAAAATACTATGATTCCAAAATAATTTTAATTGAATATATTGACATGAATAAAATTGTTAATAACATCTATCATTTTTATCAAAGTAATGATTTTTTTCGTCATCCCTAAGGATGATAATATATTTTTATGGCTGACTTGAGTTCATATTACCATCAACTGTGGTTGAAGGAGGATGAAATTCTAAATACATTATTTTGGTATAGATAAAGAAAACCATGAATTTTTAGTTGTTACCTTGGGGTTGTCTTATGAAACTAATGTATTTCTAAACATTATGAGTAGATCTTCTCAAGAGTTTTTAGAAATGATTATCGTCTGTTTATTGAAGAAAATTTCTAGTACACAAATATTAATGTGAAACATGAAATATAATAAAGAATTTTTTAATAAAAAATTCAAAAAATTATGTAGTATATTTAATAAATTTGAAATATTTCTACAAAAAATTAAATTCATTCAATATATTTTTTCTAATGATGGTGTAAATGTTGAAACTATACCAAAACAAATGTGTAAGAATAGACCATACCCCCAAATAAATCATAGATTTATGTTTTTATTAGATTAGTGGGATACAATGTGGATTTTCATAAAACTTTTTTCAATGGTCTTTCTGACAGACTATGTTAACTGGAAAAGTAGTTTAATTCATCTAAAAAAACATTGAATATTTTCTAGGAACTAAATATAATGATTTTCATTTTCCACTACCTTCTATAAATGAATAATTTATCATTTATAGAGAATTTTTTTTAATGGAATTGATATTTTCTTATTTCACTATGATTAGATGATTTATTTTTCATCATGTTAGTTGAAACATAATGATCTAGATTACCCAACACATGATACAATGTTATTTCGTTTGTTTGTTTTCAATGATTTTAAGCCTCCATTAAAATTTAGTAATGTGTGAAATATATATTGACCAAAATTGAATAAATATATTCTTCACACATAATTAATCAAGCATGATATATATAAGATGGTCACAGATTTATTATGTATATATTTACATAGAAGTAATTGTACATAATATATAGAAGATTAATGGTAATGATCTTGGATTATGATTTCTCAATTGATTACAATCATGGAACACATAAAAAAGAATTTGAATATTTTAGTCAAAATATAATTAAAAATTATTTTTTTTTGTAAAGTGACACTTTGTTTAATGATTTAATAAATGTTTTCCATGTTTTGGATACTTATACATCTTCTATATTGATTCATATTTTAATGGAGTCTACATTTTCAAAAAGAATAAGAAATCAAAATTTTTTGATTAATATTTTCAAGAAATGGTAGAATATGATAATAAGTCAAAGTTGAATTTTTTTTAATATTTATGATGATGGTACATTGGAATTAGAAAATTAAATCATGTTACTTGTGATTTCCCAATTAATGGTAAAGTTGTTTTGTGAGGCTCATAGTTCTCATTTTTCCATTCATATACGAATTAATCAAATGTATAGTGAACATCATCAGTATTTATGGTGTGATGGATAAAGGATGATACTTTTGACCTTACCAGGATGTTTTGTATAGATTTCAATAGTTTATAGTAGAATAAAAATTACCTTGGGGAATGCATCATCCATTTCCATTTATGGAATGGAAATTATAAAATATATCACTAAATTATGTGCTGGGGATACCAATAAAATATCTATGTAAAAAGGGGATTTAGTTTATTATTGAACAATTATATAAATATTCACATTTACATCTCATTCAATATAATATGTCTCTATATCATGTTCCAGGATTATATATTAACAAGATAGTCAGGTAACAACGATTTCATTTCTCTATTGTATATTATTGTTGTTCCCGGTTCATATATAATTATTTAAATGTACATTAAAAATAATTGTGCAATTAAGTAAATCATTGTTTATTAATCAATCAAAAAACCAATGGTCAGTTTGAGAAAATTATTTAGACGGTTTCATATATATTTTTTAGTTTTTAATTGATTATAAGGGAATTTGGGATTAATATTATTATTTTTTTGAGTTTTCATATAATAATATTGTTTCATCCAGAATAAGGATGTAGCCATTTTAAATATTATATACAAATAGGTGTTATACATGTTTTTGGGGATTTATTAGAATAAAGTTTTGTTTATAGAGATAGGGTTGGTTGTGTAAATTTTTGAGGAGCTATAGTTAACAAAATATGAAGATGACTCATAATTAGAAGAAATTTTATAGAGATGACTAGTGGAATTATTATTCAACAAAGGCCAGTGATCATGATTCTATTAATGTATCTCCATTGCAATGTGTTATTAGTTTTTGTTAAAAAAGGAAGATAAGCTCATGGTTCATTGGACTATATAAAATCTAGGATGAATTTGGATGAGTTTCCTATCGAGTGGATTTCTCCCATGTTTTTCAAAATTAGAAAAATATATTACATGTTTTAATGATACGGAAATATGTGGATGATTAAACAATTTTTTTAGAATTAATTTATTATTTAGTGAAGGTAATCATTCATATGAGGGATATCAACTTGATATTACTGACCATAGAGAGAATATTTTGTCAAATATGTTGATTCACCAGGTTGTGGTTTTTATAGAAAATAAATGGTTAATGAAGATACATGGGAGTCTAAAAATTATTTTAGAGAAATATATATAAAAATTATTAATAAGTGAAAAAATGGAAACGGAGTAATTTTCAAATGGAGTGAAGAGTGTAACAACCCATGTAATGATAGAATAAATAACGTTATTTACATTATTCAATATAAAAAATTTAAATAAATTTTAATCCAAAAATAAAATAGATTTTACTAATTATTTTTAATATAAGTTTTCATTTTATATATAAATGTATGATTTTTTGAATATTAATTAGGGATTATAAATATATTTTTTCATAAATTACCACATGAAAAAAAAATTTCTGAAATTTTTGTATTTTATAGAAGTTATTTATTTTTTAATAAATAATGAAAAATTAATTTTTCCAATATGTTAAGTTATTTTGTAGTCAGTTATTTTTTTTAATAATATCACCAAAAGCATAATTATAATTTATTTATATTAATTCTTATTAATTAATTTTTAATCATTTATATATTTCATTTTTAATAGGTTTTTTTTAGTTTGGGATTTACATTAAAACAATTTTGAAATGAATTATACATATATTTTTAAATTAATTACGAAAATAAATATATTTTAATTGTATAATTGAAATTTATAGATAGTATTTAATTAAATAATATTTTTTATTATAACCAATAAAAATGTGTTATATAGTTAATATAAAAGAATCGTTTACTTGAAAAAAAAATTCTGGAAATCATTCTATTTCTTTGTATCTATATGTTATTTGTTAAATTTAAAAATTCCATTTATATGAATCGAATACCGTGAAATGGATTAATAATTTTGAATTATAAATATTTTATTTTTTAATAATGTTGACTAAATTATTAGCAATAATGAATTGTGAAAACTATAATAATTTATTTCCTCAATTAATGTATAAATGATTTACCAGGGGTCAATCTAAATTGACAAGGGATAAAATGACAAAAACACTTGTCTAATAAAAATTTTATGTGAATATTGAGAACTTATTCTATATTATGGATCAATAATAATACATTTGTGGACCGAATTTTTTTTAATAATGTGGTAGAAAATAATGTGTTCCAAAAACTACAATTTTCCATCTCATCTCAATTATAAAAGGCTGGCCCTGTCCTCTATTTTCAACCATATTGAACATTTTTCACCCAATAACATAAATAATAACATAAATTATTATATTAAATAATCCTATATTCTGGGTTTTGTTGATAAATATATTATAATAATACATAATGATAAACCTTAAGTGTTTGTCAATGAATATGTTAAATTCAATACTGGGGGATTTTTTATTATTTTCCAAAATCATGAAAATATTCTTCTTTTTTCATATACAATTTCACTAATATCTCCCATACACTAATATGGTATTATCTTAAAGTCATAAAAAATTTATTAATCTCATCTTCCCTCAAATGTTAATGGAATATGTCGCTCATGTGTGTAATGGAATCCCATCTCGTGAACCAATGTTAGATGTTTTCCATCAATTCATCTAATAGATGGTTATGATGGTGGATATAAAGAATATTTATGATATTATTTTAAAAAATATTATTATTTATTCACTACAAAATACAGTCCTTTTAATTTTCATTCCCTAGCGTGAATGTTATTGTCACTAATTTATATGGTAGACTACAACCTCATGAACTAATGGGATTCATTTTTCACTAACACATTATATAAAATGTAATAAGAATAAAAAAGAAAATTATATGATATAAATGAATTAATAATGATATTATTGAAATATGTATCTTTATAAAATGATAATATTTTATATTAAATAGTTCCATTTATCTAATAAAAAAATTATAATGTCGTTCGTGCATGTGTGGTCTACCTACTACACGAAGTGATGTGAATATATTTTAATCACGTATCACATGGATGAAATATACACACACACACATATATATATATATTGAAATAATACGATATATAAGATATTATTATCATTTTGGAATGATAAAATATTACATGAAACTTTTCCAAAATGATCAATGAAAAATGTAAATGTTATTTATTAGCATGTACAACCAATAGTCTCCATGATCATATCATAGTTAATTTATCAAAAAATTCATTAATTTTTTTCATCAAATTATAAATGAGGTATAAATATGATAATTATTTAATTATAACTATATTTCAGATTTTTAAATGATACCCTCATGGACCCAAGCCAACCTAACAGTCATTTTTGACACAAAATCCAAATATAGTAAAAATACCCAATGTAATCTTAATAGATTAGGTAATATGTATATATATATATAATGCTAAAAGGATAAATAAATGGAATAATAAACTAAAAAATGTTCTTAATAATGTAAATAATTATCATATGACTACTATTTATGAATTTTAGGAATATAGATGATGATTCCGACCCAAGGAAAGAATATTCTATTCAATTTACATTCATTGAGTCATATTTTTAATCATATGAACCTATATTTCATTAATTGGAGTATGTAATGTCCATATTAACTTATATATCATTAATTAATGAAATATAATTTAATTTAATGTTTTTAGTGTTAAATTTTCATAGTTCTTCTGATTTAAATATTTGAAATGTGATAAGGGACTTTTTTTGAATGAAAACTATTTTTTCATTATAACTATAATTTTATTCATTGTACATACTATAAAAGTAATTTTATTTTTTACATTATAGGTTTTTTAAGTAAATTATTTTTCTACTTCAATGTATTTAAAAAAAGTTATATTTTTATGGAATTTTTGAAATTCATTACCAAGAAAAAATAATATTTTATTTTAACATATAGAAGATGATGAATTTCCATGATTCTATAACAATTATTTTAATAATGGATTCCTATTAAAAGTGTGATTATATTTTCATGGAAATTTTTTTTGATATAGATTACTTATGAATTAGAAAGATAATTTTGAAAAAAAGCTTATTTTTATATTTGAATGTGTTCTATAAACGGGTTTAAAGAGAATTTTCAAGGGTTTTTCCATGAAAATTTGCAAGCACAGAATGTTTTTTTCATGATATGGTAATTATATTTTTTTTAGGATTGGTGATCTTATATTCTACTGGGTGAGCCACTTATAGAGTATGTAATGGGTGATCCACGAAATTTCCCTAATGAATTGGGTAATTAATATGTTTTATAGAGAATAAAATTTGATGTTAACTAAATGGTTATTATTATTTTTAAGGGTTCTAGATGGGTTATGAAAGGGATTTATGATATTATTTCAAAAGGAACCTACATTAATTTTTTATGATTCCAAATGATTGTTCATGGAAAAAATATCTTTTAAACAACATTAATATTTTTATTTTTTGAATAATGATAATTCTTATTTTGGGTAAAATATTTTGTTTTAATGAAAAAAATCATCAATTTTCATGTTTTCTCATTGTACTAATTGAATATTTGTTTTCTATATTCCATAATAATATAATTTTTCTCAAATAAAATTAAATTTATTTCCACATAATTTAATAGTTGGTAATGGAAAGGAAGATGTTGATTTGAATTTCATGAGGATTTTTTATGAAAACATATCATGTTTGGTTAATCAATTTTTATATGGTTGTAAAAATTAATACAAATCTGAAGTTACAACATTATATTTAATGGTTTTTTAATGTTTGAATTTTTACCTAATTATAAAAATATATATATCTGAAAAGGTCATATAATATTAGATAATGAATTCTGGATATAAAACCCGTGATTATTTAATTTTTATGTCTATTTACTTATAATAATTGTATAAGAAGTGTAAAAAATATTCTATTTTTATAAAATATTATATATTATAAAAAAAGTAATATTCTAATAATCGATTATTTTTTTATTTATAATCAATAGTTATTAATTTAAATTATTTTATACATTTAAAAATTATATATTTTTCATAATTTAGTTTGTTTTATTATTATGCAATAATATAATAGCAAGGATATAAAAGTCACGAAAAAATATTGTTTTAATATAGTTTCTTAATGATAAACTCATTGTTGTGTGCATCAAAAAATATCAAATATATAAAAAAATTTAGAATAAATAATTTCTAATATCTTATGGTGTTGTAATAGATCTACACATTCTTTCATATCATTAATTTTTAGGTCAAGTGTCAAAACACCAACTCAAAAGATAGAGGTCGAGTAATATGTGATGATGGAAAACGTTGAAATTATCACATCTTGCGTGTATAAATCCACATGGGTCAACATATATATACTAAACCTTCTAGGTAATCATGTTTTGAATAATTTAGCTAAATTTAATGCCATATTTTGAATCCATTTCCAATCCGTATATAAAGACATCATTAACTATTGTGATATAGATATCACATCTCACATAAAGGGTAATCCTTCAATTATGTTAAAGTATGTGGTGGAGAATGAATCTACATTGGAATCCAATCTAAATAACGTATTTCATTTCCTTGTGAAAGGAAATATCTTTCACTAATTACTAAGAGAAAGAATATAACCAAAAATAAAGAGTAGTACATTATGAGGGATTATTTTGATTACTTCCCTAACATTTTCCCCATGATAGAGAAGTTGAGTTATTAATTGAATGTATTCATGTATCCCTTACCATATCCAAGAATAATTATAGAATTTTAATTTTTCAGTTGCAATATGTAAATAAGATATTACAAATGAATTTATAAAATACTATTGTAAATTAGTGTTATTCAAGATTAGGTTATCTAGTATGCTTTAACCTATATAATTATTGGTAAATGCCCCTATTAATTTATAATAATTATAATTAAATGTAATGATATATAATAGGAATTAACTACTATGTATAGATGATGATTTTAACCAAATACATGGAGCCCAATATTTTTCTAAGCTGGGACTTCCATCATAAAATCCATAATTGATGGATAAGAATGAATATATTCTCATGTATTCATTTCAAACAAGACATACACACTATGAGTTTATATTTATTACCATAAAACCCACAAATACTATATAATTTCTCATAGACATAATTTATAGTCTTTATAGACTAGGTCTACAAATATTTGGTAGAGTTTATAGTTGATATTTTGATGTGCCATAAAATCATTGAGTAATATTATGGGAATTTGAATATAGTTTCAATGAATATTGGGAAATGAGAAGATATATTACAAATATAGGAATTTATAGTTCTAGATAGAGAAAGTATCATCCGTGGGGAATTTTTTCACTAGAAAAGATATATTTTTGGACTAATTTTTGACATGAGAATTTTAAGAGCCTACCATACTAGTCTATATAAAAACGATCTATAAATTCCTAGGAATAAATGGTTATTATCAATGATTTAAGAGAAACATATCAAGACTTTCAATCCTAATATTATTAATGACTCATAATAGAGTATGTTGTTTCTAGTCTATTAAATTTGAAGATGTCAACATGAAATTGAATAATAGTACTCTCACAACACTAGTTCTCAAAATTATATCAAGTGGTGAACATTTCATTACATAATAATTTATCAATGATGGATTAGATTAGTGTAATAATTTTAATGCATCGACCCCAGTTACCCAAAGTCAGTGCATTATTTTAATGCATTAGCATGATTACAAGGAATCATGTCCCGAACGACCGATCAGTCTAGCAGTCTTAGAAAATAGATTACATACATGAATGTTACATTACACATTAGAAAATAAAACACAACATCAATGATCCATTAAGAGCACCATTAATCCCAAAGATTAACCCTTCTTATCAATCATAATAAACTTCTCGGAATCATGGAAAAATAAAACATAAGAAAGGGGTGAACTCAGATGATTAGTAAGGGTAAATAATTTAGCGGATGCTATAAACTTTTAACGCAAGATGTGTGATTAAAACAACAGTCTTTTTAAACATAAACATCAACATAATATGGAAAAAATAAATAAAAAATTACCATACAATCATGCACATGGATATTCTACTAGTCGAATAATCACATGTAATAATTAATTTCATATTGAGGGAATGACTAACACCGGACATCATTAACACATAGTCAATGCCTCATTCCAATACTAAAATTAAATTTTTTTTCAAGGCCTTTTACCAAGACACTAGTTTTCTGATGATACCAACCGATGCATCGAAGAGCTATAACAGGCTCCACCCATCACATACTATGTCCACTGCATTCCTTATATGAAGAGTTGAAACATAACATAAATATTCATATTAAAACTAGCATACAAAATGTCATACATTAACCAAAAACCATGAATGGTATAAAAATAGAACATTCATAGTAAAAAATATCATATTTCATTCAATACAATATGGAGTATTGTATTATAATAAAGAAACCTCAATCAAAAATAATATCCAGCAACAGATGCTGACATAGTTCAAAATAATGAGTAAATATTTTTGAGAGAAATATCATTTTTGTAAAATCATTTAAAAGACACAAATTTATAAATGAAGTAACATAAAATAGATTTATGAATAAAATTGTCCCATACCACTTTGAATCTTTTGAAAAGAATTATCATTTCCAAAAATTCATGTCCATATAAACAAATCCTTAAAATCATTTTAGAAACATGGACATTAATTAAAAATAGTTAGAAAGATAAATAATTAAAACATTTAAAGATCTGATCTTGATAAAGAGTACCTTTCACAAATACTTAAAGTATTCATTTTGAAATCATTTTTAGGAAAACTGGACATGGATGATAAAAATTTCATTTTAAATACTTACACATAAACAATCTCGGATAATAATGAGATTGGGTTATTTACCCTTACCTTGAACATTATTTTAGTCAAGGGTACGTTTAACCTCTTGTATGAAGATCATAGTATGTTATTAAGTTATACCAAAACCATATTAATATTTATGATATCATACATGATTCATTTATGACTTTATACTACCCATTTAATAATAATTTTAATGTTTAATGAACATTTCGAGTAATAATCGCTTTCTTTATCATACGTATTTTAAACTGTTACTCTTGATTGTATCACATAGATCAAGATTTAAATATTTTCAGAATATAAAACATGATTTATATATCATATATATTTAGAAAATAAATATGGATAATAGACATATATATGAAATGAAAAACACCATTTATGGAGATGGTAGTCTGTAAGTACGCATTAACATTGTTTCTGTTTTCATATCATAATGAATGGAACTAAGTGAAAAATATATATGTAAGTAAATATATATATATATATATATATCTCCAATAGAATTATTACTTCATATATAAAATAATTATTAGTAATATATATTTTTATAATCGTCGATGAATGGTGAACGTGGAAATGAATCTCATCGCGTCGTGGAGACAGTAATCCGTACGTACGCACGAGCGACAATATCATTTCCATAAAGGTGAGGAATTGGAAGGATTATTAATTTTACAGAGAAATTATCATGTTATTTTCATTATTTATATTCATATTATTCATCATTATATCATTCCAATTAACAATGTTTGGAACAAAAAATTAAACCACGTCATGGAGACGGTAAGTCTTACGTACGCACGCATGGTGACATTATCATTCATAAGATGGATAGAATAATTAATATAGTTCTTCCATGTTTATAATAACATCATAGTATATATAAGACACCAGATTTATTATTTTATAATGGAAACAACAAAGAAAGTGTAAGTGGAAGAATAAGAGAACTTGAAAGAGGGTGGTGAAATAATTGCCTCTTCTTCGGGTTCTTCCTTTTGAATTGATCAAAAGGGCTCTTTAAGTTAGATTTATGATAATACTAAGGCCTCTAAGATCACGTGAGGGATGTTGGGAGGGTATTGGGGTATGGTTTGGCCGATAAAAATGGCTTTGGAGGTGTGAATTTTAGAGAAGGGTAAGTTCCCTTTTATAAGAGGGGTGCGGGTCACTTTAGGGAAAGATTAACGTATTAATTTATTATACAATCGTATTCATTTTATAATGGTTAAAATTAATTTATTTCTAGACTTAGGTGGTTATGGGTCGAAATCCTCTGAACCAATAAGTTTTAGACAACTTTAGGTTACCATTTTAACATTATCGTTTAGATTTAACTATTAGTTAAATAGTTTTACCTTTACCATGTCTTCTTCTATTCTTACTCTATATGGTTAATAAACATACTATAAACTTCCAAAAAACCTCTAGTGTCTCATTAATGTCATATATAAAATTATTTAAGCCCTTTTGACGAACCATAGATTTTTAGGAATATTATATCATCCAATAATATAGTATTTGTTTTAAATATTAATTTAGGTCAATTTTGACACTATTTGGTATTTTGTTTTTGTGAAAGTTATCACAACTTGATTACTTAGAAAAAGATACATTAAATCACCCCTAACATGTAATTTTCAACTATAAAATTCGTGTATGTCATAAAAACATTGAAATTATATTTATTTTAATATTTATTTTTCCATTTATTTCATTCATTCATTAATAAGGTAATTACTACATCATCATTGTGTCATAAATAAATATAATTATATATTGTATTAATATTATAAATAAAATACCATGATGTAAAAAATATTTTTATCTTTCTAATGAATATTTATAGTCGAATTTATATCTTGTATAACCTGATATTAAATATGGTTTAGTTAATAAACATTGAATTTAACACTTTTAACTCTACATTAAATTAAATAATAATAAATGTCCTAATCTAATCCAAGTGGACCTAAAGGGTCATATTTTATTCCTAAGGTTTTTTTCGGTCTAATTACATTTATTCAATAGAATTATGACATGTTTTAGGGTAGTAATAATAATATTTTTACCCTTAAATACCCTATTTACTTTTAATCATGGTAAATAAAAGAAAACGATTACTATTCACCAATAATTATATTTCTCTTATTGAACAAAATTTTACTCCTTGATATTAACCTTGTCTCTCATATTTTTTAAATTAAACTCAAAGAAGTGGTAAAATTACGTTTAATGTGAATTTACAAATTCACCTAGGAGATGGGTAAAAGACGGTGAAAAAGTTCAATAAAATTTTTATATATATATATAAATATTTTAAACTGACTCTAATGAATTACATTGAATTTATATAGGTATTATGTATCTATTTGTACATAAATTAAATTTAAATAATATGAATAATTATTTAAATAAAAATCCGGTTTTAAACAATAACTCAGTGTATTTCACTATTCATAAAAAATTGAATGTTTTCAGAAAAATACCAAATATTTACCCCAGGATAATTGTGATATTCTGAATCCAAAAATTATGTCTATTTTACCAAATTAAAAACATATAAGTATTATTTATTAATTTAAAATAAATTCCCATTGTCAAAATCAAAAGTCTTATTTTTAAGAAACAATAACTCTCAAAATAAGGACACTTATTTATGTCCAATTTCAATGTCAAATTACTTACAAGGGCCAGAATTGGATTAAATGGTAATAATATAATATATTTATATTTAAAAAAAATAAAATTTATTTTTTAACACTATAAACTATTTTGTTAAAAAATTTTGTTTTAAGTTTATATATAGTATTTTTCACAATTCACCTAAATATGAATGTTATTAGAAAAACACCAAAGATTTAATGAGAATAAATTATTATGTCTTGATTATAAAGAAGAAGTATATTTTGTCAAATTGAATATTTAAAAGGTTCAAACAGTCGATTTAAAAAGGGTTCACCATTAAAAGGCGGTAAAATTTCATTTTTTTTGAAAAATACTTCTTTTATCTGAAAAATTTGTATTTGATCATACATTATTTCTAAGGTACTCATAACATGGATTCTAAAATTATAAGGATTATATAAAGTTCAAAATTCAGTTAATACTATTCATAAGAACTTTTGAACGGCTAGTTTAGTAAGTCGTGGTGTGCTTGACCTTAGTGTTGCATGTAGTGAATGTTATTGAATTACATTGAAGAAATAACGTACTATGAAATCATGGGGAGTTACCTTCTTCCCTCCTTAAATAAACTGCGCCATCGCAATTGTAAATTGTTCTTTGAAAATAAAAGGTTGAAAATAGAAAATACCATTGTGGGAAACCCCACACCGGATATTCGGTTAATAAAATTTTTTCTTAATAATACTAAATGGGGAATGAAAAATTCACCACCAATTTATGATCTCGATTAAGAGAACATTGGTAGAAATTAGAGGCACAAAATTGGAGGGAAAACGTAAATATTTATAGGGAGTGATTGAGGTCATCAATCACAAAAAATTGTTGAATTGAGTTTCTCAAATCCATCAATCTATGATGATTTAAAATTTCATCGATAAAAAAAACACTACTACAAAAAAAGGGATTTAAAAGCTATAAAAGCGGGCTTTAATAGCAATAAAAATGTGTTGTAAAGCTCGGTGCTGATAAAGGTGGGTACCCTTTACCAGCGCTTCTTGAGCGCTGATAAAGGGGTTCTTTAACAGTGCTAAAAACTTTCTGATAAAGGTAGACTTTATCAGTGATAAAATAGCACTGATAAACTGATCCTTTATCATCGCTTCATTAGCACTGATAGAGGTGTAGTTTATCATCACTTTTTTAGTGCTGATAAAAGCCCCATTTATCAGCGCTAAAAAAGTTCTGATAAATGCCCTGTATAATGCTATGAAATAATCTACACCAGCACAACCGAACAACTACAAAAAAAATCAGCATGTCAATAATCTAATTAAATCAAGTATACCCATACAAAATTAACACAAAAATCATTAGCTAATTAGACCAAGTATACCTATACAACATGTATACCCGCACACCATTAACACATAATTTATATGTTAATTAAGTATATAAATTTATATATTTAACCCTTTTTACTGTAGAATCTATAAAAGGTCACCATCCCTAACCATTCACTAATAATCTCCACCCATCTTCCAAAGAATAAATAATGTATTTTTGAGTGGTAGAAGACATTATGAGAATAAAAAAGTACAACACATAAGATATCCACAGAAGAAAGAAGCTGATTCAACATCCAAGCATTTTCCACATCTTCCACCATCAGAGATATCATGTTGTCTTCCCCTTTGTATTGTAGCTTTCCACTAATCTATATATATGTATTAATATATTATATCCCCTTTCTCTTTTTAATTCATTTTATCTCTGTTATACATTCCCTTTATTCTTTTTATTTATTCGTATCACAATTTATATTCATTAGAAGGTTATCATTGGTTTTTTGAGTTCTCCATCATTATTCTAGGAATATAAGGACCTCATTCATAGGTTTCCAAACTTTTCTCCAAGGAAATGGGATGTATAGTTTCTAAACCACATGGATATCGAGTATTTTATATTATATTGAATCCGATTTTACAAAATGGAAAGAAACCATGGGGAATACCCGTTATTGGTTTTTGGAGTTCTCCATCATTATTCTAGGAATATGAGGCCCTCGTTCATAGGTTTCCATAATTTTCACCAAGTAAATGGGATCTATATATTAGAAATCACATGGATATCGTGTATTTTATATTATATTGAAACAGATTTTACAAATTGGACAGAAACAAGGGGGAATACCAGTTATGGAATCTGATTCCCATCATTAATGCCTCTTCCTGGAGTTGGTAAATCCATATCCCCCTTGATAATAACACTTTCATCCAAAAAAAACACTCAAATTCCATATTCAAAACCTCTCTAGGGTGGATAGTATCTACAATGTAGAATAATTTATGTTATAATTATTCATTTACACCTGGTCCATTAGAAATAATAAAGTTGTGGATCCCTTATCCTTGAAAAACGCAACAATACCACATTTTTAACCTCTATGGAATAATTTAAACAATATATCAGAGATTCTTATCGTAAACTCTGGTTAAAATTATCCACAATGTTTTATGTAATTTATATAGTGTATCCACAACCTTCGTTTCAATCCCCATGATTGTGATGACACAATGGTCAAGCCTGTGATGTAGTGGGTGCTAATTATCCAATGCCACATATTCTTCTCTAAATCTTCCATAGTGATACTATGACACAACAAAACTAGAAATGGTGTCACCATGGATATTCCACTTTTGTTTATTTATTTTGACATCATAGTTGTCTAATTTAGTTAATGTTATAATTCATGGTTTCTTCAAAATATATTAAATTCATGGGGGTCATCCCATTCTCTAGATGTCATCCACGACGTCTCCTAACATTGATAATATAATTTTGGCTTGATGATGAGCTATCTCATTAGAATCTATGTAAAACTAAACTGAGACACCCTGGTGGAATAGTGATTTTGAGGTGGTAGTCTACGATAGTTGCATCAAGGGAATGTATGATTAAGGGAACAAGAGTGGTGAGTGTTGAAAGGATTTTTTTGTAATTTACAATCCCCAAATCTCACCTCATCCAATATGTGATAATTACATGGGATCCCACTTCCATATACTTGTTCCCCTGACTTTATATATATAATCATGTCATATTATAGTTAGTGGAATCATACAACCTCACAATACGACCCACACAAGTGATGTCCCTCATCTATTAGTGCACATAATATCCTAATGTCCCAATATTCTCTTCTACTCACCCAACTACCTCTACGTTCACATTTAAAAAGTGTTTCTTCCACAATCCATCCATTTTGCATACCCTTTATGGAATTTAATTCCCCATAACCCTAATGTATTTTCTATGGGGCTTGAACCCTTTCGGTTTGGGGATAACATGGGTTGGACAAATTATTTACCTAAAAATATATAAAACACTTAATTAAGATTTTTACATGTCACCAAGGAACATTGGATCATTCTCATAAAATATCAAGGCAATCCGAATGCGTTTGGTCGGATTTTCATAGGTCAGTTGTTGTTTTCAATTAAAATTGTGTCCATTTTAAACAGAAGAGAGACCCTATTAGTGCTACCGGAAACACCGTTCCTCAAATTGAGGTGTGGATGAATCATACACGTCACAAAGGACCCGTAGATCATTCTACTAAAAGATAAATACAATCCGAGTGTGTTTGGTAGGATACCCATGGGTCAGTTGTTGTTTTCAATTAAAATCGTGTCCATTTAAAAAAAAGAGGGACCATTTGAGTGGTACCGGCCACACCATACCTTTTATTGAGGAAGGTATGACTCTTACACGTCACAAAGGACCCGTGGATGTTTTTCTAAAGGATAAAGGTAATTTGATTGCATTTGGACTGATTTCCGTAGGTTAGTTGTTGTTTTCAATTAAAATTATATCCATTTTAATCAAAAGAGAGACCCTTTGAGTGATAACAGCCACAACGTTCCATGGATTGATGCGGGGATGACTTGTACACGTCACAAAGGACTAGTGGACCATTCTCCTAAAGGATTAACACAATTCGAATTCATTTGGTCGGATTTATGTAGGTCAGTTGTTGTTCTCACTTAAAATCATTTCCATTTTAAACAAAAGAGAGGCCCTTTGATTACTGGCGGACACACTGTTCCTCTAATTGAGGTGGGGATGACTATTACACATCACAGAGGACTCGTGGATCGTTCTACTAAAATATCAAGACAATACGAATGTGTTTGGATGGATTTTTATACGTCAGTTGTTGTTTTCACTTAAAATCGTGTCCAATTTAAATAAAATAGAGACCCTTTGAGTGGTACCAGCCACACCATACCTTTGATTGAGGCGGAGATGACTCTTACACATCACCAATGACCCTCGAATAGTTACCATAAAATATCAAGGCAATATGAATGCATTTGGTTGGATTTTCATAGGTTAGTTGTTGTTTTCAATTAAAATCATGTACATTTTAAACAAAAGAGAGACCCTTTGAGTGCTAGCGGTCACACCGTTCCTTGGATTGAGGAAAGGATGACTCTTACTTGTCACCAATGACCCTTGTATCTTTCTCATAAAATATCATGGAAATATGAATGCTTTTGGTCAGATTTTTATAGGTTAGTTGTCATTTTTAATTAAAAATTGTGTCCATTTTAAACAAAATAGAGACCCTTTGAGTGCTAGCGGCCACACTGTGCCTCGGGCTGAGAAGGGGTTTACTCTTACATGTCACAAAGAACCCGTGGATTTTTCTCCAAAAGGATCAAGACAATCTGAATGCGTTTTGTTGGATTTTCATATGTTAGTTGTTGTTTTCACTTAAAATCATGTCCATTTTAAACAAAATAGAGACACTTTGAGTGGTACCAGCCACACCGTGCCTCATATTGAGGTGGGGTTGACTCGTACAGGTCACCAAGGACACGTGTATCATTATACTAAAGGATCAAGATAATCCGAATGCATTTAGTCAGATTTTCATAGGTCAGTTATTGTTTTCAGTTAAAATTGGGTCCATTTTAAACAAAAGAGAGACCCTTTGAGTGGTACCGGCCACACCATGACTCGGACTAAGGCGGGGTTGACTGTTACATGTCACAAAGGACCCTTGGATTATTCTCATAAAATATTAACACAATCCGAATGCATTTGGTTTGATTTTCGTACGTCAGTTTATTTTTTTCACTTAAAATCATGTCCATTTTAATCAAAATAGAGAACCTTTGAGTGGTACTGGCCACACAGTTCCTCAGATTGAGGAAAGGTTGACTCATACACTTTATCAAAGACCCATGTATTGTTCTCCTAAAGTATCATGGCAATCTGAATGCATTGGTAAGATTTTCATAGGTCATTTGTTGATTTCAATTAAAATTGTGTCCAATTAAAACAAAAGAGAGAAACTTTGAGTGCTAGCAGCCACACCATGCCTCGGGTTGAGGGAAGTTTGACTCTTACACATCAAAAAGGGACTGTGGATCATTCTCTTAAAATATCAATACAATCTGAATGTGTTTGGTTGGATTTCCGAATGTCAGCTGTTGTTTTCAATTATAATCGTGTCCATTTCAAACAAAATGGAGACCCTTTGAGTGCTAGAAGCCACACCGGGCCTCATATTGAAGTGTGGTTGACTCTTAAACACCACAAAAAAACCTTTGAATCATTATCTGAAAGGATCAAGACATTCCGAATGTGTTTGGTCAGATTTGCGTATGTCAGTAGTTGTTTTCACTTAAAATCGTGTCCATTTAAAAAAAAATAGAGACCCTTTGAGTGGTAACAACCACAATGTGCCTTGGATTGAGGCAGGGATGACTCTTACACGTCACCAAGGACCTTTGTATCATTATTATAAATGTTCAATGCAATCTGAATGCGTTTGGTCAGATTTCCATAGGCCAGTTTTTTTTCAATTAAAATCTTGTCCATTTTAAACAAAAGAGAGACCCTTTGAGTGCTAGCGGCCACACCATGACTCGGACTAAGGCGGGGATGACTTTTACACGTCCCCAAATACCCTTGGATCGATCTCATAAAATATCTAGGAAATATGAATGCGTTTGGTTGGATTTTAATAGGTTAGTTGTTGATTTCAATTAAAAATTGTGTCCATTTTAATCAATAGAGAGACCCTTTGAGTGCTAGACACCACATTATGCCTCATATTGTGGTGGGGTTGACTCTTACATGTCACGAAGGACCCATGGATCATTCTCTTAAAGGATCAAGACAATCTGAATGCGTTTGGTCAGATTTTCGTACGTCCGTTTTTGTTTTCACTTAAAATCTTTCCATTTTAACAAAATAGAGACCCTTTGAGTGGTACCACCCACACCATGGATTTTATTGAGGTGGGGTTGACTATTACCTGTCACCAAGGACCCTTGGATCATTCAATTAATGGATAAAGATAATCAGAATGCGTTTTGTTATATTTTCATAGGTTAGTTGTTGTTTTTAATTAATATTGTGTCCATTTAAAAAAAGAGAGAGACCATTTGAGTGGTACCGGACACACCGTGCCTTAGATTGAGGAGGGGTTGACTCATACATGTTCCAAAGGACCTTTGGATCATTATAATAAAATATTAACACAATTTGAATGTGTTTGGTCCGATTTTCATACATCAGTTGTTGTTTTCACTTAAAATCGTGTCCATTTTAAACAAAATAGAGACACTTTGAGTGGTACCATCCACATTGTTCCTTGGATTGAGGCGGGGTTGACTCATACACGTCATCAAGGACCCTTGGATCATTCTTATAAATGATCAAGGAAATATGAATGCATTTGGTTCATTTTCATAGGTCAGTTGTTGTATTAAATTAAAATTGTGTCCTTTTAAAACAAAAGAAATACCCTTTGAGTGATAGCGGCCACATCGTGCCTCATATTGAGGTGAAGTTGACTCATACACATCACAAAGGACATTTGGATAATTCTACTAAAGGATCAAGACAATCCTAATGCGTTTTTTTTTTGGATTTTCTTACGTCAGATTTTGTTTTCACTTAAAATTGTGTCCATTTTAAACAAAATAGAGACCATGTGAGTGCTAGTGGCCACACTGTGCCTCAGATTGAGGCATGGATGAATCATACAAGTCAAAAATTACTCATGGATCGTTCTCTTAATGTATCAACACAATCCGAATGTGTTTGGCCAGATTTCCGTAGGTCAGTGGTTGTTTTCACTTAAAATCGTGTCCATTTTAAACAAAATAGAGACCCTTTGAGTGGTACCGGCCACACCATGCCTCATATTGTGGCGGGGATGACTCATAAACGTCAAAAAGGACCTTTTTATTATTTTCCTAAAGGATCAAGACAATCCTAATGCGTTTGGTCAGATTTTTGTACGTCATTTTTTGTTTTCGATTAAAATCGTGTCCATTTTAAACAAAATAGAGACCCTTTGAATGGTATCGGCCACATCATGCCTCTGATTGAGGCGGGGATGACTTGTACACATCACCAAGGTCCCTTGGATCGTTCTAAAAAATATCAAGGAAATCTAAATGCGTTTGGTAATATTTTCATAGGACAATTGTTGTTTTCAATTAAAATTTTGTCCATTAAAAAAAAAAAGAGACCCTTTGAGTGCTAGCGCCCACACCGTGCCTCCGATTGAGGCGGGGATGACTCGTACACAACACCAAGGACCCTTGTATCGTTCTCATAACTTATCAAGGAAATATAAATGCATTTATTCATATTTTTGTAGGTTAGTTGTTGTTTTCAATTAAAAATTGTGTCCATTTAAAACAAAAGAGAGGCCCTTTAAGTTATAGCGGCCACACCATGCCTCAGATTGAGCGGGGTTGACTCTTACATGTCACAAAGGACCCTTGGATCATTCTCCTAATGGATCTAAACAATCCGAATGCATTTGGTCAGATTTTCATATGTCAGTTGTTTTTTTCACTAAAAATCTTTTCCATTTTAAACAAAATAGAGACTCTTTGAGTGGTACCGGCCACACTGTGCCTCTAATTGAGGCGGGGTTGACTCATACACATCACCAAGGACCCATGGATCGTTCTCCTAAAGTATTTAGACAATATGAATGTGTTTGTTTAGATTTTCCTATTCCAGTTGTTGTTTTCACTTAAAATCGTGTCCATTTTAAACAAAATAGAGACCCATTGAGTGGTACCAGCCACAACATGCCTCAGATTGAGGCAGGGTTTACTCATATAGGTCACCAAGAAGCTGTGGATCATTCTCCTAAATTATCAAGACAATACTAATGTGTTTGGTTGGTTTTTCATAGGTCAATTGTTGTTTTCACTTAAAATCGTGACCATTTTAAACAAAATAGAGACCCTTTGAGTGGTTCAGCATTCCAGCATGTTGCTGGGGAATATCATCTGTTAAAATGGGAAAATTACTCATTGGAGAAAGGATGTTTTATTTAATAAAAATTAAAATTTTCCTACGAAAATTTACATACAACAATGTTTCATCGTTTGATCCCCTTAACCCCTCTCAAAAATGACCACCAATTGTACATGTCCTCAAGTCAGATCATCTTGTTTTTGTGTACAATCTGCCATCTGATATGCATCCCACTTGTTTATGAACACATCAACAGCATCTTGTGAGTATGAGGCTTTTTGGCCGTCAGAGTAGAATTGCAAAATATAAAAAAAGAATTAATAAATAACTTAAACGAACTAGTAGTTGTTTTTGAAAATACTTCTTTATGGATGCAAGTATGTTGATGAAAAATGATCTCTTTCATAAATTTACAAACATAATAATCACAATAATTATCGTTTGCTTGTTTTGGACACTGCAAAAATATTGATCATTAAGAGAATAAGTAACGTGTGTTGAGATGTGTTTGAATAGTGAAATTTTATTATATATACTCTGATATTTGTCTAGACATAGTACTTGCTCGCCTCCTTATTCTTAGACCCTGTCCTCATTCCTTTCTTTAGATGATAGTGGTACACCTCCGTATCATAATTGAATCCACAGTAAAAGATAATATAAATTATATTACATGATTTTTAGGCATAAAACGTAAGATGTAGTGTATTACAGATTCACATACTCCATCATGTGTGGTCGGTTTGATGGATATCCTAGCTTTGAATCCAGAAAATATATCTTTGGAGTATCCATGTTAACCACAATTAGCAACCAATGTTTCCAAAAAACAAAAAAAATGAATAAGTAATAAAATAAGTGAAAATATAATTGATTTGCTTTAATCGTAGAGTATTACCGCTGCATGGTTAGTATTAGGAAAAGTCTGTCATCTGTAATCATGCTTTCAAATGTTTTCAGCAAGCCGTTCACTATTGCATCTATAAGGCTTTGACCTTAAACTTTACTTAATATTGAATTAAATGAATAATTCACATTGAGGATCTTTTCAGGTTTAGAGTTTTAGGGAATTAGGTCATAACTTTTACATCTCAAAAGATTACATAGTAGAAACTTTTTCTAAGTTACCATAAAATAAAAAAACACTTAAAAAGAAACATTTATAGTTCCATGATTTAGATAGCATGTCCTTCCATGATCCCATCCTTGACCCTATTCATCTTTAAGTCCTATGGAAAACATTTCAAAAACATGGGATGAGCATAAATAGCCTAGTAAAGGATACACAAAGAAGGAAAACTATTAATTTTTCAAAAACAACATGTAAACCATGAGTACTTTACCAAAGTAATACTTTTCACCTTTATGAAGTAGTAAAAACTCTTCACTGAATAAAAGACCATTAATTATCCTTTTGTAACCAAAAGATTACCATAAAACCAACATAAAGAATACATAACATATAAAGGTAACTTGGGACATAAACATACTTAAATGGAATAACCATACAGTCGACTTCCACTCATACTTAATGGAATAGCCATACGACCGAATTCCATACCCAATGCATTGGAGGTTATAATGTAACCACCCGTTCTGGTATTCACGGCACCACCTGTCATATGGTTTATCACGTAACCACCCATAAAATGACCAAGTACCATCATTATACATAAAATATTGCAAATATAAACATTTCAATAACAACATTTCATTTGCAATCACAAGAAGTAATTCCAAGATATTGAATTAATCAATCCATTTTCAAAAACCATTTAAAAGAGATTTTTGAAACAAAGTGTCCCATACCACTTTGAAGATTTTAATGGAATTATAATTTTAAAACATTAATGTCTATATAAATAAATATTGAAAACCATTTTGAAAACATGTACATTAAAGATAAAGATTTAGAATAATAAATCATTAAAACATTTAAAAGGATATTTTTGTTAAAGAGTTTTTAACAAAATTAGAGACTCTTGAATACAAATAATTGTGGAATAAAATTTAATCAGAAAAATATTATATCATGAGAATAAAGGAATTCATGATATAATATGTCAGAGGACAGTATACACACCATATAAGAGTGAATTGGTGCATAACAACAATGAAGTCTCAAGGGAAATGTAAATTGAGATGAAATCCATTATAAAGATGGTATCCTTAAATTAAGGATAAATCTATCACATAATAATGTGTGAGAAATATAAATACACCCAATATAGGTGGATATTAAGTGTGAAACAATCAGAGTTCATTCACACATAATCTTGGAAAACAAAACCAATGACATAGATATTTAACTCAATGAAATAATATTGAGTTATGATTTCCCATAAAAGTTCATAAGAATTTATCAATGAGATAATTATGTGTAGAAATAGAATATCCACACAAAGGTTTGTGGAAATTACAACATAGATATTCCACACATAATCTTGGCATAATAGAATCAAGAAGTAGAGGTTTAACCAAAAGAATTTAAAGTTGGTTAAGAAGTTCCCTTACAGAAATCCGACAGCCTAACGACGTCACTTTAAAATTCAAAAAATCAGTTGATGAGAGATAAAAAGTGGTATCTCATAACTTGGACATAACATTTATAGAAATAAGGATATATAATAACATATCCCATCATAATAATATTAAAAGTCCTAAAAATGTCTTTTAAAATGAGGAGGGTGAAAGGTTCCCTTTCCGATTTGGGTAACTTTGGAAACGAACATCCCATGAAAGAAGGACTAGACAACATTGATGTGAATACCCATAAACGAAAGTATATTACACCAAGAGTATAATAATGGGCATTACATACACCACCCAAAGGAAAGTGGTGGAAAATGTAGCATAAATTTCATAGGAATAAAAGTGAGATGAAAAAACCCTTACGAAAACTCGGCAGCCAAACGGCGCCACTTAAAACATCCAAAAATGGATTTATGAGAACAAATAGGGTATATCATAATATGAACAAAAAAATTACAGTATTATGAATATAAAATAACATCCCCAAACATAAGAATGATGAGCATATAAGAAATGACAAAAAAGAGAGTACTTAAATAGAACGAGAGAGGTTGGATCCCTTACCTCAAGTCTGATTTGTCTTGTTTGTTTCTTTATATTACTGAATAATAAACTTTGGTAAATTTATAATTTCTTAAGGAAATATTTTAAAGATTATTATTCAGTTCATATCATATATTATAATGTTATAATAATTGTTTAATAATGTGAGTTCATATCAGACGTTTTTGTCGATGTTTGGTACATTAGTCAAAAATAAACTTGTTTGAAAATGATTGTCGATGTATTTATAAGTAAATCATCTCCAGAATAGTATTAATGATTTAAAAAACATATATATATAGTACATATTCTTTTTATACGACTCTATAAAATTTGGAGGTAAAAATAAATGAAATTCACCGTTCATGGAGATTGTAGGTTGTACGTACACATGAACTCTACTTTCATTTCTTTGTCATATTAATGGAATTAAAAATAATTGAGATATATATATATTATAATTCCAGTATTATATACATGTTATATAGGTCACATATGTTCATTAATTTCATTCTTTATACATTCCATGTATTTCTTGAATGAGTCACATCACTTGAGGGGGCGGTAGTCCACACTTCCTCATATGAAATTATCGCATTTGCACAACATGAAAAGCACAAAGGCATGTTTTAAATATAAAATTCAGAAGCATATATAAAACATAAATACCATATATATCATATATAAAATATAGTGACATCATAATTTCCACCATGAAATGTGTTAAGAGAAGATTGAACAATCATCGTTTCGTGAGGCAGAAATTCGCCATCCACAGAAACAGTATGTTCTTTAACCATTAGACGAAGGTGTGTGTAAGTGTAGCTCTAATAATTCACATAACAACATCCTAGTATATTAAAGATACTATTTTTTTTACAAAAGAAAGGAATAAAAAGATTTTAGAGGGTTGGAGAAGAAAAATAAAACAAAAGAACACAAAGGAAGACATTACCTTTAAATCGGGTAACTCTCTTTGATTTGAGCTCAATGGCTTCCTTGGAAAGGATTATGCCCAAAGAGAGGCTTCAATGATGAAGAGAGGGATGTGGAGAGATAAACAGGTCAGGGGATGGCCAAGCCAATGGCTTGAGAGGTGTGTGTAAGGTGGTAGAGGTGGGGGCCTTTTATAAGAGGAGAGGAGGGACACTCCTGGAAAGTAATAAAATATTACTTTATTATAAAATGATTTTAGAATTTAAAAGGTCCCAAAAGGATATATTTCTAGGATAAGGTGATAAAGATTTTAAATCCAACCATAAAATATGTTTGTGACAAGTTTAGTTCTTATATTTTACATTATCTTTTCATTTTATTTAAATCATTAAATAATGAGGTAATCGCTGCATCATCATAGTGTCATAAATAATTTAATTTATTTAGTGTCTAAAAATTATAAGAAAATATCATGATGTATTAAATATTTTAATCTTTCTAATGAATATTTATAGTAAAACATATGTCTTCTATAACCCCATCTAATTTTTTTTAGTAAAACAACACATGTTTGTGACATTTTAATTTTAACATTATATAAAAAGGTATTAATGTCATTTTCCAACCAAAGTGGCTCCATTGGGTCCCCAAGTTGACCCATGGATTTTATTGGTAGGCCATGACACATCTAATGAGGTTAGGACATGTTTCTAGGTCATTTCATATTATTAAAGCAATATTTTTAACTTAAATTACACTCATTAACTTTAATCACGATTAATAAAACTAAAAAATTACTATTCACCAAAAATTATTTTAATCTCACTGAACCAAATTTTACTTCTTAATGACAACCATGTATGTTGGATTTTTGAAAATCAATTCACAAAAGTGCCAATGTTTCATTTAAATAAAAAATTTGTTTTTTTAACTACCACTCAGTGGTTTCACTATTCATAAAAAATTGAAGTTCTTCAGAAAAAAAAAAATTCTCCCTAAGCTATATTTGATATTCCGAATTCAAAAATGATGTCTATTTTAAAAAATTAAAAACATATAAGTTTCATTAATTAATTTAATAATTAATTCCCGTTGTCGAAACAAATAGCGTGTTTTTAAGGAACAATAAGTATCAAAAGATTGACAGTAGTTTAAGTCCAATTTCAAGATAAAATTAATTCCAACGACCACTATTGGATTAAATGGTTAAAATATATTCTAATTTAACTTTAAAACCAATTAAAAACATAATCTAATCATATAAATAAATTATATTAAAAAGAGGTTTTGAATTAAAATACAACATTTTTCACTATTCATTAAAAAAACGAACTTTATTAGAAAAATACCAAAAAGTTACACAAAGTAAATTTTGATGTCCCGATTCTAAATAAGAATTTTATTTTGTCAAATATAACACATAAAATTGTAAAAAAGTGGATTTAAAAGAGGTTCGTCATCAAAAGGCGATTAATCGACCTTTTAACGAATTTTTGAATATTTACGCTTAAAATTGGATTCATTTGAATTTTTAATCCTCTAACATTTATTGTAAAAAGTAAAAATATTTGAAAAACATATATAATCATTTTGTAGTCAGTTCTGTTCATTCCCGCCATTACAACGGCTAGGCATTAACTACCATTTAAAATAATATTATTTTATTATTAGAGTGCAACGTAAGATTTCCAAGAAACCCATTGTTGCGTATTGGGTATGCCATCGAGCATAGCGTCCCCTTTAAAGTTATATTATTATTTTATTCACAAATATGGATAAATATGAAAATTTCATATTCTTTATTTACCTGGGGTGTTACATCCTTCCCCCCTTTTGGGAATTGCATCCTTGCATTTTTTAAAATTGGGTTTGGAAACTTCATTAAAAATCCCACATCGGAACAAGAGTCAGTAAAACTATCAGTTTAAAATAAAGAAAGATAATTACAAAGGTCACCCGAGTTAACCCATACTAGGATTCCATGTAGGAAAACATGGATATGGAGGAAAAAATGGTTCATGTTCTGAGGGAGAGTGATAGTAAACATGTCTAGGAGAAAGTTAACCATAAGAAAATAACAAACTTGTGATGGGTTAAACGGTATTCGATTTCCCAGTAGGAAAAGTTAACAGACAACATTTTTTTAAGTTACTCTTCATTGAGATATTTATTTTTGAGCTTAAATAAATCATAATGAAACATACTTACTTGTCACGAAGACTTTCAACTTTTACTAGATTCCTTAATCAAACTCATATTTTCTCCAAAAGACGAGTATTTAAGAAGACATGTCCGCATTAAGAGTACTATAATCAACTTTTTAAGAATCAACTAATCCACAAAAGAGAACTATATATTTCCGATGTCTTTAGAAAAAATCCAAAAACAAACTTGTTAGTATGAGATCAGATAATCCACAAAAGTATAATCCTTTATAAAAAGAAAATATATTCTTAATCTCCAAATTTTTTCCAAAAAAACCC
This sequence comes from Viscum album, assembly GCA_963277665.1. Lineage (NCBI taxonomy): Eukaryota > Viridiplantae > Streptophyta > Magnoliopsida > Santalales > Viscaceae > Viscum > Viscum album. The sequence continues at coordinate 1,091,212,823 of OY728143.1, read as the reverse complement.
CAAGTTCAACGAAGACCATTCGATAAACAATTGTCTATAAAATTTTTCAAAGTAAACCAAACTAATATTGAAACCGAAATATTTGAAGGATTTAATCACATAGTATTCCAAGGTACAAATTAATTTTTATCTCCAAATAACATCAGTTGCTCTTAAAGTATCGTATTGAAAAGCAATTAACCTAATCACATATCCTCCATGATAGGTTAATAATTTCCATAGATAACCCAAAATAAACTTAATCTTGATTCATAAAATCCGCTAACTAAAAATAATTAGTCAAACTAACCAGGGACTTCACGTAGTCCAGTGGTAGGCGATAAATACCATTCGCACTTTGGTTGTGGGTTCGATTCCCGCATCTTTGTCTGACGCGATGGGTTGTCACACGGTCTTCGTGTTGTCCTTTTTCCAAAACTTTATAATTATTAAAACATTCCCCAAAACGAGATAAATTCTTCAAAAATAATCGTAACATATTTTAACCTCAAGTTTATCTCATGCCTTTCATTTTTCATCATAACATATAATAACCCATAATTACCTCAAAAGTAAGGATCATATAAACCCTAATAGTTACCTTTATAATTATTACCTGAACTTCCACATCGATTGGTCATCTCGTACATGATGAATTACAGAACATACCAAGGTTCAAGTGGTTGATCATTACTCCTTTATAGTCGGTTTCGAACAACCACGAGTTTCCTCATTGAATCCCCCATTTCATCTAGTCTCTTAATCAGAGAACCACCACAATTTCCTTCAAACCTATTGCCACTTTGGTGCCTTCTAGATCCATCCATTCAATAAAAATAGAAATGTTAGTGTGAGTATATCAATAAAACCATCATGTACTAATGAGGAAGATAAACACTAAGATATACTTACTCATTCACTTTATCTAAAACTAGGACTCTTTCTGAAATCCTAACCATTATGGTAATGTCACTTATGCTTAGAGAATACCCTATCCTCTAAAGTTATCTATACGGACCTCTAATACCAACTATAAGGCCTCAGCCTTAAACATTACTTTATATTGAATTAAATGAATAATTCACATTAAGGATCTTTTCAGGTTTATAGTTTTAGATAATTAGGTCATAACTTTTACATCTCAAAAGATTACATAGTAGACACTTCTACTAATTTTCCACAAAATAAAAAAAAACACTTAAAAAGAAACATGTCTAGTTCAATGTTTTAGATAGCATGTCTTTCCATGATCCCATTCTTGACCCTATTCATCTTTAAGTCATGTGGAAAACATTTCAGAAACTTGGGATGAGCATAAATAGCCCAGTAAAAGATACACAAAGAAGGAAAACTGTTAGTTTTTCAAAAACAACCTGTAAACCATGAGTACTTTACCAAAGTAAGACTTTTCACCTTTATGAAATAGTAAAAACCCTTCACTGAATAAAAGACCATAACTTACCCTTTTGTAACCAAAAGATTACCACCAAACCCAAATAAAGAACACATAAAATATAAAGTTATCTTGGGATATAAACATACTTAAATGGAATAACCATACGGTCAACTTCCACACATACTTAATGGAATAGCCATATGGCCGAATTCCATACCCAATGCATTGGAGGTTATAATGTAACCACCCATCCTGGTATTTACAGCACCACCCGTCATATGTTTTATCACGTAACCACCCATAAAATGTCCAAGTACCATCATTACACATAAAATATTTCAGATATAAACATTTCAATAACAACATTTCATTTTCAATCACAATAAGTAATTCCAAGATATTGAATTAATCAATCCATTTTCAAAAACCATTTAAAAGAGATTTTTGAATCAAAGTGTCCCATAACACTTTGAAGCTTTTAATGGAATTATAATTTTAAAACATTAATGTCCATATAAATAAATACTGAAAACCATTTTGAAAACATGGACATTAAAGATAAATATTTAGAAAAATAAATCTTTAAAACGTTTAAAATAATTTTTTTGTTAAAGAGTTTTTAACAAAATGAGAGACTATTGAATACCAATAATTGTGGAATAAAATTTAATCATAACTTTATAATATCATGAGAATAAATGAATTCATGATATAATATGTCAAAGGACAGTATACACACCATATAAGAGTGAATTGGTGCATAACAACAATGAAGTCTCAATGGAAATGTAAATTGAGATGAAATCCATTATAAAGATGGTATCCTTAAATTAAGGATAAATATATCACATAATTATCTGTGATAAATATAAATACACCCAATATAAGTGGATATTATGTGTGAAGTAATCAGAGTTCATTCACACATAATCTCGGAAAACAAAACCAATGACATAGATATTTAACTCAATGAAATAAGATTGAGTTATGATATCTCATAAAAGTTTGTAAGAATTTATCAATGAGATGATTTTGTGTAGAAATAGTATATCCACACAAAGGATTGTGGAAATTACAACATAGAGATTACACACATAATCTTTCCATTATAAAATCCAGTTGTAGAGGTTTAACCAAAAGAATTGAAAGTGGGTTAAGAAGTTCCCTTACAGAAATCTGACAGCCTAACGGTGTCACTTTAAAATTCATAAAATGAGTTGATGAGAGGTAAAAAGGGGTATATAATTACTTGGACATAACATTTATATAAATAAGGATATATAAGAACATATCCCATCATAATAAGATTAAAAGACCTAAAAATGTCTTTTAAAATGAGGAGGGTGAAAGGTTCCCTTACCGAATTGGGTATCTTCGGAAACGTACATCCCATGAAAGAAGGACTATACAACATTGATGTGAATACACATAAACGAAATTATATTACACCAAGAGTAGAATAGTGGGAAATAAATACACCACCCAAAGGAAAATGGTGGAAAATGTATCATAAATCTCACAGGAATAAAAGTGAGATGAAAAATCCCTTACGAAAACTCGGCAGCCTAACGACGCCACTTAAAACATCCAAAAATGGATTTATGAGAAAAAAGAGGGTATCTCATAATATGAAAAAATGAATTACAGTATGATGAATATAAAATAACATCCCCAAACATAAGAATTATGAGCATATAAGAAATTACATAAAATAGAGTACTTAAAAAGAAAGAGGGAGGTTGGATCCCTTACCTCAAGTCTGACTTGTCTTGTTTGTTTCTTTATATTCATGAATAATAAAATTTGGTCAATTTATAATTTCTTAAGGAACTCTTTTAAATATTATTATTTAGTTAATATCACATATTATAATGTTATAATAATTGGTTAATAATGTGAGTTTATATCAGACGTTTTTGTCGATGTCTGGTACATGAGTCAAAATTGAACTTGTTTGGAAATGATTGTCCACGGAGTTGTAAGTAAATCATCTCCAGAATAGTATTAATGATTTAAATAACATATATATCCAGTAAATATTCATTTTATACTACTCCATAACATTTGGAGATAAAAATAAATGAAATGCACCTTTCATGGAGACGGTAGGTCGTACGTACGCATGAACGCTACTTTCATTTCTTTGTCATATTAATGGAATTAAAAATAATTGATAGATATATATATTATAATTCCAGTATAATATACATGATATATAGGTCACATATTTTCATTATTTTCATTCTTTATAAATTCCATGTATTGCATGAACGAGTCACATCACTTGAGGGGGCGGTAGTCCACACTTCCTCGTATGAAATTATCGCATTTTCACAACATGAAAAGCATATAGGAATGTTTTAAATATAAAATTCAGAAGCATATAGAAAACATAAATACCATATATATCATATATAAAATATAGTGACATCATAATGGCCACCATGAAAGGTGTTAAGAGAAGATTGAACAATCATCGTTTCGTGAGGCAGAAATTCTCCAACCACAGAAACAGTATGTTCTTTAACCATTAGACGAAGGTGTGTGTATGTGTAGCTCTAATCCTTCACATAACAACATCCTAGTATATTGAAGATACTGGTGTTGTTACAAAATAATGGAATAAAAAGATTTTAGAGGGTTGGAGAAGCAAAATAAAACAAAAGAACACAAGGGAAGACGTTACCTTTAAATCAGGTAACTCTCTTTGATTTGAGATCAAAAGCTTCCTTGGAAAGGATTATGCCCAAAGTGAGGCTTCAATGATGAAGATAGGGATGTGAAGAGATTAAATGGGCATGGTTTGGCCGAGCCAAATGCTTGAGAGGTGTGTGTAAGGTGGTATAGGTGGGGGCCTTTTATAAGAGGAGAGGAGGGGCACTCTTGGAAAGTTATAAAATATTTCATTATTATAAAATGATTTTCTTATTTAAAAGGACCCAAAATGATATATTTCAAGGATAAGGTGATACAGTTTCGAAATCCACCCATCCAATAGGTTTGTGACAATTTTAGGTCTTATATTTTACATTATATTTTAAATTTATTTAAATCGTTAAATAATGAGGTAATCGCTGCATCATCATGGTGTCATGAAAATTTTAATTTATTTAGTGTCTAAAAATTAAAAAAAATATCATGATGTAGGAAATGTTTTTATCTTTATAATGAATATTTATAGTAAAAAATATGACTTGTATAACCCCATCTAATGTTTTTTAGTAAAACAACACATGTTTGTGACATTTTAATTTTAACTTTAAATAAAAAGGTATTAATGTCATTTTCCAAACAAAGTGGCTCCATGGGGTCCCCAAGTTGACCCGCGGATTTTATTGGTCGTCCATGACACATCCAATGAGGGTAGGACATGTTTCTAGGTCATTTTATATTATTAATGCATTATTTTTACCTTAAATTACACTAATTACCTTTAATCACGATTAATAAAACTTAAAAATTACTATTCAACAAAAATTATTTTAATCTCATTGAACCAAATTTTACTTCTTAATGACAACCATTTATGTTAGATTTTTGAAATTTAGATCACAGAAGTGGCAAAGATTCATTTAAACGAAAAATCAGTTTCTTTAACTACCACTCAATGGTTTCACTATTAATCAAAAATTGATGTTTTTCAGAAAAATACCAAAAACTCACCCTAAGCTATATTTTATATTCTAAATACAAAAATGATGTATATTTTACAAAATTAAAAACATATAAGTTTCATTAATTAATTTAATAATTAATTCCCGCTGTTAAAACAAATAGCATGTTTTTAAGAAATAATAATTATCAATAGATTGACACTAGTTTAAGTCCAATTTCAAGATGAAATTAATTACAATGACCAATATTGGATTAAATGGTAAAAATATATTCTAATTTCACGTTAAAACCAATTCAAAAGATAATATAATCATATAAATAAATTAGATTAAAAAGAGGTTCTGAATTAAAATACAACATTTTTCACTATTCATTAAAAAATGAACTTTATTAGAAAAATACCAAAAATTTACACAAAGTAAATTTTGATGCCCTGATTCTAAAGAAGAATTTTATTTTGTCAAATATTAAACATAAAATTTTCTAAAAGTTTGTTTAAAAGTGGTTCGTCATCAAAAGGTGATTAATCGACCTTTTAAAGAATATTAGAATGTTTACGCTTAAAATTGGATTCATTTGCATTTTTAATCCTCTAACATTTATTGTAAAAAGTAAAAATATTTTAAAAACATATATAATCATTTTTTAGTTAGTTCTGTTCATTCCCGCCATTACGACGACTAGGCGTTAACTACCATTTAAAATAATATTATTTTATTATTAGAGTGCAACGTAAGATTCCCAAGAAACTCGTTGTTGCGTATTGGGTACACCATCGAGCATAGCGTCCCCTTTAAATTAATATTAATATTTTATTCCCAAATATGAATAAATATGAAAATGTCATATTCTTTATTTACCTGGGGTGTTACAGCATCCCTTTTTGATGGCTCTATTTTTTTAGGTGTGTTAATGTGATATGAGGACTATTCAGTCCAAATATTGGCTCATGGGAAAATTCAGTCAACAGTTTTTCATAAATGTGTCTATCAACAATATAAAATGCATTTAGTCATAATTTTGACTTTAGATAAGCTTTTATAAAATCAATTCATGGAAACATACCTCATATATACATTTAAAACGGTGATGCCTAGCCAACCGTCTTCAAGGATCTCATTTACATTTTCAGTAGCAATGAAATATTGACTTTCCTCTCCATATATATTCTCTTATAAAACCACGATATTACTATTACCATCTTTTAGCTTCGTATCCACATGAGAATTCAATTCTAGTAAATGTGGATAGAGAATAAGTGGTGTTATTGTGCTTTCTGTAGCTCCATGGGATCAGTTGGTCAATCCATTAGATGGTTTTGAGCAGACATTTTCCACCCCTTCCCTTTCTCCATCAATAACAAAAATCATTGGTTCAAACCCTTTTTTCATTAATTGTTAAGGGTTTAGCTTAACAAAATGAAATAAATACCTGTTTGTCTGCATGTACTCTTACAAGTTGTGACGTCCATGCAATGAATGTCCCAATAGTCTTTTCAACCTTATGAATATCATCATCATCAAGTTGAATAGGTAGCTCTGCATTTGGCTCATGAGCTACAGTAATCGTCACTTTCAAATGATCTTTCAGAAGTGGTCTATTATGGAGTGTGGCATCTGGGATATTGAACATCTTAGCCCTCGCTACAAGGTGATAGGTGGGTTTTGACAGATATAAATCACAATCATTATCTCTCTATAGAAGATCAGTACAGAAAAATTATCAGTGTTTTTCTGATTCACATTTCATGGGAACAATTATTAGAATATTTATTACCATGGCTAAGACAGTTTTTGTGGCGAATGGCTCGCCTCAATGCTGGTGGGGGTGGGGCGGGATGTTCATGCGCAGGTTGTTCCGGAGTTTTGTCTTCCCTTTGCTTCCCACCCGTAAAAATTGCTAGCAACTATCCCTGCCATTGAAAATCATTCTTCAAGGGTTGCTATTTTTTCGCTCATTTGTTACAATTATTCATTTGTATCATATGATTTTTTATTCTTCTTAAAATATACTCAGGGTGTCACCAAAAACATGCACCTCTAACACGACCGTATTTTTCTGGCTGCTTCAAATCTGTTGATAATAGGTGTGTATCTGCTACCGGAGTAGCTGATTCCTGTGACTTTTGGATATAGGAAAATAACCAATTATTTTTCTGTAATAGCAATTTAAAACAAATCTTTTTATCATCGTGTCATACTTACACATATTTCCCACTCTTTCTGTGTGTCCTCATCTACTAACTTCCCTTCACTGATGATATGTGCCTCCTTCCATAACACTTGACTTGGGATGGATGTGCATTTGGTTTTAGACACATCAATCAACATATAATCATAGAAAGATAATTATGATGTTGTTTATTGGAACCTAACAATATTTCTTTAAATTTAAAATACGTACCATTTTCATTTCAATTGTAGCGTGCCCCATCCTTGCTTTGTGATAGGGGTATGTTGGTTTTGATGCACGTTCCTTATTTTTAGTACAGAGTTTTAGTTTCATAAATGAAATATTGAAAATCAAAGTGATGAATACAAGTATCCTCAAACAAAGTATTATAACCCCCAATGTACCTGAAACTTCTCATCCCCACGAAGGCCAATAAATGTATCCCATACTTCTTGGGATATCAGGTGAGTGTAGACAATGGGTGGGTATAGGTTTATTTTACCTTTGGAATCTTTTAGGTGAAATCTTGTTAAAATAGTGTGAAAACCTCGATGAATCCTTCCTACAAGCCTTAGTACATAATCTTTATGTTTATCGTCTACTATAAATGTAATACGTAAGAGAATGAGAGGAGTAAGATATTGTTTCATTATTTCATTAGCTAGTAAATTAAAGACATGAATTCATAATGTTACCATAATTTCATCCCAGATAACAGCCTTCAGCCCGGACAGAACATGGTGCCATGAATCTATGTTAATCGGCACACGTTCCCGAGTGAAAAATCCAATGTAGCTGTAAAACATAGCCTTGTTGAGATTCACATGTTGGCCTTGTGCATTCCATCTGACTTCCAATTTGATGCCTTCACTTTTCACCTTATGAATTTTGGTTGACACCATCAAACTATGACTTCCATGTGTTTTCTATGACGTCGGTCCTTCATTCCCGACTATTTCATTGATATCAACATCATCTAAATGTTCATCTGAAATGGTATCAACGGCATGCGCTTATGGTTGGTGGACCTCAACACTAAGGGAAGCAGGAGCCGCAGTAGTAGGAGCAGCAGTAGCCGCAGAAGGAGCAGCAGGAGCAGCAGCAGCCGCATTAGCAACAACTCGAGAGATTTTTTCAGCCTCAAGGTTAGGAGCACTAGAATGTGCAGAAGTAATTATCTGCAAAAGTAGTTGAACAATTAATTTAGATTACATAAATTCATTAATGATAAGATAATAATATGAGATAACAAGATCTATATTACAAACAAAATATAACCTGTTTATTTAATTCTCTTTCTTTTTTTCAAAGGTTATAGGGATTTGACACCTCTATCGATTATCCAAATCCCTTCATTATAGTATTCTCTAACATAAAATACATCATCTACATTAGGAATGGTCTGAAAGGATTACGACATACCACTAAAAGGATCGTCCTCAACTGAGTTTTCATCGGAACATTCAGTAGTTTTGGACAATAATAGAATAATTGACCACTTTCGGTTTGCAGGATCTGGAACATAAAAAACTTGTACCGCTTCTGATGCCATTATAAACTATTCGTCATTGTACCCGTATTTACTAAAATAAACATTCAAAAATCCCCATTCATCTATATTAACACCAATATTTTTATTAACCTATTTTCATTGAAAAATCGGCAATTGGAATACCGTATAATCCAACTCCCATATTAGATTGATAATTCCAAAGTATGACATATTTTCATAAATTGGATTTCTGTCCTTACTACCAGAAAAATGCATCGCTTCATCCACATGTGTAACTCCACTTTTTTTCATGGTACTATCTTCATCATGATCATCTGTATAGATTGTATAACCATTAATTAATCAAAAGGCTCAAGAGTAGGCAAGCCTACTCCAAGAAAATCATTATATATAAAAAATGTAAATACAGCAATAGAGGAAAGACATGGGTTCAACAAATACGCGTGTAAATATCACCACGCGCATCAGCGTCAACCAAAACACAATAAAATTTTGGAGTAACGAAGGACCAAAAAGAGCATACCTCCTCAATCACACGCTTGGACAGAGCATCAACAGCCTGATTCACCTCTCTGTAAACATTAGTGACTACCAAACAAAACTGCTCCACAAGAATGAGACTGTAACACCCCAGGTAAATAAAGAGTATGACATTTTCACATTTATCCATATTTTTGAATAAAATATTAATATAACTTTAAAGGGGACGCTATTCTCGATGGCGTACCCAACACACAACAACTAGTTTCTTGGGAATCTTACGTTGCACTCTAATAATAAAATAATATTATTTTAAATGGTAGTTAACGCCTAGCTATTGTGATGGAGGGAATGAATATAACTAACTACAAAATGATTATATATGTTTGTCAAATATTTTTACTTTTTACAATAAATGTTAGAGGATTAACAATGCGAATGAATCCAATTTTAAGCGTAATCATTCTAATATTCATTAAAAGGTTGATTAACCGCCTTTTGATGGTGAACCTCTTTTAAATCAACCTTTTGAAAATTTTATGTGTTATATTTGACAAAATAAAATTCTTCTTTAGAATTGGGACATCAAAATTTACTTTGTGTAAATCTTTGGTATTTTTCTGATAAAGTACATTTTTTTACTGAATAGTGAAAAATGGTGTATTTTAATTCAAAACCTCTTTTTAATATAATTTATTTATATGATTAGATTATCTTTTAAATTGGTTTTAAAGTGATATTAGAATATATTTTTACCATTAAATCCAATGGTGGTCATTGGAATTAATTTCACTTTTAAATTTGACTTAAACTAGTGTCAATCTTTTGATATATATTTGTTTCATAAAAACACGCTATTTGTTCTGACAGCGGAAATTAATTATTAAATTAATTAATGTAACTTATATGTTATTAATTTTGTAAAATAGAAATAATTTTTGAATTCAGAATATCAAATATAGCTTCGGGTGAATTTTTGGTAATTTTCTGAAAAACTTCAATTTTTGATGAATAGTGAAACCACTAAGTGGTACTTATAAAAACTGATTTTCTGTTTAAATGAAATTTTGCCACCTTTGTGTTTTGAATTTAAAAAATCTGACATACATGGTTGTCATTAAGAAGTAAAATGTTATTCAATGGGATTAAAATAATTTTTTGGTGAATAGTAACTTAATAAGTTTTTAATTGCGATTAGAGGTAATTAGTGTAGTTTAAGGTAAAGATAATGTTTTGATAATATGAAATTACCTAGACACATGTCCTACCCTCATTGTATGTGTCATGGCCGACCAAGAAAATCCATGGGTCAACTTGGGGACCCCATGGAGCCACTGTGGTAGGAAAATGACATAAATAACTTTTTATTTAATGTTAAAATTAAAATGTCACAAACATGAGTTATTTAACTAAAAAAAAATTTATATGGGGTTATAAAAGTCATATTTTTGACTATAAATAGTCAATTGGAAATCTAAAAATATTTCCTACATCATAGTATTTTTTTATAATTTTTAGACATTAAATAAATTAATTAATTTATGACATCATGATGATGCAGCAATGACCTCATTATTTAACGATTTAAATAAAATTGAATGATAATGTAAAATCTAAGACCTAAACATGTCCAAAACCTATTGGATGGGTGGATTTATAACCCTCATCACCTTATCCTTGAAAAACATCAATGTGGGACCATTACAATACGAAACTCATTCTAAAATAAAGTAACATTTCCTTACTTTCCAAGAGTGCCCCTCCACTCCTCTTATAAAAGGCCCCAACCTCTAGCTCCTTACCCACACTTCCAAAGCCTTTGGCTCGGCCAACCCCTACCCATTTTGTCTCTCCATATCCCTCTATAAATCTTAGATGCCTCACATTGGGCAGAGGTCTTCCGAAGGAAGCCTTTGTGCTCAAACCAAAGAGAGTTACCCGATTTTAAGTTAATGTCTTCACTTGAGTCCTTTTGTTTTATTTTTCTTCTCCAACCCCCTAAAATCTTTTTATTAATTTCTTTTGTAATAGATCAAGTATCTTAAATATACTAGGATTATATTTTAAAAATTATTTGAGCTAAATTTACACACACCTACATCTAATGGTTAAAGAACATACTGTTTTCGTGGATGGCGAATTTCTGCCTCACGAAACGATGATTGTTCAATATCGTTCTAACACCTTCAAAGGTGGCCATTAATATGTCACTATATTTATATATGATATATTATATTTTTATTATTTCCTTAAGCTTCTGTATTTTTCATTTATGTCATACCTTTATGGCTTCCATTATGGGTATACGCGATATCTTCATTTTAGGAAGTGCGAACTACCGCCCCCTCAAAGTGATTTGATTCGTTAATACCATATTTGGTACGTATAAAGGATATATTTAATGATATTATATATGATACAATACTGGAATTAAAATACTATTATGTATCATTATGTTTTAATTCCATTAAATATGAAATAGAAATGGAAGTAGCGTTCATGCGTACGTACGGCTTACCGTCTCCATGAACGGTGCATTTCATTTCTTAACTCTAAATGTTATTTAACATTATAAATGCATGAATATACTGGATATATATGATATATTTGATATCTACATCATGAATAAAATTCTGGATATAATGGATATTTTACCACATGAACAACTTGTAATTATAAAGAGTTTATTTTTGACTCAAGTACCAATGATCGTTAAAACGACCATTATTATATTAAATAATAACATAGTGTTTATGACATGGTAATAAGTGATATAAAAGGAATAATGAACTTTAAAAAGGTTCTTATGGAATTATAAATTAACTCATGTTTATTATTAAGGAGATTAAAGAATGATCGAGTCAAGTCGGACTCGCGGTAAGGGATCCTACACCTCTTTTTCTTTTTAAGTACACTCTTTTATGTCATTCCTTTTAAGATCATATTTCTTATGATTGGATGTTCTTTTATATTAATCCTACTATAATTTTTATTTTCATATGATGAGAGACCCTATTTTCTCTCATCAATTTATTTTGGATGTTTTGAGTGGCGCCGTTAGGCTGCCGAATTTTCGTAAGGGATCCTACCCCTCTCTTTCTTTTTAAGTACACTCTTTTATGTCATTCCTTTTAAGCTCATCTTTCTTATGATTGGGATGTTCTTTTATATTAATATTACTGTAATTTTTATGTTCATATGATGAGAGACCCTATTTTCTCTCATCAATCAATTTTGGAAGTTTTAAGTGGCGCCGTTAGGCTGCCGAGTTTTCGTAAGGAATTTTTCATCTCACTTTTAGTCACATGAGATTTATGCTACATTTTCCACCATTTCCTTTGAGTGGTGTATTTACTTCGCATTATTATTCTCTTTGTGTAATATAATTTCATTTATGGGTATTTACATATTCATTGTATAACCCTTCTTCAATGGGGTTTACGTTTTGAAAGTTACCCAAGTCGGTAAGGGAACCTTTCACCCTCCTCTTTTTAAAAGACTTATTTTGTTATGTCTTTAAATTCACATAATATTATGTTGGGATATGTTCTTATATATCCTTATTGATGAAAATTTTATGACCAAGTGATGAGATACCCTTTTTATCTCTCATCAACTCTTTTTCTGAATTTTGAAGTGACGTCGTTAGGCTGTCGAATTTTTGCAAAGGAACTTCTTAACCCAATTATTATTCTTTGGGATAAACTTGTACTCCTTGAATATGTCGTTATATGATTATGTGTTAATTTCCTCTGATTGTATTACACTTAATAACCACTTATATTTCATGTATCTGTTTGTCACACATAATTATGTAATTGATTTATCCTTAATTCAAGGATACCGTCTTTGTATGGGACTTCGTCTCAATCTCCTTTCATTGAGGCATATTTTGTTTTATACACAACTTTCTTTTATATGGTGTATAAACCCCTTTTACTTTTACGTTTATTCAAAAGGAATCTTTTTTATACGAAGAGTTTACTAAACAAAAAAAGGGAATGTTATAGTCATACGTATGCGGCGACAATGACTTCTCTGCAGCCATGACCATTATTAGAGTTTCAGCTTCCTCTACATGCCATACCTTATTTTTAAAAGAAAAATAAATACCATGTTTTACTTTTCTTTTATTTTGGTATTTAAAATGGTTTTCATAATGTTTTTATCAATGTGTTGTATTGATATCTTGTTATTGAAAGGTGGAAATGTTATGTTTTCTTTATGCATGTTTTATGTGATATGATTATGTTATGGTTCTTGGGAATTTTTATGAAGATGGATGGTTCCGTGATAAACTAAGGGCGAGTGAGACCGATATAGATCTCCAATGCATTGGGTAATGTGAAGGAGTGAAATGTTAAGGTTTCTCTGAATAGATTTAGGGAATATACTGTGGTGGGTATTCCAAACGTAACCAAGAGGGTTACTCCCTACGTAAGAATGTTAGGAATGCCTCCAGTTACCTATATGTCTTATGATTTCTATGATTTATTCATGATTTTATGAGGTATGTTAAAGTGCTTATGTTTTATGGGTAAAGTATGATTTCATTCTTATGTATATATGAACTCATGTTTCCTTTCCATATTTCTATATCCCTTACTGAGCTTTTTATGCTCATCCCAAGTTTTTTTGAAATGTTTTCCATAGGTTAAGGGAAAGGTACATGATATGATGATAGTGTCAAGGAAGTGTCAATAAAGAGTTCATGTTTTTTTTAAATATGTTTCCGTTGATGGGAAAAAAAGAATACTATCTTTTATGTAACCACATTGTTTAAATGTGGAATGTAATGCATGTTTTATGATCTAATTCTCTAAAACTCTAAACCTGAAAAGATCCTCAATGTGTAATCTTGTAATAACTCAAGATTAAGTAAGGTTTAAGGCTGGGGCCTTATAGTTGGTATCAGAGGTCGGTTTAGATAACTTTATATGTTAGGGTATTCATTATGTATAAGTGACATTACCATAATGGTTAGGATTTCAGAAAGAGTCCCAGTTTTAGATAAAGTGAATGAGTAAGTATAGCTTAGTGTTTATCTTCCTCATTAGTACATGACGGTTTTGTTGATATACTCACACTGACCTTTTTAGTTATAGTAAATGGCTGGATCTAGCAGGCACCAAAGTAACAGTGGATGTGAAGGAAATTGTGACAGTTTTTTGAGAAAGCAACTGAATGATATGGGTGCTGCAATGAGAACTCTTATTTTTATCCTCAACCAACTATCTAGAGTCATGATTGACCACCTAAACCTTGGTGATTTCTATAAGGCATCATATATGCGAGAAACAAATCCCTACGGAACTACAGGTAATAATCATAAAGGTAAGTGTGTTCAAAAACCTATGTGTCAATGATGTGGAACGAAACACCTAGGAAAATGTTTCAAAGGGACAGAAATATGCTATAGATGTGGAAATGAAGGTCATAAAGCAAGAACCTGCCATGGAAAAAGGAAGCATCCAGTTGACTCGAGTATTGGGAAAGAAGTTCTTTCTGAGGGATCAATTGAATGTTTTAAATGTGGTGTGCATGGTCATTATGAAAACACATGTCCTATGAAGAGGTCTCATGAATGGGCTCACCAAGATCGTAAAAATATTCGTTTACCAATACCTAATGCCATTCCGATTGAGGATGAAGAAACTGACAATGACCAATCAAAGGTATGGATTATTTCATAACTTTTGTTTTTCTATTTTGGAAGCTTAGGATATGATTCATGATTTTGTTTGTAGGAAAGAAGTATTTCAGAATAAGTTGGAAAGGAATGGTTAATGGATCATGAAGAATGTTTATTGAGTAAGAAGTCATCATATAAGGTCTTCAAGAGTTATGGTGAAATTATTAACATTATTAAGTCTCTTTTTATGATGGGGTTACATTAGAAGACTTTTAATAGTATGTGTAACCCTGATGTTTAATATATGAAAATTTTATACAAGGAATAGTTATCTGTTCTTTTGTGGACATAGTTATAAAGAACCATTTGGATTTATATGATCCTTACTTTTTAGGTAATTATGGGTTACTATATGTTATGATGGAAGTGAAAGGCATGAGATAAAATTGAGGTTAAATTATGTTATGGTTATTTTTGATGATTTTATCTCTTTTTGGGGAATCATTTAAGAATTATATAGTTTTGGAAAAAGGACAACACACAGACCGTGTGACAACCCGTCGCGCAAGACAAAGCTGTGGGAATCGAACCCACAACCAAAGTGCAACTGGTATTTATCGCCTACCACTGGACTACGTGAAGTCCCTGGTTAGTTTGAATAATTCTTTTTAGTTAGATGATTTTATGAATTAAGAGTAAGCTGATTTTGGGTTATCTATGGAAATTTATTAACCTATCATGGAGGATATGTGATTAGGTTAATTACTTTTCAATACGATACTTTAAAGTAACTGATGTTATTTAGAGATGAGTGTCAATTTGTACCTTGGAAGACTATGTGACTAAATCCTTCAAATATTTGGGTTTCAATATTATTTTGGTTTACTTTGAAGTATTTTATGGATAATTTGTTTATTGAATGGTCTTTGTTGAACTTTGGGTATTTTTTGATAAATTTTGGAGATTAAAAATAGATTTGTTTTTTTAAAAGGATTATCCATTTTGGGTATTATCTGATCTTGTACTAACCTTTTTTGTTTTGGTTTTGGTTAACGTCTTAATATATGGGAAGTATATAGTTCTCTTTTATGGATTATGTGATTCTCTTGAAGTTGATTATAGTACTCTTAATGTGAACAAGTCTTCCTAAATAATCATCTTTTGGGGAAAGTATGAGTTTGTGTAAGAAATCTAGTAAAAGTTGAAAGTCAACATGACATGTAAGTATGTTTCCTTAAGATCAAAAATAAATTCCTCAATGAAGAGTAACTTAAAACCAAAGTTTTTTCTGTTAACTTTTCTTACTGGGGAATCGAATTCCGTTTAACCCATCACAAGTTTGTGATTTTCTTATGGGTAACTTTCTCCTAGACATGTTTACTATCACTCTCCATTAGAACATGACCCTTTGTTTTTTTCCTACATGCCCATATTTTCATACTTGGAATCCTAGTATGGGTTATCTCGGGTGACCTTTGAACGTATCATTATTTATTTTAAAGTGACTGTTTTACTGACACTTGTTCCGATGTGGGATTTTCAATGAAGTTTCCAAGTCCAATTTTAAAATTGCGAGGATGCAATTCCCAAAAGGGGGGAAGGATGTAACACCCCAGGTAAATAAAGAGTATGACATTTTCACATTTATCAATATTTGTGAATAAAATATTAATATAACTTTAAAGGGGACGCTATGCTCGATAGCGTACCCAACACACAACAACTTGTTTCTTGGGAATCTTATATTGCACTATAATAATAAAATAATATTATTTTAAATGGTAGTTAACGCCTAGGTGTTGTGATGGCGGGAATGAATAGAACTAACTAAAAAATATTATATATGTTTTTCAAATATTTTTAATTTTTACAATGACTGTTAGAGGATTAAAAATGCAAATGAATCCAATTTTAAGCGTAAACATTCTAATATTCTTTAAAAGGTCGATTAACCAACTTTTGATGGCGAACCTCTTTTAAATCCACCTTTTGACAATTTTATGTGTTATATTTGAAAAAATAAAATTCTTCTTTAGAATCGGGACATCAAAATTTACTTTGTGTAAATTTTTGGTATTTTTCCGATAAAGTACATTTTTTTAATGAATATTGAAAAATGTTGTATTTTAATTTAAAACATCTTTTTATTAAATTTTTTTTATATCATTAGATTATCTATTAAATTGGTTTTAAAGTGAAATGAGAATATATATTTACCATTAAATCCAATGGTGGCCATTGAAATTAATTTCACTTTGAAATTTGACTTAAACGAGTGTCAATCTTTTGATATATATTGTTTCATAAAAACACGCTATTTGTTCTGACAGCGGGAATTAATTATTAAATTCATTAATTTAACTTATATGATATTAATTTTGTAAAATAGACAACATTTTTGAATTCGGAATATCAATTATTGCTTAGGGTGAATTTTTGGTAATTTTCTGAAAAATTTCAATTTTTGATGAATAGTGAAACCACTAAGTGGTACTTATAAAAACTGATTTTATGTTTAAATGAAATTTTTCGACCTTTGTGTTTTGAATTTCAAAAATCCGACATACATAGTTGTCATTAAGAACTAAAATGTGGTTCAATGGGATTAAAATAATTTTTTGGTGAATAGTAACTTAATAAGTTTTTAATCGCGATTAGAGGTAATTAGTGTAGTTTAAGGTAAAAATAATGTTTCAATAATATTAAATGACCTAGACACATGTCCTACCCTCATTTGATGTGTCATGGCCGACCCAGACAATCCATGGGTCATCTTGGCGACCCCATGGAGCCACTTTGGTAGGAAAATGACATAAATAACTTTTTTTTAAAGTTAAAATTAAAATGTCACAAACATGAGTTATTTAACTAAATCAATTTTTACATGGGGTTATAAAACACTACTGGAAATTCGGGCTATAGCCACGGTTCTAAACCGTGGCTATAGGCCCTCAAACCGTGGCTATAGGTAATAGCCATGGTTCCTCGAACTGGGGCTATGTTTGGCGTGGCTATAGGCCTAGACCTATAGCCACGGTTCCAAACTGTGGCTTTAAATCTATAGCCACGGTTGAAACCATGGATATAGTAAATGACGGACAGAATATATTGCCATGGTTTAAAACTGTGACATTATGTCTATAGCCACGGTTAAAGCCGTGGCAATAAACCAATAGCCACAGTTTAAAACCGTGGCTATAGGGTGTCCAAATCCATAAAAAAATACCCTCTGGACACCCCCCTGGACACCCCCTGGACACCCCCTGGACACCCCCTGGACACCCCCCTGGACACCCCTTGGACACACCCGGGACACCCCCTGGACA
Organism: Viscum album; assembly: GCA_963277665.1. Lineage (NCBI taxonomy): Eukaryota > Viridiplantae > Streptophyta > Magnoliopsida > Santalales > Viscaceae > Viscum > Viscum album. Next base: position 1,091,194,710 of record OY728143.1, on the reverse strand, counting down.
CACCCTGGACAGACCCTGGACAGACCCTGGACAACCCCTAGACACATCCTGGACACACCCTGGACACCCCCCAGACACCCCCCTAGACACCTCCTACAGACCCCCCCTGCCCTCCTCCCAACTACCTTGCAGACCCCCCCCCCCCCCCCCCGCACCAGCCCCCCTACCCCAGCACACCCCTACCCCCCCACCCCCCACCCCCACCTGCACACCCCAGGACACACCCCCCCCCCCCACTGGACCCCCAAGACACCCCATCGACAGACCCCCACATTGGACCCCCTAGACACCCCTGCCACTTTATATGTGAATGTTGATTGATCAATGAAGTTTGTGGAAGATATTTGAAGAAGAATGGGAGACTTGGAGGTGCATTGAGAAGCACAAAATATCATTTTTTTTATATAGAGCATAAGCACAAACATATGTTATGTCATACATTTCAGTTCACAGATCCTAAGTTTGCAGAACACTGAGAACAAAACAGAACATACATTTCATGGCACATATTATTTTCGAAATAGGTGAAAGGAATACAAGTTGAAGATGTATAGAAGGTGTGCTGAAGGTTGATAGAAACAGAGGACACAAATTTTGTTAGGAATAAAATTGAGAGAGGAGAAAAACAAGAATGTACAATGGTAATTTTCTATATTGAGAGCAAGAACTATAGAGAGAGAGAGAGAGAGTTATAGTTTGGGGGAGAAGAGGAAGAAGTGGAAGAACCATTCACCGAGTCCTTGCATAATCTGTTGAAGGACCATTCGCCGAGTCCTTTCATAATCTGTTGAAGTCCAAAAAAGAATACCAGCAATAGATAGCAATGCTTGACACCCCTCCCTCTGGACCACCACCCCTGGACACCCCTGGACCACCCCCCTGGACACCCCTCCCCCACGCTGGACACCCCTCCCCCCTGCTGGGACAACCCCTCCCCCTACTGGACACCCCTCCCCCTGCTGGACACCCCTACCCCCTGCCCCCTGCCCCCCTGCCCCCTGACCCTGGACACCCTAGGATAGACCCCACCCTAGGACAGACCCTGGACACCCCTGCCAGTCTTGCCCCCCCCAGACCCTGGACACCCTAGGACAGACCCCCCCCAGAACCTGAACAACCCCCCAGACAATGGACTCCCCCCAGAACCTACCCCCCCAAACCCAGACACCCCAGGACAGACCCCCCCCAGACCATGGACACCCCAGGACAGACCCCCCCCCCCCACTGGACCCCCTAGACACCCATTGGACAGACCCCCCAGGACAGCCCCCCCCCCCAGACCCTGGACACCCCAGGACAGACCCCCCCCCCACTGGACCCTCTAGACAACAGATGGATGTCATGGGCTATTGCTAAAAGACCGAATCCAGCTGCTGAAATCAGCAGTAAGTAAGAAGATGTAAATGAATAAAAATGAATAAAATTTTCCCAATATACTTGGGGAATTTTATTCATCAGTAGGAAGAAGAACAGAAGAACGGTAGCTGAGAGTTCCTTCCCCGGAGGTGGAGAATGATTTTCTTATATAGGATCTGTCTAATATTTAATGGAAGAAAGAGGGAGAGGAAATTAAGTACCTCATTACAAGTGACAGCATCCAACAAATTCTCTCCCAATGGAATAAAATTTTACAAAAAAAATCTATAAACCTTCTCTCTCCTCTTGCGGCTTCCAGGTTTCCAGGTGGTTAATAATTTGGTTGAGGTGAGGCTGTGGAATCATGGGGGCAAGCATGAAGGAAACTAATATGGACTGGATTTTAAGTAGACTGCTCTTGTTTTTCTGAAGTGGCAGGGATGATTGGGTCTAAAATAAGTGAGTTGGAATAGGAATTTTGATGAGGGCTTCAAAATTTAAGGGGTCTGGTTTAATTGATTAGAATTGGGTGAGGTTTGGAATGGTTTTAAAGTGGGATGCCTGGTGGAAAATGTGGGGTTGGTGTCTTAGAAGTTGAGAGGTGGGTAGGCCTGATTGGTGGTCAAGTTGTAGATGGGTTGCCTAGGTGGATTGAAAAATGGTGGGGGACTGGGAAGGAGTTCATAGTGGCTAAATTGAAGTGGGATATTGGAATTGTAGTAGGTCTTGAGTTTGGATTTTTTAGTGAGAGTGGAAATGGCCCTTGAATATCTGGTTTGATTTTGGTGGGTTGGCCATGGGATTTTTATAGTGCATCGAAAAATAGTCACTAGCAGGGCCTGGTTTGGTGTGAAATTTAGTCAAACGGTTGTGGGAACCATCATGGAAGCAATTACCAAATACAGACCAGAGCTAGTCTCCTCTGCATTGAAGACCCTTCATGGAAAGTCTTCAAGCAAACCAGGTCTCCAGTTGCATCTTTGTCCATAACAAACAATCCCTTTTTGCATAGGCCCAAACAGACCTCCCTTTGACAGATTGTGGGGGAATTGTGGGAACTCTAGCATGAAATAGGCCCTCAGAATAGAACAGCCTCTTTGGAATTGCATCAAACAGATTGTGTGCAGCCTTTAAAACTCAACTTGGCAGTGATCATCCTCCTTCAATGAGTGCTACATGAGATGAGGGAATTATGGAAGGAATTTCATCTAAAACAGCCAAAAACAGACATTGAATTTCTATCACAACAGGCTGATCCAGTTCAGACAACATGTGTAGAGGATGAGGATGATCTGGTTCAGACAACATGTGAAGAGGATAAGGTAAAAGAAGAATTACCAAACAAATATTATGTGATACATGTATAATAAAATATGCCAGACAATTCCAAACCAATTTTTTCAGTTGAATTGAGCCTTTGTACCACCTGCTATGCACGATTTGTGGAAAGATGGATAAGAGGCAGCGCTGAGAGGAGATATAGTTTAGGAATGAGGAAATACGAAAAATTATTGAGCTAACAATTCAATGTTTCTCTAAGGAGGAGTAACCACCGCAGGGTGTTGTCCTGGAGCAGGGCCAAATCACGGTGTGACCGCGGCGTGACCGCGGCGTGACCGCTGCAGGGTGTCGTCCGGGAGGAGTAACCGCCTTAGGGTGTTGTTCTGGAGAAGGGCCAAATCATGTCGTGACCACGGCGTGACCGCGGCGTGACCGCGGCGTGACCGCGGCGTGACCGCGGCGTGACCGCGGCATGACTGCGGCGTGACCACGGCGTGACCGTGGCGTGACCACGGCGTGACCATGGCGTGACTGCCGTAGGGTGTCGTCCTGGAGGAGTAACCGCCGCAGGGTGTCGTCCTGGAGCAGGGCCAAATCACGGCGTGACCACGGCGTGACCGCGGCGTGACCGCCGTAGGGTGTCGTCCTAGAGGAGTAACCGCCATAGGGTGTCATCCTAGAGCAGGGCCAAATCACGGCGTGACCGCGGCGTGACCGCGGCATGACCACGGCGTGACCGCGGCGTGACCGCAATGTGTTGGCCCGGTCCAGTGACATCCCCCCTGCTGGACAGCCCCGCCCCCTGCCTGGACACCCCTCCCCCCTATTGGACACCCCTCCCCCCTGCTGGACAACCCTCCCCACTGCTGGACATCCCTCCCCCTGCTGGACAGCCCTCCCCCAACTGGACACCCCTCCCCCCTGCCGAACACCCCTCCCCCCTGCTGGACACCCCTCCCCTTGCTGGACAGCCCTCCCCCCTGCTGGACAGCCCCTCCCCCTACCTGGAAACCCCTCCCCCTGCTGGACAGCTCCTCCCCCTGCGTGGACACCCCTCCCCCCAGCTGGACACACCTCCCCCTGCTGGACACCCCTCCCCCTGCTGGACACCCCTCCCCCTGCCTGGACAACCCATCCCCCCTGCCGGACACCCCTCCCCCTACCTGGACAGCCCATTCTCCAGAATGTAATAGGGACAAGAAGTGTTCTTTTTATAATATGAAGGGGAATGATGTCTCTAACTATGAAAGTTGGAACGGTAAGATGAATATTCCAATCTATGACTTGGAGATATAATACACTACTGCCCTTATAATGTGGATAAGATAGGGGTTATATCAGTGTAGAAGGATACTGGGAAAACTACAGACTTAATCACATCAACATCACCTTAGGATGGTCCTTCTAATGAAAAAAACATGGATTATTCTCAGTGTGTTGTATTTACTCTAGAGGGCCCACACCCGGGAAAATCCTTGAATGAGGACAATGTACCCCTTCCTGGTAGAGAGATAAACATTGGATAGAACATCCAGTTCGAGGGGCATGTATTTTGGGGGAACCTTTCCCTGATGTTTTGTACATATCCAAGGGACTGTAGGTATTTTCAACTTTGTAGGAAAGCCTAATGTAAATACTCATGAATGGGAAAGATAGGCAGAAAGTCAATGTGGACCTCTATACAAATGTAGCTGGTCTTGAAGAGAGTACTTCAAATGAGGCAACATTTGATGGCATGCCTACATAGAGGTGTTGCTTTTAGGATGCTTTACCTAACCTGATTTCATCTCATGGTTCTCAAGTGGTGAAAAATGGGAAAAAATTATTGCAGGTTCCTACATATCATTAATTGATGATGACACATTCTGAGGGACCCCTCATGTATGTTTCATACATAGCTATCTAGGAACAATCCAGGAAGGAAACCTCACCAGGTTCACTGAATATGAGTACACCAAAGGATCATCAAAATTAGTTGCAGAAGAATCCCTTACCTACTAAAAATAATGATCAGTATGGGGTTTCACGAAAGTACCTGCTGCAATGATTACTAAGAATAAGGCCTCCATAGAGTCACAATCTTATCCTAGATAGTATATAGATAAATTTACACACTTACGTCGTGTATTATGGTATGATGATGATGAGGAAATTTCAATCAGTTAGAAGGTTATCATCACCTCCAATATGGTAAATGAAGATGAATATCTAAAAGCTAAATACATGTATGATAAAGGCATGGGTAGTGACCCAAAATTAAAGAACAAGAAAAATAATTGGAGTAATGGTATGGAGAAACTTACCCTTCCCCCTTCCCCCTACCCCCCTCCATCATGCACCCTACCCCCTACCCCCTACCCCCCTCCACCCAGCCCCTTAGCCGGCACAACACCCCCTGCACCCCCCCTGCACCCTCCCTGCCCCCTGCCCCCCTCCACCCTCCCCCTTGCACCTGCCCCCTGCCCCCTGCCCCCTACCCCCCTCCACCCTGCCCCCCTGCACCCCTCCACCCTGCCCCTTGCCCCCCTCCACCCATCCCCCTATCATACTTCAATACATCCCGAAGATATTATCAAAAACACTTCAAGACATAAAATGACTATTTTCAACAAATATAACAAAAGACCAAAATATATGATGCAAGAGCCACAAATCAAAGACCCCTCTCAACATACATGATGTAGTATGGTAAAAATAAATAAATGAACTTACCAAAATGTTACCATCATACAAAATGGTGCCTTAAGAGTACTTTGGGTGCATATTTATTTTTCACCCTAAGCCTATATTTTACCTAGAATAAATAAAGAATTAAATAAAAAGAAGATTAAAAAGAGGTCACATGGGATAACAATTATGCTACTAGTAAATCCTAGGAAGACTTAGTAGAGGAATAAGAATCCCAAGGATGTGTCATGCTGAAACTGGTAACTCTAATGGTGCGGAAATACTAAGTGATTTTTCTAAAGAATCCTTAATTTTCCAAGAGGCATCAGATTATATTATCACTTTTTCATTAAATCTGCAGTCTGAATCCCTCTTTTGGAGTTCATTACCTCAGAATTATTAAAAATAGTTGATATGGATGACAGACTTGCAGCTGGATTTTCTCAGGCTGCTCTTTCTATGCAATTGTCAGAGAACACACCTTCTCAACTTATATACATCAGTATAAAAGATTCATACCCTATAATGAAAGGATTACAAACCAGGGAAGATTATTTTAGGTTGGGGATCCATCTCACTATAAAGAAAGTTTATTCTACAAACCATTCCAACAAGAGAGAGTTGAGAAGCTCCAATTAAAAAAGTAAAACTGAGAAAAAACAGAAAGGGGGACTTTCCCCCATTCAGAAGCAATGATGTGTATCCTCTTCTAGAATTCTCAAGGGCTAGCCAACCCTAGAACATTATGTTGCCTTAGGCTTCTTGTGAGTAAATGGAAACCTGATTTCATTGGCACCTCTGAGCTAAAATCTAATAACATCACTTCTGGTTCTTTTTTCCCAAAATGGTAATTATTTTCTATGTTCTGTGAAAGATATCACTAGTATTGAAATACTTTTATTGGTTTTCCATAATAATGTTACTAATCCTTCCATTTTTTGAGTGGATAACCAAATTATCACGTGCACCTTCCTTAATGAGGGACATATATCTTTTTGTTAAATGGTTTATGCTTTCTACTATTACATCAGTCGAAGAACTCATTGGAAACACATGAATGAGATTTCAAGAGTTATATTAGATCCCTCTGTTATAATGGGAGATTCCAATGCTATTTTACAAGCAGATGACAAGATTGGACATGTTTCCAATGTTACCATGATGAGATATTTCAGAGCTTGTATTGAGGAATTAAAACTTATTGAAACCAATCTGATTGGTGCCAAATACACATGGTATAGGAGGAATCTAAATGGATGTAGGGCCTGTAGGGTTGACCGTTCCTTTGGAAATCACTCTCTTCATGGAAGTTAGAAAACCATCTCTTGTGTCACTCTAGTAAAGCACAATTCTGATCAACATCCAATTCTTACAACCTTCATTGCTAAGGGGGACAAGCTAACAATTCCATATATGTTTAATAATTCTTGGACCATCCAATTATGACAACCTTCAGATGCTTTCCCTGAAATTTGGAATTCACTCAACCACTCCATGATTACCTCCTTATATATAATCCACCAAGGAAAAGAGTAAAATTAAGGATACACTGCACCCACATACTGAAGAGGTTGAACCCCTTACACATGAGGAAGGATTTTCTCAATAGGTAGAAGATTTGAAATAATTGAGAAGAATAAATGAATAACTTCTCTGAGGTAGCGTTCCTGCTGGATATATTCTATAAGCAGATCCTCAACTCGTACTCCCAACTTGAGCACCTTATCAAAGAGGGTTCTCTACCAAAACTAGAATTAAGATGAAACATCCTATCAACATGGGGTACCAACAACCAACATACATGAATCAAGAAATAGAAAATAGAGAGTTCCCAACATTCTTTACACAACCAAAACATGTCTAGGAGCATCATTACAGACCTCACCCTATAGGTTACACATGACATATACTAATAGGGTTGCCACATTTTACTCTACCTACTGTTGCACCTATTCATGCTCCTTCTCAGCTAGACATTTCTCAAGGGCTCATAAAAACTATTGATTCTCTAATGGATTGATTAGAATCCATAGAGGTATAGTGGGAATTGGTACAACTATAAAACAAGCCTTACCCTAAAGGGGGTGATCTGAATTTTCCCCACTAAATTTGGGAAACACTACATTTCCAATTTTCAATGGTTTAGGGGACCCAAAGAAGAATTTGACCCATTTTGTGTCCCGTTGTGATTCCATGATGGGGAAACCTAAAAAATAAGTAGTGAATCCCAAGATCTTTATACAGAAATTATAGGGTCCAACATTTGTAGGGTACACCGGTTCATCCACTCAATCAATTACAGGGTGGGAAGATCTCTATTGGATGTTTCTGTTCCAATTCAGCTTGATTCTATAGAAGAAAACCATACTAAATCTCTCAAACTACAAATGGTAGGATAATGAGATGGTTTTATATTTCATTTCATGGTGAAATGAGTTGACATACTCCTTAAGCCAACATTTTCCTCAAGAATATTTTTTGTTCATCTGTATATAGATTCTTCATGATTATTTTCACATACCACTCACCCCTGTTAAATATATAGGAGTGTTTTGGGATCTTGCCACAATTTCATAAATAAGGGAAGAATTCATAGCATGAACCAAGTATAAGTCCTATTTATGTCCCCCTTCTGGACACCCCTCCCCCCTGCTAGACATCCCCTCCCCCTGCCTGGACACCCCTCCCCCTGTTGGACAGCCCCTCCCCCTTCCTGGACACCCCCCCTGCTGGACACCCCTCCCCCCTGCTAGAAACCCCTCCCCCCTGCTGGACAGCCCTCCACCCTGCTGGACACCCCTCCCCCCTGCTGGACAGCCCCTCCCCCCTGCTGGACAGCCCCTCCCCCTGCCTGGACACCCCTCCCTCCCTGCTGGACAGCCCCTCCCCCTGCCTGGACACCCCCCCCTGCTGGATACCCCTCCCCCTGCTGGACAGCCCTCCCCCTGCTGAACATCCCTCCCCCTGCCGGATAGCCCTCCCCCTGCCGGACAGCCTTCCCCCCTGTCGGACAATCCCTCCCCCCGGAAACCCCTCCCCCCTGCCCCTCCCCCTCCTCCCTACCCCCTGCACCCCTCCACCCTGCCCCCTCCCCCCTCCACCCAGCCCCTATCATACTTCAATACATCTCGAAGATATTATCATACACACTTCATGACATAAAATGACTATTTTCAACAAATATAACAAAAGACCAAAATATATGATGCAAGAACCACAAATCAAAGACCCCTCTCAACATACATGATGTAGTATGGTAAAAAGAAATAAATGAACTTACCAACATGTTACCATCATACAAAATGGTTCCTTAAGAGTACTTTGGGTGCATATTTCTTTTTCACCCTAAGACTATATTTTACGTACAAGAAAAAAAGAAAAAAAGATCAAAATAAATCAGAAGTAATTATGTAGAGAATAAATAATTGATGAGAAATATATTTGTGTTTATGTGCCTAAATACAAACATGTATCCTGCAAAAATAGTAGATGCAAGAACCACAAATCAAAGCTTACTTGAGAGGAAAATGTTTTGTTTTGAAAAGTTACTATTATAAATTAGAGCTTCAAATATTTTATCACCAGTTGCACCCTATCTTCATCAAACTGTAAAAGGTTTATGGAAGAAAGAAGGTGATACAATCATATCGAGCACAACAATTGAGTACCGTAGAATTCAGCTCATAAAAAAGATTTTAGAATTGCAACCATAAAACTATGATTAAATTTTTATTTTATGTTTGTAAAACAACATGTGAACAAACTAATATGTTAATATCACTCTAATCAAAACCAATAACTGAGAAGTGAAGTTCACATAGATGCCCATTACCAAGAATGGATGTTCCCCCTTTCTTGTCGGTTGCATGCTAACGTGCCCGCATTAGAACCAACAGCAACCACCTCGTCCTATGGTAGAAATGATTAATTAGATATATGCATCAATTTGTAACAATAATGAATTTTTTTATCTAATTACAAACAAATCATATAACTAATATATTAAAAAAAATGAAATGAAGAACATGGAGTTCAAACAATCACACAAAATGCATGAATGATACCCACTAGTTACTATATTAACAACTTCAACACATATTCATGGGTTTTAAAGTAGATGCATGTTAACATTTGATGTTCAAAAAGTATTTTTAGTAAAACATTAAAATAAGAATACACACCAGAATTTCAATACACAAAGGTAGTAAAAAAGGAAGCAACAACCAACAGATTTAACAAGATGATTTCGGCATACAAAATTTATTAAAATGAAACATCCATCCATTTATTTCAAATAAAAAATAAGTGAATTTTCAAGTTTAAGAAGAAAAAATCACAGAATTTACACTATTACTCCCATGGTGTAGATTCTCTATTCATTTGAGATCATTGGAAAAAATTTCCCTTATTTTCTTGTTGACTAAATACCTTTGGTTTCTAAAATTTCATCTCTTATAAGTGTAAACATATACATTAATTTATAAAATTTAAATTTCAAAACAGAACAAATTTGGTGCTTTAATTTAGAGATTTGGTAGTGTCTGTGGATCATGGTCAGTGCATCCTATAATGGAGATGAAATTGGATTCGATAGAGTGGATGATGGAATGGTTTCTACAATAATTATAACTCATGGAAATGAAGATATATGAAGCACTATAGCCATCCGAGAAATATTGAGTGTAGGAAAAATTCATGAAGGGGCCATCAAATAGAAGAATTGAAGAATTATTATCATGTAAACACTGCGACAAATAGAAGAATCGAAGCACCCCTCATTAACACACCTGTGCGAGGAGGGTACGGAGAGGAGGGCGCGACGAGGAGGGCGTAGCACAGAGGAGGCGTCGGCGAGGAGGCATCGGGGAGGATGGCGCGGCGAGGAGGCGTCTGGGAGGAGGGCACGGCGAGGAGGGCACGACGAGGAGGGTGCGACGAGGAGGGTGTGGCGCGGAGGAGGTGCGGGTGTGGACGTGTGGGAGAGGGGGAGGGCGCAGTGAGGAGGAGGAATTGCGAGGGGGAGGAGAAGGAGCCCGATGGGTTTGGGAAAAAAATGGGGCTACTAGATATAGCCACAGATGAAATAATTAACCGTGGGAGTATAAAAGATATAGCCACGGACCTATAAAACCGTGGTTATAGGTCCATGGCTATAGCTCAGATTTGTAGTAGTGCAAGTCGGATTTTTGACTATAAATAGTCATTAGAATGATAAGAAGACTTTCTACATCATATTATTTTTTTTATAATTTTTAGACAATAAATAAATTAAATTATTTATGACATCATGATGATGCAGCAATGACCTCATTATTTAACAATTTAAATAAAATGTACAAATAATGTAAAATATATGACCTAAACATGTCCAAAACCTATTGGATGGGAGGATTTAGAACCCTTATCACCTTATCCTAGAAACACATCAATGTGGGATCATTAAAATATGAAACTCATTCTAAAATAAAGTAACATTTCCTTACATTCCAAGAGTGCCCCTCCCCTCCTCTTATAAAAGGCCTCCACCTCTACCCCCTTACCCACACTTCCAAAGCCTTTGGCTCGGCCAACCTCTGCCCATTTTTTCTCTCCACATACCTCTATAAATCTCAGAATCCTCACTTTGGGCAGAAGTCTTCCCAAGGAAGCCTTTGAGCTCAAACCAAAGGGAGTTACCTGATTTTAAGGTAATGTCTTCACTTGAGTCCTTTTGTTTTATTTTACTTCTCCAACCCCCTAAACTCTTTTTATTCATTTCTTTTGTAACAAATCCAGTATCATAAATATTCTAGGATGCTTTTATAATAAGGATTATAGCTAAACTTACACACACCTACATTTAATCTTTAAGGAACATACTGTTTCCGTGGATGGCAGATTTTTGCCTCACAAAACGATGATTGTTTAATATCCTTCTAACACTTTCAAAGGTGGCCATTAAGATGTCAATATATTTATATATGATATATAATATGTTTATGTTTTCTTTAAGATTATGTATTTTTCATTTATGGAATACCTGTATGGCTTCCATTATGGGTATACACGATATCTTCATTTTAGGAAGTGCGGACTACCGCCCCCTCAAAGTGATTTGATTCGTTAATACCATATGTTGTACATCTAAAGGATATATTTAATGATATTATATATGATACCATAATGGAATTAAAATACTATTATGTATCATTTTGTTTTAATTCCATTAAATATGAAATAGAAATGGAAGTAGCGTTCATCCGTACGTACGGATTACCGTCTCCAAGAACGGTGTATTTCATTTCTTAACTCTAAATGTTATGTAATATTATAAATTCATGAATATAATGGATATATATGATATATATGATATCTACATCATGAATAAAATTCTGGATATAATGGATATTTTTCCACATGAACAACTTGTAATTATAAAAAGTTTATTTTTGACTCAAGTACCAATGATCGTTAAAACGACCGTTATTAGCTTAAATAATAACATAGTGTTCATGACATGGTAATAAGTGATATAAAAGGAATAATGAACTTGAAAAAGGATCTTAAGGAATTATAAATTAACTCAAGTTTATTATTCAGGAGATTAAACAACAATCGAGTCAAGTCAGACCCGAGGTAAGGGATCCTACTCCTCTCATTCTTTTTAAGTACACTCTTTTATGTAATTCCTTTTAAGCTCATATTTCTTATGATTGGGATGTTATTTTATATTAATCATATGGTAATTTTTATTTTCATATGATGAGAGGCCCTATTTTCTCTCATCAATCCATTTTGGATGTTTTGAGTGGCGCCGTTAGGCTGCCGAATTTTTGTAAGGGATCCTACCCCTCTCTTTCTTTTTAAGTACAATCTTTTATGTCATTCCTTTTAAGATCATCTTTCTTATGATTGGGATGTTCTTTTATATTACTCTTATTGTACTTTTTATGTTCATATGTTGAGATACCCTATTTTTTCTCTCATCAATCCATTTTTGAAGTTTTAAGTGGTGCCGTTAGGCTGCCGAGTTTTCGTAAGGGATTTTTCATCTCACTTTTTGTCACATGAGAATTATGCTAAATTTTCCACCCTTTCCTTTGAGTGGTGTATGTACTTACCATTATTATACTCTTTGTGTAATATAATTTCAATTATGGGTATTTACATATTCATTGTATGACCCTTCTTCAATGGGGTGTACGTTTTGAAAGTTACCCAAGTCGGTAAGGGAACCTTTCACTCTCTTTTTAAAAGACTTATTTTGTTATGTATTTTAATTCACATACTATTATGTTGGGATATGTTCTTAGATATCCTTATTGATGTAAATTTTATGACCATGTGATGAGATACCCGTTTTATCTCTCATCAACTCTTTTTCTGAATTTTGAAGTGACGCCGTTAGGCTGTCGATTTTTTGCAAGGGAACTTCTTAACCCAATTTTGATTCTTTGGGATAAACGGGTACTCCATGAATATTTCGTTCTATGATTATGTGTGAATGTTCTCTGATTGTATTACACTTAATACCCACTTATATTTCGTGTATTCGTTTGTCAAACATAATTATGTAATTGATTTATACTTAATTCAAGGATACCGTCTTTGTATGGAACTTCGTCTCAATCTCCTTTCATGGAGGCATATTTTGTTTTATACCCAACTTTCTTTTATATGGTGTATAAACCCCTTTGACTTTTACGTTTATTCAAAAAGACTCTTTTTTATACGAAGCGTTTACAAAATGACAAAAGGGAATGTTTATGTCATACGTATGCGGCGACAACGACTTCTCTGGCGCCGTGACCATTATTTGAGTTTCAGCTTCCTCTACAAGACATACCTTATTTTTAAAAGAAAAATAAATACCATGTTTTACTTTTCTTTTATTTTGGTATTGAAAATGGTTTTCATAATGTTTTTATCAACTTGTTGTATTGATATATTGTTATTGAAAGGTGGAAATGTTATTTTTCCTTTATGCATGTTTTTTGTGATAAGATTATGTTATGGTTCTTGGGAATTGTTATGAAGACGGGTGGTTCCGTGATTAACTATGGGCGGGTGAGCCCGATATAGCTCTCCAATGCATTGGGTTACGTGAAGGAGTGAAACGTTAAGGTTTCTCCGAAGAGATTTAGGGAATATACTATGGTGGGTATTCCAAACGTAACCAAGAGGGTTACTTCCTACGTAAGAATGTTATGAATGCCTCAAGTTACCTTTATGTCTTATGATTTCTATGATTTATTCATGATTTTATGAGGTATTTTAATGTTCTTATGTGTTATGGGTAATGTATGATTTCATTATTATGTATATATGAACTCATGTTTCCTTTCCATATTTTTATATCCCTTAATGAGATTTTTATGCTCATCTCAAGTGTTTTTGAAATGTTTTCCACAGGTCAAGGGAATGGTACATGATATGATGATATTGTCAAGGAAGTTTCAAGAAATAATCCATGTTTTATTTTTTAAATATGTTTCTGTTGATGGGAAAAAAAAGAATACTATCTTTTATGTAACCACTTTGTTTAAATGTGGAATCTAATGCAAGTTTTATGATATAATTCTCTAAAACTCTAAACCTGAAAAGATCCTCAATGTGTAATCTTGTAATAACTCAAGATTAAGTAAGGCTTAAGGTTGGGGCCTTATAGAGATAGTCATCCCATGTAGAAAGCAGCTTCCAAAGGACATTTCGTGACCGCTTTCTAAGAATATCAACCTCCAGAGTTGAGTCAGACTCCATCCATAAGGTCATCCATCCATGAAAAGAAGCATACCGGACACCCTTGATCATAGCCCATAACTCCGCCTTGATATCCAATCGATTTCCCAAATATTGATAAAAACAGCCTTTGACAAATCCCTTATAAGTGCGGAAAACAACACCACATCCCTATGGCCCAGGAGCTCATGAAGCTGCTCCATCCACATTAACTTTCAGACACAGAGAGATTGGAGGAATCCATCGGATATGCATCATCATAATTGGCTTCTTACATCTTCCAGAAACACCCAACGTCCGCTAGATAACCAGATCAGAAACATCATTCCGCGTGACTCCATTTCAATCACGTGCAGAAGTAAGAACCCAAGTGTGATGCTCTCGAATACCAAAAGAATATGGAAAAGATGTGTTGTCAAAGAAAAGGGCATTCCAGGCACGCCAGGGAAATGAAACAACCGCTGAGGCAGCAGAGATGAGTAGTGGTTTCACCTGAGAACTACAATCAGCTCAATAAATAGAATCCATAAGCTGTCCATAACCCTCCATGTTTAGATGGAATCCAAACACACCCTACAAATAATCCAATACGCCAGATGCATAGCATCAAGATATAAATAAATGGTCAATAATCTCATCAGCAGCAAAACAATGAAAGAAAACAGATGCAAGAGAAAATCAAGCGTGCTGCATCATCCGTTGCAGAGGTAATCTACACATTCAAATCCTCCACATAAGAAAATATTAAGACTAATGGATGTAGGCATCATGGAACATCAGAAACCAAGAGGTAACCATCGAATATTCAATGCACATGAACATATAATCCTCCTTAGTAGTGAAGGATCCAGTAAGGCTGGGAAACCAGATTACAGTATCCACCGCAGAGTACCGGTAACATCCCAACTCCATTTGCAAAGAATCTGAAAGAAAACCCTGAGCCATGACATTATTAAGAAATTTAGAAATGGGGAGATCCTTCCAATCGGGGGGAATTTGTGTATGACCGGCAATGGATGATGACAACCAAACAGTATTCCAGCAGATCAAATAAGAGTCACAACTGGAAAACTAACCTATACCAATGGTTTGGAACCATTGGTATAGGCCTCCAAACCGTTGGTATAGCCTATACCAACGGTTTGGAGAACCGTTGCCATGTAAGCCATTGGGATAGGTCTATCCCAATGGTTTTGGGAAAATCATTGCTATAGAACTATACCAACGGTTTTGGAAACTGTTGGTATAGGTAATATGAAAATATATACCAACGGTTATGGAACCGTTGGTATATGTATTTCAAAAAAAACATTCGCTGGGATTTGATCCCAGGACCCCCAGTTTATCATTGAATGACTTAACCTCTAACCAAACATGACTTTTGTGAACATAATTACATAAATATATATATATTCTCATAATTATTTTAAATTTTTATTTCTATAATATTCTCGGTAAGATGATTTGTTAAAAAAACTAAAAGGATCTATACCAACGCTTTTCAAAACCGTTGGTATAGGTCAATACCAACAGTTTTGAAAACCTTTCGTATAGATCCTTGATTATGGGGGAAATTTCTGGTGGAAGGTTGATTTATGGGGTGCCTTTACCAACAGTTTTACAAAACCGTTGGGATAGGGATACCATTTCCCAACGGTTAGGCCAAACCGTTGGGAAAGGTGGCCTCATAGTGGGATTTCCCAATGGTTTGGCAAAACCGTTGGGAAAGGGGACCTATAACAATGGTTTTTACAAACCATTGGTATAAAAGCGTTGGGAAAGGTCAGATTTCTAGTAGTGAGTTCCGAAAAACAACCCATTTAGAGGATTGTGCAAGGTTGATAGAAGGATTTATAATAGATGACCATATAGAGTAAGGAACATAAAGAGAGTACCCATTAAGCATCTTGGATCCAAATCTATTGCACATAAACTTCAAGGAGAGATCGCTGGAAGTAAAGAGTGACCAAGTAAAATTTTAATGAGAGATTTATTAAAACTCTTATGGTCCTTAATCCCCATACCGACCTGTTGGTGCCAAAATATTGCATGAAAGGGTGGGACGAAAAAGAAGGCTGGCGCGCTGCCTCGCGGAGCACCGACGCGAAGCACCGGCGCGAAGCACCGCCACGAAGAGCCCTGATCATCGCGGCCTCGCGAAGCTCCAGAGGCGGTGATTCTCTGTGAACGAATTTGAGGTTCGCGAGCCCTCCGTGAAGCTCCAGAGGAAGTGATTCTCTGCAAACGCATTTGACGTTCGCGAGCCCGCCGCGAAGCTCCAGAGGCAGTCCCCTCCGCGGAAGACATTGACGTTCGCGAGCGCGCCGCGAAGCACCTGAGGCGGCGCGCGAGTTTTGCTTCGCGGTACCCCTTCCCTATATATACTGGACTCCCCCTGAGTCCCGAAGATGTAAAATCCGACCTTTCAACTTCTCCTCTCCCGAATCGTGAAGCACTCTTTGCCCCAGGAATCATGAGCACCGCGAGGTACTTCTACTTCGCGAGACGCCTCTGCTTTGTCTCGTTTTGCACCCCTCTTCCGAGAGGGATGCCCTTCGCGAAGCTCAAGGGAATTCGCGAAGGAAGGGGATTCCCAAGGGAACCCGGGAAGCCACAGAGAATTTATGCTTCGCGAAACACAAAACTTGTACTAGTTTTCCCTATGCTAAGGCAGGACCGCTACACATCGCAAAGCACACTGCTTCGCAGGACCCTGCTTCGCGAGGCACCCCTTCTTCGCGAGGCAGTGCTCCGCAAACACTGTTCCACTTCGCAAAGCACCTTCCACTCACACCTATGCCCCATGATAAGGCCAGGGCACCCTACTTCACGAAGCACACTCCTTTGCATAGCAATTCCTCTTCCCGTGCGACCCTCCAGGTTTGCATGATGTGATTTCAAAGTCCCATGGACAATACCACCCGTAGCATTGCTTCGCCTAATGCTTCTTCGCATAGGCATGCTAACGGAAATTGCTTCTTCGCATAGCCACGCTAACGTGGAACCCTTGATGGTTCATTCCACAACCCCCCTTGACCACGGCCTTACTGGTACCTTCCCTTCCCCAAGGACCAGAGGGTACCAGTTATGTAAGTCCTAGGGGTGCGGAGTGAACCCACCTCGTCCAAGATGTTGGACGTTAAACTTCTAAGCACCTCGTCATTAACACAAGACGTTAAACTATGGTCCGACCCCGTGCTTCGCACGCAGGGTCCCCCCAGCTCGGACATTCATTACGCCCACTCGTCTCCACGGGAGTGGACTCTTCCTCACATGGAATGAGATACTCCTTGTCAGAGCAGCGTTGGTCCGCGGGGGAAGGGCTGCCTCAGAGCGTAAGCCCCTAACCTTTCGTACAGATGATTTCACCCATGCATCTCTGTACTTCCCCCCTAACAAGGCCAGTGGAGTCTTTTTCCCACTGCGCTTTGTAGCACTCTGGGCCTCCATCCTGGAGTAAGTCCCAGCACCATGGGCTGCCTAACGTGTAGGCCCCTCTTCGCTTCTCACGGACGCATCCTTCGCGACGTGATCGTCAGGTCCTTGATACCTCTTGTTTCTCACACCGAGCATGACTCACGTGGGCTTAGAGTGAGCACCGACCCTGACCCCCACCCATAGCGAACTACAAGGTCTTTGATCTGTGTCAAGGCATGGTACGTAGGAAGCCTCCATGAGCTTCAAGCCACATTGCTCGGTCGTTCATTCACGTCGAGTTTCGCCCTCATCCAGTATGACGTTAAACTGTATGCCCCCCTTGTCCCACATGACATTAAACTGCACACTCATTCCCACATGAACTACGAGGTCTTTGATCCATGTCAAGGCATGGTACGTAGGAAGCCTTCCAAGGGTTCAAGCCCACCACTCATTGGGAAAAGGTCCACCTTCACGTCGGTTCGCTGAAAAAGACCCACCTGAACTATGAGGACTTTGATCCATGTCAAGGCATGGTATGTAGGAAGCCTTCCTCAGGTTAAAGCCCACCCATCATCATTCACATCGAGTTCTACCTTTGTCCAACATGACTTTAAACTGCATCCTAGTTCGAAGGCAAGCCGTTGTGACAAACTCGAACTACGAGGTCTTTGATCCATGTCAAGGCATGGTATGTAGGAAGCCTCTACGAGGTTCAAACCCGCCATCCGGTCATTCCGACCACATTCACGTCGGTTCACCCCCGTCCCGCATGATGTTAAACTGTATTCCACAACCCGAAATATGAGGACTTTGATCCGTGTCATGGCATGGTACATCGGAAGCCTCCCCGAGGTTCAGGACCAACAATCATTGGCCCAGACCGTCTCCTTGTCGGTGTGTCAAGTCCCCATTTTCAATCCGAACTACGAGGACTTTGATCCATGTCAAGGCATGGTACGTAGGAATCCTCTCAGAGGTTCAAGCCCATCTCCCATCGGACCAAGGACCCTCAATTACGTCGGTTCACCGACACCCACCGCCCATCGTCTATTCACATCAGTGTTCACTATCGTCCTGCATGACGCTAAACTGTATTCCATCAATCCTTTGAACTACGAGGACATTGATCCATGTCAAGGCATGGTACGTAGGAAACCTTCCCAATGTTCAAGCCCACCATTTGCGGACCTACGGGTTCACTTTCACGTCGTTTCACCGATGAAACCCTTTGAACTATGAGGTCTTTGATCCATGTCAAGACATGGTACGTAGGAAGCCTCCCTGAGGTTCAATATCATCCCTCATCGAACCAAGGTCCACCTTAACGTCGGTTTGCTGACGCATCGGACCAAGGTCCACCTTCACGTTGGTACGCTGACGATGCCCATCGGACCAAGGTCCACCTTCACATTGGTTCGCTGACGACATTCATCAGGCCAAGGTCCACCTTCACATCGGTTTACCGGCACCATCCCGAACTACGCGGACTTTGATTCCCTGCCACGGGGATACGTAGGAAGCTTCTTCAAGGCTCAAGCCCAACTTCACCGTCGCCCCTGCGATGGTCCCATTTCACTCCCCCTCCACTCCATTCATCCACCTATCAACCATCCCGATTCTTGCCCGGATCGTCATATCTCGGTGAGACCATGTCGGTATGCTCCTCTTCACAGCCGCCCATGGGCTGCCCCGGTATCGGCATCCCTTCAAAGGGAGTCCTTCAATCCGATCTATCCAAGCTAATACTCCGGTTGGGTTGATCCGTCTCCGCTAGATGTTAAACTCGCGGCGAACCATGTGTTAAACATGGGAAGCTGAGGAAACCTTAGATATGTGTCTATGACATATAATTCCCCGCATTTGATGTGGGATGCCTCGGGCTTCCACGCCCTCGAGAAGCCCTGTGACCAGGGATAACAGACAGACATGCCAGGTTCCCCAGCATCCAGACACGCTACTGATGCCTCAATGTGACTACTCCCACAACTGAAGGTTGCTGCCCTGACTGGACCCTTTGAAATGTCCCGAAAAAAGTAGTGTAATTAACAGGCGTCCATGGAAACATGGCACTAGGAAAAGTTTCACGAACTACATATTAAATCTATGAGGGAGACCCCGACTGTGTGACGAATTCTGAGGAGGAATCCCCAGATGGAAGAACCGACATCCCATCATCCTGTTTCAATCAAGGACCAGACGTCCGTAAATAAGGAGAGAATTCCGCCCGCCTTTGGAAAGCGGGAATGCGGGGCAACAAGCGCCGCACGTCCTACCCCGCGGATGGACGGATGCGCGTGCCCCGACGAAAGCATCAGAAATAGAAATGGTGAACTTGAAATGAAATTATTCTCCTCAATATGGAGATTAGTAGCGTTCGAGACACTAGTAGATTGACGTGTCACCGGATAGACATATCCGGTGCCTGGTCCTGCCAAGCAAATAGCAGGCCTGTTGTGAAACTCACTGGAAGTCGGGGCAGTATAACGTGGGGCACTCCATTCTGCAGCATGTTAGCGTGGGTCCTTCTTACAGACGTGGAGAATGGAAGGACGTTGGGGCACTGGCTGTCAATCCTTTTCCTCTCAGTGTTGATGAGTTGATCCCTTCGTTTCTCAAGAACCAGGTTGCTGTTACAGAGACGTGATCACCGCCCGCTCGCCTACGCAAGGGCAGGGGCAACACCACCACAGCCACCCCACATGGCGTCGCTACCGCCACGACGTCCGCCACATCACGGAATACGGGGTGCCCACGTCCCCTTTCCCCATCAGAGGGCATCCAGCGAAGGGTGATCAACAACCTCGTGCGCAGGTCCGAGGAGGATGGGGTCTTCCCAACTCGGTATATGGCCCACCTGGACCTGGAGGCATCCAGGCCCCACCGTCAATGACACCCTAACAGGCCGCGAAGGGATCCCCTTCTCCCCAACCCAACGTTCAACCGTTTTGGGAGACTGTCCCCGGAACGCCTTGACGAATCCTTGCCTTATGCTGATGAGGTGGGCGACGTCCGGCTCAACCCGCACAGGGCTCCGACCCAAGGGCTCCAGGCAAGAGCTCCCACCCAGCCGCGTCAGCACCACCGTCCGACTCCGCAGGAAGAGTAGGCATGCCATGCCCCTGCACCACCTGCACTAGCTCGCCTGACCCGACGTCAGCGCCGAGCCCGGGCTGAGGACGCTCGCCCAGGCGCATCGACGTCGACAGCTACAGTGGCCCGAGCCACCGCTGACGTGCGTCATGGGACCCCTGCATACGCTGAGCAGGGGCACTCCTTCACCCAACCAGGATCGAGACCCCAACCGCCCCATGGGAAGGCTGGGTTGACTCTCCGGGTGGCAGGCCCGAGTGGTGATCGTCGCGAACTAACCCGCGGTGATGTCACCCCATACGGAGGTCCTCCCCGTACCACTACTCCACAGAGCGTGGGACTTCCCCACTCCGAAGTTTTTCATGGAGGTATGCCTCGTGCTACCCCCATCCCGAAGGAAGACCTGCCCCGCGGCAGTGACGCTCATCGCAGAAACCTTTCTCGCGCCCACTATACAGGGTATGGAGTCCATCCTCCTACCCCCGACTGCCGATCTGAAGGCACCATCCATCCGATCCTTCTCCAACGTGGGGGTCCTCCCTACTTCCTCTCCGTAACCGGCGAAGGTCCTCCTCGCCCCAGCAACTCGAGGAGTGAAGGTCGGCCTCGCTCCGCCCGCATCGACCATGGAGGTCCTCCCCATGCTCCTGCAGGTTTCAACAGAGGCTCCGCCCACATGGGTACTGTTCATGGAGGTCCTCCCCATGTACCCTTCAACATTTTCCCTAGTGCCCCTCGCACCTCGGCTTTCTCGAGTGGGGAACTTCTCCGCCACGGCGCCAGCGCCGCCCCGAGACTGCCTGATAGGGATCATCCCTGTCCCGAAGAGCCACCCCGGGGCAGGAGAGCGGGTCGTCGCCGCCACAAGAAGAATCTAGGGAAGGCCCGGGTGGAAATCAAACCTGCCCGCTTCTCCGACTCGGAAGCGGAATGCGACTCAACAATGGAACCTTCTCCCCGCTCCTATGTATCAAGGACTGGGGCAGGAACCTGGTGCATTAGCCTCATTCTCCTGGAATATGAGGTCCACCAGATTCCCATCTCTCTCCGCAGGTACATCCAAGTGGAAGAAGTCTTGGGAATTCCGCAGGTCTCGACCGTGCAATCATCGCCATTGTCACCCGAAGCGCCCTCTACCTCTACCAGAGATCACATAGAGCTATTTTGGGGGCCAACATCGGTAGAGCGACGACACGACATGTCACCGGTAGCCGCGAATCCTGTTCCGGAAGCTGTGGCTATCAGCCCATCATATCGTGACATCGTGGCCAGGTCACATTACACTTCGGAGGATGGCCCAGAATTCGGTGGCCGGTCAGCTCGTTCGCCGTATTCTCCACCGCCGAGCTTACTATCCCAGAGGTCCGCCTCGGTACAGCTACCGGTCCCTCAGCCGCCCCCGGTTGACGAGTGGGGAAATACAGGGCCATACCTTGAGTCCGAGCCCAGGAGCTTCTGAATTATTCTCGCGGCGGATTACTTCCCGCAGATGTTCTGGACGAAGGCGGCGCTGAATTTTCGCGTACCAGAGTCTCTTACCCCTGAAGAAGTGGGGTGCTTTTGTCGAACCCTATGGGCGACACACTTCCACCTTCGTTACGAATGGGTGGTGTACCCCAGGAGTCGAGAGCACTTCGAAGAAATCGGCGAGCAGTGCCGCCTGGTCGATGCGGCCGCACTCCTTGTGGCCCAACACCCTGAGTCACCAGGCCACCAGAGCGCCCTTCAACGAAAATGCGTTCAGAGTTTCAAAGAACTCCGTAGAATCATCAGGGAAGCTACCCCCCATGTGCAAGTCCGTGGTTGGGGACACTATGCTGCTCTCCTCTTCGACCCTATCCGACGGCAGCCCGATTCGCTATGAGACATCGATGACATGCCCCTGAGAGGGGTCGCGGTCCACATGGCTGACGTAGTGGAAAAGGAAGACGAGCTTGAATTCCATGATGGAGAGTTACCCCCCGAGGGCGTACCTCCACTGCTGGACCCATCAGAGAGAGTTACCCGTCAGCAGAGGAACCTGCTAGGCCTCCCCGTACCCACTGAGTCACTGGTACTCGGTCGAAACACCGACAAGGGTAAGGAGAACGTAGGAACTATCAAGCACTCCGACCCGTCCGCCTCTGTACAGAAAATGGACGAAGATCCCGATAAGGACACGTTACGCCAGCAGCTTGCTGAGCATAAGAGGCTGATTGACGAACTCTTGGCTGAGCGCGCCGTAGAGAGGCGACCCGACTATGGTAATCCCAGGCTGGGGCAGCAGGGGCAGGATCAAGTTCCCCCGGTGAGATGCCTCCGGGAAACCCTGATCATGCTACAACAGCAGAAATGGCGGAAGCCAGAACTTACGGCAAGAGGGCGCGATACGTCTCGCCAAACCCTCCCGAGCGACGGGGCAATCTGAAGAATCCAGTACGGGTTCCCCCAGTCGCCCCGCAGGTCGTTCCGCCAGTTGATCTACGAGTGCACGAAGCCGTCTACCGTGTCGAAGAACCTGGAAACGCACTTGTGGTTAGGGATCCCCATCAAGATAGGGACCCCCACCCGGATGATCTTATTGCGGCGCTCACATCCCGCCTCGAAGCGTTGGAGACGCGACAGGTGGCAGTCCCACTGAATGGAAAGCTGTATCCCGCGTGGGTGGATGATATGCCCGCACCTCCAGGTTTTGGGAACCCCACTTTCTCACCCTTCAACGGGACAGGGGACCCGCCGCAGCACATGGCTCATTTTTCTTCCAGGTGTAGCCCCATGCTGGGGACCCCGTCTCAGCAAGAAGCCGCCAAACTCCGGTATTTCGTACAGACATTGGAAGGTTCGACATTCGTCTGGTACAGCCAGCTCCCTATCAGATCGGTGACCGGTTGGGAGGATCTTAGCCAGTAGTTCTTATACCAGTTCAGCTCCATCATGCGGAAGACCAGCATTGCGGACCCCTTCAAGTGAAAACAAAGGCCTGATGAGCGAGTCGCAGATTTCATCGCCCGGTGGAAGGGACTTACGTATTCCCTCAATATGCCACTGAATCAAGAGAGATTACTGACGATGTGTGTGGGGAACGTCAAGACAGAGTTGGCACCCTCCCTGATTACCCAGAACTATCCTGGAGGGTTCAGATATTTCTCAGATAAGGCCAAGCGCGTTGAGAAATCCCTACAACAGGCTAGTCAGGCACGTTTGTTGCCCCCTATGATCCCAGCCAGGAGGACCGCCATGGCTGAACCCACCGTGGTGGCCCAAGTAGAAGCCCCTAGGCAGCTGGAGTTGCTGCCGGTGGCACCATCCCCGCAGAGGTCCTCCACTTCAAGCACAGGCTCCTGCCCAGCAGCGACCGCCTCAGAACCGACAGGTTCCCCTGCGCAATGCGCCATCGCCCCCTAGGCGAGACAATCAGGCGTCGCCGCCTCGGAAGGCCCCTCCGGCCCCTCGTCAGGGCCAGGCCCCTAGGGCCCCATATCTGGAAAGAAGGAAACAGACTTATTCGTTCAACGAAAATCAGGTCCCTGGCTACTTCCGAAGTGCTCTAGAGAAAGGGATTGTGCATCTGCCCGAGTGCAGAAGGCCGGCAGAGGCGAATCTCACCGATCACCCCAACTACTACCCTTATCATCGGATTCTGGGGCACACCCTCAAGCAATGATGTATGTTTAAAGATTGGATTAAAGACCAGGTCAACTACACCATAGTCAAGTTGGGCCCAGCACCAGCACAAGTGGCGGGTGTCTTCGCAGGATCAGAGATCGGTAGCGACAGCGAAGGCAAGTGGCAGCAGGTCCCCAGCCGCGGATCCCAGAAATACGACGACTGGATGGCTCGAAAAATCGTCATTCGTGCCCAGGGTATCATCCGGGTGCACCTGAAGCAGCCAGAACCTTCAGAAGAAGTAGCTGGTACCCCCACCTCGTCTTCACAGTCGACCTCTTCCCAAAAGGGCAAGCAGTGGCGATGCAAGAAGAAGCAACGCGCACCTCCATTTCCATCATCATCCCGCACTCTCGGTGACTTTATGCCCCCTAAAATGGGGATTCCTCCCAGAATCCGCCCGGTACTGTATGACACCTCGAGCGACAGCCAGGGGTACACTTCGGTTAACACCGTGGAGCTAGTAAATCTCTATATAACTCCTGACGAGGGGGAGCGCCAGGCGAACCTCCCCAACATTTCCGGCCGACGTCAACGTTAGCGGAATCGCAACCGCGCCGGTCATAGAGGTACGTCAGCAGGCACTTTCAGTCAAGCCGATCACGCTACTGAGACTAGACAGCGGGCTCAGCGTAGATCTCAGCACGCGCAACCCCATCTAACGCCCTTGGATCTACCTCCATCGCCATTCGTGCTACTAGATCAGGGAGAGCTGCCTCGTTCGTATCACAATCAGTCTTGCCCGGCTACAGGCCAGCCTCCGTTTCCCAATCCTAGTCCAGCGACTACTCTCTAGGCTTCTACTAGTAGGCAGTAAGATGTACCCAGTACTAGCCGATCGCCGGTTCAACCAGCAGGACCCGCTATGTCTCCAAATTCCGAACGACCTCCTGTAAGCAGAGGTTCGCGTTTGGCACAAAAGTATGATGTCCTGAAGCACCTGGCAAGCATTCCAGCAAGGCTTTCTATCCTTGAGGCCCTTCGCTTGTCATCCGAAATGCGCGAGGCACTTGCTGAGGCCCTAAGGATCCCCCTCTAGTTTGAGATGGAGGTAGCAGCTGCAGAAGCCTTCCATACCGAGACGATTGAAAACGCCGAATGTCAGACGGATATATCGTTCTCCGGTGAATATGGGGACCCTCCTCTACAGGGGCACATTCGCCCGCTGTACATCACCAGCCACTTCAATGGCGTGGAAGTCTGCCGCTACCTCGTTGACACATGTTCCGGAATCAATCTAATTCAGACCCGGACGTTGTGAAATATGGGTCTATCTGAAGGTGATCTAACTCCCTCTAACCTCAGAATCCAGGGGTACGACAGGACCGAGCAAACCCCAGTCGGCAAGATCCGCCTGAAGACTCAGTTCGGTGGCTTAATTATCAGCACCGAGTTCATGGTCGTCTCTGAGGACACCGCATACTACGCATTGATGGGTAGACCATGGCTCCATCTGCATGCAGCGGTCCCTTCGTTGTATCACCAGTGCTTCAAATACTCACTCAACGGTCGAGTAGGCGTGCTCCAAAGAGACGTGTCCCCTTTTGCTTCTTGTGAGGCCCGCTATCTGGATGCAGGTTATTACAAAAGTAAGGATAAGAAAATCCTAGTAAGTCAGGATGAACCCGCCCCGGTCACAAGTGATCCCTGGGCAAGCATGGATGACGCCTACGTCCTCCCGATCCACCGGTTGGAGGCCACGACCCCCGACATGAGACAATGTTTTGTTGTTTCGGGTACGCAAGAAAGGCATGTTCCCGTGTCCAAGTGACAGAGGAAAATCATCTCGTACTCCTACATCAACCAGGCTCATGTGATCCCGGAGCCTCCTACCCCTGTACGGTACCGGGACGTCAAGCTTATGACAATGGCGGTGCGCCATACCTGTCTCTTCCGCTGGGCTGGAATTAACCAACTCAGACCGACACATCACCACTGCTTTGATATCATCAAACGGGGCCCCTTAGGCCGAAGGCCAGATGGGATTGGGTCGGCTGCCTTCATTGCTATGGTCTCAATGGAAAGTGACTCTCCCAATATGATGACCACTACTGCCCGAGCCGGCACCAGCTGCCCCTCAGGCTTTGATATCCCAGAAGTACCTCCCGTCGCGGGAAATCCCCCCACGGGTGGAGAGGAAGACCTGGAGGATGCTCCCCCCGCCTTTGAAGAAGGTGTCTCTACAACGGTTGATGAACTGGTACAGGTGAACCTTGGAAGCGAGGCAGATCCGAAACCCACATTGATCAATGCAACCATGTCCCCCGAGGAGCGGCGACAGTACGTAGACTTCCTCAAACAGCACCGTGATGTGTTTGCTTGGAGTTACAACGAGATGCCAGGACTAGATCCCCAGGTAGCTGTTCACCGTCTGGGCCTCCTGGCAAAACATCGTGGGTTTAAGCAGCCTCCCAGGAAGATGCACCCTTCTCATGGTGCTATGGTTGAGGCCGAAGTTGACAAGCTAATCAAACCCAACTTCGTTAAGGAGGTCCAGTACCCCAAGTGGCTTGCCAACATTGTGCCAGTCAGGAAGAAGAATGGGCAGATCAGAGTCTACATCGACTTCCGCGATCTTAATCGCCACTGCCCAAAGTATGACTTCCCACTCCCGGTGACAGAGTTATTGATTGATGCCACGACCGGGTTCCAATCTCTCTCTTTTATGGATGGGTATTCTGGGTACAACCAGATCCGGATGGCCCCCGAAGACGAGGAGTCCACTGCCTTCAGGGCTCCCCAAGGTACCTTTTTCTATCATGTTATGCCATTCGGTTTGAAAAATGCAGGTGCCACTTATCAGAGGGCCATGCATCGCATATTCAAGACGATTCTTGGTAAATTGGTGGAATGCTACGTGGATGACCTCGTAGTCAAATCATCTCAGTGCCAGGACCATCTCAAAGACCTTGAGAAAGTGTTCGGTTTCCTCCGTTCCCGTCACCTGAAGATGAACCCGCTGAAGTGTGCCTTCGGGGTCACCTTGGGGAAGTTTCTAGGATTTGTTGTTAGATACCAAGGTATTGAGATCGACCTGGAGAAGATCAAGGCCATCAGCCAAATGCCTCCCGTGAGAAACATTCCGGAACATCGAGGCCTTCAAGGCCACTTAGCCTATATATGCCGATTAATCTCCAATCTGGCCGGCAAGTGTAAGCCCTTTTCCTGGCTCATGAAGAAGGGTGCCGCCTACGAATGGGATGAGGAGTGTCGGACCACCTTTGTTGAAATCAAGAAGTATCTGCTCCAACCTCCGGTCTTGATGCCGCCCGTCTCCGGAAAACCGCTGGTCCTTTACATGACCGCCCTGGAAAGATCCCTCGGTTCACTGCTCGCCCAAACGAATAACAAGGGTACTGAGAATAGTCTCTACTATCTCAGTCGCATGCTTCCCGATACGGAGGTCAGATACTCCCCTATCGAAAAGAGCTGCCTTGCGTTCATCTTCGCCATGCAGAAGTTGTGAGATTACCTGTAGCACCATGAGGTGCAATTGGTCTCCCGGGTAGACCCACTAAAGTACATCCTGAACCGCACCATGCTGACTGGCCGACTAGCACGGTGGGCGGTGATTCTTTAGCAGTTTGATATCAGGTTCGTACCTTAGAAGGCCATTAAGGGACAAGCGTTGGCAGACTTTTTAGCTGCCCATCCAACCTCCGCGGATCAATCCCTAGACCTGGATTTCCCTGATGAGACGATCCTCTCAGTCGATCATGTTGTCCCGTGTTGGAAAATTCATTTTGACGGCGCCTCCCGGAGCCCCACTGGTAAGCGGCTCAATGATCCCAAGCTCAACAGTTTGGGTTTGGGTAGTGTCTTCAGTACCCAGGCGCAAGCCGTCCTTCCATACTCGTTCCTGTTGTCAGAAGTCTGTACGAACAACGAGGCAGAGTACCAGGCTCTCATCACCGGCCTTGAGTTGGCCCTTGAAATCCATGTGCCCCATCTCCATGTGAAGGGAGATTCCGAGCTGGTAATCAAATAGGTTAATGGCGACTACGTCGTCAGGAAGCCGGAGCTTGCACCATTGCTGGAGTACACCCTCCGCCTAATGGCCCAGTTCTCTTCTCGACCAGAGGTTACCCATGTCCCACGGTCGCAGAACGGCCAAGCAGACACCTTGGCTGGCTTAGCCGCGTCGCTCGCAGAACCTGAGCAAGATGATTTGATCATACATGTGGAACACCGGAGATTCATTTCCCCCGTCACCCAAGAGGACAATGATGGCCTGCGGGTAAGTCATCTCACTGCCGGACCCTCCACGTCAGGGGTCCCGGGTTTTTCAGACATAGTGGTTGAAGCCACTCCCGACTGGAGGGCACCTTTTGTCGAGTATCTCCAAAATGGTCACCTCCCGGACGATCGGGCCGAGCGCGAGCGAATTCGACGCTGCGCGCTGCAATTTACCCTTCAGAGCAGCCCCAGTCTTGAACAAATCCTTTATAAGCGGAGTTTCGATGGTGTCCTCCTCCATTGCATCCAAGGAGTAGAGATACCTCACGTTATGCAAGAGGTTCAAACCGGTTCCTATGGTGTCCATCAAGCTGGGCCGAAGCTGTCCCATCAAATCCGGAGGTTAGGGTACTTTTGGCCTTCTATGATCCACGATTGTATTGGGTATGCCAAGAGATGCCACGCGTGCCAAGTCCACGCCAAATTCCTGCATCGGCCGCCAGAACCCCTCCACCCCACCACGTACTCTTGGCCATTTGCGGTATGGGGACTTGATGTAGTGGGACCGTATCCACCGGCAACAGCCCGCCAGTGTAGGTTCATCCTGACTGCTACAGATTTCTTCTCCAAGTGGGCAGAAGCAGTTCCGCTCAAAGCTGTCAAGGATCGTTCCATTGTTGACTTTGTGAGCTCCAATATTATCCACCAGTTTGGAGTCCCTCATGCCGTCCTCACCGATAACGGCACCAAATTCCGAGCGGCTGAACCGATGAAATTGTACGCCAAGTACGACATCCGGTCAAACCATACCTCCTGCTACCATGCGCAGGCAAACGGACAGATCGAGGCGTTCAACAAAACCCACTCTAACATTCTGTAGAAGATGGTTGGTTAGAACAATAAAAGTTGGCCGGACAAGCTCCCCAATGCCCTCTGGGCTTACCGGAAGACGACTCACAACTCTACCCAGGTGACCCCATATTCACTGGTGTATGGAGCTGCGGTCGTCCTACCCATTGAGATCCAGCTGCCATCGTTACGCACTGCAGTTTACGATCACCAGACATCAGATGAGGTAGCCGAGATTCGTCTAGCTGAATTAGAAGCACTGGACGAGAACCGGCTTCGTGCCCTGCACAATCTGGAAAGGCATAAGGATAATATAGCGAGGGCCTTCGACAAGAAGGTTCGTCTCCTCTCTTTTCTACAGGGCGACCTGGTACTGGCCCTTCGAGCGCCAATGATTCCCGGTAAGAAACCCCCCAAATTAGAACCCAAATGGGAAGGGCCTTATATCATCCATAAGGTTTACCCCAATGAAGAATACTCCTTGGTGACCATGGATGGAGAGCGTATAACCCCTCCCACCAATGCCAAATTCCCCAAGAGATACTTTGCCTAGGGAAAAAGGGTCCTGTATGACCCTAAACTGCAAAATGGTCCCGCACGACCTTAAACTGCATCTTCGTCCGGCAAGACGATAAACTGTGAAACAGTCCCGCATGACCTTAAACTGCACATTATGGTCCAACACGACTCTAAACTGTAAGGTCCTGCACGACCTTAAACTGCATCTTTGTCCTGCAAGATGATAAACTGCAAAATGGTCTGAGATCTATGACTTTAAACTAAGATCTCCCCCCGTCCTTACTGCAAGACGTTAAACTTCAAGCTAGTCAGGTCTTCCTGACCAAGGCTCAACCTCAGGCCCCTTGGCCTCCTTGGGCCCCTGGCCCCCCGTCCTCACTACAAGACGTTAAACTACAAGCCAGTCAGGCCTTCCTGACCGAGGCTCAGCCTCAAGCCCCTCGGCCCCCTCGAGCTCACGGCCCCGTCTTCACCGCGAGACGTTAAACCGCAAGCTGGTCAGGTCTCCCTGACAACGGTCCGGCCCCAGACCCCTTGGTTTTCCCCGACTTACCCTCTTACGAGATTGTATGGTATGGTGTGGGACTACGTCCTCATTCACGTCAGATTACTTTCCGTACCTTACATATCCCCAAATGAGATGCTCCTCATCCCGTATGACGTTAAACTGCATTTCAAGAACTACGTGTGGCTTGATTCCCATCTTCATGGGATACGTAGGAACGCTCGGACGCCTCGTCTTCAGCCCAACCCCAAGAATTTCTCTTCCACTATCCACCCTAGGAATAGTTTCCTCGGAGGCTCCTTGTGTAGCAAGGGGAAGGCTTTCTTAGCCCTGCTCATACGACCCCACTCACACAAGGAATGTAAGGGTCGCACCGTGTGCCCACTCCCGTTCTTCTATCCCCCACGTCCTCATCGCACGACGCTAAACCGCATGGCCTTCAAGAACTACGTATGGCTTGATTCTCATCCTCATGAGATACGTAGGAACGCCCAGTCATTTTGTCTGTTGGCCCAACCCAAAAGCCAAAATCTGCCCCTCGGGTCAAGACATGGCAGGGTGCACACTTTTTCCCCAACTCACATCGAGCAAGCCTCGACCCGGCTACACATCCCCCTGGAGATGTCTGCCTCTTTCGTGGATGGATACAGCTATGCTTCAACCACTTTGTGACTGGGATTCCATCATTTTTCACACCCGGAGGGACCCCCAAGAACGGCCTGGATACTACGCCCAAGGGCTCTCCTACCGTTATGGGCCAACGCCCCCGAGGGTTTCGGACAAAAAATTGATAAAATCCCGCGTTGCGAATTTGGTCAGCGGTCGACGCTCATTTGTTGCTCCCATATTAGGTCACCATAGGAACACTGTGTTTCAAACATGGTCAACAGTGTCCTGGATCTTCGGGTCCACCCCGAGATGTCCCCGACATCGAGTGCAGTGATTTGTTTTTCCCCATCCCGAAGTGACAAACTTCCCCCCGGGTGGTGCTAGAAATCAAGACCATGGCCCTGATTCCCCATAGGGATGTACGATGTGGTGTAAGACTACGTCCTCATTCACATCGGGATCATGTACCATGCCATACGCCTTCCTTTACGAGGCCCACCCTCAGGCCCCTTGGCCTTCTCGGGCCCCCCATCCCAGGTCCCCTCTTACCCAGAGTGTATGGTGTGGTGCGGGATTATGTCCCCATTCACGTCGGGATCATGTAACATGTCGTACGCCTCTTCTTATGAGGCCCAGCCTCAGGCCCCTTGGCCTTCTTGGGTCCCTGACCCTCGTCCTCATTGCAAGACGTTAAACTGCAAGCAGGTTAGGCCTTCCTGACCAATGCCTAACCATCAGGCCCCTTGGCCTTTCTGGGCCACGGCCCAGGTCCTCCCTTATAGGAGTGTATGGTGTGGAGTTAGGTTATTGTCTCATTCACGTCGATCTCGAAACGACCATGCCATGTACCTCTCCCTCCTGAGCTGTTTCGTCGATCCCTTTTCGGCAGTTCACCGATGTGCCTATGAGTACTCTGGTTTATTACCTGGAATGCCAAGCATTACGCGGACACATCCGCACCCGCTTTCAAGGCTTTGTGTATCCCTGCATCAGGGCTTCCATCATCTTTCACACCCAGAGGGACCCCCCAGAATGGCCTAGATACTATGCCCAAGGGCTTTCCTACCGTTACGGGCCAACTCCCCCGAGGGTTTTGGACAACAAATCGATAAAATCCCGCGTTGCGAATATGGTCAGCGGTCGATGCTTGTTTGTTGTTCCCACCTCAGGCTAACGCGATATGGACGGTGCGTCTCCACCATGGTTAACAGTTTTCCTCTATCGCCACGCTAACCCATTAAGCCCAAAATGTCGGGTGCACAATTCACACCCTTCATCACTTCACCGTGTCCAAGTGGAGTCTCGGAACTTTTGGTACTTTTCTTCCATGCACATCCGCGCGTTGGGGGAACAAGCCATGTCAAAGGTGTCCTTTGGGGCTCTCTACCAACTTTCGTTTGACTCGCCCCAAGTATTGCGATGAGGATACCCCCTTGTTTCCCACACCGAGTTTAACTCACATGGGCTTAGGGATCGGGTTGACATCTGTGCTTACTTGGGAAGTTGTCACCATTCACGGTCCGAGATCTAAGACCATAAACTATGATTCTCATCTGGAACTATGTTCAGCTTGATTCCCATCTTAATGGGATACGTAGGAATGCCCGGACCCCTTGTCTTTGGGTCCAGCTTGAGTTCAGCAAATTTACCTCTCTGGTCCTACCATCAGGACCCTGACTACAGGACCGCATGGTGTAGTGCGTGATTATGTCCTCATTCACGTCGGGTTTGCAATGGTTGCACCATGCGCACCCCCGTTCTGGGATTTATCCCTCCTATTCCTTGTCCAGCATGACATTAAAACGCACCCTTAAGAACTATGTGTGGCTTGATTCCCATCCTCATGGGATACGTAGGACCGCCCAGATGCCCTGTCATCGGGTACAACCCATTTAGGGAACCAGTTTCTCTCCCTGTTTCACCTCTTACCTCTATATAGGCCCCATTACCTAAGGTCTCCCTCTCCAATTGGCGTACAATTTGATGTGGTATCATGTCTCCATCAATTGTGTTTTATAACACTGCGCACATTTCCTGCCTAGCATCGTCTCTGCTACGTCTTCGTTGCATGACAATAAAATGCATGCTTGGTCCTATCATACGACCCTAAACTGTGACATTATCGTCCTGGCCACACGACGAAAAACGGCACTGCATTTGTGGTGACCTCATTGTAGAGGACATCACATTGGGTATTGGTCATGTGCCATGCCATTTGTCAACGCCCATCATGGCTTGATCCTTGAGGCGACATCACGGCCTACTATTCTAGGCATGTCGCTTCACAAAAAAAACCATTCACCTTAAAGAACAAACAAGATTTATAAAATTTTGCTTCTTTTAGTGCAAGGGCCACGCCCACACTCCCCTTTTCCCCTGGCACTGGTACCTTACCGTGCCGCCTTTTAGAACTACGTATGGCTTGATTCTCGTCCTTATGAGATACGTAGGAGCGCCCGGGCACTTCCCCGTGGGCCCAGCCTAACCTGTGTGTTCGGTCGCTCGACTCGAGCATTTCCCCAGAGAACACATGGTAAGTAGGGCTTAGGTCCTCCTTCACGTCAGGTATTGATGCCATGCGTCCCCAGCTCCTTTTACCCATTCATGGTCTAAGGTCCCTCAAGAACTATGTGAGGCTTGATTCTCATCCTTATGAGATACGTAGGAGTGCCTGAACACTTTCCCCCAGGCCGGACCTAAATTTCACTTTTGGTCCCTTGACCTAAAGCCTCTCCCAAGGAGGTCGTGCGATGTGGTATCAGATTACGTCCTCATTCACATCAGGTTGTTCATCGCACCATATGCCTCTTATGTATCCTCACATCATGGTCCAAATTCTATGACCCTAAAATATGATCTCTCTAAGGGAAAGGAATCTGCTCCCTCTCTCTAATACGTTTCGTTGTTGTATTCAGATGTGTTTCGACCAAGAGCCCGAAGTGTGGGACTTTCATACGGACAGTCCCCTCGTCCCATGACCAAGCTTTGTGAGCTCGCTATTTGGATCCTCATCCTCTTCCACATCCAAAAGGACCCCCAGACGACATGGATACTAGTCTTAAGGGCTCTCGATGAATGTTGGACCTAATGGCCCTCCAATCGTTTCGGGCCAACGTCCCTACGGATATTTGACAACATTTGTTACATGGTCACGTGTTTTGAACATGGTCAACGGTAAACCCTCATTTGTCTGTCCCCATTCTAGGCTAACGTGACTGGTTGCTGTGTTGCGAACACGGTCAGCAGTTATCCTCCATCATCACTCCGCCATCATCGTGATCTGAATCTCGAACTCCATGATTCACACATTTCCACTTCCTCATGTTCAGGTGGAATTCCATCATACTTAGCTCTTTCTCTTCGCGCATCTAGGTTCTCTAAATGATCGTGTTAGTGTCATTGGGCCAGTATTCACCGAGCGTCCCTTTGCCCTAACCTTCCCCTTGTTGTGTCGGGAAATTCCCACCACTACTGCTTGTTTCCCACACCGAGCACGACTCACGTGGGCTTAGTAGTTTTGGCAGGATGTGTACCAACACAGTCGGGCTGCTCCTAGTCCCGCATGACGTTAAAATTCATTTCCAAGACTACGTATGGCTTGATTCCCATCCTCATGGGGTACGTAGGAACGCCCGACCACTTTGCTTCGGGCCTAGCTTAACCCTCACTCTTGGTCCGTAGACCTGAAGAGTTTCCTCCAGGATTACGTGGTGTGATTTGGACTCCAAGTCCTCATTTACGTCGGATTCATATCTACCGCACCACACGTTCCCTGGGATCTTCCATTTTATTTCGCGTCCTATCGTATGACGTTAAACTACAGGAGTTCATGTTCCCTCAACGCATGGCACTAAACTACGGTTCTACCCTGAACAAGTTCAGGATTCCCCATGATCCCAATGGGAAGTGACCGATACCCTCTCCAGAGAGGCCCTGTCCCAAAGAAAGGAACGATCCATGATCAGACCAATGTACGCATATGGCGTACTCCCACCACGGTGGTGTAATTACATGAGTGTTGGATTCTGTTCGGACAAACCATCATGTAGATACCCGTATCTTGACGTACATTGCCATTACATTACTTTTGCGGAATACTTAGTACATTACAAAAACACACACACAAGGACCGTAATAGTTTAGTGTCATTGGAAACTCGGACTATAATCTTCTAATCGTGGTGAAAGATCATCAAAATCTCCCATAAAGATCTTCCTTCTTTTTTTTACCTGAAACCGTTCTTTATATCCTGGGGAAAAGAAAACATAAAAGGGTGAGCTCAAATGATCAGTAAGGGTAAACAAAATAAATATCAATCACATCATATACATAAGAACATAACATTTTGGAAATCATAACCTGCAAAAGAGAGAATAATTTCATAATCATGGGATAAATCATGGCAGTGAAAAAGTAATCCCAATAATCATAACATAAAACATGAAACTTTGTGGCATACACACATAATCATAGAGAATCATTTCTTGTTAGTCAAGACTAATTTCCAAGACTATCTTAGTGGACAAAGTCCCTTTCTGAATCGAGTAACCCTCGTTTCAGTCCTGTTTCACTGAACCGGTATAACCTACCGTTCCAGCCCTGTCTATCTCATGAGATATAAAATCTTTACCCAATGCATTGGAGGGAGATATAGGTCCCACCCATCTTATAATGAATCCTTTCTTATGTGTGCCACATAATCATAAATCATACATCATCGCATAACACATGTAACAAAAATGGGATTCTTGAAACATCATGACATCATAAATCAATTCATATAAGATAAAGGAATTCATAAACATAATTCCATCACAACATAGTCAAATCAATGTAAAAATATGGATAGAAACAGAACCCTTTATTATCTTAGATGGAAAATAATTTTGATAAAACACTTGAATTGAATTCTTGAGGAAAATATCCTTTCTTCTTCAAAATCAATTTCTTTTCACAAAACATCATGCAATTTTAAAAGAAAGAGATTTTATTGAAAATAGTCATGAAATATTTTAGAGGAAGCTTCATGAAAATAAGGCTTTATAAAACAGTAGAAATCCGTTCGTGCTGTATATGTTAAAAAAAACATTCTTCGTACTTTTGTCGGAAAAGTCAAAAAGTACCTCGTATGACAAAAGATTCCTTTCATAGATATTACTAAAAACTCACCGAAGGGTAAAAATAGATTTAAACAATTGTAGGTGGATGGAAATAATATTACATATTGATGAAACATGGATGTGGATGATAAAATACACCCCAGTAAATACTTATGAATAAACAATCTCGGATAAAAATGAGATTGTGATATTTCCCTTACCTTAGGTCCGATTTGCTTTGTACGTGTCCGAAGCTCCTGTATAATGGTTTAAATAATGTCATTGACTTATTACAGAATCATATTCATTGTTATGATATCATATATGGTTCACTTATGACATTATATTACCCGTTCTTTTGTAAATTCCATGTTAAAGAAGCGTTTTGGGTAAAATCGTTTCTTTTATCGCAGGTGTTTTGACTTGTTGTTCTTGACATTATTATTACTTATATCATGATTTACTTACTTCCAGAATATAAAATATGATTTATATATCATATATATTCAGTATATATATATATATAATAGATAGATAAATGAAATGAAAAACACCGTTCATGGAGACGGTAGTCCGTACGTACGCATGAACGATGTTTTCCTTTCCCTATTGTCTTGAATGGAAGTAAGTTGATGACATACATATATATATACACATAAATACAGTAGCTTTATAATGTCATATATTTCATTATTATTTCTTATATATACTTTATAATCATTCTTAAATGGTTAACATGGAGAATGAATCTCATCGCGTCGTGGAGATGGTATTCCGTACGTACGCACGAGCGATGATATCATTTCCATAAATATTGAATTTAATTGGAGTGGATTATACAATATATCAGAATAAATATGATGTTTTAATAACTATGTATAGTTATTCTTTACACCATTATACCCATCCATGTAAGGTGGTGGTGGAAAATAGATTACACCACGGCGTGGAGACGGTATTCCGTACGTACGCACGCGCGGTGATTTCTTTTTCCGTAGGATAGATAGATGGTGAAATAGGGTTGTTTCATAATTATAATAACATATCAGTATATGAGTGATACTGATGTTATTACTTCATAATGAAACAACCTAAGAAGAAGAAGTGGAAGAAGAAATAAAGATGAAAGAATTGGTAACGGTAATTACCTCTTCTTTGAAGTTCCTTTTGGAGACCTCCTCTTAGGGAACTAAAATTGGTCTTTGAGGAAGACCAGAACCTCTAGGATGTTGCTAGGGAAGTGGAGAAGAGAAAATGGCAGGGGTTGGCCGAGCTTGAGTTCTCAAATTGGTGTGAGGAGGAGGGGGAGGAGGTGCCCTTTTATAAGGGAGGAGAGGGGCACCTTAGGAATATCTCAAAATATTATTTTATATTAAAGTCAAAATCGGTTTATAATGGATCCAAAGGGTCTTATTTCGAAGATAAGGTGGGGATGGGCCGAAATACTATCAACCAATAGGATTTAGACAAGTTTAAGGTATTATTTTAACCTTATCAATTAGATTTAACTCTAAGTTAAATAATTTAACTTTTACCATGTCTTTTTGTTTTCTTTCACTATATGGTTAATAAACTTACTATAACATGCCAAACGAACCCCAAATTGTTTATTATTAATATATATATCCTTATCTAAGTCATTTGGCCGAACCTTAGATTTTTAGGAATAAAATAACAATTAATAATATAATATTTGATTTAAAAACTATTTTGTGTCAATTTTGACACTATTTGATATATGATTTTTGTGAAAGTCATAACAGAATTATATGTTCGAACCAAGTTGATTAAATCAACATTAATATATCATAGTAACCTAGAAAATTAGTGGAATTCATAAAAAGTCTCAAATTACATTCATTTGAGAATTTATAACATCAATTAATGTAATATTTCCTTAAAAGGGTAATTACTGCATCATCGTTGTGTTATAAATAAATTAATTTATTTAAAGTCTAAAAATTATAAATAAACTATCATTATATAGGAAATAGTTTTAGCTTTCTAATGAATATTTATAGTCGAATTTATCTTATGTATAACCCCATATTAAAAATGTTTTAGTGAATAAACTTTGATTTTAACTCTTTTAACTCTTCTTTGAATTAAATAATAATAAATGTCCTAATCTAATCCAAGTGGGCCTAAATGATAATATTTTACACTTAAGGTTGTTTTTGGTCGAGATACACTTGTCCAATAGAATTAGGACATGTGTTAGGGTAATATTAATATCATTCTTACCCTTAATTACCCTATTTACTTTTAACCGTGGTAAATAAAAGTAAAAAGTTACTATTCACCAAAAATTATTTTCATCACATTGAACCACATTTTACTTACTGACATCAACCATGTCTCTCGGATTTTTGAAATTCCATTCATAGAAGCAGTAAAATTATGTTTTATGAAAAATTCAGTTTTTTAACTACCACTTAGTAGTTTCACTATTCATCAAAAAATGAAGGTTTTCAGAAAAATGCCAAAATTTCATCCTAAGCTATATTTCATATTCCGAATTCAAAAATTAAATCTGTTTTAAAAAATTCATAACATAGAAGTTGCATTAATTAATTTTATAATTAAATCCCGCTGTTAAAATAAATAGCGTGTTTTTAGGAAACAAAATATATCAAAAGATTGACACTTGATTATGTCTGGTTTAAATGTGAAGTTACAACCAATGACCAACATTGTATTAAATTGTAAAAATATATTCTAAATATACATTAAAACCACTCAAATTAATAATTTATCACTATTAATTATTTCGATTAAAAAATTTGTTTTTAATTAAAATTTAGTAATTTTCACTATTCATCAGAATATGAAAGTTATCCGAAATGTACCAAAATTTCACCTTCGGCTAAATTCGATACTCCGAATCCAAAAATGAAGTCCATTTTGAGATCTAAAATTTCTAAAATTTAAAAAGTGGTTACTACTATTCTTAACGGCTAGTTTTAATAATATCTTAATAGCATATCGTTGTTTAGCGAAACTTGGTGTTGCGTACAACACACGCTATCGTGGAAGGTCGCGATTGCGTGTAATGGAAGGAAAGTCAAGGATGCGTGTTGTGAAAGATCCTTTTGGTGTATCATAAAACACAATACAATAATAAAATTAAAATGAATATTTTTCATAAAATCTTGGGCTGTTACATTCTACCCCCTTAAAATGAATTTCGCCCTCGAAATTCGTCGTGGTTATAAATGGTTTACTATTCGAAAGTTTCTTTAATAGAAACCCACATCGTAAAAAGAAATACCAAAACATGGCTTTAAAAACTAAAGTATGAAATGTAACGATTACCCATAAAAACTAAGCACTGGGTTTCCACATAGGTGAAAATATGGATATGGAAGAGAAATCTAACCATCATGTTCTGATGGAGAGTGGTAGAGAACATGGCTATGGAAATGCCAATAATCACAAATCCATAAATTTGTGACGATCTAAGGTACCATCCGATTCATCAGGTATAAGATCACTAGGACAACATTTTTGGTTTTCAAGATCATTTCCCTAAAGTTGAAAATTTGAATTGGAATAAATACTTTCTTTATTTTGGTACAATCTCACTATTGTTCGTGCCTAGAACAATTTCCACTTCATCTCTTAAATAAATGAAGTTGAATTTGTTATTCGTGAAGTGTTAGCAGATCATGTGATAGAATGACGGGTCATTCCATCTGTCTCAAACAAAAGGTTAGCAAAAATTATATACATAAGTCGATCTATAGTGAGATTAATCACATATGGTTCCTAAAATGGACTTATACTTCATATATAATACTTCTTAATATAATAAAAGTAGTTTCTACTAAACAGGGACTTCCTGTAGGCCAGTGGTAGGCGATAAAGGCCAGTCGCACTTCGGTTGTGGGTTCGATTCCCACAGCCTTATCCGAAGCGATGGGCTATCGCCCGTCCTGCAGGTTGTCCTTTTTCTAAAACTACATTACTATAACATCCTATCAATAATATCAAAAGAAGAACTTCTTTAGGCTTATCCATAATACTGCAGTCCACTTTCATAACATAGTGAAAATGATTACCATAGATTTAATACCATCGTTGATCCCCATATATCATAAGATATATCTTGTTGGACACACTCCAAACATTCAAAGGCCTTAATCTTGTACTCTCTTGAATACCCAATGAACCCTAGTGAAAACATGAATGCAGTTAAAAGTTAACACTTTCCACATACCAAAATACTCAAAATTCTATATACTCAAACCATGATATCACTTAGTCCTTATATCAATCATGAGCTCATGAATACTGTTAAACATTTCGTTTTCTCGTTTTCCCTTCATTATGCGCATAATATCTCAATCACTTTGAATACCACCTTAGACCAATACATAAATATTCCAATATTCCATGATACAACATTATTTTGGAATCCCATTACTTAATCATTCCACCACATCGTTTTCATATTCAACATTGCCAATAGTGATCGCATGTGACTTCCATTTTTCCTTTGCCTTAAGCAGTTGCTCATGTCGATCATCACTAACCCTTGGATTAGGGCATTTATTGGCATAATGACCCATCTCCTTGCACTTGAAGCATTGAAGTGTTGGTTGTGCGTTCTCTGCAGTGTTTGCTTTATTCACTTCATTAGAATCCCTTTTTCCATTACTTCGACACTCAGCTGCTCGATGACCTTCTTTTCCACACTTAAAACATTTCTTAGTCCCTTTAAGACAATCTCCACCATGCTTCTTTCCACACTTTGTGCATAAGGAAACATTCATCTTCTTTTCACCATTATTCTGAGATTTCTCCTTGAACTCCATCTTTCGTTTCTTGTCAAAACCATGAGATGGATATGTAACACCAACTTCCATTTCTACCTTGATAGCACAACGCACAATTTCTTCATAGCTACTGAAGTCTCTTATATCTAATGCCCTTCGAAGACTTGGTTTTAAGCCACTGAAAAATCGATCAACTTTACTTTTAGGTTGGATGATAATGCCAGATGCATACCTTGCAAGTCTTGTAAAATTCGCTTCGTATATACCAACAGATTCATCATCCTTTTTCTTTAGTTCAAGAAACTCCTTCTCCATCTTCGTTCGAAGAATACGAGGAAAGTACTTACTGAAAAACAAGTTCTTGAACTCGTCCCATTCCATGGAATCAATTTCATCTCTTTGCCTCGTATTCTTGATAAGATTCCACCATTGATCAACTTCACCTTCCAAACGATATACTGCTAAGATGACTTTATCATGTTCAGAACATTGAAGAACTGAAAATATCTTTTCAGTAGTACTAATCCATTGTTCAGCAACTAATTGATCAGTAGACCCACTGAAAGAAGGCGGACACTGCGTCATGAAGGATTCAACAGAATGTTGCTCCTTCCTTTGCTCGTTTGGAAGTCCTGCATGATTCATAGCTTGAGAATGTTGTGTGAGCATGGCTACAAGATTTTTCATTCCAGCTCCCGTATCGTTTGGTTGCTCAGGGGGACAATCATTGCATTGTCCATTGCATTGATCAACACGGTTCCTTCGGGTTCCAGCCATCGTCTAAAACCCCAAAAGAATAGTGTGAGAGGAAAAAATCATGCTAGGGAAAACAACATAATAAAGGGGTAGTACCCTCAACATCTAACATCTTAGGTTAAATTCTAAGATTGTTAGAGAAATTCTAGGACTATAACCTATACGTATACTTAACCTTAGAGACATCCCTAGACATACCATAGAAATATCTCTAGGGATCTCACTAATGTTTTCGCATCCTAGTTTCCAAAGGTTGACTAAACCTTTCCTCTGATACCAACTGTAGATACCCGTATCTTGACGTACATTGACATTACATTACTTTTGCGGAATACTTAGTACATTACAAAAACACACACACAAGGACCGTAATAGTTTAGTGTCTTTGGAAACTCGGACTATAATCTTCTAATCGTGGTGAAAGATCTTCAAAATCTCCCATAAAGATCTTCCTTATTTTTTTTACCTAAAACCTTTCTTTATATCCTGGGGAAAAGAAAACATAAAAGGGTGACCTCAAATGCTCAGTAAGGGTAAACAAAATAAATATCAATCACATCATATTCATAAGAACATAACATTTTGGAAATCATAACCTGCAAAAGAGAGCATAATTTCATAATCATGGGATAAATCATGGCAGTGAAAAAGTAATCCCAATAATCATAACTTAAAACATGAAACTTTGTGGCATACACACATAATCATAGAGAATCATTTCTTGTTAGTCAAGACTAATTTCCAAGACTATCTTAGTGGACAAAGTCCCTTTCTGAATCGAGTAACCCTCATTTCAGTCCTGTTTCACTGAACCGGTATAACCTACCGTTCCAGCCTTGTCTATCTCATGAGATATAAAATCTTTACCCAATGCATTGGAGGGAGAAATAGGTCCCACC
The DNA here is from genome assembly GCA_963277665.1 of Viscum album. Taxonomy (NCBI): domain Eukaryota; kingdom Viridiplantae; phylum Streptophyta; class Magnoliopsida; order Santalales; family Viscaceae; genus Viscum; species Viscum album. The sequence goes on along the minus strand of OY728143.1, from coordinate 1,091,152,343 downwards.
CATCTTATAATGAATCCTTTCTTATGTGTGCCACATAATCATAAATCATACATCATCGCATAACACATGTAACAAAAATGGGATTCTTGAAACATCATGACATCATAAATCAATTCATATAAGATAAAGTAATTCATAAAAATAATTCCATCACAACATAGTCAAATCAATGTAAAAATATTGATAGAAACAGAACCCTTTATTATCTTAGATGGAAAATAATTTTGATAAAACACTTGAATTGAATTCTTGAGGAAAATATCCTTTCTTATTCAAAATCAATTTCTTTTCACAAAACATCATGCAATTTTAAAAGAAAGAGATTTTATTGAAAATAGTCATGAAATATTTTAGAGTAAGCTTCATGAAAATAAGGCTTTATAAAACAGTAGAAATCCGTTCGTGCCGTATAAGTTAAAAAAAACATTCTTCGTACTTTTGTCGGAAAAGTCAAAAAGTACCTCGTATGACAAAAGATTCCTTTCATAGATATTACTAAAAACTCACCGAAGGGTACAAATGGATTTAAAAAATTGTAGGCGGATGGAAATAATATTACATATTGATGAAACATGTATGTGGATGATAAAATACACCCCAGTAAATACTTATGAATAAACAATCTCGGATAAAAATGAGATTGTGATATTTCCCTTACCTTAGGTCCGATTTGCTTTGTACGTGTCCGAAGCTCCTGTATAATGGTTTAAATAATGTCATTGACTTATTACAGAATCATATTCATTGTTATGATATCATATATGGTTCACTTATGACATTATATTACCCATTCTTTTGTAAATTCCATGTTAAAGAAGCGTTTTGGGTAAAATCGTTTCTTTTATCGTAGGGGTTTTGACTTGTTGTTCTTGACATTATTATTACTTATATCATGATTTACTTACTTCCAGAATATAAAATATGATTTATATATCATATATATTCAGTATATATATATATATATAATAGATAGATAAATGAAATGAAAAACACCGTTCATGGAGACGGTAGTCCGTACGTACGCATGAACGCTGTTTTCCTTTCCCTATTGTCTTGAATGGAAGTAAGTAGATGACATACATATATATGTATACATAAATACAGTAGCTTTATAATGTCATATATTTCATTATTATTTCTTATATATACTTTATAATCATTCTTAAATGGTTAACATGGAGAATGAATCTCATCGCGTCGTGGAGACGGTATTCCGTACGTACGCACGAGCGATGATATCATTTCCATAAATATTGAATTGAATTGGAGTGGATTATACAATATATCAGAATCAATATGATGTTTTAATAACTATGTATAGTTATTCTTTACACCATTATACCCATCCATGTAAGGTGGTGGTGGAAAATAGATTACACCACGGCGTGGAGACAGTATTTCATACGTACGCACGCGCGGTGATTTCTTTTTCCGTAGGATAGATAGATGGTGAAATAGGGTTGTTTCATACTTATAATAACATATAAGTATATGAGTGATACTGATGTTATTACTTCATAATGAAACAACCTAAGAAGAAGAATTGGAAGAAGAAATAAAGATGAAAGAATTGGTAACGGTAATTACCTCTTCTTTGAAGCGCCTTTTGGAGACCTCCTCTTAGGGAACTAAAATTGGTCTTTGAGGAAGACCAGAACCTCTAGGATGTTGATATGGAAGTGGAGAAGAGAAAATGGTAGGGGTTGGCCGATATTGAGTGCTCAAATTGGTGTGAGGAGGAGGGGGAGGAGGTGCCCTTTTATAAGGGAGGAGAGGGGCACCTTAGGAATATCTCAAAATATTATTTTATATTAAAGTCAAAATCGGTTTATAATGGCTCCAAAGGGTCTTATTTCGAAGATAAGGTGGGGATGGGCCGAAATCCTATCAACCAATAGGATTTAGACAAGTTTAAGGTATTATTTTAACCTTATCAATTAGATTTAACTCTAAGTTAAATAATTTAACTTTTACCATGTCTTTTTGTTTTCTTTCACTATATGGTTAATAAACTTACTATAACATGCCAAACGAACCCCAAATTGTTTATTATTAATATATATATCCTTATCTAATTCATTTGGCCGAACCTTCGATTTTTAGGAATAAAATAACAATTAATAATATAATATTTGATTTAAAAACTATTTTGTGTCAATTTTGACACTATTTGATATATGATTTTTGTGAAAGTCATAACAGAATTATATGTTCGAACCAAGTTGATTAAATCAACATTAATATATCATAGTAACCTATAAAAATAGTTTAATTCATAAAAAGTCTCAAATTACATTCATTTGAGAATTTATAACATCAATTAATGTAATATTTCCTTAAAAGGGTAATTACTGCATCATCGTTGAGTCATAAATAAATTAATTTATTTAAAGTCTAAAAATTATAAATAAACTATCATTATATAGGAAATCTTTTTAGCTTTCTAATGAATATTTATAGTCGAATATATCTTATGTATAACCCCATATTAAAAATGTTTTAGTGAATAAACTTTGATTTTAACTCTTTTAACTCTTCTTTGAATTAAATAATAGTAAATGTCCTAATCTAATCCAAGTGGGCCTAAATGATAATATTTTACACTTAAGGTTGTTTTTGGTCGAGATACACTTGTCCAATAGAATTAGGACATGTGTTAGGGTAATATTAATATCATTCTTACCCTTAATTACCCTATTTACTTTTAACCGTGGTAAATAAAAGTAAAAAGTTACTATTCACCAAAAATTATTTTCATCTCATTGAACCACATTTTACTTACTGACATCAACCGTGTCTCTCGGATTTTTGAAATTCCATTCACAGAAGCGGTAAAATTAAGTTTTATGAAAAATTCAGTTTTTTAACTACCACTTAGTAGTTTCACTATTCATCAAAAAATGAAGGTTTTCAGAAAAATGCCAAAATTTCATCCTAAGCTATATTTCATATTCCGAATTCAAAAATGAAATCTGTTTTAACAAATTCATAACATAGAATTTTCATTAATTAATTTTATAATTAAATCCCGTTGTTAAAATAAATAGCGTGTTTTTAGGAAACAAAATATATCAAAAGATTGACACTTGATTATGTATGGTTTAAATGTGAAGTTACAACCAATGACCAACATTGTATTAAATTGTAAAAATATATTCTAAATATACTTTAAAACCACTCAAATTAATAATTTATCACTATTAATTATTTCGATTAAAAAATTTGTTTTTAATTAAAATTTAGTAATTTTCACTATTCATCAGAATATGAAAGTTATCTGAAATGTACCAAAATTTCACCTTAGGCTAAATTCGATACTCCGAATCCAAAAATGAAGTCCATTTTGAGAGCTAAAATTTATAAAATTTAAAAAGTGGTTATTACTATTCTCAACGGCTAGTTTTAATAATATCTTAATAGCATATCGTTGTTTAGCAAAACGTGGTGTTACGTACAACACATGCTATCGTGGAAGGTCGCGATTGCGTGTAATGGAAGGAAAGTCAAGGATGCATGTTGTGAAAGATCCTTTTGGTGTATCATACAACAAAATACAATAATAAAATTAAAAAGAATATTTTTCATAAAATATTGGGCTGTTACACATCACTCCATATTACCCACATTGTGTGCCCCTTATTTGGATCCTCATCCCCTTTCATGTCTCAAGGGACCCCCTAACGGAATGGTCCCATGGTGCATCGGCTCACCTACCGTCCTGGGCCAACGTTCTGGAAGACTGGTCATGTTTGGAAGGACCCCCTAACAGTATGGATGTTTGACCTATGGTCCGCCAACTGTCCTGGGCCAACGTCTCGAAGGATTGATCGACAACATTTGTGACATGGTCCCGTGTTTCGAACATGGTCAATGGTCGACCCTCAGTTGTTGTCCCCATTACAGGCTAACACAGTAAGGATACAGCTTCTCCTCCAAGGTTAACGGTTGTCCCTTATTGTCACGCCATCCCCACAGTGTTCCGAATCATGGGTATCGTGATTCACACGTCCCATTTTCATCTGTTTGGACCGATCTCAGCGCCCCTGGCGTTGCACCGTTCGTGCATAAGAGCACGCTAAAGAAACAGTAATTCAGCTATCCTGGAAGTTCCTTCTCCGATCAAGCCTCTCTCGTCTTTCAGAAATCCGGACTAGTAATCCAAATCCTGGATGCCCGGAGCATGATCCCCACTCGTATGTTAGGTGGGATGAGAAGGCAACTATCTTCTGTTTCTCACATCGGGCTCGACCCACGTGGGCATGGGGAATTGTCGTCGAACGTCCCGCAAACATTGTAGGGATGTAACAAGGCAATTCAAATTGTGGAAATTGTGTGCTCTACGACATTCAAAATAAAGAAAGGAAAATTGAAGCATGAAAGTACCAATAAAAGGGTTTTTGGGTTTGTTACAATACCGGGGGGTCGATCCCCCCCCCCCCCATGGACGGGTTGACCCCGTCAAAAGAGTGTTGCAGCTCCGCCACCCGTTGACTTGTGGCATCCAAGGCTTGCTGCCGCTGGCTTAGCTCCCGCTCCTCCTCAGAAGCGGTAGGGCGCAGGTCGTCAGTCCTGTCTTTGTCCCTCTCTACGCCAGCTTGAACGACAGCCATCTTTCCAGAGGTCTACCTCATATGCCCTTCTGCCTCTGCCAGCTAGGCCTTCAACCATGAGATCAGCTCAGATTGTGCATTGAGAGAGGCTGAAAGCTCGTCTTCCCAGGTCTGCATCTGTTGAACCTCGCCTTCAGCCTCCTGGAGCATCTTGATGTTGGTCGCCTTCCTCCGTTGCTAGCCCACGCTGAGCCCACGATCATGCTCCCGGATCTTCTCAGCCATAAGATATCGGATGAGTGCATGAGGACTTTGGGCATCTACTCCCCCATCACACAGTTCGCGTAACCGCGAGCGGAGTCTATCAATTTCAGCCAGCCATTTCACTTGGGGAGTGTCCTTGATAAAGCATGTGATCAGATTCCATAACCGGTGGAGGACTATGCTGCTATATTCCTTGTCGGAGGCCGTTTCATCCCAGTCTGCGCGATTGACAGGCTCGTACGCGGGATACGCCCGTAAGAAATACTCGGCAGGATATACATCTGGTGTTGAATCCAGTACGACACCTGGCACCGAAGAAGGCGCGAGAGGACTGGGACCGAACGGTTGATCCTCTTCCTCGGAGTCCACTTCAATGACATCGGGTACGGCCCTACTGGTGGTCCCGCCAGCGATGATGTGCGTCGCAGCTTGAGGAGATGGGGGGACTATCGCTACCATCACCGGCATGCCCCTAGGAGGGACTCCACCAGACATCCAGACCAGTCTTGCCGCATCAGCCCACGCCAGTCGAAGAACTGTACGACAGAGAGGGACATAAACGTTAGTTGACATGCTCTACATGTGACAACGAGGAGAACGGTAGAGGAGGCTTACGGAGATCGACCTCTTGGCGCTGCTCTTGAGCCAGTACTGACGGGGCCCCGAGGCGAGGCCCTCCGTATACTGTTGGGAGGTCTGGAGATTCCGGAGGAGCCACTTCGAGTGCTTTGGTCCCACCAGACACGAAACTGGACGCAGCCATAGGCGCAGGTTCTGAAGGTCCCGCATCATCACCCGACAAGGAACGAGAACGAGGCCTGCGAACAAGTTCTTCCTGCATGGATCAAACATCAGTGAGAAGTCCATAGTGACCCAAGAACAGATCGTAATGAAAGAAGTTCAGAATGCTACCTCGAGAGCCCCCGTGAAATCGTTGGAATCTGAGCCCTGATCTCCGACGTCACCCTCCTCCAACGGGCTCCCTCCTCTAGCCTCATCCTCCCGAGAGGAGTCCTCTGATTCTTCCAGCAGGGGGAAGCTCTACCTCAGATCGGTAGCCAATAACTGTGGGGGGACCTTCTGATTCAACAGTACCTTCACCAGGTCTGTCATTGGGCGAGGGACACCACTGGAGTGGACGTAATCCTCCAGCTCGTCCAGGTACTATTATACCTCCGCCGGAGACACCATGAATCCAGCCCGAACTGGGCCTATTCCCGACAATTCCATCTCGAGGCGATTCAAGTGTACCCATATCTCGGGTGGGCTGAGGAATTGCCGGTTGACATCCCAAATGTCCCAGGCTTCCGAGAAGACAACATCCTCTGCCATGTCGATATGACGCAGCTGCTTCCCCGGAGCCTGAGTGGATATTCTACGAAATCCCCTCGGTGGCCGCCCCTCCGGATGGCCGTGCTCTTCCGGAATCACCAGATCCACCGCTGCTGCCATTCCCACGGCCGGTGCGGGTCTCGCAGCCATGGAAGCCCTGCTACCGCGAGCGACCCTCGCTGCCCTCCTACCCTGACCTCGAGATTGAGGAGGCCCACCATCACCAACCCAAATGGTTGGTTGCTTCAGCATCTCCCCTGGGTAAGAAGCCTCCCAACTGATGGCGTACTCCCTCACCAATCCGAAAGCGGCGGTGGATGGATGCAATGAAATCCGCATCTTCCCATCTTCCTGTGTGAACATGAGACAGATCTGCCTCATCACACACGGGTGCTCCTCGTAACGCACCTCCCAGTAGACCTGCAGGGTCAGCCGCTAGAGGCACCGAAACTGCCTCGCAAACCGATGCGGGGTGTACGGTTCGCAGAGTGGATCACAATCTATCCGTGCCACTAAAACTCCACCTCAAAAGGCTAGGAGGTAAGCCCGATGTTCTTCCGTTCCCCGCCCGTCATCAGTATGTATCCTCATCGGAAATGGGAAGGGGTGGAAATTAAACTCATCTGCCCTCCACACCCGATTCAGCACCATCAGAACAACTAGTTTGAACGGGAAGCTCCCGACCGCGTTTAGGATGGAGGGGCGTAAGTTTGATCCCGGCGGCGAAATGGGGTTTGGATACTCGTAAATCCCCCTGATGTGTGCTGCGATCCACCCATATAGGAGGTGGAAGGGCCCGCATAACCTTGGCGGCTTCTTGCCCTCGCTAATGTGCCGCAACATTCTGTACCGTTTGGTGAGCATCGAGATCCCCAGATTGATCTGCTGCCCCATGGCCAATATCGACGCCATAATGAATGAGCTGGGCCGCACCCCCATGCTTGTATCCCTCACCGGTAGGATCCAACCACAGATGAGAGCCGCGATGAACACCGCCAGCCTGACTATCGGCTGTTGTTCAGTGCTGACACTGAAACCCCAAGTCTTCCATTGGCTGTCCTCCAAGACCCACCAATACGAGTTCCCCTTTCCCCGTTGGGCCGCCCTCGGACAAGTTCTAGGCCTCGGGGGGAACTCTTGATTCACTGGGAAATTCAGGAAGCATTTGAACCATCTCCTGAAGTGGACATCCCTCACTGCCTCCTTGTCCTCTCCAGGAACGAGTGCCATCAGCACTGACGCCAGTCGCAGAATTTGCTCTGTATCCTCCCATGCGATGATGACAGGGAAGAATTCATCATACATGGCCCCCAAGATTAGAACCCCAGAAATTTGGTGGACATCCCACAGGCTGATGCCCACCTCCCCGTGATGCAGGTGAAAGGTATTGGTCCTAGACGACTATCTGCTCAGCAGTTCCGGCATCAGTTGCTTTGGTTGGTAAATGTGGAATTGGGAGGCCCATGCTGCCTCATACAACCCCACTCTCCTCAGCTCGGCCCCAAAATCCTCGCATGAGGCGCCTACCCAGTAGGCCCAGGCACATTCATCAGTAAAGTTTCCACCCTTGCGTAGGTCCCACTCATCGGACCATCCCTTCTTCGAATCCTGCAAAGCCGCCTTCAACATGGTGCGGTAGAGGGGAGGGGACATCTCTGGTTGTAGTGGCATCCCATCAATATCATTCAAATGGTTTTAGAGACAGTCAGCAGTGACGGGTGTGAAGTCCTCCCGCGCATGACCATCGGCTGCCCTGAACCATTGGTGCTGGCATGGTGTGCTCTTGAACCAGCAAGCTGGTTCGTCCCTACTCGCCTCTAGGATGAAGACATCATCCCTCAACCGGAAGCCGTACAATGGCAGTTTCTTGCACTGTGGGTAATCCTTTTGACCCTCTGAGAGCAGATCTGTCAAAGAAGTGTGGTCCGAGTGGCTTCGGACCATCTCACCCAGGCCTGGACAGTAGGCCATCTCATCTCGATGAGCAGCATCTGCGAGCACCCCCAATACAGCCTCTTGATGGGCCATTTCGATTCCGGTCCTCAGAAAAGAATTTTTTCAGCTGGATTGCGAAGCTCGACCGCGAAGCTGAATCGCGAAGCCGGATCACGAAGATCGGTCGCGAGACCAAGCCATGAAGACTGGCCGAGGCCGACAAGCAGATTCTCTCTTGGTGGGGACGCGGAGTCGGAGTCCTGTGGTTCGCCGCGAAGCTCGATTCGCGGAGGGCTGTCGCGGAGTACGCAGAGCATCGCGAAGTCAAGAGCGAAAAAAGACAAGGAAGTATCATGAAGACAAAAGAAGTCGACCCCCTATTTATAGGCGGCGACCCCGGAGCATCGCGGCGCGCCTCCCCCTTGCGGAGCATCGCGGTGCATCCGGATCCGGGGCCCCAGGCAGCACTGCGGGCCCCCTTCGCGAAGCCGCATCGCGAACCGCTGACAATTTTGGCGATTTTCCATCAGACTTCAACCCTTCGCCCCCCGCGGCTCCATGTATGAGGGGGGCATTTGTTGGCGCCAAAATATTGCACGAAAGGGAGGGACAAAAAAGAAGGCTGGCGAGCTGCCTCACGGAGCACCGGCGCGAAGCACCGGCGCGAAGCACCGCTGCGAAGTGCCCCGATCATCGCGACCTCGCGAAGCTCCAGAGGCGGTGATTCTCCGTGAATGCATTTGACGTTCGCGAGCCCGCCGCGAAGTTCCAGAGGCGGTGATTCTCCGCGAACGCATTTGACGTTCGCGAGCCCACCGCGAAGCCCCAGAGGCGGTCCCCTCCGTGGACGACGTTGACGTTCGCGAGCGCGCCGCGAAGGACCTGAGGCGGCGCGCGAGTTCTGCTTCGCAGCGCCCCTTCCCTATAAATACTGTACTCCCCCTGAGTCCCAAAGACGGACAATCCGACCTTTCGGCTTCTCCTCTCCAGAATCGCAAAGCACTCTTTGCCCCGGGAATCATGAGCTCTGCGAGGTACCTCTACTTCGCGAGACGCCTCTGCTTTGTCTCGTTTTGAGCCCCTCTTCCAAGAGGGATGGCCTTCGTGAAGCTCAAGGGCATTCGCGAAGGAAGGGGATTCCCAAGGGAACCCAGGCAGCCGCGGAGCATTTATTCTTCGTGATACACCCAACCTGTACTAGTGATCCCTATGCTAAGGCAGGACCGCTACACATCACGAAGCACACTGCTTCGCAGGACCCTGCTTCGCGAGGCACCCCTTCTTCGCGAGGCCGTGCTCTGCGAACATTGTACCACTTTGCGAATCACCTTCCACTCACACCTATTCTCCATGCTAAGGCCAGGGCACCCTACTTCGCAAAGCACACTCCTTTGCTTAGCAATTCCTCTTCCCGTGCGACCCTCCAGGTTTGCACGATGTGATCTCAAAGTCCCATGGACAATACCACCCATAGCGTTGCTTTGCCTAATGCTTCTTTGCATAGGCACGCTAACGGCTATTGCTTCTTCGCATAGCCACGCTAACGTGGACCACTTGATGGTTCGTTCCACAACCCCCCTTGACCACGACCTTACTGGTACCTTCCCTTCCCCAAGGACCAGAGGGTACCGGTTATGTAAGTCCTACGGGTGCGGAGTGAACCCACCTCGTCCAAGCTGTAGGACGATAAACTGCTAAGCACCTCGTCCTTAATACAAGATGTTAAACTGTGGTCTGACCCCGTGCTTCGCACGTAGGTTCCCTCCAACTCGGACATTCATTACGCCCACTCGTCTCCACGGGAGTGGACTCTTCCTCACATGGAATGAGATCCTCCTTGTCGGAGCGGCGTTTGTCCGCGGGGGAAGGGATGCCTCAGAGCGTAATCCCCTAACCTTTCATACGGATGATTGCACCCGTGCATCTCTGTACTCCCCCCTACCAAGGCCAGTGGAGTCTTTTTCCCACTGCGCTTTGTCGCACTCTGGGCCTCCATCCTCGAGTAAGTCCCAGCACCATGGGCCGCCTAACGCGTAAACCCCTCTTCGCTTCTCACGGACACATCCTTCATGACGTGATCGTCAGGTCCTTACAACCTCTTGTTTCTCACACCGAGCATGACTCACGTGGTCTTAGAGTGAGCACCGACCCTGACCCCCACCCATAGAGAACTACGAGGTCTTTGATCTGTGTCAAGACATGGTACTTAGGAAGCCTCCATGAGGTTCAAGCCACATTGCTCGGTCGTTCATTCACGCTGAGTTTCGCCCTCATCCAGCATGACGTTAAACTGTATGCTCCCCTTGTCCTGCATGACATTAAAATGCACACTCATTCCCACCTGAACTACGAGGTCTTTGATCCATGTCAAGGCATGGTACGTAGGAAGCCTTCCAGAGGTTCAAGCCCACCACTCATTGGACCAAGGTCCACCTTCATGTCGGTTCACCGACAAAGACCCACCTGAACTATGAGGACTTTGATCCATGTCATGGCATGGTACATATGAAGCCTTCCTGAGGTTCAAGCCCACCCATCATCATTCATGTCGAGTTCTACCTTTTTCTAGCGTGACTTTAAACTGCATCCTAGTTCGACGGAAATCCATTGTGACTAACCCGAACTACGAGGTCTTTGATCCATGTCAAGGCATGGTACGTAGGAAGCCTCTACAAGGTTCAAACCCGCCATCCGGTCATTCCAACCTCATTCATGTCGGTTCACCCCCATCCCACATGATGTTAAACTGTATTACACAACCCGAACTATGAGGACTTTGATCCGTGTCAAGGCATGGTAAGTAGAAAGCCTCCCCGAGGTTCAGGCCCAACAATCATTGGCCCAGACCGTCTCCTTGTCGGTGTGCCAAGTCCCCATTTTCAATCCGAACTACGAGGTCTTTGATCCATGTCAAGGCATGGTAAGTAGGAATCCTCCCAGAGGTTCAAGACTATCTCCCATCGGACCAAGGTCCCTCAATTACATCGGTTCACCGACACCCACCGCCCGTCGTCTATTCAAGTCAGGGTTCAATATCGTCCCGCATAACGTTATACTGTATTCCATTAATCCTTTGAACTATGAGGACTTTGATCCATTTCAAGGCATGGTACGTAGGAAACCTTCCCAAGGTTCAAGCCCACCATTAGTGGACCTACGGGTCCACTTTCACGTCGGTTCACCGATGAAACCCTTTGAACTACGAGGTCTTTGATCTATGTCCAGGCATGGTATGTAGGAAGCCTCCCTGAGGTTCAAGCTCATCCCTCATCGAACCAAGGTCCACCTTCACGTCAGTTCGCTGACGCATCAGACCATGGTCCACCTTCACGTCGGTACGCTGACGATGCCCATCGGACCAGGGTCCACCTTCACGTTGGTTCACTGACGACAATTATCGGTCCAAGTTCCGCCTTCACATCGGTTTACCGGCACCATCCCGAACTACGCGGACTTTGATTCCCTGCCACGAGGATACGTAGGAAGCTTCTTCAAGGCTCAAGCCAAACTTCACCATCGCCCCTGCGATGATCCCATTTCAATCCCCTCCACTCCATTCATCCACCTATCACCCATCCTGATTCACGCCCGGATCGTCATATCTCGGTGAGACCATGTCGGTACGATCGTCTTCACAGCCGCCGATGGGCTGGACCTTGTATCGACATCCCTTCAAGGGGAATCCCTCAATCTGATCTATCCTAACTAATACTCTGGTTGGGTTGATCCATCTCCGCTAGACGTGAAACTCGCGGCGTACCCTGTGTTAAACACGGGAAGCTGAGGAAAAACTCAGATATGTGTCTATGACATATAATTCCCCGCGTTCGATGTGGGTTGCCTCGGGCTTCCACGCCCTCGAGAAGCCCTATGACTAGGGATAACAGACAGACATGCCAGGTTCCCCAACATCCAGACACGCTACTGATGCCTCAACATGACTACTCCCCCGACAGAAGGTTCTACCCTGACTGAACCCTTTGGAATGTCCCGAAAGAAGCAGTGTAATTAACCGGCGTCCAGGGAAACATGGAATTGGGAAGAGTTTCACGAAATACAGATTAAATCTATGAGGGAGACCCGGACTAGGTGACGAGTTCTGAGGAGGAATCCCCAGAAGGAAGAACTGACATCCCATCATCCTGTTTCGATCAATGAGCAGACGTCCCTGAATAAGGAACGAATGCCGCCTGCCTTTGGAAAGCGCGAATGCGGGGAAACAAGCGCCGCGCGTCCTCCCCCGCGGACGGACGGATGCACGCGCCCCGACGAAACCGTCAAAAAAACACCCATATCAATAGGCTAAAAGCAATCAGACTAGGAAAATGTAACAATATTTCTCTCATGAATTGAACCAGTACAGATAAAATTCCGAATGAGCCTTTGTAAATCCTTAAGAAGAGTTTTGGGCCATCTGTATAATGAGAAAACATAGAAACACATATAAGTGATAACAGAGTTAACCAAGCAGACCCGCCCTGCCTGAGACATAGATTTACCATTCCAAGTAGCCATTTGATTGAGAATTTTGAGATAGGTATTTTCCAAGTGACAATATTTAACTGCACCCCATAAAATGGGAACACCAAGATAGTTAAAAGGTAGAGACCCTCTTTTAACCCCAAGCTTCCGGGAAACTCTGTTTTGATTTACTAAGATGACCCCTTCCCCAAAAAACATAGAGGATTTATCCTAACTGATAACCTGACTAGAAACAACCTCATAATGCTCAAAATATTCCTTAATATATCGTATAGTAACTCCCTCAGCCTTACCAAAATATAGAATATCATCGGCATAAAAAAGATGTGAAGGATCAAAAAGACCTCTGCCAACAGTGATCTGTTGATACAAACCATCATTTACAAGATCCAAAAGGCATGTACTCAAATAATCCTCTGCAATAGAAAATAAGAGGCTAGATAATAGATAACCTTGTCTCACTCCCCTGGAACATTTAATGAATCCTCTGGGAGATCCATTCACAAAAACAGATAACTTCAGACTTTGTAGAATGCAGGTGATCAAATTGATGAAACCATTGGAAAATCGATGCATCCATAGCACCGCAAAAATGAAACTCCATTTCATCGTATCAAAAGCCTTCGAAATATCAACTTTCAGATCCATATTCCCATACATTACCTTTTTCCTCATAACATTCACAAATTCAGATACCATATACAAGCAGTTATAAACGTTCCTGCCAGTCACAAACCCAAATTGATTTGAGGAAATAAACTCCTTCGCAATACTTCCCAGTCTAGTATCCAAGATTTTGAAAATATCTTTTGGAATATTGTTCCCAATGTCCATGGGCCTAATGTCCTGATTGTCAAGATCATTCTCCTTTTTTGGTATCAAAGCAATAAAGTTAGCATTGGCACGAAAAGGGCAATAAGAATGATAAAAGAAATCTATCACCGCATTGACAAACTCAATGTGGATAATGTACCAATAATCCATAAAGAATTTATTGGAGAAACCATCTAGACCTGAAACACTATCATGATTCATATAAATAACCGCCTTCCTGATTTCCTCCTCCGTAGGTATACTAGTGAGCATGTCATTCTGAGAGGCCTCAACCGAATGAGAGATATTGTTGAACATCTCATGAGTGACAGCCTGCCCTGATTCAGTGTAAAGCTTCTCAAAATAGCTACAAGCTTTATCAGAAATATTTTTTTTGAGTTGAGGAGAACACCATCAACCATGAGAGAATTCATGCCACGCTTCACCTTTTTCTCCGTGTGCAGGCAATGAAAAATTCTTGTGTTTCTATCCCCCTCTTTCAACCACCTGACATTATATTGACCCCAGGAAAGACTTTCTTTTATAGCCAATAACTCATTAAATTTAGAAAGATCCATCAACTCTTCTCTATACATTGCATCATGTCCCTCATTAAGCCTTTGAAAGAGCAGAAGATTATCCTCAGCATTTTGGAGGTCACGATCGAGTAAAGAAAATGATTTCTTACTCCACTCTTTTAGTTTTATGTTCACATCCTTCAACTTCATAACCATTATATGAAAGGGACATACAACAAAAGTTTTTTCCCATGCCTCACTGAAAATCCCCCTATAGCCTTGTATAGATAACCACGAATTATTGAACCTGAAATGTATGGGAGATGATCTCAATATAAGGAGGTTAATATCCATTAGAAGTGGATTGTGATCAGAGTTAGCCCATGGATGTGTAATACCTCATATTGAAAGATCCTGAGATCCCCCATCAACATTACAAAAACACCTATCAATCTTACTAGCTTGTAATCCATTTCACGTGTATCTGTGCCAGGTTAAATCATCCCCCGTAATTGGAGTCTCAATCAGGTTGCAAGCATCAATATAGGCAGAGAATTCCGATGCAGCTAACCTATTAAAATAGCTTCATGTCTTCTCCTCAGGCCGGAGCACAACATTAAAATCACCAATAATTACCAAATTTTGTCTCATTTCCATATATATTCTTTTCAAATATGACAAAGGAGTACCTATACCAATGTACTAATTTAAATCATAAACTAAATTAATAGAAATTCCAAAGCCACATATCTCAGCCGAAAGGGTGATCGGCTGTTGATCATACGAGGAAGAAATCAAAGAAACACTGCCATTCTTCAAAACCCAAAGAGACTCAGAGGAACCCTAATCAGCATTATGTGAAACCAAAGAGTACCCAACTATTGAACATTTTATTCCCTTCCATTTACAGAAAGACATCCAAGGCTCATCAATTCCAAGAAGAAGAGCCTTATTAGTCACAATAAAATTCCTAAGGGTTGTGACCATGGGAGAATTCCCAAGCCCTTGGAAGTTCCAGATAAAGATCTTCATAACAATGAGGATTTAAACCTTGTAATAGGACCACCACTCCGATGCAATTTCACATTTTATCTTGCTTCTCATCCTTCATTTCCTTCCCTTAAGAAGTATCTGAGGATGCTTCCTCACCACTACTATCCTCTTTATCATCTGACCAAAAAATACCAGTCAATGGTGAAAACCTATTCAATGAGCCATCTGCCTCCTGATTTATCTGAAGTGGAGACTTCCTCACAGCCTTAGAAAGAGGAACTTGAGAGAAGGATTCATTATCATTTTTATCACCATTCTTACCCTTCTCAAAAGACTGAGAGTCCAGAACATTCTCAACATTTGAAACCTTCTCCTGCCCCATAGTAGGAGGAGCATCCTCACATTTGTATGTAGAAACACAACCAAACTCCAATCCCATAGATGGCACAATAGCAGAATCAGTTGTATTATCAATACCAGCCTGCACTGACCCATCCATGACAGGACCAGCAGAAGGCTCAATGCAGTGAGGCTGGACCTACAGAGAAATCACATCATCATGCACAGACCCTCTAGGAGCATCTATAGTTACTGTCATGACCTCTGTGTAACCTTTCACAACCTGAGAAGGGACATGATGAAATGAATCAGGCTTATCATGCAAAGAAGATTGATTAGAATCTTCATTGGCCGGGGCATCCTGAGAATCAGACACCTAAACCGAGCTTTGAGGAAGCTTCTACACATACAAGCATTCAGTCTCAACAATAGGCTAGTAAACAGCCTTAATATCCGAAGCAGTTGGACTCCGAGAAACCTAGACCAAGCCCTGGGTAGGCTCCTGCACCTACAATGGTTCAGTCACAGCAATAGAACCATCAAACTGAGCCGAAGAAGCCACAACTTTTTCTTTCACTGCCACCCGAACCTCAGGTTCAGCAAGCACCTGCACAGAGGCCTCAGATCGATGCACAACATTAGAATCCCCTGACCCCTGAACCTTGGACTTGTCCCTTCCCTTATGACAAAGAGAATCATTATGCCCTTTCAGGTTGAAAATACCACAAGTGTTATTTATATTTCATTGAAAATCCATATGTCCAAATAAATGGAAGTTAAGTCAAAACCTTGGTCACCATTCATATTGAATTTCTAGATTGAAACTGCCATCCCGGGTTGTAAGGACGACCTCCTCCACAAGTGTCGTGGCCATGTATACTTCCACCAAAACTCGCACAAAATGAAATAACATAGGATCATCTGTATGCTTGTCCATACGAATCAAATTTACAACCGATGAGGCTATATCCCAAATGATCATGGGATGACAATAGAGCCAATTTAATCTACGGATACGAATCCAAACCAGAGCGTGTGTGTCCTTAAAAATCTCGGGATCAAAATTTCTAACCCATTCTTGAATTCGGAGGACACCAGGCATCAGAGAGACCAATCCAAATCTCCATGCCCTTCGTTTCGATTCCTCGGACGAAAAGTGAATGTGATAATAACCACGACCCATGGAAATAATCTTCCAATAATTGAACCCCCAAATCTGATATATCCTTTGCAAATGATCCTAAAATTTCCAAAACCATCCACCCTTCAGATTAATGAAACAAGAAATTATCGAGAAGTGGAAAATATTCACACGCTCTTCGATTCCAATCTGATCAGCCGCTACATGCGTGATCCGCCATTTCTTAATGATTCGCCTAGGAGGAAGGCATTCAAACTCAGGGAAATTCCTAGCCGATTTCACAACATCTGCGAACTTCCTCGGACCCAACGAGTCCACCACAGGTTGTTTCAAAGGAGCACCTCAGAACATTTATTTCTGACTAATACAATCTAAATTCTTAACAGAAGAAGAAGCATTGAAAGGTAAAGGATCAACATCCTTCAGCACACTCGAATCAAGATCAATAGCCTTCGACGCACACATATCAGGATCATCCAGGCTAGGGTTCCCCCCAGATGCTCCACCATGCGGTTCCTCCATCCTTACCATTAATTATATAACCACTAAATGATAATACATACAGACATGGTCCAGTAGCTAGCCATCGAAGTCGTTCTGACATTGAATTCGGATTTTCATCTAACTGCTTAAAAATATGATCCTGAAATCATCCTATAAACTGGTGATTATGTGTATTTAATAACCATTTTCATCCCTTGATGGATTCAACATCCTAAGAATTTATTTGTGAGTTCAATATATGGAGCAACCTCCCAACTGTTATGAAAAACATAAAGATGGGTCTGCCCCCGATCTGTAATACTGATTGTCGCAACTTCTCTTCTAGAAATTCCCTCACCCTCAATGCATCCTGTGTGACGAGATTTCTGGAGACCAATGCTTTCCACATCAGATAGGTATCTAGTACAAAATTCAATGGCTTCCATGACAATATATCACTCCACTATACAACCCTCTGGTCGACTTCGATTTTTGACATACCCTTTCAAAATATTCATATATTGTTCAACATAATATATCCATATATAGTGAACAGGACCACAAAGTCGAATCTCTATCATCAAGTGAATCTTCAAATGAACCATCATATCAAAGAATGTTGGCGGGAAGAACATTTCTAATTCACATAATATGATGAAAATTTCTTTTTCTATAGTTGGAAATTTTGCAGGGTCTAATACTTTTCTACATATATCTTTGAAAAAGAAACAAAGATTAGTTAACATATGACGAACATTTTTCGGCAAAATTCAACGTAAATCTATAGGAATTAGATTTTGCATCAAAACATGGAAATCATGTGATTTGAAACCTTTTAATTTCAAATAATTAATTGACACAATGTTCTTGATATTTTATGAGTACCCCTCTAGAACCTTTACATTATTGAAGAAGTTTCAAAACTGATATCTCTCCTCCCTAGAAAGAGTATAAGCACCTGGAGGAAGAAACATTCGATTTTCATCCTTCACGGGAGCCAACTCTTCTCATATTCCCATGTCAACCAGGGGCATTTAGCAATGTTCTGATAACACTATCACATAAAATTTCATCCACATGAATCACATCAAGAAAACGTCTGACGTAAAAACAATTCCAGTATGGTAATTCAAAAAAAAAAGATCCCTTTTTCCAAAAAAAATTCGTAAGGTTTTTCAAAAATGGTTTACCAAGAAAAGTGTTCATATATTTTACTTTCTCAAATAGCTGATCACCTATTTGTGTAGACGGTGTTGCACATTGTTTTGAACTTCCATTGAATGATGTCGTCTAAGATCGGTACTTATTCCGACGAGGTAGAAATCTACGATTTCCTCGAAACGTAGATTTCGATGAATGTTTCAACCTAATTGATTCTGTATCTTCTTCGCACACGGGACACCCTTGAGTTCCATTAATGCTATTACCTGAAAAATTTCCATAAGAATGGAAATCATTTGTTGTCCCATACAACATCACTCTCAACGTGAAGTATTCACTTTTATAAGCATCATAATACATTACACCTAAATCCCAGAATAACATCAAATCCTCGATCAAAGGATCCAGATAAACATCAATATCATTACCTGATTGTTTTTTTCCTGATATAAGCGTAGAGAACATGATGAATTTCCACTTCATGCATAACCAGAGTGGAAAGTTATAATTTACCAACATAACAAGCCATGTACTATGAGGGCTGGTTTGAAAACCAAAAGGATTCACTCCATATATAGATAACGCAAGACGAATGTTTCTCGACTCTTTTCCAAATTCAGGATAAACATGACCAATTTTCCTCCATTGAGGAGAGTCGGCAAGATGACATAATTTCCCATATTTATTTATTTTATCTTCATTCCATTACAATTGTCTTGCAGTTTCTTCACTTCCATATAGACGCCTAAAGCTTGGAATGATTGGAATGTACCATACACCTTTCGTAAGATTGGATTTATCATTCTTGTATTGAGAAGCACTACACCTTGGCCATTCTTTAAGTGATTTGTTCTCCTTGTGAAACAATATAAAGTATTTTGGGAAGGCATGTATTCTATCAGAAATCATACCCATCGAGCAAAGCATTCATGTAGCTTCATATGGCCGGCTTGGGAGCTCATTATGTTCTGGGAGCATGTCATTCAAGAGATCAAGTCGTACCGTAAAACTGACATCACTCCATCCATTTCCTGCTTTTAATTAATACAACTTCAGTACAGTTGACAATGTTGTATACTTAGTGCAAGCAGCATACAAGGGAGTCTTTGAACAATTCATTAACTTCTCAAAAAAATTTCGGAAATCACAGAGTTCATCTTCAATTGTCTTTGTCATTTCCTCAATATGATCTTCATCATCATTGAAATCTATAATCATATCCTCCATACAGTCTTCTTCATTATCCATATTTTTATTCATATCTGATGATCCATAAAACACAGTTTTATCCCATCCAGTAGCTACATTCACTTTTTCTCCATGTTTATTCCAACATTTATAACTCTAATCTATTCAGTGACATATCAAATGTTCTTCCAACTCCTCTGGAGTAAGTAGTCTAGAATAACAAAAACATAAACACGAACAAAGAATTTGAGAAGGATCCTTTGTGTGATCCTTTTCAATCTTTATGAACTCTTTCACTTTGTTCTCGTACTCAATTGTCAAACGATTAGCATCCATCCAATCTTTATTCATTATCATCCAATTTTAATCTCAAAGATTAGTATTTATGATTCAAGTAAAAAAAGACTTCTGAATACCATATAAGAGAACCACATCCTTATAAAAATAGAGATAAATAGAGCCTAAACATTAGTATTTATTCATCTTCATTAAATATAATTACATTAGAATCATTATTGTTTCCTCAAATCACCCCAGACCGAACACAAGAGTAATCAAGAATGATACATCTACCACTCTTAGGTCTCTAACCTACATTCAATATCATCATGTTGAAATTCCCATATATCCACACATACACATGTCACAAACATATAAAAAACCATATCGACATCAGAATTAAATTACCAATATGGATTTCAATAAGGTTACTCGACTCAAGTGGTGGTGTGTAAGAAATAATAATAAAATATAATAAGTATATAGTCACATATAAATCTCAAACTAGTGTTAATAATACAATAAACCAAAGATATCATTCAATCTATAAAAATACTCAGAAGGAGCCCATATGCGACAGTAGTCCCAGGTGGTGAAGGTTCTCGAGGAGGAAGGGGAAAACACGCACCTATCGGGGTTCAAGGTCAGGTCATTGAGTTTGAAGGTGGCCCGATAATCCTACAAGGGTTCATTCCATATTTCACAAACCATGTCTTGGTACCCTAGGATGTTAACCCACTGCTGGTAGAAGTGAAACCATTCATGATGATCATGCAAAGAAGAAATGGAAACAAAGAGGGGGAGTGAATCAAAATACCTCAAGCAAGATGAAAAAACAAGGTATTTGAGAATAGGTTAGTGGCTTTCATGTTGGCTAGACACCTGTCCAATAGACTCCACAAGTGGTGATGTCCCCTGCAGTTGTTTCACCAAGTGAAACTGTCACCTAAGACACTGAGATCAATGAGGCACTTCCCAGTCATGAACTGAACAAACTTCATGATGGCCTTCCTCTGGAATGGGCTTCTACCTTTCCTTTCCTTTGGGTTGAAAATGACATTAAAGTCACCCCCAAAAAACAATGGATGGTGGCCGGTATTGAAGGTATTTTGTTCAAAAGGAAAATCATTACCCCTCAATTTTTTAAATTACCAATACCATAAACCATTTAAAAACAAGACATTTTAATTTATTTTCAAATCATTCCCAAAAAAATTTAATAATAACACACATGCAAAACCATTCGGAATTTTATTTAAAGAACCAACTTATCTTTATTTTAAACCATGATTTTTATTTATAATATCAAATCCACCTACGGTAGAAGGAAACTTAATTTATTTCAATGAAAAAGGTTAATTCACAACAAGATACCATCCATTACATATATTATTTTAATTAATAGGGTTATCTTGTGCTTCAAAATGAACAAGACATGTCAAACCAACTTCAAATGGATAAAATATGAATTCATGAAACACATGAATCCCAAAAAGAAGACATAGTATAGAAACCCCCACTTGAAATATTTTCGATCAAAACACAATGAATCTGAATGAGTATACTCAAATGAAGAACATTAAGTCAAATAAAAGGGATCTCAATAAAAGGTAAAATAGATACTATAACAATAATTCCCGTATAAATTATAGGTCTACTAAATACCAAGGCTTCCATAGCCCCCAGGAACAAAGAATCAAGTGATGGAGAGATATTTATGTTCAAATAATGAAATAAATACCAAAAGAGGATCACCATTTCGAATGAAACATCAATCCACCAAGTGATGAGGATAGAAGAGACAAACTATCCAAAGGCGATCCCAAGGCTTGGGTGGGTTGAGTTAAACATTAGGGTGAAGATAAAATAAATAAATGGGGGTATCAGGGTGCAATTATCCTACTACCTCGATGCTTCCTCATATACAATGACATGACTGGCTAGATAATGGCCCTCACCAGCAAGAAAATGGTTATAATATAAATGTTATAACCATAGGTTATCCCACTGGATAGTCACTACTGAACCACCAGCTAGCTGATTGCTATAGAATTATTTTGTTTCCATTTTGAATCTCATTTCCTTGCCAATTACCCTCAATGGACCTTCGGTGGACCACATGAAGCTTTTCATCCTACATATTCATGTCCACACCATCTATGATAGTCTGGGACATCCTCTGACCCCTCAAGAAACAAAAAAACTGAAAGAGCATTGCTTTGATGAAAGAGATACTGAGATGTTACAATTCTCCCCATCGTTCTGCTTTTTATCCGAATAAATATTCTAGTATGAATGATAGAAATTGATGATAAAAAACTAAATTCCACACAATAATTTTTGTGTGGACAATTCCCAAAATATAGGAAGATTCAACAAATAGAGGACCACTATGAAAAAAATTAAAATTAAAAGATAACCAATATTCCTAAGAACCCTCAATGTACATCCTCCATGAACATCATACATCTCCAAATGACAAGTCTACATCACTAAGAAGAGATAAAATCCCTATAATGTCCGGAGACCTCGCATAGGTCACCCAACCATTTAAATTTTCACTAAAATGGTCGGACATAAGATGTAAATATACTAAGAACACATCCCTTCAACCAAATAAAAGACTACAACCACTGACCATGAAGAACCACTAAGAGCATAATTCGAAACCTAAGGAAAGGTACACCCAAAACATAACAATGAATCCAAATGAAATAACACAATCAATATCCATCAATGATTCATCCAACAACAAGAAAGTAAAAAACAAAAATGGATTTATTCCTCAATCAAGTACTCGATGGAAACCTTGAATTCCCACTACAGAGTGTCAACCATCGACGGTCTCATGGAAGCAGACTCCAACACCTCCCAATGCCTAGTCCATCAAAATACTTCATAATCATAGTCATTTGGGGACACACCAAAATCCTATCTATGTCGAACCATAAATAGATCATATAAAATGGGTTTTGCACAAATATGGAAAACTAATCTCTTAAAGATAGACCACCCTACACATGAAGATTTAGCTCTAACCAAGAGGTTGTGAATCACATGACAATAAGGAATAATAACCTCTATAATGGTCTTGAAAACCCACCCAAAGAAGACAACCACGGAAGGAAACATAAGGGATTTTAAATGGAAAT
Source organism: Viscum album (assembly GCA_963277665.1). Lineage (NCBI taxonomy): Eukaryota > Viridiplantae > Streptophyta > Magnoliopsida > Santalales > Viscaceae > Viscum > Viscum album. The sequence goes on along the minus strand of OY728143.1, from coordinate 1,091,129,713 downwards.
AACCTAAATCATCCGTAGGTTTCTAGAATAGGATAAATCAATTAGCCTACAACCATCACAATCTCAAATATCTATTAAATCTAGCATGCCAAAAAAACATACGGTTATGTGTGATGGGAGAGGAGAAAAATATTAAAAATGATTTGGAAAACATTCCTTAAAAGGGAGGTCCAGAAAACTGAAGATCGAGGGCGTTGCAGGCGGCGGAGGTCCGGCAAACTAAAGCTCGAGGGCGGCAGAGGTCCGGTAACATGAACTCAGCGGGCGGCGGGGGTCCGACAATAAGAAGCGTGGGTGGTGGAGGTCTGAAAAATCGAACTCAGCAGGCGGGAGAGGTGAGTCGCAGGGTTCCAGTACCACGAGAGCTTTAAGTCGTGATAAAATGAGGGCACTGTGCGACCGACTTTATAAATAAATGGATTAAGGTTTTATCAGGGATAACATTTTAGCACTGATAAAGGTATCCAATATCAATGCTTTTTTAGCACTAATAATGATACGCTTTAGCAGAGCTTTTCTAGTGCTGATAATGGGTCGTTTTATCAGCGCTTTGTTTAGCGCTGATAAAGGTTACCCTTTATCAGCACTAAATTTTTTTGCACTGATAAAGGGATTCTGCATCAGTGCTTTTCTAGCACTGATAGAGGGCCTCTTTATTAGCGCTAAAATTGTAGCGCTGATAGAGGGTGTGTTTATTAGTGCTTTTATAGTGCTGATACAGAGGCCCTCTATCAGCGCTAAAATTGTAGCGCTGATAAAGGGTAACCTTTATGAGCATTTTTTCTTAGCGCTGATATAATGGGGCACTTCCCATGCCCGTTTTTGTAGTAGTGACATAAGGTATTATGATAACACATCTTTAGTTTTAAGATGCCTTACCCAAAGTTTAAGAATTTATTTCTTCATAGAATAAGTGAAGAAATATATATATATATACTTGACATGTAGAGTTTCATCCTTCAAATAATTCCTACCACAAACTTTTCTTTCACTCCAAATTATTTCAAAAAACATTCTATTCACCTAAATCGTATAAGGTTCCAAAAATAATGAATTTAAAACTCATTTGTCAGACTAGTTTAAAAAAAACTAAATTATAAAAACCAGTGCATCACTTAGTCAAGTCATAGGCGATGCACATTTGTCTCTCTTTGGTTGCGGGTTCAAGTCTAGCGGCCTTGTTGGATGCGACTAGTAGTCGTCTGACCTCTATGTTGTCCTTTTTATGAAAATCCAAAAATAACCATAACAATTGCATCCAATTTCAAACTTAATCCATTCCAACATTTAAACTTATCCAAAATACTTATATCCATACTCTCTGTCAAAAAATTATAAGGATGTTAAATACAACGAAGATCCTTTTTTCCAGGTGACAACATTTGAACGCCTTTATCATTTATACTTCTAAAACACCAAAACATCTTGAATTACAATAAAAACATATTGTCTATATTCATGCTTCCTTATTCCATATAAAATAATGGATATACTTTTTATTTCAAAAAAGTGTTGTAAACTCCTACAATAATGGAATATACAAATCATTAATCTGTTTCATGAAATTCAAAAATAACCACTATAATTAATTCAAATCAAACATCTCTTATTCCAAAATCACTACCTCATTATCAGGACAATTTTAAAGATTACCTTTCATTAAACCATGCATTTTACAAAAAGTGTAGCTTACTATTAAGTAAATTTTCTTATAACCATATAATCTCAAATCCTTCATAAAATAGTTCTGTAGTACAATACTTATTTATATCCATAATTCATATAACCTGTATATTGCTGATACAACACGTAAATGAAATAATCATATATTAAAAAAAATAAGAACACTAGTCATTCCTCTTCACATTAGGTTGTATCATAACATGATTATTATCAAATAGCATCATTTAATGTATACTCAATTGACTGAGACATTGATTCACATAGTGTCCCAATTCCATGTAGATGAATAATTGTACTTTTGAAATTTTTTCTTACCCATGCAGTCACGTAGTTGGTGTCCTTTTTCTTCATACTTAAAACAAAATCTCATTCCCTTTAAGCATTTACCATTTCTATTATTTCCATAGTTTTCAAATATGGGAAAATCCTTATTTACCCTCATCCCTTTATCCATCTTTCTCTCTTCCATCCTTTTCTTCTCTTTATTCCCTTCCAGACCATAAGACTCAGATAATTCTTTACATATCTTATTAACACATTATACTATTTAATAATATGTTGAGAATACATGTTATATTATTTCATTTATAAATGTTGTATTAATTCTATGAGTGATATGATCCTTCTTACTCTTTGGATCATACGTATTAATGGAGTTCACATTCCTTCTATTAGGTGCCATTTCTATAAAATGTCATACACTAGGTCAGTTTATGAATCACAATTCATAATTCCAAACATGTAAAATACCAAATGTAAATTGAATAGTTTAAGGATATAATCCATAATCACAAAATTGTTTTCTTTGAGGAGGTATACACTCATAATACATTAATAGTGGTTTGTAAATAAAACTAGTATTATCCTAAGCATATCCCCCATGAGTGTCGTAACCATGAGTGCAGCAAGGCCCATTGTCGTGCACCAGTTCCTGTTTGATTCTTGCTCAAAGCGGTGTTTTTGGGATTTACCCCTATGTACATCTATTCCTGAGCCACCTCTACATGCTCGTATCGAGATAGGGATGTATTGCTTGGAAAAATCACTAAATATCTACGTTAACAAAATTCTAGGATGTTCTTATATACTAATAATCAAAGTCTATCTTAGGGATATGTGCTCTAATCAGGTTTTAACTAAATCTAGTATCCAAGGTTATTTCTAAACTTCCTCGGAAACCAACTGTAATGCCCCAACCCCAGTTACCCAGAGTCGGTGAATTATTTTAATACATTGTCATGATTACAAGGAATCAAGTCCCGAAGGACCGATCAGTTTAGAAGTCTTGGAAAATAGATTACATACATTAATGTTACATTACACTTCATAAAATAGAAAACAACATAAATAATACTTTATGAATGCCATTATATCCTTGGCTTAACCCCGCATATCAATCACAATACACTTCTTGAGAATAAAACATAGAAAGGGTTGAGCTCAGATGCTCATTGAGGGTAAATAAATGATCAAAAGCTATAAAAATTCAAGGAAAGATGTGTGATAAAAAACAGCCTTCTAAAACATAAACATGAACATAATATGGAAAAAATAAATCATACATTACCATATAAACATTCACCTGGATTTTCTGCTAGTCTAATAATCACATGTACTAACTAATTTCATAATGATGGAATACCTAACGCCGAACATCATTACCAAATAGACAAGCCCTCATACCAAGACTAAAAATAATTTTTCTGTTAAGGCCTTGTTCCAAGACACTAGTTTGTCTGATGAGACCTACCGAATCATGAATGAGCTATATCGGGCTCCACCCATCACTTACTAAGTCCATTGCATTCCTCATATGAATAGTTGAAACTTAACATAAACATTTGTATTAAAACTAGGATAAAAAATTTCAAAACTATAAAAATAAACCATGAATGGTATAAAAATAGAACATCCATAGTCAAACATATCATAAATTATTTAATACAATAAGGAATATTAAATTATAATAAATCAACCTCAATCAATAATAATATCCAGTAAAGGATGCTGACGTAGTTGAAAAGGATGAGTAAAACTTTTGGAGATAAATATCCTTTTTGTAAAATCATTTAAATGTGACACAATTATAATGAAAGTAATTTAAACAGATTTTTTTAGTAAAAGAGTCCCATAACACTCTGAAACTTTTGAAAATAATTATTATTTCAATACACTGATGTCCATATAAATAAATCTTTACAATCATTTGAAAACCTGGACATTAATTAAAAATGTTTAGAAAGACCAATATTAAAAAATATTTCAAATTATGATCTTGATAAAGATTTCCTTTCAAAAATACTTAAAATATTTATTTTGAAATAATTTTTATGAAAAATGGACATGGATGATAAAAATTTCCTAGTAAATACTTACACATAAACAATCTCTGATAATAATGAGATTGAGGAATTAACCATTACCTTGAACATTCCTCTAGTCGTGGGTGCATTTAACCTCCTATATGAAGATCGTAGTATGTTAATAACTTATACTAGAACCATATTAATATTTATGTTATCATACATGATTCATTTATGACTTTATACTACCTATTTAGTAATAATTTCCATGTTAAATTAACATTTCGGGTAATAATCGCTTTCGTTATCGTACATGTTTTGACTTGTTACTCTAGATTGTATCGCTCAGATCAAGATTTAAATAATTTAAGAATATAAAACATGATTTATAAATCATATATATTTCGAAAATAAATATGTATAATAGACATATATATGAAATGAAAAACATTGTTTATGGACACGGTAGTCCATACGTACGCATAAACATTGTTTCCGTTTTCATATCGAATTGAACAGAACAAAGTGAAAAACATATATGTATGTACATGTATATATATATATATCTAGTAGCATTATTATTTCATATATTACATTATTATTAGTAATATATATTTTTATAATCATCGATGAATGGTTAACGTGGAAAATAATCTCATCGCGTCGTGGAGACGGTAATCCGTACGTATGAACGAGTGACAATATCACTTCCTTAATGGTATATTAATTTTATAGAGAAATTAGCATGTTATTTTGATTATTTATATACACGTTACACATCATTATATCCATCCAAATAACATAGTGTTGAATAACAAATTACACCACGGCGTGGAGACGGTAAGTCGTACATACGCACGCATGGTGACATTATCATTCATAAGATGGATAGAATATTTAATATAGATTTTCCATATTTATAATAACATAACGATATATAAAATATACTGGATCTATTATTTAAGAATGGAAACATCAAATAATGAGTACGTGGAAGAATAAGATAACTTGAATGAGGGTGGTGAAATCATTACCTATTCTTCGGGTTCTTCCTTTTGATTTGATCAAAAGGGCTCCTTAAGTTGTATTTTTTCTCAAAATAATGCCTCTACGATCAGGTGAGGAATGTTGGGAGGATATTTGGGTACGTTTTGTCCAGGAAAAATGGCTTTGGATTTGTGAATTGGAGAGAAGGGGAAGTGCCCTTTTATAAGAGGGATGAGGGTCAAATTAGGAAAAGATTAAAGTATTAATTTATTATACAATCATATTCAGTTTAAAATGGTTCCAAATCAATTTTTTAGATCCTTAGGTGGTTATGGGGCGACGCCATCTCAACCAATAGGTTTTAGACAAGTTTAGATTACCATTTTAACCTTATCATTGAGATTTAACTCTTAGTTAAATAGTTTAACTTTTACCGTGTGTTCTTGTATTCTTACTATATATGGTTAATAAACATACTCTAAACTTCTAAGAGAACCTAAAGTGGCTCATTAATGACATATATAATATTATTTAAACCCATTTGAAGAACCATACCTTTTTAGGAATATTATATCAACCAATAATATAATATTTCTTTTAAATATTAATTTATGTTATTTTTGACAATATTTGGTATTCTGTTTTTGTAAAAGTCATCAAAACATAATTACTTCGAACAAGATACATTGAATCAGACCTAACATGACATAGTCATCTAGAAAATTAGTGGATGTAATAAACACTTTGAAATTATATTTATTTTAATATTTATAATACCATTTAATTGATTCTTTCATTAATAAGGTAATTAATGCATCATCATTGTGTCATAAATGAATTTAATTATTGATTGTATAAAAATTCAAAATAAAATACCATGATTTAGGAAATCTTTTTTACTTTCTAATGAATAGTTATAGTCGAATTAATCATATGTATAACCCTATATTAAAAATGGTTTAGTTAATAAACATTGAATTTAAAACGTTTAACTATTCTTTAAATTAAATAATAATAAATGTCTTAATCTAATCCAAGTGGACCTAAAGGGTTATATTTTATTACTTATGTTTTCTTTGATCGAATTATACTTATCCAATATAATTAGGGTATGTGTTAGGGTAATAATAATATCAATTTTACCCTAAATTACCCTATTTACTTTTAACCGTGGTAAACAAATGTAAAAAGTTATTTTTCACAAAAAATTATTTTTATCTTATTGAACCACATTTTAATCCTTGATATTCACCGTGTCTCTTGTATTTTTGAAATTCAACTCACAGAAGTGGTAAAATTATGTTTAATATGAATTTAAAAATTCTCCTAGAGGTGGGTAAAAGTCGGTGAAAAAGTTCAATACAATTGATATATATCAAAAAATATTATAAACTGACTCCAATTAATTACATTGAATTTATATTTATAATATGTATATATTTTGACCAAAAAGAAATTTAAATAAAATACATTATTATTTAAATAAAATGCCAGTTTTAAACAATAACCGAGTGTTTTTCACTATTCATTAGAAAATTTAAAGTTTTCAAAAAAATAGAAAAAATTCACCCTAGGATTATTTTGATATTAAGAATATAAAAATGATGTCTATTTTACCAAATTCAAAAAATTGAAGTTGCATTTATAAATTCTAAATTATTTCCTGTTGCCAAAAGAAAAAGTCGTATTTTTACGAAATAGTAACTATCAAAAGATTGAGACTCGTTTATTTCCAATTTCAATGTAAAATTACATACAATGACCATCATTGGATTAAAAGGTAAAAATACAATCTCTTTATACTTCTAAATAATTAAAATTTATATTTTAACACTATAAATTATTTTGATTAAATTTTTTTTTTCCGTTAAAATATAGTATTTTTCACTATTCACCCAAATATGAAAGTTATCAAAAAAATACCAAAGATTTAATGAAACTAAATTTTCATTTCCCGATTCTAAAGAAGAAATTTATTTGGTCATATTTAATAATTAAAAGTTTCATATAATGGATTTAAAAAGGATTATTCTTTAAAAGGCAGTGAAATTGCATTTTCTGAAAAATATTTCTTTTATCTGAAAAAATGTATTTGCTCATACATTATGTCTAAGAAACTCATAATATGGATTATAAAATTATAAGGATTATATAAAGTTCAAAATTCAGTTAATATTATTCATAACTGCTTTTGAACAGCTAGTTTGGTAAGTCGTGGTGCGCTAGAACTTAGTGTTGCGTATAGTGAAAGTTATTGAATTACTTTAATGAAATAACGTACTATGAAATATTGGGGTGTTACAAAAATTCATAGCAAATAATTCATAGATCGTGAGTCAATAAATTGGAATTTTCATGTTCATAACTATTAAACTAGATATCTATTGTTAGATCCATTAATATTCAACTGAAACTATGACGTCATTATCTCTATGTGGATAAGTGTGAGATATATATAGATCACAAGAGACCAAAATATATATTTAAACTAATTTATATTTGGAAACCCATAAAATTATAAAATTCCATCATTTTATTTGATATCATATTTGAAAAACACATATGTTGTTTTATACCCATGAAATATTATACATTAAATTTAATCTCGATGATAACTTGTCCAACATGAAACCACATACCAAAATAAAGCATAAGGTATTATTAAATTATATAATAGTTTCTAAATTTTCAATTATTAATATTATGTAATAAATTAGGGAAATTATGTTTTTTATTTATTTGAAAGAAAAAATGAATCATTCTTAAGATGAAAATTTTCTTCTGAAAAACTATATTTTTTCAAATTACGGTTCAACCGAGCTTCTTAAAGTTAATTTAATATTAATATTTAAAAAAATATCAAAATTAAATTTGATAAAATGATATTTTTTTAAATAAACATAAAAAATAAACTTTGGATGGATTTTTATAATTTTTTTAAAATGCTTTATTTTTTATGATTAATGAAAATTAAATATTTTATTGAAAATTTCCATTGTGTTTAGAAAATACAGGAGAATAATTTATATTTTAAATTGTATTTGAAGTGAGCGATTTCACTAATAATATAATAAATCTTTTTTATTTAATTTTAAAAAAATTCACACTGAATTATGATATTCAAACCATTTATAGTTATTCAAACATTGTCATTGAAACCACAAATTTTCATCGCATCAATGGGAATTATATTAAATTTGAATAACAAAAATCAATGAATTGAGTAAGTAAAAATGAATTTGATTTTTGTAATAATATAATTTTTTATCAAATTTTTAGACATTAATTTTGTTCCTTTATGTGTAGTTAATATAGTAAAATTTAATTATAGTGGTTATGGTAAAAACAATTTTACTAGGTGTTAAAATAAAATGATATGGGGTAAAATAACAATAAAACCATTACATTACCCATAAAATGGAAATATTTGAAACTTTTTCCATATAAGGTACTATAATGACTCATTCTGATGTCTTGTGGGTTGAAAAAAATGTTGGTATAATTAAATATTTTAAAATATTACATGCAGGACCTCTCCAGCACTGATAAAAGGTCACCCTGTCTCCTCTCTTTTGGGACCTTCCAAATCTATTTGGTTTATATATTAAATTCCGAAATAAAAATTGTAGTCCCCATAAAACATATTATATCAATTTTATTATTAATAAATCCATCATAGAATGGATTTTTGTGCAAATTAAATTAGTTCCCCGAAGTAGAGGGAATATTCCTATAACTATTATTTGATTTTATTTATCATTTCACCACCATTAATGATTATTTAATCGTGATAATATAATTTAAAAAAATATATCCCTTTTAATGAAATTTTTATTTGTCAATTTCATTACATATACCCATCTCCCCTTTAAAAAAATGGGAAACACAACTGTTGATTGTTCATGTAATGGAGAACATCTTTGTGAACAATGTAAATTATTTTCCCTTAACCACATTCAATTCCATATATAATTAAAATTTTATCAAATTTATAATATATTTAGTATAATATTATACCACCATAATAATAATATCTAAAATACCATATTACATTCCATTCCATTTAAAATATGACAACATCTCTCATCGGTATAGTGGACTCCCACCCGATGAAGGGATGTGTTTTCATAACATAATATATACATGGAATGTATTTTGGACAAATTTAATAAAATTATTATATATATATGAGTTGATATTGTATATTGAAGAATAAAATATGACCCACATACATACCATCTAAACCCTTAAGTGAATTATAACATCACATGTAAAAATGTATGACATACAATCTCCATAAAGCGATGTGATCAATTATCTATATTAAAATTTCAATTATTATGATACAAAAGTATAATTATAAAAAAATTTTTTTAAATTTGAAATATTAATTTATATTATTTTTCTATATCATGTTCTCATGAAATGTAACTCTCATGAAATAGAAAAGGTGAGAATGGAATTTGACTAGCACAATAAACAAGGAAAATAATGAAATATTAACAATTAACAGAGATAAGACGTAATAAGAGGATAATATCTGATATAATAAATAAATATATATATTCATATATTGGATTTTGTTCTAAATTTGACACATTCTTATAATCATTTTAATGGATTCAAAATCATATTCAAGAAGAATAAATCTTATGTCAATGGATTTTGTTGCAATATCATTTAATTACAATAATATTAGAATTTGATGAACCTATTTTCTTTTATATGGTGTATATACTGGAACATTGACATGTAATATCATGATTAAAAAAAATTAATGTAATTTATGTTAATAATTTTTAATTTTTGGATACAAATGGATTTTAACATAAAACATACCATGTGGTAAATAATCTCAAAACACAATTAGTTTTCATTGGGTTATATTACATCTTCATTATCATTAATATTATATGATTATGGTTTCACATAAAGATGAAAATTGATTAAATTATATCATAATTTTTATGTAGATTAATATTTCATATAGAAAGTAAATTCATTGGTTATTTTCCACATCATCATTATTATCATTGTAAGGGTTTATTTAACAATATCATGTTAATGGGTACTTTTATAAATGAATATCCTTTGAAGGATTGCTTTTCATATTTGGATAATAAAAAAATTTAATTTTCTTATTTTATAGTCATTAATAATTTCTTCTTGTAATTGTTCCATCTTTCCCAGTATTTCTACAAAAAATTATAGGGAAGTTTTATTACAAAAATATGACATCACTTGTCTCTTCAGTCAATAATCTCTTTTCCAAATCAATGGTTTCATAAAATGTTTAAAAAATATATTCAATCATTGTACAAATGATTTAAAAAATATTTTATTTTCCATGATTATATATATATATAATTTATTGAAATGAATATTAATGTTTTCCCCATAATGTATATTTTCTTTTTCCCTTAAACCTGAATGGTATCATTGTTTAATCGTGCCTAACATGAATATAATTTCTGGCCATCATGTAATTTTTTTTTCTAATAATCCATTATATGATTCAAAGGTTATTTTTAAGGAAAATAATTTCAATTATTTTCTAAACATTTAGTTTTAATAATATTTTGTATGTGAAAAGTATATTTCATTCGTGAATGTTTTTAATTTAATTTGTTTCATTTTCATATTCATTATAATTATCAAATAATTAATTTTTAAATGATCCAAGATATATAGTTTTATTGATAGAATACTTATAATTTATGTAGATAGTGTATGATCAACATGACCCATGACATATTTTACATTCCATTTCTAGATTCGATATTTAATCATTAAATTTCACTTCAAATATTCACTTTCGTATTACCATTTTACATTATATTTACTATAAATATTGATATTATTTATCATGTATATATTTATTATTTAAATCATATATCATTTAAAATTATTATCTTCAACATTGAATGTTATATTTTTTACAGGGGAAATATTTGATAATCATTATTTCGTAGATTATAGAAAATGTCTATGAAAAGGTATATTTTTTAATAATGAAATCGATTACTCAATACAAGATGAATGTGTTCGACATTATGATATGGGATGGCGCTATTTAAAAATATCCCTAAATTGAATTGGTAGTATAATGTGATGAATTTGTTGGCTAGAATTTGTAAAATGCGTTTTTGGTATATACCTAGCTATTAGTTGTAAATTGTCATGGAAAATGTCTTCACAGAAGAGGCATATTATTACCATAAACCTTGATATCCAATAATTATGGATTTAGATCCTTTAGATTTCATTTATTATTATTATATAGAAGATAATAATCATGATAATATCACTACATGAATTTTATTCTCATTTTATTGAATATATTAAGTGTGTTTTCAGTTATTGATATTTCCATATTTATTACTCCTTATCCATTTATAATTGATAATTTCTTAATTAAATTGAATATGTATTTTGTTATTAATCTTGTAATATTTATTATATCTGTGAAATTATTTGAATAGAATGTGTGTTTAGTTATTAACCATTCCAGAATTATGATTATTGATTTGTGATAGCTTTAATAATAAATAATACATAGAAATAATTTGGGCCCACCCTAATATTAAACCTTTGTAGGAATCCAGTATGTGTAGTAAGAAACATATGCATGGATATTCGGGAGGGAATAATGTTGGGTTTTAAAATAAATGTTTTAATTTATGTTTTAATATGTAATATTATAATCATGTATATATGTATTTTATAAATACTACTAAATTATTCTATCCTTCATGATATGATTTCATATATCATTTTCCAATGTAACAACATAATATGTTTACATTGGGTTACTATATTTTTGGAAATTAGATTTGTTTGGATTAGAAGATTAGTACAAGACTTATAAACTAGATTTTGGAAAACAATGATTACTGAATATAACCCTTTGATTAAATTTGAGGAAAACTTTAAAATTAAATTCTATGGTTTTGTTAATGTATTTATTATGATGGTTTTCAATGAATATATGAAAATCTAGATATTATAAGTGGGCATTTTTCATGTAAGGGGTAATTAAAATATAAATATACACATTGAGATTTACCTGATCATCATATGGTGTATGAAAATGGTCATTACATCACACCATGTTTGACACTCCCATGTGATATACATTAAATAATTTACATTTTTATTCCAAACCATCAAGATGGATTTGAATACCTGATGAAAATTAATGGATATGATTAAGCCTAATGTGTAATATAAAAAAATCAAGGTGACATGATTTATAAACAATATATATAATTATTCTTGATAATTTGTTTTTTCCAATATAATTATTGTTTCTCAAAGTATTCTGTTTGGTTTTATTCATTGGATGGAACACAAATGAATTGTGTAAATATTTAATATTAATGAAAATTTGTTTACTAGGATATACAAAATGGGATAATTAATTAAGTGAATTATTTCCTCAGTATTCCTAATAAATTATCTAAAAATATGATTTACAATTTATACCTTAACAAACTCTTCAAATCACTAAATATTATAATGATTTATTTTCTTAAGTGATCGAGTAATGAAGTACATAGGGGAAATAAGGATTGATTTACTCTGTAGGAAATGAAGAATGAGACACCAATCAATGTGTTTGAATATAATTTTAGTATGTCTTATATATAGAAAAAAATTCATTGTGATATGAATTTCAATGGAAAAATAATGTGTATTATGAAAAGAAAGAAATCTCATCCAAGAAATATACTTATATTTTATTTTATTAAATGTGGGGAACATGTGAATTTCATGAGTCAATTTCATATTGTATAGTCTTTATTCTAAACCAAGGATGGAATAATATTGAAGTAAAAGGGATGATTTATTTATATATTAAGATCCATTTATTAAATATTACAGGTATTTTTACCAATTGTAATTTGTAGATAATAATTACGAAACATTTAATGATTATGTTAAATTTTAGAATCATATATAAAATATTTAAAATAATCATTATGGATACCATCATGCCATTTTTAGTTTAACTATGATTCTAAATTCATACACATAAAAACCACATTTAAAAAAATTGGTGGAAATTTCCCATAATTAATGATATTTTGGGAATTCAATAATTCGAATTAAACCTATTGGATTAGTATATGAAATAGTTATTTGATAATTAATTCCATTATTTTTTAGAAATAAATATCATTTTATTGGTAAAAATTGAGGATTATATTATTTTTAATCTTATATTAATTGTGGGTCATCAATATTTGAAATATTATTGGAATTATATTATTTTAGTTATAAAAAATGATAACATTCAGATCGGGTGACAACCAGTTCATCTAGAAATGCCATCGGTATTGAAATCCAAAATGAAGGATGATATGTGTTTCTTTCCTAACACTGGTGTAATTTATATATTATTTAATATGTTATTTTTTAGTAAATATATTTGGCAAGTAAATATTAGTTTGGAACAAAATGGTGCTACTATAGATTTCATGACATTAATTTATTATATTTGATAACATGTGTTAATTGTTTTTGAAAATTTATAGAAATAGGAAGAATGTCATGTTACACTTTTAATGATATTAGAATCCATTAAATGTTAATTTTTCTCCTTATAGAATAAAAATTATAGGCCATATATTTATTTCATGGTGTAAGTAATGAAGTATATATTTATTGATGAACAACCAATACATTAAATTGTTATTTTAAAATAAAAAGGTATAAAGTATATATATTTACAAAAATTCATATAGTTAAATAATTACACAGCGTTTTGAATTGGATATTGAAAATAAATACCATCCCATTTAATATATATTCAGTGAAGAAATTTGTGTTTTAAATCATTAAATAATTATTGTTTTGTAGTCTATAACACTATATTTATCATTTACATTTTTCAAAACAATGATGTTTTTCACTCCCCATGATTATCTAGTATTTTCCTCAATGTACATAACATAACATAAATCTCATGTTACCAAATATGGAAAACTAGTAATGTGTTACTCAATATGACCTTTTAACTTTCATTTATTTCTTAATAAGAGTATGTTTTATTAACAATTTTTTACAATGTAATTTTTCAATGTAAAAATTGTATAATATAAAACCATTAATATATAAGAGAAATAAAAAATTGGTATGAAACAAAATATTCCTAGGAGAATTTGACATCATGAATTTACAAAATAAGAACATTTGATTTGATTGTATATGTGATATCATCCCTGAGCTTAATCATCCCATGAAATTTATTTCATTAAATTTATTCTCTTCGAAAGATTACAAAACACAAAACTAAAATTCTAAATGAACCACAACATAGTATACTACTATAACATAGATTCTGTATTTGAGGTATATGAATAGTACTTACTAAATGTAGAAAATTATGGTTATATATTTATTAGAAATAAATTAAGAATCATTGAATGGTTTCTAAATAACATCATTTTCTCTAAAAGACGCTTCAATAATGCTTGAAATATATAATTAAAAAATAAATGTTTAAGCTTTTATAAAATATAGTTGATTTTATTATATTTACGTTTTAATTCATAATATCATTATTTTATAGGAATATGTTTTTTTTATTTTTTAAAAATGATAACTATTTTCAACGAATAGTGAAAAATCCGAATTCTTAAAAGTAAAATTTTTGTTTCCATAAAAAAAGTTATATTATATTTATTATCAGTTTTTAATTAAAAATGGTTTAACAACATTTCCATTTATCTTTTTATGTTCTTCGTATCAATTTCTATATTTTTTTCCTAATGAAACTGCATATACATTTGGGAATATTTCACTTTGATACCCATGTTTTCTATCTCATGTGCATGTATCATTATATTTTTTATTCAAAAATTTATATTAAATTGATTTTGGGAAACATATTCTTTATTTTTAAAAATAATCATTTATATTATCTATTACATTAATCTTAATTTTCTACCATTTTTAATTATAAAATAATAATATATGATTTTCGATGTTGAAGGTAAAAGCAAAATTATTTTGGTGGGTGGGGTTACTAAATATATAATTTGTATAATGGAAATACCATGTTTCAAAAAAAGATATTCTAGAAATATTTATAAATTATATCCTAAAAAGGTCATAAATAATCCCTGTTGATTTTTTATATAGAAAAATGTTGTAGAAATTGATTATTTAAAAAAAATCAATTTGTTCCCTCTCCCCCTATTATAAAAGACCACACCCAATCCTCCCCTATTTACACTTAAAAATTAATCTATATTTTCCAATAAATATTCATATAAAATCATTACTACACTAAAAACATCATAGAGACCACGAATGGGTCCTAAATCCATCATTGGAAGGATATTGGTGCAAACTACAACTAGTTCCACAAAGAAGAGATAATGTTTTCAAAGTAGTGTTTTTCATTATATTTATTCTTCTTCATACCTAAATTATTATTCAATAATAATAATAATATAACAACACTAGTATCAAAAATATACTTATATGTTATTATTTTAAGGAATTAACATATTTTTATCTCCTCCTCCATCAAATTTGAAATGAAATTATCGATCGGGTGTATAGAAGACTACCATATCATGAACTAATACTATTCATTTTCTATCATCAAATTCCATTTATATATATAAATATGGATCTAAAAATGATTTAATATATTTATGATATTATTATTTTTATATAAATATAATATCACATATAAATATTTAATTTACATAGTCTTTATAATATGATAATGTTGCACATGTGTACGATGGAATACCACATTGTTAAGTGATATGATGCATTTTTCAATTATGAATAACTAAGATAGTAAGAAGAATGATTATAATTAATACATGTGATATATAATATTTGATAGTTATTCTATAAGATTAATATATCATCCACTTACTCACCCTTTCACCATTTAATGGAATAATAAAGTCACTCCAACAAATGTAAGACCTACTATCTCCCAAAAGCGATGTGACCCATTCTCCATCTTCCATTTCCAATAATAACTCTAAAAATAAATATGAAGTAAAAAAATTATTTATAACTTTAATATAATTATGTAGATGATATTGCAATATATTATACCCATATACTAAAATATTAATGAAAAAACAGGAACGATAATACAAGGAATCTAACACCCCAAATAATGAAAATAATGAAATACTAATAATGAATGGGTCATAAGATATTATAACTGAGATATAATAGATATTTTAAAAATGAAATTTATTCAGATATATGTTAATAAAAATCATAAAACAATTACATAATATGTTAAAATTGGTTTTTAAAAAATAAGTTTTGAGGTAACAGATCTCATTTTAATATAATTTCATTAAGGAATATTTTAATGTTATTCAGCTAATTTAATTTATATGGAATATATAATTACAATTAGTTACGAAATATAATTATTCATAAATAAATTGTGGTATTTTATTTTTTTTATTTTTATTTTGTATTACTGTATGATTCTAGTTAAATTTTAAAAAGCACTAATCAATTTCATAAATCAATTTATCATTAATGGTTTGTATTTCTTCTATAATTTCTTTACATTTTTTAGACTATTTTGGTAATGAATATTGACTATAATTTTTTTCAATTTTTTTATATTGATTTTAATTTTATATACATATATTTTTGAGTATTTATTTCCCAATATCATTAAAATAGGAATTTTTAATACTAAATATACATTAATGTTAATCATTTTTTCATTGGATAATAAAATAATTTAGTTATATCCACCTCTAGTTATTCATGTTTTTTAATGTAACTGTAAACATTTTCTGCAATTTCTTACATCAAATTATTGAGAATATGATTTTTTATAAAAAAATTTCATCATTTATATCTTTTATCAATAATAATTTATCATATAAATTTATATTTTTAGAAAATGTTTTAGAAAATGTTTTTAAGATTATCCAATTGAACCATTAAAAATATTTTTAACCTTGTTTGAATTTTTACGTAATGTTTTTTAATGATGATTAATTTTGTTTCCGAAACAAGGATCATTTATATTTTCCCTAAAATGATAATGGAGTGTTTTTTCAAACATGTGTTTATTGAATATAATTTAATATAATTTTTATCATTAAATGTTTTAAATTTTGTCATTTGAACCACATAGACATTCAAATTGCTTCAATGATATTTATCAGTATATGACCTCAAGAGTGCCTCTTCTTACACTAGAATCATCCAAATTGAAGGTGGTGTCTATAATTGTAGTGTTAGGAGACTATAACACTATATCATATTTCAAAACAATATGTTTGTACTGAAACATAACAAATATTAGAAGAACTATATTGAATTAATATAATGAAACACGCTCATGCAATAATAAAATTAAATATAGTAAGGCATGTGTGGCCATGTTAAACATACAAAAAACTGCCAACTAGGCTGGTCACATGACATAATGGAATTATAATGAACTATATAATGGTTCCATATAATCTCTAATCTAAAAACTACCAATTAGTAAAAACAATTTGGGATATCACACCCTACCATGTGAATCTCAACCGGGGCCCCATCCACAACATGTGTACAAAATAGATTTGTTTGAGGATATTGGGGACCCATGTGTAAAAATATATGAAGAATGGTGTGAGTACCACACATTTTGACACTTCCAATGGTGTCTAAATGAATGTGTACGTAGATATATATAGTTACAACAAATAAATAAATTAATAATGTAAAAATTGTAACCATTAATTATTTATCATTTTCCATTTATTAATATGGGTCCTAGAAGGTCCCTCATAGTATAAACACACTCTATACATGCTGAGAATCCAATAAATATATTATATTAGCTACAATAAATTACCCTATATTACCATGGTGCATAAGTCTAGGTACTCAAACCGGCGATATGAAACATCATGTTCTATTACCCTATTCATATATAATATGACTTATTCATTGATTGTCTGTATAAAACACATACCATGTATGAAGAAATCCATTTCCAACATCAGAATAACATATATGGATTTACATTTCAATAAAGCTTGAGTTATGATAAATAGACTCTAATATAAAATTTATGGTGCACATGGTGCATAGGAAATTTCTCTATATTTCCCAAAATCATGGATGATACAGTCCCTATCCAGTAGCATAAACCACATATAATAAAAGTGGATCATAGTGTATTAATATGACACATTTAACATAGATAAGTAATTACAATTCAAACATCCTAATACAGTCCATATTTACTCAATTCTAGTATTCATGGTTTATCATTCTTAATATTTTTAAATCATTAATATTGATGGTGCAACAAAAACTACTTTTCTATAATAAATTATATTTATAATTTCATCATTATAATGTTCCCAATATGAATTTTATACAAATAAATTATTCATCAAATATATCATCAAACTCAAATGAATTAAAAATTACAAAAAAAATTCATTAAACATTTTGAGAGAACCATTTAAACAAGGATCTTTCAATTTAATAAAAAAACAATGATCAGAACATTAATTTTCAACCCATTACATTTTAATATATTCATTATAAATGTATCATCATAAAAAAATAAACAAACTTTAGATAAAAATTTAAAATATATTTAAAATCCCCCAAATAAAATTTTGGTCAACACACAATTTCAAACCAATATCCATGTTAAAAAATAGGTTTCCCTCATTGGAATTTGCAACAGAATTAAAAATCAACGTTCTTCATTTAATAATTTATATAGGTACCACAGGAGTTTAAATAAACTAATCACTTAAAACATTATATATTTTAAAGGGTGGAACACAATTGGGTGAACAAAGTTCTAGTATCACAACTCCACATGTTTAATAGTTTCAATGGATTCTATTATGAATCAAATGATGACATAAGGATATAAACTCAATTCAAGGGGGAAACCGATCAACTAAAGGGTTATAGGGAACTTACCACTGAAAAATAAAAAACAATTATGAAGACTATGGGTAAAACTTTTAGATCCCCTATATCAATTCTAAAAAAATCAAATATGTTTTAAAAGCACAAAATATTTATAGAGGCTTGTGCATTCACATTATATATTCAATACAACCCATAAAAAAAACTCACCACCACATAGGCTATAGTATAACATTAAAAAATATAATTAATTAATTATAATAAATATATTTAATTATGAAATTAACCCTCACTACAACATAATACAAGAAAACAGACTTGTTTGATCAACTCTTATTTAAACTCTAGGAAGAATCTAGTGGTGGTCCAAACAAACTCCCTACATAATTCTGATGAAAAGTACTGTATAGGAAATACCATTTAAAACGTAAATAATTAAATTTAATTGGGAATACCGATGGAAATTTAACCAAAAACATATGTTAATGAAATACCACAGAATTATGTATTTAATATATCTTAGGTAATCCTATATCATAGATAATGATATTCCCCTACACACTTTTGTAATACCACCATGATCCGGGGGGATCCAAATAAAATACGTAAAACCCAGACATCTAATATTAGGAAGACGAATAGGGAGTGTGAAATATAAGAATGATGAATATAAATCTAACCTTATACACTAAAAAATAAACACAAATGCACCCTAAATTGAATGGTGTACAAAGTATGATGGTATTTGGAAACCCCATGGTTACTGAACATATATTGGGGGGAGGAGGATATAGTTTTCTAATAATATCAATGGGTTATTATTTTCATTTCACTTATATTAAATAAATATACTCATATGCATGGTTTTCTATATTTAATGACTATCATTGCACCAGCCACACACCCCTACTACCCAACACCAATTAACCTTATGGTTTAGCACAATGTTTGTCCATACTCTCCACCAACTATATTGTTGACACTATATACAATCTATATAGAGGGGTGTGGATTTCCTAAAATTGTGTGAAACCTATTTTCCAAGCCTCAAGCCCTCCTCAATTCTGCATGTATATTCCTGTTCATTAGACGATTTTTATAAAATTTTGCTTTAATAATTAAAACCAACAATGAAAAAAATAACATGAATACATTATGAGTGTCATGGAATCACATGATTTACCGGAAACCATTCACATCAATCCATGAAATACATAAAATAATGCAAAAACATTTTAAATCATAATCTAAAGCCTTTGAATCTAATATGAACACATGGGTTACCTCTATTGCATCATTACATATTTAAAACATAATATTTAGAAATTACAACTGCCGAAACTCTATTTTGAGTCCTGAATCAAGATTGAGACCATCTAGAATAAGAAAATTACAAATCCATCAAAAAATTAGTCCCATAATAATGTGGGATATTATAACAAACTGACCAAAACAATTATCAACTTCATGGTTCATTAGTGGACATCTATATGAACCAACCGATCTATATAGGTCAACATATTTTATCCAACATCATCAATTATCTTCTGATAGCGTGAAACAATTCCAAAGAACAACCTCCAAATCAAGGCCCTCAAATGACTAGATCCCCATGATAATTCCCATTGGAAAACCCATTACACAATATTGGTTCATAACTAACCCTATATAATAAAAATATTTATTACAAAATTACATGGTATGGAATCATGCTATGGTTATTCCCACAAAAATCATCTTCTTGTAACCAAAATCTTTTGATACATAAAACCCTTCCCATTACGATTCCCAATAGAACCTAAACTCATAGTCCCACTATATTCCGAAAAAAGTTTCTATATATTTCTCCTCAAGCCCCATGAGAATAAAAACCATAATAGACATTGATTCACATCATGGAAAATCAGACAATGCATAATAATTACCTCCATCCACGCATTTTGGAGGAATATACCAACTATTGGTTGAAATACAAACTCAAACATAAATATCCAACATCATTCTTAAAATTAAACAGAACATTTATCTTGAAACCTTTTTCACATTCATTGTGAAAATGACCTAGTTAGACTATCCTTGAGTAACTCTTCTATAAAATTAATGTATTTGACTTTTGGTCGATCTACATCACACCCAGTCATGATTCCATCACACCCATAGAAAATAACAACAAAAAAACATGACCATTGGATTCCATACACAAAATAAATTCTTTCAAAACAATGAGACTAACAAAAATTTATGCATTGATCATCCGACACATATAATTTGGAATTATAATTAGTTTTGGAATTTAAGAACACATATCGACTACTTTTCACTTACAGTACAATGAAACTACGACTAATAAAAGACTATTTCCACACAATTTTAACACTTCCAAAATGAGTGTAATATCTTAATGACTAAAACAACACTCCAAAATATAAGATATATGTTTTTATCACACCACTAAAATTTATCCAACCACTATGGACCATGATTAATTTACTACTAACCCATAAATTTTACATCAGCATATCTGCACTACTATAGAATGAAAAAAATCTCAACAATCAACCATTCACAACATCCAACAACCACATAAATAGTGTTCCCTGAAATCCATTCCATTACAAGTACTTCATTCACTATTGTATAATAGTGTAATTCCCACCATAATAATCCACATATAATTTTTTTGAGGGCCACCTCCATAGTTTCTGTCCATCAAACCATGAATCCCATATTTATTGGTCCTAGTTCTAGATACCCCTATATTCATTATGAGTATCATTGGTTAAATTAGTTGGCTATAAATATTAAAAAATATTTCTATTCTATACCATACCATTAATTATAATCAATATTTTGAAAGGTCTTCATAGTGGAGGTATAATGATCCCTGAGACCATGTTGTATAATAATTATTAATTTATGTCATTGATAATTCATTAATTATTGTTATTATTCATTTTTTACAATCACAATATATGTGGATGTATTCCATTCTATTTTTATTAGTTAAATAGAATGTGTATTTATTTATTTACCTTACTATATTTATTTTAACATGTGTAATTATGATTGTATTCAGTTTAATTAAATGGAATATTTGTTATGTTATTTACATTTTCATATTTATTATTATATTCAAATTATTTTAATGGAAATTTTGTTCAGTTATTTACCTACCCGTGATTATGGTTATTGATTCATTATAGCTTCTGATGTACATAACCCATACCAATCATATGAGGTTGGACTTATTTCAGTTTCTTTCCCAGGAATCCATGAATTATAATAAGAATTATATGCAAGTAAATCATATAATTAATAAGTATTTTATCCAAAAAATATTAAAATTATATATGTTAGTAGTAATATGGGAATCATATATGTCTTTAGTTTTCCAATATTACTATTCTATTCAGTTCATCGAGATTTGATTCATTGTAACTTATTCCAATATAATATTATAATACACCTGCTCCAGGTTAGTAGAGTATGTGTGATTACAATATCAATATATAAAATCAATGATGTGTATAACTGATTAATAAATATGACTTCTCAATCTACTACTATAATGTGTGAGAAATTATGGATTCATATTCCTAATTTGAAATTATCATCTATCCATATCAATGATGGGAATTCTGATGGTTTAAATCTTCATATATTTGTATAAGATGTACATGAGAATCAAAATGTATAAGAAATAATCATTCCTTTTTCAATATTTTTGTTACCCAGCCATTTTGGAAAAGGTAAATGGTGTTCATAGATATGTTTTGTAATTTCTAAATAAGAGGGAATAAATATGAAAATTGAAATACACATATTAAAAAATTGATTAAATGGATTTGAAAGATTTGGGTTAAGATTAATTGTGCCATTAAATCTAAAGATAATGAAGGATTGCTTTAATTATGCATATAAGTCATCCATTCATTTCAACCTCGGGATAATAAATATGTTTTAATAACTATGGTTGTACTATTGATGGGACAATATATATAATGAGATTGAATTATATTCATCAAATATCCTAGTATGTTAGTATGTGAAATCTCAAATGAAAATGTTTAATGTAATAATGAAATAATAACACATTCTTACATGGTATTGAAAAGACATAACCATATACTTTTTTCAATTATATTATTATAAAATATAAAAAATAATGTTTTATAGGTCATTTTGTATCACCTTATAGAGGATTACCGCATCATTATAATTCTATAGGTATTTTCACAAAATCAACATGAATGGATAAAAATCAATGAATTGGTGAGGTTACATTAAACATCATAGTCTGTTATCAAATATCATGAAAATGTATTTACCAATGTATTCTGAAAAAACATCTATTATATTAAAAAAATTGATTTTAACATCATTATAGATTCTAACCCCCAAAAAATTTCTAATATTAGCATAACATATATAATTTTTGTGACATATAGATATCATTATTACACATCTAAGTGTTATTAGACCATCATGTTCCTCGATTCATGTTCTCATATATTAATAGATTTCACACAAGATTCATAACTTCTCCATATAAACATATATACGAAGAGATATAGAACACATGCATGATGGGATGCTACTGGTTAACAAAAAATGAATAGAAAAAGGTCATGGAAATGGTGGTAATTTTATAAACCATTCAATAATACGTTAGGGCAACCAAACATAGACCGAAGTATTGTGTTAAAGAACAAAAATTAGATCCAACCTTTATAGATGGATATAATTCATTAATATATATATATATATTGAATATTTTCATGAGATTTGTGATGAAGGGAAATATATGTCTAATGTACATCATCCCATTTTATTTACATAATCACATTGGAGTTATATATTTATTAACATCACTCCCAACAAACCCTTTATCATGAACACGACGTATTCAACATATACGAATTGCGAAATTACAAACCAGACATCCATAATTAACTATATTCAGAGGTGGTAAAAATTTTATATGATATTTCTTATTAGTGAAATCTGATGATTATATTAGATGATACTGATAATGTTATACACAACAAGATAATTCCCTAGTCAATGTATTGTGGAGAAAGAATAAGTATGAAGAGGCAATATAGGCTCTGGAGGAATCCATGAAGTAGATGTACCATGACCTATCCTCAACATAGAATGTAAAACTATATATATAGAGTGAATCTTTTTAAGGGGGGTGAATATAATGCACAATAATTTGATTAATGTATTTTCCCTTATAGATATATAAAATTTTCATATTTTGTAATATAATATTATTTGAAGAATCACCAAATTTTGAAAACCAAATTATTTTATTATAAAATTAGCATTACATTTAGATATTTTTTTTCCAAAATAATTAAATTTATTACTATGTTACATTAATACAAATTTAGATTACATGATTAGGGAAATTTATAAGTGCATGATACCCATGAATAATCTCATTCATGAACATTACAATTGGAATGATGAAGAATACTAGAAATCAAAAATGAATTTTGAAATTCAAATTATTATTAACCCTATGAGTATTTTGAATTTATTTATGAATGAATTAATATGAGGTAACTATATTGATTAGGGACCTCGCATGTCTGTTAAAAATACGATTATTGGAATAGTCATAAGATAGTTTAAAATAGTATCCAAAATGATAGAATAGTATCCTAATATGTTTATATATTAAAAATTATTTAGGCAACCTCTTAAATGAAAATATTATATATTTTTATCATGGTACATATAAAGAAATGTTTTAAAGAATATTAACTATTTGTTTCTGTTTTTATAGAACAAAGAAGTTTTAATTTAACATTTATAGTAAAAATATTGATTTTAATTAATGTTTTTTTAATAAAATGGTTCTATAAATTAATATTATATTTATTTGTAATGATATGATAACATAATTATAATATATTTACATTATCATGGATATGAAAATCGGTAAAAATATTGAATTTTATACTTTTATAAAAATAATTATGGAATTTAATGACAAATTAATCTATCAAATTTTAAAAATTATTTTAATAATATCGATTAAATTTTTAGAATCAACATTTAAAAATATATTGGGGTGAATTTTTTATACTTTTTATAAAATAGTACAATTTATTTTAATAGAGAAAATATGTAAAATATAATATCACATATTAAATGATTAATACATGAATTTTTTATTCTTGATGACGTATTCACACATTAGTTCAAACTGAAAATCACCATTAACTACATGTAGTAAATCAAATCAGTAATATTGATAGTATTTAACATAAAATATTATCAATTGATTAAAATATTTTGAAACCCCACTCCCCCTTTATTAATACCAAACCTCATAACCTTTTATCCTCACGTCATCATTTAAATTAATCTCGCCCTGTTTTTTTATATTATCTTACCAAAAATCTCTCCCAAGTTTTTTTTATATTTTTTTTTCATTAGAACACCAATCCATGGTTCATTATGAAGAATCCCATGATGATAAATCACAAGGATAAGGTAATTCCATCATCTGAATATTTTGATTTTCCTTCACCTCAAAATCTAAAACAAATTCCATTTAAAATATAATAATAACTATATAATAATTTTTTTATTTTGGTGTTAAAGATATAATTAATAGTAAACTATCCATAAAATTCCATTATACTTTTATTCTAAAAAATGAAATTGTTATCCATACAATATCTGGTCACCGCCTTCTTGGATGATGATTTTTATTTCTTTATTATCACCTCTATGGATGGACATAAAAGTGTTATTAATGTTATGTAAGATAATAATAATTATAAAATATCTTATTTTATGTTTCTTAGTGATGAAGATTACATGACATTAAATAAAATGAAACTAGTTTGTGTTGGTCAGAAAACCAGCCTAATTGAACTAAACACTTAACTATAACATTTTCACTAATTGAATCATATTGATCATCGATACCACATGGGAAAAGTGGAATATTATACGTTATGAATTTACATGACTACCTTTTAATTTCAGTTATGGATTTTTACTACAATTTATAAAAATATTCAATATTTATCTAAAAATGATAAATCCTTAGAACCCTGAAATGAGCAGTCTCCTAAAAAAATAATAGTTATAAATCATTGAAAATATTTTAAGTGAAAATAATAAAATTATATTAAAAAAAATAATGATTGATATTTTTCGCAATTCTGTAATTAAATGATTTACATTTGTTATTCAGTACACTATGAACAACATTAGAATGATTATTCCACATGAGGTAAATGTTCTCTCTAAAACAATATATTTATGAGGCTCTAACCTTTATCTATCTAAATCATATTCTATAACAAATTGATGTTATGAAATGCCATAAAATTCTTTATATATGACTCTTAAATTTATTTTTATATTATTATACTACAATTTTATTGGGTAATAAAATCCATATGTTCTTTTTAAAAATTCCTTATGTTTTTACATATGATTGTATTTGTCCCGAACCGAATCTGGTAGCCAAGAAAACCGGCAACAGACAAGGTCTGTGACCCAGCCCAATGGGGGTTCTTAATCCCAATGGTAGGGAATACATGATTGAGTATCATAAAATGAAAATTGGGACTGATTTACCCATGTTTATAAACATACAACAATAATCAAATCCCATAACACCAATATGGAATTTTCAAACAAAAATATTTTTTTGAAAATTTTATGAACTGAATTACATGGTTTAAAAAAACTCCCAAAGACTATAAAAAATTAATAATACCAAAATGGACAGCCTAAGAACCTCCACATGTCAAGTGTAACTACACTCAATCTATTTCCACAATATTGCATCACGAGGGACAACAAAAAACTAGAAACATTGGAACAAAAGTTGTATTCAAACCTAGGACAAAAATATAAAAGTCTACATACAAAAAAGTTGTAAGTATGGTGTGAGAAAAAATCCAAGTAGAATAACACCACTAAGAGAATCCATGTGATAATCATTCAAAGATGAATAGTCGGAACACATTTATAAACATGGAAGACCAGAAAACATTTATACAAGAGGAAACTTTAAATAAAAACAGTTTTCATGGGGTTATTTTAAATAATCAACACTTTTAAATTAAATACCCAAGCTACTGAATATTCCATCCAAACATACCATATGCATACAGTAATAATAAATCATCCAATGAGCACATGAAATGATAAATAACCCCTAGGCACAAGCACACGGTGGGTCCGAGGTACATCGTATCTCAGTGATAGAAACTATCAAAATATTTGTTCTCATGCATACGAGCAACTAGTAAGGATCGTACACATAACCTAGTTATCCCCCAACATAAATATCATCATATTTAAGTTAGTCTTTTTTTCATCAATCTTTCTATGTAAAACTGAGGCCAAACCCCAGTGGTTCACTATAATACTAGTATATTCCCACCCACCTAGATACACAGGTTTCCATCTCATTCTCAAACATGTTAAAAAAGCCAAGAAATATAATTTTCACATGAAAATACAACTTACACAGATCACAAATTCACCAATCAACCCACATGTATTTCACACAAGTCAAATAATCCCCCTTTTCATTCAAATTGATTTCGAAATCATACCCACACCAAAATATCACACAACCCTTTTCACATCACTTTTACACTAAACAAAATCATTTAAACAATTTATAAAACCTTGACAATATATTCAAATTCACATTATATCCATCACACATATCACATAATACTTCTTTCATCAAAAAATTAATTTTTTACATCACACTCACAAAAAACAACCCACCAATGATTTTTTCACCCCTCTTTCTAGTTGATAAAAAATTTGATCAATTTATAAAATATTTTTAAAAATGGTGACTTCTTAAATAACCATATTACCTTTCAAAACCGAATATTAGGTGAACACAGTAACCAAAACAGTACACATTCATCATTTTCCCATGTTTTTAACCCAATTAAACATTTAAAATTTAAATAAAACAAACCCATGGGGTAAAAATAAGTTTTGAAAAAAAAACCCATTTCAAAACCCTTGGATCATTCTTATAAAAGAACAATGCAATCCAAATGCGTTTGGTCAGATTTCCGTAGGTCAGCTGTTGTTTTCACTTAAAATGTTGTCCATTTTAAAAAGAATAGAGACCATTTGAGTGCTAGCGGCCACACCGTTCCTTGGATTGAGGCGGGGTTGACTCGTACACGTCACTAAGGACCCTTGGATCGTTCTTATAAATGATCAATGAAATCTGAATGCGTTTGCTCAGATTTACGTATGCCAGTTATTGTTTTCACTTAAAATCTTGTCCTTTTTAAACCAAATAGACACCCTTTGAGTGCTAGCGGCCACACTGTGCCTCAGATTGAAGTAGGTTTGACTCGTACACGTTACCAAGGACCCTTGGATCATTCTTATAAACGATCCATGCAATCCGAATGCGTTTGGTCATATTTCTGTAGGTCAGTTGTTTTTTTCACTTAAAATGTTGTCCATTTTAAAAAAATAGAGACCCTTTGAGTACTAGCGGCAACACCGTGCCTAAGATTGAGGTGGGTTGACTCGTACACATCACCAAGGACCTTGGGATCGTTCTTATAAATGATCAATGCAATCCGAATGAATTTGGTCAGATTTCCATTGGTCAGTTGTTGATTTCACTTAAAATCATGTCCATTTTAAACAAAATAGAGACCCTTTGAGTGCTAGCAGCCACACTGTGCCTCGGATTGAGGCGGGGTTGGCTTATGCACGTCACAAAGGACCCTTGGATCGTTTTCATAAAATATAAATGCAATTCAAATGCGTTTGGTCATATTTACGTTGGTCAGTTGTTGTTTTCACATAAAATCTTGTCCATTTTATACAAAATAGAGAGCCTTTGAGTGCTAGCGGCCACACCGTGCCTCGGATTGAGGCGGGGTTGACTCTTACACATTAACAAGGACCCTTGGATTGTTATTATAAAATATCAATGCTATCCAAATGCGTTTGGTCAGATTTCTGTAGGTCATTTGTTTTTTTCACTTAAAATCTTGTCCATTTAAAACAAAATAGAGACCCTTTGAGTGGTTCAACGTTCTTGCATGTTGCTAGGGAATATCATCAGTTAAAATGGGAAAATGGCTCATTGGAGAAATACTGTTTTATTTAATAACAATTACAATTTTCTTACGAACATTTACATAAAACAATGTTTCATCTTTGGATCCCCTTAAACCCTCTAAAAAATGACCACAAATTGTACATGTCCCCAAGTAAGATCTTCATTGTAATTGTGTACAATCTTCCATCAGGTATGTGGCCCACTTGTTTCTGAACACATCTATACTTTCTTGTGAGTATGAGGCTTTTCGTCAGTCATCGTAGTTCTGCAAAATAAAAAAATAGAGAATTAATAAATAACTTAAACGAACTTGTAGTTGTTTTTAAAAATACCTCTTTAGGGATGCTAGTTTGCTGATGAAAAATGATCTCTTTCATAAATTTACATACATAATTACCGCAATCATTATTGTTTGTTTGTTTTGGACATTTTAAAAAATTGATCATTAGGAGAATAAGTAACTTGTGCTGAGATGTGTTTGGATAGGGAAATTTTATTATATATACCCTGATATTTTTCAAGACGTAGTACTTTCTCGCCTCCTTATACTTAGCCCCAAGACGCATTCCTTTTCTTAGACGATAATGATACACCTTCCTATCAGTAAAATATAATATAAATTATATTACTTGATGTTTAAAACTAAAACATAAGATGTAGTGTCTTAGAGATTCACAAACTCAATCATCTATGTTCGGTTTGATGGATATCCTTTCTTTGAATCTAGAAAATAAATCTTCGGAGTATCCAAGTTGACCGCAATTAGCAACCAATATTTCCTAAAAACACAAAAAGGAATAAGTAATAAAATAAGTGAAAATATAATTGATATGATTTAATCGTAGAGTATTACCCATGCATGGTTGGTATTAGGAAAATATGTCATCTATAATCTTGCGTTCAAATGTTTTCAACAAGCCATTCACTATTTCATTCCTTTTTTGATGCCTCTATTTTTGTTATGTTTGTTGATGTGATTGGAGGACTAACCGGTCCAAATCTTGGCTCATGGGTAAATTCCTTCAATTGTTTTTCATAAATGCGTCTGTCAGCAATATAAAATGCATTTATTCATAATTTTCATGCTAGATCAGCTTTTGGAAAATCAATTCATAGAAACAAACCTCATATATACATTTACAACTGTGATGCCTAGCCAACCGTTTTCAAGGATTTCATTTACATTTTCAGCAGCAACAAAATCTTGACTTTCCTCTCCGTATATATTCTCTTCGAAAACCACTATATGACTATTACCATCTTTTAGCTTCGTATCCACATGAGTCTTCAATGCTAGTAAATTTGGAAAGAGAACGGGTGGTGTTATTGTGCTTTCAGAAGCTCCTTGGGATCAGTTGGTCGATCCTTTAGATGGTTTTGAGCCTATGTTTGTCACCCCTTCCCTTTCTCCATCTATAACAACAATCATTGGTTTAGACCCTTTTTTCATTAATTGTTTAGGGTTTATCTTGAAAAGAAAAGGAAATAAATACCTCTTTTTCTGTATGTACTCTTACAAGTTGTGACGGCCATGCAATGAATGTCCCAATAGCCTTTTCGACCGTATGAATATAATCGTCATCAAGTGGAATAGGTAGCTCTACCTTTATCTCATGAGCTATAGTAATCGTCACTTTCAGATGATCTTTCAGAAGTGGTCTATTATGAAGTGTGGCATCTGGGATGTTGAACATTGTAGCCCTCGCTACAAGGTGATAGGTGGTTGTTGACAGATATAAATCACAATAATTATCACCCAATAGAAGATGAGTACAGAAACATTATCAGTTTTTTTCTGATTCATATTTCATGGGAACAATTATTAGAATATTGATTACCACCCATAAAAGTTTCTATAATCTCTCCGTGAAATTGCAATTGTTCTACAAGGGTTGCTATTTTTTTGCTCATTTGTTCCAATTTTGTATTTGTATCTTCCATTTTTTCTTCTTCTCAAAATATACTCGGTGTGTCACCCCAAACCCTGCACCTCTGACACGACCGTATTTTTCTGGCTGTCTCAAAGCCATCGATAATATGTCTATATCATCTATAGGAGTAGTTGATTCCTGTGACTGTCGGATATAGGAAAATAACAAATTATTTTAATGTGATGGAAATTTTAAACAAATTATTTTATCTTCATGTCATACTTACACATATTTCCCACACTTTCTATGTGTTCTCATATAATAACTTCCCATATTTGTTTACACGTGCCTCCTTCCATAGCACATGATGTGGGATGGAAGTTCATTTGGTTTTAGACCCATCAATCTACATATAAACATAGAAAAATAATTATGATGTTGTTTATTGGCACCTAACAATATTATAGTAAATTTAAAATACCTACCATTTTCTTTTCTAATGAAGTGTACCTCATCCTTGCTTTACAATATGGGTATGTTGGTTTTGAAGCAGGTTCCTTATTTTTAGTACATAGTTTCTGTTTCATAAATAAAATATTGACAATCAAAGTGATGAATACAGGTATCCTCAAACAATGTATTATCACTCACAATGTACCTGAAACTTCTCATCCCCATGACGGCCAATAAATGCATCCCATACTTCTTGGGATATCATGTGAGCGTAGAAAATGGGTGGGTGTGGGATTATTTTACCTTTCGAATATTTGAGTTGATATCTTGTTAAAATAGAGCAAAAACCTCGACGAATCTTTCCTGTAAGCCTTAGTACATAATCCTTGTTTGAATGGTCTACTATAAATGTACTCTGCAAGTTATTGAGAAGAGTAAGAAATTGTTTCATTATTTTAATTGCTAGTAAATTAAAGAAATAAATTCATAATGTTACCCTAATTTCATCCCAGATCATAGCCTTCAGCCTGAACACCATATGGTTCCATGAATCTATGTCAATCGGTATGCGTTGACGAGTGACAACTCTAATGTAGCTGCTAAAAATATCCTTTTTGGGATTCACATGTTGGCCTCGTGCATTCCATCCAACATAAAATTTGATGCCTTTTCTTTTCGCCTTATTAATTTTGGCTAACATCGTCAAACTACGACGCACCTGTGATTTCTGCGACGCTTGTCCTTCATCCCCGACCATTTCATTGATATCAACATCATCTATATGATCATCTAGAATGGTATCAATGACATGTGTTGATGGTTGTTAGACCTCAACACTAAGAGAAGTAGGATCCGCAACAGGAGGAGCAGTAGGAGGAGAAGCAGCAGTAGGAGCCGCAGCAGGAGGAGCATCAGGTGCAACCAGAGACGCCACAGGAGCAACAGCAGCAGTAGCATGAGCTGCAGAAGTAGCAAGAGCAACAATAGCAGCAACATGAGCTGCAGGGGTAGCAGCAGCCACATCTGCTGTTGCTTGAGAAACTTGTTCAACCTCAAGGTTAGGAGCATCAGAATGTGCAGAAGTCATTATCTTCAAAAGTGGTTGAACAATTAATTCAGATTACACAAATTTAGTAATGATAAGATAATAACATGAGATAAAAAGATCTATATTACAAACAAAATATTACCAATTTACTGAACTCTCTTTATTTTTTTCAAAGGTTGAAGGGATTTGAAACCTCTATCGACAATCCAAATCCCTTTATTGTGGTCTCCTCTAACATACAAAACATCATCTGCATTGGGACTGCTCCGAAATGATTGTGACGTACCACTAAAAGGATCTTACTCAACTGAATTTTCATCCGAACCTTCAGTAGTTTTGGATGGTAACAGAACAATCAACCACTTTCGGTTTGTGGGATCTGGAATATAAAAAACTTGTACCGCTTTTGATGCCATTATAAACTGTTCGTCTTTGTACCCTTCTTTTCTAAAATCAACTTTCACAAATCCCCAGTCATCTATTTTAACACCACTGTTGTTATCAACCCATTTACATTGAAAAATCGGCAATTAGAATGTCGTATAATCCAACTACCATATTAGTTTGATAATTCCAAAGTACGACATATTTCCATAAATTGGATTTCTATCCTTACTACTAGAAACATGCATCGCTTCAGCCACTAGTGTAACTCCACTATTTTTCATGGTACAATCTTCATCATTTTATTATGTATAGAATGTATAACCATTAGTTATATAACCACTGTAATATAATACTTACACACTTGGTCCAGCGGGTAGCCATCGAAGACGTTATGAAATTGAATTTGGATTTTCATCCAACAGCTTAAAAATATGGTCCTTAAACCATCCTATAAACTGGTGATTATGTGTATCTGATAACCATTTTTCAGCCCTCGAGGGATTCAACTACCTACGAATTTCATTGTGAGTTTTAATATATGGAGAAAACTCCCAACTGTTATGAAAAACATAAAGATGAGCATGCTCCCGATCTGTAATACTGATTATCACAATTTCTCTTCCAGAAATTCCCTCACCCTCAATGCATCCAGTGTGATGAGATTTTGGGAGATCAATGCTTTCCACATCATATAGGTATTCAGTACAAAATTCAATGGCTTCCTCAACAATATATCTCTCCACTTTACAACCCCTCTGGCCGACATCAATTTTTTACATACCCTTTCAAAATTTTCATATACCGTTCAACAGGATACATCAATCTATAGTGCACAGGACCACAAATTCGAATCTCTCGCACCAATTGAATCATCAAATGAACCATCATATCAACAAATGATGGCAGGAAGAACATTTCTAATTCACATAATATGATGACAATTTCTTTTTCCATAGATAGAAATTTCCCCAGGTCTAAAACTTTGCTAAATATATCTTTGAAAAAGAAACGAAGTTCAGTTTAAATTTGACGAACATTCTTGGAAAAAATGCAAAGTGAAGCTATAGAAATTAGATCTTGCATCAAAACATGGAAATCATGTGATTTTAAACCTTTTAACTTCAAATCATTCATTGACACAATGTTCCGGATATTTGATGAGTACCCCTCCAGAACCTTTACATCATTGAATAAGTTGAAAAACTGATATCTTTCTGCCCTAGAAAGAGTATATGCAGCTGGAGGAAGAAACATTCGATTTTCACCCTTCACGGGAGCCAACTCTTCTCGTATTCACATTTCAACCATGTCCAACATTTCCTTAATTCCATCTTTTGTTTTTTCAGGGGAATTTAGCAACATTCCGATAAAACTGTCACATACATTTTTTTCCACATGCATCACATCAAGAAAATGTCTGACGTACAAACAATTCCAGTATAGTAATTCATAAAAAACTGATCTATTTTCCCAACCGATTATCGTAAGGTTTTTCGAAAATGTTTTACCAAAAATAGTGTTTAGATCTTTTACTTTCCCAAAAAGCTGATCACCTGTTAGTGGAGACAGTATTGCGCATTTTTCTAAACATCCATTGAATGATGTCGTCTAAGTTCGGTACTTATGTCGACGTTGTAGAAATCTACGATGTCCTAGAAACACAGATTTCAATGAATGTTTCAACCTAATCGATTATGTATCTTCTTCGCACATGGTACACCCTTGAGTTCCTTTAATGTTATAGCCTGAAAATTTCCATAAGCAAGGAAATCATTTATTGTCCCATACAACATCGCTCTCAACGTGAAGTATTCATTTTTATAAGCATCATACAACATTACACATGAGTCCCACAATAACATCAAATCCTCGATCAAAGGAGCCAGATAAACATCAATATCATTACCTGGTTGTTCTGGTCCTGATATAGGCCTAGATAACATGATGAATTTCTGCTTCATGCATAACCAGGGTGGAAAGTTATAATTTACCAACATAACAGGCCATGTACTATGAGTGCTGGTTTAAAAACCAAAAGAATTCACTCCATCTGTAGATAATGCAAGAAAGAAGGTTTCTCGGATCTTTTCCAAATTCAGGATACTCATGATAAATTTTCTTCCATTGAAGTGAGTCAGCCGGATGACGTAATAACCCATCTTTATTTCTTTTATCTGCATGCCACGACAATTTTCTTGCAGTTTCTTCACTTCCATATAGACACCTAAACCTTGGAATGATTGGAATGTACCATACAACTTTCATAGGATTGGATTTGTCTTTATTTTATCAATAAGCACCACACTTTGGGCATTCTATATGTGATTTGTTCTGTTTGTGAAGCAATATACAGTCTTTCGGGCATGCATGTATTCTTTCAGGAATCATTCACATCAAGCGTAGCATTCTTCTAGATTGATATGTCTGGCTTGGGTGCTCATTATCATTCGAGAGCATGTCATTCAAGAGAGAAAGTAGTTTTGTAAAACTGAAATCACTCCATCTATTTCCTGTTTTCAATTTATACAACTTTAGTACAGCTGACAATGTTGTATACCTAGTGAACGCAACATACAATGGCATATTTGCACAAATCTTTAACTTCTGAAACAATTTTGGGCAATCACGGAGTTCATATTGAATTGTCTTTGTCATTTCCTCAATACATCCATCATCATCATCGACATCTGTAAACAAATCCTCCATACGGTCTTCTTCATTATCCATATTTGTATTCATATCTGGCGATCCATAAAATGCAGTTTTATCCTAGCCAGTAGCTACATTCTATTTTTTCTGTGTTTATTCCAACATTTATATCTCCGATATATTCCATGACATATCAAATGTTCTTCCATCTCCTCTGGAGTAAGAAGTCTAGAATAATGACAACGTAAACCTGGACAAAGGATTTGAGAAGGATCCTTTGCGTGATCCTTTGAAAACTTGATCAACTCATTCACCCCGTTCTTGTACTCTATTGTTAAACTATTAGCATCCATCCAATCTTTATTCGTCTCCATCCTACTAGAATATCAAATATTAGTATTTATGGTTCAGGTACACAAAACCAGAATTCCAAATACAGTAGAAGAGAACCACTTCCGTATAAAAATGGAGATTAATAGAGCCTAACCATTAGTATTTATTGATCGTGCCTAAATACTCACTGTTGGTGGAAGTGAAACCATTCCTGATGATAATGAGAAGAAGAAATGGAAACCAAAATGGGGGAGTGAATCAAAATACCCCAAAAAAGACGGAAAACCATTGTATTTGAGAATAGGTTAGTGTCTTTCATGTTGGCTAGAAGGAAACCTAATTTATTTCAATGAAAAGGTTAATTCACAATAAGATACCATCCATTCCATATATTATTTTCATTAATAGGGTTATTTTGTTCATCATAATGATCGAAACATGTCTAACCAACTTCAAATGGATAAAATATGAATTCATGAAACACGTGAATCCCAAAAAAAAGATATAGTATAGAAACACCCACTTGGAATCTGAATGAGTCTACTCAAAGGAAGAACATCATACATCTCCAACTACATCGATGCATTCTCATATACAACGACACCACTAGCTAGATAGTGGCCCTCACCAAGAACATCATACATCTCCAAATAAGAGACTACAACCACTAAAAATGAAGAACATCATAAGATGGAAATATACTAAGAACACATCCCTTGACACAAATAAGAGACTACAACCACTAACCATGAAGAACCACTAAGGGCATAATTTGAAACCTAAGGAAAGGTACACCCAAAATATACAAATGAATTCAAATGAAATACTTTCTAAACCAAACCATTGAAATCCTCAAATGTTCCTAACATCAAACCCCATCTTATCTCCTAATAAAATTCTTTGATAACACTATTTCATGGCCTATACCCATTTAGACTCTCTATTGGTTAGTATATTATAGTCTAGTGACCCCCTAAAACCATCCTCCAACATGTCATGGGTTACTGAATGCACCGTGGGTATTTATCACAACCATGTGCAATGTACTTCTAATAATAAATAATTGATATAGTTTAACATAATGTTGTGTAGATGATTTTTAGAATGATACCAAGTGAAAGTTAGTATGGTAAATATGTGTGACAAGAAATTTTTGGTCTAAATAAAAGGGGATATAGCATAATTAGTGTATTTTGGATTCACAAAAAATATGACTCTATGTGGTATAGGGTTTTTTCAGCTTGTAGGAGTATGGACCACTAATGAATATGGTCGTCTATGTGGGGGAATGTTTTAATTTAGATTATGGCCTAATATGTATGGTTCCCATAGAATAAAACCCAGTTGAATTGGATATTTGGGCTCATTTCACAAGGTGGATCACATTTTTCATGTGAGGAATCTACACCAATTTGGTTCATAAAATATATTCATAGCACATAAGGACTGCTATATTCATCAACTAATGAATCGTGTTCTTATCACACCAGGTATGAACATAAGATCACCTACTAAGGGAAATGCTTAGAGATTGTATGCTCATCACATAGGAGATTCCTTGGCACATCGCCTCAAGAATCTCATGCTCCTCATGTGAGGTATAATCATAGGATAATTACCTAGGAGATGAATAAGAGATCTTATTATCATCACGTAGGGGATTCTAAGGCATATCCCCGAATGAATCTATTTATAATCTCATGTGGTATAATCAAGGTAACATTATTTGGGAGATATAGAAGATCTCATATTCCCATAACATAGGGACTTCATATTCTCTTCACCTAAGGAAACCTAGGATTATCACCTAGAGTTGGATTTTTCATGAATTAAGAGTGGTCATAGGTTTATATCTCAGTAAAGGAACTCACATATTTGAATTTTAGAAGAGGGAACCACCCGATACAGTCATCGCGTAGGGGGTGAGAATAGTTTTATAGCCATCGTTTTATTTTAATCCATGATGTTATTCAATTACCACCAAACCCTTTTCAATTTCATCATTAACAACTATATTCTATGTCACTGGGAAACTAAAAAGAAAAACCTATATCAACTAACGATGTCATCTCCCACAATAACCCACTCATTACATCTTTTTAACAATGGAAGGCTTGATGCCTCCCCACTGCACGATTTACCACATTAACCATCTAACATTTTCTCCCAATGGAATTTATCACAACCAAACTAATAAAAAACTTCTCAAACAACCACACCAAAAAACAATGATGATTATCAAAGATAAAAGTAAACAAGCACCATGTTCTTGAGAAATATAATGAAAATTAGAAAACACATGTGATTCATCCACTTTACATCATTTTCCATCAAGTATGGTCCATTTTCTTCAATCGGTCAATCCATAATACTCACCCATTGAATAAAAAAGCAGGTTAAAAAATGATATAAAAATGGGAGAGGAGAACAATATTGAAAAATGATTAGGAAAACATGCTTTAAAGGAGATCCTGCAAACCAAATCTTGAAACCGTTGCGGGCGGTGGAGGTCCGGCAAACTGAAGCATGAGGGCGGCGGATGTCCATAAATGAGAACTTAGCGGGCGGTGGAGGTCCGAAAATGAGTAGCGAGGGTGGCGGAGGTCCGGAAACGTGATCTCATCGGGCGACAGAGGGGAGTCGTAGAGTTCTAGTACTGCGAGAGCATTAGGCCGCGATAAAATTAGGGCACTGTGCGACCGAATTTATAAAAAAATGCACTAAGGTTTTATCAGCGCTAAAAAAGTGCTGATAAAGACTACCTTTATCAGCACAAACATTTTAGCATTGATAAAGGTGTCCTTTATCAGCGCTCAAATTTCAGCACTGATACATGGAGTCTTTATCAGTGCTTTTTAGCGCTGATAATAGTACCCTTTATCAGCGCTAAAACCGCATTGATAAATCCTTACTGTATTAGAGCTAAAAGTTTAGCGCTGATAAAGGTTACCCTGTATCAGTGCTAAAATTTTAGTGTTGATAAAGGAGTTCTTTATCAGTGCTTTTCTAGCATGAATATATGGCCTCTTTAGCAACGCTAGAAAAGCGCTGATAAAGACTCCCTATATCAGCACTAAAATTGTAGCGCTGATAAATAACTCCTTTACCAGCGCTAATACAGGGTAACTTTTATCAGTGTTTTTTCTTAGCACTGATATAAGGGGGCGCTTCCCTTGCCTATTTTTGTAGTAGTGCTTGGTTACGACACTCTTGAGGGATATGCTTATGATATTTAACATTTTCATTACAATCCATTCTGAAATATTTAAGAGTAAATACATTCTCAAAGAAAACATTTTTTATGATTATTAATTATATGAATAATATTTTCAATTTATGTTTAGTATTATACATGTTTGTAATTATGAATTGTGATTCAAAAACTATACTACTGTAGGCCATTGTTTAGAAACCACATGTAGTAGATGTAATGAGAACTCCAGCAATACGCATGATTCAAAGAGTAAGAAGGATCACATATTTCATGGTATTAAGCTGGCATTTATAAGGGAAATAGTCTCCCACATATATTCATCATATGAAGAAATAGTATCATGTGTCAATAAGATAAGTAAATAATTCTAGGAGTCTAATGGCCTTGAAGGGACGAAATAGAATAAAATTATTGTAGAGAGACAGATGGATAAAGGGAAGAAGAGAAATACAGTTATTCCTATATGTTATAACTGTGGAATGAATCACCTTGGTAAATTATTGAAGGTAATGAGAGTTTGTTATAAGTGTGGAAAAAAGGGACACCAAGTATGTGATTGAAATGGAAAGAAAAAGGTTTCAAATTTATAATGATTCATCTGCATAGAGTTGGGACACTACACGAATCAATGTCCAAATTATCAGAGTATACATCAGATGATGCAATTAGATAATAATTGGGTTATGATACTACCACAGATGAATATGAATCAACAGTGTTCTTATGTTGTTTTTAAAGAATAATTTCATTTGAGTGTTTTATCAACTATGTATTGGTGATATGAATTATCGAATAAATAAGGATTGTACTACAATGCCATTTAATTGAGGATTTGAGAATATATGGTTCTAATAAATGTGACTCAATAGCATGTTAATTTTTTTGGAAAATACGTTGTTGAAGGAAATATTAACCTTAATATCTTTCTAATACTGTTTTAGTTATTTGGGGATAAGATATGATTGATTTGGATAAATTATATTTGATATTCTTGACTACTTTGAAACTAATTAATTATTTGTTTATTCAATTATTGTTTGAGTTTAAAACATTTTTTGATATATGTAGTATATCCAATATTCTCTAAAGAATAATGGAGAATGAATGTTATAAATAATGCTTTATGATAATTCAGGGTGTTACCGTGTTTTAAAAGAATACATGATGAAGGTATTCACTTGTTGTTACTTGAAAAAAATTATCTTCACACTATTTACCTTTGGTATAAATTTAAGACTGTGAGTTTGGGCAAAAGTATTTTGGATAAGCATAGATTTTATAATGGATAAAATTTGACATTGGATAATATTCTTTAGGTTCATGCATTTCTTATGATTATTTTTGGACAGTTAAAAAAGGACAACCAAGTAGACGTGCGACAACCTACCACGTCCAGCAAGGCCGCGAGACATAAACCTGCTACCAAAGGACGACAAGTGTGCATCACCTACCACTGGCCAGTGTGTTGTCCTAGTTAG
This sequence comes from Viscum album, assembly GCA_963277665.1. Taxonomy (NCBI): domain Eukaryota; kingdom Viridiplantae; phylum Streptophyta; class Magnoliopsida; order Santalales; family Viscaceae; genus Viscum; species Viscum album. Next base: position 1,091,089,309 of record OY728143.1, on the reverse strand, counting down.
CATATAGTTATTATTTTTTAATAGTCTGACTAATCAATTATAAATATATTATTTTTGGATTCTTTTAAAATTTGGATAAATAAATATTATTGAATTCTATTATCCTTTAGAGTGAATGATAATTTGTGCTTGGAATTAGTGGAAGGATGAAACTCTACATGTCAAGTATATTTTTTCCACATATTATATGAATAAATTAATTCTTAAACATTAGGTATGGTATCATAAAACCATATATGTGTTCTTCTAATACCTTATGTTTTGTTGAACCGATGATATTTTAAATCATCATAGATTGATGTCTTTTAGGCCCAAAATTGTACACATGTCAGTGACTGATGACCTCAATCAATCCCAATATATATTTACGTTTTTACTCCAATTACATGTATGTAACTTCCAAAAATGTTCTCCTAATCGAGATCATAATTTGGTGATGAATTTTTAATTTCCCTTTCCATCTTACTAAGACTAAATTTTATTTACCCAATTTCAAATGTGGTTTTCCCATAATGGAATTTTTATATTTTTAATCTTTTATTTTTGATGAAAAATTTAAAATTGAGAGGAATATATTTATTAATATTGTGAAGAATGTAGAAACACACGATTTCATAGCGCATTATCTCTTCAATGTAATTCAATAACTTGTGCAACATGCAACACCATGTTTGAGAGAACCACTACTTACCAAGTCATAGTTCAAAAACCAGTTATGAATATTTATAACTGACATTTGAATTTAAAATATTCCATATAATTTTAGATTCCATTTTATGCATTTCTTAGATATCATTTATGAACAAAATCAATTTTTAGATAAAAGAAGCATTTTTAAAAAAATGCAACTTTACAACCACTTAATGGCGAACCAATTTTAAAACCAAAATTTTAAACTTTTATATATTTAATTTAATGAAATTAAATTCTTCTGGATAACAGGTAAATAAAAAATTTAGTTTGGATAATTTTTTTTTCTTTTCTGATAACTTTCAAATTTTGATGAATACTGAAAAATGCTAAATTTTAATTTAGAACCCCTTTTTAATCCAAATAATTTATATTGTTGACTTTGGAATTTGAATAGTTTGGAAGTATAATTAGATTATATTATTATAATTTAATACAATTTAGGACATTATAAGATATTTCACATTTATATTTGATATAAACACTTGTCAATCATTTGATAGTTTTTACTTTTTATAATCCCACTTTTTCTGTTTTGGCAACGAGAATTAACTTTAAATTAATTAATGAAACTTTTATGTTTAGAATTTGGTAAAATAGAATTTAATTTTGAATTCATAATATCAAAATTATATTTGGGTGAATTTTTGTTATTTTTATGAAAACATTCATTTTTGATGAAGAGTTAAAAACACTCCGTTATTGTTTAAACCTGACTTATTATTATAATAATTATTTAGTTTATTTAAAAATATTTTAAGACAAAATAGATATATAATATCAATATATGTTCAATTTAATTCATTGGGGTAATTTTATAATAAAAATAGATTTATAAAAATTTATTGATCATTTTAACATCTTTTACGCAGCTTCTAGGCACATTTGAAAATTTCCATAAAAAATAATTTTACCACTTCTACAAATTAAATTTTAAAAAAATGAGACACACCATTGACATTAGTAAATAAAATGAGGTTCTATAAGATGAAAATAGTTTTTTGTGAATAATAACTTTTGGCTTTTATTAACCACATATTAAATTATATAGGGTAATTAAAGGTAAAAATGATATTATAATCACCATAACACAAGTCCTAATTCTACTGGATATGTCTATCTCGACCAAAACCAATATTAGTAATTTATTATTATCCATTGGTCCACTTGTATTTTATTAGGACATTTATTATTATTTTATTTAAAGAAGAGTTAAAAGTGTTAAATTAACCGATTAATAAATAAAACATTTGTAATATAGGGTTATATATAATATAAATTAGACTATATATATTCATTAGGAAGATAAAAGTATTTTCTATATAATGGTATGTTATATATAATTTGAGTTATTAAACAATTAAATTTATTTATGACACAATGATGATGCAGTAACTACATTATCAATGAATGATTAAAATAATTGATATTATAACCATAAAAATAAATGTAAATTGAGTCTTCTGATGCCATCCACGAATTTTATAGATTAATATGAAATGTTAGAGTTGATTCAAATAATTGTTTTTCGATGTAATCATTATGTTATGACTTTCACAAAAACCAAATACTAAATAGTGTCAAAATAGACATAAATGATTTTTGAAAACAAATACCATATTATGAAATTATTTAATATTCCTAAATTTATAAGGTTCATCAAAATGATCTTTATAATGATATATATGTCATTAATAATCCACATGGTGTTCGCTTCCCTTTTTATTGTAATTCTATAATAAATTTATTCTAATATTACATGAATACATGGTAAAAGTTAAACTATTTAACTATGAATTAAATCTAAAAGATAAGGTCAATATGGTGTCATAAACCTATCTATAACCTATTGGATGAGAGATTTTAGACCTATACCCACCTTATCATTGAATTAAACCATTTTTTATCCATTATAAACTGAATATGATATTATAATAAATTAATATTTTATGCTTTTCCTAATGTGACCCTCACCTCTCTTATAAAAGGGTACATCCCCTTCTCTCAAAATCACACCTTTAAAGCCATTCAGATCATCCAACCCCTGCCCAAATAAACATCCAACTTCCATCACTTAATCTTTTAAGCCTTACCTTGATCATAAGTCTAACTTATTGTTCACTTTTTTTCAAATCAAAAGGAAACCCCTAAAGAAGAGGTATTTATTTAACCACCTCTTTTAAAATTCTTTCCTATATCCACATTCAATTTCATTGTTATTTCAATAAAAAAATTTGAACTCCAGTATATTTTATATATTTTGATGTTATTATAAATAGGGTACATCAATTTTCATTTTTCTATTCATCCTATGAATGATAATGTCACTGTGCATGCGTACTTACGTCTTACCATCTCCACACTGTTGGGTAATTTGTTATTCAACAATATGTTATTTGGATAGATATAATGATAATTAATATGTATATAAATAATTAATATAACATTCATTTTCTATGTAAAATTAATATACCATACAATTACACACTTTCTAATAATTTTGGATATGATATCATCGCTCGTGTGTATGTACAACTTACTGTCTCTACGACGTGATGTGATTCATTTCCACGTTTACCATTCAACGACATTTATAAAAAATATATATTATTAATATGTATATAATATATGACATAATAAATCTGCTATATATATATATATATGTATGTATGTACTGACATATATCTGATTCACTTACTTCTGTTCAATGTGATATGAAAACAGAAACAACGTTTAGGCGTACATACGACCTACTGTCTCACAAAATGGTGTTTTCAATTTCATATTCCAATATATTATAAATATTTATATTCAAAATATATATTATAAATAAATCATGATTTATATTCTATTTTTATATAAATCTTGATGAAAATGATATGATCAAGAATAAAAGTTAAAACACATATGATTACGAAAGCAATTATTACCCGAAATGTTAATTTAAAATGGAAATCATTATTAAATGGGTATTATAATGTCATAAATAAATCATGTATGATATAATAAATAAAAATATTGAAATGGTATAATGTAATAACATACTATGGTCTTTACAAAGGTGGTTAAACATACCCTCGACCGAAGGAAAGTTCAAGGTAAGGGTTAATTCCTCAATTTCATTAATATCTGAGATTGTTAATGTGTATGTATTTCCTAGAACATATATTTTATCCATTTATATGCTTTATAAAATAGTTTTCAAAAAGATTCTTCTTAATGTACTATTTATCTAAAATATCATTTTATATGTTTAAAATATTTAATCATTTAAATCTGTCTTATTAATGTCCATGTTTTAAAAATGGTATTAAGGATTTATTTATATGGACTTGAATGTTATAAAATGTTAATTCCCTTAAAATTATTCAATTCTTTATGGGAAAATTTTATTCAAAAATATCTTCTAAATGTATTCCATTATAAATTCTGAAAATTTTAATTGATTTCATGAAAAGGGGTTATTTCACTCAAAAAAATTTACTGAATATTTTTAGCTTTATCAACATCTTTTACATGATATTATTATTGATTCAGGTTGATTTTTTATAATACAATTTTCTCTATTGTATTGAATGAGTTATGATATGTTTTACTATGTATTTGAATTTTTTTTATATTTCATGATTTTTGGCTAAAGAATTTACATTTCGTATGCTTATATTAATATGAATGGTTATTTTATGTTTCAACAATTACAAATAATGAATTAAATGGAGTTAATAAGTGATGGTTGGACCCGCTATATCACCTCGATGCATCGGTATGTCTCAGGACACAAACTAGTGTCTTGGCACAAGGCCTTGATAAAAAATTTATTTTCTGGCTTAACACGAGGCCTTAACTATGTTGGAATGATGTCTGGCATTATACATTCCCTCATTAAGAAATTGACTATTATATGTGATTATTTGACTATTAGAATTTCAATGTGAATGTTTATATATAAATTATTGATTTATTTTCTCCATATTATGTTCAAGTTTATGATTAAAATGATGATGTTTTTATTAATCATATTTCCTTAATTGATTATAGCTTCCTCTAATGTATTTACCCTTATTGAGAATCTGAGCTCACCCCATACATATGTTTTATTTTCCCATGATTCTATGAACTGTATCATGATTTATATGCAAAGTTAAGCTAGGGTAATATTGGAATAATCATTTAATTATTTATGTTCAGTTTTTGGTTTTAATGTCTAATGTAACGTTCATGTATGTAATATATTTTCATGGACTACTAAACTGATCAGTCCTTCAGGATATGATTTTCTTGTAATCATTCCAAGTTATTAAAATAATGCACAGGCTCTAGGAATCTAGGGTTAGGGTGTTACAATTTGTATTATAGGAAGTTTAGAATAATACTTAGAAACTAGATTTAGAAATACTATGATTACACAACATTACTGTAAGATAGAATTTTTAAGATTAGTATAGAAGAACATCTTATAATAAGGGTAATATTAATATTTTGTGTTTTTTTCATGAACAACATCCCTGTATGGATACATGCTGGTAGAGGTTTCTTTGGCAATGATATACCTAGGAGTGAAACTCTGACATGGAGTATCGTGATTGAGCAGGGGTATCCTACTACATGACAATGGGCATTGCTGCACTCTTGGTTACGACACTCCCAGGGGATATGCTTAAGATAAATCACATTTTCATTATAAGACATTATGAAGGATTTAGAAGTAAATACATCCTAAAAGAAAACATTTTTTATTATATATTATATGGATAATATTTTTAATTTACGTTAGGTATTTTACATGGTTTTAATTATGCATTGCGATTCATAAAATAATGTTTTGTATGACAATGTTTAGAAATGGCTCCAAGTAGAAGGAATGATTTCTCCAGCAATACACATGATCTAAAAAGTAAGAAGTATCATATATTTCATGGTATTAAGACATAATTTAGAAGGGAAATAATATCCCACATATTCTCTTCATATGATGAAATAGTATAATTTCTTAATAAGATATTCAAAGAATTCTAACAGACCTATGGCTATGAAGGGAAGAAAGAGATGAAAAGGATGGTGTAGAGAAATATTATTAAATGAAAGATGTGAAAGAAAGATATTCCCGTATGTGATAAATGTGCAATGAATCACCTTGGTATATTCTTGAAGGTAATGAGAGATTTTTTATAACTATGAAGAAAATGGACACAAAGTATGTGATTTCGAGGGAATGAAAAATGATTCAAATTTATAATTCTTCATCCGTAAGGAGTTTGGACACTACGTGAATCCATGTCCAAATTATCAGTGTATGCCCAATATGATGCTATTGTATAATAATTAGGTTATGATAAAACAACAGATGAAGATGAATGATTACTGTTATTAGGTTGTTATTAATGAATTATTTCATTTTATTGTTGTATCAACGTTGTACAAGTGATATGAATTAGGGAAATCAATAAGGATTATACTGTAGTACAATTTCATTGACTATTTGAGATTATATAGTTCTATGAAAAGTGACTCAATACAAAGGTAAACATTTTTGGAAAATAAATGGTTGAAGGAAATATAAACATTAATATGGTTTTGATAATGATGTAGTGATTTTGGATTAAGATATGATTGATTTGGATAAATTATAGTCAATATTCTTGACAACTTTGAAAGTAATTAATTGTTTATTTATTCCATTATTGTTTGAGTTTACCACATCTTTAGATATAAGAAGTATATGCAGTATTATATAAGGAATAAATGAGAATGAATGTAATCAATAATTTATTATGATAATTCCAAGTGATACTGTGTTTTAAAAGAATACACGATGAATGTATTCACATGTTATTATGTGGAAAAAAAGATCTTCACTGTTTTTACCTTCCTTATAATTTTAGAACCTTTGAGTTTGGATAAAAGTATTTTGGATAAGCCTCGAATTTGGAATAGATTATCTTTGAAATTGGATACTATTGTTCCGATTCATGCATTTCTTATGATTATTTTTGGATTGTTAAAAAATTGACATCCCAGAGGTTGGGTGACAACCAGTCGCGTCCGACAAGGCCACGAGACATGAACCTGCAACCGAAGGGTGACAAGGGTGAATCACCTACCACTAAGAAATGATTTGTCTTTGTATGTATATTGTAGCTTTTTTTGAAATAGTCTCACAAATTAATTAAAAATTAATTATTTTTGAAACCTATACGATTTGGATAAATAGAATATTATTGAATTCTATTATTTTTTGGAGTGAAATATGGGTTTGTGGTAGGAATTTTTTGAAGTATGAAACTCTTCTTGTAAAGAATATTTTTCATTCCTCTTAATCTAAGAATAAATTAATTCTTAATATTTGGGGAAGGTATCATAAAACTATAAGGGTTTTCAACTAATACCTTATTTTTTGTTGAACTGATGATATTTTAAATCATTATATATTAACTCCTTTGAGGCCCTCAATTTTACACTTGTTTCTTGATTGAGGCCCTCAGTCACCCCCAATAAATATTTATGTTTTTACTCCAATTATATGTCTCTAATTGAAACCAATGTTCTCCTAATTGAGATTATAATTTGGTAGTTACTTTTTCATTTCCCTTTCCCTCTTATTAATACTAAATTATATAAACCCAATTTTCGATGTGGGTTTTCCACAGAAGAAATTTTCTATTTTTAACAATTTATTTTCAATGAACAATTTCAAATTACGAGGAAGTAATTTATTGAAGGATGGGAGAATGTTACACTCCACTATTTCATAGTATGTTATTTCAACAATGTAATTCTATCACTTGTGCTACATGAAACACATAGTTCGAGAGCATCACGACTTACCAAAGTCGCCGTAAAAAAATAGTTATGAATAGTTATTGCTGAATTTTGAATTTTAAATATTTCATATATTTTTAGAATCAATTTTATGTGTTTTTTAGACATCATAAAAGAACAAATTCATTTTTTCAGATAAATGATGTATTTTAAAAAAATGAAATTTTACCCACTCTTAATGGAGATCCATTTTTAATACTAATAATTGAAACTTGAATATATTAAATTTAATAAATTTTAATTATTCTTTAAAATAGGGAAATAAATATTTATTTTTGATAATTTTTTGGTACTTTTATGATAACAGTAATATTTTGATGAATAGTGAGAAATAATAAATTTTAATTGAGAACATCATTTTTAATCCAAATTATTTATAGTGTTAAATTAAGAATTTATATGGTTTGGAAGTATAATTAGATTATATTTTTATCATTTAATACAATTTAATAAATTATAAGTAATTTCACATTTATATTTGACCTAAACACATGTCAATCATATGATAGTTATTACTTTTTAAAAACCCACTTTTTATATTTTGACAACATTAATTAATTTTATTTGAATTAATGCAACTTATAAGTTTTGAATTTGGTAAAATAGATTTCATTTTTTGAATAAAGATTATCAAAATAATCTTTGGGTGAATTTTTGTCATTTTTTTGAAAACATTCTATTATTAGTGAATAGTGAAAAGTACTGTGTTATTGTTTAAACATGACATTTTTTAGAATAATTATTTATTTTATATAAATTTATTTAAAGTTGAAATAGATACATAATATCTATATAGGTTCTATGTAATTCATTGGAGTCATTTTATAAAAAAATTATATGTATAAAAATTTATTGAACATTTTAACGTCTTTTACCCACCTTCTAGGAACAATTGTAAATTTTCATAAAACATAATTTTAACACTTCTGAAAATTGAATTTTTAAATACAATGAAACATAGTTAACATTAGTATGAAAAATTTGGCTCAATAAGATGAAAATAATTTTTTGTGAATAGGTACTTTTGACTTTTATTTACCACATACAAAATAAAATAGGATATTTAAAGTTAAAAAGTTATTATAATTACCCTAACACATGTCTTAATTCAATTGGATAAGTTTATTTCGACAAAAACCAACCTTATGAATAAAATATGATCCTTTTGGACAAAATGGATTACATTTGGACAATTATTATTATTTTATTTAAAGAAGTGTTAAAAGAGTTAAATTAAAAGTATAATAACTAAACCATTTTTAATATAGGGTTATATATAAGATAAATTCGACTATAAATATTCATTAGACATATGAGAAGATTTTATATATAATGGTATTATATATATAATTTTTTATATTAAATAATTAAATTTATTTGTGACACAATTATGATGTAGTAATTACATTATCAAGGAATGATTAAAATAATTGATATTATAAATATGAAAATAAACGTAAATTGAGTTTTTTAATGGCATCCATGATTTTGAAGATTAATATGACATGTTAGGGTTGATTAAATAATTTCTTTTTGACATAATCATGTTGTTATTACATTCAAAAAACCAAATAGTAAATAGTGTCAAAATTGACATAAATGAGTTTTTAAAACTGATAATATTTTGTTAAATTATTTAATATTCCTAAAAATATAACGTTCATATATAGGGAATATATATTTATAAATACGTCCTTAATGATCCACATGGTGTTCTCTTGTCTTTTTATATTATGTTTATTGACCATTTATTATAAAGATACATGAATACATGGTAAATGATAAAATATTTACCAGAAAATTAAATCTAATAGATAATTTTAATATGTTGAGCTAAACCAGTATATAACCTATTGGTTGATATGTTTTTGACCTATCCCCACCTTGGAATTGAATTAAATAATTTCGGATTTATTAGAAACCAAATATTATAGTCTCATAGATTAATATTTTATGCTTATCCTAATGTGACCCTCACCTATCCTATAAAAGGGTACATCATATTCTCTAGAAATCACACCTCCAAAGACATTTAGATTGACCTACCCATGTCAAAATAACCTACCAAATTTCCTCACATAAATCTATAAGATTTACCTTGAGTAGAAAGACAACCTTATGATCCCTTTTGTTCAAATCAAAAGGAAACACCAAAAGAAGAGATAAATATTTTATCACCTCTTTCAATGTTCGTTTCTTCTCCCACATTATATTTCATTGTTATTTATATACCAAAATAACTACTCCAGTACCTTCAACATAATTTTATGTTATTATAAATATGGTACAACCATATTCGTTATTCTATTCATCCTTTGAATGATAATGTCACCATGAGTGCGTATGTAAGGCTTGTCGTCTCCACGTCATGGTGGAATTTGTTATTCAACACTATGTTTTTTGGGTGGATATAATGATGAGTAATATATATATAATTAATGAAAATAACATCCTAATTTCTCCATACAATTAATATTCTATCCAATTCCACACCTTTTAATCATTAAGGAATTGATATCTTCGCTCTTGTGTAGGTATGACTTACCGTCTCCATGACCCGTTGAGATTAATTTCCATGTTAACCATTCAACGATGATTGTAAAAATATATATTATTAATAAATATGAAATTTATATCATAATAATTATACCATGGATATATATACATATATATATGTGTGTGTGCGTGTACTTAAATATATATTATTCACATTCTTCTGTTCAAAATGTTATGAAATCGGAAACAACGTTTAAGCATACGTCCGACATACAGTCTCCATAAAAAATGTTTCCCATTTAAAATATCAATATATTATACATATTTATATTCCAAAAATATATTATATATGTCATTAACCAACGCGAGTCGACCCTGAACCGGTCACCCATGCCACCCGCTAAAAGTCCCGAGAGGCGTTCCCGATCCTCCCAGGATGGAGAAAAGCACCAAGGGCATAATTATTATACATAAGGGAACAATTTAACCCATAATAAACAATAAAACAAATATCATAAAGAAATGGATATCCCAAAATACATTTAAATAAAAATTGAAATGAACATTATTTGTACGAGAAACTGAATGTACAACAAAACCAACAACTCAACAAATTTAACCTAATAACCAACTAACTCCATGTGAACCCACAATTCACTCTCTAACACAATGATCACATGTTTCCTAAGGTGATCAAACTCAAGATAAAACCATCACAAGGGCTAAAAAAAGAAGACTATAGGCCGGATTATTAAAACACAGTAGGTTAGCCCGATATTCAATTCCCAATGCACATACATTAAAACAAATGAAACATCAATTTCATGTTTAAAAAAAATATAACGGTATGTTTTCCAAATGGGGTCCCATGGTTTAAAAAATTTTGCAGACAAGAACATGCATGTTTTTTAAACAAGAAGGCCAGTTACAATATTCAAAGAGGTTCAACTATAAAATTAAAATAGTTTTCAAGAGGGATGATTTAATGAATTTAATGTTTTAAATAAATCTCACAGACTCCAAAATTCATCAATGGATGAAATCATATGCATATGGTGAGTACAAAATAGCCAATGATCACTACTCATGGGAACACCCCTAGACACTAGTTAGTTGTGAGCACTTGGTACCTCATATCATGGTGAAAGTAACCATAATAAATATCTATTACCATGCACACGAGCCACTAGTAGAGAAAATACCCATAACCTAGTGGCCCCTCATAAAAATCATCATCATAGTTTATTTAGTGTTGTCATATTCAATATTTCTACGTGAAACAGGGGGAAAACCCCACAGAATCAATAGCATACTAGTAAATGTCCGGCCACCTAGATACATGGGATTCATTTTTGTTCTCAATAAAGTTACACATATTATAAATTAAAATTTTCACATAAATATTTTATTACCAAACCATAAACATCAAACATCCCACACGCATCCTTGACATTTCATTCGTGGATTAATAAACCACTAAAAAGTTTCGTATAACAATTTCATTGAATATAACGAGGCCATGCACATAAAATCCATTCAAAAATGCTATTTTAAGGCCCCAACCCATTAATAACATATCCAATGAGATCTAGAAGCCCACAAAAAATTAATAAATCAATTTCATGGTCCATAAAATGGCCCCAAAAGATAGAACATGAATTACACATGGAAACCATTTTTACAAAAAAAAACCCAAACATGCCTTTAAGCCTTACGCAATTCAAATATTTTACAAAGGTATGAATTTTAATTTTATTAATGAGGTGTATACACTCCATTTTCTAAAGAAAAATACAATCAAAGGACCCTAAAACACTCATGTTTCATATTCAAAACACATCCACTTTCATAGGGATGTGAAACATGCAATTTTACGACAACTCATGAAAAACATGATATAAACCAAAAATCATTTATTTGAAAATCCAAATACAAATTTTAAATCCATATAAGGAACCCCATAATTCCATTTATCATTCTTACAATTCAATTATAAATCCACCAAAATAATTTTAAATTTCACTAGACACAGGAAAGCGTAGAAGGCAATTTACTCAACAAATGACTTGCCCTTTTTAAACAAAATAATATTTTTAACAATATTAAAATGGATAAAACCCCAATTTCAAGCCATATTTTATTCGAGTTACTATAACATGTTCAAAATAACATAATCCAGGTACTAAATCTCGCAAAATTGTTTCAAAAGATAGAGTAACATTTAAATAATCATGTGTTGTGCACTTTTATGACAAAACAACACTACATATCACAAAACAAGGTTTAAAAACCCATTTTTCACACCAAGAAAATTATACAATGACTAAAAAATAGTTCTAAACATACATATATCAGATGTGAACAATAATAAAATTATGAAACATAAATGATAAAGTCATTTTCAAGGTATATCCATCAAAAAGTCCTTGGAGTAATGGAAACACACAACAAATCTCTCCATCTGAGGGTTTACAATCTCTAAACTTATGAATACCTGCCCAAATCGAACAAAAACACCATAAAAATCAAGGGATAACAGAATCCATTGTCGATCATGATTAGAGGAGATTATAAAACCAATAAATAATGAAAGGATGACGAAGAGGGAGGATAAAGGAGAAGGAATATAACAGTTTTAACTAGAAAACTCATTTTCTTCCATTAGATCTGAACCCATAGAGAAAAGGGAATGTTTTGTAACCTCTTGGATATTCTCATATTGTATAAAAAAACTAGGTAAATAAGATTTGTTTGAAAAAGAGCTCAAATTGAATGATTTATGTATGAAACTATTTACCGTCACAATTCTGGACGATTTGAGGAAACCTGAGAACTTTAGCCCTAATATTTGATTAAAATGGTCTCTAAAAAGGTAAAATAGATAATTAGGGGGAGTTTAGGTATTTTGGATTCGAGTGGGAGGTGAAATAACTGAAAAATATTAAAATATGAAAAACATATAACAGAAACAAATTATTTGTTTAAAACTAGAAATGTGCCAATAGGCTGGCCCAATACCTAAATAAGTAACCCAAATTTAGCATGATTATTAATTATTATGTGGTTCAAAATGATATGGAGGTTTGAATATGTCAGTGGAGGAAAATTATGTTGTAGAACGGCTGAAAATGTTGAATAAAAGTGTTATAAAAGAAAAAAATTTGGTTTCTAAAAGTGGAAATGGGCTCACGGTTGGCTGAAATCCGGAAGTAACCACCCTCTCTCCAAAAATCTTAAACAAGAAATGATGGACCAAAATTAGAAAGATTATACATATATAGTAGTTCAAAACACAACATCAATGTCACCAATAAACCAAAAATAGAATGGGATTTTCGATGAATCTGATCAAAACTAATACATTAAATGGAAAAACACCTTGTGTGATAATTCTCCGAACCATTAAAGTTTTCTACCCCCGAAAAGTCATAACGCTTTTCAACTGACCGAAAAAAACATAAGTATTAATTTTCATCATGGTCTAGCCTCCAAATCCAATGATACACCATCAACCATTAATGAAACATAATCCTCTTACCTCAACCATAACACCAACTCTCAACAACTTCCCGATAATCAACTGAAATATCGAGTGACTACCTAGACAACCAAACCATGAACCCGGTTGTTGGGCCTTCTACCAATGAACCCAACAACCACCAAAACCAATGATAACTCACCAAAACCAAGGATTCTAGTGGATTACTTAATGAAATCCCTAACATTATGAAACAACTAGCACTACATATGTTCTTAGGAGTAAAAACAATGAGACCTGTGGGGGGTATCCGCACCATTATAACCCAACTAGCTACGAACAAACAAGAATTAAACATTAAATAGAATCAGTAATAACTCCCAAAATCCCCAAAAAAAACTCTCCTACAACAATATACCAACCCATCTTGAGGGGAACACAATATGAACACTTAATTCACCCACTCTCGAATGGAGGTGGCACGAACTGGACCATCACACTCTGCATAGATCCGAACCCCCACCAATTTGGGAGGGGAGGGAAGGTGACCCAATAAATGGTCCATTGATACCACAAAAGAAGAAAAGGAACTACCTCAATTAAATGGCTGAGGTACGAGCATAGAAAAACTACCCACAATCCTAGGGCTCCTGACTACGCACCATCTTCACTCTAAAACCTATGGCTACATCACTGATGGATGAAGCATCTCATGCCTTGCAGTCTGTCATTGATAATCTCCAACTTGTACTCCATACCTTAGTTCCACACAGTACCACATTACACTCCCCGGAAGAAACAATAGATCAAAAGACACCATGAGACTCTCTTCATAAACCACACATTTTTACCCAAACAATAACATAGAGGTACACACCAATATTTTATCCCACTCTAAACGATGAGAAGAATGAAGAAGGAACAAAAAAACGCCCACTAAACATCATCAAGAACAACTACTACAACCGAGAGAATCACCATAAAGGGATGGCACTTTATATCGATCCCAAACATCTCTCTATTTCAACAAGCAGGTTGATGGATCATTATAAGAGGGGGATTTAACATTTTAAACAAATATTTATGTTGATCAATGGGAATTAGTGCCAATGAAGAACCATCTATGGCCACATGACAATATCCAACACATACTTAGAATCCCACTGAACCTTACCCAAAAACTGAGCCACCTACAACATCTTGTCTCAAGATTCAGCAAGAGTATGACTTTTAGATAATAAGAGAGAATAAATGAATATTCCACACTTATATGTTATATGATAAACCATACACATAACCATCGGTTAATAACAAACAACACAATTTATCATCTCAATACACAGTTGAAAAACAAACTGACATGGCATATTTCCACAATCACCAATGGTGTTTCATCAATTCCCAGTGACATGCAGATTTCCATGCCACCTTAGGCAGCCAACCACCATTTCATATAGTCCATCCTTAAAGATATAAATAAAACCATGCAAGTGAGAACCCATGAAAACACCAATGGATTAAAGAATATAACATCATTCAAAAAAACATTTCCTTCCAAAGGAACACTAACCACCATGTAAAAAACCCCTTCTATATTTCACCAAAAAAACACACTTTATCGAGAAACATTTTCTTTATAATCTATCCCTTTTAATTTTTACAAATTTGAGAACATCCAAGATACTCTAAATAACCCCTTACCAATTTGTATATTTTAATAATGTATCTTTTCATAATCTGATGGCCATTGAGACCAATACCTATTCTAGGAAAACACAAACCTCTCAAGACGAATTTCCAAAACCAATTCCTCAAGTTCAAACACTTTTATTCATCCCAAAACAACCCATTTAAAAAAATAAAAAGAATCACCATAAAAAGATTCACACATTCAAAATATTTTATTTCAACATAAATCGAGTTTATATTAGGGAGAATCCAATCCCGCTAAATCGTTTCCACTTCCACCCAAAATATTGTTAATAAAACACAACCTTAAAAATTGATTCAAATATTTAATTTTTGAAAACACCTTTTACCATTTTTAAAATCTAATAATTCCTTTATAATCCATTTCAGAAATTCTCACAGAAGGATTTTCAAAACAAAAATAAAGAATTCAAGAAAGGTCCAAGAGTCCCACAAAAGGGAACTATTGTGTTTGGATGTCTTGTCTATATGGATAACAACCACATATCAAACACAAAAACGACACTGTGAGATTTATTAGGACCATTATCCATATCCACATCACTTTCCAGGCCCTGCGAGCTCATGGAGGCCATTAGTCAGACTCCCCTTGTCATATCCCAACACAAAAAAATCATACAGAACAAAGGAAAATAATAAAACCGCCGTTATCGTGGAAACCCAAGGAACATAAAGAGAAAACGTTCGTGACAAACATTCCAAAAATACCGCTCAATACCGAACAATACTACTCCATTAACATTTAAATCACCCCAATATTAAGGGAACTCAAAAAATAAAGGTCTACTAAGATCTGACCTCCTCAGATACAATTTTTCAAAGAAAGAGCCCGAATCGACCCTATATAGATCACTTCGAGCACCCACAACAAGTCCCAAGAGGCGTTCCTGATCCTCTCGATATGGGTAAGAGACCCAAGGGAATAAATCGAGTACACTGAGGAATTATTTCTCCTATATATAGACAATCAATATAACAACAGAATGAAATGGACAACCCAAATAACATTTATATAAAAATTGAGCTGAACATTATTTATACAAGAAACTGAATTTACAACAAAACCAAAAAAAATCAACTGATCAAACCTGATAACCGACTAACTCTATGTGATCCCTCTGGTCACTCTCCAACATAATGATCACATGTTTCCCAAGGCGATCAAACTGAAGCTGAAACCTACACAAGGGATAAAAACAGAAGATGACTATAGGCATGGGGATTAAAACTTAGTTGGTTAGGCTGATATTCTATTTCAAATGCATATACTTTAAAAAAAGAAACATCAATTTCAATTTTAAAATACAAATATAAATGTAGAATTTCCTATGAGGTCACATGGTGTAAACTAATTACCACACAAAAACATAAAAGTTTTATAAACAAGAACCCTAGTAACAATTTTCTATGAGGTGAAATATCAAAATGAATTTTTTTTTTCAAAAGGAATAATTAATAGAATTTACACTTTTAAATTAATCACACACACTGAAAAATTATTCAACCAAACACAATGTATGCCTATGATGAGTAAAGAATTGCAATGAGCATAACTCACAGGAACACGCCTATGCACTAGATAGTTGTGAGCCCCATGTACCTCATATCTCGGTGAATGTAACCATAATAAATATATATTCTAAAAGACTAGTGATATTAGAAGAGAGTATAACCATATACCCATAGCCCCTGGACAACATCATCATTACAGTTTAGTTTGTTTTTTCATCATCAATCTTTTAACGTGAAACATGGGCCAAACCCCAAGGGATCACTAGCATAATAGTACATGTCTACCCAACTAGATACTTGGGATTCCCTTTTGTGATCAATAATGTAACACATATTATCAAATAAAATTGTCAATTCAAAATTCAATTACCAAACCATAAACACACAAACATCCCTTAAACATGTTTCAGATTTCTTTCGCGAATCAATAAACCAAAAAAAAGATCCGTAAAACAATTTCAAGGAGTATAACGAGGCATTGCACATAAAAACCATTAAAAAATGCACCTTTAAGTTCAAAAACCCATCAATAACACAAAAAAATACATTTGGAATCCCCAAAACCAAATAATAAATCAATTTCATAGACCATAAAAATTACCCAAAAGATAGAACACGAATTACACATGGTAACCAATTTTTCAATAAAAATATCAAATGATCCCTTATAACATTCTCAAAATTATAATTTGTACAAGGTATGCATTTTAATTTTATTAAAGAGGTGAATATAAAAAATTTATAGTAGAAAAATAAATTCATAAAATCCCTTATAACACCATGGTTCCATATTCTAAACACTACCATTTTTATATGGATTTGAAACGGGCCATTTTCCGATAACTATAGCCAAAACATATTGTAAACAAAAAATAATTTTTTTGTAATACCAAATCCAAATTGGAAATCCATATAAGGGATCAAAAATAACATTTATCATTCTTATAATAAATTTATAAATCCAAACAAATAATTTTAAATTGCACTAGACACATAAATGCCAACCAGGAAATTTACCAAATAGAGGACATTCCAATTTTAAACAAAAAAAATTATTTTAAGAACATGACAAGGAATAAAAAACCAATTTCATGCCATATATTATTATAGATACATTAAGATGTTCAGAACGCAATTAACCCAGTTCTAAAACTTGTAAAAGTGTTTTGAATGTCTGCGGAACATTAAAACAAACACTTTGTGTGCATTTTTAAAAAAACAACACCACCTTTCATAAAACAAGGTTTAAAAAACCTTTTTTCACACCAAGAAAATTATCCAAAGGCTGAAAAACAATAATTAACATATAAATAATATGATAAAATTAATAAAAAGATCAAACTTAAATGATTAAGGCATGTGAATGTGATATCCCACCTCAAATCTTTGGCATAATGGAAACACACAACCATTATAACCATATGAGGGTCTAAAAACATTAAACCTATGATGACCACACCCAAATGAAAAAAACACTATGAAATATAGGGATAACAGAACCCTAGGTTGATGATGACAATGGGATATTAAAAAACGAAGAAATAATGAAAGGAAGGAGAAGAGGGAGGATAATGGAGAAGGAATCTCACCTTTTCAACTAGAAAACTCATCGTCTTCAATTAGATCTGCACCCATATAGAAAATAGAATTGGTTGGAACATCTTGGAATGGCTCCTATGGTCTAGAAGAATTAGGGAAATATGATTTTTGGGAAAAAGAGCACCAATTGAATAGTTTAACATTGATACAATTTATATTCACAATTCTGGACGATTTTAGGAAACCTAAGAACTGTCTTGCCAATATTTGATTCAAATGATCTCCAAAGATGTAATCTAGATAATGGGGGTGAGAATAGGTATTTTTTCTTCAGGTGGGATCTTGAATGACAAAAAAATATTAATAAATGAAAAATATATAAAATAAACAATCTTTTAAAAAAAACTTGAAATGGGCTTATGGCTGGCCCAATACCTAAATAAGTAACCCAAATTCCACATGATTGTGAATTCTTAATGGGTCCAAAATGATTTGAAGGATTGAATATGTCAGTAGAAGAAAATTATAAAGATGAATGGGAGAAAATATAGAAAAAACAAAGGAGTTATAAAATAGTCAAAATTGGATTTTAAAACTGGAATTGAGCATATGGTTGTCCAAATTCATGATTTAGCCACCCACTCTCCAAAAACTCATCTACCAGAAATGTGGAAACCAAATTAGGCTGATTAGAAATATATGGTATTTTAAAATTCAAATATTCTCTCACCCAAAAACCAATAAAATGATCGATATTTTCAATGAACCAGATCAAAACCATGACATGAAAAAAAACTGGGTGTAGCAATATATAAATCTAGTTTTATATTATGGAAGTATTTAAATCATGATCTAAATGATACGATCAAAAATAAAGTGTTAAAACATGTATGATAAAGAGATAAATTATTACATGAAATGTTAATTTAACATCTAAATCATTATTAAATGGTAAGTATAATGTTTTAAATGAATAATGTATGATAAAATAAATATGAATATGGTTTTGAGATAATTTAATAACAGAATATAGTTGTTAAATAAGTGTTTAAACGAACCATCAACCAAAGGAATGTTCAAGGTAAGGGTTAATTCCTCAATCTCATGATTAGATGAGATTTTTTATGTGTAAGTATTTTTTGGGACATATTTATTATCCCTGACAATGTTTCATAAATGAGTTTTGAAAAGGATTCTTTTTGAGGTACTCTTTAAATAAAACATCATGTTAAATGATTTAAATATTTAATCTTCTATATCATTATCATTAATATCAATGATTTCAAAACGTTTTTAATGATTTATTTATATGGACATGATTTTTTTTTAAAATGTTGATTCTTTTATAAAGTTCTAAAGTGGTATGGGACACTTTTATTAAATAATGTCTTTTAATTGTCTTCCTTTATAAATTGTGTGACATTTAAATTATAAGGATCTGACCATAAACAATACATAATCCTGAATTACATGAATAATTCACATTTAGGATCATTTCATATTTAGAGTTTTAGATAATTTAGCCACAACTATTATATATGATCTTGAGAATTACATGTAGTCACTAAAATTGAGTATGTATTTTTTTCATTAAATAAAAATTCTGAAAAAGGAACATGTCTTGTCACATATTTTATATAGAATCACCTTTTCGTGATCCCATCATTGACCCTATTCATCTTTATGTCCTATGGAAAATAGTTCAAAAAGTGGGATGAGTATAAAAGTATTAGAAATGGTTATAAAATATGGAAAGAAAACATTATCCATCATTAAATACAAATCAATAAAACAATATTTTTCAATAATAACATTCCTTTAAGAAATCACAAGATTAATGAATAACACACAAAAATCATTAATCATAAAAGTAACTTATGAAATTCATAACATACTTACATTTTAGCTATCATAGCTACATAGGGAGTCATATTTGGAATACCCATCACAGTATATTCTCTAAATATCTTAGGAGATACATTAACGTTTACCACAATCATGTTACCCAAGGAATTGGAAAGCTATTTAGGCCTCACCACCTTAGGTTTATCACGGAACAACCCGTATAAGTAAAAAATGCCCAATAAACTTAACATAATCATTATAGATAACACGATCATAATGGAAATATGACATTTCCACCTTCTAATCACAATATATCATTTCAAGATTTTTAAATAAACAATACTTTGTCAAATGATTTTCAAAACCATTTAAAAAATTTAATAAAGTGATTTTTCAATAAATGTTTCCCATACACATTGAGGATTTTAATGGAATTACAGTTTTAAAACCGTAATTTCCATAAAAATAATTACTAAAAACCTTTTTTAAATCATGGAAATTAACCATAAAAATTTAGAAGAATAATTCTCTATGCTTTTAAAAATAATTTTCAGTTAAAGAGTCTTGTAACACTTGAGAAACACTTGACTAAACATATTTGAAGAATAGAATAAAACAGAACATATAATATCATGAAAATAAGGGTATTCATGAGATAATATTCCAAAGGGAAATATATACACCATATGAAAGTGAATTGGTGCTTAACAACAATTAATCCTCAAGGGAATGTAAATTGAGACGAAATCCCTTATAAATATGGTATCCTTAGATTAAAAATAAATCAATTAAATAATTATGTTTGTTAAATAGGGATACAATCAATATAAGTGGACATTAATTGTGAAACAATCAGAGGAAATTCACACATATTTATAACACGACATAATCAATAAGTATAAGTTTAACCCAAAGAATTGAAATAGTGTTAGGAAGTTCCCTTATTGAAATTCAATAGCCTAACGACATCACTTTAAAATGCAGAAAAGAATTGACGAGGGTGAAATGGGTATATCATAACTTGAACATAAATATACATCATTAAGGATAGAGAAGAACATATGCCAACATTAGAAGATATAAATTAAAATACATAACAAAAAGAAGTATTTTAAAAAGAGTTGGGTGAATGGTTCCCAAACAAATTTGGTAATATATGAAACACACACCCCAAGAAACAAGGATAATTAAATGAATATATAAATACCCATAAATTAATTTATATTACACAAATAATAAAATCATTGGTAGTACATCCACAATATAAAGAAATAAAGTGGAAAGTATAACTTGATTCTCATGGGAATATATTGTGAAATGAAAACCCCTTACCACGTTGTAATCAATCGAGTTGTATATAAAAAAGTTAATAACCACTAAATGATTTACAGAATAAATTGATTGTAAATTTAATCAGGATAATATGTTCCAAATAATTGTATAGAATACACCACATGCAATAAATTTGTGGCTATCAATGGAAATCTCACGGTATTAAAAGTGAGATATGAAATCCTTTACCTCATGTCTGACTTGACTCATTTGTTCCTTGTTCATCCTCAATAACAGAATAAAGGTAATTTATACATTCATAAGAACCTTTTTAAAGTTTATTATTCCTTTTCTATCAATTATTACAATGTTATAAACATTATGTAATCATTTATGTTAATAACGTTCATTTTGTCGATATTTGGTACTTGAGTAAAAAAATGGACATCTTATAATAACAAGTTTTTCAAACAGTCAAAATTTCATTATATCCAAATAAATATTCATGATTTAGATATCATATATATCATATTTATGAATTATATACTGGTATTTATTATATTACATAGCATTTGTAGGTATGAAATGAAATATACTGTTCATGGAGTCGGTAAGCCATACGTACGCAAGAACGCTACTTTCATTTATATTTCATATTTTAATTGAATGAAAACATAATCATACATAGTTATTTTATTATTGCAGTATAATATCATATATAATTTCAATATATCCATCCTTTATATGACCCACGTATGGTATGAACAAGTCATATCACATTGAGGGGTGATAATATGCATTTCCTCAAATGAAATTTTCGCGTTTACTCATAATAAAAACCAAAAAAATATGAAATAATTAAAAATAATGAAGAATAAAGAAAACATAAACATAATATATGTCATATATAAATACAGTGTTATCATAATGTCCACCATATGAGGTGGTAGGAGATAATTGAACAATCATCATTTCGTGAGGTGTTAGTTTGACATCAAAAGAAAGAGTATGTTTTTTACCAAATAGATAGAGGTTTGTGTAAATGTAGTTTGAATACTTGTCATAACAACATACTAGTATATTGATGATACTGGTTTTGTTATAAAAAAAGGAATTAAAAGAGTTTAGGGGTTGTAGAAGTGAAATAAAAGAAAAGAAGTTAAGAGAAATTGTTACCATTAATTTGGTTAACTCCCATCCGTTTGAACCAAAAGGACTTCTTAAAGTGCCTTATGCCTAAGGTAAGATTTCAAGGAGGAGGATAGGTATCATTAGAGATTATCTGGCCAGGGGTTGGACAATACTGGGGTCTTGAGAGGTGTGAGTAATGAGTTTGAGGTGAGGGATTTTTATAAGGGGGAGGAGGGGTTCTTTAGGAATGTGTAAAAATATTTTTATATTATATAATGATATCCAGTTTATAAAGGTCCATAACTCATTAAGGTCGATAATAAGATGAATCATGGTCAAAATAAAATAAACCAATAAGAATTGGATAGGTTTTGTATGTTATTGTAATAATTATTATCATATTTATTTAAATCAGTTATTAACGAGGTAAATACTGCATCATTTTTGTGTCATAAATAATTTTATATATTTGATGTCTAAAAATTATAAAAAAAATACAATGATGTAGGAAAACTTATTATATTTCCAATGAATATTTAATAACAAAAATAACCTATACACCTCCACGTAAAAATTAATTTAATAAAATATATTGGTTTGTGTCATAGTTTCCTTTACATTAAGTTAATTAAAATAAAGTATCATTATCACTCCCAAGTGGCTCTATGGGTTACCAAAATAGACCAAAAGATTCCAATGGTCGTAAATGACTCATCAAATATGGTTAAAACAAGTGTTAAGGT
This sequence comes from Viscum album, assembly GCA_963277665.1. NCBI lineage: Eukaryota > Viridiplantae > Streptophyta > Magnoliopsida > Santalales > Viscaceae > Viscum > Viscum album. The sequence goes on along the minus strand of OY728143.1, from coordinate 1,091,066,074 downwards.
AATTATGTATTATTATGATATTTTATTACCTCGAATTACCCTATTTAACATTAACCTCGTTAAATAAAAGTCAAAAGTAACTATTCACTGAAAATTATTTTCATCATATTGAACCAAACTTTACTTACTAATAATAAACATTTATGTTGTATACTATAAATTCAATTCACAGAAGTTGTAAAATATTATTTAAATGAAAATGTCTGTTTTTTAACTATTAATAAGTGGTGTCACCGTTCATCAAAAATAGATGTTTTTTAGAAAAATACCAATAATTTAGCATCAGATATATTTGATATTACAGATAAAAAAATTATGTCTATTTTACCATATTAAAAACATTTAAGTTGCATTAATTAATTCAAAATTAATTCATGTTGTCAAAACAAACAACATTTTTTAAGAAACTATAACTACCAAAAGATCGACACTAATTTATGTCCAATTTCAAAGTGAAATTAATTCCAATGACCAACACTATACTAATTGGTAAAAATATAATGTTATTACACATTAAAAAAATAAAAAATATAATATAAACATATAAATTAATTAGATTAAAAGGAACTTTTGAATAAAAATAAAGTATTTTCACTATTCATTAAAAAAATGAACATTACCAGAAAAATAACTAAAATTAACCCACGATATATTTTGATGTCCCGAATCTAAAGAAAATTTTATTTTGTCAAATGTAAAATGTAAAACTGACCAAAACTAGATTTAAAGAGGGTTCTCCATTAAAAGGCCGAAAATTATCCTTTTATAGTATATTATGTTTAAAATTAGATTCATTCACATTATAAGCCTCAAAAAATTATTCAATAAATGTTAAAAATAATTAGAAACATATATAATCCTTTTGCGGTTAGTTCTATTCAATCCCTCCATTACAATGGCTAGGTGTTAACTACCATTTTAAATAATAATATTATATTATTATTGTGCAATGTATGATTTCAAATAAACCCATTTTTGCGTATCAGGTAGGAAATCGAACATAGAGTCCCATTTAATGTCTAATTAATAATTAGTTCACAAATATTAATAAATATAAAAAATGTCCTCTGCTTTATTTACCTGGGATGTAACATCCTTCCCCCTTTTGATAATTGTGTCCTCTCAATTTTAAAATTGGGCTTGGAAACTTCATTAAATGTCCCATATCAGAAAAGAGTCAGTAAAAGTATCACTTTAAAAGAATGAATGAAAAGTACAAAGGTCTCCCAAGATAACCCATACGAGTATTCCATGTTGGAAAACATTGATATGGAAGAGAGAAAAAATGGTCAAGTTCTAATGGAGAGTGGTAGAAAACATGATTAAATGAATGTTAACCACCAGAAAATAAAAAACATATGATGTGTCAAATGGTCTCGGATAACCCAGTAAGAAACGCAACCCAAAAATATTTATTTTACAATCCTTTTCATAATATTTAGTAATTCATTTACTACGTAGAAAAATAACATAAGGAAATATACTTACATTCAAGTAGTGTTTCATCCTTTAATAAGTTTCTACCAAAAACTAATCTATTCTCTAAACAATGTGCATTCAAAAAGGCTTGGTCACACCAATTGCACAAGACTAAACATATAGAGAATCCCTTAATCCACCATAGAAGAAATATATATTTCCCATGTCTTTAGACATCAACTAAAACCAAAATAGTTAGTGCGATATCAGATAATACCCGAAAATGATAATATTATACAAAAGGAAAAACAACTCTTAGTTTAAAAAATTTGTAAAACAATACCCAATATTCTACCAAGACAATTATACAAAAAACTATAAATAAAATTCATCAAAAGTAATCCAACCAATTATTGAAACCCAAATATCATAAGGATTTAATTACATAGTATTCCAAGATAAATCATAAAATTTATCTTCAAATAGCATTAGTTACTCATAAAGTATCATATTTAAATGCAATTAACCTAATCACAAATTCTCTATGATAGGTTAATCATTTTTATAAATAAACTAAATCATCATATGTTCACACTAAAAAATAGAATCTTCCAAACTAAAATTTCAACAATTATTCCACAATTGAAATCTTATAGCATTCTATCTTCATTAGGCATATTGTATTTCCTCAAAAGAGAGAACATCTTCCACAACTACCTTTCTCACATAATCACCAAATAATTTTTGTATACTATGTGTATCCATTTGTAAAAATTTATGTTCCCAAAATCAAATTATTCTTGTTCTATAAAATCATTTTACTAAAATAATATGTCATACTAACCAGGGACTTCATGAAGGCCAGTGGTAGGAGATGCACCCTTGAATCACTTCGGTTGTGGGTATGATTCCTACGGCCTTGCTAGATGCTACAGGTTGTCACCTATCCTATGAGTTATCCTTTTTATAAAACTAAAAAATAACCCAAACATGTATTAACCTTAATGGTTTTCTTATACCTTTCATTTTTATCACAATTAATTATTATCTCAACATATTAATTATTTAAGTCTTATATATATTGTCATTCTTTTTATTTCACCAGCATATGGTAAAGTAAAATGGTCCCCAAATAAAGAACATCATACCTTGGTCATGGTGTCCATTTGGTTTCATCGTCATCTTGTTCACAAAGGTAGAAGGTCCATGAATTGCAAAAATGATTTAAAGATCCTTCAAAATCATTTGCTTCCATCATCTAAATACACATTGTACAACATGGGTCATATGATTGTTCATATAAAAGTATATTTGGTTAATAATAATGTATGAAATATAATTTCAAAGAATTTAATAAAACATGATTTCTATAAAACAGTCCAACCGAATTTGAGTTGAATATTTCAGTAAAAGGTACTTTTAAAATACCATAGGATTGTTCTAAGAGATTATATTGTAAAAGAAAATATAAATATTTTGAGCATGGGTCTCCATCTTCATAACCTTTATCAATATAATAATATTCTTCAAAATTTTTTGATAAGGTAAAATATTTAAAAATGCCATGATAAATTTACCTTTCTAGAAAATATGATAATATTGTGAAAATATGATTTGTTTAAATTCAACCCCAGATCCACGATGATAAAGCGGTATAGTTGTAATGGCCCGGACCTCTTCGGCCGATTACTTTGTAAAAACCTTTTTTTATGTGGTCAATGCGGCGAAAATCAAAAATAATAATTATTATTAATAATAAATGGTGACGTGTTCATAAATTTTATTTGGGGTTTTGTTATAAGTGTTATACTAAATAATTATAATAATAATGTTGGTTTTTTTTGATAGATCTGGTAATAATGATTTAATGAGAATTATGTTTTGAATTAATTGCAATGAGATTTGAGATATAAGGATAAATAAGAGATGTTATTATTTATGATAATGGTGTTTAAAAAAATAAAATAATAATAATAAAGATAAAGATTTAAAATAGGTGTATCATGTGGGTTTTGATGGGAGGTAATCTTGCATGTTTTTAGGGAGACATAATCATTATTATTGAAAATAATTATGATAAAAAGAATGGAACTAATGGTGTAAAATCAAGGGAGGCGCCACTTTGTTGGGGAGGAATGAGATTGAAGAGAGAAGATGAAAAATATATTAATAAGGATATAAAATAAAAGATAAGATTAAATGAAAAAAAGAGAGAGAAGGAATACAAGGTGGGGCGTTTTGGGCATGGAATGAGGAAGAGAGAGGCACCACTTTTTGTGGAAGAAGGTAAGAAGATTGGAGAGAGAAACATGATTAAAGGAAATAAAATTTATTGAAAAATAAATATAGGAGAGAGGCGCCAAGTGTAATCCACCTAAACAAATGACTTTGTGCGTGAATCTCAAGGAGATTGGAGAGAGAATGTGAGAATTTAAGAATTAAATTAAATAATATAATATAATAATGTAATTATTAATTTTGGATGGGAAAACTGAATTTTGACGGTATCTTCCTCATGCGACCTCGGTTTCACGAACCGTCAGCGGCAGTGTGACCCTGACTACGAGACGGAAATTATGAGTCCAATATTGGATGTCTTTTTCGGGTTTTTAGATTGGGTACCTGAAACGCTCATGAATTAATTGAACATGAGTTTTTCCTTTATTATAATAATAAAAATATTTGTATTATATATTTATTATGTTAATGAGGAGCATGTGGGTGAGGCGCTATACATGGACCTCCCCATGTATATTATAATAATAAATCATATGGATTAAATGAGATAATAAATTAAAGTAAATAAATGGGGAGAATAAAGGGGGTTTATGATGAGGTTAAAGGAGGCGTAAGGGGGGTTTTTTTTCTTCCCCTTAAATGAACAATATTCATAATAATATTATTATCATAATAGAATAAAAATAAAGGTGATTGATTGGTGGTGGAGATATTTGGGCGTGAAAGCAAAAGGGGACCCAATTTTTGAGTGTATAAAATTCAAGAAAATAAATAAATAATAATATTATAAAATTTTATTATTATTTTTGGGTTTTATAATCTTAATTCGGCCGTAACTTCTTCATATGGTGTCGAAATGACGAACCGTCAGCGGCAGTGTAATCCTGTAATTAAGTCGGTCATTATAAGACCAGTGATGGATACCTTTTTATGAGTTATGTCTCGGGTCAACGAAACACACATATTAATAAAATTAACGTTTTTTTATTAAAACGCGTGGAAACCGCGTGACGTGTTGTGTGTTAACCAATAAAAACATGTAACGTATGTACGGTCACATCGTGTATTCATTAATGCACGCTGAATACGAATTTACCTATTCATTGCCTATATAAGAACGAGGTTATGTTTTATCTTCCATATCGATCGCTTCTTTGCCACACGACGACGCTCTTGGACGATTGAGAAGTATTCCTCCTCTAACTTCTTTGTCCGAGCTCCGAATTACGATCCGTCAGCAGCCACAGGTCGTAGCGATGAGAAGAAGCTTCTATGCCCGGACTTGTCACCTTTCCTCCCGACCTTCCTTCTCCAGCTTCCATCCTAGGAGGCGTTTGTCAGGTTTGGAGAAGGCGGAGGACACCGAAGGACGTCGTCGGAAGCGACGTGATCGGGACCTTTTGAGGTAGGGGTTTACCTTCGTCTCTCTATTTGGTGCAACATGCGGGGTGGGATATTTTTCTTTTGTTCCATGGGATGCAGTTGAACATTAAATAAAGATAATAACCAGATAAAGAAGGGTTTGGGGTTTTGTGCTGTTTCTATTGCCTTCCAGTTTCTTAATCTTCTGAATGTGATTTTGGATTGAAAGGCCTTTGCCTACTGAAAATCAAGGCCGTTTTTGGCCTTTTCATGCACAATTGATATCTGAATTGTTTGTGGTTGGTTTTGTTAAAACATGGAAAATGGATAAGCACGTAAAGAATAGCTGATTAAATGAGAATGAAAACCTTGTGTGATCACCCTGGTTGAACAAAATTGGAATAATGAACATGTTGGTGGTTTGGTTGTTTTGCAGGAAATGTTTTTGTAAACGATGGGGTTGAAATGGGAAGTGGTTAGTTGTGGAAAATGCCTTTATTTATGAAAAGTGTTTTGATTATGAAAAGTGTTTTGGAAGTAAAAGGTGTTTTCAAATGCGGAAATGTTTTGTGTGTGGAAAGGGTTTTATGTGTGGAACTTTGAAATAAATGAATGATGAAATGTTGTATGGTTGTGATAATCCTTTATAAATGAAATGGCATGTGATTGCTTGCGTTTTACCTAACCTTGGTTGTGGATGGCAGGGATATGTTTGTGAAATGTTTTGTCTGGATGATAGTTGCCCAGTAGTAATAATTTTTTAAACCATTGCATGAAACATGAAAACCTAAATGGGGTTGGGGGATGATTGTTTGGTTGTTGATGCATGCTTCGTGGTAGCAGTGCCGAGGAACATGCTCAGTTCCTCTTTTTAAGAAGCCATAGGTTGGGCTGTGTGTTTGGTATATGTATATATATAATTGTATCTTTGTGTTTTGTCGCACCACACCCATTTCAAGCACATAGTGCCGGACACTCCCATTTTATGGGAGAGGGTGTTCCCCCTTAGTTACTAGCTCCTTCCTGCTCCTTCTTCCATAGGCTATGATGGCTTGAGGTGAACTTACACCCAAGACTCTTCGGGTAGGTCTCAGAGGCTGTGATGGCTTGAGGCGACCTTTAGCCCAAGACTCTTCGGGCATGCTTACCGTTCCCAAGAACCTTCGGGATGAGGCCCAGGTGTCAGCGGGCGGGTTAGTGGTTGTGGCCCAGGTGTGTGCGGGCGAGATGCGTGGTTGTGAGGCCCAGGTGTGTGCAGGCGGGATGCGTGGTTTGGCCCAGGTGTGTGCGGGCGGGAAGAGTGTGGTAGCGTCAGGACGTTTGCCGTTAGGAAGAGCAGCATCTAATTAAGTGGGAAATGGTGCGGGGTACCCAATACTTTTGTTCTATATATATACTAAACTTGTTTGTGTTACTTGGTGAGTGTGACCAGTGAGACTGGGTGGATAGTTTTTTCCTTGTTAGTTTCTGGTTATTCTGTTTTCTCACAGAATCTTAGGGTGTCTCCCCACTTGTTCACGAGAGCTTTAGGTTTCCCTACTGAGTATACTTGTATTCTCACCCTACGTTCACTTTCAGGTTTCCAGGAGGACTACCAGGGCCGTGCGGGACCCTACTAGTCGGGCAGTTGGATTTGTTGCAGTTGTTGTTCTCTTGTTTTCTTTGGCATTGTACTTTTGATCTTCCTTGTACTTGTACCTTGTTATAAAAATTGTTTAAACATGCATGTGGGCTTGGTTTGGGTTTATTTATATACACTTGTTCTTTTACCTTTTTGGTGGTTGACTTGTCCTATTTCCTGATCCAAAATAATAAAAAGGGTAATGTCTCCCATATTTGTGAAAACTCATACCCTTGGTGCTTGTCGCCAACCTGGGGCCTACTGGAGGCGGGAATCGGGGGTCATTATCTCCCTTTCACCATTGCCAGCTCAGGAGGGGAATCTTTTGTGGGAGGGGGTCATGACAGAATGGTATTAGAGGCTGATGGTTGAGAGATAGGATGGAGTCTGGAGTTAGGCACAGTGAGGATTTCATGGGATGGTAGGGCAACAGTGTTCGTTAATCTTGGTGCGTGACATAGGCTAGGGAAGACCGGCTAGGACACGAGATTTTAGGGCCCCCCGTGATCTGATGCAAGGACTCTAAGCCTACCGAACGACCAAGTGAGACTATATTGATTGCAGGGTAGATACCCTAGGGAAGGTACATGCATCATCATGTTTGTGTTTTACTTGATTTGGGTGTTCTGGGAACGAAATTGAAATAAAATGATAATTAAAACATTGAGTTTTTCCTTACTACTTGGGCTTAGGCGATCCTTGTTTACCGTACATCTATGGCACTTGGACGTTAACAGAAATGCAGAGGAGTGGGACGCGGACAATTTCACGCAACAGATGTGGCAACCCCAGCAAGGCGAAAGATCGAGAGAGATGTTTCATGTTTTTACTTAAATGCTCTCGTTTATGATTTGTTTAAATCCAGGAGCATCACACTCAATTGTTGAAACTCATTCTCGCCCATGCTTTGGGCCTGGACCTTGTTTTTCATGAGTCTATAATGCTATGTTGTTTCCCGCTTTTCTTTAAATGTACGTGAAGAGCCCTATCATGTGGGGAGGGGAAGACCTAATCCCTAATCGAGACGCATTAATGTGGATGCGATTTAACCCATGCAGGTGAGTCAGTGCCGCCTAAAGAGGATAATATCTCAACATGGGAGAAGGAATTCCTCAAGCCATGTGTACGGGCAGTGTGTGGGTTGTACGTTGTTGGGCGCAGTGTAAGTTGGAAAAAAACCCTAATATATGGGAAAGGAAAAACCTGATCCTTAATCAAGACACATTAATGAGGATGCGATTAAACCCGTGCAGGTGAGTCAGTGCCGCCTAAAGAGGATAGTATCTTGACATAGGAGAGGGAATTACTAACTCATAGAGTTGTTGGTTGGTTCCTTGTCATGATGAGAGCCCTGAGAGGTATCTTGTGGAGTGGTTCTTCAGATCCTTTCCTTCTTCTGGGTTAGTTTTTAATTCTCGAGGACGAGAATGTTTTGAGAGGTATCTAATGTAATGGCTCGGACCTCTCCGGTCGATTACTTTGTAAAAACGTTTTTTTGATGTGGTCAATGCGGCGAACATCAAAAATAATAATAATTATTAATAATAAATGGCGACGTGTTAATAAAGTTTATTTGGGGTTTTGTTATAAGTGTTATTCTAAATAATTATAATAATAATGTTGGTTTATTTTTGATAGATCTGGTAATAATGATTTAATGAGAATTATGTTTTGAATTAATTGCAATGAGATTTGAGATATAAGGATAAATAAGAGATGTTATTATTTATGATAATGGTGTTTAAAAAAATAAAATAATAATAATAATGATAAAGATTTAAAATATGTGTGTGTCATGTGGGTTTTGATGGGAGGTGATCTTTCATGTTTTTTAGGGAGATTTAATCATTATTATTGAAAATAATTATGATAAAAAGAATGGAACTAATGGTGTAAAATCAAGGGAGGCGCCACTTTGTTGGGGAGGAATGAGATTGAAGAGAGAAGATGAAAAATATATTAATAATGATATAAAATAAAAGATAAGATTAAATGAAAAAAAAAGAGAGAGAAGGAATACAAGGTGGGGCGTTTTGGGCATGGAATGAGGAAGAGAGAGGCACCACTTTTTGTGGAAGAAGGTAAGAAGATTGGAGAGAGAAACATGATTAAAGGAAATAAAATTTATTGAAAAATAAATATAAGAGAGAGGCGCCAAGTGTAATCCACCTAAACAAATGACTTTGTGCATGAATCTCAAGGAGATTGGAGAGAGAATGTGAGAATTTAAGAATTAAATTAAATAATATAATATAATAATGTAATTATTAATTTTGGATGGGAAAACAGAATTTTGATGGTATCTTCCTCATGCGACCTCGGTTTCACGAACCGTCAGCGGCAGTGTGACCCTGACTACGAGACGGAAATTATGAGTCCAATATTGGATGTCTTTTTCGGGTTTTCAGATTGGGTACCCGAAACGCTCATGAATTAATTGAACATGAGGTTTTCCTTTATTATAATAATAAAAATATTTGTATTATATATTTATTATGTTAATGAGGAGCATGTGGGTGAGGCGCTATACATGGACCTCCCCATGTATATTATAATAATAAATCATATGGATTAAATGAGATAATAAATTAAAGTAAATAAATGGGGAGAATAAAGGGTGTGTATGATGGGGTTAAAAGAGGCGTAAGGGGGGTTTTTTTCTTCCCCTTAAATGAATAATATTCATAATAATATTATTATCATAATAGAATAAAAATAAAGGTGATTGATTGGTGGTGGAGATATTTGGGCGTGAAATAAAAAGGGGACCCAATTTTTGAGCGTATAAAATTCAAGAAAATAAATAAATAATAATATTATAAAATTTTATTATTATTTTTGGGTTTTATAATCTTAATTCGACCGTAACTTCTTCATATGGTGTCGGAATGACGAACTGTTAGCGGCAGTGTAATCCTGTAATTAAGACTGTCATTTTAAGACCAGTGATGGATACCTTTTTATAAGTTATGTCTCAGGTCAACGAAACACACATATTAATAAAATTAACGTTTTTTTTATTAAAACACGTGGAAACCGCGTGACGTGTTGTGTGTTAACCAATCAAAACATGTAACGTATGTATGGTCACATCGTGTATTCATTAATGCACGCTGAATACAGATTTACCTATTCGTTGCCTATATAAGAACGATGTCATGTTTTATCTTCCATATCGATCGCTTCTTTGTCACACGACAACGCTCTTGGACGATCGAGAAGTATTCCTCCTCTAACTTCTTTGTCCGAGCTCCGAATTACGATCCGTCAGCAGCCACAGGATCGTAGCGACGAGACGAAGCTTCTAAGCCCGAACTTTTCACCTTTCCTCCTGACCTTCCTTCTCCAGCTTCTATCCTAGGAGACGTTTGTCAGGTTTGGCGAAGGCGGAGGACACCGAAGGACGACGTCAGAAGCGACGTGATCGGGACCATTTGAGGTAGGAGTTTACCTTCGTCTCTCTATTCAGTGCAACATGCGGGGTGGAATATTTTTATTTTGTTCCATGGGATGCAGTTGATCTTTAAATAAAGATAATAACCGGATAAAGAAGGGTTTGGGGTTTTGTGATGTTTCTATTGCCTTCCAGTTTCTTTATCTTCTGATTGTGATTTTGGATTGAAAGGCCTTTGCCTACTGAAAATCAAGGCCGTTGGTGGCCTTTGCATGCGCAATTGATATCTGAATTGTTTGTGGTTGGTTTTGTTAAAACATAGAAAATGGATAAGCACGTAAAGACTGGCTGATTAAATGAGAATGAAAACCTTGTGTGATCACCCCGGTTGAACAAAATTGGAATAATGAACATGTTGGTGGTTTGGTTGTTTTGCGGGAAATGTTTTTGTAAACGATGGGGTTGAAATGGGAAGTGGTTGGTTGTGGAAAATGCCTTTATTTATGAAAAGTGTTTTGATTATGAAAAGTGTTTTGGAAGTAAAAGGTGTTTTCAAATGCGGAAATTTTTTGTGTGTGGAAAGGGGTTTATGTGTGGAACATTGAAATAAATGAATGATGGAATGTTGTATGGTTGTGATAATCTTTTATAAATTAAATGGCATGTGGTTGCTTGCGTTTTACCTAACCTTGGTTGTGGATGGCAGGGATATGTTTGTGAAAAGTTTTGTCTGGATGATAGTTTCCCAGTAGTAATAATTTGTTAAACCATTGCATGAAACATGAAAACCTAAATGGGGTTGGGGGATGATTGTTTGGTTGTTGATGCATACTTTGTGGTAGCAGTGCCGAGGCACATGCTCAGTTCCTTATTTTTAGAAGCCATAGTTTGGGATGTGTGTTTGGTATATGTATATATATAATTGTATCTTTGTGTTTTGTCGCACCACACCCATGTCAAGCACCTAGTGCCGAACACTCCCATTTTATGGGAGAGGGTGTACCCCCTTAGTTACTAGCTCCTTCCTGCTCCTTCTTCCATAGGCTATAATGGCTTGAGGTGACCTTACACCCAAGACTCTTTGGGTAGGTCTTGGAGGCTGTGATGGCTTGAGGCGACCTTTAGCCCAAGACTCTTCGGACAGGCTTACCGTTCCCAAGAACCTTCGGGATGAGGCCCAGGTGTCTGCTGGCGGGTTAGTGGTTGTGGCCCAGGTGTGTGCGAGCGAGATGCGTGGTTGTGAGGCCTAGGTGTGTGTGGGCGGGATGCGTGGTTTGGCCCAGGTGTGTGCGGGCGGGAAGAGTGTGGTAGCGTCAGGACGTTTTCCGTTAGGAAGAGCAGCATCTAATCAAGTGGGAAATGGTGCGGGGTACCCAATACTTTTGTTCTATATATATACTAAACTTGTTTGTGTTACTTGGTGAGTGTGACCAGTGAGACTGGGTGGATAGTTTTTTCCTTGTTAGTTTCTGGTTCTTCTGTTTTCTCACGGGACCTTAGGGTGTCTCCCCACTTGTTCACGAGAGCTTTAGGTTTCCCTACTGAGTATACTTGTATGCTCACCCTACGTTTACTTTCAAGTTTCCAGGAGGACTACCAGGGCCGTGCGAGACCCTACTAGTCGGGCAGTTGGAGTTGTTGCAGTTGTTGTTCTCTTGTTTTCTTTGGCATTGTACTTTTGAGCTTCCTTGTACTTGTACATTGTTATAAAAATTGTTTAAACATGCATGTGGGCTTGGTTTGGGTTTATTTATATACACTTGTTCTTTTCCCTTTTTGGTGGTTGACATGTCCTATTTCCCGATCCAAAATAATAAAAAAGGGTAATGCCTCCCATATTTGTGAAAACTCATACCCTTGGTGCTAGTCGCCAACCAGGGGCCTACTGGAGGCGGGACTCGGGGGTCATTATCTCCCTTTCACCATTGCCAGCTCAGGAGGGGCATCTTTGGTGGGAGGGGGTCGTGACAATAGTGGAAGTGTTTGATATCTCAAACAACTAATTACAAGTGAGTTGTATGCTAATAAAGTTTCACAATTATCCAAACATGACATTGCAATAATAATTGCAAGAAAGTCAACAGGAAGAGATAGGAAATTCATTTGATCCTCCATCGTCCGTTTGTAACTGACCTTCCATGATTTGAAAATTTTATAAAACAAGGATTTAGTGGAAATAATATATATAGAGACTAACCATGTTTCTAACGAAAACTCCAAATTCTTAAAGTTGTCTAAACCGACCTCTGATACCAACTATAAGGACCAGAACTTAAACATTACATAATCTTGAATTAAATGAATAATTCACATTGATGATCTTTTTAGGTTTAGTGTTATATAGAATTAATACATAACTATTAAATATAAAATTGAAAATTACATGTAGACACTACTACTCAGTGTCCAAGTTTTCAAAAAATAAAAACTCTTAAAAAGAATCATGACTAGTTCCATGTTTTAGAAAACATAAATTTTCCTTGATCCCATCATTGAACCTATTCATCTTTATGTCCTATGAAAAACAGTTCGAAAACATGGTATGAGCATAAAAAGATCAGTAAGGGTTATAATATAAGGAAAGAAGAAATTATCCCATCATTAAATACAGATCAATGAAACCATACTTTTCAATCATAACATACCTTACAAAATCATAAGATTTTTGAATAACACACACAAATCATAAACCATAAAGTTAACTTATGGAATTCATAACATTCATACATTGTATTTTTCATAACTACATAGGGATTCACATTTGGAATACCCATCATAGTATATTATTTAAATCTCTTAATAGAAACCTTATTGTTTACCTCTGCCACGGTACCTAATGCATTGGAGAGCTATCTCGGGCTCACCAGCCCTAGGTTTATCACATAACAACCCGTATATGTAAAAAATGTCCAATAAAAAGCATAATCATAACACCTAGCACATGAATAATGGAATTATAACATTTCCACATTCTAATCACAATTTATCACACCCAGATATTGAAATAAACAATGCTTTATTTAAACATTTTCAAACGAAAATTAAAACATTTAATAATGAATCTTTTTTATCAATGTTTTCCATACCACATTTAAGAATTTAAAGGAACTAGTGTTTTAAATCATTAATTTCCATATAAATAAATACTAAAACCCATTTTGAAAACATGGATATAAAATATAAATATTTATGAGAATAATTATTTAATTATTTTAAAACGATGTTTTATTTAAAGAGTCTTGTAACACTTGAGAAACCCATGACTAAACATAATAGAATAATAGAATAAAAAAACTTATAATATCATGAGATTAAGGTTATTCATGAGATAATATTTAAAAGGGAAGTATATACACCATATAAAAGATAATTGGTGCATAACAACAATGAACTCTCAATGGAATCTAAATTGAGACAAAATATCTTATAAAGACTGTATCCTTAGATTAAGGGAAAATCAATTAAATAATTATGTGTGAAAAATAATAATAAACTAAATATAAGTAGATATTAAGTGTGAAACAATAATAGATCAGTCACACATATTTATAACACGTCACAATCAAGAAGTATAAGTTTAACCCAAAGAATAGAAATTGGGTTCCAAAGTTCCCTTACAGAAATTCGACTGCCTACCAACGTCACATTAAAATTCAGAAATAAAAATTAATGAGAGGGAAAATGGAATATAATTACTTGTACATAAAATTTACATCAATAAGGATATATAAGAACATATCCCTACATTAGAATATGTAAATTAAAATACATAACAAAAATAAGACTTTTAAAAAGAGGAGGGTGAAAGATTCCCTTACCGATTTGGTAACATACGAAACATACACCCCATGAAAGAAGGATTATTCAATGAATATGTAAATACCCATAAATTAATTTATGTTACAAAAATAATACAATCATGGGTAGTACATCCACTCTGGAAAATTATATATAGGGAAGTATAGCATGAATCTGACGGGAATAAGAAGTGATATTAAAACCCCTTGCCATGTTGTAATCAATCGAGTCGAATGACCAAAAGTTAATAACAACAAACTGATTCATAGAATATCATGAATATAAATATAATAAATATAATATATTCCAAATATCAGTGCACAATACACCACATGAAATATATTTGTGGTGAACAATGGAAATCTCATGGAATTAAAAGTGAGATAAGAAATCCCTTACCTCGTGTTCGACTAGAATCGTTTGTTCATTGGTCTTCCTAATTAAAACATATAATTTAATTTATAATTTCTTATGAACCTTTTTTAATGTTATTATTTCTTTTATATAACTTATTACCTTGTTATAAACATTATGTAATCATTTAAGTTAATAACCATCGTTTTGTCGATATTTGGTACTTGAGTCAAAAATGGACTTCTTATAATTAAAAGTTGTTCACACAGTCAAAAGTTCCTTATATACAGAATTATATTAATGATTTAGATATCATATATATTATATATATCTATTTTATATATTTATTTGTTGTAGTACAGAACATTTGGAGGTAAGAAATGGAATACATTGTTCATTCAGATGGTAAGTCGTACGTACGCATAAACGCTACTTTCATTTAAATTATATATTATAATTTAATGAAAACATAATGATACATTGTTATATTATACATACAGTATAATATCATATGTAATTTCAATAAATTCATCCTTTATATGTCCCACGTATTGTATGAAAGAGCCATATCACTTTGAGTGGGTGGTAGTCCGCACTTCCTAAAATGAAATTATCGCATTTATAAATAATAAAAACCATTAAAGTATGCTATAAATTAAAAATACTGAATCATAATGAAAGTATAAAATTATTTATATCATATATAAATATAGTTTCATCATAATGTCCAACATACGTGGTGGTAAAAGATATCTTAAGAATCTTTGTTTCGGGATGCGTTAGTTTTCCATGAACTGAAACATTATGTTCATTACCCATTAGTGGGAGGTGTATTTAATTGTAGTTAGAATAATTCTCATAACAACATCCTAGTATATTCAGGATACTGGTGTTGTTATAAAAAAATGAATAAAGATAGTTTAGGGGTTTTATATGTAAAATACATGAAAAGAAGTTAAGAGAAATCATTACCTTAAATTTGGGCTACTCTCTTCGGTTTGAACCAAAACAACATCATGAAGTGCCTTATTACTAAGTTAAGGCTTCTTGAAAAATGGGAGGGACCTTGAGAGATTATTTGGGCAAGGTTTTCATGAGACATGGGGATTGAGAGGTGCGAGGAATGGGTTATTCGTGAGGTATATTTATAAGGGGGTGGAGGGGTTCCATTGGAATGTGTGAAAATATTATTTTATTATATTATGATATTTGGTTTTTAATGGTCCAAAACGAATTAAGTTAGAAAATAAGATGACTCATGGTCGAAATAAAATCATACAATAATAATTTAATAGTTTTTAATTTTATTTTAATACATATAATCTTATTTATTTAAATCATTTATTAACGTGGTAAACACTGAATCATTTTTGTGTCATAGATTATTTAATTTATTTGATGTCTAAAAATTATAAAAAAATTCCATGTTGATGGAAATATTTTTATCCTTCCAATTAAAATTTATCATTGAAGATCTATTTTATATAACCCCATGTGAAAATTAATGTACTAAAAGATATTTGTTTGTGTCATTTATATCTTTACGTTAAGTTAATAAAAATAATGTGTCATTATCACTTCCCTGTGGATTTATGGGGTGCCAAAATTGACTCAAAGATTACCATGGTCGTAAATGACACATCAAATATGGTTATACCATGTTTTATATTAATTATTTATTATTATGATATTCCTTTTACCATGAATTACCTTATTTACCTTTAACCGCGGTAAATAAAAGTCAAAATATATACTATTCAAAAAAATTTATTTTCATTTTATTGAACCATATTTTACATAAAAATACCAACCATGTATGTTGGATTTTCTAAATTCAATTCACATAAGCATTTAAAATTCCTTTAAATTAAAAAGTAGGATTTTTAGCTACTACTAAGTGGTTTCACAATTCATAAAAAATTGATGTTTTCAGAAAAATACCAAAAATTCAGCCTAAGCTATATTTGATATAAAAAATTCAAAAGTTATGTATATTTTACAAAATTCAAAAAATAGTAGATGCATTAATTAATTTAAAATTTATTCATGTTGTCAAAAAAAGTAGCGTGTTTTTTAGAAACAATAACTATCAAAAGATCAACCCTTGTTTATGTCCAATTTCAAATTTTAATTTTATTCCAATGACAAAAATTGGATTAACGGGAAAAAATATAATCTAATTAACTTTTAAAACCTATTAAAAATATAATATAACCATATAATTAAATCATATTAAATGTCACTTTTGAATAAAAATACATTATTTTTTACTATTCATTAAAAAATGATCATTACTAGAAAAATACTTAAAATTTACCCAAAGTAAATTTAAATTTCTAGAATATAATGAATAATTTTCTTTATTCCAATAAAAGTTCTAAAATTTACCAAAACAATATTTAAATAAGGTTCTACATTAAAAGGTTGTAAATCAATCTTTTAATGTAAATTATATTTACAAATATATTCATTCACATTTTATGCCTCTAACATTTATTAGATAAATGTTAAAACATTTACGAAACATATATAATCATTTTGTAATTAGTTCTATTCATTACCACTATTACAACGACTAGGTGTTAACTACCATTTAAAATAATAATATTATATTATTAGTGTGCAACGTAAGATATCAATGAAACCCATTTTTCACGTATCGGGTACGCCACCAAACATAGAATCCCATTTAAAGTATAATTAATATTTGGATAAAAAATATTATGAAATTTTGAAAATGTCATGTTCTTTATTTACCTGGGATGTTACATCCTTCCCCCCTTTTGGGAATTGTGTCCTCATAATTTTAAAACTGGGCTTGTAAACTTCATTAAAAGTCCCTCATCGGAAAAGAGTCTATAAAACTATCACTTTAAAAGAAATAATGAAAAGTAAAAAGGTCACCCAAGATAACTCATACTATGATTTCTTATAGGAAAACAATAATATGGAAGAGAGAAAAAATGATCAATTTCTGATGGAGAGTGATAGAAAACATGATTAGGAAAATGTTAACCACCGTAAAATCACAAACTTATGATGAGTTAAACGGTCATTGATTACCATGTATGAAATGTAAACAAACGAAATTTTTGTTTTATATTCCTTTTCCTAATTTTTAGGAATTACTTTACTACATTGAATACGAACATAAGGAAATATAATTACCTTCAAGTATAGTTTCATCCTTTAATAAGTTTCTACCAAAAACTAATCCATTCTCAAAACAATGAGCATTAAAAAAGACATAGTCACATAAAAAACACAAGATTCATCTACTTGAGAATCTCATAATCCAGCAAAGAATAACTATATATTTTCCTTCTATTTAGACATCAACTAAAACCAAATTTTTGTGTGTGAGATCAGATAATACCAAAAAAAGAATAATATATTACAAATAGAAAAACTAATCTTAATCTCGAAATTTTTTCAAACAATACCCAAAGTTCAACCAAGACCATTCAATATACAACTATTCGTAAAATTCTTCCCATGTAATCAAAAGTAGGATTGAAACTGAAATATCATAATGATTAAATTACATAGACTTCCATGATAAATAATAATATTTATCTCCAAATGACACCAGTTTCTCATATAGTGTCACATTGAAAATTAATTAACCTAACCACATATTCTCTATAATAGGTTAATCATTTTCAAAAATAAACCAAATCATCATATGTCCACAATAAAAACATAGATTCTCCAGAAATAAAATTATAACAATTATTCCACAATTCGATTCCAATAGTATGCTATCTTCCTTAGGAACATTGTATTTCCTTAGAAGAGAGAATGTCTTCTAGAAAATCCTTTATCACTTAATCACCAAATCATTTTCCTATACTATGTGTATCCATTTGATAAAACATAATTTCCCAAAATGAAATTATTCTTATTCCATAAAATCATTTTATTATGATAATAAGTCATACTAACCAGGGACATCATGTAGTCCAGTGGTAGGTGATGTGCCCTTGTCTCCCATTAGTTGAGGGTTCGATTCATGCAGCCTTACCGGAATTGATGGGTTTTCACCCATCCTATGGGTTATCCTTTTTATAAAACTAAAAACTAAACCTAACATGTTTTAACCTCAATAGTTTCTTTATACCTCTCATTTTCATCATAATTAATTATGATCTCACCATCTTAATTCTTGAAGTCTTATATATATTTTCAATTTTTATTTCACTAATATATGGTAATATAAAATGATCCACAAAATGAAGAACATCATATCGTGATCATAGTGTCCATTTGGATTCATCATCATCTTGTTCATGTAGGAAGATGGTCTATTCAACGCAACAATGATTTAAATATCCTTCAGAATCATTTTCTTCTTTCATCCAAACACAACTTTTACAACATGGGTCATATGGGTGTTCACATAAAAACAGTTTTGGTTAATAATCATGTTTGACATATAATTTCATAACATATGATAAAACATGATTTCTATAAAGTAGTCAGACTGAATTTGAGTTGAAACATTCAATTAAAGGTCCTTTTAAAACATCATAGGTATATGCTTGAGAATATATTTTAAAAGAAAATATAAATAGGTTGTGCAAGGTTCTCCTTTTTAGCGGGTTTTTCAATGTTATAATATGCTTCAAAATCTTTTGATAAGATAAAATATTTGAAAAGGCCTTGATAATATTTACCTTTATTGAAAATATTAGAATATAGTGAAAATAAGATTTTTTTAAATACAACTCAAGAACCATGAAGATAATGAGGTATAGTGGAGGTGTTTGATATCTCAAACAACTACTTGAAAGTGAGTTGTATGCTATAAAAAGTTTCAAAATTATCCGAACATGGATTTGCAATAATAATTCCAAGCATGTCATGAGTAATAGATATGAATGTTGTTGGAGATGCTCTTCATTCAATTTGTAACTTACAATCCTTGATCTGAAAATGTTATAAAAAAAATGTTTTAACTGAAATAATAGACATAGGGAGTAATCATGTGTCTAACGAAAACTAAAAATTCCTAATGTTTTCTAAACCAAAATCTGATACCCATTATAAGAACCCGACCGTAAAAACTACATAATCTTGAATTAAATAAATAATTTACATGGAGTATCTTTTTATGTTTTGTGTTTTAGATAATTATGCCATAAATATTACATATCAACTTGAAAATTACATGTAGACACTACTACACATTATCCATTTTTTCATATAATAAAAACTCTTAAAAAAACATGTCTTCTTCCATGTTTTAGACACCATGAATTTTCCTTGATCCCATCATTGACCATATTCATCTTTATGTTCTATGGAAAACAATTTAAAAACATGTGATGAGCATAAAAAGCTCAGTAAGGGTTATAAAATAAGTAAGGAAAACATTATCCCATCATTAAATTCAAATCAATTAATCCATACTTTTTTAATCATAATATTCCTTACGAAATCATATGATTTATTCATAACACACAAAAATCATAAATTATAAAGGAAAAATATGGCATTCAAAACATATTTACATTATAACTATCATAGCTTCATAGGGAGTCACATTTGGAATACCCATCACAGTATATTCCAAACATCTTTTTGGATAAACATTAACATTTACCTCTGTCATGTTACCCAATGCATGGGAGAGCTATATCGGGATCACCCGCCCTAGGTTTGTCATGGAACCACCCGTATGTGTAAAAATAACCAATAACCATAACATAATCATAAAACATAACACAAGAATAATGAAAACATAACATTTCCACATTTTAGTCACAATATATGAAATCAAGATATTGAAATAAACAATGCTTTATCAAACCATTTTCAAAACCATTTAAGAAATTTAATAATAAGATTTTTTAATCAAAGTATCCAATGCCACTTTAATGATTTTAAAGGAATTGATGTTTTTAAACATTAATGTAAATATAAATAAACAGTAAAAACCATTTTGAAAACATGGACATTAACAAGAAATATTTAGAAGAATAATTCTTTAAAGCTTTTAAAACGATGTTTTAGTTAATGTGTCTAGTAACACTTGAGAAACACTTGACTAAACAAAGTTGAAGAATAGAATAAAACAAAACGTATAATATCACGAGAATAAGGGTATTCAAGAGATAATATTCTAAAAGGTAGTATATACACCATATAAAGGTGAATTCTCACATAATAGTAATGTAGTCTCAATGGAATGTAAATTGAGATGAAATCACTTATAAAGAAGGTAACCTTATATTAAGGAGAAATAAATTATATAATTATCTATGAAAAAAATGAATACCCTAAAATTAGGTAGATATTCAGTGTGAAACAATCAAAGGTCATTCACACATATTAATAACACGACATAATCAAGAAATATAAGTTTAACCTAGAGAATTGTAATTGGGTTAAGAAGTTCCCTTCTAGAAATTCAACACCCTAAAATCGTCACATTAAAATTCAGAAAAATAATGATGAAATATAAAAGGGTATCTAATCACTTGGAAATAAAATTTACATCATTAAGTATAAAGAAGAACATATCCCAACAATAGAAGATGTAAATAAAAAGGCATAACAAAAAGAAGCCTTTTCAAAAGAGGAGGGTGAAAGGTTCCCTTAACGATTTGGTAACATGAGAAACATATGCCCCATGAAAGAAGGATAATTCAATGAAGATGTAAATACAATAAATAAATTTTTATTACACAAATAATACAATCATGGGAAGTACATCCACTATAGAAATAGTTATAGTGGGAAGTATCGCATTAATCTCACGAGAATAAGAAATGTGATGAAAACTCCATACAACGTTATAATCAATCGAGTCATATGACCAAAGGATAATTACCACAAATGATTAATATAATATAATTAATATAAATAGATTCTAGGTAATATAAGACAAATGTAAGTACACATGACACCACATGAAATAAATTTGTGGAAAATAATGTAAATCTCACGAAATTAAAAGTGAGATAAGAAATGTTATACCTCGTGTCCGACTTGACTCATTTGTTCATTGTTATTTCTAAATAATAAAATAAATTTAATTTATACATGATTAAGAACCTTATTATAGTTTATTATTCCTTTTATATCACTTATTACCAAATTATAAAAATTATGTAATCATTTAAGTTAATAACGCTCGTTTTGTCGATATTTGGTACTTGAGTCAAAAATGGACTTCTAATAATTACATGTTGTTCACATAGTCAAAAGTTCATTATATCCGGAATGATATTCATGATTTATTTATCATATATATCATATATTTCCAGTATATACATGTATTTATAATAGTAAAAATCATTTTTATGTAAGAAATGAAATGCACTGTTCATGTAGACGGTAAGTCGTACGTAAGCATGAACAGTACTTTCATATCTCGTTCGTATTTTAATTAAAGGAAAACTGAATGATACATTGTTATATTATAATTCCAGTATAATTTAAAATATAATTTCAACAAATCCATTCTTAATATGCTCCACTTATGGTATGAACAGTTCATATCACTTTGAGGGAGTCGTACTACGCACTTCCACAAATGAAATTATCGCATTTACTCATAATGGAGACCATAAAGGATTGAAATAAATTAAAAAAACATAAGAGTAAGGAAACTATTAACATAATATATATTATATATAAGTATAGTTTCATCATAATGGCCACCAATTGAGGTGGTAGGAGATAATTGAACAATAATTGTTTCGTGAGGCGTTAGTTTTCCATCCACAAAAACAATATATTATTTACTTATTAGATTGAGGTGTGTGTAAGTGTAGTTCGAATCCATCACATAACAACATCCTAGAATATTGAGAATACGTGTGTTGTAATAAAATAAAGGAATAAAAAGAGTTTCCTGTTGTAGAAGTATAATAAAAGAAAAGATGTTAAGAGAAACTATTACCTTTAATTTGTGTAACTCCCTTCGGTTTGTATCAAAATGACTTTTTGAATTGCCTTCTGCCTAAGGTAAGGCTTCTAGGAGGAGGAGAGGGATCTGGATACCATATTTTGGTAGGTTTTGGGTGATACAAGGGGCTTGAGAGGTGTGAGGAATGGGTTAGAGGTGAGGGATTTTTATAATTGGGAGGATGGGTTCTTTAGGAATGTATGAAAATATTATTTTATTATATAATGATATTTAGTTTCTATAGCTCCAAAACTCATTAAGGTTAAATATAAGATGACTCATGGTTGAAATAAAATCATCCAAAAATAATTGGGCATGTTTTTTATGTTATTTTAATATTTATAATCTTATTTATTTAAATCATTTATTAATGTGGTAAATACTGCATCATTTTATGTCATAAATAATTTTATTTATTTGATGTCTAAAAATTATAAATAAATTATATGATGTAGGAAATCTATTTATCATTCCAATTAATATTCATAGTGAACATGATAGCTTATATGAGCCAATGTAAAAATTAATTTACTAAAAGATATTTGTTTGGGTGATTTTTTCCATTACTTTATGTTAATTAAATTAAAGTGTCATTATCACTCCCATGTGGATCCATGGGGTCCTAAAATATACCCAAATATGAAATTGGTCGTTAATTACTCAACCAATATGGTTAATACAAGTGTTAAGTTAATTTTGTATTATTATGATATTCTTCTTACCTTGAATTACCCAATTTACCTTTTACCACGGTAAACAAAAGTCTAAATCTACTATTCACCAAAAATTATTTTCATCTTATTGAACAACATTTTACTTGAAAATAACAGCCATATATGTTGGATTTTTTAAAATCAATTCACAGAAGTGGTAAAGTTACATTTAAATGAAAAAGTTAGTTATTTAACTACTACTAAGTGGATTCACTATTTATCAAAAATTGAAGTTTTTCAAAAAAATATAATAAATTCAGCCTAAGATATATTTGATATTCCAAATTCAAAAATTATATATATATTACAATTAAAAAAACATATAATCTGATTTTATTAATTTAAAATGTATTCCTATTTTCAAAACAAATAGCGTGTTTTTAAGAAACAATAACTATCACAAGACCCACACTTGTTTATGTCCAATTTCAAAGTGAAATTAATTAAAATGACCAACATTGGATTTATTTGTAAAAATATAATCTATATACACTTTAAAACTAATTAAAAAGATAAAATTAACATATAAATATATTATATTAAAAGGCACTTTTGAATAAAAATATAGTATTTTCACCATTCATTAAAAAATGAACATTACCCGAAAATTACCAAACATTTACCCAATGTAAATTTTTATGTCCCAAATATAAAGAATAATTTTATTTTGTCCAATGGAACGTATAAAAGTGACCAAAACTATATTTATGGACAGATTTCCATTAATAGGTGGTAAATGGAGCTTTGAAAGTAAACTATGTTTAAAATTAGATTCCTTCAAATTTTCAACATCTAACTTTTATTGGATAATTGTTAAAACATTTAAAAAACATATATATTCATTTTTTTGCTTTGTTCTTTTCATTGCCACCATTACAATGGTTTGGTGTTAAATACCTTTTAAAATATTAATATTATATTATTAGTGTGCAACGTAAGATTTCAATGAAACCCATTATTGCTTATCGGGTATTCCATAGAACATAGTGTCCACATTAAAGTAGAATTAATAGTTTTACCAATATTAATAAATATGAAAAATGTCGTGTTATTTATTTACCAGGGATGTTACATAAATGAAATCATGAAAAAATGTGTATTTAACTCAATGTGTAATACTGATCATTTTCAACCACATCTGCATCCTTTACTAGATATTATTCTTGATTGAGGTTGATTTATTATAATAAAATATTCCATATTTAATTGAATGAGTTAAGAAATGTTTTACTATGGATGTGATATTTTTATACCATTCTTGGTTTATGGCTAATTTATAGACATTTCGTATGGTAGTTTTAATAAAAATGTTTTTGTTGTCTTTCAGTATTTTCATATGAGAAATGCAATGTAATTAGTATGTGAAGTGTGGGGCCCACTATAGCCCCTTGATGCATTGGTAGGTCTCATGAGACAAACTATTGTCTTGGGACAAGGCTTTGAAAAAAAAGTATTTGTAGTCTTACCATGAGGCCTTGACTATGTGGTAATGATGTCTGGCATTAGGCATTCCCTCATTATGAAATTAATTATTACATGTAATTATTCGATAAGTAGAATATCCATGTGCATGCTTATATGGTAATGTTTGATTTATTTTCTGTATATTATGTTCATGTTTCTGTTTAAAAGGTTGTTGTCTTTATTACACTTACTTCATTAAAAGTGTATAGCTTCCGTGAAAATATTTACCCTTACTGAGTATCTGAGCTCATCCCTTTCTTGTGTTTTATTTTCCCATTCTTCCATGAAGTGTATTATGTTGGATATTAAAGGTTAATCTAGGGGAATAGTGGCATTCTAAGTGGATTATTTAGTTTGTGTATTATGTTTGAATGTATAATGTAACCTTCATGTACGTAATCTATTTTACATGAATGCAAAACTGATCAGTCATTCGAGACTCGATTCCTTGTAATCAAGCCAAAATATTAATGTAATGCACTGTATCTGGGCTTCTGAGGATGGGGTGTTACATGAAAAATCCCAAAACATCAAAAAATTTGTGAAATTATCCTTAACAACCTCTCATGCCTAGATTTTCTACACTGGTGGTTCAACGTGAAACCCTTCATTGAAGAGACTATGAAGGACCAACTAGCCCTCTTAGACACCATCCACACTAACCACCCCAAACTACTTTCACCTTTGTTGAATCATGTATCTAAAGAAACAATGGTCTCTTTCAACCTTCCACAAGAACTCTACTACTACAAGAGGTTCCACTAAAAAAAATAGAAGAAATGTTTTAAACAATATATCAAATGCCCTAGAAAATTATTCCTTATATTGATCTACTAGAGGATCCTAAAATGGGGAAACAAACTGGGTTTCACTTCAGTTGAGCAGTAACCCTTGATGGTGGTGTACCAAACCCAAAGAGTGAACCCAATGACCCAATAAAAATGTTACATCAGTCAAAATCTTCCACAAAATAGATTGAAACACATGAAGGGAAATGTTGTAAAGGCATTCAGAAACATTTCTCAGAAGAGACCACTAAACTACACATCATCCCAGCTTACATACCAAATAAAATCCCAAAACACCATTCAAATAAGATGGTTTATTAGACTCTAAACATCCCATAACAACATCCGTTCCAAAAAAAACATATGACACACCATCCTAAACTAATCATCAAGACATAATATTTTCCTTTAAAATAATATCTTTGAAAATAAATGGTTTAGTGGTTAGTGTATTCACCAATAATACACCATGGGCCAAACACTTGCATGTTTTTGTGACACAATGGGCACCATCCTCATATCCCTCCCAGCACTCATCTAGTAATTCCATTAACCATCCATCATCCCATAGAACCCCATGCAAGTTGTCACTCATAGAATTACCATGGTTAAAAACAAGCTTCCTTCCACTTTTCAAATTAAAAAACACATTTCCAATACTTCCTTTTTCTCATGACCTCTAACCGCGAAATCAATCCCAATTTACAACCTACAAATCTTTTCAGAATGAAACAACAATTTAATTGAAAATTCACTTTCAATTTATTCACATCATTTTCAAAACATCTCATCCCATTAAAAAAACATTAAATAGTTTAGATTACTCTATTGGAAAAAAAATTCGAAACCATATTTAACATTATTTCATGCTTTCAAAAGATGTGTAAATGCACAATTTTCCATTTCAATGCAATTATGAAAATTTAGATCCACTATTTCAAAAATATATCCCTTCCCTATTTATTATAAAATAAATTTAATAAAAAATTATGATTATTAAAACAATGTAATATTTTCTTTAAAAACAATCATCTAAGATACCAAAATAAATGACATAAGGCAACGTGAATGGAAACTAGATTCGGTGGGTGACTTGGACATATGGTAGGAAGACATATGCCATTATCTTCAACATCATAGATATTTTTTCGAGGAAATATTCTTGGATCCACATGGCTTTCCATACCCTGTGAGCTCACTGAGACCATTAACCTATCACTCTTCCCATTTCCCCTAATCATCATCAAACCACGAAAACTAAATTGCTTAGATAAATCCCAACTTCTTATAGAATCTTTAATCCCATCATGGGGAGTGCTGACAAAGAACAAAACCCATAACTGGAATGTCTTGTCCCGAAAATCCTTGCGTAAGACTACCCTGAATCCTCCCTAGATAACATAACCAAATGATTACGAACCTCCATTAATACCATTTTGACACCAAGCGAATCTAGTCACATGAAAAATAGCATCAATCATGGTCTGACACATGGCCCGAAGTGCATTCCCGGTCACCATGGCCTAGAACTAGTTCCTGGGTATCAAAAAATTAATATTGGGAATGATTTAGCTGAGTTTATAATCATACACTAACCAAAAAATCCAAAAAAACCAATCTGTATTAAAAACATATTTTATGATATTTCAGAATAAAATTACATGGTTTAAAACAACTCTAAATTACTATAACAAATGGATAAAACCATGAAGGACAGCCAAAGAACCTCTACATGGGAAGAGGCACCACCCTCAAGCCATATCAATAACACTGCATCATGATGGACAAGTAAAAACCCGAACCATTGGAAGAAAATTTTTACCCAAAACTATGAAAATAATAACCAAATCTACATACACTAAATGACATATGTTAGGTGTGAGCCAATTCCTAGTAGGATGCCATCACTAAGAGATTTTATGTGATAACATTCAAATATGAAAATCATGAAATTTTTTATTATCCTGGAATGCTAGAAACAATTTTTAAAAGATGAAACATTAAATAAAAAAAATTTCAAGTAGGAAATTTTAATGAATCAATACTTTTATATAAAATACCTAAGCTACTAAATTTCTATCCAAAAATATTGTATGCTGACGGTATTTATAAATCATCTAATGAGCATAAGAAATGGGAATCAACCTAGTGGACCCCCAATATCATCGTCATCATAGTTTAGTTATTGTTGTCATCATCAATCCCGGTACCTGAAATTGATGACAAATCCCATGGGATCACTATCATTCTAGTACACGTACTCTCACCTAGATAACTGGATTTCCTTCATATTCTCAATCATGTTCAACAGGCCGTAAAATATCATTTTCACATGAAAATACCACTTCCACATCACACATTCACTAAACACTCCACATGTATAACACACAAGACATACAATCCCTTTTTTCATTCAATGCCATTTTGAAATCATACTCAGACTCAAATAGCCCAAAAAACATTTCAAATATCTTTAACACTTCAACATATCCATTAAAAAAAATTAAAACCATTAGAAGAGAGTTAAATTCACATAACTTCCCAAACACATATCACATAATACCTTTTTAATAAAAAAATTCATTTTTCACATAAGTCTCACACAAAACATCCCAAATACATGTTTCACATCTCTCTTTCCATTTGATAATACATTAAATTAATTTATTAAAAATTCCAAAATTGTTTGAAATCATAAATCACCACATAACCATTAAAAACCCATCTTAGGTGAGAACACTGACCACAACAGCACATATACATCTTGTCCCACTTTGTTTTAACTAATCAATCATTTACAATTTTTATAAAATAAACTCAATAGGTGTAACTATGTTTGAAAAAAAACTATTTCAAAAAAATATTTAAAGGAGAAAATCATACCAAAACCAATCCAAAATAGAATTTGAAGCCCTTGAAACATTAAATAATACACTCTCTAGTGCTATGAAATTAACTCAAATAATACCACAAATGATACGCATGAAAAACACCCAATTTGATGCAAAAGTGAAACTATAAAATTAACCTCTTAACCAACTCCATCAAAAATAGATTCTATTGGTCAACGTAGATCCCTCGAGAGGGTGGTTAATTGAGTATCTATAAAAATTTCAGTTAAAGTTGGTTCTTTAAATGAATATCTGCCAATTAAAATATATACAATGTTATTTTGTAGTGAATTTATAAATGTTCTGAATGTTCAATTAATTTCTCAGAAGATTGATTAGTTATACCCTTTACCAATCCAAATATTAGTAAATATTTTGAAAATAATATACTAATTCAATAAAGATATAAAAACATTCTAAAAAAACAATCAATGTTCAATTTATCTTAATAAGAAATGAACTGAACACAGATCAGATTAAAACAAAAGACAAACTACACAGTAGATAAAAACAAGAGGTTCAGTCTCAAGCTGAGACTTAGCCCTCTCCACTTGGTGATCACCAAACACCAATAAGTTTTTATTAATAATCTTATGATTCACACCATGGATTGTGATTCACAATAGCCACAGAGATTTCTATATCACACTTGACCAATATCAAATTTATTCAAGGAAATAATAACAAAAATATTACAGAGGTTCTCTTCGACTGTTCTATGTGGGGTACAAGAGTAAAAAGATATTGAGTGTGAGAATATTTTAATATCCTCTAGTTATACTCTAGAGATAGTGTGTGTGAAACAAAAAGCATCACACATTCTTCTCAAAAAGTAAATATAAGATCACAATAGAGTTATTAAAGATGAATATATTTTTGAAAACTCTTTGTGTTGTGAAGTAAATATCTTGACTCATTGAATGTAAATAAAATGATATTCATGTTCTCTTTTCGAAGTTGTCTTTAGAAAAAATTATCATTGTCTCTGTAATCTGGCTTCCAGGTATGAAAAGGATTTTTTCTTCGATGTCAGGATGTTGAGCGAGCATTAGCAGGTTATTGATTTTAATATTAAACTTCTTGTGTACTAAAGCATTGAGTTATTCTATTCGCAATGCCATGCACATTCGCACAGTCTTCCTATCTTTTACTTGTGGGATTAGAAATTGGGATTAAGGTGGATAATGTAATCCTTTTATAATTCAAGGCCCAGTGGGCATGATGATCTCCTCATGTTCATGTACCTTATAATATCTACGAATAGACCTACAGACAACATTAAATAATGTCATAATCATTAATTTTTTCTAAATATGACTATTTGAAATAAATTTGAATTAATAAGATTGAAACCGTTAATTATTAAGATAAGTGGGTCATAACTATCAGTGACTCATTAGCATCGGTCTGTAATCATTAGTCTGTCAGCATCAGTCTATCCGCATCAGTGTGTCGGCAACGGTCTGTGAGTATTGGTCTGTCAAACATAGGTGTGTCGACATTGGTATGTCGAACATCATTTTGTCAAACATCATTGTGTTGAACATCATTGTATCGATCATCGATGTCCAACATCGGTATGTTGAAAATCTGTGTGTTGAACATCGGTTTGCCGAACATCGGTGTATCAAACATTAGTGTGTCCGACATCATTGGGCAAACATCGTTGTGTCGAACATCGATCTGTCGATCATCATTGTGTCACACATCAGCGTGTCAAACATTGGGCTGTCTAGCTTTGTTGTGTCAGGACTCTGAGAATTTTAAGAAGTTCCTGTATTACACATAACATTACTAGATTTTGTGACATCCAAAAATAAATATTAATATACACTTGTAAACATATTCATTCATAAATATTGTTTATTGAATTATTTAAATATATTGTTTTTATGACATAATTCGATTATGTTGAGTAATTAAATGGCTTGAAATAGTAGAATAGGTAGATTGACATTATTTGATGTTATATTAACTACAATAGTATATAGGGTCCAACAATCCCACCCTTTTTGGTAATCACATATTATGGCATACATTTAATGGTATGGTATAATAAAAAACTGACTTAGAAAACATCACTAAATGTGATTATTCAATATAACTAAATCATTAATTTGTTTTAGTTTGTAATATAACGTCCCCCATCAATTACTGGATTAGAGAAAAAAATTGTATATTGTTTATGTTGAGTACATGTCATTTTTCCTATGCAAGAATTTATCCTCCCGATATTAAAAATGTATGTCTTTTCTCCCCATTTTGGGCTTAATAAAAAAAGAGAATGGGAAAGAAATAAGAGAAATTTCATAAAGAAAATGTGCTATAGAGAGAAGACCAATAGAATTTCCATTACGAAGTAAAAGTGTACAATCAATAATGAAAAATACACAAAACCTTATCAAATAGCCAATCCCCCACTAAGGGTTTTTAATCTAAGGGGAAATGTTTTGCTTCAAGGATCAAATGTAGGACAAGAAGGTTTGGGAGTGGAAGAGGTAAGAGGTGGCCTGAATAATACACTAGTCAATGCCACACCTATAGGAACACTTTCTGTAAGGCTAGGCCATCTTTCTTACAGCACACGACTAGGTGATTTCTTTGTATTGACTGGTCAAATCTGGGAAAGTGCTTGAGAGACAGTCATTAGAGCAACAGGTCAAGATGTGGTACCAATGGAAGAAGTAGGAGGAACCAAAATTGATTCATCCTGTACATGTAGATATGATTCATGGAGTTTGATGAAATCATTTACACTTTCACCACCATATTGCATGGCTTTCTAGAAGTCATCCATATTCTCCATGAATTTATTCATTCGAGGGGTAAACTATTACAATTGAGTCTATTTCTTCTTGAAGTATTCAGTTACTGGTGGAATTATGAGATTTTTGGATAATAACTTGAAGATATTGATGAAATCTTCCTTGATATAGATCTTTGTAAAGTACTTATCCACATTCCCTCTGATTTATTTCATAGAATTAGAGGCATCATTTGTGAACTGCCATAAAATTTTGTACATTGGGTCTCCATTTCTATGTACCTTTTCATGAGTTTCTTTGTCTGAAAATCTCTAAATATTTTTGAGTTCCTCTATCATCACGACATTGAGACATTCTAAATCAACAATAGCACCTTTCCCACTCCCTGAACTTGATGGACTAGTAATCATTTCTCTAAACTCTTCTTTCAACTGTTTCAAATCTACACTTAGCAGATGAGTTAACAAGTTCCTAAGAACATCCATTACACCACTAATGGATTTCTTGAAATCAGAGTATTGGGAATTTAACCCACTTCTCATCTTCTTTACTTCTTCTCCCAACATGGAATTATATATAATGATGGTTTCAGATGTGTTAATGATATTTGGATGAATATTTTGGATCACTATCATTTCCATCTTTAAAACATCAGAATCCAAAATACCTATTGAAGTGGAGGTCTTAAATCTGGATCTAATTGAGGCTCTCATAGAGTCACATGGATCATTTTTTAAATGCTCCAAGTCAGCCTTTGTGGAATAGTCACTGGGAACTATCTATTCTACTGGCTCTATTACAGGAGGTGCAATTGGTGGAACAGGTGCAACAAGTTCTACTTCAGCTCGGACCTAGGGAGTAAGAGGAGGCAACCTCTCCTCATCGGAGTCACATACCAACACACATAGAATGTATCCTGAGTCATTATTCCTCTCTCGAGTACATGTCCATTCTATTGACTCAACATAGTCAATCTGGACCCTTCTTCCATGTGGATCAGGAAAGACGTTATCTTCATCAAATTCTTCATCCTACCCTCAAGACATGATAAAATTTCTAGGCAATGGTACCAACAGATCTTGAGGTTCTTTATGTGGTCCAGAAACTTCAACATCTCTGTGAACAACCTCAATATGAGCCACCTATTCCTCATCTTCTTCCTCATGACCACCAGTCATAAGATAATTCAATTCCTGAATGATTTCCTGATAGTCAGCATTACGATTAGGTGACATGTCCTCATTACAAGAATATCCATGATCAACTACCTCATGTTCAATAGGAATATTAGCATCACCAGATGCATGTACAAATTCCTCAATGAATCTACCAACTACTAGTTGTCCGACTTTTAATGATTCACATACATGCTCATCATTTACTCCATCATGATCATCATCATCATAATTAGACTACTCATACGACTTCTTTACATAACCATCAATTCTAGTAACCTCTGTCTCTTCATCATCATCATCTGGTAACAAAGGTTCCCTTGGGGATAAATCCAACGGTGGACTAGAAGGCCCATAAGAAACGTTTTTGGGATATTCTACAACATCCAGATCACTAATGTCATCAAAAGGATATCCTTCTTCTCTTGGAAACTAATCCTCCACTTTCTCATCAGAATAGAATGATTTATCTCATGGTTTGAGTCTTAGATCCACTTGATCCTTTGGTCTGGTAGGATGGTCAATCAGATTGAATTCCTCATGCTGTCTTTCTTCATCTCCTACCCGGCATTTCATCCATGTGTTCTAGAAGATTTCATCCTTTTGAAAATATCTTTTTGATGGAATAAGAAACTACATGAACTTATATCCTCATCTCCATCTTCCACACACCCCATTTTCATTAACATTATAGAGATCAACCTTGTATAGAACAAACAAGTTTCCTTCTTTGATGGATTTATCATATCAAAAACATGAACCATTAAATATCTACACAATTTCACCATTATACCATTTTCAATGTATAGATTAGGAATACATACTGATAATTTATAGCAGAAAAATCACCCTTCCTTGGGTATATTTTATGTTGTGTAAACTTAAAATGTAACCTTGACTCTCCATCGAATTAACTGGAAATATTCCTTCTGGATTCTCTAAATCCAGCAAGCTCTTTACAATATTTTTCATATAACGGCAACTCATAGGAAGGTGAAATATTACCCAGATAATTAGAATATACATCATCATTAGGCATCTCCAATCACTCAGCCCATTATTTAGACAAAAAAGTTATCTCTTTTCCCTTTAACCATTACTTCATCCTTGCTTCCTCAGCTTCGTCTAGAGATATCATCAAATGTCGATAAAAATCATGTACTAGTTTGGGTTAATATGGTCTTTTATTATTTAAGAACCAGCTTATCCACCCTTGAGAACCTATTACTCCTAATAAAAATTACTTTCATGACAGAAGACACATAGCAGACACTTCTTTCTCAGCTGTAACCACTCCTCTTTCCAAGACTTATTTTTCTATCTATCTTGACTCACCCTTCTGATGCTTAGAAGATAAAGATTTTCTCCTCTCATCCATCACACGCTTCATCATTTCCATTTCTAAAGATTCAGATTCGAATGGGGTTGATAGATCTAGGGTCGAGAGATAGAGTGAAAAAGGGTTGGATGATTTACAGTAGAGTTAAGGTGAAAGGTTGAAGTGGATTTAATTTGATTTATCATTAAGTTATTGTAAAATCATAAAACATAAAATTTAAATTTTGGAAAAAAGAACTCTAAACAACATCATTTTGTTTAAAACAGATAGAATTACCAAAGTATTCTTAAATAAATTGGTGTCATAGAATTAGTTTTACATGATTAGTTTCAGGTGATCAGTTTCAAAGAGATCAATTTCATGGAACAGTTTAATGGATTAGTTTCAATAGATCGGTTTCACGGATCAGTTTCTTGAGAATAGTTTCAAGAGATCATTTTGATGGATCTGTTTCAAGAGATCAGTTTATCATGAAATTAAATATTCATCATTCCTAGTTCATGTCTGATGTTGTTCATTCTCTAAATGTTTAAGGTCTTAGTGAATATATCAGCAAGAAGATTCTTAACCCTAATAATCTCAAGAGATATATCACGTTTCTTATAATGATATCTCTAAAAGCGATGTCTTACATCAAAATTAAATGTTCTATAATGATAAATTGGATTATTAGAAATTTTAATAGCACTTGTGTTTTCTTAGATATGGGGATATGTCTGAATTGAAATACATTTTCTAATAATGTGAGTTTTATCCACAAACATTGTCCACAACAACTACCACCGGAGAATTATTCTGATTCAACAGTTGATAATGTAATTGCATAATTCTTTTTTACTACACCATAACATTAGAGACATTCTAAAAAAAGTGACATGTTCTAGTGGTACTCTTTCTATCTAACATCGACCCCCCAATGTCAGTATCTAAAAAACTAATTAAATCCATAGGATGTCCTTTATGATAAAACAATCTAAATTTTTTTGTATAATTGAGGTGTTTGAGAATTATATTATCAGCATTTAAATGTGTCGCTTTTGGGTTTTCATGAAATATTGCACACATAGACACAATAAACATATTATCTGATCTACTAGATGTTAAGTACAACAAACTCACAAATCATTCATCTATAAATAGTTTGATCAACTGATTTTCCATTTTCATCAAGATCTAACTTACATGTAGAACTCAAAGGATTTTCAATATTCTTAATGCTATCCATGTCTTATTATATCAAATGAAATTTAGTGTACATAAATTTATTTATAGTAATACCTTCATTATTTTGAAATATTCTAAATCCATGAAAATATTTAAGTTCATTCATTAAACTCATTTCAAACATTCTTTTCGTTATTCTTGGAAAAATTATTACATTATTAATTTTTAGAATATCAAAATATAATACCATCTACATAAATTTGTGTTATCAAAACATTTTTTGAATGTTTTTTATAAATAATGTAGTATCTGCAAGACCTTTCTAATTCTTTTAGAAATAAGAAAATAAATCAACATTTCATATCTTGATGTTGGAGCTTGTATTAAACAATACAATGGTTTAGATAGTATGGACACTTGATTTGGAAAATTTGGATTTATAAATCCTGTGGGTTGTTCTACAAAGACATCATCAATTATATAACTATTTAAGAATGCACTTTTGAAATCCATTTCATAATGTTTAAAATCCAACTGTGCTGTATAGGCATGTATGATCCTAATTGCTTCATGTCTAGCTATTGGTGAAAATGTCACTTCATAATCATTTCCCTCTTTGTGATTATATCATTTTTCAACCAATGAAGCTTTTTTTCTAACTATATTTCTATGTTGATCTAATTTATTTATAAACACTGATTGGGTTCCTATGGTCAAATATTATTTTAGTCTATCTAAAGGTGTCTAAAATTTATTTCTTTCAAACTAATTGAGTTCTCATTCATGGAAATTACCCAAATATAATAATTGATAGCATCATTTATATTTTCATGTTCATGTTGTGAAAAGAATCCTTGATTTTCTTCATGGTTTCTCAAGGCAGATCTAGTTTGTGTTCCTCTATCCAAATATCTAAAAACATCATCTAGGGGATGATTTTTAATGGTTCTAGTCAGTATAGAAAAGGTAAGACTTGTTATTTCAGGTTGGTCAAGTTGATCTGGTTCATTACAGTTAGGAACTGGAGAATTTTCAGAAATGGAAGTTTTCATAGATTCCTTCACACGATGAATAGATATTTTATCATTAATGTCTAGATTGGACATATCAACCTCAATATTTTCTGTTGAGGTCTTGCACTCATGTGGATCTGCTTCATCAGTCTTGATATCTACTGATTCCTCCACAGATTTGGTTTTCATATTAAAGACTATATAGGCTTTTCAAGATTTAGAATATCCAATAAATATTCCTTCATCATTTTTTGGGGTAGATTTATCTTTCTTGTCTTTAGTGTTCATAATATAAACTATACTTCCAAACACTTTAAAATAACTTTCTTTGGGTTTTCTATTATTCCACAACTCTTATGGAGTTTTATTAAGGATTGGTCTGATTAAGACACTTTTTATTATGTAACAAGTTGTATTAATAGAATTATCCTAGAAATAAATGGGTAGGTCATATTCATTTAGCATTGTTTGGAAATTTTTTATCGGATGATATATTTATTTCATTCTACCACACTATTCTGTTGAGGTGTCCTAGGAGCAGTGAAATTACAAATATAGCCATTTGGTGAGAAATAAACATCAAAAAATTGATTCTCATACTCACAGCCATGATCATTTCATAAATATTTTATCTTAAGACTACTGAGATTTTCTACAGTCAATGCATAATTGGTAAAGCATGAACAATCTTCACTCTAGTGATCTAGGAAAAAGGTCCAGTTGTACCCAAATAAATCATCTACAAGAACATACACAATGTGATTTTTAGTGAGACACAAAACTCTTTATGGTAAAAAAATCCATGTGAACCAACATAAGAGGTTGATAAATATTTACTTCTTTTTTGGGTTTGAACAAGATTTTATGCTTTATTCCATTTTGACAAGGATTACACACCTTATTATCGGGAAACCCTAATTTGGATATCTATTTAACTAAACCATTTCTAGTTAACATCTTATGAGTGTTTATGTTGCAATGTCCTAGTCTACTATTCTAAAGACATGATTCATTATGAAATGCATTTAGACAAGAGACATTCTGTGAGGCTAGTGTGTCAAGAGATATAGCATATTCATTATCATTTCTAAAAGCTGAAAATTATAAGTTATTCTGGGCTTAAAAAACATTGCATGAATAATTTTTGAATTTCACATAAAATCCATCATCACACAATTGATATATGATGATAATTTTATACTTTAATCCATCAACATACAATACTTTAGAAATTGAAATAGAGATTGGGTTACCAATCTGGCCTAGGATGATGAGTTTTCCATTACCATTGTCACAAAATGTGACATGTACTCATTCAAAATTTATAAGACTTTTAAATATTGAAAAATCCCCTCTCATATGTCCTGAACATCCAATATCTATGTACCATATCTTTTTATCGGAACTCTTTAGAAAAATTACCTATACAATATTTCATCCATGAAAAGACATTGGTAGCCATATTTGTTTGGGTCTGTATATATTAGTGATGCAGGATTTAGGAACCCATAATTTTCTTATGGGTTACCCATATGTAGAATATTGTGTTTTAAGGAAATAAATGATGTTTGGTCCTAAATAATAAGATGCAGTAAAAGAATTATTCGAACTAGAAGTTGGTGTAAAATTATTGATTTTTGAAAGATCTAGAAGATTTTTCAGATTTGGTTATAATAAGTGGTTTAGATAAATTCTATTGACCTGGTTGATATCATGTCACATATGTATAGATAAGATCTATTTTTTTATCAAGAATTTAAGTATGATTTTTTCCAATTAGTAAAAATTTCTTTTTCCATATTCAATTTCTCATTTGAAATTTTTTACACATTTTTCTCATTGAACAGTTGAGCCTTTTTCCCTTTCTCAGTTGTAATTTCAGATTTAATAGTCATAGTAAGATCATGTTGTTTCTTTAATGATTTATATTTATCATTCTTCTCAATATCTGTATCTTATAGCATGTTGTAATATTATAATAATTCACATTTTTCATATTCTTAGATTCATTTTCAGAGTAATTAGAATAATGTACATGAGAGTCTATAGTTACATTAGTTGTGTTTGTCATAATACACATATTAACCATAACATCTTTATCATTTTGAGAATAGGCGGAATCACTAGAGATATCCTCAGAAGTACATGAGGTAGCCTTCATTCCATTCTTATACATTCAATCCTTAATTTCATACTTTTTTCTTGTTTTTCATCATTGGATAGTCATACATGACATGTCCTTTCCATTTACATTCATTGAAAATTATCACTTCTGATTTATCATTTCTCCTCTAATACATTTTCTAATTTCCCTTATCATCATTATTTCAATTATAATTGTGCTTTCTGGAAAAAATATTATTCCTATAAAATATCATTAATTATCTATCTAGCGTGGCCATTACATTATGGCCATCTGAGCTGATTCTTCATTACTGCAGCTTTCAATAGCAGCTGTAACTTTATCCATGACTTTACTTTTAATGTAGTAGTATTTAATGCTATAGATCATCATTTTGGTTCATCCTGTTATTGATTTAACTTCAGTTACTCTTTATAAAACATTAATTTCCCAATAAATTCCTTCCTTTGAATCTTATAGATGTCACATGATTCTCTAATAGATATAGACGTCCCAAGCCATCTTTCAGGTAAGCATCAGAGAAGTCTCATAATCTTCTCTTTGGATGTTAATTCTCTTCTTATAAAAATCATGGTATTGAAAATTTCATTGAACCAAAGATACATATCTAAAATATACTCATCAGGAATGATTCTGAATTAGTCCTATATAATAGCATAATTATTTAATCGCATTTCTTTATCATTAGATGTTCCCTCTTGAGAATCAGAAAGAGTGTCCCAAATCTCATGTGCAGTTTTACAGGAAGAGATACAGATAAATTATTCATCTTCTATTGAACAATATAGAGCATTCATTACTATAACGTTGTTGTTATAGATATTATTGGTAGGTTCATACCAAGTGTTTCTAGTTGTATCAAGAATATAATATTTACATTCAATAGCAGTCCATATTTCAAATCTCATGCTTTCTAGTTTTATTTTCATTTTAAGCATCCATTAAGAATAATTAGTTCCATTATAGAATGGTTCTCTATTGGTAGCATAACCTTTTAAACTATAATCAATGAAACATATTGTAACATAATTTCAATGTGATAAAAATTTAGAAATAACATAAAATTTGAGTCTTTTTTAAAAATAACTATAACCACAATAGACACGATTTGAAAGATGACAATAAATTTTAACCATTTGATACCACATGTTGTTAGGACCAGATCACTCAATAGGGGGTGAATTGAGTATCTATAGAAATTTCTGTCAAAATTGGTTCTTTAAAGAATACCCCCTATTAAAATTAAATTAATGTTAATATGTAGTGTATTTAAAAAAGCCTTGAATGTTTAATTAAGTTCTCAGCATATTTCTTAATTCTCAGCTTTACCAATCCAAAAATTAGTCAAACATATGAAACCAATCTACTTATTGGAAACATATATAAACACTTTCTAATATGGTAATTAATGTTCAATTTATCTTAATATGAAATGAATTAAACACAAATCAGATTAAATCCAAAGACAAAGTACACAATGGAAAAACATAAGAGGTTCAATCTCAAGCTGGGACCTAATCCTCTCCACTTGGTGATCATCTACCTCTATGAAATTTATATTAATAAAAATTGGATCCACAACATGGATCAGGGTTTACAACAGCAAACAGGGCTGTCCAGGTCACACTTGACCTCTACCACAGAAATTCATGGGAAAACTATCAAAAAGATCACATAAGATCTGTTCCACTATTCTATGTGGGGTAGAAGATTAAAAAAGATTGAGTGTGTGGTTTTTTAGTATCCTCCAGTTATGCTCAAGAGACAGTGAGTGTGAAACAACCAGATGCACACACTCTGCTCATAATGAAAACATTAAAACAAAAAATAGTTATAAAATACGAATAGTGTTTAGAAATCATTATGAGGTGTGATGAAACGTTCTGGACTCAATGGATGTAGATAAAATGATATTTGAGTTCTCTTCTAGATGTTGGATTTATAACAGATAATAGCATTCTATTTAATCTAGCTCCCAGGTGTGAAAGGGTTCAACTATTTAATATCTGGATGTTCAGCGAGCTTCAGTAGGTTATTGCATGAAATATTAAACTTCTTATGTACTCTAAATTTTATTTCTTCTATTTTCAATATCTTTCACATTCTCACAGTCTGCATGACTTTTACTTGCGTGTTTATATAGTGAGTTTAATGTTGAACTTGTAATCCTTTTATACTTCATGGTCCACTAGGCATGCATATCTCTACACGTTCATGTACCTCATACTGTCTTCTGATATTTCTATATACCACATTAAATAATTCCATGAAGCATGAATTTGTATAAATATGACTATTAGAAATAAATTTTATTTAATAATATTGAAACAGTTATTTATGAAAATTAGCGAGTCATAAGTATTGATGAGTCATTTTAATTGGTCATTCATCATCTGGTTGTCATCATCGGTCTGTTAGAATCTATCTCTGAGCATCGATCTGTTAGCATCGGTCTGTTAGCATGGGTCTGTTAGCATCAGTTAGTCGATCATCGGTCTGTCTGCATCAGTCTGTCGAACATCGGAGTGTCAGTATCAGTCTGTCAAACATCGGTGTGTAAAACATTGGTTTGTGGAACAGCGGTGTGTCGAAAATGGGTTTGTCGAACATCGTTGTGTCGAACATCGTTGTGTCGAACATTGGTGTGTCGAACAGTGGTGTGTCGAACATCTGTGTGTCGAACATCCGTGGGTCGAACATCGGTGTGTGCACATCAGTGTGTGGAACATCGGTGTGTCGAACATTGTTGGGTCGAACATCGGTGTGTCCTCATTGGCATGTCAAACATCAGTGTGTCGAACATCGGTGTGTCAAACATCTGTGTGTCGAACATCGGTGTGGGCAACAACGATATGTTGAACAACGGTGTGTCGAACAACGGTGTGTCCGACATCAGTTTGTTGAACATCGCTATGTGAGGACTCTGATAAACTTATCAAGTGTCTGTCTTACACATAACATTACAAGATTAAGTGAGATCAAAAAATACATATAAATGTACACTTTTAATCATATTGATTCTTAATTATAGTTTATTTACTTATTGAAATATATAGTTTTGTATGAAATAATTGATTTACTTAGATATTTTTAATGGTATGAAATAGTATAATCTGTAGATTGACATTATTTGTGATTATGAAAAATAGTATATCATAGAGGGTCCAATAGTTTCTAAATAATGCACAATATATATTGGAAATTCAATATAATTAAATAAATCATCATAACTCATCTATATATTCTTACAAATGGAATCACCTACTGAAAGTCTTGAAACCCTCAAATCGTTGTGTGAAACATGAACCGCACCACTACTCCACTACAAGTAAGTTAAAAGAAGC
This sequence comes from Viscum album, assembly GCA_963277665.1. Classification (NCBI taxonomy): domain Eukaryota; kingdom Viridiplantae; phylum Streptophyta; class Magnoliopsida; order Santalales; family Viscaceae; genus Viscum; species Viscum album. Next base: position 1,091,025,174 of record OY728143.1, on the reverse strand, counting down.
CTAGAAACTCAATATTTCACCCAAAATTCCTAAAGGTAGACCATACATACGATCCATATCTTCTTAATATTTTATAACTCATGAATGGGTGAATCAAACCATATAGAAAGAGAATAAATAAAAGACAGAAAGTCTGACTATCAAGATTTTGAAGTTTCACTTATCATATTTTCCATTAAAAATGAGTTTCATGGGATAGTGAGAGACCCTAGTGGATATCCATGAAGACAGGGAACAAAATGAGGAATAGATGAGAAGATTTGGGTTAATTCTGTATGGTAAAAATAGGAATTAAAAAATGTTTTTGATGACATGGACACCCTTCCACAGTTTGGATGCATGGATTGTTTAACTGTGCGGCCAAACCATGTTGCCTTTTCTGGCCACCCAAAACCATTCAATTCCACACCAATTTTATGGGGCTCCAAAGGGTAATACTAGAGGGAATGATAGGGAAATCATGGTGGGGGAAACATACCAAAACAAATCACTATTTTACACCCAAAACGCATCGAACTTATGGCTACGAACCACCCCAACAACTTACCCCACATTTGGTGCCATTATGAGTGTCACTAATCTAACTCCAAAACACCACAACCTCAAACCATCCCTTTTACAAAAAAGGATTCCAATTAGAATATAATACCCCTAAGAGTATGTTTATATTTCATGAACAGATGAGACATCAAAATTTCAATCCCAGAACACATGAAAACCAAGAGAAATATATGAACCAGAAGGTATTTTGAAACAAAGATTGAAATTGAATATCCGGGTGTTAAATTATTCTTTTTATGGTGCATATAATCATGAAACCATTATAAAAGTTTTAACAAATTATCAATACAAGACATTTTTAAATGATTTAGTCTCATATTATATTATATATAGGACTATAGAGTGATCCTAATACATTATTGGACACTTTTTACCATTTAGTGATCATTTAGTAGTTATCTTTTACATATAGTAATGTAATGTGTTATTTTTGCATCTTTATATTTAATCCATGCTATTATGATTGATTTACCTATATTTTATTCTACCATGTTATTATTAATGATCCATACGTCTTTATGATATCCTCTTATTCATTATAAATGATTTTTTTCATCCCCTTTGTCGTGTTTATTCCCATACTATGATTTAATGCTCACTATTTACTTTTATGAATTACCCATGTTATCCATATCAATTTTAGTAGCTAAATGGGTTTTTGGTATATCATTATGGGGAATAAAATAAAAGATTTATAATTTTGTTTCTAATTGTATTTTTATAATCACTGTCTTCCAAATAATTTATTCTATTAGATGCATTGTTGATAATTAATATATATTTATTTTTCAATGAATTTAATAATATGTTTAAAAGGGCATGTTAACTATATATGGGACAATGTACGAATGTTATTTTTGAAGGCTGCTCAAAATTCTAAAAAACCATAAACTAATGGTTTCATAAATTTATTCGAATATAATAGGAATCCACATAGCTTATAATTTTTGGAAAATAGACATCATTTTTTATCTAACATGGTCAAAAAACACATGATAAATAAATATAAAAACCTATTTCATCTTATATTTATGGAGTCTATACAAAAAAGAAATATTATAGTGATTATTTAACATTATTAATAGATACAACATATTTTAATAATATTTATTATTAGTTTATCGATATTTGGAACTCTATGTATAACATTACAAAAATTTAATCCGTAGTAGGGTCAATAAATGAAATATATATTTCACGATATTTTTAACCATATCCATATCATTATAGGTCTGTTAATCAAAAACAATAAAAAATTTAAAAATCATAACAACATATACAAGTGAAAATAAATAAAAAGAAAATATTAATTATTGAAATAAATTACATTAATCTAGGACTATTTATTCATTAAAATATCTAATGAAATTAAAGAGAACCAAATTGCAATATGATATTTTATCATATCTTTATATTATATTTTAGAACAAGAATCATGGTGGTTTTCTTCTCAAAATATCCCAAAATATGAAAAATATTGTGATTATTATAGTGTAAATTTTACTTTATATTCTAGAATAATATAAGAATCTAATAAATTAATAAATAATTCATAAACCCACATAAGAGAAATATAATGTCTCATATAACAACTTCAATAACAAAATGTTATAACTACAGACTAGATTACTTGATAGTAAAAAATAACTATATAAATTCAATTAAATAATAATGATTCTATGAATTTAACTTATTAAATTATCATTAACATCACAGATTCTCATATCATAGTCATTAGTTTAATAATATTAATAGAGATAAAACTTAATTAATATTAATATATGGAATAAAGAATCCAATAATATACTGATTTTAATAAAATAAATGGATACTATGTGTAATTCTTTTAAATTTCATATTGTGTAGGTATTTAATATTTTTTAGGAGTATGTGGTAGAAAAATGATTATAAAATTACTATATTGGATTCATTACATTCAATATGATTGGTAGGGATATATTTCTCACTAAATAATTAATATCGTTTAAAACATGTGTTTAAATGACATATCATATATATTTATATGATATGTTAGGGTAATATTTTCAAAAAATACCTAATATGATTAAACAACATAGATAGAATGAAAATTTCTCTAGAATTATTATTTTATAATTAATATAATTATTATATTGACAAAAATAATTTCAATGATACTATATTTTTCTTACATATATTCTTTCATTAATTTCATTTTCCAAAAATACATTGTTGTCCCAGAATTCCATTAAAAAGTATTTGAACATATAGTTATGTAACATAAATTCAGTTTATGTTTGCTTAACTCATATAAAATTTTTCACTTCTATTTAAATGAATTATTGATAACTATATATGAATCATAGGATTATTTTGAATATATCTCTCAATAACATTTAATTAGATATTTGGTGTTGATCAATTTTTTGGTATTAATTTTCTTTCGAGATGGTGACTTGAATTCTATTATTTGGATTCATTCACAGTATTTATTACTTCTAAAATTTATGATGACCTATCAATGGATCTATTATATTACATAGTGATTCATCAATTAAAATTTTTATTTTTTAATGTTTCAAACAATTATAGTATTATGAGACCATTGTTTTTTGATTTATATATAATAACACATATAGGTAAGGGGAATTGATTACAATCATGATATTGAATAATATAGATATTAATTATAGATTTATTAAGAAACAAGTTTTTTTTAAATTATTTTTTTGAATATTATCATGGTTTTTTGTGGAATATTGTTTTTGACATTGAATATTATTACATTGAATCAGGGGTGTTTAAATAGTATGAAATTTTATTTAAAAATGGTAAAATTTCAATTGAGTTTTATTTTATAAATGATCAATGGATGATAAATCTTGTTTTAATTAGTTAGGGATTTTTTTAGATATAATTATTTTCCAGTGGAAATCAATATTTCTATAAAAACCCACATGGGAAGGGTTACGTTCATTCAAATGCTTTAAATTTTATTTACTGTGAAATGTTTTCACAATGGCTTCGTGTGTGTGAAAAAATGAATGTAATAAAAAAATTATTCAACAAATATTTATTCATTATAAAGTGTATATATAAGGAAATTGTGTTAAAATGAGAAATATTTATATTTATTACGCCCTTTTTTATCACCAAACTCTATGGCATGCAAAATAATATTATCTGGGGTCTGTTTTGGGAATGAGTGATAGTTTTATTAACATATTTTTCACTACATGAGTAGTAATTCAGTTGAATCCATGATGATTACTATTCATACTATGTACCCAGTTTGAATTATTTAATTTAAATATGATTTATACACCTTCCACCAAATTAGTAATATATAGATAAAGAGTTTCTTATAATTATATAAAATAGAACGTTCAAAAAACATTATATGAAATTATGATCAACTCTAACAATCCTATATATCATGAATATATTTAACTATAATGATATCTAATTAATTTTATTTCATTTGATAAACATATTTCAATTTTTAAACACACCCTGACATATTATATGAATATAATAGGACTATTATAAGATAGAAGATATATTTTAAGGGATAAATTATTGTAAAAATGTCATATAATGTATGTATAAATGTGTTACAAATAATTATATTTATTACCACATATATAAGAGTACACAATTTTGAATCAAAAGATTGAAATCTTATAATATAAATAACAGTTAAAATATGATTTCAAGTATATTTTTTTATTTTAATGAATATGATAAATTTATAAATGTTGTAACAAGAATATAATATTTTTTAAATCACCATATCAATATTATTAAATGTTAGTTTTGTATAAATTTTCTAGTAATAGATGATTATTATATAAATAGTTAAAAATATCTTTTAAAAAAATGTGTTTATTCATCATTATCATGAAACACGAAATAAAAAATGTATATGAAATAAAATTATAGGATAAATATTAAATTTTTAAGTAATATAAATATTTTAAGAATATAATTTTGAACATAGAAATCAATGGTTACAATTTTTAAAATCCAAATAATGATTTTTCAGGATTAATAACTATTTTTTTACATTTATTTTAATCACATTTTTAATTATATTATTTATTATTATTGATAAAGATATTATTTCAAATATATATAATGTAATTTTTTATTATTCATTTAATTAAATGGAAATCCTTATTAAAAATGATATTGGTATAAAATCATTTATTCTTAAAGCATAATTTTTTATAAAAACAGTTTTATCATTTCATTTAGGGGATATACAAAAACTATAATTATCTCAAATTCTATAGAATTAGTAAAAAATCTAAATAAAATATTAAACTATAATGTTTTATTTAACTATAATTTCAATTTCATATTCTTTCAGAATAAATAGTATTCAAGGTAAAATATTACCAACACTGAAAAAGGTACAAAGTGTGAAATGTTGTCAAAAATATTCGATACGGCCACAAAAAATTATCATATAAATTAATTTATTTAATTAGTTTTTATTATTTTAAAGACATTATTTATATACTGGAAAACATAGAAACCTAGACCCATTTTATTTCAATAATGAAATTTATATTATTGTATGTAAATGAAATTTGAAAAAAACAACACTCTTTTTTATAATATCAATAATATGTTCTACGTGGTATAAAAATAAATTTTGATTTTTTATATTTTATTAATGATGATTTAATTATAATCATGATGGTTTTTTATTTTTTATTTCAACTGATTTTACGATTACCATGAAAATTTATGCCTGGAAGACATAACTCTTCTATTATAAAAAATAATCACTAAAATAATGTTATAAATAATAAATGTTATAGGTTAAAAATTATTTATGGAGTAACAAAAATATCAATTATAATTGAAAATTATTATTGGAGTTTAATATTTCAATATTCTATTTCCATTATATCTTAATTAACATTATTTTAAAATATGTAACTATTCAAAAAAATGATATGAAATGATATTTAGTGATTATAGATTATATTATAAATAATAAAATTTAAAAAAATATTTCATTATATTATGTGAATGAGAAAGGGTTAATAATATCAAAAAAAATCCCCATTAAAATCAAGTTTCATTTTTTTGATGTCATTATTGACTAGTAAATACATTGTATTAAAGAACATGATATATCTCTTTCAAATACACCAATGATTTAATTTTTCACCAAAACCTCTAAAAACACATATTCAATCATCCCATGTAAAATTAAAAAGCTTATATACATTCCAAAACACATTCTTCTGTATTCTGTGATTTCAATCAAAATATGGATTCGTGATGAAGAGGTAACTATATATACTAATATATTTCAAGATGAATTCGTCCTTAAAACCATCAAAACAATATAAAACATAATAATAGTTTTTAATATGAATATTTAAAACATATAAATATTCTTATGTAAAATTTACAATCATATTCTACATTTTAAATATAATAGAATACAAAAAACAACACTTATGTGTGTGTATAGTGTTAGGTTTCAATGAAAAAATGTGTTCTATGATACATCACCCCCTCAAAATGATGGTTATAAAGATATATGAAATGAATATCCATTATTTTTTTTAAATAATTATTATTCAATTAACATAAATCTACAAACATACCTTCACTTATATTGGAAAAACAATGGTGCCAGTCATGTATACAAGTACACTACTACCTCCTTAAAATGATGTGATTCATTTTTCATTTCTATTATACATGGTTTGAAAAAAAAATTAGATTTGTTAATATTTATGATATATTTATGCTCCTTGTCCTATAGCTTTTTTTTCTTTTCATTCATTCCATTCATTGGAATATGAAAATATAAATCATGTGAAATTAGATACAATCATCTCCATGAAGTGATGTAATTCATTTTTCATCACCTATATTAATGTATTGTTATTTTACTAAATAAATTTTAATTATATTTATAGCATAATTAAGATAAATTAAAAGTGATAATATTTAATTCAATGCAACCATCAATTAAAAACTTTCATGGAAAAAAGATGAGTTAACACCCATAAACCGCTTTTAATGAGATTACTTAATTATTAATAATTATGAATAATATAAGGATGTAATACTAAATTAAATTCATACTTATCATTTTTTAATATATGATAAATAAATTTATTTTTTATTATATTTCATTTAAAGTAAACTAAAATGAAATTATGGTCTTGGGGTAAGTGGTGTTCATATCATTACTATTTTCATGAGACACACTTAAATATATATACCAATTGGTGTTTATATAGAGTATATACTATTAGTTGATATATTATATTTGGAATATATTCATATTCAATTTATTAAGATTTCTATTTTATGTAATTTCATTAAAGTGGATTATTATTAAAATATTAATATAGTGGTAGGGGTTTATGTTACAATACCATTTATTTTTCTTGATAGTCTTATTTAAATTTTTTATAGCGGAAATAATATAATATTTATCTTTTAAAGAATATATTTTTTATCGAGCCTTACTGTTACCTCTCAGTACCCTAAAAATGTTACATAAAATTTTCATGAAAATATTAATATGAATATACATCTTTATTTCCTCTTTTGGTCTGAAATGAATCATTTTAAAATTCATTTTCTTAAAAAATGGGTTTTTACATATTATTAATTATTTTCAATAGTATATTTTTCCAATATTTTCCTCTATCTAAAAATCATTACATATAATATTTTCAATGGTTTTTCATACATTTTAAATTTGGAATGTTACATATTTTTAAATAAATATTATATTTTACCATATAAATGACGAACGAATTTCGTGACCATTATATCCTTCATTCATAATGAATATTTCTTCAAAATTTTCAAAGGTTATTCTATATAAAAACCGCTCCCATATTTATAGTAATTTATTTCACTTTTTATTAAAAATAAAGGGGAATTATTTTTATTTTCAAATCATATTGAATATTATTTTCTTAATGATATTTTAATCTATGTCAAAATCATTTTTATAATTTTATAAATTGATTGGGTTTTGTTGTTATGGTAGAATAACATAGATTTATTATTATATCATATATTATTAATGTTTTATTAATATTTATTAAACACATTTCTTCTCTACGGGATAAGAATTTATCAAATAATGAATTCTCTATTGATCTTCTAATGCACTAATATTGTTTTTTAATTTTGTGATTGTTGATATTTGAATTGAATATCTGTATAATTTGATAGGTAATTCTTGAAAACTCACGAGATAAATAGAAAATAATTATTTCACCCAAACAATAGATAGTATATCAATATTTATCATAATCTCATGATTGTACATGGTTGGTTAGACCACTAAAATTAATTATTAAATTACTTCATTGGTGCCATTAAATAGGGGATATCATCGCTCTTGTTTATTCCTCATTATTATGATATATTATTAGGGAGAATTTTCTCCCATGGATTATTATCATTGTATTTTCAACGCATATAACACTAATGTCTAATGTTATGTCAATTCATTATTCCCTGAAAAATGATTCGAGATTTATAACTTTCTGTGTGAATTTTTTATACGATGAATTTCTTCAAAAATCCATATGAAAATATTATTTTCACATATGATTTATGAATTGGTATATCACTTGTTAAGCATTATTAAGTATTTAATCTCACCCATTTCCCATTTTAATTTTCAATTGATGTGGAAGTATTTTATTTTCAATTATATGTTTTGAAAGGTATCATATGGGTATAATTTTCTTTTATATATTGATGTATTCATTTAGAATATGAAAATATTGGTATTATGGGTCATATAAACATTTAATGATAAATATATAAGTTTTTATATAAATATTTTTATCTTTATTTTCTAAAATTATAAACATTAAAAATAATGATTATTTATGTGATTTAATGTAGCATATTATTATTTTAATTATAAAATATTATAATTTTGATGCATTTGTCAATATGAAATCTAGAAGAAAAGTAATGTGATTGTAGAACCGTATTCATGTGTTTATTTCATTTGTGGTCTCATTTGTCATTATATCTGGTATAAGATAACACAAGAGATTTTGGGGTTGGCAGATAATTATAATTTATGTGTTATGGATACCAAGAAGTGTTGATAAATTTAAGGATAATAATAATTTTAAATGTATTTTTCCTTGTGTAGCATAATGTTATAGTATTTAAAGATATATGTTGAAATTTTATGAATTGTTTATGGGATTTTAGTGTACCATTTATCTGTACATATCATTTTTATATAGTATGATTTTTTTATTTTGAGCATTCTAGGAAAAATTTATTATGGAAACTATTTGGAGGAAACATATAATTTGTATGATTAAAACATTATTTAGTGATGTTGTAATTTTGAATAATGACTATAAGGGGGTTATTTAAATTTTGGTAAATGTATTTTGGTTACCATCATATTGAAAACTAATTTTATTACTATGTGTTTAGGGTAATTTTGGAAGAATTTCAATATTTTGAGAGAAAAATATGATTTATGGATGAAATTATATTATTTTCTAAAATAATAGTTTTTTAGGAATGTATTTCAGTTTACATGTTGAAGAATATATGTTTTCATGTTGTATTATATCGATTCAGATAATATTATGATATGATTAGTATATTTTTTATAATATATTATTAGTGTACATAAATATTTTTAATATGATTTTTGTTGTTTTTAATATTATATATTTATAAAATTTAGTTAATACTTTAAAAAAAATCATGAAAAAATATTTTCAAATTTTTAGTTTCAAAATTGGTCATGAAATCGTTGATGATTTTCTAGTTTTTTAATTCATGGAATTATTTATGATAAACCTAGTTTTTTATTATTAAGGTTTTTATATTTATAAAAAATATCATATATTAAATATATCTGAAAAAGTTATTATAGTACCTCGCATTATCAATTTGATTTTGTTGAATGACAATAGAAATGATGAATATCTTAACACACTTTTATGGATCTTATGAATCATTATATGCAAATTTTTCTAGTTCAGTATGGAACAACTGAGAAGTTTTATTTATAATTTTAATATGATAGAAATAAATGATAGAAAATTAATCACAACACAAAACAAATGATGAAAATAATCTTCTTTATAGGAAATAAATAACATACGTATATTTTCTCATATTCTCAATCTTAATAATAAAAGAATTCTTCAAAATAAATAACGAAAAAGTTAAATCTATTAGATCCTTTTTGGAAATTATAAATATGAAATGAAAGTATTTATTTTGGAAAATCATTCATATATATGAGTCTAATAATGGTATAATTTTTTATTTTAAAAGATTTATTATGTTTCATAATAATACAAGATCGAGTGTGGTTGATATATCATTAGAAACTGTATCATGTGTCTCTATTATCGGGTGGATATACACAACTCTATTATAAACTAATTTTTAATTAAAAGTACATGGATTAAATTTATTTATCGGTTATATAATATAACACCATAAGATTAAATGAATATATATTTTTTAAAATATATTTAATAAACATGATATATTCTACTACATGTAACTGTATGGATAAATAAACAATAACATATTATAAAAATAAAATATATCTATTAAATCATATTCATTCAATCAGAGGGTATTAATGGATGTAATAACATTATGTATTACATATAGATATTTTATATGAATATAAATTTATTTATTTTTACATAGTAAATATGTGTTGAACTATTAATGATGTGATTGATTCATATATGGTTAATAATTATTAAAGGTAGTTTATGTTACTATTTATTCATTTTAAAGATAAATTTTTCTATTTTTGAAATATAATTTCAAAATATTGATTTAAAGTTTTTTATAATTATATTAATATTATAAACTAGTGAAATTTTTGGAATCTTAGGAAATAGAATTTATAATGGAATAATGAAAAATAGGGTTTTTATAAATTAAAAAATATAACATTATCCTAATATAATATAGACATTAATGTTTAATAAACCATTGGGATACTGTAAAAATTTATTTATAATTAATATAATACATTTAATAGCGTAAATTTACCATTATATATATATATATTTATATATTCAAGGAATGTTTTTATTTAAATATAAATTATGTTGGATACTAATCATTCAATCTTGTATTCATGATATTCCTCCACATTTTCATTTAATATTAGAGAAAAATATGTTTCCTTTGATATATCATAATATATTTAATTAATTAGAAATTTAATATATACTTTATTTTGGTATAAAATATATTTTATGTATAAAAAATATGTTTTTCTCCAAATAGATTCTTCATTTTATTTTGGGAACAAATATAAAATTTAATTTCCTATTGTTATTTAAATGGAATGAAATAAAAAAGTATAAATAATATTTATGAGAATTTATATATATTTTTAGGATTAATTACATTTTTTTCCTAATGAATAATATCCATGGTAAAATGTAATTACTATGTTAAATGTTAAAAACAGATAAAGGGGTTAAAAATATTTGTTAAGGTCTAAAAATCACTCATAAAAACTAAATTATTCCAAATTATGACAGTAATTTCTACCCAATCAAACTATATTTAATAATATCGAAATTTGATGCAATTTTAATTTGAAAATGAATTTTATTTAATTTTATATAATGAATAATTATAAAATTTCTATTTCTTCTATTATATATCTATATCTTTTAGTAGGGATAAAATATATAATGTGGTTATAAATAAGAATTTTTATTTTAAAGACATTATTAAAATATGTATAAATTATTTTTAATTTATAGTGATGGTATAATTAAAATGACCACTAACAAAAAAATGACACAAATCTTGTGTTTGTAGTATTCAAATTAAAAAATATATATATAATAAAAAAATATCAATGTTATGTGTTAATTATTGTATTCAGATAATTTAATTATTAATTATAATGTATATGTGTTGGTTAATGTGATTAGATTCGGATTTGTCAACTTGATTCCATTAAATCCAAAATATATGATTGGCCTTGAAATTGACTTTAAATGATATTTAATATTCAAAATTTATATTAATGAATTATTACATTCATAAAATTATAGAGTTTTTGAGATAGTTAATGGGTATAGAAAATAAACCATTTTCCAATTACAATTGTCATTCCCTTTTATAAGGACATTACTGAACCATAATGACTACATAATTATGAAAACATCATTGAAATATTCCAAAAAATAGACTTAATATGAAAAAATAAATGAAACATGTTATATTCTATTCCATTCAAGAATATTAAAAAATATCTTTTCATTTTTCCATACCTCATTACCAAGATGTTGTTCTTTATATAAACATCTACTCAAATGGTCTTGATGGAAATATAATGGATGATACCCAAAGTTGGTATAATTGTATTTGGAGATCTTTTTCATGTTTAATTGATTCTTATCAACCTCCATATAATATATGACAATATTAACAATATTAAAAAGTAAATTTATTATATCTAAATTTATTTATTTAAATATTAAATTCATTTTCACTCATATAAAATATATTGGTATACAAAAACAATGCTTATGAATACATGCATACTACTATCTACAAGAAGGGTTCAATTTTAATATTCATCACTGGCTCTCATTGATTATTTTATAGATGGATTAAATGGATATATATTATTTTTATAACATAAATATGATTTATTGAATATGAAGGATTATCTTCCTACATACATTCTAATCCTTTGAAAAAATGTAACTTCACTCATGAGTGCATAAGGATATCCTCCTCCACAATGAAATTTTATTAATTTTTAATTTTCCATTTAAATGGATTGAAAAAATATAGAATAAATGAATATATATAAATATATTTATATATATGATAAATTTATGATTCTTGGACAATAAATCATTATTTACCTTTATTACTTCAATTAACTAAAAACTAATTAATCATTGATTCGTATAATTAGACTTTAGTCATGAAGTATATATCAAAATCATTTTTCAAAATAACCATTAATGAAATTATATATATGTATATAGAATATGTATATATATTTTATCTCTGAAATGATTAATATTCTTGATCCATAAAAAAGGTTATAAGGGACAAGAACCATTAAACCAAACCATACATATAGAAAATAATTAACAAAGAAACATTATTAGTAATAATAAAAAATTATAAATTATATGGAATTATATATTGGAAGAAAATTATGATCATTTTTCTTGTGCTAATGTATAATAAATACCAAATCAGTTCATATGAGTTTAAGATCATGGGTTAATATTGTTCTTTGATACATTTTTCATGTTATGAAGATAATTATTTCATATAGAGTATATATTAATCCATTGATATATTTTATCATCAATAGATCCATATTAATGTTATTTAAGGTTCCAAATTAATCTATTCATTAATGGTGTTTGTGATTAAAATGTTTCAAAAGTTATACATGTTTATTTAACAATATCATTTCTTTTATAGATTTTATATAATAAATTTCCATTAGGATGAATAATTTGAATGTTTTATTATAAACACCATTTATTTTATTATAATATATTTACTTTCATGGATTTTATTTTTTCAATTAATTATTACCTCTATTATACATTAAATGATCAAAATATTTTGTCAGAAATAATGGAAATATTTCATCATTGTTTGTGGGAATTATTCTTTTACATATCCATGTAATTTAACAATGAATTAGAAGTTTTTTCTCATATTTATGAATTTTAAAATTTAATTTTTCATCACCATTTTATTTATTTTTACATTATTAAAATGAATTATTTTAAAAAAAATTATATGACTAAATTTTAATTATGTATAAAAATATGTGAATATAATTTCCTTAAGAATACACGAATAGAATTGATTGAAAATATTATCATTTCATCATGTCCTTCATTCATCATGGATCATACATAACATATTTCTATTTCATTAACAGGAATTTCTAATGAATATATTTTTGTTAATTTTAGTTTCATGAGGACAGTAGACTAATAAGACTATTTAATTTTTATTTTCAAAGTATATTTTAAATTATTTTCTAAATCTGATATTCATAAATTATAACATTCATTAAAGATTTGTATAGTTAAATTGTGATAATATCTATTATCACGAACTAGCATGTGTACCGTAGTAAATTGATAACTGAGTTGATCCTGGCATGGCCTAAATATAATTGCAAATCCCCACAGGTTGGCGACTAATACCTGGCATTGTACGACAAGCATGTGGGTACAAATTTTCCAAAAAAACATTGAAGAGGTAAAAAAGGAAGACCTTATGCATACAAATAGAAGCCCCACTAGAAGTAATGTACCAGAATACAACATGGTCTAAATGACCAAAGTAATTCATATCAACGCATTGAAATAGGAAACCAACCCCAAGGTCCTTAAAGAAACAACTCACTAAAGCCATAGTTTAGAAATGAGATCAACCTCAATGACATCCCATCCCTTTTTTCAAACATGGATGATGAAGGTCTATAAACACCCGAAGAAAACAAGGGTGTGAGCCTAATCCCATCAGGATACCACTAATGACTATGTAACTGATACCTAAAGTTGATTAAACAAGTAAAATCATTTCAAAATTTTAATGTAAAATGGATTTTAATTGTAAAAACACATATAAAAAAACATTCTATACACTTTCAAATGATGGAAAATAGTTTTAAATAACATGCATTACATTATAAGAGATTTAATATATCAAAAAATGAATTGAGTAAAAATGTTATAAATTTTTTTTATATAAATTAATTAGGTTTTCAAATTAATTCACACAACATTTTCATGCATTTATATTTTAAATATAAACAAACAAGAGAGAAACATAGTAATCTGTTAAAAGTTGTGATAGTATCAACCCACTATTTGATTCCTCACTCTTTATGAGAACACAGAAAAATGAGTATACCCACTTCCCCCTAACAATGGCTATAGGCGACTCGTGACCCTTCCATTGGGGATGTGACCTACTTCATGTAAGATTTATAAAGATTTCATAACATATAGTGTATCCAAATGAATCACCATCTACATAATGCTTGCATGTGTTCTTAATTAATTGGATATTTATTTTACGACAACAAATAATACAACAAAACACATTCATAAATTAAAAAAATTCCAATTTCATACCATTTTAAAAAATAGGTTTTCTTAAAAACTATTCTTATATCACAAGATAAAACGACTGGGTTTTTATCATTTCATTTGAAGCTATTTTCATGTCTTTAAAATCCTCTCAAAATAAATTCAACTATTTTTCAAAATTCATTTTCACAATTAAATTCAAAAATTTAATAGAAACATATTCCTTCAAATCATCTATTTTAATTAAAAAATTTTAAATTAGAAATTTCTATAAACCCACACAAATTAAATGGAATTGGGGGTTTTATAAATTTATGTGTGAAAGCCAATTCAATTACCAGAATTCACTAGAATTGGGTTATTGAAAATAAATTCAAATCAATTTGAATAAAATTATATGAAATCATTAGATGAAATAAATCAAGAAGTACAATGGTAATCATTTTGGCAAAATCAGTACGAAACCACCAACCTCTTTCTCGTATAATGAAACTTACAACAGCGCCAGTCAATGAGTATATAGGTGAAGAATAGATTGAAACAAAAACAATATAAAAGAGCTTCCACCGCAAGGAATGTATCTATCAACCCCATGATGATTCCTAAAAAACAAAAGAAGAGGGAAATAGAGACACTTGAAGAACGAGGGAGAATGCTAACCCATGAATGACACCACAAGTGAAATGATAATCTAAAGATGATCAGATTGATATAGAAAAAGAGGAGCCTCTAAAACTCTCTTAATAAGTTTTAGGGGCCAAGATATATGATGAAAAAATGACAGGAATGAATAAAAATAGTCACACATATGTTTTAAAATTGGATTAGTGTCAGGCCGTGACGTGTACCCAAAGGTCTTGATGTGTATCTCATAATAGATATGTTATTCTAAAAAATTTGTCACCTCGAGTTAAAAACTAAAATTTACATAATACATGATGTTTACCCACCATTAACAATGTGTACATGCTCATATCCTGACATCCCCTATCACAACATGAATCCAGCAACCATCACACAACATGTACCTCAGGTACACGATGTGTATCTACTCTATAGCCTGCATTAAATTCAGACAACTCCTCTAATGATTGTGAACAATATGGGAATCCTAGAGAAAGGTAAAAAAGGAACTTATTCAAGGCAACATGATGTTACACCTCCCCACAATAAAAACATTATTCCCCTATAAATCCTATGATGAAGATTACATTCCAAGGAGAGGAGGACACTTCTCTCTCATTAGTTAATCATGTTCCTACATCTCATGACTATTAAAGCAACTATTCCATTGAACATGAACCAATGGTATCATACCCCCACAATGTACCATGACCTTAGAATAAAAAATCTAGGCTTTTCTTTCATTCAACAAAAAATGTGTCCCAATTTCAATATCGCTCTAAATCAAAATGTGAGATGGTTGAGATAGATAAATTCTTGGTTGTAATACATTTATCATGTAATGTATGATCTTTATCTTTGTTGTATGAGAAAAATGGTACTAAGACTTTCCCACATGCTCCAAAACCTCAAAAGGTCCCAAAATGGGAGGAGAAAGCATCCCACATTTTTTAAGCCATCGATGAACCAACTGGGTTGAAGACATTAAGAACACCACATCACCAAAAAAAACTCCAATGGTCTACGATGTCACTCAACATAAGATCTATATAACCTTTCTATTATCAACATCTTTTAATGAATTTGTTAAATCATAGAGGTCATCTCTTGCACCAATCTGGGTCCAACTGAGGACATTTCCCCAACTTTTGACCAACACAACATAGATTCACAATACCAAACATAAATGGCACTGAAACATTCCATTATTATAAAGTATTGTTAATTGTTCTTGAAAGAAACATCAACCCATCCTATGTAATCCTCCCAAAACCCATCGAATTCGAGAACACATGAGTTGATCATATCCCCATAAATATGTGTATATCATTATGTATGGACATCCATCTGTAGATGGTAGAATGTGCTCAAACAGACCTAAGATCCAAGTGCATTTTTAAGTACTCTCGAAAAGAGAGAATTAAACCATCGATCCCTATCATATTATATATAATGTAGAAATTTGTGAAATCTAACAATCTCAATCATGTTTATAATTCCCAACACCTTAACATTCATAGTATCTTGAATGGGTATAATGTTAGTCGGCATGGCCATCCTGTCAATTGCAAGCCATTTTGCATTCTAATTTTTTAAGGTACATGGATTCCCAAACACAAAGATCATATAGATCTCATACCATATCCATATATGGACAAAAACTAGTAGATATAAACCCAAAGGTTTCTGGTTCTTGACAATCACTTATTATCTGGTATAGAAATGATATAAAAATTCATAAATGTCTTGACTAATACCGGGACACCAAAACTATGACCTCATGTGAAAAAACCTATTTTTTGGTTCTAGGGTTCATGGACCACTTAGAGTTATGAAATTCTCTCATCACTTCCTACGGTAATGCTAGTGAAACAATGAAGTGATTCTGATAACATAAAACACCCACTTTGGAGAACGACAACATTGAAAATATCTCCCAACAATAAATAGATTCTCATAAGATACAGAACTCTACAACCTGATGTTGATCCTAAAGAATCATATTTATAATATTAAATATAAACTGAAAATTGTCCAAGGAAACTTCAGCCCCTTCCATCAGAACTCTAATATGTAACTGTATGAGGAGATCCATCATATTCAACTATTATGAGGAATATTTCACATACTAGGTTTGAAGTTTCCTACTAAACCCTTCTACACTGACATTACCTTTCTTTAGGGTATATGAAATATCAATGATTAATTACTATTTTTTTCAAGAAAATTCATTTTCTAAATATTAAAATATTATTGGGAGAATATATAACTTATGATTTTGATGTCTTAATACACTGTAATCCTTTCTCATAAAAGGAAGAGCAACAAACTCTTAAGAGCATGAATCTCAACTAAATGTTCTGGGTCATGGGTTGGATATTTCTTCTTAGGTGGCCTAAGAATATGAGATTCACATGCTAATACATGGGTAACATGTATAATAACACAACACCAGCTTGATCCCGATGCTTCAAAAAAGACAACATATCCCTACCTGACTTCCAGAAGAGTCAACGGAAATGTAGTAGTAAAAAAACATTATATCTCAATAATAGAACTCTAAAATTTATCATCCCATGAAATATTCAACCCCTTCTGAGTCAGGGAAGTTATTAGAGATGAAAACATCGAAAATACTTTCTGGAACAAGATGAAATACATGGGTAAGCCAAAGAATCATTAAATCTCAATGACATTTCCTTATTGCTACCATATTATAGCATCCATCACCCTCTCAAAATCTAGTATTATACTGTGTTCACACACCACATTTCCTAAAAATTTCACTTCTTAATTCTAAAAACTCATATTGAAAGAATGTTATATAGGCGGTGATTTCATAGTAGACTCAAAACTATTATCAGATATTTCACATGATCCTCCTAGACTTAGAGTAGACTAAAATTTCATCCATAAAGACTACCTAAAAGGTATTAATATACTAAATATAATTCAGGATCGTTAATGTTGTGAAAACATTATGAGAATTGGTTAGACAAAATGGAATAAAATTGCAATCCTAGTGGCGATACCTTCTCTAAATGGATGTTTTCAGAATGTTAGATTATTTACCCTCTACTGATTGTTACACCATCGAAGGTAGAACATCGAAAATCACATCTCCCTTTTGAGAGGATCAAACACATCATCAATAAATGGAAATAGATATTTTTCATTTATTTTAACCTTATTGAGCATTCAATAATAAAAACATATGAGAATAGCTCCATCAGACTTAATAGCAAAGAGAATTAGTGCTTCTCATAGTGACACACATTGTTAGATGAAGCCTTTCTCAAGAAGATAATCCACTAGGAACATGAGCTCTGTCAGTTCGGCTAGAGCCATTCGGTAAGAAGATCTATAGACTATTTGAGATCTAGGAATCATGTCAACATAAATATCAACCACTATCACCGGTATTATACTTGATAAATACATATGAAAAACATTGTAAAACATGACAATGACTGGATGAATATCATCACCCATTGAATCTCACTCTAGATCAAAATCAAACACAAATGTCACATTCCCAAACTTTGGATAAGAAAGTCTGACTCTACTCGACCTTGGGTCCCATTTTCCTTGAAATACAAGATTCACACCAGTAGGTGTAGTAATTTAGACACATAAAAGATAAAAATCAATTTTTGTATTTTTGGAAATCACTCAGTCCATCCCAAATATGGCGTCAGGAGATTTAATATCATAAACCAGGAACCTTGAAACTAGCTCATCATCTTATAGAGGGAAGACCCAAGTAGGACTATAGAGACCTTTCTCTCTCTTCGTACAAAGGGGTGTGGTAATATACATTTCACAGGACAATTTCACCATAGGAATATTTTTATGATTTACAATACTGGTTGAAATAAAAGATTGAAATTCACCAATATCATATAGAGAAATAAAATAATGACGAATAAATTGTAATGGTGCCTCTCACATTTGTGGGACCTATGTTTTCATCATCTCGATACTCATCAGCTATGCGAAGAAGCATCATTCTGGATGCATGTGGCAAGACGAATTTTTAGTGAGAATAATTGAATTTACACATAGTTTTTGTAGGTGTGGCTGATTTTATCTAACTACAAAGAATATATAAGTGATGTCAGAACCATTGTGACTGTCCTGAATGTCAACATGAACTACAATCCATCTGTGACTTAGTGAAAAACCTCTTAGAATTTTCTACATTTTCGTAGTAATTGTATACCAAGGAACTTATTCTTGGATTTCTATTAGGTTTGGAATGACTCAGTAGTCACGAACTGCAACGAAAATCTTCACACTTCACTAGTCTTTTGATGGAACCAATGTTTTCCCTTGGAGAAAAAGAAACTCCTATTAATATTGACATCCTAGCCAGGTGTCTCTCAACCAATATATCTATATATAGAACATCTTTATGAGTGGGAATAATCAATATGAATACATGATAAAAAATATCTGATCGAATTACCATATCAATTCCTTGACCCTTCATCCTCTCATTATATACAATCTCAATAGAAAACTGCTCACGCTCAGTAATGAGATTTGATAACTCTATTTGGGTTTTTTCAACCTTCTCAAACATGATGAATTCTATATCCATATAAAACACCAAATAATATTCATATAACTAGTTGGAGAAATAAACATTAATGTATTTCTAGTATAATCCATCATGCTTCCCAACTGTCACCATCGTGTCCCACCTTCACCTGCTCCATCCCTCTAACACAATGGAGACTCACATCACACTGAACACTTCTGGTGTCTCCAAGAACACAAAAAAATGTTTTATCATTCCAAACCATTACTTATCATGTTGAGGGTTAATAGAACCCTTAAATACTAGTGGATTCTAGTAATGGAATTCATGAGAACAATTCTGATGGACGTCCCCCTGAGGATCCATAGTTAGTGACGGAGCAAAAACTGG
Source organism: Viscum album (assembly GCA_963277665.1). Classification (NCBI taxonomy): domain Eukaryota; kingdom Viridiplantae; phylum Streptophyta; class Magnoliopsida; order Santalales; family Viscaceae; genus Viscum; species Viscum album. Next base: position 1,091,004,954 of record OY728143.1, on the reverse strand, counting down.
AGGTGTTTCCTATCCCATAGCTTGGATAGTGAGCATAATCACCTCAATCCGATTCAAATCAACAATAGGGTTTTCATGATGAGGTTTAAGAGTAGCCTCTCCCAAAATTTGATTCAAATTTATTCTTAGTTGAATGATTCTATACAACATCAGTAGAGAAAATAAAAACATTATATTAACATTCAAACTGCGTAAAAAGAGTGAATTGTTTTTCAATATATTAGTAAACCAATATATGAATTTCTCTATATCTAAATATCAATATAGATATGAATAGAATTAATCTACATGAGAACTATACCTTACTCCCTTTGGTGACCTAAGGTTCATTATGTTGAGATCTGGAGAGGCACTCAATCGCAACTACCTCTTATGTTCCAACAAGATACTCAAATGCATACTTTCAACAATGAAATATGTTGAAAAAAATTCCTATAATACCAATTTTCCACAAATTAGACAGGGGTCCATGGTAACGTGATTACTGAACTGGTCCTAGAATGGCTCGAAGGGCATTCCATATCTCTACAAGTTGGAAACTAGAAATTGGTGTCATAAAACATGAAAATTGGAAAATTGTTTCTAGAAAAAATAGCATAAGTAAAAGAAGAAATACAATAAGCATGGAAATGGAATATATAGTAGGATTATTGTACCGGAATACATCAAGGATTAATAGAACAAAGTAATACAACCCGAATCACTAAAATGGTAAAAAAAACCCCAATTTCTTCAAGGACACAACTCATCATGACCATTGTTCAGCAGCTGGATCTACCTCTAAGATATCCCTTTTATCTTCTCAGTCTTGGATGAAAATTGTATTAAGAAAACTAATGGAAAAAATATGGGTGTGAGCCTAATACTATTAGGATGACACCAAATATTCCAAAAATGATTCCCAAAAATTATTATCCAAGGAAAATTATTTCAAATTTTCATGTTAAAATGGTTGGAATTGGAAAATAACTTTTAAACGAATCATTATATTCAATTTATAATGATTAAGAATGAATTTAAATAAAATCCATTACACTAAAATAGATTGGATATTTCTAAATCAATGGATTATGTAAAACTTTTATATAATATTGTTTATATAAATTTATTCCGCACGCAATGCAGTTAAAACAACATTGACATAAATTTTCATATCAAATATAAACAAATAAGGAAGCAAAAAGGTCATCAAAAAAATGTATGATAGTGTTAACCTTCTATAAGATTCTATACAGTATATGTGGAAACACAAAAAGTAGTATACTCACATCCCACTGACACTTTCTAGAGTCATCTGGTCACCCTCCAATTAGGTATGTGACCCACCCCATGTATGTTTTATAACATCTCCAAAGTATAGATTATATTCAATTAACTCACCTACTACCTATGCTTTTCATGTTTTCTTTCATGATGGGAAATTTAATTTAATACTTCTTAAAATACAATTAATTCCATTCATCCATTTAAAAAATTACAATTTCTTTCCATTTAAAATTCAAACATGTTTTATTCGAAAATAAGAATCACTCACAAGGTTAAAGCACTAGGTTTATAAATAATAATTTAATCATTTTTAATGAGTTTTAATTCCATTCAAAAAAATCTCATCATTTTTTAAAATATATTTTCAAAATTTATTAGAACATTTTTATTAAAATCTTTTCCATAAAATACAAAATTTAAATCCACAATTTATACAAGAAAATTTCTGTAAACCCAACCAAATTCAATGGAATTGCGGGTTTTAAGAATATCCATAAACAAACCATTTCAATTCCCCAAATTCACTAGAAGAGGGATATATCAATGAAATTGAAAACATGTCCCTAAAATTTAATTTATATCATATTTTGAAATAAATTATGTATTTAAATGGTAATCAATTTGGAAAAATAAAGATTGAACCACCTACCACTTTTCTGAAGAACTAAACTCGCAATGACTCCTGTCAATAAGAATGATGATGTACAAGATTTTGAAACCTAACCTAGAAGAAAGATATTTCAATACAGGTAATGGATCAATAAATCCCTCAATGATCCATTGAAAACCCATGTGGAGATAAAGAGATAAATATGAAGAACCAGGGAGACCGATTACCTAAGAATCACACTTGAAGAGAAACAACGATCCAAATCCATTCATGTCAATCTGAAAGGAGGGGAGCCTCTAAAAGTTACCTTAGAGGGGTTTTGAATTCGATATCAATGATGATATGATGGAACAAATAATTTAAAATAGCCACACATCTATTTTAAAATTGGATGTGTGCCGGGTCAAGACGTGTATCCCACGCTGGATATGTTATGCCGAAAAACCCATCCAGTCATGTTGAAAAATGAAATTTACACCAGACATGACATGTATCCACTTTTAATGATATGTAAATGCCAAAATCTTGACCTTCCCCTTTACAACATGAATCCAAAAACTAGAACATGACATGTGCCTTAGGTACATGACGTGTTCCTCAGGTACATGACCTGTACCTACCCTGCCAACTGTAATAAATAAAGAAAAATTCTCTAAAGACATTGAACCATAAGGGAAACATAGTGAAAAGGAATAACTTACCCAATCAAGGTAACGATATGTTACATCATATATTACCATTTGGTCAATTTCTCTAGATGTATAATGATTATTAATATTTATGAATTTTTTTATGAAAACAATTTCATTTCCATTAGTTGGGATATGAGGAATTGATTTATATATTGTGTATATCTGGCACTCATAAAAATGGTTTTCATTATGTGATGGTGGGTATTGAACTTATATATCCCTATAAATTGTTTTGTAATTTTTATAACTATTGACTTAATGAGTATATGTTTATCTAAGGCAAGACTAAGAAATATTTGAATTATTTATTACCATCATAATATGGAACAAGGTTGGTTAACCCACGATTAATATGTGATGAATATTATTCTGTGTGTCATTTAAATATCATTTGGGACACTAGAGGTTAGCCGAATACAATTTAATGATGAATTTATAAGTGGAAAACAATGATGTAAGATAAATTTTCATATTTTTTCCACATTCTTATGAAATATTGTCATGCCATATATAATCTAATGGATTATGATATTTTTATACTATTAAATCACAAAAAACATATCTTCTATTGTGATGATGATTTACTCCATTACTCTTGATTTGATATTTAATTATTTGGGTATGAAATTTAATCACCAAATTTTTCTCTCACATCCATATGAGAATATTATGTTCACATTTATTCATTTAATTAATATGTCCAAATTTTACACTTACAATGACTTTCCACTCACCCTCTCATTATTATTCCATTTAACCATGTTATGGAAAATAATATTATTTAATATATGTCTAAATGGTATCATTTCTAAAGATTTTTTATATTTTTTTAAAGATACATTATTTAATAAAAAATATTTTTATATTCGGAAAATGTACCATTTGATTAGATTTATAGTGTTATATATATAAAATGAAATTTCATATTTTTTTATAAAGATAACAAAATTATTTTTTGGTATTTAAAATAATCATCATTATCTAATTATATTATAATTGTAGTGGTTTAAAACTATGTTTCCACAATCGGTATAAGTTCTTGAAAGAAAATTCTTATTTTACCTCAAAATTCTGGGGTATGAGTTCCCATTTATATTTTTTCTAGAGTTTATTTAGAATCATAATATATTAAATACATTTTGGATAAAATTTATATATTTAAATAATAATGATTTTATAGAGATTGTTTTGTCAAAATGGACTTCAATTCTTAAATTTTTAAAATTTTCTAGAGGTATTTCTATAAATTTATTAAATTGTTATATTTCAAAAATGATTGTGAAAGGAATTGGATGAGGAATTTTTTTGAATAAAAATGTTTTTTGTTATGATTTTTGGTAGTAATAAATCATTTTTATTGATTAATCACTGAAGAATATTAGAGCTTATTTGTTTGAGTAGAGTACTCAAGAGTGGAGAGGGTGAATTGAGTATCTATATAAATTTATATTAAAATGAATAATATGAAATTCCCCCCAATAACAAGATTTCAATTGCCTAGTTAGCTAGTAGTTAATTCATTTGATCATGACTGTTTGATTAATTTGTCAAAAATATTTATTAGTTATTTTTTGTATCAAATTGTTAATTAATATATATTTTTAAACTAATCTAATAAGTCAATATAGTTATAAACACCTTCTAAGAATAGCTATCGGAGTTAAATTTAGATTTAGGAAATATGTGGTAAGAACGAGTAAAACTAAAAAGTAAAAGCACAACAGAAATAAAACATGATGTTCAGTATCTATACATGACTTAATCCAATCTACATGGTGATCACCTGCCACCACGAAATTTAAATTAACAAACAGTATTATCCACACCCTGGATCGGGAAGAACCATTACACAAATGGCTATCCAGGTCACCCATGTCCTCTACCACAGTTCTTCATGGAAAAAGCATCAAACAGTTCACAAAAAACCTATTCCACAGTTCTACATGAGATTCAATAGGATAAAATGTGTGTGACAAGTATTCTTCAATTATTCATAGGAGTCGATTTGTGTGTAACATATAGATACAAAAACTACTCAGAAAACTAACAAAATGATCACAATAGATCTAAACATGTTAATTTTGGTTTATAAAGCACTTTGTGTTATTTGATTCATCTATGGACTCATTTAATGATTTAGATTTGATGTATGATCCCTATTATAGATGTTGACATAAAAAATAGTATCGTATTCTGGATACTAGAAATGTCTATGGTTGTGCATTAATATTCACATAATTGATATGTTTTAATAGTACATAAATTCGATTTTCATCTCTCTATATACTGTCTCAGGTGTTCTTTTATTCTTGAGTTCATAATGGTTTCATGAGAGTGGTCGATGTTCTTTAGTATTTCACTTGTTGGCATTGACCACATGGCTATCATGATCTATCAATCTTTTATTGTTTCAAAATAATTCTTATTTAAATAGTGCGTTACAGAGAATCCACATTTCAAATGCGTAGGGTCTTCATAACTCGTAATGTCAGCTAATGGTTCAATAAAGGATGATTAAATATGTCAGTATCATTAAATGATACAAATATGACCGTTAGAAATAATATTAGTAAATACAGGTTAAAACAGCCTATCGGTGACACATCATACAATGTCTTATGTTGTCGTTGCCACCTTCTGTCGGAGTCTCATTTCCTAAGTGACTTTTTTCAATGGTGAGTCCTTCTATCTGTGGGTGAGACAATTGATCTATTTGTGACTCATTTCAACTAATGGTGGGTCCTTGCATCGGTATCATCATGCAACAGTAGGTCACTTGAACTGACTGTAGGTCATCCGCATCGGTGATCCACATGCAATGGTGTGTCATCTTTGTGGGTGGCATGTGCAACGATGAAACTTCTACGTTGGTGAAATGTAAAACGGTGAGTCGTCTGCATCAGGGACATGTGCAACTGTGAGTCCGGTGAGTCTTTCAAATGGTGTCAGCTTCACATACATAGATCATATGCCTGTTCGGACTATCTGTCAGTGTTTCATCTATCATTCATTGTGTTATATGTCAATCGGTGTTAGTGACACATACATAGATAATTTTAGATGTCCAATTTTTCTTACAATTCGGCAATGTTGGAGAGACTTAATTTCTTTAAACACGTAGATAACCATTTTACTGATTTTTAGTCTTAAAAACACAGAAACTGTTATATGATTACAATGATATGATATTCATGATAAATCGTTGAAATACTTAAGGATCTAACATGAGGTAATATATATGTTAATATATGAAATGATTTTTGATAATTAAAACCATTACATTCAGATATAGTGGCCACCAGTATCTTTGGGCCAACAATCATCCCCTTTTGGATCATTACAAATCACGGAATTATTAGGTACCATTGGAGGATGATTAAATTAAACAATATTATTTGTATCTCCCATAAATAGAAAATAATGTATCATAGATATGATTAAGATTGTGTATCATATATAATAATGCATAAACACATAATTATTCTTAAACTCATAATAATTTTTAATAAAATTATCCATATTTTAGTAATGATTAATAATATTCAACCCATTTTAATAATGATTAATAATATCCTCCCCATTTTGGGATTGGTAAAAAGTAGAAGTTGGAAAAATAAAATCATGGAAATATCATTCATTTGAAAAGTACACCGATTTAGGCAAAGTAAAATAACTCAAAAATGTCAAAAAAATGGTCACTACACACATCATGGTAGGGTTAAGGTGTTCATTACCCTTATCATAATGACTAATGGATTGTTCATTTGTAGGGTTTGGCTTATAAGAAGAGGGTTCTTAATGGAATTTTTTAATAGGTTGAGGAACTCCTTCAAAAACTGTAGAATATATGGAAGGTATGTGTTGAGAAACAATCTAAGGATGAATTCATTGGGTAATGATGAGTCTAATATGAGATAAGGATGATAAACTGACATACGAGGTTGAGCATGTGCTCAACAAGAAAGGCCATGTGTTGCAGCAAAAGGTTCCACAATGGAATTAAATTGGACATGGATATTTGGTTTTAACAACTTGATGAACTCTTCAATGATCTCACCACCATATTTCATTTCATTTTCAAAATCATATTTTTTTACTATAAATTTGTTTAATATGGGAGTGAAATCTCTCAGGTTATAAATCTGATCCTTAAAATACTTTTTCATAAGAGTAAGAGTAAGATTGGTTGAAATATAATTTAATAGTGATTTTATTTTATTTCTTGTAATGCGTTTGGAGAAAAAATAATAAATCTATTTGGTCAGATATATCATAGTGTGTGAAGCAATCCTTGTATAATAATTCACATGGTCATCAAACATATATGAATTAAACTAATACTTCTTTATACTAGTGATTAATTATTACAGTTCTTCTTTCAAATTGAACTTATAGTACTAATATTTGCAGATTGTGAGGACTGAAATGGTGGAGTATAGGTTGAAGCAAGAGCATAGGAGGTAGGTTCCGTAAATTCTATTCTATTATTGGAAAACTAGATAGATTTAAAGTGAGAAAATGATTCTATAGTCCTTTTATGAAACTTCCCCTTGAGTTTCCCTACTCAATGGTCAATGATTTTATGGTTGTGGTTATCTCATTCATTTTATTCATGAGATTGGTGAATCTTGTGACAATTATTTCTGAATGTGTAATTAAATTTTTTATGAATTTCTGTAATCACAATAATGGAAACCAGAATAGAATCATCTTGAGATACAATAGTTGAGTCATGACTAGAACTAGAAGCTCTAGCTTGCTTTATACTATAAACCATAGATCAAAATGCATGAAAATATTTAGTCAGCTCAGTATTATCTCTTCTGGATTCATCAACTCCTTATCTCAATAGATATTTTTCTGAATGTCTTATGGAGGATCATATGAATTGATTGAGGTTTTCAAAATAATCCATAGTGACAATGTCAGTAGATGATTTATTTTCCTATATTTCCCTTTTAGTAAGTCCAAAGTCGTCATCATCAGAATCTTTATAATCCCATCCTAGTGCCACATAATAGAATTCCTCGCCGTTCCTCCGAAATATCAGACTCTAGAAGAGTAAGTGTATCAAACCGTACTCATCATATTTGATTCTCTTCATCATCTTGAGATACTATTCATTCATACTTCCCCTTAGTGTCAACCTTCTTGTTGATTTCTCCCCCTCAGTCAATACATCCTTTCTAGGATGTTTCTCCATATGAACAATTATTTTTCTCATGTATAAATCTAGAGAAACATGTTCATATATTGTAAAATTTTCATCCTAAATAATACCCTCAACATATGAACTGATACCAGCTTCAACATCTTCCACACCAACATCATCTATTTTTTCATCAGGATGACCAGATTCCCTATCACTTACACCTTCACTACTTTCTAGGTTATCACCATCATAATTTTATTAATTGTAATTGTTATCACTAAATTTCCCATCTTACCTTATTACATATAACTTTCTCCACTAACGGATTCTTCTTATTAATCATATTATTCAATAGATACATTGACATATTGTACACTTCCATAAACTTATGTTTCATCACATCTAGTAGATTTGAGAACAGGTTCATGAAAATGTAAGTCCAAAGGTGGAATTTTAGGTCCAATAGAATCTATTTTTGTTGATCTAGTAGTGTCTGGGTTTCTTCAATCGTCAAACAGTGATCCCACATCTCTAACAGAAGTAGCATGCTCTTCTACCTCATTTGAAGAATAAATCACATGTTCATATGGATTGAGGCTAGGAACCACTAGAACACTTTGGTCATACTAGATGATCTATATGATTAAATTTTTTATAAAATAATTATTCACCACCTATCCATTCCTTTCTCCATGGCTCCAAGTTAATCTTCATTCTCTTACGGATGTCAAATCTTAAATATAAACCATTACATTCACAATCTAAAACATCATCAACTTCACCTACACAATCATTCTCATTTAGCATTGCTAAAATCATTCTCGAGTAGAAAAAAGAATTTTACTTACAAGTATGTTTTATCACCTCATTTATGTGAACTAATATCTATCTTCATGTATTCCATTTTACACCATTCTTCATCAAATACTATATGTATACATCCCGATACATGAGAGGATAATAGTCTACTTTCCTGCGACAAATTAGGTTCTGAATAAATATAAATAAAATTAGTTACTCACAATTCAATTCTGAGGAAATGGGTCTCTAATGTAACACCCAAGGTAATTAAAGAGTATGACATTTTCACATTTATCCATATTTGTGAATAAAATATTAATATAACTTTAAAGGGGACGCTATTCTCGATGGCATACCCATCACACAATAACGAGTTTCTTGGGAATCATACGTTGCACTCTAATAATAAAATAATATTATTTTAAATGGTAGTTAACGCCTAGATTTTGTGATGGAGAGAATGAATAGAACTAAGTAAAAATGATTATATATGTTTGTCAAATATATTTACTTTTTACAATAAATGTTAGAAGATTAAAAATGTGAATGAATCCAATTTTGAGCGTAAACATTCAAATATTCTTTAAAAGGTCGATTAACCGCCTTTTGATGGAGAACCTCTTTTAAACCACCTTTTGACAATTTTATTTGTTATATTTTACAAAATAAAATTCTTATTTAGAATCGGGACATCAAAATTTAATTTGTGTAAATTTTTGGTATTTTTCCGATAAAGGACATTTTTTTAATGAATATTGAAAAATGTTGTATTTTAATTCAAAACAACGTTTTAATATAATTTATTTATATGATTAGATTATCTTTTAAATTGGTTTTAAAGTGAAATTAGAATATATTTTTACCATTAAATACAATTGTGGTCATGGAATTAATTTCACTTTGAAATTTGACTTAAACTAGTGTCAATCTTTTGATATATATTGTTTCATAAAAACAAGCTATTTGTTCTGACAGCGGGAATTAATTATTAAATTAATTAATGTAAATTTAATGGTATGAATTTTATAAAATATACATAATTTTTGAATTTGGAATATCAAATATAGCTTAGGGTGAATTTTTGGTAATTTTCTGAAAAACTTCAATTTTTGATGAATAGTGAAACCACTAAGTGGTACTTATAAAAACAGATTTTCTGTTTAAATGAAATTTTTCCACCTTTGTGTTTTGAATTTCAAAAATCCGACATACATGGTTGTCATTAAGAAGTAAAATGTGGTTCAATGGGATTAAAATATTTTTTTGGTGAATAGTAACTTAATAAGTTTTTAATCGCGATTAGAGGTAATTAGTGTAGTTTAAGGTAAAAATAATGTTTTAATAATATGAAATGACCTAGACACATGTCCTACCCTCATTGTATGTGTCATGGATGACCGAGACAATCCATGGGTCAACTTGGGGACCCCATAGAGCCACTTTGGTAGGAAAATGACATAAATAACTTTTTATTTAAAGTTAAAATTAAAATGTCACAAACATGAGTTATTTAACTAAAACAATTTTTACCTGGGGTTATACAAGTTTGATTTTTGACTATAAATAGTCATTGGTAAGCTGAAACGATTTCCTACATCATAGTATTTTTTTATATTTTTTAGACATTAAATAAATTAAATTATTTATGACATCACGATGATGCAGCAATGACCTCATTATTTAACGATTTAAATAAAATTGAATGATAATGTAAAATATAAGACCAAAACATGTCCAAAACCTATTGGATGGGTGTATTTCGAACCCTTATCACCTTATCCTCGAAACAGATCAATGTGGGACCATTAAAATCCGAAAATCATTCTAAAATAAAGTAACATTATCTTATTTTCCAAGAGTGCCCCTCCCCACCTCTTAAAAAAGGCCCCCTCCTCTACCTCCTTACACACACTTACAAAGCCTTTGTCTCGCCCAACCACTGCCCATTTTGTCTCTCCACATCCCTCTTTAACTCTTAGAATCCTCACTTTGGGCAGAAGTCTTCCCAATGAAGCCTTTGAGCTCAAACCAAAGGGAGTTACCCGACTTTAAGGTAATGTCTTCACTTGAGTCCTTTTGTTTTATTTTGCTTCTCCAACCCCCTAAAATCTTTTTATTCATTTGTTTTATAACAAATCAAGTATATTCAATATATTAGGATGTTGTTCTAATAAGTATTAGAGCTAAAATTACACACAACTACATCTAATGGTTAAAGAACATACTGTTTCCGTGGATGGCGAATTTCTGCCTCATGAAACGATGATTATTCAATATCCTTATAACACCTTCAAAGGTGGCCATTAAGATGTCAATATATTTATATATGATATATAATATGTTTATGTTTTCCTTAAGCTTCTTTATTTTTCATTTATGGCATACCTTTATGGCTTCCATTATGGGTATACACGATATCTTCAATTTAGGAAGTGCGGACTACCACCCCCTCAAAGTGATTTGATTCGTTAATATGATATGTGGTATGTATAAAGGATATATTTAATGATATTATATATGATACCATACTGGAATTAAATTACTATTATGTATCATTATGTTTTAATTCCATTAAATATGAAATAGAAATTGAAGTAGCGTTCATGCGTACATACGGCTTACCGTCTCCATGAACGGTGCATTTCATTTATTAACTCTAAATGTTATGTAATATTATAAATGCATGAATATACTGGATATATATGATATATATGATATATACATCATGAATACAATTCTAGATATAATGGATATTTTACCACATGAACAACTTGTAATTATAAAGAGTTTATTTTTGACTCAAGTACCAATGATCGTTAAAACAACCATTATTAGCTTAAATAATATCATAGTGTTCATGACATGGTAATAAGTGATATAAAAGGAATCATGAACTTGAAAAGGGTTCTTAAGGAATTATAAATTAACTCAAGTTTATTATTCAGGAGATTAAAGAACGATCGAGTCAAGTCGGACCCGAGGTAAGGGATCCTACCCCTCTCTTTCTTTTTAAGTACACTCTTTTATGTCATTTCTTTTAAGCTCATCATTCTTATGATTGGGATGTTATTTTATATTAATCATACTGTAATTTTTATTTTCATATCTTGAGAGACCCTATTTTCTCTCATCAATCCAGTTTGGATGTTTTGAGTTGCGCCATTAGGCTTCCGAATTTTCATAAGGGATCCTACCCATCTCTTTCTTTTCAAGTACACTCTTTTATGACATTCCTTTTAAGCTCATATTTCTTATGATTGGGATGTTATTTTATATTACTCTTACTTTACTTTTTATTATCATATGATGAGAGACCCTATTTTCTCTCATCAATCCATTTTGGAAGTTTTAAGTGGCGTCGTTAGGCTGCCGAGTTTTCGTAAGGGATTTTTCATCTCACTTTTAGTCCCGTGAGATTTATGCTACATTTTCCACAATTTCCATTGAGTGGTGTATGTACTTCCCATTATTATACTCTTTGTGTAATATAATTTCATTTATGGGTATTTACATAATCATCATATGACCCTTCTTCAATGGGGTGTATGTTTCGAAAGTTACCCAAGTCGGTAAGGGAACCTTTCACCCTCCTCCTTTTAAAAGACTTATTTTGTTATGTCTTTTAATTCACATACTATTATGTTTGGATATGTTCTTATATATACTTATTGATGTAAATTTTATGACCATGTGATGAGATACCCTTTTTATCTCTCATCAACTCTTTTTCCTAATTTTGAAGTGACGCCATTAGGCTGTCAAATTTTTTCAAGAGAACTTCTTATCCCAATTTTGATTCTTTGGGATAAACTTGTACACCTTGAATATGTCATTATATGATTATGTGTGAATGTAATCTGATTGTTTTACTCTTAATAACCACTTATATTTCGTGTATTAGTTTGTCACACATAATTATGAAACTGATTTATCCTTAATCCAAGGATATCGTCTTTGTATGGGACATCGTATCAATCTCTTTTCATTGAGGCATATTTTGTTTTACACACAAATTTATTTTATATGGTGAATAAACCCCATTTACTTTTACGTTTATTCAAAAGGAATCTTTTTTATATGAAGTGTTTACTAAACGATAAAAGGGAATGTGTTTGTCATAAATATGCAGCGACAATGACTTCCCCGCCGCCATGACCATTATTTGAGTTTCAGCTTCCTCTACAAGCCATGCCTTATTTTTAAAAGAAAAATAAATACCATGTTTTACTTTTCTTTTATTTTGGTATTGAAAATGGTTTTCATAATGTTTTTATCAATGTGTTGTATTGATATCTTATTATTGAATAGTGGAAATGTTATGTTTCCTTTATGCATGTTTTATGTGATAATATTATGTTATGGTTCTCGGGCATTGTTATGAAGACGGGTGGTTCTGTGATAAACTAAGGCCGGGTGAGCCCGATATAGTTCTCCAATGCATTGGGTAACGTGAAGGAGTGAAACGTTAAGGTTTCTCCGAAGAGATTTAGGGAATATACTATGGTGGGTATTCCAAACGTAAGCAAGAGGCTTACTCCCAACGTAAGAATGTTATGAATGACTCAAGTAACCTTTTATGTCTTATGATTTCTATGATTTATTCATGATTTGATGAGGTATGTTAAAGTGCCTATGTTTTATGGGTAAAGTATGATTTCATTCTTATGTATATATGAACTCATGTTTCCTTTCCATATTTTTATATCCCTTACTGAGGTTTTTATGCTCATCCCAAGTTTTTTTGAAATGTTTTCCACAGGACAAGGGAAAGGTACATGATATGATGATAGTGTCTTGGAAGTGTCAAGAAAGAATCCATGTTTTATTTTTTTAAATATGTTTCTGTTGATGGAAAAAAAGAATACTATCTTTTATGTAACCACTTTTTTTAAATGTGGAATGTAATGCAAGTTTTATGATCTAATTCTCTAAAACTCTAAAACTGAAAAGATCCTCAAAGTGTAATCTTGTAATAACTCACGATTAAGTAAGGATTAAGGCTGGGGACTTATAGTTGGTATCAGAGGTCGGTTTAGACAACTTTAGAGGTTAGGGTATTCTTTAAGCATAAGTGACACTACCATAATGGTTATGATTTCGGAAAGAGTCCTAGTGTTAGATAATTTGAATGAGTAAGTATATCTTAGTGTTTATCCTCCTCATTTGTACATGATGGTTTTGTTGATATACTCACACTGACCTTTTTGGTTTTAGTAAATGGCTGGATCTAGCATGCACCAAAGTAACAGTGGATGTGAAGGAAACTCAGACAGTTTTTTGAGAAAGAAACTGAATGATATGGGAGACACAATGAGAACTCTTGTGTTTATCCCCAACCAACTATCTGGAGTCATGATTGACCACCTAAACCTTGGTGATTTCTCTAAGGAATCATATATACGAGGAACAAATCCCTACGAAACTACAGGTAACAATCATAAAGGTAAGTGTGTTCAAAAACCTATGTGTCAAAGATGTGGAAAGAAACACCTAGGAAAATGTTTCAAAGGGACAGAAATATGTTATAGATGTGGAAATGAATGTCATAAAGCAAGAACCTACTTTGGAAAAATGATGCATCCAGTTGACTCGAGGAAAGGGAAAGATGTTCTTTCTGAGGGATCAATTTAATGTTTTAAATGTGGTGTGGATGGTCATTATGCAAACACATGTCCTATGAAGAAGTTTCGTGAATGGGATCACCAAGATCATACAAATATTCGTTTACCAATACCTAATTCCATTCTGATTGAGGATGAAGAAACTGACAATGACCAATCTATGTTATGGATTATTTCATAACTTTTGTTTTCCTATTTTGGATTCTTCGGATATGATTCATGATTTTGTTTGTAGGAATGAAGTATTTCAGAATAATTTGGAAAGGAATGGTTAATGGATTATGAAGAATGTTGAATGAGTAAGAAGTCAACATATAAGGGATTCAAGAGTTATGGTGAAATTCTTAAGAGTATTAAGTCTCTTTTGATGATGGGGTTACATTAGAAGACTTTTTATAGTATGTGTAACCCTAATGTATAATATATGAAAATTTTATTCAAGGAATATTTATCTGTTCTTTTGTGGACATAGTTATAATGATCCATTTGGGTTTATATGATCCTTACTTTTGAGGTAATTATGGGTTACTATATGTTATGATGGAAGTGAAAGGCATGAGATAAAATTGAGGTTAAATTCTGTTATGGTTCTTTTTTATGAATTTATCTCTTTTTGGGGAATGATTTGAGAATTATATAGTTTTGGAAAAAAGACAACACGCAGACCGTGTGACAACCCATCGCGCAAGACACAGCTGTGGGAATCGAACCCACAACAAAAGTGCAACTGGTATTTATTGCCTAGCACTGGACTACGTGAAGTCCCTGGTTTGTTTGAATAATTATTTTTAATTAGGTGACGTTATGAATTAAGAGTAAGTTGATTTGGGGTTATTTATGAAAATGATTAAACTATCATGGAGGATATGTGATTAGGTTAATTACTTTTCAATACGAGACTTTAGGAGAAACTGATGTTGTTTGGAGATAAATGTTACGATTTAACTTGGAAGAATATGTGACTAAATCCTTCAAATATTTGGGTTTCAATATTAATTTGGTTTACTTTGATGTATTTTATGGACAATTTTTTTATTGAATTGTCTTTGTTGAACTTTGGGTATTGTTTGATAAATTTTGGAGATTAAGAATAGATTTTATTTTTATAAAGGGTTATCCTTTTCTGGATTATCTGATCTTGTACTAACCTTTTTGGTTTTGGTTTTGGTTAAGGTCTAAAGATATGGGATGTATATAGTTCTCTTTTTTGGATTAGGTGATTCTCTTTAAGTTGATTATAGTACTCTTAATGCGAACATGTTTTCCTAAATACTCATCTTTTGGTGAAAATACGAGTTTGATTAAGGAATCTAGTAAAAGTTGAAAGTCTACATGAAAAGTAAGTATGTTTCATTATGATTTAGTTAAGCTCAAAAATAAATTCCTCAATGAAAAGTAACTTAAAACAAAAATGTTGTCTGTTAACTTTTTCTACTGGGGAGTCGAATACCATTTAACTCATCACAAGTTTGTGATTTTCTTATGGTTAACTTTATCCTAGACATGTTTACTATCACTCTCCATCAGAACATGACCCTTTCTTTTTAACTCCATGTCCATATTTTCATACTTGGAATCCTAGTATGGGTTAACTCGGGTGACCTTTGAATGTATCTTTTTTTATTTTAAAGTGACTGTTTTACTGACACTTGTTCCGATGTGGGATTTTCAATGTAGTTTCCAAGCCCAATTTTAAAATTGCAAGGACGGAATTCCCAAAACGGGGGAAGGATGTAACACCCCAGGTAAATAAAGAGAATGAAATTTTCACATTTATCCATATTTGTGATTAAAATATTAATATAACTTTAAAGTGGACTCTATGCTCGATGGCGTACCCAACACACAACAACGTGTTTCTTGGAAATCTTACTTTGCACTCTAATAAAAAAATAATATTATTTTAAATGGTAGTTAATGCCTAGTTGTTGTGATGGCGGGAATGAATATAACTAACTAAAAAATGATTATATATTTTTTTCAAATATTTTTACTTTTTACAATAAATGTTAGAGGATTAAAAATGTGAATGAATCCAATTTTAAGCATAAACATTCTAATATTCGTTAAAAGGTCGATTAACCACCTTTTGATGGAAAACCTCTATTAAATCCACCTTTGACAATTTTATGTGTTATATTTTAAAAAATAAAATTCTTCTTTAGAATCGGGACATCAAAATTTACTTTGTGTAAATTTTTGGTATTTTTCCGATAAAGTACATTTTCTTAATAAATAGTGAAAAATGTTGTATTTTAATTCAAAACCTCTTTTTAATATAATTTATTTATATGATTAGATTATATTTTAAATTGGTTTTAATGTTAAATTAGAATATTTTTTTACCATTAAATCCAATGGTGGTCATTGGAATTAATTTCACTTTGAAATTTTACTTAAACTAGTGTCAATCTTTTGATATATATTATTTCTTAAAAACACGCTATTTGTTATGACATCGGGAATTAATTATTAAATTAATTAATGTAACTTATATGTTATTAATTTTGTAACATAGACATCATTTTTGAATTTAGAATATCAAATATAGCTTATGGTTAATTTTTTGTAATTTTCTGAAAACATCAATTTTTGATGAATAGTGAAACCACTAAGTGGTACTTATAAAAACTGATTTTCTGTTTAAATGAAAATTTTCCACCTTTGTGTTTTTAATTTCAAAAATCCTACATACATGTTTTTCATTAAGAGGTAAAATTTGGTTCAATGGGATTAAAATAATTTTTTGGTGAATAGTAACTTAATAAGTTTTTAATCGCGATTAGGGGTAATTAGTGTAGTTTAAGGTAAAAATAATGTTTTAATAATATGGAATGACCTAGACACATGTCGTACCTACATTGGATGTGTCATGGCCGACCATGTAAATCCATGGGTCAACTTGGGGACCCCATGGATCCACTTTGGTAGGAAAATGACATAAATAACTTTTTATTTAAAGTTAAAATTAAAATGTCACAAACATGAGTTATTTTACTAAAAAAAATTAAATGGGGTTATACAAGTCATATTTTTGACTATAAATAGTAATTGGAAAGCTAAAAAGATTTCCTACATCATAGTATTTTTTTTTTAATTTTTAGACATTAAATAAGTTAAATTATTTATGACATAATGATGATGCAGCAATGACCTCATTATTTATCGATTTAAATAAAATTGAATGATAATGTAAAATCTAAGAACTAAACATGTCCAAAACCAATTTTATGGGTGTATTTCTAACCCTTATCACCTTATCCTCGAAAAAAATCAATGTGGGACCATTAAAATTCGAAAATCACTCTAAAATAAGGTAACATTTTCTTACTTTCCAAGAGTGCCCCTCCCCTCCTCTTATAAAAGGCCCACACCTCTACCTCCTTAGCCACACGTCCAAAGCCTTTGGCTCCACCAAACCCTGCCCATTTTTTCTCTCCAAATCCCTCTATAACTCTTAGAAGCCTCACTGTGGGCAGAAGTCTTCCCATGAAAGCCTTTGAGCTCAAACCAAAGGGAGTTACCCGATTTTAAGGTAATGTCTTCAATTGAGTCCTTTTGTTTTATTTTGCTTCTCCAACCCCCTAAAATCTTTTTATTCATTTATTTTGTAACAACTACAGTATTTTAAATATACTAGAATGTTGTTATAATAAGGATTCGAGCTAAACTTACACACACCAACATCTAATGGTTAAAGAACATACTGTTTCTGTGGATGGCGAATTTCTGCCTCACGAAACGATGATTGTTCAATATCCTTATAACACCTTCAATGGTGGCCATTAAGATGTCACTATATTTATATATGATATATAATATTTCTATGTTTTCCTTAAGCTTCTGTATTTTTCATTTATGGAATTCCTTTATGGCTTCCATTATGGGTATACGCGATATCTTCATTTTAGGAATTGCGGACTACCGCCCCCTCAAAGTGATTTGATTCATTAATACCATATGTGGTATGTATAAAGGATATATTTAATGATATTATATATGATACCATACTGGAATTAAAATAATATTATGTATCATTATGTTTCAATTCCATTAAATATGAAATAGAAATGGAAGTAGCGTTCATGCGTATGTACTGCTTACCGTCTCCATGAACGGTGCATTTCATTTCTTAACTCTAAATGTTATGTAATATTATAAATGCATGAATATACTGGATATATATGATATATATGATATCTAAATAATGAATAAAATTCTGGATATAATGGATATTTTACCACATGAAAAAATTTTAATTATAAAGAGTTTATTTTTGACTCAAATACCAATGATAGTTAAAACGACTGTTATTAGCTTAAATAATAACATAGTGTTCATGACATGGTAATATGTGATATCAATGGAATAATTAACATGAAAAAGTTTCTTAAGGAAGTATAAATTAACTCAAGTTTATTATTCGGGAGATTAAAGAACGATCGAGTCATGTCGGACCCGAGAAAAGGGATCCTACCCCTATCATTCTTTTTAAGTACACTCTTTTATGTCATTTATTTTAAGCTCATAATTCTTATGATTGGGATGTTATTTTATATTAATCCTACTGTAATTTTTATTTTCATATGATGAGAGACCCTATTTTTTCTCATCAATCCATTTTGGATGTTTTGAGCGGCGACGTTAGGCTGCGGAATTTTCTTAAGAGATCCTACCCCTCTCATTCTTTTTAAGTAAACTCTTTTATGTCATTCCTTTTAAGATAATCATTCATATTATTGGGATGTTATTTTATATTAATATTACTGTAATTTTTATGGTCATATGATGAGAGACCCTATTTTCTCTCTTCAATCGATTTTGAATGTTTTAAGTGGCGCCGTTAGGCTGCTGAGTTTTTGTAAGGGATTTTTCATCTCACTTTTAGTCCCATGATATTTATGCTACATTTGCCACCATTTACTTTGAGTGGTGTATGTACTTCCCATTATTATACTCGTTTTGTAATATAATTTTATTTATGGGTATTTATATATTTATTGTAAGACCCTTCTTTAATGGGGTGTACGTTTCGAAAGTTACCAAAGTCGGTAAGGGAACCTTTCTCCCTCCTCTTTATAAAAGACTTATTTTGTTATGTCTTTTAATTAACATACTATTATGTTTGGATATGTTCTTAAATATCCTTATTGAGGTAAATTTTATGACCAAGTGATGAGATACCCTTTTTATCTCTCATCATCTCTTTTTCTG
The DNA here is from genome assembly GCA_963277665.1 of Viscum album. Lineage (NCBI taxonomy): Eukaryota > Viridiplantae > Streptophyta > Magnoliopsida > Santalales > Viscaceae > Viscum > Viscum album. The sequence goes on along the minus strand of OY728143.1, from coordinate 1,090,985,598 downwards.
AATTTCGAAGTGATGCCGTTAGGCTGTCGAATTTTTGCAAGGGAACATCTTAACCCAATTTTGATTCTTTGGGATAAACTTGTACACCTTGAATATGTCGTTCTATGATTATGTGTGAATGTCCTCTGAGTTTTTTACACTTAATACCCACTTATATTTCGTGTATTTGTTTGTCACACATAATTATGTAACTGATTTATCCTTAATCCAAGGATACCGTCTTTGTATGGGACTTCGTCTCAATCTCCTTTCATTGAGGCATATTTTGTTTTATACACAACTTTCTTTTATATGGTGTATAAACCCCTTTGACACTTACGTTTATTCAAAAGGAATCTTTTTAATACAAAGCGTTTACTAAACGAAAAAAGAGAATGTTTTTGTCATACGTATGCGGCGACAACGACTTCTCCGCCGCCGTGACCATTATTTGAGTTTCGGCTTCCTCTATAAGCCATAGCTTATTTTTAAAAGAAAAATAAATACCATGTTTTACTTTTCTTTTATTTTGGTATTGAAAATGGTTTTCATAATGTTGTTATCAATGTGTTGTATTGATATCTTGTTATTGAAAGGTGGAAATGTTATGTTTCCTTTATGCATGTTTTATGTGATAAGATTATGTTATGGTTCTTGGGAATTGTTATGAAGACGGGTGGTTCCGTTATAATCTAAGGGCGGGTGAGCCCGATATAGCTCTCCAATGCATTGGGTAACATGAAAGAGTGAAACATTAAGGTTTCTCTGAAGATATTTCAGGAATATACTGTGCTGGGTATTCCAAATGTAACCAAGAGGGTTACTCCCTACGTAAGAATGTTATGAATGCCTCAAGTTACCTTTTATGTCTTATGATTTCTATGATTTATTCACGATTTGATGAGGTATGTTAAAGCACCTATGTTTTATGGGTAAATAATGATTTAATTATTATGTATATATGAACTCATGTTTCCGTTCCATATTTTTATATCCCTTACTGAGCTTTTTATGCTCATCCCAAGTTTTTTTGAAATGTTTTCCACAGGTCAAGGGAAAGGTACATGATATGATGATAGTGTCAAGGAAGTGTCAAGAAAGAATCCATTTTTTATTTTTTTAAATATGTTTCCATTGATGGGAAAAAATAATACTATCTTTTATGTAACCACTTTGTTAAAATGTGGAATGTAATGAAAGTTTTATGATCGAATTCTCTAAAACTCTAAACCTGAAAAGATCCTCAATGTGTAATCTTGTAATAACTCAAGATTAAGTAATGTTTAAGGATGGGGCCTTATATCTAATGTTTCTCATTTACAGTTAGATCTTTCAGAACTGCCACATAGGAATAGAAATAAATTTCATTAGGAGAAGATATCTGATAATCATCAAAAATTAGTTCATGAGGAAATTTAAGATAATCAACCATGTTTCTTGAAGTGAATGAAATTTTATTACCATTATACCATTTAATTGACCCATGATATATCACTCCCTTCCAACATAGGATCCATATTCATGTAATATTGATATACTCGCTTTGGGTGGAAAACTCTGTCATTGTTTTTAAACCAGTCAAGCCATCATTCATCTTGCAGCACCTTCAACAACAAATACTTTCTCTCTATGATCCATTCCACATGTACTTCTTCCTCAGAGGTTATAAATTTTTATTCTAGATTAGGATTCACATCACCTAATGATTTTCTCAATTAACCTTTCAGTTTGTTGGAAGATTGAGAGTCACCCTCTTCACTAGCTCGCATCACAAAGCGACATTTCAAAATGTTTATTCTGGAGGTTATAAAGTGAATGGTCGAGGGTAAATAAAGAGAGAAGTGGCTGAGATATAGCGTAGTGATAATTAAGTAGAGTTGATGGATTCAAATTTATATCATTTATGGCTTTTGGAATTATTCCGTCATGAAATCGTGAACAACTATTACTGGAATTAATGAAATATTTTCATTTTTATGAAAACATAAATCTTATAGAAACAAATAGTCATTAGTGTCAGTATGAAAGACATTGTATAAAACTAATGGTGTCATAATGACAATGGTGTCGAAATGAAAATGATCTCAGCATGGAAAAGGATTCAATACAACAATAGTGTCAGCATGACAATGATGTCCGTGTTACAATGGTGCCAGCATGACAAAAATTCCATATTGACAACAGTGTTAGTGTGACAACAGTGTTGGCATGTCAATGGTGTTGTCATGAAAATGCTGTCAGTGAGATAATGGGGTCAGTGTGTCAATGATGTCAACATTACTACTTCATAGAAAAAGAATAATGGAATTGAAAACAAAGGGCCGTACAGATTGATCATTCGTAACTCATGTCTACTGTAATTCATTAATTCAATGTTCAATGGATTAGTAAATATGTCATCAAGATGATATTCAGTGCCAATAATTATATTGTGATATTTCTCTATTCATAATGATATCTCAAAAAGTAATGTCTTAAATCAATATGTTGTGTTCTGTAGTTTGAAAATGGGTTCTTATAAATGTTAATAGAACGTGTATTTTCACACATTATTGGTACATGTCTTAATTGATATCCATATTCTAGCAGAGTGTGTTTCATCAAAAAAATTTGATCACAAAAGAAACAATCAGCTCTACATTCAGCTTTGGTAGTAGATAATGCAACATAATTTCGTTTCTTACTAAACCATGAAACCATATACTTTCCCAAAACATGACCGGTCCAAATGGTTTTTTTCTATATAAATTGCATTAACAAAATTCATGAACAGAATAATTCAGTATATCAATTTTCTATCATTTTTGACAAAACAAACCTAAATAGATAGTATGCCAGAAGTATTTGAATAAAATATTAAAAACATTTAAATTATATACTTTGGGATTATCTTGAAAACAGGCACATATACACATAGTAAAATTTATATTTCGAATACTAGTAGTCAAGAAAAGAAATAATCTAATCATCACCCAATAAGTTGTTTAAAAAAATTCCCATATTCATTAAGATCCAACAAACAAGTAGTTCTCATTCGGGTGTAACATATTTTAAGGCTATAAAATCGAAATCATTTAAGAAGATCCTATTTTTATTTACATTGATTTACGATGACAACTTATTTATTTTAGAAAATATATAATCCAAGAATGAATTTTATTTCAACCATCAAACACATTTCAAATTAAATTTTCATCATTTTTGAAAATTCAACACATACTGAATTTCTTGATGATTCAAAAATAATATCATCAACATAAATTTGAACTACTAAAACATCATTAGAAATTCGATTTATAAAAATATCAGGATTAATAATTGCTTTTGTAAAACCTTTTGAAATATGAATACTACATAATCTAGAAAACTAATATCTTGGGGATTGTTTCAGACAACATAAATATTTTATTAATTTGAAAGAATGATTTTTAATATGAGTGTTTTTAAAACAAGGGGTAGTTGAACAAAAACAATCTCAGCTATATTCCAATTTAGGAATTCACTTTTAACGTATATTTGATAATTTTTCAAATCAATATGGGCAGCATAATCAAGAAAGATTTTGATGGCTCCAAATCTAGTAACTGGTGAAAAATATTCTTCAAAGTCAATGACTTCTTACTGACTATAATCCTATACAACCAATCAAGATTTTTTTATCAAAATTACCATATTCATCTACTTTTTTCCTGAACAACCACTTAGTTCCTATGGAGAAGGTGTATTTGACACTATCCACACGTTTACAAACCTTATTTACATCCAATTGGTTATGTTTTTCTCACATATCCATCACCCAAAATTCATCTTTAATTTCATAAATATTGTTTTTAGGTTCATGTTGTGACAAGTAGGATTGATGATCAACCACATTTCAAAAGTAATCTCTAGTATGTGTCCCATTATCTAAACCCCAACAAAATAATATAATGGATCGTTCATAAGAGTTTTAGTTAGTCTAGAATAGGAGGGATAGTTACTTTAGGTTAATCTTCAGGTTCTGGATCATCATGTTATTATTCTGAAGACTTTTCATAACCATATAATTTAAATGATTTCTTTATAGAAGGATTACTTGATCTTGCATTCATGTATAGGTTTGACATATAATCTTCTAGGTTGTGTAGAGAGATCATTGGTTCTGGTGGATTTGTTACATAAAATTTGATATATACAAATTATTCTACACATTTGGTTATTTTATTAAAGACCCTATAGGCTTTTCTAAAGGATGAGTGACTAGTAAAATTCATCCCTCAACCATGGATGGGAATATTTAAAGATCCTAATTAGTGTTAAGTATGTATAATATTCAACCAAAAACAATGAACGAACCCACTTTTGGTTTTATATTGTTCCACAACTCATTTAGAGTCTTATTAAGGATATTTCTAATTAAGACTCTATTAATTATGTTGCAAGATGTATTGACAGCATGAACCCAAATGTAAATAGGTAGATCATATTTAGTTAGAATTATGTGAGCAATCTCTTGAAATTTTCAATTCCTTCTTTCTAAAATCCCATTTTGTTGAGGTGTCATAGGGGATGATAAGTTATGAATGTAGCAATTCTATGACAAAAATGATTCAAGGTCATGATTTTCAAACTCATGACTTTGATCACATCATATGGATTTAATTCTATGTCCACATATATTTTAAACCATTTCAGCATACATTTTAATGTATGTATTGGATTTAATTGTTTTAGCTATGAAATAAGTCCAATTATACATAAAATAGTCATCTATAAGAATATAAATAATATTTCATCCCACCTGAACTTGATATTTGAGATGGTCCAAACAAATCCATCTGAACCAACTCTAAATGCTGAGAAGTTGAATCATTTTTCATTGATTTGAAATATATATTGTGATGTTTACTCTTTTGGCAAGGATTACATACTTTGTCATTCAGAAACTCATATTTGGGTAGATCCTTGACTAGTTTGTTTCTAGTTTTCTTTCTAAGAGAGCATACATTACAGTGTATTAATCTCCTATTCCAAAGCCAATTACCATTTTAAATGTCACATAGACAAGAATCATTTTAATAACCTATGGAAATGATGTAAACAGAATATAAATTTTCATTTCTAAAAGAAAGAAATAATAAATAATTTTTAGTGTTAACAAATTTTAGGCATTATTTTTAAATTTAAAAGGAAATCTATCACCACATAATGGTGAAATACTAAGTAAATTATACATTAATTAATAAACAATAGATGTTTGGAAATTATTACTGAGTTAGAGTTACCATTCTATCCTAAGAAAATTATATTCCCTTTATAATTTTCATCAAAAGTTACATATCCACCATAAATATTGATTAGGTTCTTGAATATTGAATAATATCCTATCATATGTTTGGAACATCCATTGTCCAAGTATCATGGTCTCTTTCAAGAGCTCTTCAAGAATCTTTCCTATGTGATAATATAATAACAGATTTTGGTACCCATGCTTTTTTGGGACTAATGGTGTTATTAAAAAATTTTTTAGGTACCCAATTTTTCATTATGGGTTTACTATGATAATTTTGCAATATATTTGAAAAGAAAACTATATTTACTCATGAAAAAATAGGTGGTATTATATTTTCAGAACTGGTACCAATAGAAGAGTTTTCATTTTTATGTGGAGGAACCGATTTTCCAGATTTTGTTAGAAAATTGGTTTTTTATAATATTCTCTATCCATGAAGATATCCAATACTAGAAGTGTACTTAAGAGCTCTCTATGTACCCTGATTTTGAGTAAGATTATCTTTTCCATTGGTAAATTATTCTATATCTTTCTTCAATTTCTCATTATACATTTTTAATTCATTGTTTTCTTTGAGTAGTTGAGCATTCTTTTACTTTTCAGTAGAATGTTTAGACATAAATGTTACTATAGAGCTTTTATATTAATTAAATATTTATATTTATATTTTAGTTCATTAAAATTCACTTCCAGTATGTTACAATATTCAAATATTTTATCAATTTTCATATTTTCAGACTCATCGTCTTTTTCAAAATAATATGAAATGTGTAAAGGATAGCCTAAGGATACCTCAGATGTATTTTTCATAAAAAACATATTTTCGATGTCATCTTTCTCTTCCTGAGATGATTTTGTTTTATTATAGCTATCTTCAGAGGTACTTAGGGTGGCCTACATAGCTTTCTTATACTTAAAATCTTTGATTTCATAATTCATATTGTATTTTATCTTTGGAAAGTCATCTTTGACATGTATTATCCTCATGCATTCGTAAAAAACAATTTCCTATAATTTTTACTTTCTTTTAAAGTGCTTTTTCCAGTTTCCCTTGTAGTCATATCTTTATTTTTAATTGGGGTTCCTAATAAACTTCTTATTTATATATAGTTTCTTGAATCTTATTCCTAGATGATCATTCACTTCATCACTATCTGATGTTGAGTCATCATTAATGAAGGTTTCAATAGAGGCATGAACCTTATCTATTTCATTATTATTAGTGGTAGTAGTTTTGAAGGCTACATATTTTCTCTTATGTTCATTCTCTTCTTCATTGTTAACTTTCCACTCTTCCTCAAACATGATCAGTTTTCCAATGAGTTATTTGATAGGTAATTTTCTGATGTCACATGATTATATAATTGAGATAGAAGTTCCTATCCATCAATCATGTAACCATTTGAGTATCCTCATAATTTGTTCTTTGATAGTAACATCTATTCTGAGAGAGATCAAAGTGTTCACAATTACATTAAATCAGTGATACATTAGAGAAATAGGGTTATAATACATCATGTTAACATTATAATATTTAAAAGTATATGTTTTATGTTTCATTTTCATAAAACTAAAGGATTTTAAATGTAAAATAGAAAGAGTCTCCCAAATTTAATGGGCTATTTTACATTCATAAATTCTGTTAAATTCATTATATATTATAGAATTGTATGATTAATTTGGGGATTTGAAATTATTGTTATAACTAGACTTAGTTGGGGTATAGCATGTAGTTATAGAACTAGATAGAATCTTATAGTCTTCTAGAATTGATGAATAAATTTAAAGAACCCATATTTTCTTAGAGAATTTTCATTTTAATTTTCCATTTGGAATAATTTGTTCAATTAATGAATGAAGGTTGGTGGTAGAAGAACCTTCTAGAATATTATCCATAACAACAATTTTAGATCAAGATTTTAATGAGATTAAAATATAGTTTTAATAGAAATTGTATGATCTATGAAACATAACTAAAATCACAATAAAAAAAGTTTGAAAAAGATTTGAAAATAGAATAATTCCTAAAAAATCTGATACCAAATGTTTATTGATGTAGATTACTCAAGAGGATGTGTGAATGGAATATCAATAAAAAATTCCATAAAAAATAATTATTTAAAATTACCCTAATATGTAAAATTCAATTTCACAGTAATCCTGTAGTGAATTTATATGAGGTTGATTGTTTGATTAATTTCCCAAAATATATATTAGTTCTTAGTTGTATCAATTTGATAATTAACACATCTTCTGAAAATAATCTACTAAGTCAATTAAATTATTAACACTTTCTACGACAAACTATCAGAGGTAAAATTAGTTGTGTGGAATATGTGAAAAAAGATAGTAAATATTAAAAGTAAAAAAATGAGGAAATAAAACAAAAGCTTCAGTCTCAAGAAAAGACTTAATCCTCGTAACATGGTGGTCACGTACCAACAAGCAGTTTAAATTAATAAACATTTTGATCCCCACCATGTATTGGTGTTAAACCCAACAGATATGGCCATTCATATCACCCTTAACCTCTACCACAATTCATCATTGAAAAAACAACAAACAGACTACTCATAACCACTTACGCCATTCTAAATAGGATATAATATGATTAAAGGAGTGTGAGATATATGATATCAAGTATTTTACAGTTATGAATAGGATCTAGTGTGTGTGTGTGTAATAGATAGAAAAAATAACTACTCAGAAATGTAACTAATTGAACAACATAGATATAAATAAGTGATGTTTTGTTTTGAAGGCTCTTTGTGTTATGTGGTGCAACTCTGGACTCGTTTGATGAAGTGGATTTGAAGTATGGTCCCACTTCTGGAAGTTGACACAAATCATAGTCTCATATTATGGATCACATCTACTAGTCTGGGTGTGAATGATTATTGTCCTCTTTCCTTGATAATATGAAACAATATTTCAATTTTGTAACTCCCCAAGATTTCATAGTATGTTTTCTCTTCAAAATAATTCAATAACTTGCGCTACACAAAAAACATATTTTGAGTGCACCACGGCTTACCAAACTAAACGTTCAAAATGGTTTAATGAACAATATAAATATAATTTCGAATTATATATACTCCATATATTTTTATATTTCTTATTATGTGCTTCTTATACATAATATATGAAGAAATTCATTTTTTCAGATAAAAGATGTATTTTTTAAAAAATTCAATTTTACCACCTTTTAATAGAGTACCCTTTTTGAAACCAATATTTGTGACATTTATATATACAATATAATGAAATTATTTTTTTATAAGTGGGACATTATAATTTTGTAGGGATAACCTTTTGGCACTGTTGCAATAACTTTCATATTTTGATGAATAGTGAAAAATACACTAATTTAATTGAAAACATCATTTTTAATTGAAAAAATTTATACTATTAATTTGTGAATTTTATTGGTTGAGAAGTATAATTATATTATATTTTTTAATTTAATAAAATGTAGATCTATTTATGTAATTTCACATTTAAATTTGATATAAACACATGTCAGTCTTTTGATATTTTTTTTAAAAACACCGTTTTTGTTTTTTTCAACACCAGTTAATTTTAAATAAATTAATTAAAATTATATGTTTTGAATTTGGTAAAATATATTTCATGTTTGAATACAATATATCAAAGTCATTTTAGGGTGAAATCTTGGTATTGTTTGGAAAACATTGAATTTTTGATCAATAGTGAAAAAACACTGAGTTTTTTTAGATAGGCTTTTTATTTAAATAACTAATTATTTTATTTCAATTTATTTTTAGTGGAAATATATATATAATACCTATATAATTTCAATTAAATTTATTCGAGTAATTTTATAATAAAATTACATGTATAAAATTTTATTGAACTTTTTATCGTCTGTTACCCACCTTCTAGGCACAGTTGCAAATTTGAATGAAACATAGTTTTACCGCTTCTTTGAATTGAATTTCAAAAGTCCAGAAGAAATGGTTGAAATCATTAAGTAAAAATTGGTTCAATATGATTATAATAATTTTTTTTAATAATAACATCTGACTTATATTTACCACAGTTAGATGTAAATAGGGTAATTAAATGTAAATGTGATATTATAATTACCATAACACATGTTCTAATTCTATTGGATATGTTTATTTCGTCCAAAAAAACCCTTGTTAACAAAATATGATTCTTTTGGTCAACTTTGTTTAGTGCAAGACATTTATTATTATTATATTTAAAGTAGAGTTAAAAGTTTTAAATTCAAAGTTTAATAACTAACCATTTTTAATATTGGGTTATACATAAGATAAATTTTACTATAAAAATTATTTATAAATATAATAATATTTTATACATCATGGTATTTTAATAAAAATTTTATATATTAAATAATTAAATTTATTTATGTCACAATGATGATGTAGTAATTACCTTATTAATGAAATATTAAAATAATTGATATTATAAATATCAAAATAAATGTATATTGACACTTTAGATGACATCCATAATTTTTCATGTGAATTGGACATGTTCGAGTTGATTTAAAATACCTTTTTTGATGTAATAAACTTTTTATGACTTTCAGAAAAAACAAATACCAAATAATGTCAAAATTAACATAAATGAGTTTTTAAAAACAAATACTATATTACTAAATGATATAATAATCCTAAAAATATAATATTCAGCCAAAGAACATAAATAATGATATATATTTCATTAATTAAATCCTTGAGGTTCTATTATATTTTTATATTATGTTTATTAACAAACTATTATAACAATACAAGAGGACATGGTAAAAGTAAAACTATTTAACTAAGTGTTAAATCTTAAAGATAGGGTTAATATGGGAACATAAACTTGTTTAAAACATAATGGTTGAAAGGATTTGCACCCATAACCACCTTATCATAGAAATTAATCAATTTTGAGCCATTAAAAACAGAAAATAAGTTTATAATAAAATAATATTTCAATAATTTCCTAAAGAGACCCTCATCTCTCTTATAAAAGTGCACATCCCCTCCTCTCAAAATCACACCTCCCAAGCCATTTGGCTCGGCCAACCCCTACAAAAATCACCTCCCAATATCCCCTCAAAAAAACCTAGAGGCCTTCTGTTGGGAAAAAATCCGTCAAGGTAACATTGAAGTATCATTGGGTTGATTGTGTTTGTTGAAAAAGCAGGTATCCATGGAGAATTGTCGAGTTCCTAAGAAGTTGTTGACAATCCTTGTTGACAAAGAACGATGACAAAGGAAAGGACAATCTGGAGGCGGTACAAAAGAGCAGTACAAGGTGGCGTCGTTTCCTAGTGTTTGCCAAATTTTTGGGGTCCAAAAATTTGGATTTGGTGAGCTTCGCGAAAATTTGATTTCCATGAAGATGACACTTGTATATGGAAAAGGCATGAGTTTCGCGAAGATGAGATGTATGGATTGGATTTCACGAAGGCCCGAAAAATGGACGAGGTGATACTTCGCGATTAGGTCAAAGCTTCGCGAACGGCAGAGTTGAAGCGTATCACGGCGGTGAAGAGTTTTGCGAGGGAGCTTCGCGGCGATGGCACGAAGGAATGTTGACGGTGATCCTTCGCGATTACGTCGAGATCCACGAAAGGAAAATTGCCGAGGTGCTTCACGATTTGGACAGAATTCTGGTGGAAACTTTGGAGCTTCGCGATTTGAGATGACGTGGCGTTGACATTGCGCGGAAGGTTCGAGGGTCGGTGGAATCGCCTATAAATAGAGGCCGACCCCCTCGAGAGAAGAAGAGAGAATTTTCAGAGAAAATATTTTGCTCTCATATTGCGAAGATGGTTCACAGAGCCAGTGTGCTTCACGAAAGAGGAGCTTCCCGGCGGCTATTGTAGCTCTGCGAAACCTGTGAGCTCTGCGTTGTCTTAGAAGCTTCGCGAGGGACGTTGCTTTGCGACGGCTTGAGCTTCACGAGAGTGCTTCGCAAGAGAGCTTCGTGAAAAGGCAGGAGCTTCGCGAAGGCCTATTTGAGCTTCGCAAAATTGGGAGCCTCGCGAAGCAGGGTGCTTTGCGAAGGTGTTTCCAAATTAATTGCCTTGTGGTTAAGAGGCAAAGTGGTATTCATCAGTGGATGAAAGTTGGACTTCAAAAGAGCATCTATCATCAGTTAAGGATACGTGCATTCATGAAAATAAAGAGACCTACAGGTCTATAAACTGTGAGTGGATTCACTTCTAGAGCAGTGAGCGTAGAAAGAGGAAAAAGGCGATCCTCTCCACCGGCATTGAGCTAGAGAGAGAAACAGGGAGTGACCTTTGGGAAAGCAGTGAGCTGACCCTAAACATTGTAAGGGTAGTGATCCTGGTCATAGAAGTGATATAGACCAAACCATTGTATCCACAGCTAGTGAAGTATAGTGGAATTTGGTACGACCGAAAACCTGTCAGCGTATGCTCCTTGGACGTAGCCCTTAGCGGTGAACCAAGTAAAATTGTTGTGTCCTATGCTTCCTTTACTTTCTGTTTACATTGTGCAAAAGGAAAAGAGATAAGAGTGTTTTGCTTAATAGCGAAACAAGATCAGAATGGGCTTTAATTTTAAATTAGTCATACCCTGATTCACCCCCCCCTCTCAGGGTATTCATCCTTGTGGACCTAACACCTTCCCATGATAAAAAAATCCATCCAATTGATCCCTTTTGTTCAAATCAAAAGGAAACACCCAAAGAAGAGGTAATTATTTTATCACAGCTTTCCAAGTCTTTTTCTACTTCGAGTTTCACTTTCTTTGTTATTTACATTCCAAAATAATAACCCCAGTTTCTTAAAAATGATGTGATTCTATTATAAATATTGTACAACGATACTCATTATGCTATCCAACATATGAATGATAACGTCACCATGTGTGTGTACGCACAGCTTACTGTCTCCACGTCGTGGTGTAATTTGTTATCCAATACTTTGACAATTGGACAAATATAATGATGAGTAATATGTATATAAATAATGAACATAGAATACTAATTTCTCTGTAATATTTATATTCCATTCAATTACAAACCTTTTAATCATCAAGGAAATGATATCATCGCTCGTGTGTACGTATGACTTACCATCTCCACGATGCGATGAGACTCATTTCCACGTTCACCATTCAACGATGATTATAAAAATATATACTATTAATAAGTATGTAATATATGAAAAAATATGTATACTTTAGAGAGAGAGATATATATATATTTATGTATGTATTTACATACATATATATTATTCACTTACTTCCATTCAATATGATATGGAAACGGAAACAAACGTTACGCGTACGTATGCCATACTCTCTCCAAAAAACCGTGTTTTCAATTTCATATAACTATTTGTTATACTTATTTAAGTAATAAATAAACATGAAATATAAATCATGTATTCTATTCTGGAATTATTTAAATCATGATCTAAATGATACGATCAAGAATAAAAAGTTAAAACATGTACAATAAAGAAAGCGATTATCACCCGAAATGTTAATTTATTATGGATGTCATTGGTAAATGGGCAGTATAAAGTCATAAATAAATCATATCTGATATAAAAAATATTAATATGGTAATGGTATAATTTAGTAACATTCCATGGTCATTATACATGAGGTTAAATGTATACACGTCCAAAAGAATGTGTAAGGTGAGGGTTAATTCCTCAACCTCAATATTATCCAAGATTATTTATGTGTAAGTATTTTACGGGACATATTTATTATCAATTTCCATGTGTCATAAATGACATTTCAAAATTAATCTTGTATAGTACCCTTTAACTAAACCATTATTTTAAATTTTATAAATATTTATTCTTCTAAATCTTTCTCATTAATGTTTGTGTCTTCAAAATTGTTTTATAGATTTATATATATATATACATGATTTTTTTAAAATGTTAATTCCGATACAATGATTCAAAGTGGTATAGGAATCATTGATTCAATCATATCTTTTAAATTACATCCTTTGTAAATGTATGACATTTATAAGATTTCTCAAAAAGGATATTTCTCTCAAAAAGTTTTAGTGCTCATTTTCAACTATGACATCATCCTATATTGGAAATTATTCTTGATTAAGTTGGTTTTATTATAATAAAATAATCAATATTGTATTGGATAAGTTATGATAGGTTTGAATGTGGATGTTCTATTTTTATACCCTTTATGGTTTATGGTTGATGTATTGGTATTCTATATGCTAGTTTTAATAGGAATGTTTCTGTTATGTTTCAACATTTTCCTATAAGGAATGATATCAACCTAGTAAGTTATGGTTGGATCCCACTATAGATCCCTGATGCATCAGTAGGTCTCATGAGTCAAATTAGTGTCTTCGCACTAGGCCTTGAAAAAATTATTATTTATATTCTGGGCAAGAGGCATTAATATGATGTAATGATTTCTAGTGTTAGGCATTCCCTCATTATTAAATTAATTATTACATACCATTATTCAACTAGTAGAATATCCATGTGCATGTTTATAAGGTAATTTTTGATTTATTTTATCTATATTATGTTCATGTATATGTTTAAAAAGTTTTTTTTAATTAAATATATCTCCCTAAATGTTTATTACTTCTTTTAAACTATTTACCCTTATTGAGAATCTGGTCTCACCCATTTCTTATGTTTTATTTTCTAAGGATTCCGTGAAGTGTATTGTTATTGATATAAACGGTAAATCTATGGGTATAATAGATTTCTCAACATATTATTTATGTTGGGTTTTATGTTTTAATGTGTAATGTATGGTTTGTGTGTGTAATATATTTTCCAAGACTGTTAAACTGATGGTTCCTTTGGGACTTTATTTCTTGAAATCATGAAAATGTATTAAAATAATGCAACAACTACATGATTCTGGGGTTGGAGTGTTACAGTTAGAATGAGAGGAAGTTTAGTACAAACCTGGGAAACTAGATTTAGAAAATCTATGATTAGAGAACATTACCCTATGATATACTTTGAATATTAGTATAGGATAACTTCCTTGAATTTTGATAATGTATAGATTTGGTTTATTTTCCAAGAAATACATCTCTGTCTGGATATGAGCAAGTAGAGGCGTCTCTAGCACAGATGTACATAGGAGTGAAAACTCCGATAAATAGTGTTTGTCTTTGTAATGGCCTAGACCTCTCCGGTCCATTCCTTTGTGAAAATGTGGTGTTTGAGGTGTTATGGAAGGTCAAGGTGGCTTGGGGTGTGTTCGTGTGGACTTATAAGGAAATATAAAGGGTTACGGCCTTCGCACGGGAGGCACATGGTTTTCTTAAACCATGCGGCCAAACCATGGAAGGCTGGTCTTGTGGGTAGTGGCTAACGCATGGTTAGCGCATGGTTTGTCTAACCGTACAGACTAAACGTGTGAGGAGTGATTGTCGAGGCAGAAGCTAACACATGGTTAGCGCACTGTTTGTTAAACCGTGTGGACTAACCATGCGAGCAGTTAACGTTAGATCCTAAAATTTTGGATCTAACTCGTTTTGCCTTTAATCACCTCGTTTAAGCCCCTAATCGGCCCTAACTCGGGAATACACTTCATTGGATGTAGAATAACCTCTACCAAAAATTTTGGAGGTTATTTGGAGGCATCTCTTCGCGAATTGAGGCCGATTTCTCAAGGTATGTGTTCCTTTTGTTTGGTTTCTTATATCTACCAAGATATGCTCCCACTCTTATCTCGGTTTATTAGATCCATGCCTGTTATAGGTAGATCTCGATGTGTGGATGTTGATTGTGATTAGCTTTGGTCTTGGTTGTGTTAGGAGAGGAGATCTAAAGAGGATTTGTGGAGAATCAACCCGGTTTTTTGGGCGTTCATTGACCGTTGTGGTTTTCCTAAAAAACCTTTGAGGTAGGGGATTCATGGCTTCTATAATTATTTATTTGCTATCGTAGAGTTAGCATGATTTATCCATTGTGTCAAAATTGAATTGACCTAATTAAATACATGAACTGGATTAAATGAATTGGTTTGATCGCACATTGTTTCTTTGTACCGTGATAACAGTTTACCTCTTGATTTGCTAGATATTTGTGACATCTATTCCTGGCTTGTTAGCATGGGGTTCTTGATGAAAATGATAAATAATGTAAATCCGGAATTAATTGATTATTGGTTGGATAAATATAAAGAGGCATGAAAGCAGACCTGGTTCTTGTTGTGACGTAATTTTGATCAAATTTTGAATAGTAACCATGTTTTATCTTCGGTGATAGATTAATGAATTTGATCATGATGTTGGAACCAAAGAATTGAATTTGTTAATTCAAGATGGATTAAATAACATGATTGGGTTCTATGAAGGGATCCGAGTTACCCTCTTGTTGTGAATTAGGGCTAAAATGTCATTTGATGTGACTGTTGGTGTTTGTTGTCTGAAGACCGGATGCCTTGCTAAAGGGCCAAGAGCCAAAATTTTTGTAATGTTTGTTTTCTGGCTTCTTGTGTTGTGCTATGACCCTGGAGGGGTGTTGTGATATCTTTTGTTGTGATGTGACCCAAGAGGGGTCCTGTGATATGTGGAGGCAAGGAGGCCTTGTGGGTGTGGCAGCGGATGACGCCTAGAGTTGAGAGATGGATCAGATTATGTATGTGGGTGTTATGGAGGACACCAGGGATGATGGAATGGGATGGATGTGATTGTTGGATGTTTTTTGATTCTTGGTTGTTTATCTACATTACTTTTCCCCACTTCTCAAGGTAGCTGGTCTTTCTTACCCTTCTTCCGAAGGAGACGAAGACATGCACGGTATGCCACTTGCTTTCCGTGCTTAGCCTCTCCAGGGATAATGGGTCTATGCTCTTGATATAGCCGGAAACGACTCGATGGGTAGTACGTCTACTCACAGTTTTGATCCCCCTTGTGTTTAGTAGAATATGTTGCTTTTCTAGAATTCATTGAAAAATGGGAATGTAATTCTGAAATGAATGTTTGAATAAATGATTTTAACCCATGGGGTTGGAGTATTTTGGAACGTAATGACGAGGTTGAGAACTTATGAAGGGACATTGGTTTTTGGATGTGATTTTATGGGATTTAATGTGAAAAAATATTCATGGTTAATTAATGTATAAAGAAATAATTAACATATAGTGGAATTGTTAAAAAGTGAAGGAAGTAATATAATAAAGCCCTTTAAATGGTTGTGTGCTTATAGGAAACCTAGTCTTAGAAGTGGCAGCCCGGAGTTCAAGAGACGTTAGCTACAGTTGTGTCTAAGACTAGGTTATGACCATAGTGTGGTTGTGTGTTATAATATATTATGTACTTATTGTGTTTCTATATGCTACTCCACCCTATCAGTAAGGGTAACTAACACCCCGGGGGATTCTGAGCCCTGGGTGGTGTTTTCCTTAATATTCTGGTGGGAGGATGAATGGATGACTACCCCCTTTGACCCCACTCTCATCTCTTGGTAGATACTAGTGCCATGAGGCACAGTGGTTAGTATTCCCCATATATGTGCATAGAGGGTTGTAATGGCTTGTGGATTCTTTCACACACATATATTCTGGATATAGTATCATATGGACTACTATAGTTGTAACTTGTATAGGTTGTGATGGCTTGAGGATCCTTACTCGGTGTATGGCCTACAATGGATTGAAGTATAATACCTGAAATATGATACACATTATGCGAGCTATGGTGGCTCCCGGAAACTACATGGTTACTTTTGGTTGTGAGGATTGTGTGGTGTTTCGCCTTGGTGTCTGTAGGAAAGCCTTTGTGGTGCACGTGGTGCAGATTCTGGAGCATAGCCCAAGTTTATACAGGCAAGCCTTTGGAGATAGATGCAAAAAACATATGTCATTGGGGAAAAGTGGCATACCAGTGGGAAAGTAGTAGTAGGTTACCGTTGATAATCTTTATTATATGATATATTCTTGTATGCATTACTTAGAGAGAGTAGCCATGATGAGGTTGGGAACCTCGTATACATGTTTAGGTGACAAGTTAGTTTCACCTATTGTTCACTGTGCTTTATCATGCTTTCATTACTTTTTCATGAGAGGATTCAAGGAGGATCCTACTGGGTATACTGTTACACACACCCTACGTTTATATAAACTGTTTCTCAGGTCACTTGGAGCAGGTTGGAGATCAGGCCGGTTTTTACTAGCTTGTGTCCAAGAGCTGTTCGGGCCTGTTGTCACTGCTGTTTTTACTTTCCTTTTGGTACTTGTACTTTTCCCCGTCAGTTGTATTACTTTTTCATGGAATTTCATATATGTACTTGGGTTTCTTTTATATTTCAGTTCTGAGATGGAGTTTGTTGGTGTCTATCTTATCTCTCTCTTCCCCATGTGTTCTATGAGAGGTTAATGCCTCCCATTTGTGAGTTTATTATACACTCGGTGCTAGTCACCACCATGGGGACTGCTGGAGGCGGGACTCGGGGGTCATTATCTCCCTTTCCACATTGTCTTCCCAGGGAAGGTACACATTGTGGGGAGGGGGTCGTGAGATAGTGGTATCAGAGGTCTGGTTGATGGATAAGATAGAGTTTGGAGTTAGGAACATGTGAGGTTGCGTTGGTTGGTGGGGAAAACGTGTCATTTATTTTTAGCAAGTGTGGTAAACACTGGAGACCGACATAGACATAGGCGTTTATGGCCCCCTATGATATGATGTGCGGACCTTTATGTTTACAATGGATACTAAACAGAGTGATACTAGTTGCAGGGTAGAGACCTAGGAAAGGATCATGCATAATTATTCCTTGTGCCTGTGTTTGAATGGGTAGACCATGAGATAGGTTATCCTAAAACGAATAAATGAAAACAATTAATTAATTAATGTTGAATCTTCTATATTACAGGCTTAGGAGCTCTAATTGTTTGTTATTTTTTAGGTATGGCTCTAGGTCGACATCCTCTTCAGGGTTTCGTAGAAGATGTCCAGCAGGCTATTCCATCAAGTCGTGATTGGGTAGAGGTTGACGACGATGAAACTTAGAGGTAGAAACTACGAGAGTTTCAGTTCCAGAGTCTGAAAATGTACGAGGGATCTATTTCTGATGTATTCATGGAAGAATGGTTGGGGGATGTCGAGATGGGCTTTAGTTCGATCCGATCTCGGTAGGAGCACTGGGTGTCTTTAGGTGTGACGATTATCCGTGGAGCAGCAAGGTAGTGGTGGTTCCTATTCCCTGGGGATCGCGAGGAGTCAGCGATCTCATGGGAAGAGTTCTGAGATAAGAACAGAGTCTAGTTCCTTTCCACCACTGCAAAGGAATCCAGTCTCTAGGAGCTTCTTACATTTTTAATGGGGAGCTCCACTATTTGGGAGTTTAGAATCCATTTCAGGAACCTTTTACTATATGCTTAGGACTAGTTACCAGATGATTAGGCCAAGGCGAGGCATTTCGGGGAGGCCTTGCATCTAGTGATCCAGCGCCAGGTCACCCCATTTATGCTGAAGACATATCTCAAGGTGGTGGCGAGGGTAGAGGTTGTCGAGAGGACTTTGGATAGTAACGGATCATCATGAGAGGGGAAGTAGCATGATTCCTCACGAAGCAATGATGTGGTCTGGGGTTCCTTTTTTTCTGGGCAGAAGAGTTTTCGTTCATCTGGGGGTAGGTCCCAACCCTTCACACCTCGTTTCTATGGAGGCATCAACTCTCATGCATATGCCAAGGGATCATGCACTTGTTTTTCTTGTGGTGGTCGTGGCCATCAGCAGTGGGAGTGACTGATCTTTCAGAGCAGTCATCTTGCATCGGGCGCAATACTCCAGGTTCCTCCGTTGAGGCAGTTCCAGCCAAGGCAGCAGTAGCCAGTTGAACCAGCATTTGATCAGCGGAGATTAGATGGGGGGGGGGGGGCAAGGGACTTCCCCATGACGTTCCTCATCCTCAGAGAGTAGAGCACGGTCGTGGTGGAGGTTGTAATCATGGTCAAAGAGGCTGTGGAGGAGGTCTTTGTCAGCTTCATTCTCTAGCATTTCCATCTCCAGAAGAGTTAGACGTGGTTTGAGCTACCCTCTTCTTGTTTTCTACCTTGAAGTACGCCTTGTTTGACTCAGGAGGGACACACTCTATCATATCACATACCCTTTTCCATGCCTTGGGACTTGAGGTAGAGAGGCTTCCAGTGCCCTTGGTGTTGACTACACCAGTTGGAGGTCGAGCTGACTTGTTTGAAGTATGTAGAGAATTTGATCTAGTGTTAGGGTAGCACAGCTCTTGGGGAGATTTCCTATGTTTACGAGTACAACCATATTATGTCATCCACAGCATGTATTGGTTGTATTCAGAGTAGGCTATCGTGGATTGCATCAGGAAGAAGGTCATCTTCATTGGTGCGGATGGTGAGCAATTGTTGTTTGTTGGTGAACGAGATCCTTGGATGGGTCACATGCATGTTCTATCCTTATCAACAATGGTGGCTGAGATGATGCTGAGTTCTTCAGAGGTTCTGTAGTTGGCATTTCATAGGGTCATAGAGGAGTACCCTGATGTTTTTCCGAAATAGGTTGTGGCCTTACCCCCTCGACGAGAGATCAAGTTTGGGATCGAGCTACAACCAAGAGCATCACCTATATCTATGTCTCCATACAGGATGGACCCTTCTGAGTTACAATAGCAACATATATAGCTTGATGGTCTGTTATAGTTTGGTTTTGTTCGACTGAGTGTGTCACCATGGGGTGCAGCAGTTCTATTCGTGAAGAAGGCTGACGAAATTTTGTGGTTGTGTGTCCATTATCATCACTTAAAAAATGTGACAATAAAGAATCTATATCCGCTTACATGGATTGATGACTTATTCGACCAACTGAAGGGTGCAAGTTTGATCTAAAAGATCGAATTGCTGTTAGGATATCATCAGATGTGTGTGAAGGATGAGGATATCCCGAAAACTGCTTTCTGTTGTCATCATGGGCATTATGATTTTGTTGTAATGTCGTTTGGAGTGGCAAATTTTCAAGCTGTGTTCATGGGTTTGATGAATTCTGTGTTCCGTGAGTTCCTGGACAAGTTCGTGGTAGTTTTCATCGATGACATACTTATGTACTACACATCTGAATAAAAGTATACCGAGGATCTACAAGTCGTTTTGGGAGTTCTTCGTTGACATCAGTTGTTTGGGATGTTGTCGAGGTGTGAGTTTTGGGCTCGAGAAGTCCGTTTCTTGGGGAAAGTTGTGTCCCAACAGAGAGTAGTTGTGGATCCATCATAGATATAAGCAGTTGGGTCTTGGGAAACCCCCAAAACAGTTTCAGAGGTGCGATGTTACCATGGGCACGCAGGATACTACAAGAGGTTTGTAGCAAATTTCTCACGAGTTGCGACTCCTTGGACATCTTTGACTAGAAAGGATCAAGCGTTCATATGGACTGATCAGTGTTATGAAC
This sequence comes from Viscum album, assembly GCA_963277665.1. Taxonomy (NCBI): domain Eukaryota; kingdom Viridiplantae; phylum Streptophyta; class Magnoliopsida; order Santalales; family Viscaceae; genus Viscum; species Viscum album. The sequence continues at coordinate 1,090,964,957 of OY728143.1, read as the reverse complement.
CGTTTGAGTATCTAAAAGTTATGTTAGTAAGTACTCCAATTCATTGTCTCCCAGCTGAGGGAGTTCAATTTGATGTTTTCTAAGATGCTTCACATCTAGGGATAGGCTGTGTTCTCATGAAACTGAGGTCATTTGTTTCTTATGGGTCTCAACAGTTGTGTCCACATGAACTCAACTATGCCACTGATGACCTAGATTTGGCATCTGTTGTGTTTTCTATGAAATTTTGTACACATTACCTCATTAGTGAATGCTTTGTGGTTTTCACTGATCATAAGAGTTTGAGGTATATTTTCTCCCAGCATGAATTGAACGTGCGGAATCATTGATGGATGGAGTTCTTGTAGGAATACGACTTATAAAAATCGTATTCACCTGGATAATAGAATGTTGTGGCTGATGGGCTAAGCTGAAAGTCATGCAGTGATGCTGGGCATGAATCTGGTGATTCCTGGAGGGTAATGGAAGAACTGTAAGAATTACTTATTAATAAGGGAGAAGTTAGGGGTAGAGGCTGTCTTTTTTAGATGATGGTGTAGTCATCCCTGGTTCCGAAGGATGAAGATTCACAGTTGGGGGATCTTGAGGTGGAGGTCTAGAGAGACCGAGTTGTTTGTGGTGAGGCCCCTGATGGTTGGTCTGAGGATGAACAACACAGAGTGTTGTATCATGTAAGGCTTTTTGTTTCCTTGGAGATACGTGAGACGGTCCATAGAGAGTTCCATGGTTCTCCATTACTGGTGAATCCTGGTGTGACAAAGATGTACCGATCCTTGAGGAGCCAGTTTTGGTGGCCTGGGCTGAAGTGTGCGGTTGCAGAGTTTGTGTCCCGATGCTTAGAATGATAGAAGGTGAACACCGAACACCGTGTTCCTGGTGGTCTTCTCCCTCAATTAGATATTCCTCAGTGGAAGTTGGAGAAAATATCAATGGACTTAGTAACTAGCTTACCTCGATCTCTGGGAGGATATGATGCTCTTTGGGTGGTAGTGGATCATTTAACAAAATCATCCCACTTTATAGCAATAAAGGAGTCAAGCTCAGTAGAAGTTTTGTCGAGGCAGTATCTGGAGGTGGTGATACTTCATGGAGTCCTTAGGATGATAATTTCGGATCGAGATCCTCATTTTACCTCCAGGGTGTGGAGAGGTATCCAACGTGCTTTTGGTTCTCAGCTATTCCTTAACACTTCTTTTCATCCTCAAACGAATGGCCAGACAGAGCAAACCATCCAAACTCTTGAAGACATGTTTCACTCTTGTATTCTTCATTTTGGAGGTTCATGGAAGAGGCACATAACCTTGGTGGAGTTTTCCTACAATAAGAGTTTCCACTCCACCATCGTTATGGAGCTGTTTGAAGCCTTGTATGGATGATCTTTCCATTCTCTGTTTTGATGGACTAGGGTTAGAGAGTCATAAATTCTCAGATCGGAACTAGTGCAGAATAAAACAGAGATGGTTCAGGTGATTCGTGAGAGGATGGAGACATCACAATATCATTAGAAATCATATGCAGATCAAAGAAAGAGGACCCTAGAGTTTAATATTTGGGATCATGTGTTTCCTAAGGTGACTCCCCATCATGGGTAGTGAAGGTTTGGTTGTGGGAGTAAGATTTCTCCCTATTTTGTTGGGCATTTTGCTGTGTTACCTCTTGTTGGAGTTGTTGTGTACCGAGTGGCACTTCCCCCTCAGATAAGTTAGATAGATGAAGTTTTCCATGAATCACAGCTACGTCATTATCTTCATGATGACTCTCACATCATCGATGTGGGAGAGATCGATGTTGATGATGATTCCACCTTTGAGGAACGACCTGTGGAGATCGAAGACCGCAATGAGAAGGTGTTGTGCGAGCGTTCCATCCCCTTAGTTCATGTCTTGTGGAGACATGATGACATGGAGGAGAGTACATGGGAACGTGAGTCATAGATACGTGCTCAGTACCAAGAGTAGTTTGATGTTGAACTCTTTTCATGTATTGTTTTAGCTACTGTGGTTTTGAAACCTTCATGTTTATGAGATGGCTCCCTTTGTTTCTTTGGTGGCTTGCTCTCTTTTGAGGGGTATCTCGGTGGGTGGTTGTTCAGACCCTGTTTCATTTTTTCTTTAGGTTGGTTTGGGATTCTCGAGGACGATAATGTTTTTGAGAGGTATTTCATATAATGGGACAGACCTATCTGGTCCATTACTTTGTGAAAATGTGGCGATGGAGGTGTTTTGGAAGGTCAAGGTGGCTTGGGGTGCATTTGGGTGGACTTTTAAGGAAATATAAAGGGTTATAGCCTTCGCATGGGAGGCGCACGGTTTTCCTAAACCATGTAGCCAATCCATTCAAGGCTGGTCTTGGGGGGCAGTGGCTAATTCATGGTTAGTGCAAGGTTTGTCTAACCATGTGGACTAACCATGTGAAGAGTGATTTTCTAGGCAGAATCTAATGCACTGTTTGTTAAACCGTGCTGACTAACCATGCAGGCACTTAATGTTAGATCCTAAAAATGTGGATCTAACTCATTTTTCATTTAATCGCCTCGTTTAAGACCCTAATCATCCATAACTCAGGATTACCCTTCCTTGGAAGTGGAAGAACATCTCCCAAGCAATTTGGAGGCGATCCAGAGGCTTCACTTCTCGAATCGAAGCCGGTTTCTCGAGGTATGTGATCCTTTTGTTTGGTTTATTAGATCTACCTAGATCTGCTCCCCCTCTTCTATCATTTTCTTATATCCACACCTATTATGGGTAGATCTAGGTGTGTGGATGTCGACTGTGATGAGCTTTTCTCTCGGTTTTTTATGAGAGTAGATCTAAGGAGGATTCATGGAGAATCGACCCGGTTTATTTGGCATTCATCGACCGTTGTGGTTTTCTTCGAAAACCATTAAGGTAGGGGATTCATGGATTCTCTAATTGTTAATGGGAAATCATAGAGTTCACAAGATTTAGCCCTTTGGATCACAATGGAATTAATCTAATTAAATACGTGAACCAGATTAAAAGAATTGGTTTGATCGCACGTTGTAGCATTGTACCGTGATAACGATTTTCCTCTTGATTTGCTAGATAAGTGTGATATCTATGCCTTCCTTGTTAGCATGGGGTTATTGATGAAATTGATAATGAATGTAAAGCCGTAATTAATAGATAATTTTTTGGCTAAATATAAAGTGTCATGAAAACAGACCTGGTTCTTGTTGAGACTTGATTCTAATCAAATTTGGCATAGTATGCATGTTTAATATTCGATGATAGCTTACGGAATTGGTTCATGATGTTGGAACCAACGAATTGAATTTTTTAATTCAAGATGGATTAAATAACATGATTGAGTTCCATGAAGGGTTCGGTGTTACCCTCTTGTTGTGAATTTGGGCTAAAATACCATTTTATGTGATTGTTGGTGTTTGTTGTTTGAAGGCCGGATGACTTGATAAAGGGCCACGAGCCGAAATTGTTGTAATGTTTTTTTCCTGCTTCTTGTGCTATGTTGTGACCCTGGAGGGTGTTGTGATATCTTGTGTTGTGATGTGATCATGGATGGGTCATGTGATATGTGGAGGCTGGGAGGCCTTGTCGTTGTGGCAGCAGATGACGCCTTGAGTGGTGAGATGCATCGGTTTATGCGTGTGGGTGTTAGGGAGGACACCAGGGATGATGGAATGGGATGGATGTGATTATTGGATGTTTGGTGATTCTTGGTTGTTTATTTGTTTTACTTTTCCCCACTGCTCAAGGTAGCTGGTCTTGCTTACCCTTGTTCCAAAGGAGGCGAAGACACACAGGGTATGCTACATGCTTTCCATTTTTATCCTCTCATGGGTGAATGGGTCCACTCTCTTTCTATAGGCGGCAAATACTCAATGGGTAGTACATCTACTCACCATGTTGATCCCCCCTTGTGTTTAGTATCATAGGTTTCTTTTCTAGAATGCTTGGGAATATGGGAAAGTAATTCCTTAATGAATTTTTGAATAAATGATGTTAACCCATGGAGTTGGAGTTTGTTGTAACTTAATGATGAGGTTGATAACTTTTGAATGGACAATGGTTTTTGGATGTGATGTTAATGGGATTTAATGTGAAAATATGTTCATGGTTAATTAATGTATAAAGTATTAATATATGTATAGTGGAATTGATAAAAAGGTAAAGAAGTAATATAATAAAGCCCTTTAAATGGTTGGGTGCTTATAGGATACCTAGTCTTAGAAGTGGCAGCTCAGAGTCCGAGAGACCTTAGCTGCAGTTGTGTCTAAGACTATGTTATTTCAATAGTGTGGTTGTGAGTTATAATATATTCTGTACTTTTTGTGTTTCTATATGCTACTCCACCCTGTTAGTAAGGGAAAATGTCACCCCATGGATTCTGAGCCCTAGGGGGTGTTTACCCAAACATTCTGGTTGGAGGATGAATGGATGACTACCCTCTTTGACCCAGGTCTTTTATCTTGGTAGATACTAGTGCCATGAGGCACAACGGTTAGTTTTTTCCCATATATGTGTGTAGTGGGATGTAATGGCTTGTGGATTTTTCGCAGACATATATTTAGGAAATAGTATCCTATGAAATAGTATAGGTGTAACATGTATAGGAAGTGATGGCTTGAGTATCGTTACTCGGTGTATGGGCTATAATGGCTTGAGGTAAAATACCCGATGTATAATACACGTTATGCAAGCTGTGGTGGCTCTTGGAAACTACCTGGTTACTTTTGGTTGTGAGGATGTTGTGGTGCTACCCCAGGTGTCTTTGGGAAATCCATTGTGGTTCACACGGTGACGATTGTGGAGATTAGCCCATGTTTATACGAGCAATCATTTAGAGAGGGATGCACATGACGTATGTTGTTATGGAAAAGAGGCAAACCAGTGTGGAAGTAGTAGCGGAGTTCCCTTTATATTTTTTATTATATGATATATTCTTGTATGCGTTATTGGTGAGAGTAGCCATGGTGAGGTTAGGAATCTAGTATACCTATTTAGTGGACGAGTTAGTTTCCCATCATGTTCACTGTGCTTTAACATGATTTCTTAACTTTTACACGAGAGGATTCTGGGAGGATTCTACTGAGAATACTGTTATACTAACCCTACATTTATATAAACTGTTTTAAGGTCATTGGAGCAAGTTGGAGATCAGGCTGGTAACTACTAGCTTGTGTGCAGGAGCTGTTCGAGCTTGTGGTCGCTGCTGTTTTTACTTTCTTTTGGGTACTGGTAGTTTTCCCCATCAGTTGTAGTACTTTTTCATGGCATTTCATATATATATACATGGGTTTATTTTATATTTCAATTCTGAGTTGGAGTTGGTTGTTTTCTATCGTTTCTCACTCTTCTGCATGGTTTCTCTTAGAGGGTAATGCCTCCCATTTGTGTGTTTATTATACCCTCGGTGCTAGTTTCCAACCCATGGCCTAATGGAGGCGGGACTTGGGGGTCATTATCTCCCTTTCCACATTTCCATCCCAGGAGGGGTACACTTTGTGGGGAGTGGGTCATGACAGTCTTGACCCATGGTATCCCGGTACATCAAAATAGGCCTTGCTGGACTCTTGGTTACAACACTTCTGGGGGGTATGCTTAGGATATTTTATATTTTCTATACAAGCCATTATGAATGAATAAAGAGTAAATACTTTCACAGTGAAAACATTTTTTATTATTACAAATTTTATGAATAATCTATTAAATTTACATAATGTTTATTACAAGTATAGAATTATTAATTACAATCCATAAACAAACCTAGTGTATGCCAATGTTATGAAATTCCACCCAGTAGAAGTAATGAGATCTCCAACAATACGCATGATCCAAAGAGTAAGAAAGATCATATATTTCATGGAATTAAGAAAACATTTAGTTGGTAAATATTCTTCCACAAAATCTAATCATATGAATAAATAATATCATGTGTTAATAATATAAGAAAATAATTTCTTTGATTTTTATGTCTTTGAAGGGAATCAAGAGACGAAAAGGATGGTAGATTGAAAAATGGATAAAGGGAATAAGGAAAAGAAAGATTTTCCCATATGTGATAACAATGGAAAGAATCACCTTGGTAAATGATTAAAGGGAATGGGAGATCGTTATATGTGTAGAGAAAAAGGATATGATGCATGTGATTGAAAGGGTATGCATAAATGTTTCAAATGTACAATTCATCATCTGTAAGGAGTTGGGACATTACGTAAATCAATGTCCAAATCACATGAGTATGCCCCAAATGATGATATTGGATAATAATCAAGTTATGATACCACAACAAATGAAGAGGAATGACTAGTTTTCTTATGATGTTATTAATGAATTATTTCATTTGATTGTTGTATCAACGATGTACTTGTCATTTGAATTATAGAAAAAATAAGGATTATAATGCATAACTATTTCATTAAGGATCTGATATTATATGGATCTATGAATAAGGAGTTAATATCAAGTTAATTTTTTTAAAAAATACATGGTTGAAATAAAGATAAACCTTAATATGTTTCCGACACACAGGCATTGATTTTTGAATAAGTTATGATTGATTTCGATAAAATATATTAGATAGTCTTGACTACATTGAAACTAATTAATTGTTTGTTTATTTCATTAGTGGTGGAGTTTACAACATTATTGGATATAAGAAGTATATATCCAGTATTCTATAAAGAATAAGGGATCATGGATTTAATCAATAAGGATTTATGATAATTAAGGGTGTTACCGTGTTTTAATAGAATACCTGATTAAGGTATTCACATGTTATTATGTTACCAAAATGATTTTCATTGTGTTTACCATCCTAATAAATTTTGGTCTGAATGTTTGGACAGATGTATTTTGGATAACTCTAAAAGTTTTAATAGATTATGTTTGACATTGGATTATATTTTTATGGTTAAATAATTTCTTAAGATTATATTTGGATTGTTATAAAATGGACAACCCAGAGGTCATGCAACATCCTGTCGCATTCGGCAAAGCTGCAAGACTTGAACCCGCAACCGAAGGGTGACAAGGGTACATCACCTACAACTATACTAAGTGATGTCATGGTTTGTATAATGTAGTTTATGAAATAATCTGACAAAAGAATTATAAAATCATCATTTTTAGATGCCTATATTATTAGGATAAATAGATTATTTTTGAATTCTATTATGTTTTGGAGTGAAAGATGAATTTGTGGTAGGAATCAGTTAAAAGATGAAACTCTAATTCTCAAGAATATTTTTTCCATCTTATTATATGAATAAATTAATTATTATACATTATTTAAGGCATCTTAAAACAAAAAATTTGTTATCTTAATACCTTATGTTTTGTTCAATCGATTATATTTTAAATCATATTAGATTTATGGCTTTAAAGCCCTCAATTTTACACTTTTTTTTGTGATTGATGAACTCAAACACTCCCTATAAATATTTAAATTTTCCTCCAATTATGTGTCTCTAATTTCCAACAATGTTCTTCTAATTCAGATCCGAATTTGGGAGTGACTTTTTCATTTCCCTTCCCTCTTATTAAGGAAAAATTCTACTAACCCAGTTTCCGATGTTAGTATTCCACAATGGTATTTTTCTATTTTTATCCATTTATTTTCGAAGAAGAATTTCAAATTGTGGGGAAAGAATTTTTTAAAGGATATTATAATGTAACAACCCAATATTTCATTGTATGTTATCTCAATAAACTAATTAAATAAAAACTACTACACACAACACATAGTTTGAGCGCACCACGACATACCAAACTAGCGGTTCAAAAAGTGGTTATAAAATGAATTTATAGAATTTTTTATTTTATATACTCTATATAATTTTAGAATCCATATTATTTGTTTCTTAGACACAATATAATAACAAATAACTTTTCTCAGGTAAAAGGCGTATTTTTAAAAAAATGCATTTTCCCTACATTTTAATGGAGAGCCCTATTTAAAACCAATATTTGACACATTTATATATTCAATTTAATGAAATTAAATTCTTTTTTAGAATAAGGACATAAAAATTATTTTGGAAAAAAATTTGGTACTTTTCTGAAAACTTTCATATTTTGATGAATAGTGAAAATACTATATTTTTATAAATAAAAACTTTTTTATTCAAAATATAATGTAGTTTTAAATTATGAATTTTAATGTTTTGGAAGAATAATTATATTATATTTTTATCATTTAATACAATTTAGGTCATTTTAAGTATTTTCACATTTAATTTTGACATAAACACATGTTAATATTTTGATAGTTTTTACTTTTTAAAAACCCACCTTTTGGTTTCGACAGTGGTATTAATTTCAAATTAATTAATGAAACTTATATAACTGGAATTTGGTAATATAGAATTCATTTTTGAAATCGTAATATCAAAATGATCTTAGGATGAATTATTTTTAATATTTTGAAAACATTTATTTTTTGTTGATTATTAAAAAAACAACATTATTGTTTAAAACTGTCTTTGTATTTAAATAATTATTATATTATCTAAATATATTTTTATTCCAAATATATATATGATACCAATATATGTTCAATGTAATTCATTGGAGTCATTTTATAATAATAATAGATGTATAAAATATTAATGAACCTTTTAACATCTTTACCCACCTGCTAGGCACATTTATAAATTTGAATAAAACAGAATTTTACCACTTCGGTGAATTTAATTTCGAAAATCCGAGAGGCACAATTGAAATAAGAAAGTAAAATACGGTTCAATAAGATGAAAATAATTTTGTGTGAATAGTATCTTTTGACTTTTATTTAACATAGTTAAATGTACATAGTGTAATCAAAGGTAAAAATGATATTATAATTACCTTAACACAAGTCTAAATTCTATTGGATAAGTGTATTTTGACAAAATACAAACATTGGAATAAAATATGATCATTTTTTTCAACATGGATTTGATTATGAAATTTATTATTAATTTTTAAAGAACATTTAAAAGTGTTAAATTCAAAATTTAATAACTAAACAATTTTTAATATATGGTTATACCTAAGATAAATTCAACTATAAATATTTATTAAAAATATAAAACTATTTACTGCTTCATTTAATTTTATTTTTAATTTTTATATATTAAATAATTTAATTTATTTATCACATAATGGTGATGCAGTAATGACCTTTTTAATGAATGATTAAAATAATTGATATTAAAAATATCAAAATATTTTTAAATTGAGAATTTTGTTGACATTCACAAGTTTTCCTAGTGAATATTACATGGTAGTGTTTAATTAATTTATTTTTTCGAAATTATAAAATTTTTATGTCTTTCACAAAAAAGATATACCAAATTTTGTTTAAATTAACTTAAATGGGATTTTAATAACCAAAACTATTTTATTAAATAATATAATATTCCTAAAAATATAATGTTTAGAAAAAGGACTTATATAATGATATATATGTCATTAGTGAACCCAATTACGTTCTCTTGGATATTATGGTACGTTTATAAACCACTTATTATAATAATTCAAAAGGGCATGGTAAAAAGATAAACTATTTAACTAAGAGTGAATTCTATAAGATAGGGTTAATATGGTGACCTGAACTTGTCTAAAACCTCTTGTTCGAATAGATTTTGACCCATACCCACTTTAGAATCTAAATAAATCAATTTGGAGCCATTAGAAACTGAAAATGACTTTATAATAATAGAATATTTAAAACTATTCTTAACGTGACCCTAACATTTCTTATAAAAGGGTACTTCCCCTTCTCTCAAAATAACACCTCCAAAGCCATTTGGCTCAGCCAATCCCTGCCAAAGTCTCCTAAAAACATCCCTCACTTCATTATAGAGTCAGTACCATGATCATAAATCCATTTTAAGGGCCATTTTGTTCTATGAAAAAGGAAACACCCAAAGAAGAGTTATTTATTTAATCTCACCTTTCAAAGTCCTTTTCATCTTAAAATTTCATTTTCATTGTTATTTTTATACCAAAATAAAAAATCCAGTACCATCTAAATATTGTGATGTTATTAAAAATAAGGTTCAACTGGACTCAATATTCTATCCATCCTATGAATGATAATGTCACCATGCATGCGTACGTACGTCTAATCGTCTGCACGATGTGGTGTAATTTGTTATTTAACACGATGTTATTTTTATGGATATAATTATGAGTAATATATGTATAAATAATTAAAATAACATTATAATTTCTAATTAAAATTAATATAACATCCAATTACACACTTATTAATGATTAATTAAATGATATTGTCGCTCGTGTTTATGTTCGACGTACCGTCTCCACAACGCGATGAGATTCATTTCCACATTCACCATTAAATGATGATTATAAAAATATATATTAAAAATAAGTATGTAATATATGACATTGTAATGGTACTGGATATATATATATATATTTATGATTTTATTTACTTACATATATCTTATTCACATACTTTCGTTCAATACAATTTGATAACAGAAACAATGTTTACGCCTACGTATGGCCTACCATCTACATAAACGGGGTTTTCCATTTCATACATCTATATGTTATACATATTTATATTCTAAATATATATGATATATAAATAATTTATATATTCTAAAAGTATTTAAATCATGATCTAAATGATACAATCAAGAATAACAAGTTAAAATACGTACGATAATGAAAGCAATTATTACATGAAATGTTAATTTAATATGGAAATCATTATTAAATATATAGTATAAAGTCATAAATGTATCATGTATTATATAATAAATATGAATGTGGTTCTAGTATAATTTAATAACATACTATAGTCATTATATAAGAGGTTAAATGTTCCCTCGACCAGAGGAATGTTCAAGGTAAGGGTTAATTCCACAATCTCATTATTATGTGAGATTGTTTATGTTTATGTATTTTCTCAGAAATATTTATTATCCATTCCCATTTTTCATAAAATACATTTCAAAATGATTTTATTAAGGTAATATTTAACTAAAACTACATTTCAACTATTTTAAATATTTATTCTTCTAAATCATTCTCATTAATGTCGATGTTTTCCAAATAATTTTAAGGATTTATTTATATAGACATGATATATTAAAATGTTAACTCCTTTGTTTCAATGTAGTATGGGACAAATTTAATGAAAAAACTATATAAAATTATTTCCTTTATAAATGTGTGACTTCTAAATAATTTCCAAAAAAGGGATATTTCTCCCAAAAAAGTTTACTAATCATTTTCAACTATGTTAGCATCCTTTACTGAATATTATTATTGAATAAGGTTGATTTATTATAATATAATTTTTGATATTGTATTTAATGAGTTATTATATGTTTTCTTGTGGATGTTCTATTTTTATACCCTTCATGATTTACGGTTGAAGTATTGGCCTTTCGTATGCTTGTTTTAATATGAATGTTAATACAATATTTCAAAACTTTCATATAAGAAATTTATTGGACATTGTATATTATATGTGGGGCCTACTCTATCTACTCGATGCGTTGGTAGGTCTCATCAGAAAAATTAGTGTCTTGGAACAAGGCCTTGAAAAAAAATTATTTGTAGTCTTGGCAGGAGGACTTGACATTGTGGTAATGATGTCCAGCTTTAGGCATTAAATCATTATGAAATTAACTATTACATGTGATTATTCGAATTGAATAATATCCATTTTCATGTTTATATGTTAATGTTTTAATTATTTTCTCTATATTATGATCATGATTATGTTTAAAAGGCTTATCTTTTTATTACATATCTTAACTTAAAATTTTATAGCTTCTGCTAAATTATTTACCCTTACTAAGCATCTGATCACACCACTTTCTTATGTTTTTTCCCAGGATTACAAGAAGGGTATTGATATTGATATGTAGGATTAAGATAGGGGAATAATTGAATTATCAATGGATTATTTATTTTGTGTTTTTTTGTTAATGTGTACAGTAACTTTATTGTATGTAATCTATTTTCGAAGAATACTAATCTAATCCGTCTGTCAGGAATTGATTCCTTATTATCATGCAAACATATTAAAATATTGCACTCGCTCTGGGCTTTGGGGGTCAGGTTGTGACAAATTATTTTTTAGGTAGGGTGAGATTTCTCATGTGTTTTTTTAATGAGTTAAAAGTTGTTTCATGAGTATAGCAATGTTCTTCCATATTTCACTCACATCATGCACAACATGGATTTCTTGGTATGTCAATCATATTTCTTTTCAATATACTTCATATTTTTGATATAAAACAAGGACTATGTAAATTATAGGTGCATCAGCTCATCTTACCTCATACATCTTACTAAAGGTAGAACAATGGATTAAAATATATGTCTGTATCATTAAATGATACAAATATAGCCATTATAAATATTATTAGTAAATGCAGTTTTAAACAATATATCAGTGACTCTTATACCGGTGCATCCTTCTCTCGGTGTCTCATTTTATTGGTGTATCCTTTTATCGGTGTCTCATTAAATCAGTGACCACTTTCTATGATGATTTCATCTTTATTTCATTGAGTGAGTTGATCTACAAATGACTCAATTCAGTTAACGGTGAGTCCTTGCAGCAATATCATCATGCAATAGCTGGTCACTTGGACTAACCATTGGTCGTATGTGTCCACGAGTCATATGAAACATTTTGTTTTCGGTATCAGTGTCATGTGAAACATTGAGTCGTATGTTTAGGTGCTATGTGCAGCAGTGAGTCCAGTGAGTCTTTCAAATGGTGTCATCTTTACATACATAGAACATATGTCAGTTTGAACTATTTGTCAGCTAGTTATATGTCTTTCAGTGAGTCATTTGTCTGTTAGTTCCAATGACTCATACATAGCTAAATTTAGAATATTCGTATGCCATAAAATTCACCTTGTTCATATATTTTTAATGTCCATAAACACATATATAATCATTCATAGGCTACTATATACTTAAACACACATAAATAGTTATATGATTGAATTGATATGAGAATCAAGGAAATGATTTGAAATAATTTAGGATCTAAAATAAGGTATGATATATGTTAATATATGATATGATTTTTTATAATTAAACCCATTATATTCAAAGATAGTGGCCAAAAAATATCTTTCAGCCAATTGATTCACTAATAAAATCCTATTATTTTTATTATCATCCCTAATTTATGTACATTGTAAATTTTTTAAAAAAAATCCATTGACCATGGTTTTAGTTTTGTTTGATGAATAATTATTACTAGAATTTATCAAACATATTATTATAGGTCATCATGGTTTGGTATAGACCATAGTGATATCAATGAATTAGATTCTAAATACGATGATTTCATAGATATGGTTTAAAGATCATATTAGATTTTGTTTTGGTAAATATTAATATATATATGTTATATAGGGTTAGTATTCCCTATGAAAAATATCAATTAATTTAACTACTTCTATGTATGGGTGAACCCTCCCTATGGAAAGGATATTAATTTAACACTATCATGATAGTGGATCTACGTTTAGATGTAATAGAAATTTGATGACTTACAAAAAATATTAATGCTGTATTTGGGATTCAAATAGGATTAGAAGAGTTTTAGTAGTTATTGATTATAAGATTGATAATTTCAATACTAATTAAAAAACATGGGAATAATATCTATATGTGTAATGAATAATGTGGTGGACTCGTTCAATTATATTAATAGTGGGATTTTGGAGGACCTACTATGTTATAACACAATATGGTATAATGTTCATACAATATTTAATTTTTTTTGGATAAAATGTTTTCAAATGTAAAATAAAAAATTGAAAATATTTTTTCTCCCCATCATAGAGGTATTATTTTTAGTATAGAATATTACATATCCCAAACATGATTCTAATAATTGGAATTTTGGATTGTGGATGCATTATGTAGAGAAAATTAACTAAACATTTAGAAGGTCTCTACTATTGTGGTGATCACATTCAATGTCTTTCAATAAGCATGATGAGTACTAAGTTATATTAGGTGGTTTTATAAAAGGAAAATGAAAATAATTTCAAATTTTATTAATTCCACTTTATCCTCTATGATTTGTTTTACACTTTTCCTAAACTTTTGGACTCCAAAAATTCATTTAGAAATGAAACATGCCATGGTTATTGAATTTGATAAATTTCGGACTATTTTTATTGATTTTTGGAATCTCAGTTTACTTTTTGAATGATTTCTTTAACTTTATGTAACCCAATATGAATCCAATGTTATTAATTTAATGAAAGAAAATTAAAATTGTAAATTTTTAGAAATGTCAATTTCAGGTTAATTTTATATTCATAATTTTCAATTTAAAAATTCAATTATTATATCTAATTGATCGATTTAACGCCACACATTGAAAATGTGGTGGATCATGAAGATAATATAGTGTTTTCTATATGAAAATATGGATAATTATAAAAAGAAACACACATTTAAATATTATAATATTGGTAATAGATAAATTATATTCCATTAAAATGTGCTCATATATTGATGAAAAAGAGTATTCTAGGTTTTTTAATTTTCAATTTTTTTCCAAATCATTGATCATTAAGACATAATTTCCAATGTTATTTTCTAATTTACATATTTTTGGAGAATAATACATCATTGTATGACTAGTGGTCACATACTTGAGAATAATAGTTTTGTTTTTATCATGATAAGTATTAAGAGAAATAACCATTTTCATTATTATGAAAGTGAGTCTAGAGGGTATGTGATACCACACCAGTTTGAAAGAATATAAATGTATTGTTTTATAGGGATTCAAGCCAACTAACATATCATTATTTGTATGATCATTTGAATATCATGGTTTCAGTGAACTAAGGAAAAAATATACTCAATTCTGATTTTAAATTTTAGGTTAAATTTTAATTGATAAAAATATACTTTTCTAGTATTTCTAGAACATGATCTTGATCATGAATGAATATTTAATGATTGTAGTAACATGAGTAATCACACCTCTTAGGGGATAACAGTTGATTGAAAATGTAAATCCTGTAAATGTTACTATGATTAAATGTGGAAAAAACAAAATTACTCATTAGTGGTGAGTTGTGAATAATTCATTGAGAAATTATAGGAGTAAATATTTTTCTTATTATTGATGCATAACATTTTTTATAACAAGATCCATTCTAAGTGATTATTTTTTATATTAGATTTCTAAAATTTGAATATATGTTTATTAACAAATATATATTGATTTTCATTAGTTTAGATTTGATTTAATTCAAAAGACCTATTGGATATTATAATTTAGTGTTTACTCATTCCTCCAATTGATGGTAGTTTTTACACTGTTTCAAATTGTAATTACATGTGTCATAACAGATTATAAATTTGTAATGAAAATTAAAATTTCTGATTTAGTGGATTCCTCATTTTGAGATCGAAATCATTTTAATTTGGTAAAAGAATTTAAATCCCACTAAAAGATGTTTATATGATTGGATTTTTATTAATATAATTGTGTGGGTGAGATCAAGTAGGTCTGGATAAATTTCATCTGTAGTTAGAAATTAAATGATATACTCATAGAATAACCCATGGTTTCAGAATGAGAAATATTAAAGTCCTCTTGTGGAGCACTAATGTCCCAAAACATCAAGATTTGAAACAACCATTACCGATTTGATATACAACTTTTCATTTTTATGTTATTTTTATTGACATTTTATGTATTCAAACAAAAAATTAGATTAAAATGAACCCCTTATTTAATTTTCAATCGGAATTATGGTTTTTGGACACCCTAATTTCCTCTCAACTTGTTTAATCATTAATTGATGATCACATTACATTAATGGATTCACCATTGTATGTGTTATCACATGAAATATCTTTATGCTTACTTTATTTGATTTATGATATATCTATTTCTATAATATGATAAGTTAATAATACAAAACTTACACTAGATATTCATTGAAATTTATTACAAGGATAGATTCTAATATTTACTAGGTAATAGGATATCTTAAAATAATTAATGTGTGTCATTAATGGTAATTTTATTAAAGAATCAGTAGTTACTGGATACTATTTGTACTTTTTTGGATAAATTTTTTGTAAAGGAACACAACATGTTCATTATAAACATGTTGTTTCAATTAAATTATTTTAAAATAAAATGTTTTTTATCATTAGAAATGGATTGAACATATAAATGATTTTATCATATTATTTTGGAACATTCTTTACTTATAGGTCATGGTTTGACATGGGTGTCGATATTCATTGATTCCTTCCACGAGTTCACTTTTATACCATTTTATGTAATTTTATAGTAATATTTTAATGTATTATAATTCCGTTTAAAAAAACTAAATTGGAATTTTCAAGCATGACTAAGGACCACATGGTGATTGATAGAGGCCAAATATGTCAAGATGGACTCTTATAAATATTATGTCATATAAATTGAAAGGATTTGACTCCATTTTTTCTTTGTGTACCTTATTATAAATAATCTATTTATATAGATTATTAGATTGATTATTTAGCATGTGTGTGTATCCCGATGGCCCACATAATTGAGGTTTTATCTCCTGTGTTTTACATTGATTTCAAAGTGAGAACTATTCTAGAATATTTTCTTTCACATTTATAACTATTATGGTTATCGTTCATTCTCATAATGGGATAATCATTAATATAAAATAATATATAATTTATGGAATAATATTTGATCTATATTTGACTACACCGATAGAGGTATATAGAAAATCCACCACTATGGGATTTGCGACATACTTTCCAGTATATACATAGAATATCTCTTATAGTTGGATGTGGTAAATATGTTTTCTGACATTAAAATAAATGGTGAGTGTGTTAGACATGAATGTGGGATGATACATCTAGAATGAAGGTTTAAATGGATTGATTATGGTTCAACGAGGCGTGGTAATAAGAAGAAAATCGGAATATATGTGTTTTTTTCATAATTATTCATTAGTGAATACAAGTTATTCTATAGTATATATATTTTAATTTTAATTTTTATTGAGGATATCACTTGCACATGGAGTATATTTTTGGTTAGCTACTAGATTGTTTTGGTAGTTCCCAACTATGATATACACATACCCAACTCTAGAATCCTTGGAAGATGGATTGAAAAGTAGCCCAAACATATTATAGGTATTGTGTTTAGGCCTCATTCAGACATGAGGTGAGGATTTGATTTTGGTTTGGAGCCACTTTTTTAAATTTTTAAATTTTATATTAGGTATATGTGATATACCCAGTGGTATATCATTTTTATTGTATTTATTAAATACCATTAAAGTGTATTATTTTTTCATTCATTCATTGTGGTTGGACTGATTATTAGTCTATATGAACTATGATAATATATCCTTATATGATTGGTTATTCATTTTTTTATGTTTTACTATGATGGAGGGTATTTCCATTTAATGTTCCAAAATATATGCTCACTACAATACAGAAACCTCTGGAATGCACATTATGGTCATTTGGTACACCACAATAGACTAGTGGATTTGGTTCATGGTGTAAAACCTTTGTATGAAATAAATATTATATTAAATATTTTGAATATTTTTAGAAATTAAATGGTTGAATTTATTGAATAAAGATATTAAAATTCTTCTTGTGTATTGTTAACACCAATCGTTTGGGAGGTAAAGTTTACGAGATCATATAATTGATGTTATTAGATTATCAATTTGATTTCATGATTTTAACTCTTGTAACACACAGAAATATTGAGGATTGTGATTTAATATAGACCTATAACATGGTCAAATAAAAAATAAAAATAACATGAATCATGAATATCCAATTGTATTCACATGGAATACACACCTCATGTCAATTATTTTAGTCACAACATAGAATTCACTTGTTTTTTTGTGCCAACAACTATACTTAATATTGATATATATGTTCTTAGTGAAATGTTATTTCAATGCACAGAAATAAAGGTATATATCTAATGTAATTCCATGTCTAAATTTTTTATGGTACACCTAATGATCAATGGATATAATTAAAATTATGTGGTACTTTAACAACCAGAATTTTTATAAATAAAATATCCTTTGTGATCTAATTAATTTTTTTATTATGTAATTTGGAAAAAGAAAAAAAAATTAATCATTAGTTTTATAATATAGTATTATATTTACATTACCATTTTAAATCTTTATCATAGATAAAATAAATATTGAATAGTTATCACATGATTAGTATAAATATAGGGTTTTAACAATTCTAATTGACACCAAAAATGTAACTGATGGCCTTAACCCGTACTCTCTTACCCTACGAATCAAATTTTTCAAAGATTCCTAGATAGATAAATTCAATGTGTTATTCCATTACCCAATGAAAATCTGTGATCTGATAATATATGTATGATCAAAAAAATTTATTGTAGAAATTCATGCTCATCGAGACCATGACCCAAACATTGTACGCTAAACCACCACATGAATGTATTACCATCTAAAACCATACTATTTCAGTGGTTGATGGTGTATTAAAGTGATATATATTAGTATTATATCTATATGAGTTTTCACATTATTATTTGCAGAATAATTAATATATATTCATCTTATTGTTGATACATCATAAATTAATTTATTTAGATACAATAAAATAGAAATCAAATTTTTGGGAAATATTACAATTATTTTAAGGCATTTAAATTTAATAACTAATGTATTTTTAAAAAAATATTATTTTAATTAAATAATATTAATAAATATTTTCTTATTAAATATAAATTTATTAAATTAAATGAAATTTTTATAAGTGTTGAAAACTTGTTATTGTCAAAAAACCGTTCATTTAACAATAAATGTATTTTATTATTTAAAAAATGAAAATTTATATATTTTTATAATAAGTTAACAAAAATAAAAATATTTTTTAGAATAATAACTTTAAATGTATTCATCTGTGATTTTGTAATTATTTTTAGACCCAATCAAATTTTCGGGTAAATATTAAATTCCATATAAATATAGATTGTCTTTTATGACATCATAATGAACCAAAAGTGATGTAATAAATACACCAAAGGGTATAAAAATCCAAATATATTTTTTAATATTAATATACATTTATATAATATTTAATTTCATTATTTTATATATCCTTTTTGGATCCTCCAAACCCATTAATTTATTTCATGATTTTAAATTCATTTCTTTTAGAGTATGGCTCACTTACATATAATCAAGGGTATTAATTTTTGATAATTTAGGCCCAGGGACGTATAAAATAATGAAAAAACTCCCCTTTTTATGGAACTATGGGATAAAACCATGGAATATTTTTTGATATTAGGTTTTTATTATGGAGAGTTCCAAACCTATCTTTGATAAATAATAATGAAATCCCCACTAATTTTCTATATAACACCACACAATATCCAATTTATCTTCCACAAAAATACAAATACAACATCTATACTCTTACAAACTCATTAAAAGCCTCCAATGTTTTCACTAATCCCTCAATAAGCTCCATTTGAGCATTTGGAGTCACTCAACCAAGTAAGGTATTTCCCCCTTCTAATTTCCGTACAAGTACCTATTTTATGATATTCATTTTTATTACCATTTTTTCATGTTGGGGTGTGTTCTTATATATCCCTATTTCAGAATATTTAATTTCTAAATTAAGATAATCTATTTCAACCTCATTAAATATCTCCCATTATCCTTTAGGTAGACATGTTAACTTTCCAAAATATAGTAAGGGTTTTTCCTTATCATCATTTATCAATATTATTTGTTATCTTATGAATTCAATTTCAAATTAAAAATATTGGGATATTTATTTACATTTCTCTATTACTACACAATTCATGTTTACAATAACTTATAAACCATCCACTCTCATCCACCAAATTTATGATGTTTTATGTGATTCTATTGTGGTTCCAAAATTTCACCATGGTTTTTCTATGACAAAACAATTGTGTAATGAAAACCATACCCATTTCAGAGAGATAGTGTTCACCATTATAGAATTATAGTTACATTAATTGTGACATACTTTTATTTATTCTAAACTAATTCATTGTGGAATGAAATATTATGAGGAATGAATCTATTTTCATTGATATTTCTAAAAACATAATCATGAGAATGAAATAGATGTGACAAGTGCACCTAGAATTATATATTGATCAAATTAATCTGACAACGTTTAAAATGTTTAGATGTCATGTTGGGAATGTGAGTGAATCAAATTAAATAATGGTAATTTTCAATAATTATGTCTTGATAGCTATCCATGACCTATGATTAAGATGTGGTGTTTTATGTTGTTCCCATTTTTTCTATGTTACGATAATAAATTTTTTTCTTTTTTTATTATTCTATTTTTTATTATCTAAAATGGTATAACCCATTGACATTATGATTGTCTATCATGTATCACCATATGTTATTTTTATTGCCTTAATGGTATTTATATGTCACTCATTTCTTATGTGTGTCCCCAATTTATCTTGTGATGTTTTAAAAGATAATAAAATTTTATAATCATACAATTGATGGTCTCAATAATGTTTTTCTATTTCATGTTCAAGATGTTATTCAATATATGAATTTCAAAAGATACTATAATTCATGATTATAAAATTATTATTATATGTACTGTTATGTAACTTAAAATTAAATACTATTTATTAAAGAGATTATTTGTTATATTGGGTACCTAAGGAAAGGTTTAGTTATTTTTGTGTTTAGGAATAGAATACTTTAGATAAAGCCGTATGGATAAAGATAAATATGTAAACATTCCACTAAATATCGGTATATATATATTAAGTGGTTTCTAATGTAGATAATTCCTTGTTTGAATATTGAATATGGATGTCACTCTGTCATAAATGTTCATAGGGGTAATACCTGAAAACATCAAATTTAGGAAGACATTAATTAGAACGGGTGGCCAAGAATAGTCCTTGCTTCCTACCTAGTTTGAAATTATTGGGGGATATGATTTTGTAAATTAATAGTATCATTGTCAACCATTTGGTTGGGAACAAAAATATATCACATACGATTATATGTTAGGAAGTAAATCATTCATAACATAGATTGGAGACTAGAAATTCATAAGTTATGAAATTATGGAAACTTATAACTTATCCTATTAATTTCATTTTATTTACATTAATGTGTTTAATGGAATTAAAATTAATGACCCAAATTTAATTTTTTTTATGAATTTAATATTTATAAAAAACTAAATTAGTGAATAATATGGTTATCATTATTTTTTCTATGCATGAAATGATAAAATGAATATTTAGTATAAATATTCAAAAAACAAAAACAATCCATGGATGTTCAGTTATCAGTTTAAAAAAGGGGAAATTATTCCACCCAATATATCTAACTCTTCCCCTATAATTATTGATGGAATGAACATCCAAGAAAACCCTTTAGCCTCTTTGGTTTAATTTTATAAAATTCTTGATATGGATTTTCTTTCCGCATATATATCTAACATAATTTTCTGTCAGAATGATGTTGCACATAATATTAGGAATCATTCCTTGATTCATCACATGTGAAAAGATGATGATGAAACTTCTTTACCGCAAAAATCACGCCCATTGATATTATATCTATAGATTCTAGTGTATATATCACAAATGATATAGTATAAGGAATGATTCATCTTGAAAAAAATTACTATTGCGAGGGAATAAACTGATGTGTTTCTTGATGAATTTCTTAGTCTTCATCTATTATTGGTTGTTTACTTGTCAATCAAGCTTATAACTGGGGAATTATCATTATCAACAACTCCATAAAAAATGGATCTTGTGGAGCATGAGGGGATGAATAAAAGAAAATAAAAAAAATCATGATCAAGGGTTAATACACATAAGTGTTTCACCATTTGGTGCACCTTTCCTCTTAGTCAAGAAGAACAATGGGTAAATGCACCTTTACATTGATTATCATGAGATAAACCAGGACACAATTTGGAAAAAGAATCCTATGAAACTTCTTGATAAATTGTTCTATCATATACATGGATCAAAATACTCCTCCAAAGTAGATCTCGGTTTGGAATATATCTATGTTAGGGTGATGAAGAAGGATATTTTCCATAAATCATTTCAAATGAGGTAGTAGAAATAAGATTTTATAGTAATTCAATTCAGACTCAATAATAATGATACAATAATCATGGAAATTATAAATATATCCCTTAGATAATACCTCAATAAATGTTTCGTGGTCCTTATAGATGATATTCAAATATTCACCAAAACCAAGAGCGATAATGATGAATATTTAAGAAGTATTGTAAAAACATTATGAAATGGGAAGAATTATGCCAATTAATAAAAATGTGAGTTAGAGTTGAAGTAATTTTTATTCATGGGGAATACAATCACTAGAAATAAGATATCTCAATTACCATCAAAGATAGATGAAACATAAGAATGTCTAGGTTCAATATTCATGAATGATATCAATAGATTAAATTGATTAAATGGTTACTATCATCGACTTTTGATACATTTATTTTGACTATAAACCACTATAAAAAAACTAAAACACTAGGATGTCAAGTTTATTTGTAATTAATAATTTAATGAGATATTCTAAGTGCTCAAATGAAGGTTTATCATTAACCATTTACTCTAACTACCCAATAGAAGAGAACATTAAATGGAATTCAGTGATGAAAAGAATAATGGAATTGGTTGAGTATTAATATATAATGAAAAGGTTATATTACATTCTTCAAGGAAGTAGAATGTTCGTGAACAGAACTACCTAGAACATGATATTGAGTTGGGTGTAGCGAACTTTGTATTGAAAATATAACAAAATTATATCTTCTGGGAGGAGTGTGAAATATAAATAGATCATAAAATACTCAAATATAAATTCTCATTGAAAGATATTAATATGAGGAAGTGATGATAGTTTGAGCTGATCAAGGACAATGACCACTCAATCCACTACCATCCATTTTAAATGAATACTGTAGTGGATGGTCTAAAAGGAAAGGATCCAAAATTACAATCATTGATGTGAATTTTTAGGGATATGAACTTCGTAGATTTGAAAAGGATAACCAAGGGAATCATAAAGAAAGTAGAATCATCAATCCTTTCAAAAATTATTTTTCAATAATCCCTTCTGGAAAAGGTAATAGATTCCCAAAGAGATGATTTGGAAATTAAGAAGAAAGTGGAATCTATAATAAAAGAGAAATAATTGGAGTTAAATGGTAATGAATAATGAGTTAAATTATTTTGGTGGAAACTATGATTACCAAACAATCTTCAGTTAAAGAAGGAGATGGTGGATAATGTACGCAGTTCAACATTTTCTATCCTTCTAGGAAACCCAATGACATATTGAAATTTTGATGAGCATTATTGGTGGGGTGATATGAAGAAAGTGATCATCTAATATTCATTAATGTTTTTTTATGTCAGTATGTTAAGGATGAAAGAAAAAATTAAAATGGCATGATGAAAAAATTAGACATACTAACATGTAAATGTGAAAACATCAATATAATTTTCTTTTCTATAAATACATATAAATTCAGATGAAACAATATATTATAGGTTTTGGTGTATTGTCTTGAAAATATAAATGAGTTTATAGAAATTATAAATGATTAGAAAATTTAGAAACATGGATGGATATACATCAGAGAAGTGGTGAGGCGGCTTTGAACACTATTATCGAGTGTTTCTATTTGAGATCCAATATTAACTACTATGATATAGATGAGTCTCCAACACCTTCTAAATAATATGATCAACATCATAACAACTTACCCCCACCCCAATTTGATGACCAATATTAGTGGACTATCCAGTTACTTGAGGAAAGGTTGAGATAATTCTTAATTTAAATCAAATTATTATGGGACCAATATATTTTTTGGAAGAATTGTTATAAATTAATAATTTCTGTTACAGAATCCAAATTGATCCCTATGAATCAATTTATAGGGAATATGTGTATAATATCTTCATGTGGGGATTATGCTGGTGAACACAGATATATATGTCCTGAAATGTTCGTGGAAATATTAAAAATGTTAAAGACGATTTATTTACACAACCAGGCTACTTTGAGTAATCATAAGTGTTATGTTGATAATCATCGACGAGAAGTAAATATTTATGTTAGTCATACGAAAATCATCCAAATCTCTCCATGTAAGAATTTTATTACTATTTAGAAGAAGCTAATGAATATTACATGATATATTGACCCATTTAATATTTGTTGATGCATCGTAGTGTTTCCTACTTACTAGTAGTACCGCCTACCAAATATCATGTACCTGATGCATTCCACAATTCCTAATGATAAATTACATACTAAACCCCATACATGTACTCAATATAGAGGTTTTAAAAATGGATAATGATATTTCCAATGAATAGTAGTTGGTTAATACCCTAACTCACAGAACCACAATTATATGAAATAAGACAAATCACATGGTGAAGGTGCATGGGAGAAACCAAATGCTTGATGAAGTGATATGGGAACCATAGGATTTGATGAAACTAAGTTAACCTCATAAATAGTAGGGTAGGAAATGAAAATTTCATAGTTGAAATTTCTTATGGCGGAATGATTTTAAGAACCCGAATAGTTAGAAATAAAATTTATATTATGATTTAATTGAATGTATTATTATTTAATATGGTTATAGGAAATACATGAAAATCATTGATTCTGTTGTATCCTATCATATATAAATTACTATAAATCAAATTTATCATATTTGTAGTAGCCCTTGAAAAATTATCAAATCATTAGTATTAATATATGGTTTTAAATAATCTAATTGACATAGAAAATTTGAGTGATTGCCTCTAATAGTGAGATATTACACTATGAATCCCATTTATCCTAGATTTTGATGGATATATATTCACTGGGATTTTCTATTGACCAGGTTGAAGATGATGTCCTATCATATAATCATCATGAAAACCATTTATGGGATATGTTAAACAAAATAGAGATCACAACCGAACAACATACACTGAACTACCGCATGAGAGTCACAATGTTACACACCTTACTCATGGGGGGTTTTTTTGGGATCACTAAAGGGATATGTATCAATACCCTAATAATATGAGTATTTAATTTTTTTTTGTATAAAATTGGGAATAAATATTCATCCTATTATTGTTACATTATAAATGATTTTTATTTTAATACAATAAAATACAAATTATATTTTGTGTTACAATAAAAAGGGAATAAAGAATATTTTTTTATGAATCATTGGATGTTTGAAATAAATATAATTTTAATAAATTATTTGTATTTATTTTTTTTATTAAATATAAATGATCATATAAATTATCTAACGTCAAATGTAATTTTTTTGAAGGACTCAAAAAAAGTTAATGTCAAAAGAACCGGAGTTTTACAATAAATATATATTATTATTTTAATAGATAAAATTAAAACACTTATAAAATTATTGAGAAAAAATTATTATTATTTTGGATTAAGTAGATAAAAGTAATCCATTGTTAAATTTTTCATATTTTTATGAGATAGAGGAATCTTCGGGTAAAGATTAAATAACATATAAATATACGCCGTGTATTATGACATCATAATGACCCAAAATTCTGTGAAAAAATATCTAAATGGTATAAATGACCAAAGATATGTTTTAAATATTATATAATGACCAATTATTTTTAATTTTTTATTTTCATAAAGTGTTTGTGTAACCTCTAAGACAATTAATATATGTTAATGTTTTGAAATCATTTCACTGAGAGTATAACCCACTTCTACATAAGCAAGGGTGTTATTTTATAATTTTTGTAGCATATAATTATAAAATAATGAAAACACAAACATATATAAGAAATCAATGTCACAAACCATGGGTTGATTTTTGGTTTTTGTTATTATATTAAATAGAGTCCAAAACCTATGTTTAGGAAATAATAATCAAATCCTAAATAATTTCCTATATAAATCCTCCCATGATCGCATTTCACTTCACATAAATCCTTTATTAATGTCCATAATATTCACTCCACTATTTTTATTCCTCCCAATGTTCCATTAAGAATTGATTATTCTCTTTGGAGTCATTATGTTTCACACACTCAAGTAATAGATATCTCTTTTCTTAGTTCAATTTAATAACATATTCTATGTTATACATTTTAATTTCAATTTTTTAATTTTTGATAAGTAATTACATATCACAAATAATTAAATTTTCATTTCTAAATGATGATATAATATTTTTACACTCATTAAATCTCACCCAAGAACCTTTTTTCACACCTCTTACAATGCCGAAATTTATGAAGGGGTGTTTCCGTTAGAGTATTTTTTGAAGCTTCATGATAATCTTATGCTTTTAATTTACACATAATAATGTTGAATTTTTTTTGTACATATACCTATTAAAACCCATTTCTTATCAAATTTATTATAAACCACTTTATCTCTCTTCAATCAGTTTTATGATTTTTTTTTCGGACACTGTTATGCTGCAAATTTGTCACCTTGTTTTTTAGGACAAAACAATGGCGTAGTGAATTTAATACCCATTTACTATAAACTATGTACATATTGATACACATATAATTATATGAAGTTGTACTTACATGTTTATAATACAAAATGATTGATCATGGATAAAAATATGATAATAAATGAATCGATTTTTTTGATATATGTGAAATCATAAGTATGATAATGTAGTGAATGTGATAGGGTAACATAGAATTACACAGCATTACAATGAATTGGGTAATGTTTAGTCTCATTAATAATCGTTTTGGGGAAGGTATTTAAGTTGATTCCATTATTAGTGTTTTTTCCATCACGATTTTGTGTAAGTAATCATTAAACTATGTTTATGATGATGTGATTTATGTGGTTTAAAAGTTTTCCCATGTTTGTAATATCATGCAATATCATGACTTATTATTCATTTTTATGATTTTAAATAATTTTATTCCCCATTTATATTAATATTTCCAATAATTTATCACTTCATGCGATGTTTATTCTCTTATTTTGATATATATCACCCCATTGTTATTTATATCCCAATGTTATTTGGTTCCATTTTATAAGCCATGTAATTTTTGAATCATGGTAAGGATGTTTTCAATAATATTGTTTCATCCCATGTTCATGATGTTATTCTAGGTACCAAATTCACAAAGACAATGGACTTCTTGATAATCCATATAGTATTATGTATTCTATAATGTAATAAATCATGAAACAATGTGTCAAAAAAGAGGTGTTATTACATGTTCATATATGAAAAGAAAAATTATTGGACCATGAATGGTAATTATCATGGGTTAATTTACATAGTAATAATAACATTAGGGTAAGACTTTGATAGGTTTAGAAAATCATTGTTCTAAATATTCGTGATGTGGAGTGATTTTGTTTCCCCTTGCGGAATCAATTTTTCACCAATGTTGAGATTTTGGTCATTTTTATAGAGATTATATTGTTGATGTATCCAATTATTTTTTTGAGATGTTAAAAGATTATTTATTATTAGCTATCATCTGTAGTGAGATAGTGTTTTGGGTTTTATGGGAAAACCATCTATCCAAAGTGATGCATTGTTTGTTATAGATAAGAATATTTATCATACTTTTTAATGGTAATTAAATTGAGGATATATCATGTGAAGGGGTAACTTTTGTTATTAATTCCTTTGAGTAATGTTGTGATTTAATGGGTCCACTGTACTTGTGAGTAACATTGAAATTTTTTAGAAGAAGTTCATGATAGATTCCATGTTTCATAGGATTACAGAAAAATGTTGATTAATATTACTCAATATTTATTTTTTATGTATAAAGGATGTATAAAATTGATGCATCAATCTATTATATCTGATGCCCCTTGGATGTCAGGTGAGTTTTATTTTTGATTCCCATTTATTTCGAGTTACACTCATTTAGTGGTTGAACATGTGGAAGACCAAAGAATAATTTAAAAAAATAATGTGTAATGGATCATAGAGGATAAATAGTTTGTTGGGATGGTTTAAGTGGAATGCGTTTTGTTTTCATTATGAATCTAGATAAGGTAGTGGTGGTTGGTCATTGAGGTTTTTAGTTCATGATCACCCGTGTAGTATGTAGTTACCTCATTTGTTTGGAATAATTATTTGATTGGAATAGTATAAGTTAATTTTGTTCATATGTCATTTTTTCAATATATTTCATTAAAAATTATCAAGGTACTATTGTGTGATAAAATCAATTATTCAATGTCTATGATGTTGTGGTGCAATGTAGTAACTTTCATTAACGGATAATACATGTTGTAATTAGAAGTTGTATACCATTCCTAGGTTACTCAGGGTTGTATTTACAATCAAGAGATGATTTCTTATTATAATTTACAGTTTTATTATTTCTTCAGTTGTTCATTGTATTTGGTGTATCATTATAATGGTTGTATGAATTAATGATCGTGATTGGTCATTATGTTCAATAATGTTATATTCATGGAACCGATAGACTGATGTATGAATAGAAAAGAAATGATGGGTATTCTCCATTTGCTGGGAGCATCTATATGGTTATGAAAAAATTAACATACCATTGGAAGGTTTTTTCCGATATATACAATTTAATAATGAATGATTGCGGTGATTTTAGATGACCAATTTGTAATCAATCTGATAGTATCTAATTCCATAGAAAATACACAATGATTGATTCAGATGCATAGATGCATTGAGACTATAAATGGCAATCAAACAATGAGAATATCTGTTATGATCTGAGAATGAGATATATCATCTATGCATTAGTGAATGAATGTGAGACCTATGAATTGTGAAATTGGTTAGTAAATGAATAGTACAATTACATTGACGTCAGTTATAGTTTAGGTATGGTTTTTAGATTGATGTAATGATATCATCAATTTTTAAAGAATCGTGACTAATATCATTGTGTAATATTTTTAATTTATGTTTTCTACCTTTGAAATATTTTATCATTAACAGTACAAATTAATGACTCCATGTGACACAGAAAGTGGTGGTATTGAACGAAATTGAGCTCAACATATTGGGTATACAAGATGTGTTTATGGATTGATCGGGGCCTTCTTTGGGTTGTAAGCTTATTCATGTTTCATTCCGGTATGTAGATGATAATTGAATCAAATAAGAAATTTTTAAATGAAATTAATATCATATTTCAACCCATATACTGATTAACAATTTTTATGGGGTGAGAACCTCGTTTCTAAAATGATGGATGGGACTGAAACCATGAGTTACCATGTGATCAATGTGTTAAACCACATGAATAAATTAAGAAAACTATCTCCATATAATGATAATTCAATTGATTCTTGGCAATGTGTTATTATAATTTTTATCTTCATTAAGGCTATGTGTTTGTGGATTTTTTTTGAAATATTAGGATTGTGGGAGGAATTTATTTTGGGTTTGTGTGTGTGTATATATCTAGGAAATTTGGTAGTTGTTATGTAATGGTATTTCTGATGGTTTTAATTTCTGATCATAAAATAGTTATAGGTAATGGATTTTAGGAATTTGTTTTTTAATGTGGTTGAATGTTTTTAGACTACTGTAAGGGTGCCTTATAAAACTGAATCTTGTGGTGGGGACCACCATTATCCCAAAAATCATCCCTGGTATGAGGATTTATATAATTGATTCACTATAAGTTATAAAATGGATGATAATATATGACATGAAATATTTTATGTGATGGTTTTAGTGATTATTGTCTCAAAGTAAATTGATATATAACCTTTTCATAAGATTTTTTAGTTTTATACATGATTATTTGTGATAAAAGAGTTTTTGTAATAATCATGTATGTGTATAGTCTTTTCATGATGCGTTAACCATCCAGAAGTGGAATATGGGAATAAATTTTTTCATAGAGATAAATTAAGATCTCGATATGTGAATAACATATTATCATAACATCTCAATAATAAGAGTTGTTGTAGGGGGATTGTAATGAATAGTGTTGATTCATGTTGGAAATATCCCATGAAAATATAAAATTAATGTTTAGTGGATCTTTCATTTGGAGAACTAAATATTTTTTTAGTAGTAATAGGTACTAAATGCCACTGGAGGATATTCAGAAAAAAATATTATATAGGTCATTAGAGGTCTGGGAGTTGGATTAGGTTACATGGGAAGGGTTCCTCCAACTCTATTTAACTGCATTATTGATTTTGGGTGTAAAAGGCCCCATAAGTGTTTTTACAGAATTTTCATTATGTGAAACCATGTTTCATGATATTATCTTCCCATGGATAGTATGTCATGATTTTTATATGTGATTATCTGAAAAATAGATCAGGTCCTTTTATTCTAATGAATGTCTTATTCAATATTAGATGATAATGAATGGTTTTCTCCATTGAGTCCTCATGTGTCCTCATCTCCTCTCGGATTGGCATATCATTAGTTGTATTGGATTACTAATTTCAATTAATATACCCTTGCATCACATATTTACCCTCTAATATTATAATTCCTATTTATATATTGATATATCCCTAATAATTAATATGAAGGCAATTAAAATAGGCGAAGTTTTATTTTTTATGTTATATAAGGGGCTTATAATTATAAAAGATATAAGATATCCTTTAATGATTAAAATGTGTGGTTGATGGGTACCATTGAGATGACTCAGGAGTGCATCGATAATAGATAAAATGTCTTGGATTTCATTTTTGAAATTATATGACCCTTGATTCGTTACATCAATTTATTAATGTATAATTATATTAAATTATCCATTTTTAATTCCATGTAATAGGTATGTTTCTTGGAATAATATTGGAATATTTTTATAGATCTTCCATGGGTGCTTAATCATGCTTATAACTTTTTAGTGATATCTGGTTGGTCTTTCATTGAGTATTTGTTTTTCCTCTATTGTAAATTTTATAGTGAAATAATAATTAATTTTAAATTAATTGGAATTTATTATATTGTAAATATCGAACATTATTTATGACTTTTTGGTAATTTATGGTGGACGACTAGACTCACACATTCAATGATGAAGCTATTGCGACATTTCATGGATGGGATTTCACACATTTGTAGGATGGTAGAATTAGTTATTTTTTAGATTTCTTTAGGAGTTCAGGGTATAATCCTTTTATGTGTTTGTGTTTATATTACCCGATAAGAACAATTAGTCATATTTGATCATATTTCAAGTGTGTTAGTAGCCCCAAGGTAACCATTATTATTTTCTCTCGTATTTTTAAAATTGACGGATACAAATATTTCATAAAATGATATCAGCGTTGATAATTCATATTTTATCAGGTGTTTCGTACCTATATTTAGTACTTTTTCATGATTATTGAGCCATAATAACTATCCCCAAGAGTGGGTTGTGAAATGTAATTGGTTTTCATGGATGTAAATCATCAATTCTAGTGTGATCAATCAAGCATCATTTTTTATTATCCCCTTAATGTAGAATATTTTATATATGTATGGTTGGAATTCTATTAAAAATGGATCATAAGATGTTTTTGGCGATTTGTATTGAACCATTGTAAGAACACATCCACTTAGTATATAGATATTCTTCTCACATATTACATAATGAATATATTATTTGATTTTTTTATATTATATTATCTCTTAGTGATTTCTGTGGAGCTTATGACATTCAGAAACACAAAATTTATAGGATAAGTACTGGACTTATTTGGTGGTTCCATATAGATTTGTACTCACACCCTTCATGGGTGTACATGACACTTTGGTAATTAGAGAACCATAATTTTTCAGTTGTTTTGTATGATAAGGATAAAAATTGGTCAATGAATTTGATACCTCACTACCACTCTAGATTCTAAGAGGAAGGGAATCTTAAAATTTCGTTCAGAGCCTCTTTGTTAATAATATTCATTTATATTTTGTATATGTTATTTTCCTAATGGTAAATTAGAGTGCTTGAATTATAAAATCACTATTACAGTCTATGGTATCCACATTAATTCATTAAAAATAATCTATATACTAGTTTATATAAACTCTAATTTTATATTATTATATGATTGGATGTTTATAATTTATTTTTCACTTTTATTGAGGTTATAATATTTCTCCATTTTACATATACCATCACTGTTATTTGGTAGACTCCGACATGTGGGAAAGCACACCTAATATTAAGAATCACTCAAACTCAGACCCATTTTTAGGTAAGAGTGATACAGTTATCTACAACCCATGAAATAAGTGATTATTGATAATTCTATAAGAAATACATGAATGGGTGTTGATATTATTATAATACCTATGGTTTTAAATATAGTTTACGAATGAAATGTGTATAAAAAGTGAATGGATAATTAAAATGTGAGACTAATTTTGAGAACATATTTCAAAGCAATGATCACATTACATATTTATAAAATGAATATAGAAAATAAATTATTTTTAATACTATCTACTATGGGCTGAATTAAAATTAATTTTAATTCATTTTATATATTTCCTAATAAAAAATACTTCTAAATAAACTCTTTAAATTTTTTTTGAAAAAAAACACAATGATGATATTGTTATAATTAGAAATAAATCTACACACATATCTTATTAGAGTTTTTTGATACATTTTTAGTAAGTAAATGGATTTTATTACATATGTATTTGTTGTGCTAGTATTTAATAATAAATTTGGTGATTAAAATAATTCAAAAATATTATTAGTTGAATTATTTTAGTTTATAAAGAGTAGTTAATGTTCCAGCAAGTAGTCATTTTATTGGAATTTTTTTGCTGACATTTTTCTTCATTATAACTTGGGCTGTATGAAATATATCCCTCCTGAGGTGTCAACTTTTTTATTGTTCATGGCCGATGCCTCAATTTATTATTAAATCAAAGCAATGACCTCTTTTTACTGCGTAGAGGGAGACCCATTACATACCATCAATGCCCAGTTGGCATGTATCCCATTAAATGTCTAGTAGGACCAATGTTTGTAGCCCAAGGACCATTCTGTTAATAGTACGGCTGCAGTGCTCGCCAACTACAGTATCCTGCCGCCTCAATAGTACTAGACATTGTTATAGTGGTTATACTGCTACAGTACCTCAATAATAATGTTATAGTAGCTACACATATTGGGTTTTGAAATCCAATTTTCCATGTAGTATTACAGGTTTCTTACCACTAAGTGAAACCCCAAATAGTCTCATATCAATGATTGTTTAAATTAATTATTTTATTATATTTGATGAAGGATTTAAATTTATGTTATTTGATTATATTCATAAATTAGGTGTTGATTTGCTTGATCATATTTATTATGGTCATGAATTCCAATTATGCATATTAATAAGGAATTCATTTCAATATTTTTATAAAGCGTACACGGTTTACCAATTATATAACAACATGATTCAATATTTAATGATACCACTTATGAATGAGCAATGAAAAATAATATTTTATTAGTGAATAATATTCCCAATAATTATTATAAATAAATTACTGGCCGATGGTATAAATCACCTAAAATATTATTATTTTGAAAAAATTATGGATTTGAGATGGTATTGGGTAAAATAATAGGCTTTTGTCATCCCGTTTACCAGAAATCGACATTACTAGAATATGAATCTGAACCTGATTAGATAATAAATAAATTATTGAATCCCAAATTGATAAAAGTAATAAAGAAAAAATGAGCAAATATTACATGTCCCTTTTCCCCCAAATTTGAAATATTATTGTAGTTATTAAATCTTAATTTAGAAAATAACTATTTTGTCTCTTATAATGAAAACAATGCTATAAATGATCATTTTACCAACTAAAATTAAAACATGTTTATGATTTGGTGTAGAATAAAGGAACATGAATTTTTTTATATTTAATGTTTCATTCCAATCACAATTATATAAATATTATCTAAAATTTATATTTATTCAACTCAATATAACTGTATTTATGGGGTTTTATAATAATTTGAAGCTATAATTTCACAATATGATCCTAAAAAATCCATTATTACATGAAAATTTTATGCATTTTCAATGAAATGATTAAATTCTATTTAACATTTTTTATATGTACATATTTAAGGGATATGATAACTATTTTATATATTAATCAAAAAATTCAACTAATAAATTGATATATTTTTTTATATTATTACTTATTATGAACATCATGTCATAATTGTTTTATTTTTTACATTTTGTCTCAATAATATTATTAAAACTATAATTTGTTAATTTTAATATTTGTGCATGAAAGTATATAAAATAACATATATATCAAAATAAAATCCATTGTTGGTGAAACTATCAAATTAGATATGGCACTATATTGGGGGTTAATCATTTGTGTTATTTAATTTTTGTCTTCATTTCAGG
Source organism: Viscum album (assembly GCA_963277665.1). Lineage (NCBI taxonomy): Eukaryota > Viridiplantae > Streptophyta > Magnoliopsida > Santalales > Viscaceae > Viscum > Viscum album. The sequence goes on along the minus strand of OY728143.1, from coordinate 1,090,930,495 downwards.
CATCAACCTAGAATAATAAATTTTTTAATTTATTATGAAAGTAATATATTATTTATGGTTAGGAAATTCAAAAACATGTTCATTGGGTGACGGAAATGAAATCAAGTGATGATTAGAATTACAACAAGTTCTTTTCCAATCAAAAGGATAGACATGTTAATTTTTTATAAAATCCATTAAAAAGAAATTAGGTTTTAATCATCATTATAGGATATATTACCTATTATATTCGATCTTTATATATTAATATTTCAAAAATATTTCCCAAGACATGTGTTACAATGTATATTATTATTAGGGATTTTTTATGATGTATTCTAGTTGAACATTCACAATAGACACAATAATATTTTTCCCAAACTCATAACACCTATCACCTATAATATTTATTGTTTAGATTCTCTATTATTAGTTATTCATCAAAAAGAATACTGATATGATAATTTGGTGGCAACCTGACTAGTATTGTTTCATTTTGGAAATGAATGAAAAAATGGGTTAAATTTACTATTTTTGGGATAACATATCAGACATTACATTCCATTACTGTATTGAGAGGTTGAGTGGGGAGAGGTTCTAATGGTCGATAGTGATGAATTGTACATAAAACAACAATTTTGGGAAATATACTAGTAATTAATGGATAATGTGGGATCTAATGTGGATAATGGAGACACCTAGATCTATGATAGGGATGATCTAGATTTATCCTGACACATTGAACTAGATTAATAGGAATATAAGTAGTTATACACTGTATTTTGAATTGATACAATTTTAGAACAAGATATTGTTATAAAATGATATTTTATTTTCAAAATATACTTCATTTATCAATTACTTATAGATTAAATATATTATTAAAAATAAATTAATATCACACAATGAGTAATAAATGTAATTATTCCATATGTTACTCAAATATTTTCATCACTAGGTATTTTCAATCACCCAGTGTGCTTGTTTATTTTAAATTAGTGTGAAAAATATTTCCAATGGTATGCTGTCACTAGAATATATATGTGAATAATTAGTTTTAATGTATATATAATAGATGTTATTTAAACTCACATTATAATGTTTTTTTCATTTTCATTGAAAAATATTTAAATAAAAGAACATTTTTTGTTTTTATATCACGTTACACGATTATTAAAATTAACCTCTATGAAATTGATCTATCGAAAAGATTGATCCATTAAAACAGTTTTATGTGTGTTAGATTCAATATTTTTCTAATTATACATTAAACTTATGGTGAACTTATCGTAATTCATGTTTTGATGAAATTTTAGTGGGGATTTAGGTTTTATGGAAGTCGGATAAACTGCCCAAGAGGGGAATATTGGGAATCACTATTAATAGAATAAAGAATAATGTATTTATTTTGAACATAATAGGACACATTATAACTTTTAAGGTTGAATGATGTATAATTTTTTAATTCCATTTATATCCAAAAAAAATTAATCTTGTTATTTTTTAAGGACATATAATTCATATTGGGTTGAAACAGTTTAATATAATACATAACGAAATACATGATATCATGTTTAAAATAATACAATAAATGATATTTAATGAATTATTCATAGAAATGTTTATATCAAGGAGTGTATGTGATAATCCATTTCTACATCGCATGTTCATTTATAACTAGAAATGTTATGGTATGTTTGGAAATTAAAATGTTTATGAGGCCAAATTTTTAGATGTACAACACATACCTATTGGTACCTAGGTGGGATATAATGACTAGACAATTATTTTGTATATATTATTGTGGTTTTTAAGGAAATACACTGTATTTGAGAATCTAATGGAGTATAAATTACATTTCATAGAAAATAATTAAGGTAATCAATGAGGAAATGATATGGAAATTCCACCTGTAAGAGGTATAGTAAGAAAATTATGATTGACTAAGTGGAACTAAGAGGTTAATTAGATACTTAGGAAACTCTTTGGTGAATTATGTTCATGGTGATAGTCCTTTGATACCAATACTATAGGTGAAATTTTTATTAAGATAAAATATCAGTATAATAAGGAAAATTATCTTAATTATTAGTGGTATATTAATTAAGGTCTATCATAGATGAAATATATGATTGATGGGTAATAATTTGATGAGTTTATGTTAATCTGGTATTTGAGGTGGCCTGGTAGGTGTCCTATGTGAGAAGGTCCTATAGAATCCTATATGAAAAAATTGGGATTGGGGGGGGGGAATGGTCAGTTTAATGAATAAATTTAGGGCCTAGATCTGTCACTAGTCCAAGGGATCATGAAATGATGAGAATATAAAGAATATTATTCCATTTCCTAGAATCCATGGAGAATATTTATCACCAATATAGTCACCTTGGGAAATATTTAATTCTTTTATAATGTTTTATGAGAATATAATTCCCCAATATAGTGGCTACAGAATATATAATCTAAAATTATAGGTGGCTGGTTGAATGTGGAAATATAATATAGAGTCCTAGTTAATGATATTACCCTGATATAGACACCTTATAACATATTTCACCTACTATAAGGGTCACATTGAATATAGGGTCACATTATAGTAGACAATGTAATTATGGAACCCTAGATAGAATAATTTGGGTGTATAACCGATGAAATAGCCAGAGAACTCCCACTGGATAATGTGGTGGAAGCCTAAATTTCACCCTCGAATTATTATATTAGTGTTATCAAGGAGGATTATTAAGACTAGTATTATGGGTGATCATGTCTATATTTTATTATTAAGATTATATATTTCTAATGGTATACACACCCTACTTTAAATCATGTGTACTATAGTTTAGTGTTTAAACATGCTTAATAGGGAACATAGAGGAGGAATGTGTGGTTTTCTTGTACTCAGTTTCTACTAGGTAATTTCATTAAATAGAATTTACAATCATTATAATCATTTCATTAAATTTATGGTATTGCTATCCATATGTAGGAATTATGTGTATTATCCCATTTAAATTATATTAACCACTCATGGAACCCATATTGTTTTATCATTGGTTACCCAGCCTGTGGAACTACCCTAGTCCCATAAACTAGAAAATAGTGACAAAACATAATATTTTGAAGGTATCCTAGATAAAAATTGAAGGAATTTTTTTTACTATAAATTCAATAATTATTTATATCTAAAATTGTGTCACATATATACCCAAATTCTTTTTGGTTTTCATTTTTAACGAATCAGTAAAAACAAATTATATTAAAAATATATATCATTTTCAGTATATGGTAATTTACATGTATTATATTTTTCAACAATTTGTAGTCTACATCTCCAAAATATCCACCAATTATTTCCTAGTTAAAAAATATCATATAAAATCAGTATTCATAACATATTGAAAATGGAAACATAATAATAGGTTTGAATAGATTCCCAATAATGGTGATCATAGGAGATATTAATCAAATGTGAATATAAGATGATCATAATAGTATCAAAACACAATAAATTTCCTTCCAAAAATAATAACGATTCATTCACAAAAAAATATTACCTAATAACCCTGAATACATTTCATTAATAGAAAAATTAATTTTAAGGTTTTCAATAAATTATTTAATATTCATGAATAATAACATAGTCTTATAGGATAATTATTTTCCATAATGAAAATATTTTGAACATAAATACTTTATGTCACATTCATCCAAATTTTTTTGCGATTAACTATTCACAGTCATACTCATGTATCACGATTCTTCAAAAGAAATTCAAAATCAAGTTCACGTTTAATATTTTTAGTATAGGTATAAGAAATCCGAATCACCCATAGTAATGTGAACATTCCATTTGAATATAATTACTAGGATTATTATAAAAATAAAATGCGATATATTATAAAATTTACAAATTAATAAATTGAATTTAAAACACCCACTAATCACATTATGAAAAGCATATATATGTTTTCTATAAGATTATATAATATACTACATTCTGTTATGAAAAAACCCAATGAAAATAAACAATATTCATACAATTTTCATCCTCATGTAGTCATAATTCATTCATATAATTAATATGAATGGTACAATTATATAATATCCCTAATAATGAATAAAAAACATAATGTTATTTAGACATGGATGAAAAATAATTTTAATTCTCGATTCTATATTTCATTGAAATTTATTTAAAATATCATTTTTAATTGTATATTAAAAAAAACTATAATATTGAGATGAATAATTTAATATAAAATATAATTTTATTTTAAATTAGTAATCAAGGAAATTAATGGTCAAGTCTTTTTGAAAATTGGTATGTTCCATTTCAATTAAAATAATGTTTCCTTTCCTTATTTTTATCATAAGTCATTAAAATAACATTTCAAAAACATTATATTTTGTTATTTGAAAATAAATTCAAATATGGTGAATTTTATTTGAAAACAAATATTATCTAATAAATTAAAAATAAGGAATTAGTTTTAAATATTATGGAAAATAACGAAAATTGACTTCCATCATAGGGTAAATGAATGCATACTTTCTTAAAAATTTTAATGATTATTTTAAGTTCAAATGAGAGGTAATTATTTCTATTAAATGAAAATTTAATGAATAATTATAAGAATATATAATATAGGTTTTTTCTGTTATATGACCAATATAATTTACCATAATAAAAATTTATTGGAGACAATAATGAAGAATGACATTTTATCATAATTGTATTATGTCATGTCTCGTCTTTCATCATATGAATTCTAAACTCCGATATAAAACAAAACGATTCATTATATATATATATATAGTTTTTTATAAAATAATATATATATATATATACACATTATAGATTATTATTTCAGTTTTTATTTGGAGTTCCTAATCCAAATACCTATTCATGAGAAAATGGTTTAGTATTCCAAACTAGGATTAGTTGAACGAGTCTAATAAAAGATAATATGTTCATTTTTTCCTCATATATATATAATAATAATTTCATAATAATCCTATTTATTTATTTTATACCTTTTCTTATTATCTACTATATTTTTTTGTTGAAGGATGAATTACATCCCTTTAAAGAGATGAAATGCATACGTAAGTACAAGTGATTTTAACATGTTTTTGTCGATGGAATTTAATGGTTGAAAAAATACCACATATATAGAATCATAAATATCTCATATATATCATATATATTTATTAAATATATACCTATTAGCATCTATATTATAATTTGTTAAAGACAATTGTCATCACTTCGTGAAGGTGGTAGTTGACATGTTCACATGAATAACTTTATAAATTTATAATGAAATTGAATGTATAAAGGTGTATAAATATTATAAATAAATAAGGTTATTTTTAATAAATATCATATATTAAAATTAAATCTATCATAATATTCATCTATAAATGTTAGTTTTGAAATACAAAATACATCACCTCCTGGTGAAAGTAATTTATATGTACGCATGAGTGATGCTCCTCTTTCCCTTTGGAAATGAAATGTGATAAAAAAATGTAGTATAATAATCATAATAATATTTATTTATATGGAATATAAAATTTTTTTATGTAAAATTCGTTCTAAAATATTTTTATTTGTTGGAAGTATAAAAAATTATGGAAACCCGCAGTTATGAGTTATACCCAAACATTTTAAGACAGTCAGTAGAACAAAGACTAATACTCCAATGTTTTTTATTATTGTGATACCAATGATTTAATAAGGAGACATTTAGGGAATTTAATAAGATATATTTTTATATTATATGTAAGTTAACATTCTTATATGGTCTAAAGAAACAAAGAGAGTAAATTTCTATTTATAAGTGACCTTCGTGAAAAACATAAAATAATTTGAATCTAAATAAATTATATATTACTAATATATGAATAATGGATAAAAAAAATATAATTTTTTATATGGATGATAATATTTAAATATATTCATCTAATTAAAATTTATACTATAACTAATGTAAAAAAACTCAATCATTATTTTTTTGTTTAATACATTCTTTACCCATGTTTAATCATAATAAATGTTACCTATTTTCTCTCTCTTTAAATTCAATAAATGTAATCTTAAAAAATCTTCAGAACATACATGATTCATGAATTATAGGATATATATAACTTCCTATCCAATATATTCTTCATTTTACATTCATAGTTTTTAAATGATTATAAATTTCTTTTATAATTCAAATAAACACATAAATTTATTATAATCAAAATTATAATTTAATTGCATAAAAGAATTATCGTAACAATTAAAATTAATTTAAATCCATTATAAAAATTTAAAATTTAAAATTATTCAATAATATCATGGGACATTATAATTCTTCCAAAATGATTTTCTTTTACTATTTCTTATGTCAATGACATTAATTTCTAACCACTTATAAAAGTTTTGTGTCATTACAAATTAAGTGTTCAAATAAATGAAAAAAAATCTAAAAATTAGCAACAAAATACTATCATAACATTATATTAATTAATATTAATTTAATAATATATATTCACTCATATGTAAATTTTATATATATTAATATTTAGAACACTATATATGTTAAAAATATTACATTTTTTTAATTTTCTATAAGTTAAAATAATATAATAGATGTACTCAATCTTATGTAAAAATAAATTAAATATTATTGAACTAATGATGGGGTTGGTAGAATTACCCTAATATTATAAAAAAAATTCATTTTTGGGTTTACTTTAGACTTTAATCTATGATATTAAATTAAATAACAAGTTCTAATAACAATTTTTGGAATAATAAAATACCATGTTATATATTCATTATGACTAGAAAAAAAATATGAAATTGTTATAATATTTAGGTTCCCAAATTAAATAATGTTTCCATTTCGAATCACTCAATTTGGTTTATTAGATTAAATAAATATTAATATTAATATGGATATGAAATGAATGATTATTTTCATAAAAAATGGATGTAATCATAATAATGATTTCAAATAAAACCAATAATATTTATGATTTTTATGTAATTAATTAATTTTTTTATCATATGGATCATATTTTTCTTTGAAAAAAAATCAACATATAATAAAACTTTTTAATTAATCTATTCAATGTAATGAAATTATTATTTTTACAAAAAACAGCATTTTGATAATATATTCATAGAAATTTATATATTTGGAAAAATAACAAAATAATATTTTATTCCTATTCATAAAATCTTATTTCTATATAAAAAACGATTTTTCAATAAAATATATAGAGTTGATAAAAAATATTTCTAATATCCCTACAAAAATTTAAATAAATTTCAATTTTGATGAGAATAAATTTTTGATGTAAAAAGTGACATCCTATCATTTAATGTAAAATAAATGGAATATAACTAATATTAATTTATTAAATTTTTTATATTATCTACTAATTTAATATAAATAATTTATATGTTGTGTATTATTTATTATACTATTGTAATAACCTATTCCACACATAGAAGAACTTTTATATAAAATAAATTCACATAAACTATGAATGCATTTGTTTTCATTTTCAACAATTAAATAATATATATATATATTATTGTTCATTCATTTTATTAATGGAAACAACTACAAATATATTTCAGTATATTATTATGGTTATTTATAACTACAAATCCATGAATGTAGTCATAATAGTCACATTTAAATTAAATTATTTTAATTGTATATCATGGTTGGTTTAGGTATGGTGTTGCATGCATCACATAAAATATTTTAAATAGAAATATATTCTATAATATGTTAAGGTTACATTTTAACCCTATAAAAAATTTACACAGACAATTTTTTTTATGGTTGATAAAAAATGACATAGTATATTTTTGTAATCATTTCTATGGAATGGGTTATGTATAATATTTAGTGAAATAACATAATTTTGGAAAGGTTAATAAAGTTTTTTTTATTACTATGAAATGTATAATTTCATAAATATTTGTTAAATAATTAATTTACCATTGTGATAATCATACAAGTGAAGGATTTTCAAAAGGGGTACCCTTATAGCATAATAATATATTTCACATAAGACTCTAATTAGTTTTATTTCACATGATTGAGATTGATGAATTTTCATACAATTATTATAGACAATATTTGAAAATTTTCATAATTTATTTAAGAACAAAAAATATCCTTTTTTCATGTTTTTATCCAATCCAAATTTATCTCTTATGATAAATAAACATTGTAATGTTTTCAATCATAATGAATTAATAATATATTTTTACATATCCTATGACCCAAAATGATTTAAAAAATGATTCCACTTATTTTTAATCGTTATGAAGTACTAAAATTGTTCTAAGAAAATTTTAACTATTATATATATATATATATATATATTACATACATTAAAATTGTTAGATAATTAATCCCATAAGTAGATTTTCAACATATCGAACTAAAGTTATATTGTTATTGAAATTATTTAGATAAACATCATATTTTACAATTTTTTTGACATTTCACTATTAATGTCCACTATTAGAACCAATTATCAAAACTATAGATTATATGTATACCTTTAAATCCATGAAAAATGAATCATAATAATGAAGTGAGCTTAACTGAATAGTTATGTAAACAAACCAACTAGTAAAAACGGTTCGACCATGATTATGAGGGAAATCGTGAGTAATGAATAGATAAAATATAATAAGAAAAAGGGGTCACAATTGAAAATAATACAACATTATTTTTCATAATGGATCTTATAATTAATTCCTATAAAATTTCATCAAAATAATGCCTTATATGCCTATAATGAAAACTCTAAAAAACAATATAATAATAGAAAATATAATAGTAAAAACCTTTTATCATGAATGATAATAAATTTTTTTCCTAGAATGGAAATGAAGAATATATTAATAAAAATAAGTGTCCCATAAATGATAGTAATAAATATATTATAATTGATTAGGATTTACCATAATTTTTTACAACTTCTTAGATAATACATCACTGCCATATTCCTAATGTAGATTCAACTTCACATCCATATTTCCATTGTAAGGTTCAAATCACTACATGAATCCATTAGTGAAGAAATATTATCAACCTGATTCACATATTGGATTGGTAATTACTCCCTAATTACATTAATAGGGTTGTGAACATAACCTAATTTACAAAGAGGTGTGTGCACCACTACATGATTCCCATTGTTGATCAATTATTCTTCATATTATTCCAATATTAATGTGTTTATTCGTTACTCCATTCCTATAAATATAACACGTGATATAAAAAATTAACCATTATATGAGAGGAAGATATAATAACCCTCCCATAATGATTCATAAATATATGTGCATCTCGAAAATAACCATTAATCAGATTTTAATTAACTCATGAAATGGAAAAATAATTTCAAAGAATATCTAAATTGCATCAACAAAATAGAAATAAATAATTTAATGGTCCTTACCTATAAAAAAACAAAAAAATAGTAATTCATATGATCATTTAGATGGCGATTCATCGAATATAATTTCAAATGAAATATGGAATTTTGAGAAAAATTGTTAAACGGCGGTTGGATAATTTTTTTTAAAGAAAATTCATAATTCTTAAGAAACAATATGCCTCTATGATACAATTTATATTACATTTTTGGACAAATATATTTGATATCTTATTGAAACTAATTATTCTTCTAAAAGTATATTTACTTGATGATTATTTAAAAATACATAATGGATTTAAAATGGGAATTAATGAAAGTTGAAAAAAAAATTAAATTAAAAACCATCATGAAATATAAATCAGTCAAATACACAGTTATTATCAGAAATAATATGGAGTAAATTATAAAAAAACTAAATTTTAAAATGATCAAAAAAAATTCCTATTTTAAAAAACCAAACATTAAATTAGAAAAATGTATATTTTTTAAATATGAAAATGTAATTAAGAAGGCCACCGGAGGAAACACATAGTTATATCTCTATATATAACTAATATCATTTTGGGGAATTGAAAATTTTATCAATGAGGGGAAATTATTATTTATGTAGATCAAAATTCCATTTAAAATATTTTCCATTTACATGAATAAAGTGAAGTCCAAAATAAAAAATATTTGATATAAAAATAAATACAGTAATATAAAAATAGTCTATTTGAGATGAAATAAAATATTAATAAAAATGATAAACCTAAAAAGTCATCATGCTTATTGAGTTATAAAAATCGATTTTTTTAATTATATCACATTAAACACATTGAATAAAATATAATGAAATGAAGTGAGGATTAAAAGTTAAAAACCTATTTATGATTTTATAATTTATTAGGATTTAGAAAATCTATGAAAATGATGATTGGTGTATAATATCAGAAAATGACTCAAGAAAGGGTTGATGAGATAGAAACTCATACTACGTTCCCTGAAAGTATCAAATGCATGCTGAGAATTATAAATATAATAATCCTTAATTTTATATCCTTTTTAAAATTCATTTCCTTTTAAAAAATTTAATTATATGCATTATAATTAATCATTGTTATGTAGAGTATTTTGAACATGAACATAAAAAATTTAAAAAGGAATCTATTAGAAATATTGGTATTCAAGGGGATTATAAGATTTGATTAATGATTGATAACTATACTGTATAATTATTATGAAATTAAATGGGTAGTAATTTATTGTTTATGAATATTTGAAATCACAATTACATTGTATAAAAATCATAAAACAAGGGTTAATATTGAATTGTAATGGGCTTTAAGATAATCAAGTGGAATTTTTTATTGCATGAGGGATATAAAAATTTCACATTAAAATTGGAATATCATGAGAGTATATTAGTATCTCAAAAATAGTTGATAATTGGAATATTAAATATAAATTCTGAATAATATAAATATCAATCCCAAGTAATGATATAAAAAATAAGTACTTGAACCATAAAATAGGATGTGGTGATACTTTACATTTTAATGTTGATGTTTCCTCCATGATACGACTCCAAATAATGTTATTAATAACTTGTGATAGATTTAGAGAGTGATAAAAATGGAAATTCATTACAAATATATTATCGATTGAAATGGATGAAATAATGGGTGGCAGTGTTCTCTATTTATTGTTTCAAAAGATGGGATTTTCAAATGAATATAAAGATATGTATGGGGTAAGAACAAAATCACATATGAGTTAAGTGGAATAGGTAATGTATGTGCCTTTGGTAGATATATTTGATTTGATATATGTGAGTCTGAATTTCTTAAATAAAATATTATTTTAATATGTAAGTCTAATTTTAGTTAATAAAAATTATAGATGCTTTATTTACACATTTTTACTATTATTAATCTTGGTAAAAAAAATAACCATGGAAATCATTTTATTTTTAAAGATATAAAATGTATCAAAACAATTACAATGTGATTAATCCCAAATTTTCCACCATTATTCCAAATACCATTTCATAAAAAGAGAAATATATCATTTCAATCAAATCCCACAATTTGTATAATTTTTTATAATTTTTTATTTTTTAAATGTTCTATGTTTTTAAAATTATCAAAAATTGATTAATAATTAAATGAGTGTTAATTTATTTCTATATATATTTAAAAATTTCATTATTGTCTATATTGAAAATATAACTATTTCTAACATACTTGATGTTTTGAAATAAATCAACAGCTAAAAATGACACTTTTACGACGGTAAGTAATATTTAATGTCATCATTTCGTTTTAAGACCAAAAATGAAATTACACATTTTAAATAAGATTGAAATATTTATAAATAATATGAAAATTATTTTACAAAAATAAATATAATAATTTAAAATGAAAATTTTAATGTTACCTCCCATATCACATAATAAACAATTTTATAAAATGAGTCTTTTTATGATTATAAATTATCTGTAGTATATGTTAATCGAAGTCATTCACGATATAAATTTTCTCATTACAAAAAAATATATGATTTCTATAGATTCAAAATATATCCAAATATAAATATTATCATGAAAATGATTAATTAATAATGTCAAAAAACTATATTTATATTTCAACACATATGTTACTTATATTCAGAAATGTTGAAAATATATATCATGAATAAAAATTATTTATTTAAAATACATAGTTATAAAACAATTTTCAATTATAATGTTTTATAAATTTATTTAATTTTTTCGTAAAATGATATTTCATAAAATTGATAATTTTGGTAGAAACTAAAATATTCACTAATCACGTAAACATCAGTTATTTTGTAAAAATATTAAAAAAGTATTATTAGATAATTATAAAATGATAAGAAAAAAAATTAATTTCAAAATTTCAAAATTATAAATTTTATAACATTATAAGTAAAACTAAAATAAATTATATTTAAAAAAATTATTTATTTAAAAATTTCCTTTTAAATTAATTATATGTACTAAAGCTTATTTTTTATGAAGATCTAACTGAATTGATAATTTTTATTTTTAGGGGTTTTATTTTATTCAAAAAATATCCATCTATTAGATCATATATTAAATTTTATTGATGATGTATCTGAAATAAGAAATTAATATAATGTTTTCTAAAGGATGATAATTATGAAATCATAGGGTCTTACATTACTCCGCTATATAAATTACTTTTCATAATTTTCTTTTTTAATTGTTAATAAAATAGTTATGTATTTCCCCAATATAGAGATGGATTAAAATTTTATTTCTAAACTGGACATAACCTTTGTCACATTGGTTGGTCTAGTAAATTTACGTATCATATCATAATATATGTATACCATAATGGTCTTTATTAGTAAACTTTTGTGATAAATAATCAACATGATTTATGTTCGATATTTATATAAGGAGATCAATTATATCATCAGAGACCTCATCATAATACTTATAGTGATAAGTGATCATAAGTTGATTTGGGATAAAAATTATGATCGCCATATTTCATTATTTTGGAGTTTATAAGGGTATAGTTAATAAATTTTTTAAAATAAAATAAAATTTGGAAAACCATTGTATAATATGATGTTTTGGATCTATATTAATATAAACTCCAATTAAAGAAAAATCATAGAATTTGGGTCAAAATTTTGTAATACATTTATTTATATTTATAAATGAATATGTAAAAATTTATTTATTTATATGTATAAAATATTATAAGATTTAAAAATGTAAAAAAATCAGTTTTAAATTAGGGAATTGGGTATCCAGTATTCATCATTTTCATATCCAAATATAGTAGTTTTGTATGGAATAAAATTTAATTATTCCCATGTTTTATAAGGATGTAAATGATAATTGTCCTCTTTTAACCATTGTTTAGTGAAACTATTTTTACAATGAAAAAAATATAAAAATCATATACATGTCACATATTTTATTCCATTTCATTGGTTGTCCTCCTTGAATCACTTTTCTAATTAGGTGATTAATACATTTTCCATCACAAAATAAGAAATTCTCTTGTTCAATTTCATAATTTTCATATTTTCTTCCATATACATGATTGAAATTATAGAAATTTAATCTATACTCATTTATAATATTCCTCAAATTATCTTCTATGAAACATTATATTTACTTTTTTTGGATGGGTTTGGATGTTTTTTCAGACCACGTTTCTTAATCATCTATAGAAATTTTTGTGCACACACAATTATAAGATTTTAAAAACTAATTTTTATCAATAAATTCTTCCAATAAAGAAGATTTCATTTTTTAAGTCACATATATTCTTGAATTGGTATATTTATGATGATTAAATTTCTAAAACCATAAAAGTATACCATTTGTTAAAAAAATTTCACATCACGTGATATTATCAAATTCAATATCATAGTATAGAATAAACCTTGTAACTATTTAAACATATTAATCAATTCATTAGGCTATAACTACTTTAATTTACCATATATCAATTTTATTTTAACCATGTTTATGTTATGTTATATTATCTATGAATTAGCCACATAACCCTTCAATTTAACTAAGAAATCAGTACTTCATTGTGTTTTTTGATGTGTATGTGATCAATTATATAACATCCTTCATGATTTCGTTTACATGGATTCAATCATAGACTCACACATCATGTCGTATGGTTATGATCGATTCAACTCTCAACAACCCTTCTCGAGATTAATATCTTATGTCCTTTATATTTCACAACCACATCCACAATCTAGTATCCAAATGTGGAATTATTTTCTATGAATCATAACTTCTAATGAAATATGTTAAAATTATATTCAAAGAATCATCTATAATATTCGTAAATGGGTACCAATACTACCACCATATTTAATAAATATAATATTCAATGTAAAATAAAACCTAAATTTGATACAATATTTTATTACCCATTGTTAACATACACAAATATACCAATGATTCATTGATTAATATAAATTTTTTTACAAATAGTAAAATAACATGAGGAATAAAAGTTGTAATGTATTTTTCATTATCTACATAAAAGTAATATTTGACTACACATGTAGGAAATTTTCCATATTTGGGATCCCCAAGAACATCTTCTTGAAATAAAATATGAACTATTCCTTTGAATAACCAGGGGAATGGAAGCACACAAAAGTGAAAATGATGAATGTATAGTAAGTGAACCATAGAAACGAGAAAAATAATTAGATCATAAATATGAGGTCAACGATAAGTAATGGATAAATATCATCTAAAAGTATAAAGGGATCATAAGTGAACCCCATAAATCATTATTTGTGAAAATTTAAAATTTCATAGAAACATAATAAGCAAAATTTCAAAAGAAATATTTCAAACAAGAATGCAATGATAATCAAAAAAATTATCAAATCATAACATAATAATTTCGTATAGATATATGATCTGGAGTATTAGGATTAATTAACATTTTATTGGAAACAAATAATGTCATAAAAATAATTATAATAAACATGATCATAAATAAACAAATCATAGTGGATTAGTTTTCCGAACATCATTCCAACGAAAAGTTGGAGAATCCATCAAAAAAATGTTTCCCATATTTGAGTGTGTATACCTCTTTGATTACTATAGTGGATTAGACATCACAATATAATTCCCAAAGTGGAGCCAAAACGAATAAATTGTTCACATAATCGGTCAAGCATCACTACCTATTTCAAATAATGTATTAATCAAGTCTTCCAAAATAGATTATTATAGATTTATCCTGAGATACAAAATAGTATCAACTTCATAGGATGAAAATATGGGACACCCACCCCTATTATTATAGTAATTTTGTTCTCCTTAAATTATTCATTACTCGCATTATAAAGTATTGATAGCTTTAAAAATGGAATTCACAAAACATCAATACTATATCACGAAAAATGAACTCAAGAATATCAATGGTCAATACCAAAAAAACATAAAAATAGATTATATTCATGAAAAATTAGAAGGTGATTCAATAAAAAAATTCCAAAGAATTAAATCCATTAGTGATATTGAATTTAATAATTCGAAAATAATACATGATTTTTTAAATAACCATTTAATAGTGGACTAAAAAAGAAGTTACCATCACATTGATAGGTAATTTTTTATCATTAAGTGAAATAATATAAGAAAATATTATTTTATAAGAAGGGTTTTTTGATGGTAACACCATTAAAAGATAATTTAGAATAAAAAAATTTAATTAAAAAAATTTAACACCCCATGATTTTATCATATGCCTCATATAATTTAAAATCATATATACTTTATGCTTAATCAACATCAAGTTTGAAACCATAATATACTATTAAATATGACCATTATAATAGTAATGAGACCATAATGAATAGTAATATGACCAATAGAATAATAACATAACATTTAAAATTATAACAAAATTATTAACATATTAATGAATATTTAATCTATTTATTTCATGGAATAAGTAACTAAATGTAAAAAAATTTATAAATTATGTATTTTTATTTTTGGGAAACATAATGGTGATTTTATAAATTTATAATTAAAATATATATTTAAAATATATTATATTGTTAAATATATTCAAAAATTAATGTATTAATTTATTATGATTTTTAAATAATTTTTTGAATCCTTTTTTAATTTTTAAAACTGTCATAAAATGTGTTATAATAGTTTGTTGACATTTTACGTGTAAATGTTGAGATTAATAAAATCTAAATTTCCCTGGATAAGAAAAAAAAATTCATAAAATTGAGTCCATTTTGAAATTATACAATTTAAAAAATGCTTATGGTGAGCCATTTGTATTTTTCTGAAAGTGTTGAATTGTTGGTGAATAGGGAAATTAAAAAATTTACGATATATATAAATTATATGTTATATATACTATCTAATGAGTTATTTCAAATTTAAAGTTCCATTTTTGAAAGATAACTCTCTCTTGACTCTATGTTTTCATAAAAATAATGATTTTTTGTCTTGAGCTGAAAAATAAACAAATATGTTGAATAAAATAACACTCATCTCCTCAACTATAAAAACCACCCCACACCACCACTTATACTCATACATCCAAATATTTTACTCGTGACTAATTTATTACCAATATATATAACCAAACATTCCCACAATTTCAAGTCTTTCAGTTTCACCAAAAAGAACATTTAAAAAATCATAAACGAGGTTATTGAGGAGATGAATTCAAGAGGCAAAATCCACTTTCGTTGTTTTAATTTTCATTCAATTTAACTTCTTTTATTATAAATTATATAAATCCTCTCTAAAAAACAATAAGGATTACTACATTAGATTATAAATTCTATAATTTTATTATGTTTATTGTATATCCACCATCAATATTTTTCTGTTCTCATTTTTTTCCTGCAAACGATAACGTAGAATGTAAGGTGTCGATTCACCACTTATGAGGTGATGATTCTTAAATTTCCCAATACTACAATCATTTATGTTCGTAAAACCATTTTAATCATTAAAAATTTATAATATTTATATTAAAAAATATGAAATGTATTGGAACCATTATATATACATACTCATAATTAATAATACAAACCTAGTTCCCAAATAGCATGAAGGCATACTTTTTTATTGATTTTTTTATATACCCCTTTATATTAAATAGGTGGAACCGTTAAAAGCTCTGTATATATAGATATTAAATGGCCAATAGGTTTTAGGAAATTTACAAGATACAACTACTTGGAACTACTCATCCCTTCTTCTTCATCATGATGTCATCTCTCCACCATCACATGGAAATTTCAGCTAGGCTTCTTGTTCTAGCACATGCTGCTACCGATAGAAAATTCTATACAATCCCCTTCTAAAAAATCCTCTTTGAATTCTGCTCTAGTGAATTCACCTGCTCTGAATCATCATATGGAGAATCCTCCTTGTAGTGTCATCACGGTTGTTAAGCACAATTTCTTGAGTCCCGAAGGCGTTAAGGTATATTGAAGGTCAGGAGGAGGTTTGTAGACCATGAGGTGGCCCGAAGGCCAGGATGTCGCCCTATGTACTTGGGCATCCTGGAGGCATTGATAAAACTGAAGCCCAAAATGGTGTCTCGAAAGACCAAAAAGAAGAATTCTTCTAGATTCTACATTAATAAACAATGTCTACTACAGTAAATGTTACAACAACTGCTATTGTACTACTATAATACCAAAAAGTTTATTTCTCTATATATTTTTGAACTCAAGTCTCTTTTATGAACTTGTTGAGTCCTCACCTACTGGGTTGAGGCTCTTGTGATAAAAGAATCCAGGTGTGTGATAATTGGAATAACGCCAAAATAATCCCCACTATTATCATTAACATTTTATATAATGAATCAATATCATATCAAGAAACAAAATGAAATATCATTCCATTAAATTGTCAATATTTTAATAAATAATATATAGTTTCAATTCAATATAACTATTCCCATTTCACATGTTCATTCGTACTTGAATACAAGTGAACCAATCATGATAGACAAGGAACCAAACTCTTCGGAACGAAAAAATTGAATCTTGTAACTCATCAAGAAGACCACAAATGAACATAAAAAAATTATGAAAAATAAAATTAATATTTAATAGCTTCAATAATGAATTATCAATGAAAATTATTTTATTATAGAGGATGTTAATTACATGTGGACAACACTTTATAACCTATGATGAAATATTCTTTCCAAACATTTATTTTTCATTCTGGTTTCACTTTCTCTCTATTTACAAAAATTTACTTATTATTTTTATATAAATATTATAAATTTTGTGTATATGGGATGAAATCATATATCATGATTATTTAACCATTCATTGATGGGAAAATACAGGTTTTAGATGTTTCCCTTTTCAATTCCCCCCAAGAAGATACCTCGGTTAAAGGGTACGTCCCATTTTCATACCAATTTTCAATTACACACCATATCCTATTATAAGGAACCAATAATTATAAAAAAAAATTCTTGAAAAATTAATTGAGTTCATTTATTTTTTTGTTATTCTAACTAATCATTGTTACTTTAAAAGACATGTTTATAATATCTCTTAAACTAAAATAATGTGGCTTTTATTAAAGACTACATTTTCATGTTTACACATCATATGAACATTATTTATGCTTGAAATATAATTTTTATTCCCTTTAATTATCTTTCATTGGATAAACATGTTTAAAATAGGATTTTATAAAAAATTATTTTACAAAATTAACTCTTCTTTCCAACTTAAAAAGGGTATTTTACCTAAGAATCTCATAATGGGTTTTATAGTATTTTATTATTGGTACTCACCCATTGTGGATTTTACGCTTTATAATGTATTATCTATTATAAAACCATATACCATATTTTATTAATGGGTGTATGATCAGTTTGAATTTTTATATTAAATGCATGGATTATGGTTGATGTAATAATATATAGAAATCTATTTTTCAATATTAATGCTTATGTTATATTTATCCATTATCATTTGACGAATGCACTGGACATAGTAAACAATGTGTGAGGCCCATTATATACCATTGATTCATCTTTATGTGTAATGGGAAAAACTATTTTGTGTATTGGCTACCATCTTACCCATTTATCGTGTCTTTTTTGATTCCTTGATTTTATGTTTATTAAACCGAACATTATGAATTACTTTATTGTGATTTTACAAATTGAATAATCGTGGGATTACAGTACAAGTAGAAATTTCTATGGTTTGTTTTCTTTATCATGTAATTTTTATATCATTAATTCATCAACTTCTATTGTAGACATTCTTTTCTCAAGATTATGTTTTAAATTAATGTGTTAGGTTTTATTGATAATGAATTATTATATATGTTTATTTAGGATAGATTATTCTATATTTTTCCCTTCTAAGAATATAAGATCAGAACATTCTTATACTTTATTTTTCTCTAGGATTCAAATATGTATATTATGAATGATATTAAAGGATAATCTTGGAGTTTATTGTTTTTTTCAATTGATTTTCTATGTTGTTTTATTTTTTGTGTTATCATATAAAACATATTTTTTAATTTGGTTTTCCAAATATATTAAACTATTTGTTCATTTAGGATGAGAATACCTTGATTATTATACTATTGTAATAAAGTAAGGAAACATATCTGGGTTACAAGTGTCAGGTTAATTATAGTCGGTATGAAAAGAAGTGTAGTAGAATCACTATAAAACATATTCAAAAAACACTGATTAGGAACCAAACCCCCAATATAGATATTGAATATAAGAATATAAGAACATAATATAATTTTTGTACGATAGAAATTATGTGGGTATTTATAGAAATACTTACGAATTTGGATACTACAAGTGGACATGCATGTGGAACATATTTACGTAAGGAAAAAACTCCAAAAGGGTATATCAGGCCTAACTATATTTTACATGGAATACAATAATGAGCCTTACTATGCACCTAATTTGACACTCTTGGGGGATATTCTTAGGAAAATTCACATTGTTTTTATAAACCACTATGGATGATATAAATTAAATATTTCTAAAAATAAAAAATATTTAATATTATTAGATTATATTTGCATAAAAATTTGAAATAATGTTAAGTGTTACTAGTTAAAAATTATGAATTACAAATTAAAAACTAATTTATTGTCTTCAATTGTTTAGAAATGGTTCATAGTGTATGGAATATAAACAGTATCAATGAACATATTCCATGTATAAATTTCCCCCCTATAAAAGACAATGATGTAGGAGCAGGAGCTGTAACATGAGTTGAGCAATTAATTACTATACTAGGATAATTGTATCATGTTTGGATAATAACCTTACTCACCAATAGTATCCCAATCCATAAAAAATTGTAAAAATGTAACACACCTGTATGAAACAACATCCTACATCAATCAATGGTCTTACAAACCCATTTTTTCTGAGTAGTGGATAACTTCGTTGAATTGATATTTATCACATTTGGAATTAATGAAATGGATAGCATTATCATGGAAGATTATCATCTATTGGGTGATGCATATCAATGGTGGTTATTAATTGAATATAAAAATGAGTAGGAATAAATTAAGAATTTGGAATGGAAGGATTATATGTAAATTTTCTTTGAAAAAAATTTCTATTATGAATAGTGATTGGATATAGATATGACCTTAATGAATATAAGGAAATATTAGGATAAGAACATTTACATGTATGAATAAACAATTACATGGTTGGCAATGAATGATATGGATTACATACATTTTCCAATGTGAATAATTGATCTGTTCATTTATGGATCAATACCATTCCCCTAAATGGAATTGGTCTCCAAATCAATCCCATTATATGAAGATATAGTATTGTGTGATATTAATATAGAGAATGAATTATCATGGTATTTTTAAAATTAAATGTATGTAAGAGAATAAAATAGACATCGATTACTAGGTAAAGGGAAATTTTGAAAACAGTAACAAGTAATAATTGACTTTGCATCTTGAAATAAATATGGAAAGAAACAACATGTGACTTGCCAAATGGGTATATGATTTTGTTATAAGTGTGGAGAAGAAGGAAACCGTGCTTGTGATTGGATGTGATAGAGTGAACCTTTAAATGTTCATTGATAATATTAGGAATATATGAAACATTATGCAAATAATTTCCCTACGATTCAAGAAAAATTTCCCTTGAAAATGAAAAGGGAACACAATTATTCTTATGTAGTCAGAATAACAAGGTTGACATTACTAATGATGTGTTGGAGGGAACTTTAATCATCCCTTAAAATTTATCAACAAATTTATTTGATTATTCATAATCACATCAATTATATATTCCATTTTTTCTATAAAAATTATACATTTAAAATTCACCTTAACAAAGGGATTTCTATGTAAGGACTCGTAATGGAAGCCTTATTGTAATAAATATACATTGACTTGTTCCTATTATGATACATAAAAATTATCTAGTTTATAATTTTTTTTTATCAAAAATATATTTTACTTTGATAAATTTATTATTATTATGGATTTTCATTCAATATATAACGAAACCCATTATTAGAAAAGATAAGGAAACTATGATTTGTGATGATGGTATGGAATTTATCACCTTTATATGGAGACATTTTCATCTAATTCACAAATGAATCCATATTTACTAGCACTTGTAAATGAAATTATTAGGGAAAAAGGGGAAATATCATATATGGATGAGGAATGAAATCCTCAAATTGGTGATGTGCCTATGGTAAAGGAATAAATTAATTTATTTCAAAGGGATTTACCTTGACATTACCTAGAGCGGGATTATTATTTTTCTATTATATTAATTCTAATGCAAGACCTATATCAAATACTCTCTATTGAATAGAAAATGTAGAGTTAATATTGTATTGAAATAAATATATGAATTGAGTGATATGGGATTTATATGACATAGTTCTTCACCATGTGGATTCCATTTTTGTTTTATAAATATAAATATGGTTATATGTGGCTACACTTTGATAACAAAAATATTAATGATATTATGATAAATAAAAATTACCTACTTACTCACACTGATGAATTATTTGAACAACCTCATGGGTATAAATATTTATCAAATATATAAATTCGATAACGATATCAGCAATTATGTGTGAAGAAGGAATATATTCCAAAGACAACATTATGAACTAGATATGGATATTTTGAGTTCACAATAATTCTATTTTTATTGACTAATACATCCCCTATTTTTTTGGATTTAATGAAAAAAAATTTCATGGAATATCTTGATGATTGTTTGTGGTATTTATTATTGATATCATGATAGATTCAAAAAGCTATATGGACCATGGGAACCCCTTAATTATTTTTCTAAGTACTATAAGAGGAAAATAATTATATTGGATGTTTATAATGTGTGAATTTTTGTTGAAAATAGTTTATTTTCTTGTCCATATAATCTATAAGTATTGAATTTCAATTTATCATGTGAAGACTATGGTTGTTTAGTAATTGCCCATAAGAACAAAAATAACAATGGTATGTAGTTATATTGGATTTAAAGTATAATATTTGTGTTTAATAAATTATTTTTCATGGTTAAATTTTTAATTAACCATCGTTACACATATATGAGTTATGTACATATGGGAAACAATTTGAATAATGTTTTGGAGAATTTTAGGGGAGATTAGTTAATGACATGGTCATGAATCAACAATTGATAAAGGGTGTAATTTTTATAAATGACAAAGCATGAATGAATGAAATTGGACGTGCCCTTATGTATAATGATTGAGTTAATTCCTATTCATCAAGAATGTTAAAAACTCATTGATAGAACTATTAAAATAATGATCATGAGTTATCACCTATAATAATTTATCTTATGATATGGACAAACAATCATTATGGAGAAATATGTGAGCTATATAAGGATAAAAATATCATGAAATACAAATTCCAACAAAAAGAACTCAATATAAAGAAAAGTTGAATGGATTAAACTACTCAAGTATTATTAGTGTTAATACAATACCACCCAACAATGGTGAATAAGGTAGAAGATGAATTCAGTATGAATGATCATGGAGTAATGAAAAAATTGAGGTTTGATGAGGATCATGTGTACATGGAAATATAAAATAAGGATATTGAAAATAACAAGGAAGGTGAAAATTATTTATCTTTCCAATTGGTTTCCCAATCATCTTTATTTGAAAGGAATAAAATACCTATTCATGCTGGTTATAATTTTCAAAATAACATTAATTATATGAATTATGTGAATGTATATGAATTCATGTATCAGGATGGAATTATAATAAGTTGGTAAGAGGATTTATATTAACCATATACCCATGCTAAAAATGTAATTATTGTATGAATCCCACAACTCTAATTTCCCAATAAATCATTATAGAACGAAGATTTCTAAGTGTTTGAAAAACAATTTATTGTGTAGATACTATGAAGTGGGAAATTTATGAATATGGATCAAGATGATAGTATATCAATTGGTGAATAATGAAAAAAAAATCATAGAGCAGTCATGTAAAATACTCTTATGAAAAATTATGAATGGGATGAAATTAATATGGATTTTTTCACCTGATTACAAATTAAATTACTTGCAAGAATGATGCAATATGGTTAATTGTTTGTTGAATTTCCTAATATTAACATGTCCACTCTATAAGGGATGATTTTTTAGTTGATATCCTTAAAAACTATAATAATGATGTTATAAAACTTCATAGTGCACTCCCTTAAATTATGTCTAACTTTGATCCATGATTTACATTAAAATTATGGAAAGTTATAGAAATATATTTGGATACTGAACATAATTTGAGCACTGCATATAACCCTCAAACAAATGGGAAGTTTAAAAGAATCATTAAATAATTAAAAATATGTTTAGATAATGATCACTTGAAATTCATGGAATATAGTTTAAGTATTTACCATTTATATATTTTTTATACAATAATAGTTTCCATTCATTTAATTAAATCGATGCATTTGATGTATTATATGGAAAGAGATTTCGTACACCAACATGTTAGGATGAATTTGGTTAGAGGAATCATGTATCACTAAAACACAGGGAAGAAAAAAAAAATGGTAACAACTACTGAACCCCATATTGAAGAAGCTTAAATTATGAAATTGTTAAATGACGATAATTGAAGGAAGGATATTAAATTAAAAGTGGGAGATCATGTTTTATTGAATGTATTTCCATGAAAGGGTGTCATAATATTTGGAAATAATGGTAAAATAATCCCTATGTTAATTGGACCTTCTAAAATCATGTAGTAGAGTTGTGTTGTTTATTATCATTTGATTATGCCACCTTTCCTTTCTGATGTATAGTAAATGTTCAATATGAGATTTTAAAGTTAGTTCATCCCTTACGCAACACATCTTCAATTATGAAAGATTCGAATTATTTCTTAAATTATCTTACTCTAAAGAGGCTATCTTGATTCTGGACACTAGTGAACATTTTTTGAGGAACTGGATAACTAAGATCCTAAAACATTATCTAAAAAATAAAAAAAATTAATAGTATTTGTGAAAATAGGATGAATTTATGATTAAGAACTACAAAAATATTTCTTTGTTGTGACATTTTATTAATATCGAGGAAGAAATTTTTTGACGGAGGGGATAATGTAACAACCCATGATATTAATGTATGCCACTTTAATAATTTAAATTCTTCAATTGTTTATGCTACTTGCAACATCGAGTTTGAAATGATATACACTATTAAATAAGTCCATTGAAATATTAATGTTACTATTTGGAATAGTTATATCACCAATAGAATATTAACATCATCTGTGAATGTAAACAGAAATTTAGGTATCTTATGAATGAAAGTATATTCTATTTATATCATAGATAAAGTAACTAATTTTTTTAAAATTAATAAACTAAGTATTAGTATTTTTAAGAAACATAAATGTTAATTCAAAATTTTATAAATAAAAAAATATTAAAAGATAATTTATTTTCATTAAATACATAAAAAATTATGATTTTTTCCTTATGATTATAAGATAATTTTATAAAACCTTAATTAATTCTTGAACGTGTCATACAATCGGTTACAATATTAAAATATGTATTTTTCAAGTAAATGATGATTATATTTAAAAATTAATCTTCTCATAAATAGAAAATTATTTTCATATAATGGTGTACATTTTGGAATTTTACATTTTTGAAAATTGTTATGGTGAAAAATGGGGATTCTTCCAAAATTGTTGAATATTCCGTGAATATTGAAAACAGTAATTTATGGTTTATAAAAATTATAAGTTTTGAACACTGTTTCAAGAGTAGTTTCTTATTTTAGAAACCCAATATATATCTATACTTATCTCTTTAATTTATGTAGTAATTTAACCTAAACGATTCATCGTATTCGGCCAAAATACTAATCAAATACAATAAATAAAAAAACACTCATCTCCTCCATTATAGATACCATCACTGACCACCCCATATACCCAGAGTTCCAATTACACGATTATATTCAAATTTATATCCAACACATATCTTAAACATATCCTGAATTGTTTTTATTGACTTCTCAAATAAATGAAAATTTACAATTTTCTTATGTGGTATATTGGGGAGAGTAAATGAATGGGTTATATCCAGATTTGTTCTTTCAATTTTATTTAATTTTTTTTTACATTTCATATCATTTTTGGTCACCTCTATAATGAATTATTGATATATCCAATATCTAATTTATAAAAAAATTATTTATGATTATAGTATATCAACCATTAATTATTTTCCCTTCAACTTTTTGTTTCAAAAATAAAAATGTGGTCTGTTATGTGTTGATTCACCAACATCATGGATTAAGATTCATTCATTTTATAATATCTCCAATAAGGATGTTCATAAAAAAAATTCACTATTATAAAATATTATAATATTTATATTATAACGTATTTGATATTTTGAAACCATTATATATATATATTATTAATTAATAAAAAAAATCATATTTATGATGATCGGAAAACTACAGAAAATATTATTAATAATTAGCATTAATATTTTATCTAGTTAATCATCATAAAATATTAAAAATATTAAATAATAAACAATTAAATATTCTTTTTTTCATTAAAATTATATCATTACATTTCTGTCAAACTATTCCCATTTTTAATGACTACTTTTAAATGCATATAAGAGAACTAAGAATAAAAACTATGGAAATTCACACTTCTAAATAATGAAATTTAATCATATAACTCCAAATAAATAACATAAAAGAATCAAATAAAATTATGATAAATAATATTAATTTACAATAGGTTATAAAATTAATTATTAATGAATTTAATTTCATTATCCATGATGTTCTGTTGAACTGCATAACCCTTTCAAACATAAGGTAATAGATTCAACCTGAACATTCATTTTTAATTAAGGTTACACATTATCTATCTTTACACTGATGCAATTTTATTTTATATTTATATAATTCATATATATTCAATTTATTTGTTTCAAAATCATATTTATATATTATTCCATTATTATTTTATCATAAATGCATGTTTTATTACTTTCCCTTTTAATTTATCTAGATAAACATGCTCGATTAATGAGTACTTACTGATATATTATATATTCTCAATTAGACTCCATATAAAATTATAGGGAAATAATATATTTTCTAAAATAATTATATTTATATTGAATTTTTTTTATTAATTTTATTTATTACCAAAATAGTTAATCATTTTTTCCATGAAATAATCCTTTATATTTTAACTTAAACAATACTAAAATGGGTCATTTATAAAGACACTTTTTAAAATAATTCCATTCATTTAGACATCATTTATTCTTAAAATATAATTTATTTATTTTTCTTTGAGTTTGTCTAATGGGATAATTATGAAAACTATTTTATTTTATACAAATGATTTATCCAAATAACTGTTCCATCCAAAGTAAATGGTATCATTCTTTCAAGAATTTTATAGTGGTTTAATTAGATAACATTAATCTAATTAATCTCCCATTTTTTTATTTTTTACATGATAGAGTTTGATCACTTATGATACCATAATCCTAATTTTATCAATGGGTTTATAATTAGTTTAACTGTGGATGTGATATTCATGGTTTATGGTTTATATATTCACATTTCATATGCCTGTTTCTCAATACTAATGGTTATGTTATGTTTCATACATTTTAAATGATAAATACATTGGAATTAGTAAGTGAATTGTGGGGCCCACTATTGACCATCTATTTATTAGTAGGTCTCAAGTGAAAAACCAGTTTGTGTAATTTCTTAATTCTTTCCCATTTATGGTGTCATTGTCAAAGAAATGATGGTGTGTTTCTTAGGTTTGATATTATGCATTCCTTCATTGTGATATTAATAATTTATAGAATATGTAATTATTCAAATTTTAGAATATCTATTGGTAAGTTTATTTTTGTATCGATTATTTATGGAATTATATAAGAATAATTAATTCATTCCCTATTATACTCACACTTATGTTTTAATAGAATTTGATTTTATTTACTCACCATACCTTCTAATTTATTATAATTTTTTATAGCTTATGTTGTATGTTTTAACATATCTGAGCATAAGGGATCACACCTTTCTGATGCTTTATTTTTCACAATGATGGGAATACATATATTATGAATGCTTTTAGTGATAATCTCAGAGTATTGGGTTGTTTCTTTTATATTATATTTTTGTTTTCAATTGTAGTTTTAATATAAAAATCATGTTTTAATATTTTTTCCAAAAATAAAAACTACCCTATTTTCAAGATGATAATTCATTGATTATTATACCAATGTAACAATAAAATTCACTAACTCTAGGATAATGGAGGTATGGTAGTTTCAAAACTCTTTTAAAAATAATACCTATTATGATATCATTCATAATTATTATGAAAAATAATATAGATTATAATAAGGTATTTGATGTTGAAGAGAAACAATTTTATTTTGAAAGAATTTTTATCCTTTTAAATGTTATGGAAAACCATTATCAATAACCAAAATTACAAAAATGTAATCCAAATTTTATTTTTGAATGAAAAGAATGGTATTATAATAGTCTTATAAAAGAAAAATATTGTATTCTCAACATAAATTAGATAAAATTGTCATAAAATGAAAATAAAGATAATTAGGGGAGCTTTCATTTAAAAAAATTGAATATTTATGATTTTATAGAAATATTTTCAAGAATATTGAGAAATAATCAATATGGATTATTTCATTCATAGATGTCCCCATTATAAATAAATAAGGTATATAATATTAAATAAATTTTTTATCTTACTGATAAATATTAAATATCGAAAAATACATTGATTAATGATTAAAAATTAAATTTTAGATAATATATCAATCATATCAAAAAAAGAAGAGAATAAATGGATATTACAATTTAATGTTCAATAATAATGTATGATATTTGAAAATAAGGTTAAATAGGTAGACAATATAAATTAATATCGACGGATAATATCACTGAACTCCTCTATGATAGATGATGTTGATATAACATGGTGATATGATTCCCATGTTAATCCAATTCACATTAGGCCCTATAAATATATTCATCACCTATTTTTTATGTTATTTCATTTATAAAATATTTTAAAAAATGATTTATATGTATAATATTATATGATATTAGTGTTGATTTTTAACCAAATAAGATAAAAAAGTTAATGAATGATTTCATAGAATTATGGGTACTAAAAAGTAATAATGATTTTGATTTATTTGTAAACATTGTTTTATCACATTAAAAACAAATAACATAGACTATAAATTATTTTTTATTAACGTATGGAATCATAATCAAAAGTTAGTGAAATTCAACATATAAAATGAAGATCAATAATTGAAAATATGTGGGATTTATATATGGAGATATTTTGGTAGCATAATTGAAACAGAAAAGAAAATATTAAATGTGCACTATTAGAGAGAGAGTGGTATTATATAATCCCTAACGTATCATTTTAATAGGAAAGGAATAACTATGAACATGTGTATGTATAACAACATTAACTAACAATATATTATCAAAACATAATTATATGAATATAAATGAAAAGGTGAGAACCCTTAATGATATGTTTATTAATAATGATCTCGAGGAATCCTTATATTCATGGATACTCCAATAGAGAAATTTTAGAGAGGAGGAAATAGATTTTTTTTCAATTTTTTTGTGTGGAGAGGATTGATATATTAGGTTGGTGTATGTTAGTTTAAAAAGTGGAAAACAAATATTGTGTATTATAATTTAACATTAGGTAAGGGGTAACAATTGAATCTAATGAATGTTTTGTGATATAGTTATGATTTTTGTGATAGGAGGATAAATTATATGTGATTTTTTAAAAAAATATCAAACAATACATATATATATATTCTGTAAATAAATATTTAATTATTGAAACATTATAGGTACTTTAATTACCCATTGTCAGCATTATTAATCATGGCTACAATTTAACCATTGAAATTATTTTACTCAATGTAATAACCCATGTGAATGTAAATCTTTGAGTTTCTTATGGAAAACATTAATTTCAGTTAGTGGAAGGGTTTTTCTACTAACTATGGGTAGGAAGTGTATTTTGAGTTTTGAGTCAACTATAGTGGCTGTTTTTGGGAAATATTATATGGCCAAAAGGAGGTTTGGAGTTGTGGTTGGTTCATGAAATTGATCTTGGGAAACAATATTATCTTTTAGATTCATCCCTTAGATAATTTTGTCCATGTATGATTTTTTTTGGAATTTGGAAGAGGTGTTTTTTGTTACATGGGTGAACCAACTAGCATATTTCTTAGGGACAACCTTATGATTGGACACCAGGGAGTAATTGGACTCATATGAAGATTTTAAATAGGTAAATCATTTTATTGTTGTATCTCTACCAACTTTATTCCACAATCATCATATTTGACATCTTTTATCTAAGAGAAACCCCCACATGTTATCCATAAACTCTTGAATCATAGATGTATGCTGTAATATATTGGGTAGTTTTATATGTCTACACTTGATATCATGATCCTAATATATGGGATAACTCCACTTATATCCCACATTAAATTATTTTATTTTTTCAAATTAGGTAACTAATTAATGATTCTTCAATATAATGGTGGAATATTTCCATGATGATGGGGAATCCATTCATTCTATGTAGTTGAGACAATGTGTATTTCTCAACACTCATCGTTTTGGAGGAGGTATATCATTGGGTCTATTTTTCATCTGTACTAAACTAAATGTAATTTTTTGTCTTAGGTTCCCAATTATTGTTTATAGTGATTAGGAATGATTCAATGTCATAATTTAGGAACATACCTCTAGAGAAGGGATACTATCAGTTTAGCTACAACATTATTACCTAATGGGTAAATTTTCTTATATTATGTAGTAAATATAGATATTGAATTATTTGTATGTAGTAAGGTAATTAGTATTTGATTATAAATAATCTTTTTTTATTTTTTATGAGAGATAAGTAAATATTAGTTTCAAACATTGGTAATTTTTCTTATACGATCAGTTTTGTAGAAAACTATGATAGTGTTAAAAGTTTGGGATTTAAATGGATTATGGTGACCTACACATAAACCCATATTATTATTAAATTTGATGTCGGATTATTTGTATGTTTCAAATTTCATTCACCTGACTACATTGATGTTTAACTAATATCTTCTCTAAATTTTTTTCACTATTAAATATTTAATTATATGTGTTATAGAACTATTATATAATAAAGTTCTAATGAGAGAATCTAATCATCAAATAAAAATAATTTTTCTTAATGAAATTACATTGATCAAAATTTTTGAAATGAGAATATATATAATGTATTGGTTCTTATTTAAAATCTTTCAAACATTGATATATCATAGAATATGAAGTCATATTTTAAAATTATGGTTGTGAAATGGAATTTTCAAATCATTGGAACATGTGGATTGAGTTTTAAGAATTAAATGATGTCTTAAGGTTGATTTTTTCATTATCATTTGATGTTGGAATATATAAATAAATTTTAACACCCCAGGTAAATAAAGAGTATTCCATTTTCACATTTATCCATATTTGTGAATAAAATATTAATATAACTTTAAAGGGGACGCTATGCTCGATGGTGTACCCAACACACAACAACGAGTTTCTTGAGAATCTTACGTTGCACTCTAATAATAAAATAATATTATTTTAAATGGTAGTTAGCGCCTAGCTTTTGTGATGGCAGGAATGAATAGAACTAACTACAAAATGATTATATATGTTTTTCAAATATTTTTACTTTTTACAATAAATGTTAGAGGATTAATAATGCAAATGAATCCAATTTTAAGTGTAAACATTCTAATATTCTTTAAAAGGTCGATTAACCGCCTTTTGATGGAGAACCTCCTTTAAATACAAATTTTGACAATTTTATGTGTTATATTTGACAAAATAAAATATTTCTTTATAATCGGGACATCAAAATTTACTTTGTGTAAATTTTTTTCATTTTTCCGATAAAGTACATTTTTTAATGAATAGTGAAAATGTTGTATTTTAATTAAAAACCTCTTTTTAATCTAATAAATTTATATGATTAGATTATATTTTAAATTGGGTTTAAATTGAAATTTTAATATAATTTTACCATTAAATATAATGGCGGTCATTGGAATTAATATCACTTTGAAATTTGACTTAAACTAGTGTCAATCTTTTAATATATATTGTTTCATAAAAACACGCTATTTGTTCTGACAACGAGAATTAATTATTAAATTAATTAATGTAACTTATATGTTATGAATTTTTTAAAATAGATATCATTTTTGAATTCGGAATATCAAATATATCTTAGGGTGAATTTTTGGTAATTTTCTGAAAAACAACAATTTTTTGATGAATAGTGAAACCACTAAGTCGTACTTATAAAAACCGATTTTCTGTTTAAATGAAATTTTTCCACCTTTGTGTTTTGAATTTCAAAAATCCAACATACATGGTTTTCATGAATAAGTATAATGCGGTTCAATGGGATTAAAATAATTTTATTTGTGAATAGTAACTTAATAAGTTTTTAATTGCGATTAGAGGTAATTAGTGTAGTTTAAGGTAAAAATAATGTTTTAATAATATGAAATGACCTAGAAAAATGTCCTAAACTCATTGGATGTGTCATTTCCTACCATGAAAATCCATGGGTCAACTTGGGGACCCCATTGAGCCACTTTGATACGAAAATGACATAAATAACTTTTTATTTAAAGTTAAAATTAAAATGACACAAACATGAGTTATTTAACTAAAACAATTTTTAGATGGGGATATACAAGTCATATTTTTGACTATAAATAGTAATTTGAAAGATAAAAATCTTTCCTATATAATATTATTTTTTTATAATTTTTAGACTTTAACTAAATTAAATTATTTATGACATCATGATGATGCAGCAATGACCACATTATTTAACGATTTAAATAAAATGGAAGGATAATGTAAAATACAAGACCTAAACATGTCAAAAACCTATTGTATGGGTGGATTTAGAACCCTTATCACCTTATCCTAGAAACACATCAATGTGGGACCATTAAAATCCGAAACTCTTTCTAAAATAAAGTAACATTTCTTTACCTTCCAAGAGTGCCCCTCCCCTCCTCTTATTAAAGGCCCCCACCTCTACCTCCTTACCCACACTTCCAAAGCCTTTTTCTCCGCCAAAACCAGCCCATTTTGTCTCTCCAAATCCTTCTCTAACTCTTAGAAGCCTCGCTTTGGGCAGAAGTCTTCCCAAGGAAGCCTATGATCTCAAACCAAAGGGAGTTACCCGATTTTAAGGTAATGTCTTCACATGAGTCCTTTTGTTTTATTTTACATCTCCAACCCCTTAAACTATTTTTATTCATTTCTTTTGTAACAAATTCAGTATAATAAATATACTAGGATTATATTATAATTATTGTTAGATCTAAGCTTACACACAACTACATCTAATGGTTAAAGAACATACTGTTTCCGTGGATGACGAATTTCTGCCTCACGAAATGATGATTGTTCAATATCCTTTTAACACCTTCAAAGGTGGCCATTAAGATGTAACTATATTTATATATGATATATAATATGTTTATGTTTTCCTTAAGATTATGTATTTTTCATTTATTTCATACCTTTATGGCATCCATTATGGGTATACGTGATATCTTCATTTTAGGAAGTGCAGACTACCGCCCCCTCAAAGTGATTTGATTCGTTAATACTATATGTGGTATGTATAAAGGATATATTTAATGATATTATATGTGATACCATACTGGAATTAAAATACTATTATGTATCATTATTTTTTAATTCCATTAAATATGAAATAGAAATGGAAGCAGCGTTCATGCGTACGTACGGCTTACCGTCTCCATGAACGGTGCCTTTCATTTCTTAACTCTAAATGTTATGTAATATTA
This sequence comes from Viscum album, assembly GCA_963277665.1. Taxonomy (NCBI): domain Eukaryota; kingdom Viridiplantae; phylum Streptophyta; class Magnoliopsida; order Santalales; family Viscaceae; genus Viscum; species Viscum album. The sequence goes on along the minus strand of OY728143.1, from coordinate 1,090,896,981 downwards.
TAAATGAATGAAAATACTGGATATATATGATATATTTGATATCTACATCATGAATACAATTCTGGATATAATGGATATTTTACCACATGAACAACTTGTAATTATAAAGAGTTTATTTTTGACTCAAGTACCAATGATCGTTAAAACGACCGTTATTAGCTTAAATAATAACCTAGTGTTTGTGACATGGTAATAAGTGATATAAAAGAAATAATGAACTTGAAAAAGGTTCTTAAGGAAGTATAAATTAACTCAAGTTTATTATTCAGGAGATTAAAGAACGATCGAGTCAAGTCAGACCCGAGGTAAGGGATCCTACCCCTCTATTTCTTTTTAAGTACACTCTTTTATGTCATTTATTTTAAGCTCATAATTATTATGATTGAGATGTTCTTTTATATTAATCCTACTGTAATTTTTATTTTCATATGATGACAGACCTTATTTTCTCTCATCAATCCATTTTGGATGTTTTGAGTGGCGCTGTTTGGCTGCCGAATTTTCGTAAGGGATCCTACCCCTCTCTTTCTTTTTAAGTACACTCTTTTATGTCATTTATTTTATGCTAATCATTCTTATGATTGGGATGTTCTTTTATATTAATCCTAATGTAATTTTTATTTTCATATGATGAGAGACCCTATTTTCTCACATCAATCCATTTTGGATGTTTTGAGTGGCGCCGTTAGGCTGCCTTATTTTCGTAAGGGATCCTACCCCTCTCTTTATTTTTAAGTACACTCTTTTATGTCATTCCTTTTAAGCTAATATTTCTTATTATTGGGATGTTAATTTATATTTCTCTTACTATACTTTTTATGTTCATGTGATTAGAGACCCTATTTTTTCTGATCAATCCATTTTGAAAGTTTGAAGTGGCGTCGTTAGGCTGCCGAGCTTTCATAAGGGATTTTTCATCTCAATTTTAGTCCCGTGATATTTATGGTACATTTGCCACCATTTCCTTTGAGTGGTGTGTTTACTTCCCATTATTATACTCTTTGTGTAATATAATTTCATTTATGGGTATTTACATATTCTTTGTATGACCCTTCTTCAGTGGGGTGTACGTTTCGAAAGTTACCCAAGTTGGTAGAGATCCTTTCACCCTCCACTTTTTAAAAGACTTATTTTGTTATGTCTTTTAATTCACATACTATTATGTTGGGATATGTTATTAGATATCCTTATTGATGTAAATTTTATGACCAAGTGATGAGATACCCTTTTTATCTCTCATCAACCCTTTTTCAGAATTTTGAAGTGACGCTGTTAGGCTGTCGAATTTTTGCAAGGGAACTTCATTACCCAATTTTGATTCTTTGGGATAAACTTGTACTCCTTGAATATGTCGTTCTATGATTATGTGTGAATTTCCTCTAATTGTATTAAACTTAATACCCACTTATATTTCATGTATTCGTTTGTCACACATAATAATGTATTTGATTTATCCTTAATTCAAGGATACCATCTTTATATGGGACTTCGTCTCAATCTCCTTTCATTGAGGCATATTTTGTTTTATACACAACATTCTTTGATATGGTGTATAAACCCCTTTTACTTTTATGTTTATTCAAAAAGAATCTTTTTTATATGAAGCGTTTACTAAACGAAAAAATGGAATGTTTTTGTCATACATATGCGGTGACAATGAGTTTTCCACCGCCGTGACCATTATTTAAGTTTCGGCTTCCTCTATAAGCCATACCTTATTTTTAAAAGAAAAATAAATACCATGTTTTACTTTTCTTTTATTTTGGTATTGAAAATGGTTTTCATAATGTTTTTATCAATGTGTTGTATTGATATCTTGTTATTGAAAGGTGGAAATGTTATGTTTCCTTTATGCATGTTTTATGTGACAAGATTATGTCATGGTTCTTGGGAATTGTTATGAAGACGGGTGGTTCCGTGATAAAATAAGGGCGGGTGAGCACGATATAGCTCTCCAATGCATTGGGTAATGTGAATGAGTGAAACGTTATGGTTTCTTCGAAGAGATTTAGGGAATATACTGTGGTCGGTATTCCAAACGTAACCAAGAGGGTTACTCCCTACGTAAGAATGTTATGAATGACTCATGTTACCTTTATGTCTTATGATCTCTATGATTTATTCATGATTTTATGAGGTATGTTAAAGTGCTTATGTTTTATGGGTAAAGTATGATTTCATTCTTATGTATATATGAACTCATGTTTCCTTTCCATATTTTTATATCCCTTACTGAGCTTTTTATGCTCATCCCATGTTTTTTTGAAATGTTTTCCATATGTCAAGGGAAAGGTACATGATATGATGATAGGGTCAAGGAAGATTCAAGAAAGAATCCATGTTTTATTTTTTAAATATGTTTCCGTTCATGGGAAAAAAATAATACTATCTTTTCTGTAACCACTTTGTTTAAATGAGGAATGTAATGAAAGTTTTATGGTATAATTCTCTAAAACTCTAAACCTGAAAGATCCTCAATGTGTAATCTTGTAATAACTCAAGATTAAGTAAGGTTTAAGGCTGGGGCCTTAGAGTTGGTATCAGAGGTCGGTTTAGATAACTTTAGAGGTTAGGGTATTCTTTAAGAATAAGTTACATTACCATAATGGTTAGGATTTCAGAAAGAGTACTAGTTTTAGATAAATTGAATGAGTAATTATATCTTAGTGTTTATCATCCTCATTAGTACATGATGGTTTTGTTGATATACTCACACTAACCTTTTTGGTTTTAGTAAATGGATGGATCTAGCATGCAGTAATGTAACAGTGGATGTGAAGGAAACTGTGACATTTTTTTGAGAAAGCAACAGAATGATATAGGAGCTACAATGAGAACTCTTGTATTTATCCTCAACCAACTATCTGGAGGCATTATTGACCACCTAAACCTTGGTGATTTCTATAAGGAATCATATATGCGAGAAACAAATCCCTACGGAACTACAGGTAATAATAATAAAGGTAAGTGTGTTCAAAAACCTATGTGTCAAAGATGTGGAAAGAAACACCTTGGAAAATTTTTCAAAGGGACAAAAATATTCTATAGATGTGGAAATGAAGGTCATAAATCAAGAACCTGCCATGGAAAAAAGAAGCATCCAGTTGACTCGAGGAAAGGGAAAGATGTTATCTCTGAGGGATCAATTGAATGTTTTAAATGTGGTGTGCATGGTCATTATGCAAACACATGTCCTATGAATAAGTTTCGTGAATGGGATCACCAAGATCATACATATATTCGTTTACCAATACCTAATGTCATTCCGATTGAGGATGAAGAAACTGACAATGACCAATCAAAGTTATGGATTATTTCATAACTTTTGTTTTCCTATTTTGGAATCTTAGGATATGATTCAAGATTTTTTTTGTAGGAAAGAGGTATTTCAGAATAAGTTGGAAAGGAATGGTTAATGGATCATGAATAATTTTTAATGAGAAAGAAGTCAACATATAAGGGCTTCAAGAGTTATTGTGAAATTCTTAAGAGTATTAAGTCTCTTTTGATGATGGGGTTACATTAGAAGACTTTTTATAGTATGTGTAACCCTGATGTTTAATATATGAAAATTTTATTCAAGGAATAGTTATTTGTTCTATTTTGGACATAGTTATAAAGAACCATTTGGGATTATATAATCCTTACTTTTGAGGTAATTATGGGTTACAATATGTTATGATGGAAGTGAAAGCCATGAGATAAAATTGAGGTTAAATTATGTTATGGTTATTTTTGATGATTTTATCTCTTTTTTGGGGAATTATTTGAGAATAATATTGTTTTGGAAAAGGGAAAACACGCAGACCGTGTGACAACCCATCGCACCAGACAAAGCTGTGGGAATCGAACCCACAACCAAAGTGCAACTGGTATTTATCGCCTAACACTGGACTACGTGAAGTCCCTGGTTAGTTTGAATAATTCTTTTTAGTTATATGATTTTATGAATTAAGAGTAAGCTGATTTTGGGTTATCTATGGAAATTTATTAACCTATCATGGAGGATATGTGATTAGGTTAATTACATTTCAATACGAGACATGGAGAGTAACTGATGTTATTTGGAGATAAGTGTTAATTTATACCTAAAAAGACTATGCGACTAAATCCTTCAAATATTTGGGTTTCAATATTAGTTTGGTTTAATTTGAAGTATTTTATGGACAATTTGTTTATTGAATGGTCCTTGTTGAACTTTGGGTATTGTTTGATAAATGATGGAGATTAAGAATAGATTTGTTTTTTTAAAAAGGATTATCCTTTTTGGGTATTCTCTGATCTTGTACTAACCTTTTTCGTTTTGGTTTTCGTTAAGGTCTAAATATATGGGAAGTATATAGTTCCCTTTTTTGGATTAGGGGATTCTCTTGAATTTGATTATAGTACTCTTAATGTGAACAAGTCTTCCTAAATAATCGTCTTTCGGGGAAAGTATGAGTTTGTGTAAGAAATCTAGTAAAAGTTTAAATTCAACATGACAAGTATGTATGCTTCCATAAGATCAAAAATAAATTCCCCAATGATGAGTAACTTAAAACAAAAGTGTTGTCTGTTAAATTTTCCTACTTGGGAATCAAATACCGTTTAACCCATCACAAGTTTGTAATTTTCTTATGGTTAACTTTTTCCAAGACATGTTTACTATAACTCTCCATCAGAACATGACCCTTTTTTTTCCTCCATGTCCATATTTTCATACTTGGAATCCTAGTATGGGTTAACTTGGGTGACCTTTGAACGTATCTTTCTTTATATTAAAGTGACTGTTTTACAGACACTTGTTCCAATGTAGGATTTTCAATGAAGTTTCGAAGCCCAATTTTAAAATTGCGAGGATGAAATTTCCAAAAGGGGGAAGGATGTAACACCCTTGGTAAATAAAGAGTATGACATTTTCACATTTATCCATAATTGTGAATAAAATATTAATATAACGTTAAAGGTGACGCTATGCTCGATCGCGTACCCAACACACAACAACGAGTTTTTTGGGAATCTTACGTTGCACTCAAATAATAAAATAATATTATTTTAAATGGTAGTTAACGCCTAGCTGTTGTGATGGCGGGAATGAATAGAATTAACTAAAAAATGATAATATATGTTTGTCAAATATTTTTACTTTTTACAATAAATGTTAGAGGATTAAAAATGCGAATGAATCCAATTTTAAGCATAAACATTCTAATATTCTTTAAAAGGTCGATTAACCATCTTTTGATGGAAAACCAATTTTAAATCCCCCTTTGGACAATTTTATGTGTTATATTTTACAAAATAAAATTCTTCTTTAGAATCGGGATATCAAAATTTAATTTGTGTAAATTTTTGGTATTTTTCCGATAAAGTACATTTTTTTAATGAATATCGAAAAATGACGTATTTTAATTGAAAACCTCTTTTTAATCTAATTTATTTATATGATTATATTATCGTTTAAATTGGTTTTAAAGTGAAATTAGAATATATTTTTACCCTTAAATTCAATGGTGGACATTGGAATTAATTTCACTTTGAAATTTGACTTGAACAAGAGTCAATCTTTTGATATATATTGTTTCATAAAAACACGTTATTTGTTCTGACAGTGGGAATTAATTATTAAATTAATTAATGTAACTTATATGTTATGAATTTTATAAAATAGAAATAATTTTTGAATTCGGAATATCAAATATCACTTAGGGTGAATTTTTGGTAATTTTCTGAAAAACTTCAATTTTTTATGAATAGTGAAACCACTAAGTGGTACTTATAAAAACTAATTTTCTGTTTAAATGAAATTTTTCCACCTTTGTGTTTTGAAATTAAAAATTATGACATACATGGTTGTCATTAGGAAGTAAAATTTGGTTTAATGGGATGAAAATAATTTTTTTGGTGAATAGTAACTTAATATGTTTTTAATCGCGATTAGAGGTAATTAGTGTAGTTTAGGGTAAAAATAATGTTTTAAAAATATGAAAAGACCTAGAAACATGTCCTACCCTCCATGGATGTGTCATGGACGACCACTACAATCCATGGGTCAACTTGGGGACCCTATGGAGCTACTTTGGTAGGAAAATGACATAAATAACTTTTTTTAAAGTCAAAATTAAAATGTCACAAACATGAGTTATTTAACTAAAAAATTTTTTACATGGGGTTATACAAGTCATATATTTGACTATAAATAGTCATTTGAAATCTAATAATATTTCCTACATCATAGTATTTTTTTTATAATTTTTATACATTATATAAATTAAATTATTTATGACATCATCATGATGCAGCAAAGAACTCATTATATAATGATTTAAATAAAATGGAAAGATAATGTAAAATATAATACCTAAACATGTCCAAAACCTATTGGATGGAAGGAGTTCAAACCCTTATAACCTTATCCTCGAAACACATCAATATGGGACCATTGAAATCCTAGACTAATTCTAAAATAAAGTAAAATATCCTTACCTTCCAAGAGTGTCCCTCCCCTCCTCTAATAAAAGGCCCCCACCTCTACCTCCTTACCCACACATACAATGCCTTTTGATCGGCCAAAACTGCTCATTGTGTCTCTCCACATCCATCTATAACTATTAGAAGCCTCACATTGGGCAGAAGTCTTCCCAAGGAAGCCTTTGAGCTCAAACCAAAGGGAGTTACCTGATTTTAAGGTAATGTCTTCACTTGAGTCCTTTTGTTTTATTTTGCTTCTCCAACCCCCTAAACTATTTTTATTCATTTATTTTGTAACAAATCCAGTATCTTCAATATACTAGGATGATGTTATAACAAGGCTTCGAGCTAAACATACACACACCTACATCTAATGGTTAAAGAACATACTGTCTCCGTGGATGGCAAATTTCTGCCTCACGAAATGATGATTGTTCAATATACTTCTAACAGATTAAAATGTGGCCATTAAGATGTAACTATATTTATATATGATATATAATATGTTTATTTTTTACTTAAGATTCTGTATTTTTCATTTATGGCATACCTTTATGGATTCCATTATGGGTATATGCGATATTTTCATTTTAGGAAGTGCAGACTACCGCCCCCTCAAAGTGATTTGATTCATTAATACCATATGTGGTACGTATAAAGGATATATTTAGTGATATTATATATGATACCATAATGGAATTAAAATACTATTATGTATCCTTATGTTTTAATTCCATTAAATATGAAATAGAAATGGAAGTAGCGTTCATGCGTACGTACGGCTTACCGTCTCCATGAACGGTGCATTTCATTTCTTAACTCTAAATGTTATGTAATATTATAAATGCATGAATATACTTGATATATATGATATATATGATATCTAAATCATGAATACAATTCTTGATATAATGGATATTTTACCACATGAACAACTTGTAATTATAAAGAGTTTATTTTTGACTCAAGTACCAATGATCGTTAAAACAACCGTTATTAGATTATATAATAACATAGTGTTCATGACCTGGTAATAAGTGATATAAAAGGAAAAATGAACTTAAAAAGGGTTCTTAAGGAATTATAAATGTACTCAAGTTTATTATTCAGGATATTAAAGAACGATCGAGTCAAGTAAGACCTGAGGTAAGGGATCCTACCCCTCTCTTTCTTTTTAAGTACACTCTTTTAGGTCATTTCTTTTAAGCTCATCATTCTTATGATTGGGATGTTAATTTATATTAATCATACTGTATTTTTTATTTTCATCTGATGAGAGAACCTATTTTTTCTCAGCAATCCATTTTGGATGTTTTGAGTGGCGCCGTTAGGCTGCTGAATTCTTGTAAGGGATCCTACCACTCTCTTTCTTTTTAAGTACACTCTTTTATGTCATTTATTTTAAGATCATCATTCTTATGATTGATATGTTCTTTTATATTAATCATACTATAATTTTTATTTTCATATTATTAGAGACCCTATTTTCTCTCATCAATCCATTGTGTATGTTTTGAGTGGCGCCGTTAGGCTGCCGAATTTTCGTAAGGGATCCTACCCCTCTCTTTCTTTTTAAGTACACTCTATTAAGTAATTCCTTTTAATATCATCTTTATTATGATTGGGATGTTATTTTATATTAATCATACTGTAAGTTTTATGTTCATATGATGAGAGACCCTATTTTCTCTCATCAATCCATTTTGGATGTTTTAAGTGGCGTCGTTAGGCTACCGAGTTTTCGTAAGGGATTTTCATCTCACTTTTAGTCCCGTGAGATTTATGCTACACTTTCCACCATTTTCTATGAGTGGTTTATGTATTTCCCATTATTATACTCTTTGTGTAATATTATTTCATTTATGGGTATTTACATATTCATTGTATGACCCTTCTTCTTTGGGGAGTACTTTTTGAAAGTTACCCAAGTCGGTAAGGGAACCTTTCACCCTCCTCTTTTTAAAAGACTTATTTTGTTATGTCTTTTAATTCACATACTATTATGTTGGGATATTTTCTTATATATCCTTATTGACGTAAATTTTATGACCAAGTGATGACATACCATTTTTATCTCTCATCAACTCTTTTTCTTAATTTTTAAGTGACGCCGTTAGGCTGTCGAATTTTTGCAAGATAACTTCTTAACCCAATTTTGATTCTTTGGGATAAACTTGTACTCCTTGAATATGTCGTTCTATGATTATGTGTGAATTTCCTCTGATTGTATTACACTTCATACCCACTTATATTTCGTGTATTCATTTGTCACACATAATTATGTAATTGATTTATCTTTAATTCAAGGATACCGTCTTTGTATGGGACTTCGTCTCAATCTCCTTTCATTGAGGCATATATTGTTTTATACACAACTTTATTTTATATGGTGTATAAACTCCTTTGACTTTTACATTTATTCAAAAGGAATTTTTTTATATGAAACATTTACTAAAAGACAAAAGGGAATGTTTTTGTCATACGTATGCGGCGACAACGACTTCTCTGCCGCCGTGACCATAATTTGAGTTTCGGCTTCCTCTACAAGCCATACCTTATTTTTAAAAGAATTTTAAATACCATGTTTTACTTTTATTTTATTTTGGTATTGAAAATGCTTTTCATAATTTTTTTATCAATGTGTTGTATTGATATCTTGTTATTGAAAGGTGGAAATGTTATGTTTCCTTTTTGCATGTTTTATGTGATAAGATTATGTTATGGTTCTTGGGCATTGTTATTAAGACGGGTGGTTCCATGATAATCTAAGGGTGGGTGAGCCCGATATAGCACTCCAATGCATTGGGTAATGTGAAGGAGTGAAACGTTAAGGTTTCTTCGAAGAGATTTAGGGAATATAATGTGGTAGGTATTCCAAACGTAACCAAGAGGGTTACTCCGTACGTAAGAATGTTATGAATGCATCATGTTACCTTTATGTCTTATGATTTCTATGATTTATTCATAATTTTATGAGGTATGTTATAGTGCTTATGTTTTATGGGTAAAGTATGATTTCATTATTATGTATATATGGACTCATGTTTCCATTCCTTATTTTTATATCCCTTACTGAGATTTTTATGCTCATCCCAAGTTTTTTTGAAATGTTTTCCACTGGTCAAGGGAAAGGTACATGATATGATGATAGTGTCAAGGAAGTGTCAAGAAAGAATCCATGTTTTATTTTTTTAAATATGTTTATGTTGATGGGAAAAAAAGAATACTATCTTTTATGTAACCACTTTATTTAAATGTGGAATGTAATGCAATTTTTATGATCTAATTCTCTAAAACTCTAATCCTGAAAATATCCTCAATGTGTAATCTTGTAATAACTCAAGATTAAGTAAGGTTTAAGGCTGGGTCCTTATATAAATCATGTCATGTTCCACAATGGTTACAATATGTGATGTTTTAAAAGTGTCAATTCTATAATTGGAAGGGTTGATCCCATCACTACATAGTGATGCTATTTTCTCTATATAGGATTAAAGTGGACATTTATAAAAGGTTTAATTTTTAATGATAAATCATTAAATAGAAACTTTTTAATGGTAAAAGTTGAAGTTCCCAGTCCGGATCCAAGTATCACTAAGATGGGGGGGGTTGAATTAGTGATATCTTTTTCTTTTTTATGTTTCCTTATTTTTAAAACAACCTTAAAATTCTGTAAAAGAGATTATTCCCTACTAAATATAGACAACCACATGAACATAAGATTTACAGGGTTCACCACTCAACTAGAGTAGCTACATCATTGGTATGGTATGAAAAAAACTAGTACCACACAATACACAAGAAAAAAATCCATTGATGTGGAATTCAACGAGTAGGATATTTCCTTACACTCATGTAACACATTGAAAACAATAAAATAGTGTGTGTACTACCTCTTAGAAAAACTAGGTTAAAACAATGTTTTTTTCATCTTGATGAATTTTCCAAAATCAAATATTTCAAAACAATTCCTCACATTCTATCATAGAAGATGGAAAAAACCTCCTTGGGAAAACAGCTTGCACACCTACCTGCTTGTGCACCACTAACTACTTGTGTGACACTATTTTTCACAACTCACAACTTGTCCTCAAACATTGTCGTATACACATAAAAATTCTTGAACAGAACTCACTGCTTGTGCGCCTCTTAGATCTTGCGGGCCACTTCTTCTTGTGTTCCACTCTACTAGTGATCCACGCTACTTGCGCTCCTCCTACTTGTGCACCTATTAAATAACTCTTCACATGCACGAAACATCAGCTTGTCTGCCACTTTATACTACATATGGGCTCAAAGATCCTATTTTCTCTAAATTGTTCAACATAGAAAATTGAGGAGGGTAGTCATATATTAATATAAATTTTGGTGACTTTTGAACCACAAACACTTGTGCTCCATTCCTTCTTGTACACTTCTCCATAACCTATGCACCGCTCCATCGCTTGTGTGTCGCTCCATCACTTGTGCTATGCTCTACCACATGTGTGACACTCCATCACTAACACACCACTTTCATTCCATTTTCATATTTCGATAAGGTTATGTTGAAATATTAATTACGCACAACATACCCTTACACACCGTTTATACTTTCACCACAAATGTACACACCACATTATTTCCATTGTCATGTTTTGATGAGATGATTGAAACGAGACTTTCACTCATCTTATACTTGAGTTCCACTTATACTTTTGTTCCATACTTGTGCGCCACATATACTTTCAGGCCACTTTCTCTACTTTGCCAATAAACATTTATTTTCTCATCTAATCCTTCATGAAGATTGAATCATAAGTTATAAAAAATATGATATTTGTGAAATAAAAATCCAAAATGCATCATCATAGTTTTCTAAGTCTTTTACAAAGTGAATTGATTTATCCTCTTTTACAAAACAAATACTACACTCTACAAAATAAAATTATTCAAACTTCATTATCCATCCAACTTGGTCCCAAAAATATGCCCCTTTTGATTTTGTTTTCAAACAAGATTCATAAATCACTGAACATTGTAACCTTAGGAAATGAATTACTTGCCAACAATTCTAAATTTGTAACCTCAATTAATGGATTACATATGATCAAATCTAAGGATCATGAATTAACTAATTTAAGGATACATGAATTTTGGAAATCCAAAACCATGCTGTCAAAATGTAGTGACTATGAAATTTCATGATCATATCTCATCACCTTTAATTATAACATCTTCCAAGATTCTACCACAACATTCTTCAATTAATCAATTTTCCTAGAATACAGAAACAATGATTCATACAACCTCTCTAACAAATAGTTAGAATAGATCACACATATACCTTCGGGATTCACTGCATACCCACAACCCCCCTTTATGAATTCTTCCATAAGGATACTTTTATGAAACAATTCTCCCCCTTGGTAACACTATACAAAGGTAATATGAGAGTGGGGATAGGAACACATACCTCAACATTGATTACAAGGTGGTTGGACACCCATTTAGAAAATGGTTGCTTCGGTAATGGTTTTGTAAATTTGGCAGCAACTTGTTATGATGTAGGAATGTACTCCACATACAATTCATTATTCTCCACCAGCTCTTTGATTAAGTGGTACATTATGCAAATATGATTTTAATGAGAATGTTGAACCAAGATCCTTGTAAGATTTATTGCACTCTAATTATCACATCATAAGAGTAAGTTTAACTTCACTTCATAAAGTAGATATTCACATCATCATAACTCAGCATTTACCATGATAAAAATTACTGAATTATATTCTATTATATGCTAAAAAAGAGTATTTCCCCAGAATGAAAACATTACCCGATGTGGGTCTTCTATAATCAACATTTCCCACCCAATCAACATCTAAATACACAAACAAATTAATAATTTTTGTGCCATCATACTTGATTCCATAAATTTTTGTCACTCTAATATATCTATGAATCCATATTCCAGGAAATAAATTTGATTCTTTATGATCACTCTGAATCCTTACGCATAAGGTAACAACATAGAAAATTATAGGTCTTTATGAAGTCAAATATTATAAACATCAAATCTGCTTTTGAATGTCATTTTCATCAACTTCCTGGCGTTCTTCATCTTTAGATAAAATGGTCCCCACTGAAATTGGTGTGGAAACTAGTTTCATATTTTCCATGCCAATCATCTTCAAATTTTCCTTAGCATACTTTTCTTGTGAAAGAAAAATGTGGTTCCTCTTCTATATGATTTGTAACCCCAGAAAGCATTTCATTTCTTGTAACATGGACATCTCAAAAATATTCTTCATCTCTTCTGAAAATATTTCACAAGGTCTTTCATCATTTTCAACAATGATAACGTCATCAACATAAACAATTACAATGACAGAATACTCCTGACCTTCCATGATGTAAAGATTGTTGTCGACTATTCTTTTATTGAAATTCACCTTCATTAAACATGTATATAGTTTTGAATACCATCCCCTTGGAGATTTTCTAGCCAATATAATTCTTTCTTTTTCTTACACACATATCATTCATTATTCCCATGAAAAAAGTCTCATGTTTTTTGAATGTAAACTTCTTCATCAAGATTTCCATTTCGACATGTGGACTTCACATCCATTTGAAATTTTTTGCAACCTCATTGTGCAACATTAGCATGAAATATTCTAATTATTCTAATCAATCCATTTGAGATAAAGTATCATCAAAAGAAACACATTCAATTTCTGAGTAACCTTTGAACACTAATCTTTCTTTTTTCATTAACACATCCCCTTCTTCCTTTATCTTGTTCTGAAAAATCCATTATGACGAAAAACATTTTTTTCATCTAACTTGGGTACGATTTCCCATGTATCATTATTTTATATTTGATCAAGATCTTCATTCATAGCCTGAATCTATTCCGAATTCTAAAAAGCTTCATTTACATAATTTTTATCCACTTTTTAATACAAAGAAGTATGGGTAATGACACTTGTTGTTCTACTTGTTTTAACCCTCTGGTGTTGATCACAAATTATGTTCTGAGACTCCACTTTCTTCCACAACATATGATAAGTTGTTCGATTTTCATCCTCACCACATGAAATTTCTGAGTATGTTTCTTTTTCTTCAGTAATATTACCACTTTTAGTAGAATTATTATAATCGTTTACAAGACTCTCCTTATCCTTCTAAACTTATATATCATCAAAAGTATGTTTTTCATTATTAATATTTTCATAAACATTCACATCATTAGAATCAATAATTTTTGATTTTTATATGTGGAAACATCGGTATCCTTTTCCTTCTAAAGAATAGCCAGGAAATATTCCTTCAGCTTCTCTTTGATCCATAGATCCAAGTTTTACACCCTTTTTATTTATGATCCATGAACTCCCAAAAACTCATAAGTGTTTAAAACTCGGAGTTATTTCATAAAACATTTCAAATTTATTTATATAAGAATGTGGACTATAGAAACATCTTTTTGGAGTATACACTATATTACTCATGGATTTCCTCAAAAAATAATGAGAGAGACCATGTTCAAGTAACAATGTTCAGCCCATTTCAACCATACTTCTATTCTTCCTTTCAGCAACCCCATTTATTTGAGGTGTGCATGGTGAACTAATGTCATGAAAAATTCTATGTTTCTAAATGTAACATTAAAACTCTTCATTCTTATTATCACCACAATTAATTTTTCTCAAATTCTTCCCTAAATACTCACATTCCATCTCTTCTTTCATCCCGAATATCTTAAACAGTTTCCGATCATTTGACTTATGTCTCATGTACATAACACACATAATGTTAGTAATGTCATCAATGAATATAATGTAGTAATTATCTCCATTTGATGATTTAATTCTCATTAGACCATAGATATCATTATTTATAACTTCCAAGGGTTGTTTTGAACGAATGTTAGCTCTCTTATGCATCGAATTTGTAATCATCCCTTTTTCACAAATAGTGCAACACCATTCTAATCTTCTTGATAAATCAGCAAATCAGGGACACATTCTCACATTGATAACTTTCACATGTTTTTATGACATATATATTCATGCCTTTTATTCCATAATTTATTTTCATCTACCATGCCAATGTAACAAGAGTTCTATAATTCACCAACTTTGAAAATGTTCCCTTTTGTATGTTGGCCTATTATAACAACCTTTCATTCATTTTCTCTTTTCACAAAAAAAACCCATCTTTTCTAAAGATATCTTCTTCCCCTCATCACAGAGCTGTGAAAAAGTTAGAAGATTATGTTTCAACTAGTAATCATATAAGGTTTTCCTAGGTTTCATTTTATCTTTCTTGATGATGGCTTATCCAACACCTTTGATCATCATAGATTCATCATTTAAAAATGTAATTGTTCCTTCTTTGAAGACTTTCACATTCTTCCACAAAATTATCTCTCCGATCATATGAGAAGAACTTTCACAATCAAGAATCCATGGATGTTATCCTTTTGTAGCATCCAAGGCGGTTTCTACAACAAGTTTAACGACCCATACTTTACATACATTGCTAATACTTCAAAATTGAAGCACACTTATTACAACATATGACAAAACCGCAAAGGACCGTATAGGTATAGTTTCTTTAGAAACTGGGAAACATAAACAACTGGTTCATAAATCTTCAACAGTGTATCCCATTTATTTCATCATATCTAGGGTCCCTTTTAGCATATTCTACTTAATATCCATTTTCCTGGCCTGGGGAAAAGAAAACATAAAAGGGTGAGCTCAAATGCTCAGCAAGGGCAAATAAAGGAAATAAAAATCATATCATATCTTTTTGAAAATCATAACCTGCAAAAGAGATCATAATATCTTAACATGGAATAAATCATAGAAGTGAAAATGAGATCCCCATAATCATAACATGAAACTTGAAACTTTTTGGCATGCACACATAATCATGGAAAATCATTTCTTGTTAGTCATGACTCACTGCCAAGACTATCTTAGTGGACAAAGTCTCTTTCTGAATCGAGTAACCCTCGTTTCAGTCCTGTTTCACTGAACCGGTATAACCTACCGTTCCAGCCCTGTCTATCTCATGAGATATAAACTCTTTACCCAATGCATTGGAGGGAGATATAGGTCCCACCCATCTTATAATGAATCCTTTCTTATGTGTGCCACATAATCATAAATCATACATCATCACATAACCCATGTAATAAAAATGGGATTCTTAAACAAGATGACATCATAAAACAATTCATATAAGATAAAGGAATTCCTAAAAATGTTTCCATCACATCATAATCAAATCCATGTAATAATAGGGATAAAAACTGAACCCTTTTATTATCTTAGATGGAAAATAATTTTGATAAAATACTTGAACTGCATTCTTGAGGAAAATATCCTTTCTACTTCAAAAACACTTTTCTTTTCTTAACATGTCATACAATTATAAACTAAAAGAAGTTGATTAAAAATAAACTTGGAAACTTATAAGGGAATATTCTTGGAAATAATGTTTTAAAAATCCATTCTTGCCTTATAAGTTAAAAAAACATTCTTCGTTCTTTTGTCGGAAAAGTCAAAAAGTATCTCGTACGAAAAACGACAAAAGATTCCTTTCATACATATTACTAAAAACTCACCGAAGGGTATAAATGGATTTAAACAATTGTAGGTGGATGGAAATAATATTACATATTGATGAAACATGGATGTGGATGATAAAATACACCCCAGTAAATACTTACGAATAAACAATCTCGGATAAAAATGAGATTGTGATATTTCCCTTACCTTAGGTCCAATTTTCTTTGTACGTGTCCGAAGCTCCTGTATAATGGTTTAAATAATGTTATTGACTTATTACAGAATCATACATATTGATATGATATCATATATGGTCATATTCTTAGCTTCTTGTTAGTAATATTTCATTGTTACTTGTTACTCGGGTCTTTATTGTCTTTTGTTCTTATGCGTGTTTTGCCGAATAAATTCTTATTCTTATTTTAAGGTTATAGATAACTTATATCCAGAATGGTATTAGTGTAACATATATCATATTTATTCATTAAATTCATTTATATAATTACTATGTAATGATGATCATGTAGAATGAGTCGCATCACACCGTGGAGACGGTATTCCGTACGTACGCACGAGTGATGATATCATTCCTATGATCGTGGAATTGTATTGGAGTATATATATATTATTTCAGTATCAATATTACTTTATAATAATCATAAATAGTTACTCATTACACCATTATACCCATCCTTGTAAGGTGGTGGTGGAAAATAGATTACACCACGGCGTGGAGACGGTATTCCGTACGTACGCACGCGCGGTGATTTCATTTTTCCGTAGGATGGATAGAAGGTGAATTAGGGTTGTTTCATATTTATAATAACATATCAGTATGTAAGTAATACTGATGTTATTACTTTATCATTAAACAACTAAAGAAGAAGAAGTTGAAGAAGAAAGAAATTGAAAAGATCGGTAATGGATATTACCTCTTCTTTGGAACGCTTCTTTGAATCCTCCACTTAGGGAACTAATATTGGTATTTGAAGAAGACCAGGACCTCTAGGATTATTCTAGGGAAGTGGAGAGGAGAAAATGGCAGGGGTTGGACGAGCATGAGTGCTCAATTTGGTGTGAGGAGGAGGGGGAGGAGGTGCCCTTTTATAAGGGAGGAGAGGGGCACCTTAGGAATATCTCAAAATATTATTTTATATTAAAGTCAAAATCGGTTTATAATGGTTCCAAAGGGTCTTATTTCGAATCTAAAGTGGGAAAGGTTCGGAATCATATCAACAAATAGGATTTAGACAAGTTTAGGGTATTATTTTAACCTTATCAATTAGATTTAACTCTAAGTTAAATAATTTAACTTTCACCGTGTCTTTTTGTTTTCTTTCACTATATGGTTAATACACTTACTATAACATGACAATCGAACCCTAAATTGTTTATTATTAATATATATATCCTTATCTAAGTCATTTGGCCGAACTGTAGATTTTTAGGAATAAAATAACAATTAATAATATAATATTCGATTTAAAAACTATTTTGTGTCAATTTTGACACTATTTGATATATGATTTTTGTGAAAGTCATAACAGAATTATATGTTCGAACCGAGTAGATTAAATCAACACTAATATATCATAGTAACCTAGAAAATTAGTGGAATTCACAAAAAGTCTCAAATTACATTTATTTTGGTGTTTATAACATCAATTATGTCAATATTTCATTAATAAGATAATTACTGTATCATCATTGTGTCATAAATAAATTAAATTATTTAATGTCTAAAAATTACAAATAAAATACCATTATGTAAGAAATCTTTTTATCTTTCTATTGAATATTTATAGTCGAATTTATCTTATGTATAACCCCATATTAAAAATTATTTACTTATTAAACTTTGATTTTAACTATTTTAACTCTTCTTTAAATAAATTAATAATAAATGTCCTAATCTAATCCAAGTGGGCCTAAATGGTCATATTTTACTCCTAAGTTTGTTTTTGGTCGAATTACACTTGTCCAATAGAATTAGGACATGTGTTAGGGTAATATATTTACCCATAGTTACCCAATTTACTATTAACCGTGGTTAAAATATTAAAAAGTTACTATTCACCAAAAAATTATTTTTATCTCATTGAACCACATTTTACTTACTGATATCAACAGTGTCTGTCGGATTTTCGAAATTCCATTCATAGAAGCGGTAAAATTAAGTTTTATGCAAAATTTAGTTTTTAACCTACCACTTAGTGGTTTCACTATTCATCAAAAATTGAAAGTTTTCAGAAAAATACCAAAATTTCACCCTAGGCTAATTTCGGTATTCCGAATCCAAAAATGAAGTCCATTTTGAAAAATAAAATTTAAAAAATTTCAAAAAGTGGTTATTACTATTCATAACAGCTAGTTTTAATAATATTTTAATCGCATATCGTTGTTTAGTGAAACTCAGTATTGCGTACGACGCAAGCTATCAAGGAAGGTCGTGATTGCGTTTAAAGTAAGCCAAGAAAGTGTGTAGTGAAAGATTACTTTGATGATATAAAAATATTACTCATAAAAATCTCTGGTGTTACATTCTACCCCCCTTAAAAAGTATTTCTCCCTCGAAATTCATCACATTGTAACAAACAGATGAGGATACTTCTCCCTCATCATATCCTCAAGCTCCCATGTAGCTTCTTCAAGTTGGTGGTTCCTCCATAAAACTTTTACCAATCAAGTGGTCTTGTTTCGTAGGACTTTTTCGCTACGATCCAGAATCTATATCGGCTGTTATTCATAAGAAAGATCTTGCTCCAGCGGTACAACTTCTGAGCTGAGTACATGTGAAGGATCAGGTATGTACTTTCTCAGGAGAGATACATGGAAAACATCGTGAACTTGAGAGAGATTCGGTGGAAGCGCCAATCGGTAATCTACCTTTCCAACACGATCTAGTATTTCAAAAGGACCGATATATCTAGGGCTCAACTTCCCCTTCTTTCCAAATCTCATAACCCTCTTCCAGGGAGATATTCGTAAGAACACTTTATCACCCACTTCAAACTGTAGGTCTTTTCTTTGGTTGTCGGCATAACTTTTCTGTCGACTCTGAGCTGCTCTTATGTGTTGTTGAATAGATCTGACCTTTTCTGCCATTTCATCAACGAGATCAGGTCCTAATAGCTTTCTTTCCCCAACTTCATCCCAGCAAGTTGGAGTCCTGCATTTCTTTCCATAGAGAGCTTCATAAGGAGCCATCTGAATACTGGAGTGAAAGCTATTATTATATGAAAATTCCACCAAAGGTAGGTGTTGATCCCAACCTCCTTTGAAATCCATAGAGCAAGCTCTCAAAATATCTTCTAGGGTTTGAATTGTTCTCTCAGACTGACCGTCTATCTGAGGATGATAAGCAGTGCTGAAACTCAACTCTGTATCCAGAGTATGCTGAAGACTTCGCCAAAACTTCGAGGTAAATCTCGGATCCCGATCAGATATAATAGAAAGTGGTACTCCATGCAATCTTACCAGTTCCTTTACATATATCCTGGCAATCTGATCTAGAGAGAAATCCTCTCTAATAGCAATGAAGTGTGCAGACTTTGTAAGACGATCAACTATGACCCAAATAGCATTATTGCCTTTGGATGTTTTAGGAACTCCTGTGACAAAGTCCATAGTTATGTTTTCCCATTTCCATTCGGGTATGGGTAATGGTTGTAACATCCCCTTAGACTTCTGTCTCTCAGCTTTAACTTGTTGACAAACCAAGCATCGAGAGACATATTCAGCAACATCTCTTTTCATGCCATCCCACCAGAAGTACTCTTTCATGTCCCTATACATCTTCGTACTTCCAGGATGAATAGAGAATGAAGAACTATGAGCCTCATCCAGCAGCTCCTTTAATTCGGGGATGGAAGGAACACAAACCCGATTCCTGAACTTTATCATCCCATCACAATCAAGGTTGAATTCAGGAACATTTCTCACCTACTTTTGTAACTCGACATCTTCTTTTTGTGCCTCTTTAATCTTCACATGTATATATGGTTGAACATTCATTTGAGAAAGATAAGATTTTTCCCCTTCCATTATAATTCCAAGATCCATCCTTTGTAAATCCATAAATATTGGATCTTTTGTGATCCTCATCATGGATAAACTAGCATGGTATTGTCGACTTAATGCATCTGCCACCTTGTTTGCTTTCCCAGGGTGGTAATGGATTGAGCAGTCATAATACATAATCAGCTCCAACCATCTTCTTTGGTGCATATTCAGCTCCTTTTGTGTGAAAATATACTTTAAACTTTTATGATCAATATAAATATCACACCTTTCACCATAAAGGTAATGCCTCCAAATATTTAATGCAAAGATTACCGTAGCCAACTCCAAATCATGTGTTGGGTAATTTTGCTCATGGATTTTCAACTGCCGTGAGGCATAAGCTATCACCATATCATTTTGCATAAGAACACACCCCAATCCCTTTTTGGATGCATCACTGTAGATCAGAAACCTTTCTCCACTACAAGGCAGTGTGAGCACAGGTGCACTGGATAACCTTCTTTTCAACTCCTTGAAATTCTCTTCACATTCCTCTGTCTAGACAAACTTAACCCCTTTCCGAGTCAACTTGGAGAGTGGATTAGATAATCGTGAAAAATCCTTTACAAAACGTCGATAATATCCAGCCAAACCAAGAAAACTTCGGATCTCAGTTACTGTTGTTGGTCTTGACCATCTTTCGATAACCTCTGTTTTTGCTGGATCCACAGATATCCCCTCTTTTGAGATTATGTGACCCAAAAATGCAACTTTTTGAAGCCAAAATTCACACTTGGTAAATTTGGTATAAATCTTCTCCTTTCTCAGGGTCTTCAATATAATTCTCATGTGATCTTCATTCTCTTCCTTGCTCTTTGAATAGACAAGAATATCGTCTATAAACACTACAAAAAATTGATCAAGATAGTCTTTAAAGACTCTATTCATTAGATCCATGAAGATAGCAGGGGCATTAGTAAGACCAAATGGCATCACTATAAATTCATAGTGTCCATACCTTGTACGAAAAGCCGTCTTTGGTATATCCTCCCTTTTGACCCTTAATTGATGATACCCTGAACGAAGATCAATCTTGGAAAAGTATTGAGCTCCGCGTAGTTGGTCAAATAAGTCATCAATGCGTGGGAGAGGATATTTGTTCTTGATAGTGATCTTGTTAAGTTCTCAATAATCAATGCAGAGTCTCATTGATCCATATTTCTTCTTAACAAATAGAACAGGTGCTCCCCAAGGTGACACACTAGGGCGTATGAATCCCTTATCAAGATTCTCTTGGAGTTGCTTCTTCAATTCCTACAACTCAGTTGGGGCCATTCTATATGGTGTCTTTGAAATAGGCAAAGCACCCGGTACGAGTTCTATTGAAAACTCAACTTCACGATTTGGTGGATGACCCGGTAATTCCTCCGGAAAGACATCATCAAACTCCCGTACAATGGGCATATTCTTAATCGTGAGTTTCTAACCAACCATTTGTGATAAATAACCTTAATTTAGTGGAATCAATACCCATAAGATGGAAGAAATTTCCACTGGAAGGTTATGTTCATCCTTGCATTGATATACGATCGTAGATTGATCTGGAATATGAAATGTGACTTCCCTTATTTGGCAATTGATATGAGCTCCATGTAGAGAAATCCAATCCATGCCATGAATCACATCAAATTCCACTAAAGGAAGGATCACAAGATTTAAGGGAAGCACTTTCTCACAAACTTCGATCGGAGAAGAATTATAAACTTTTGATGCGACTGTTGTGCCATTAGGTGTTGTCACAGCTAACTCAACATCTAATTGTTGAGGTAATATGGTGATACCTTTAGAAAATTTTTCAGAAATAAAAGAGTGGGTGGATCCAGAATCAAATAAAACATTTTCTACTTTAGAGTGGATGGTAAGTGTACCTTTCACCACTTCGTTATCGTATTCCACATCGCTGATAGAAATTTCATGTGACTTTCCTTTGTCTTTAGCCTTAATATTTTGTTGACTTCGACCATCATCATCAACCCTTGGATTTGGGCATTGATTGGCATAATGCCCCATCTCCTTGCAGTTGAAACATTGAAGTGTAGTAGGTTCATTCTGTGTATCCCTTCCTTTGTTTGCATCATTAGACATCTTCTTCCCATTATCGCGGCATTCAAATGCCCGATGACCTTCCTTTCATCCTTTAAAACATTTACTTGTCCCATTAAGACAACTCCCTCCATGTTTCTTTCCACACTTTCAGCATAAGGGAAAGTTCATCTTCTTTTCAGTGTGCTCTTTAGATTTTCCTTTGAATTCCATCTTCCTCTTCTTATCCAACCCATGTGACTGATGGGTTACTCCAATCTCCATCTCGACTTTGAGAGCACATCGAACGATTTCCTCGTAGCTATTGAAGTCCCTTATGGCTAACGCCCTTCGAAGACTTGGTTTTAAGACACTAAAGAATCGATCGATCTTACTCTCAGGTTGGATAATAATACCAGAAGAGTACCTTGCAAGTCTTGTAAAATTTGCTTCATAGGTACCAAGAGATTCATCATCCCTCTGCTTCAGTTCAAGGAACTCTTTCTCCATCTTTGTTCGGAGAATACGAGGGAAGTACTTATTGAAAAATAAGTTCTTGAACTCGTCCCATTCCATAGACTCAATTTCATCCAGTTTCCTCGTATTCTTAATAAGATTCCACCATTGATCAGCATCTCCTTCCAAACGATACACTGCTTGGATGACTTTATCATGTTCAGAACATTGAAGAACTGAAAATATATTTTCAGTAGTACTAATCCATTGTTCAGCAACTAATGGATCAGTAGACCCACTGAAAGAAGGCGGACGCTGCCTCATGAAGGATTCAACAGAATGTTGCTCCTTCCTTTGCTCGTTTGGAAGTCCTGCATGATTCATAGCTTGAGAAAGTTTTCTGAGCATGGCTAATAGATTTTGCATTCCATCTCCCATATCGTTTGGTTGCTCAGGGGGACAATCATTGCATTGCCCATCGCATTCCACATTAACACGGTTCCTTCGGGTTCCAGCCATTTACTAAAACCAAGAAGAATAGTGTGAGCAACACTAATTATAATAGGAAAACCACATAATCAAGAATAAAATTTCACACTTAAGGTCTTATCCTAGGGTATTCATGGCCATTTCTAAAACACTAAGATTGTGTTCTATGCTTAGACTTATCTTTAGGGTTCTTACTAAGGATTTCACATCCTAGTTTCCATAGGTTGACTATACCTTTCCTCTGATACCAACTATAACGACCCATACTTTACATACATTGCTAATACTTCAAAATTTAAGCACACTTATTACAACATATGACAAAACCAAAAAGGACCGTATAGGTATAGTGTCTTTAGAAACTGGGAAACATAAACAACTGGTTCATAAACATTCTACAGTGTCTCCCATTTATTTCATCATATCTAGGGTCCCTTTTTTCATATTCTACTTAATATCCATCTTCCTGACCTGGGGAAAAGAAAACATAAAAGGGTGAGCTCAAATGCTCAGCAAGGGCAAATAAAGGAAATAAAAATCATATCATATCTTTCTGAAAATCATAACCTGCAAAAGAGATCATAATATCTTAACATGGAATAAATCATAGAAGTGAAAATGAGATCCCCATAATCATAACATGAAACTTGAAACTTTTTGGCATGCACACATAATCATGGAAAATCATTTCTTGTTAGTCATGACTCATTGCCAAGACTATCTTAGTGGACAAAGTCCCTTTCTGAATCGAGTAACCCTCGTTTCAGTCCTGTTTCACTGAACCGGTATAACCTACCGTTCCAGCCCTGTCTATCTCATGAGATATAAAATCTTTACCCAATGCATTGGAGGGAGATATAGGTCCCACCCATCTTATAATGAATCCTTTCTTATGTGTGCCACATAATCATAAATCATACATCATCGCATAACCCATGTAATAAAAATGGGATTCTTAAACAACATGACATCATAAAACAATTCATATAAGATAAAGGAATTCATAAAAATGTTTCCATCACAACATAATCAAATCCATGTAATAATAGGGATAAAAACAGAACCCTTTTATTATCTTAGATGGAAAATAATTTTGATAAAATACTTGAACTTTATTCTTGTGGAAAATATCCTTTCTACTTCAAAAACACTTTTCTTTTCTTAACATGTCATACAATTATAAACTAAAAGAAGTTGATTAAAAATAAACTTGAAAAAATATAAGGGAAGATTCTTGGAAATAATGTTTTAAAAATCCATTCTTGCCGTATAAGTTAAAAAAAACATTCTTCGTACTTTTGTCGGAAAAGTCAAAAAGTATCTCGTACGAAAAACGACAAAAGATTCCTTTCATACATATTACTAAAAACTCACCGAAGGGTTAAAATGGATTTAAACAATTTTAGGTGGATGGAAATAATATTACATATTGATGAAACATGGATGTGGATGATAAAATACACCCCAGTAAATACTTACGAATAAACAATCTCGGATAAAAATGAGATTGTGATATTTCCCTTACCTTAGGTCCGATTTTCTTTGTACGTGTCCGAAGCTCCTGTATAATGGTTTAAATAATGTTATTGACTTATTCCAGAATCATACATATTGATATGATATCATATATGGTCATATTCTTAGCTTCTTGTTAGTAATATTTCATTGTTACTTGTTACTCGGGTCTTTATTGCCTTTTGTTCTTATGTGTGTTTTGCCGAATAAATTCTTATTCTTATTTTAAGGTTATAGATACCTTATATCCAGAATGGTATTAGTGTAACATATATCATATTTATTCATTAAATTCATTTATATAATTACTATGTAATGATGATCATGTAGAACGAGTCGCATCACACCGTGGAGACGGTATTCCGTACGTACGCACGAGTGATGATATCGTTCCTATGATCTTTGAATTGTATTGGAGTATATATATATTATTTCAGTATCAATATTACTTTATAATAATCATACATAGTTACTCATTACACCATTATACCCATCCTTGTAAGGTGGTGGTGGAAAATAGATTACACCACTGCGTGGAGACGGTATTCCGTACGTACGCACGCGCGGTGATTTCATTTTTCCGTAGGATGGATAGAAGGTGAATTAGGGTTGTTTCATATTTATAATAACATATCAGTATGTAAGTAATACTGATGTTATTACTTTATCATGAAACAACTAAAGAAGAAGAAGTTGAAGAAGAAAGGAATTGAAAAGATCGGTAATGGATATTACCTCTTCTTTGGAACGCTTCTTTGAATCTTCCACTTAGGGAACTAATATTGGTCTTTGAAGAAGACCAAGACCTCTAGGATTATTCTAGGGAAGTGTAGAGGAGAAAATGGTAGGGGTTGGCCGAGCTTGAGTGCTCAATTTGGTGTGAGGAGGAGGGGGAGGAGGTGCCCTTTTATAAGGGAGGAGAGGGGCACCTTAGGAATATCTCAAAATATTATTTTATATTAAAGTCAAAATCGGTTTATAATGGTTCCAAAGGGTCTTATTTAGAAGCTAAAGTGGGTAAGGGTCAAAATCCTATCATCCAAAAGGATTTAGACAAGTTTAGGGTATTATTTTAACCTTATCAATTAGATTTAACTCTAAGTTAAATAATTTAACTTTTACCGTGTCTTTTTATTTTCTTTCACTATATGGTTAATACACTTACTATAACATGCCAAACGAACCCAAAATTGTTTATTATTAATATATATATCCTTATCTAAGTCATTTGGCCGAACCTTTGATTTTTAGGAATAAAATAACAATTAATAATATAATATTTGATTTAAAAACTATTTTGTGTCAATTTTCACACTATTTGATATATGATTTTTGTGAAAGTCATAACAGAATTATATGTTCGAACCAAGTAGATTAAATCAACACTAATATATCATAGTAACCTAGAAAATTAGTGGAATTCATAAAAAGTCTGAAATTATATTTATTTTGGTGTTTATAACATCAATTATGTCAATATTTCATTAATAAGATAATTACTACATCATCATTGTGTCATAATCAAATTAAATTATATAATGTCTAAAAATTAAAAATAAAATACCATTATGTAGGAAATCTTTTTAGATTTCTAATGAATATTTATAGTCGAATTTGTCTTATGTATAACCACATATTAAAAATGATTTACTTATTAAACATTGATTTTAACTATTTTAACTCTTCTTTAAATAAATTAATAATAAATCTCCTAATCTAATCCAAGTGGGCCTAAATGGTCATATTTTATTCCTAAGTTTGTTTTTGGTCGAATTACACTTGTCCAATAGAATTAGGTCATGTGTTAGGGTAATATATTTACCCTTAGTTACCCTATTTACTATTAACCGCGGTAAAAAAAGTAAAAAGTTACTATTCACCAAAAAATTATTTTTATCTCATTGAACCACATTTTACTTACTGATATCAATCGTGTCTGTCGGATTTTCGAAATTCCATTCACAGAAGCGGTAAAATTAAGTTTTATGCAAAATTCAGTTTTTAACCTACCACTTAGTGGTTTCACTATTCATCAAAAATTGAAAGTTTTCAGAAAAATACCAAAATTTCACCCTAGGCTAATATCGGTATTCCGAATCCAAAAATGAAGTCCATTTTGAAAAATAAAATTTATAAAATTTCAAAAAGTGGATATTACTATTCATAACGGCTAGTTTTAATAATATTTTAATAGCATATCGTTGTTTAGTGAAACTCAGTATTGCGTATGACGCAAGCTATCAAGGAAGGTTGTGATTGCGTGTAAAGTAAGCCAAGAAAGTGTGTAGTGAAATATTCCTTTGATGATATAAAAATATTACTCATAAAAATCTCGGGTGTTACAACAAGAGCTTTTGTTCTTCCTTTCAATTCCTCACCTCGTTCTTCTGAGATTTTTTTAATAACATTTTGTTGTGCTGGAAATAAAACAAGACACCCATTATCAAGTTTTCCATTCTATTTAGATCTATCAAAAATAGTTTCAAATGTTTGGAACTTATTTTCAACATTCACACCAGCATTATCATATTTCTTCTAAACTTCCTTCTCATACATCCCTTTTTTAGAGGATTGTCTCCCCATACAACATTGTCTTAAATAACATTTTAAATAGTAATAATGATGTTAATTGAACCAGTACATGTTTTTTGTGTCTAAATCCATGAAAATACCAACAGTAACCATAGAATGAATATTTCCCTCTAAAACTTATATACTGGTTGGTGTTGTGAACAACCTTCTCAACAACCGGCATAATAGAACTTTACTGACCATCAACCTTCTTATTTTCAATCATAACATTCTTCTTCAGCTCATATTTCTATTCGGACATAGATGATCTAGAAGTATTAGAAATCATTCTAGACTCAATATTTTAATGTTCTTTTGATTTTTCATCATTTTTAACTTTGTCCAAATGCATTGTCATTCTATGTTTGTTGTTATCAGAACTACTTTTGCCTTTGCTCTCATATATTGAAGGTAATGTTTTTGGATCCTTATTTGGTTCATATTTAATATAACATTTCAAACATCTAAGATATAACGTTTGAGACTCATATTTATTTCTCTAGATTTAAAAATTTTCTGTTGGAAAAGATCCAAATATTCTTCTTTTTTCCTTCAGCTATAATTCAAGATGATAATTATGATTCATTGCAGTCTCAAGAAAATTTATTACATCATCAATATCCTTGTACACATTGACATTATCATCAAGAAAACCTTCATGATTGTTTAATTTAGAATTTTCATTTATCAAAATCTTTTTTTCTATCTCAAGCCTTCTGATCTTACTCATACATTCTTTAAACTCTTCATTCA
Source organism: Viscum album (assembly GCA_963277665.1). Classification (NCBI taxonomy): domain Eukaryota; kingdom Viridiplantae; phylum Streptophyta; class Magnoliopsida; order Santalales; family Viscaceae; genus Viscum; species Viscum album. The sequence goes on along the minus strand of OY728143.1, from coordinate 1,090,869,100 downwards.
GATGATATTCATGTTGAGTTTCTCCTTCTTCAGAACTATGACACACGTAATCTACCTTATTCATTGTTTTCATAAAGGTATTCTCTCTAGTTTTTTTATAAAATGATTTCTTGGATTCATCTTCTCTATCTTTATCATCTTCATCTTTAGATAAAAAGCTTCTTTTTTTGGATTTGAATAACTTTTTATCCGTCCCCCTTTGAAAAATATTTATATTTTTCAGATTTTTTCTTCCATTACCATTTTGAACTTCTATAATCATCATACTTGTCTTTTTGTTTATTCATTTGATGACAGATAGCTGCAAAGTGAAAAATGGTTCCACACTCAAAACATTTCAAAGGATGTTAACCCTTGTATTTACTTGAACCTCTTTTCACATTCTTTGAAAACAAGGATGAAATTTCAACAAAATATTTACATACCTCATTTTCATAATCAAATTCAACATCATTATCTCCAATATGTGTCTTCTTTTACTTCTCTCTCTTTTCATCCTTGAATGACATTTATCTATCAACTTTTTTTTCTCTGCATAGTCTTCTCCCTTCTCATTATAGAAGTAGTCATAGTGCTATGAAAATCATCTAGAGATAATGTTTTAGGGTCTCTATCTTCAAATGAAAAAACGTTACATCAAACTTGTCAAGTATATTTCTCAAGAACATTTAAACAACTGTAGAATCCTCCAATGTTTCACCAAGAAATCTAACTGTACTGAAAATTTCATTTATCCAAGTAATGAATTCCTCAATAGATTCAGATTCTACCATTTTCAAGTCTTCACAAATTAGCAACCAGATTTGTAGTTTTTCCTTATTTACATTTTTATTTCCTTCATATATGTTCTTCAACTTTTCTCAGATACCATTTTCTGTAGTGACACCTTTCACTCTAAAAAACCCACTCTCAGAAAGTGATGGGAGTAATTCACTATATCTCTTCTTTCATTTTCACAATTCTTCTTATCGTAAGGTGTAAGAGGAAATTTATCATCAATAGGATGGAATTCATAAGTTCTAGGTTTAGGAAAATCCTACCCATGACACATAAGATAATACATCATTCAAAATTTCTAGATATGACAATTCTTTCCATCAAATATTAGAATCCCCATACTATTCACGCAATCCAGATTTTCCGTCACAAATTATCATCAATACTTCCGCAATGAACAAAATAAGAGAACCTTCCATCTGATACCAATTGATGTTCCCTATCAGGATCTATATATCAATGAGAGTGGGAGGGGGTGGATCAATGATTTCTTTTTATTTTTTGGTTTCCTTCTTTTTGAAAAAACATTCACCTCCTGTTATAGATTTTCTTCCATGGTGAACACACATCACCATTGGAACACATGATTTACAATGTTCACAATTCAATAATAGTAACTAAATCCTTGGTAAGGTATGAAAAAAATCTAGTACCACACAATCCACTAGAAAAAATTCTTTGATATGGAATACAATGAGTAGGATATTCCCTTACACTCGTGTAGCACTTTGGAAAACAATACAATAGTGTGTGTGCTCTATCTGAGCCCAAATTGAGTGAAACAATGTTTTTGTGCTTCTTGATGAATTTTAAAAAATCAAAATTTTAAAACAATTCGTCCAATTTCTACGCAGAAGCTGGTAAGAACCTCCAGGTGCAAACATATTGTGTGACACACCCTGCTTGCATGCCTCCTGGCTTCCACGCCTCATGCTTTCGTGCCACTAACAACATGTGTGCCACTATTGTGTTCCTCTGAAAACATGTGTGTCACCTTGGCCTTATACACATCACAATCCTTGAAAACAACTCCCTACATGCATTCCACTTAGATGTGGTGGCCCTATTCTACTTCCACGCAACTCTGCATATGCTCCATGCTTCTTGTGCACATTCCTACTTGTGTGCCTTATAAATAACTCTAAACTTGTGCGACACTATATCTTGTATACCACATTCTTCTACATGGGCACACAAGGCTCAAATTTTCTATTAAGTGTCGAGCATAGAAAAATGAGGATGGTAGTCGTCTATTTATATGCATTTTGGAGACATGTGTGCCACATGCACTTGCACACCATTCCTACCTGTGTGTCACCCCATAAGTTGCGTGCCACTCCATCACTTGTGTGATGCTCTATCACTTGCATGTCGCTCCATCACTAGCGTGGCACTTTTATTCCATGTCTGTATTTTGATAAGATGATGTTGAAATATGATGTATGCCCAACATACACATGTGACCATTTATACTTTCCGGAGACACTTGCATCCCAATTTTTGACATGTGTGCCACTTAATTTCTATTATCATATTTTGATGTGGTGATCTTTAAAATATGAATTCTATGAGACTTATACTTGAATTCCACTTATACATGCATTCCACACTTGTTCACCACATATAATTTCACAACACTTTCTCTCCTTTTCCTACAAACACTTATTTTCTCCTCCTATCTTTCATAAGGATTTCATCAAAAATTCTCCAAACATATGATATTAGTGATATACAGATCAGCAAAACATCGACAATTTTTTCCATGTCTTTTAAAACGTGAATTGATTTATCCTCTTTGATAACAAAAGACAAAACTCTGTAAAATCATGGTCTTAAAACATATTTATCCATACAACATGATCCCAAAAATATTGTTATTGTATTATTGATTAATTAATTGTAGTAAATGTAATATCATAAATTAAGGATATTCTTAAATACAATTCAAATAATAAATAAAATGAAAAAATAAAACGAGTTTGTACATGTTTTATTACCTAATATGAACTACTTATATATATTACATGTACCTATAATAGACTTGGTTATCTGGAATTGCATAATAAAGCCTTATATTCTATAAGGAACTAAAATTAGTGTCTGGTTCTGATAAAACCAACTGATTTGGTGAGGGTATAAGTTATGCAATACCATCAGCAATACATTTGAATCTAATGAGGTTCGTTATATAGAATTCATTAGAGAGTATTGACATTATATTTTAGTAATTAATATATGTGTTGAATTATTTATATTAATATCATTGATTCTTGTATGGTATCATTGTTGAGTGTAATAGGATGATCACCCCAAATTTCTCATGATCACATTGGTAGCATGATTTCGGTGTAAGATACAGATTCCAATTAAGACATAATTTTTATTATTATCTAAAGATTCATGAGTCAAAATTAGTTGAATAGATCAGAGGAATATCATGTGTCAATGCCTTCAATTATCAATGGATTTTTTGAGCTGGAAACCATAGAAGAGCTATGTGGACTACCATAGGTTTTTAGACTGTTGTTTCCATAGTAGAGTACCGTGTAACTCGTCATGATATGATGTATGTCATGATTATAGACATATTAATAATAGAAGAGGATAGTGTAACAACATGTTGTGTATCACCATAGAAGCTTGGAATTAGAGTTTTAATTACAAATTTATATTAAATATCTATGGGTTTTAACTGTGAAATTGATAAAATGCTAATGTAGTATAATTTTATATTTATATCACTCTGGAATAGACTATATTAATATACTAGGTAATTTAATAATTCAATTGCTAAGGTCGAAATAATATTTACTCCCACCCACTATGGACACTATGGATCATGTTTTCATGAGAAGCTATCAGTATATAAATAATAGTGCATGGTTGAGGTAACAATTTTTTTGTTGGACGTTTTCAAGGATGGGGAGTGGGAATTTTTGATTTATTTTCATCTAGAGTCCATTTTATCAGACTATACAATATTTTATCATTTATTATATATGAAATTACATATGTGTTTCTACATTTATATACCATGGTTGAAAATTATAACAAAAAAATCATTTATTAATTCTTGGAAATGTAATAATTTTCAATAAATGTTTGGATATATTTTTAATATTCATTTACCCTGATGGTGTATGTGATTTAATATATATCCGATGACTATATACATTGATATTCATATATAATATTCCCACCATACCACCATAGAGTTGAAAATAAATTTAGTAGCCTTGGGATTATTGTGAGGTGTTCATATGTTCATATAGTGCACTGACTCGAAGCACCACTTCAGTGGCTTCTGGTGCAGGGAAGTATAGAATTGTATTTGATGATATTGTATTTTTTCTTACTATTTTAGAATGGTAGTGATGTGAATATGATTGAATAATTAAATGGTATCAAGATTTTAACAAGGACTAACCACCTAACATGTGACTAAAGACCATATTTGTAAGGATAATGTTGGTGATGAGGTAGTTTGTTGTTGTAGATGATGGGATTTAACTTCAAATAGTAAACATGGTATATATTTTATTAAATTATTTAATATTACCAATTTTCTCTATATGGTATCATTGGCTGTATTCATGAACCATAATTAAAATTTATGATTGACATTTCATTTTATGGATTATTATAGTTTGATTATCTGATTAGTGGGACTATTACATGGATAAATTATGTAATGATGCTACAATCATTTATTCTTTGTATTCTTGTATAATTTCATTATTTAATTTTACTATTATTATCCTCTAGTGGATAATTTTATGTTTTTTATTAAACTTATACGTTTATTATGTGTATTCTTCTAATTAAAAATTAAACTAAAATATAATTATTGTAATCATGTATAAATGTATAAGAATTAGTTGAAACCAAATCATAAATTTTGGAACCCTTTTATTAATTGAAATGAATATATGTAAATTATGTAATTACATATCATGAAAATTAAGTATAATCAATAAAATAACATTTCAATTACATCTTATAATGTATTTTCATCTATAATATGCACTCGCAATTTCATTTAACTAATCACATGAAATAGAATTTATTAATAAATAAAAAATTAAATATTAATCATGTGAACCCTATGTGTGTGTGTGGGTGGTGTAGATATAGTGTGTTGGTGGTTTTAACCTTGTTCATTGAATGTTGGGGTAGTTGTGTACACCTGTGATATTTGATATACAATAGATATAAAGACAATAAAATTTAAATTTATTTTCAAATAATAATTAATATATCATGACTCTATTTGACCCTATAAGGGTGATTCCAATCCATGTTGTTTTAAATATTATGAGATAAAAAGTGTGTTCTAGGCCAGAAAACCTAGAAATCATCTCTATACATGACTCAAAATATCAAATATGGTCCCCAATGACCTTTAGTAATGATTAATGAGTGGGTTTAGATAGTATTTTTTATATCATGTATATTCATAAATCATTGGTGTACGTCACAGATTACATGATCATTGCTTGATCGATGATATCTGTTATGTGGTATTGGAGTGATAGAAAACAAAGTCATTTTGGGATAAGAATATATGTGCTAGTACCAACAATATTGTTGATAATTTTTATAGGGATGTTATCATTCTAATATTTATCCATGTTAACTCACATTTTTGTTTTATGAAGGATTGATTGATGATAATTGTTTCATATAAGTCTAGAAAAACATGGTGTAGTGACACTCAATATTAGATAATTATGGATAGAAATTACAGTTATTGTCATGTAGTGGAGAAACATACACCTTGTTTGTTTTTGTGCATCCATCTATATATGTATAAATACTATAATAAAATGGATGGTGGAATGGAATTTGGATTCAATGAGTTGTATTTTATATCATGATTAGAATTAAAATTCATGGTCATTATATGTAGGCCAATGATGATAAATAGTGTGGTTCAATATGTGATTTTTGGTTATGAGATTATAGAGTTCACAATAAAGAATATACTGTATTATGAGACACATTGGGTCAAGTTAGTAGTAAATGGTTATGAGTGGTCATATGAATGGATTGGGTATGGTTTGATACATATTGTTCAAAAATTAATCTATGGTGATTTATTCTTAGTGAGATAAGAATGTGGTGAAGGCCTATGTAGTGTCTATGATCTGTGAACCGGGTTTTAGCAAGACATGACTCATTGTATGTTAGTTTGGTTCATTATTATGGTTACGATGGAATATGTTTTTTTGAAGAATGGTACCTTGGCCATAAAACAATGGCGCAAATACATTTAAAGCAAATTGTTACAAGAGTCTAAAAGATAAAAGCTTATTACAATCCTTATTATGAATGTGGAGTAAATGAACTAGGATATCATCAAGCCAAGTAATATCTTGATTAACTCCTTTTCTAGCTAGTCCATCTTCAACAGTGATTGCATCACGAGAAATATGAGTGATAATGTAGTTAATGTTGAGAAGAGCGTGGAAAAATCCATCCCACCAGTGGTGATCGTCGATGCAAGATGTGTCACACCATTCCAGATCGCTTGAACAGTGATTATAATGTCACTCTCAATCCAAAGGATGTTCCAACTATAATGTATAGAGAATGAAATGGCATGAATCATACTCATCACCTCAGCACCTTGTGAGGAGTTAATTGTGAAACAACCATAGAAGAATTCATGGATCTAACCAAGGTGGTTCCTAAAGATGGAACCATAACCTGTTAGACCTGGGTTTCCATTAGTGGCACCATCCACATTTACCTTAATCTATCAAGGTAAGGGAGGATGCCAGATAACATCAAGATCATGGAGAGATTGGGAAATATTTCCCTCAGTTCATAGATGTCACAGAATTCCAATATCAATCAACGTGTTTTTTCATGTCCTTTTTTAATAATATCATCTTTGCGCATCTCAATAAGGGTCTTCATTCGAACTTTATCATCACTAATGATAAATTTATATGAATAAGATAATTTAAATAACACCAAATCACCTGATGGAGCTCAGAAACTGAGAAAAAAATATACTCATAATCTATTGAGAACTATCCAATTATGATCCTATCATTATTTGAGATTTTTCAAAGTCCTAGGGAATTCATCCATATTCAAAGATTTCAATGATATACTTCAATAGAGAAGAAGAATTTTCCTAATTACGAAAGTGTTGATTGGTATGTTTTATGTGTTGATTACAGAGTATACATTTAAAATATTGTTGAATACCAAACAGTTTAATACGTCCATTTGTGGGGATCTAATTATGCACATTTCTCCAAATAAGAGTGAATTTAGATGGTTTTATTGATGGGTTTTCAAAATATATCATCCAACCAAAATTACTAATGAGATTTTCAAAAGAAATGATTGTAAATGTTTTTGGAATTAAGAATAAAATTGTGAGTAGGCTCCCAAATTATAAAAATTCCTCATTATTTGAGAAAGGATAGTTTTCAATGAAATTATTAATTTTTTCAAGAAGTTTATCATTTTGATCATTTAACATATTTTTAATAGAATAGTTTGTATGCCCATGGATTTGACCAGGGTGGACCATGGAAATTAACTGAGTGTCAGTATATGTACCAAGCCTAAAACATTTTCATAATCTTGAATTAGAACAAATAATTCACATTTATCATCTTTTCAGGTGTAGAGTTTTAAAGAATTTTGAAAGAAAATATAAATGACAACATGAATAATACATGTAAAAAAATCAACTTAGTTTCAATTTTTTTCTCAATATAAAAACTCTTGAAAAAATAATCTAGACTAGTTCCATGTTTTAGAAATAATGACATTTCATTGATCCCATCCTTGACCCAATTCCACTTTATGTCTTGTGAAACCATTTCAAAAACATTGTATGGGCATAAAAAGCTCAGTTAGGCTTACACAATGAAGGAAAACTGTTAGTTTTTCAAAACAACAAGTATAACATGAATACATTATCATAGGTAATACATTTCAACATTATGAAGTATTAAATACTCTTAAATGAATAAAAGAACATTTCATACCTTTTGTATCAAAATGATTACCATAAAACCCATATAAAGAACACATAACATATCAAGGTAACTTGGGACATACAAATTATTAAGTGGAATAACCATACATTCAACAACCACAGATATTACTAAATGGAAAAGCCATAAGCCTAACTTCAATACCCAATGAATTAGAGGTTATAACATAAACACCCTTTCTGGTTTATCACAACTCCACCCATCATTTTTTTTATCATGTAACCACCCTTCAAATGTACAAGTACCATTATAAACTTATAATAGATAAAATATTTCAATTATAAACATTTCAGTAATAACATTTAATTTTAAATCACAAGAAATAATTTATAGATATTGAAATAATCAAAGCATTTCAAAATCCATTTTCAATACCAAAACACTAATAATAGAATAAGTTTCATCCTTTTCATTTTAGAAAACATTAAGGCTTATTGAGGATTCCAATGAATGATTATGGCGACAGAGAGGTCATTGTAGCCGCAAAATTAAAAACATTCCTTTTGTCGTTTAGTAATAAACTTCATAGAAAAAATATTCCCTTTGAATGAAAGTAAAATTCAAATGGTTTTATTATACCCCGTGTAAAATAAGAAGGTATATATTATCGAAATATGCCTCAATGATAGGATATAGAGACGATGTCCCTTACTTCATTTCCGACTTGACCCGTTCGTTCTTTAAAGTCATGAATAATAAACTAAAGTTAACTTCTACTATTATAAGAACCTTTTTGAAAATTAAATATTTCTTTTATATCACTTATTACCGTGTTATAAACATTATGTAATCATTTATCATAATAATGGTTGTTTTTTCGATATTTGGTACTTAAGTCACAAATGAACATCATATAATAACAGGTTGGCCATGTGGTCAATAGTCCATTATCTTCAGAATGATATTCATGATAGAGATATCATGTACATCATATATATCCAATATATATATATATATATATATATATATATATATATAACATTTCATAACATTTTGGAGATAAGAAATGAAATGCACCGTTCATGGAGACGGTATGTCGTATATACGCATGAACACTACATTCCTTTATATTTCATACTTTAATTGAATTAAAACATCAGAATACATAGGTATACTACAATTCCATTATAATATCATATATAATATCATTAACACTATCCTTAATAAGTCACATATATGGTATTAACGAGTCATATCACTTTGAGGGGCGGTAGTCCGCACTTCTTCAAATGAAATTATCATGTTTACCCAAAATGGAAACCATAAACGTATAATATAAATGAAAAATACAGAATCATAAAGAAAACATTAACATAATATCTATCATATATAAATATAGTAACATCTAAATTTCAAAATTTAGTGGTGGTAAGAGATAATTGAAAAATATCGTTTCGTGAGGCATTAGTTTTCCATCCACAGAAACAGTTTGTTCTTCACCAATTAGATGGAGGTGTGTGTAATTGTAGTTCAAATAATTCTCATAAAAACATCCAAGAATACATAGGATACTATTTTTTGTTATAAAATAATAGAATAAAAAGAGTTTAGGGGTTGGAGATGTAAAATAAAAGAAAATAAATTTAGATGAATCGTTACCTTTAATTTGGGTAACTCCCTTTTGTTTGAACCAAAAGGACTTCTTGAAGAGCCTTCTTCATAAGGTATGGATTATAGGAGGAGTAGAGGAATCTTGAGTGATTATTTGTTGAGGGGTTGGACTATTCAAAGGGCTTGAGAGGTGTGAGGAATGAGTAAAAAGATAATTCTTTTTATATGGGGGAGGGGCTCTTTAGGAAAGTTTGCCAATATTATTTTATTCTAAAAATATCATCAGTTTGTAAAGATCCAAAACTAATTAAAGACCAATATAAGATGACTAAGGGTAGAAATAAAATCTTCCAATAATAATTGGACAGGTTATGGATATTGTTTTAAAATTTATTATCATAATTATTTAAATCTTTTATTAATGAGGTTAAACTACATCATTATTATGTCATAAATAATTTCATTTATTTGATGCCTAAAATATTAAAAAAATACCATGATTTAGGAAATATTTTTAGGTTTCGCAAGAATAATTATTATCGAAATGATAACATATATAAACTATGTAAAATTTTATTTACTAAAATATATTTGTTTATTTCGTATTTATCATAACTTTAAGTTTATTAATCTAAAGTGTGATTATCCCTCGCATGTGGCTCCTTGGAGTCCCATAATCGACCCAATGTTGCCCATGGACCTAAATGACTCATAAAATAACGTTAGTACATGTTGTAAGGTAATTTTGTATTACTATAATGTTCATTTAACCTTGAATTACACTATTTACCTTTAACCGTGGTAAATAAAAGTCAAAAATAACAATTCAAAAAAAATTATTTTCATCTTATTGAACCACTTTTAATTACTAATTAAAAACATGTATGTCATATTTTATAAATTCAATTCACAGAAGTGGTAAAATTTCAATTAAATGAGAGTCAGTTTTTCTAACTACTACTAAGTGGTTTCACTATACATCAAATATTGAAGTTTTTCAAAAAATTATAAAAAAATCAGCCTAAGGTATATTTGATATTCCAAATTCAAAAATGATGTATATTTTACCAAATTTAAATTGTAGAATATGGATTAATTAATATAAAAATAATTCCAATAATCAAAACTAATTGCATGTTTTTAAAAAAAATAACTATTAAAAGATTGATATTTGTTTCTTTCCAATTACAATGTGAAATTAATTACACTTACCAAAATTGGTTTAAATGGAAAAAATATAATCTAATTAAACTTTAAAGCCAATTAAAAAATAATCTAACCATATAAATAAATTAGATTAAAATGAACATTTGAATTAAAAATTTTGTATTTTTCACTATTCATAAAAAATGATTTTTATCAGAAAAATACCAAAAATATAAGCAATGTAAAATTTGATGTCCTAAATCTAATAAAGAATATTATTTTTTCTAATAGAATATATATAAATATAAAAAACTGTATTAATGATTTTTTTCCATCAAAAGTTGGAAAATCGACCTTTTATTGAATATTAGTGTATTTATGCTTAAACTTAAATTCAATCATATTTTAAGCCCCAAACTTTTATTGGATAAAAATAAAAACATTTAACAAAAATGTATAATCATATTGTAGTTAGTTCTATTCATTCTCACCTATAAAACGGCTAGGCGTTGACTACCATTTAATATAATAATATTTTATTATTAGTGTGCAAAGTTTGATTTCAAGGAAACTTGTTGATGAATATCAGGTAATCCATTGGAAATAGAATCCCATTTAAAGTAAAATTAATATTAAATTCAAAATTATTAATAGATATGAGAATTTAATATTCTTTATTTACTTGGGAGGTTACACCCTTCCTCCTTTTAGGAATTGCGTCCTCAAATTTATTTTCCAACTTATCAAATAAATGGTGGTATTTTTCCCTCATAGAATTTTCAGATTCCCACGTCACCTATTCAACCATATAGTTTTTCCTCAAAACCTTTACATGATGAATTACCTTATTTTGCAACACATTCTCACTACAATCAATAAATTGAACTGTTTTTTCATCATAAGAGAGATTATCTTCCAACTGAACTACCACTGGGCTCAAAACATGAGATGGATCTGACATTTACTTTATCAAAATTGAAACATGAAAAACATTGTGTTCCTGGGATAAACATAGAGGTAAATCCACATTGTACAAAACTGATCCAACTTTCTCCTGGATTTCGTAAGGTCGAATGAACCTCAGGCTCAACATTCCCTTCATACCAAAACACATCACATTTATCCATGGAGAAACATTGAGAAATACAAGATCACCTATCTCAAATGAATGATCCTTCAACATTTATGAATGTCACTTTTCTATCTTCACTCAGTTGTTCTAATGTTCTACTGAATCAAATTTAATTTTTATGACATCTCTTCTACCAATTCTGGTCATATCAGCATCTTTTCACTTAATTTATCCTAAAATGCAAGAGTTTGACAACACATTCCGCATAATGCCTCAAATAGATCCATCTATATAAAGGAATGAAAAATGTTGTTATACGAAAATTAAACCAAAGAAAGAGGTTAGTCCCAAATTCACTAGTAATCCATTGAGCAAGCACATAACATATCCTCTAAGTTCTGAATTGTTCGTTCTGATTTCCCATCTGATTGAGGATGAAATGTTGTAAAAAAATTTAATTCAATACCCAACGACATCAAAAGGGCATTCCAAAATTTATAAGTAAACATGGGATCACAATCAGTTACAATGGAGATGGGACAACCATGTAACCAGACTATCTCTATAACATATAACCAAGAATGTTGATCTAGAGACAATGTATCTCAAATCATAAGGAAATGAGAAGAATTAGTATACAAATCAACAATATCCTAGATTGCATTTTTACCTCAAGATGTCTTTGGTAATCTCATAATGAAGTCCATGGATATATTTTCCCATTTCTACTATGGCACTGGTAAAAATTGAATCATCCATTTCAGTAACTATAGATCTTCTTTAATCTTCTAACATGTCAAATGCTTCACAGTAAAATCAGCAATATCACTCTTAATTCCATCCCACCAGTAATACTCACGAAGATCTCGGTACGTCTTAGTACTACGAGGATAAACTAAAAACAATGAACTATGAGCATCACATAACAACTCATTCTTCATCTTTGAATCACAAGACACACATAATCTTATCCCAAACCTCAAAACACAATCATTAACAATGTTAAATTCAGGCCAATTACCTTTATGAACCAATACTACCTTTTTCTTTAACTCTCCGTCTTTATTTGAAGTCTAAAAATTATAAAAAAATTACCATGATGTAGGAAATAATTTCATATTTCCAAAAAATATTTATAGTTGAAATTAAATCTTATATAACCCTAAGTAATAATTTATTCACTAAAAGATACTTGTTTGTGTCATTTTTATCATTACTTTAAGTTAATTAATCTACAGTGTCATTATCACTCCCATGTGGCTCAATGGGGTACCCAAATATTCCCATGTTTGTAAATGACTCAACCAATAATGTTAGGATAAGTGTAATGGTAATTTCGTATTATAATCATATTATTTTTACCTTGAATCACCCTATTTACCTTTAACCACGGTAAATGAAAGTCAGAAGTCACTATTCACCAAAAATTATTTTATTTTTGTTGAAAAAAATTTTATGTACTAATTAAAACCATGTATGCTGAATTTTATAAATTTAATTCACAGAAGCAGTAAAATGTCTTCTAAATGAAAACTTCTTTTTTTACTACTACTAAGTGGTTTTACTATTCATAAAAAAGTGATATTTTTGAGAAGAATTCCCAAAATTCAGCCTAAACTATAATTGATATTTCGAACTAAAAAATTATTTCTATTTTACCAAATTTAAAACCAAAAATTTGAATTAATTAATTTAAAATCAATTCTTATTACCAAAACAAATAGCATGTTTTTAGAAAATAATAACTATCAAAAGATTGATACTTGTTTATGTTCAATTTGAATGTGAAATTAATTATAATGTCCATAACTGGATAAACTTTTACAAATATATTCTAATTACACTTGAATTCAAATTAAAAATATTATCTATCCACTTAAATAAATTATATTAAAATGCACTTTTGAATTAAAAATACAGTAATTTTCGCTATTCATAAAAAATGAATTTTATTAGAAGAATACAAAATATTAACCCAAGCTAAATTTTGATGCCCCGAATCTAAATTAAAATTTTATTTTGTTATATATAACTTATAAAAATAATCAAAATTAAATTTAAAGAGGGTTTTCCATCAAAAGGTGGAAAATCGACCTTTTAGTGAATATTAGAGTATTTATGATTAAAATTAGATTCATTCATATTTTCATCCCCAAAATTTTATTGGATAAATGTAAAAACATTTAAAAAACATGTATAATCATATTTTAGTTAGTTCAACTCATTCCCGATAATACAATGGCTAGGCATTAACTACAATTTAAAATAATAATATTATATTATTAGAGTGCAACGCATGAGTTCAAAGAAACAGGTTGTTGTGTATCAGGTAACCCATCGAACATAGCATCTCCATTAAATAAAATTTTATATTTAATGAAAATATTTTAATAAATATGAAAATTTATTATTCCTTATTTACATGGGATGTTATAGTTAGTCCAATTATCCGAACAGAAATTCATGCAGGTTTCTCTAAAGACCATCAACCAGGAATTGTACATAATGGATGAGAAGGATTTGTTATTGATAGAATGATAGAGGAGTTAAAAAATTTAATTTTCAATTATTATGTTTTACATGAAATATATTTTTAGAATATTTATAGAGTTAGATTTTCTATATAGGAGGTTCCAAGTGTGTCTCACTCATAGTGCTTCATTTAAATACCTAAAGCATTTAATTCTAATAACACAATTATCCACCGGTTTTCAACATGTCATCCTGGGGATGGTCACAATATTTAATTCCCACAATAAATATATGAATCTTCAATGAATGGACCTGTTATGGTGGTCTGGTCAATCCAAGAAAATGAATTTTATGGGTTTATAAGATGAATGTGCATGGATCAGTGGATGTGATAGGCAACTGGTTTCGATGAAAACAAATTATAATTGATATCTACAAGAATTATTTTAATTTTATATGGTGAACATTAATCCATTTTCATTTTAATTAGTTATACTCATTATTGGTTAGATTCATGGTTGAAATCGTTAGTTTCATTCCCATGATCTAGGAGTGGGATATGGGTTTCCGTTCATAATGGGTGACCTCTCCTCACCCCGCTTGTAATAATTATTATTAATGGAATCATAAAATACTATAGAGGCTATAAAATATTTAGTGATTTGATAACAAGGATTATCCTATTGTTGTGAGTGGGAGGTCGATCATGGAGGAATGAACCTCATGTGCTGAGGAACAAGGTTGTGTGTGATTGATCGATTGATGACGGTTATCAAATTTTACAATCATGGAAGAAGAGTTCAAAATTTATGGACGTAGTGCTAAATTATTGTAATATATTTAGGTTTGATATATGATGGGTTCCGAGAATTGACCTAATGCCTGAGCTAGTTTGATGGAATTAAAATGTGGTCGAGATGGTGGGGACTTAGAAATCATCATATGGCAAGATGGTGGATATTTTTTTTGTTAATGGTTCAATCATGGAATTACTTTATTATTGGTCATGTAATTTTTTGACATATTGATATGATAATAATATTCATTTTGGATTAATAGTATTTTTGTCGGCGAGTAAATGATTTATTAGTAGTGGAAATGAGAGTTTTGTGTTAGTTCAGTATGAGGAGGTATTCCAAATATTTTCTTCTAAAATTTGATTGGGTGAGATTGATAATATATTGGGTGTTTTATATTCAATTATTTCTATGATAAGGTGTTTTTATGGTCATTTAAAATGAAGTACAATGTTCTTAGACCACTTTATATGAGGATTGGTATGTGTCTGATGATCTTCAGAATTGGGAACTAATATTAATACCAACCCTTAATAGATTTTTCTTGGGAAATTAATAGGGGTGGATAGAAAAGTTCACCAACAGTAAATATTATATTTCAATGGAAAATGGTTTTATAGTTAATTTCATTGATTTTGTGTTCCAGGCTTGATACATGACCCTTTTAGTAAGATCATATTCCATGGAAGACAATGTGCTCGGTGAGAAATGGGATAATGAAACATATAGTATCTCAAGGTAGATAGGTTCAGGAAATATTCCACTCAGAGATTCTATACTACATTGTTTTAATGGAATGTTCTTATCTTTTTAGGAACTTCAATCTAAGTGATTCACACAAGAATGAGTTTGTCAAACCAGATTTATAAATCAAACATTGGGTGAGAAATGATGATCGATGTTGGTCAAATGATCCAATTGGTTGACCAATGATACATAATGAGAATGATGTGTTATCTTGGGGAGTTTAAAACCCATGTATGTAGCTATATCTTAATTAAAAAGTCAAATTTAATTTTTTTATTGGATACATCATTTCAATATTGAGGGTTTAGAATAGTATTTTGATGGTTGGGATACAAAAAAAGTGTGTTATAGATGAGTTATCGGTGTTCAAATATATATATTATCAACAATAAGATAATATATAAGAGAAAGTGAAAATAAATATTCTAATAGTTCCAATAGCTTTCATATGGATGTGGTAGTAGCACTCCATCCTTCCTAAGAACAAATGTGGGTAGACGCCCACTGGAAATATGCAAATGGGACACTAGATAGATTATGGTTTCTCTGATGAATTTGATGGCCTTCAATAAACATTTTAGATGGGGTGTCCATGTAATTTATTTCAAAACCTACGTAATGACAGAATAAATCATTTTTATATTTATTAACAATAATTCGAATGTTATATTAGTTATAAACATATTTTGTAGTTTTTAATCAATAATGTAAATTATTTAAATTAAATATATTATATAACACCCTGACCCTAATTACCCAGAGTTGGTACATTATTACATATCATAGTAATGATCACAAGGAAATCATATCTCTAATGACCTACCAGTGAAGTATTATTGGAAACAAGATTCATATATAATTTCAACTTTACAACATGAAAAGAAAAAAAAAACAGGAATTTATTTCATTAGAAACATCCATGCATCCTAGATCATGCATACAATTCACTCATAACTAGCTTCTTCATATCTTGGGAAAATGAAACATAAGAAATGGGAGAGCTCAAATGCTTAATAAGGGTTAGTAATACAGTGGAAGATAACATAAATATTAAGCATGATGAATAATTGAAACAACATGCCTTTTCTAATAATGAACATGAATATATTTATGGAAGAAAAATTAGATGAGTAAATAATTGCATAATAAAACATAATCTTGGGTATTCTACTAGTTGAATGACTACATGAACCATAAATATTATTTTCATAATCAGGGAATGTATAATGTCGTACATTCTGAAAAATTTTGTTAAGGCCTTGTCCAATATGTCTAAAAATGATTAAGGCCTCGTCCAAAACCATATACCAAATCGGTAATGTCCTCATCCAATTCCCCGTATAGATGTCTCATGAGACCTTCCGATGCATTGAGAAGTTAAAGCGAGCTCCACCCTTCACTCACTAAGTCCAATACATTCCTCATATGAAAAGGTTGAAATTTAACATAAGCATTCATATTAAAATTAGCATATGAAAAGTCAATACATTAACCATAGACCATGAATGGTATAAAAATAGCACATCCATAGTAAAACATATTAAAAATCCATAAACACATTATGGATGTTTTGTATCATAATAAATCAAATTCAAATAAACTTGAAATCCATCAAAAGATGTTGACATAGATGAAATCAAAACCTTTTTTTAGAGAAATATCTCTTTCTATTTAGAAATCATTTAAGAGTCGCATAATTATAAGGAAAAAATTTATTTTGAAAATATTCATATAATCATGTTAGGGACACTTCAATGATGTTATAACGGCGGAAAATAATAGCACCCGCTATATAAGTTAAAAAACATTCTTACCTTGATTTTGTCGGCAAGTTCATAAAGTACCCTATTTATAAAATGACTAAAAGATTCATTTCAGATCATATAAGGTAAAATAAGGGTCTAAATGACTTTACCCAATTGTTTCTTAAATATTGAAAATGTTATGAAATACATTTTTAAGAAGCATGTATGTGGATGAGAAAGAGGTCCCAGTAAAAATTTAAGTATAACCAATTGCGGATAAAAAAGATAATGTGAAATTAACCCTTACATTGTTCTTTTCTTTGGTCAAGGTTAGTTTAACCTCCTATATAATGATGAAATAATTTTTATTTAATTATACAATAATCATATACATTAATATGATATCATATATGTTCATTTATCATTGCTTTTTTAATAATATCTTAGTATTATCATCATTTCGGGTGTTAACTGATTTGTTTTCCTTTATAAGATTTTTGCGTAAGTAATTATTTTAATGGATAGGATGTTTATTATTCAAATTTAGAATGATATTATGAAATTAAAAATTATTTTTAATCATCTAGTGACAATTAGTTTTGAATGGATACGACGGGGAACGAATCTCATCGCGTTCGTGGAGACGGTAATCCGTACGTATGCACGAGTGACAATATAATTTTTTTGATATTAAAATAAAATATATTTGGATGTTATATCATATATAAATTATCATTATAATATTATATTTATTATTTACATCAAATACACATCATTCTTATACCCATCCATATAATAAAGTATTGAATAACAATTACACCACGACGTGTAGACGATACGTCGTACATATGCACGTATAGTGACATGTCATTCAAAGGATCTATAGAATAATGAATATGGTTGTAAAATATTTATAATAACATCATAGTATATAGATGATAATGGAGATATTAATTTTTAATAAAAACAACAAAGAAAGAGGAAGTGGAAGAAGCAAGGAACTTAAAAGGGGTGATGAAATATTTACCACGTTTTCGGGTTTTGCCTTTTGATTTGATCAAAAGGGATCCTTAATATGGATTTCTGACTAATGGAAGGCCACTAGGATGAAGGGAGGACATATTAGAGGGTATTTGTGATGGGGTTGGATGAGCCAAATGGCTTTGAATGTGTGAATTAATGAGAAGTGGGAGTGCCCTTTTATAAGATGGGTGAGGGGTACCCTAGGAAAAACTAGAAATATTATTTTATAATAAAATAATCTTCGATTTTTAATGGACCTAAAATGTATTATTTAAATTATATGGTGGGGAGTTGTCAAAAACCACTCAAACGGTAAATTTAAGACATGTTTCTGTCACAATATTAACTTTATCTTTTAAATTTAACTATTACTTAAATAGTTTGACATTTACCACGTCTCTTTGTATTTTACATTATATGGTTAGTAAACATACTTTATACTACCAAGGGAACCCCAAGTAGTTCATTAATGAAAAAATATCATTATATTAGTTTTTTGGTTGATCCTTAGATTATTAGGAAAAGAACATCAATTAATAATATAATGTTTTTAAAAAAAACTCTTTTATGTCAATTTTGACACTATTTGGTATTTTGTTTTTTCTATATTTTTTATGGAATTATTAATTCAAAAAAAATTATTTAAAAAATTTATAAAATGTCAAATTAACCTAGAAAATTCGTGTATTGTAACACCCCAAGCTTCTACGGTACGCTTCTCTTTGAATAATGTGATAGCGTGTGTTGTACGCAACACTGAGTTCTAACACACCATAACCAATCAAACTAGCCGTTATGAATAGTAATATCTACTTAATGAAATTATATATATTTTATATTTTAAAATAGACTTCATTTCTGGATTCAGAATATCGAATTTAGCCTAAGGTGAAATTTTGGTACTTTTTGGATAACTTTCATATTTTGATGAATAGTGAAAATTACTAAATATTAATTAAAAACAACTTTTTTAATCAAAATAATTAATAGTGATAAATTATGAATTTGAGTGGTTTTAAAGTATATTTAGAATATATTTTTACCATTTAATATTATGTTGGTCATTGGACATAATTTTACAATTAAACTGAACATAAACAAGTGTAAATCTTTTGATTGTTATTATCTCTTAAAAACACGCTTTTTGTTTTGACAGCAGGAATTAATTTTAAATTAATTTCTGCCACTTCTGTGTTTTGAATTTAGAAAAATGGATTCCATATTTGGAATCAGGATGTCCAAATTGTGTAAATAGGTAACTTTTATTTTTAGACATTTTGAATAATTACTGCGGTAAATATTTTATTTACCATGGTTAAGGTTAAATCCGGTAAATAAGGGTTAAAAATAATATTATAATAATACTAAATTACCCTATAACGTGTCCAAGACTTATTGTTTGATACATGTTCGACCATAGACATATTTGGGTCGATTTTGGGACCCCATGGTACCACTTGTAGGTGATAGGGACACTTTGTTTTAATTAAGTTAAAATGAATACAAAAACGACACAAGCATATATCTTTTAGAAAACAAATTTTTACATAGGGTTATATATGTTGTATTTTAGATTATAAATATTCATTAGAAAGATAAAAAGATTTCCTAACTAATAATATTTTATTTATAATTTTTAGATATTAAATAATTTAATTTATTTATGACACAATGATTATTAATGAATTACTGTAATAGTGAAAAATTAAAATTATTGATATTATAAATACCCAAATAAATATAATATGAACCTTTTAATGAATTTAACTATTTTTATAGGATAATATGATATATTAGGATTGATTTAATTAAAGTTTTTCGAAGTAATCAATCTGTTATGAGTTTCACAAAAATCAACTATTGAATAGTTTCAAAATTGACATAAAAGAGTTCTTAAAACAAATATTATATTATTAATTGATATTAAATTCCTAAAAATCTAAGGTTCGGCCAAGAGCCTTATATAATGATAGGTGAATCATTAATGGACCACTTGGGGGTCGTTTGGATGTATATATTAAGTTTATTAACCATATTATATAAAAATACCAAGAGACATTGTAAAAGTGAAACTAATTAACTTAGAGTTAATACTTAAAGATAAGGTTAATATAAGTACCCAAACCTGTCCAAATTATATTGGTTGAGTTTTTTCGAACCATACCCACCTTAACCTTTGAATAATCAACTTTGGAGCCATTGGAAACCGAATATGAATTTCTTATAAACTAATATCTCTATCTTTTCCAAAGGTGCCCCTCACCCCTCTTATAAAAGGGCACTCCTCCTTCTCATTTCATCACACCTTCAAAGCCTTTTTATTCGGCCAAACTCTTCCCAACTAATCTCCCAACTTCCCTCACTACAACGTAGAGGCCCTAGTTTGATCAAAAAGCCAACTTAAGGATCCCTTTTGATCAAATCAAAAGAAAGAACCCGAAGAAGAGGTAATAATTTCACCACCCTTTTCCAAGTTCCTCTCTTCTTCCACTCCTTCTTCCTTTGTTATTACCATTCTAAAATAATAACTCCAGTATCATATATATACTGTGATGTTATTATAAATATGGTACAACCATATTCAGTATTCTATCCACCCTTTGAATAACATGTCACCATACGTGCATACGTACGGCTTACCGTCTCCACGTCATGGTGTAATTGTTATTAAATATATTATTATTTGGATGGGTATAATAATGATATGTAACTCATTTAAATAATAAATATAACATGTTAATGATTCTGTATATATGATATAACAACCATTTATATATTATTTTAATATCAAAAGAATGATATTGTCGCTCGTGCGTACGTACGGACTACTGTCTCCACGAACGCGATGAGATTCATTCTACATCGTATCCATTCAAGTATAATTATCATTTGATGATTTAAAAATGATGTTTAAGGACTTGATATTATTATAGATATGAATAATATACAACCTATCCATTAAAAACATGTCTTACATAACAAAACATATAAGAGAAAACAAGTAAGTTAACACCCGAAACAACGATAATACTAAGATATTATTATCAAATCAATATTAAAAGATCATATATGATATCATATTAATGTATATGATTCTTGTATAAATTAATAACAATTATTTCACCATTATACAGGAGGTTAACCTACCCCAACCAAGGAAAAGTACAAGGTAATGGGTTTTCATCTCACTCCTTATTCCCGTGAGATTCATGCCATATTGCCACCATTACCTTTTGTGTGGTGTATGTACTTCCCATAATTATATTATTTGTGTAATACACTTTAATTTATGTGTATTTACATATTCATTGTATGATACCTCTTTCATGGGTTGTATGTTTCATAAGATACCAAATTGGTAAGGGTTATTTCACAATCTCTTCATTATCCGAGGTTGTTTATATGTAATAATCTTCTAGGATCTCTTTATCATCCACATCCATGTTTTCTTAATAATGTATTTCAAAAAAATTTTATTATTTACAAGAATATGGGTTAAAGTAATTTATACCATTGTTTGAATTTTTATAAGAAGAATCATTCCGTCATTTTCAATATAAGGTCCTTTTCAACCTTTTCGACAGAATTAAGGTAAGAATGTTTTTTTTAACTTATACGGCGGGTGCGGCTATTTTCCGCCGTTAGAAAATCTTCAAAGCTTTCCTTACAAGCTTATAAGAATATTTTCAAAAAAAAATTATTTTATATGGCTATTAAATGATTTCAAAAATAGAAAGAGATATTTCTCTAAAAAGAGTTTTGATTTCATCTATGTCAACATCCTTTGATGGATTTTACGCTTATTTGAAGTTGATTTATTATGATACAAAACTTCTATATTGCATTGAAGGTTTTGTGATATTTTTGACTGTGGATGTGCTATTTTTATACCATTCATATTTTATGGTGAAATTATTAACATTTATTATGCTAGTTTTAATACGAATGTTTATGTTATGTTTAAACCTTTTCATATGGGAATGCATTGGACTTAATATGTGACGGGTGGAGCCCGCTATAGCTCCTCGATGCATCGGTAGGTCTCATGAGACAAACTAGTGTCTTGGCACAAGGCCTTGGAAAAATCTTATTTATAGTCTTGGCACTAGGCCTTGGCTATGTGGTTACGATAGTCTGGCATTATGCATTCCATCATTATGAAAGCGGTTATTGATATTGCATGTGATTATTCGATTAGTAGAATATCCATGTGAATAAGTAAATGGCTTTATTTCATTTTTCTTTTTTCATACTATGTTGAAGTTCAAGTTTAAAAGGCTTTTATTTTAGTTATACATTGCCTTAAATGTTTATTCTTATTTATGAAAGTTTCCGCTATATTGTTATCCTTACTGGGCATTTGAGCTCACCCCTTTTCTATGTTTTATTTTTCCCAGGATGTGAAGAAGTAAGTTATGAATGACCTGCAAGGATATAATAAAGGGATAATAGTGTGGACTGTGGAGACATTATGTTGTTGTAGTAGTTTTTCATTTTTTGGTGTAATGTAAAACTTATAAATATATCTAGTGTTTCCAAGGCTTATAAACCAATCGGTCTTTCGAGATTTGATCTTTCTTGTGATCATGCCAATGTTATGTAATAATGCACCGAATCTGGGTAACTAGGGTCGGGACGTTACAGTTGGTATCAGAGGAAGTTTAGTACAAACATTGGAAGCTAGATTTAGATAAACTCTAATTAGAGCACGTAGACCTAAGATGAACTTTGAGGATTAGTATAGAAGAACTTCCTAGAATTTTGGTATTGTAGAGATTTTGTGAGTTTTCCAAGAAATACATCCCTGTCTGGATACGATCAGGTAGAGGCGGCTCTAGCACAGATGTACCTAAAGGTAAAACCCGAAAACACCGCTTTGAGCTAGACTTGAACGGGAACTGGTGCACGACAACGGGCCTTGCTGCACTCTTGGTTACGACACTCCCGGGGGATATGCTTAGGATAACTCTCATATTCTTTACAAATCATTATGAAGGGTATATGAGTATATACTTCATCAAAGAAAACATTTTTATGATTATGGATTATATCCATAAATAGTTCAATTTATGTTAAGTGTTTTATAAGTATATTGATTCATAAACTGATATAGTTTATGCCATTTTTTAGAAATGGCTCCTAGAGGAAGAAATGGAAACCGTATCAATGCACGCACTCCATGTAGGGATTTCCCTCCTACTCAAGATAATTATAGTGGAGCTGGTGATGCAACTGGTGCCGATCAGCTAATCACCATACTGGGACAACTTACTCAGGTTATGAATAATAACCTTACCCGTATGAAGCACCCTGATCCACAGCGTGGAGGATCAATGTTAGATCGATTTATGAGGCAACAACCACCAACGTTCAAGGGGAGTACAAATCCCTTAGTAGCTGAGCAATGGATAAATTCCCTAGAAAAAATATTTCAGGCTTTGGGGAGCAGTGAAAGGGAAAAAGATATCATGGTAGTTTACCGCCTCACTAGAGATGCTGATCAATGGTGGTCATTGATTCAAAACATGAAGGAAGATGATGAAGTATCAAATATGGAATAGAAGGTGTTCAAAGATCTATTTTTAGAAAAATACTTTCCTCACGACCATCGAGCAGATATGGAAAGGCAATTTATGAGTTTGAGACAGAAGGAGGATGAGAATGTCACAAAGTATGAGGCTAACTTTACAAGGCTAGCAAGGTATTCTGGAGATTATATACGTAACACAAGAAGTATGATTGATCGTTTCTTTGATGGGTTAAAACCATTTCTCCGTCGAGCATTAGTCTCACAATTCTTTTCATCGTACGAAGACATTGTCTCATGTGCTATCAAGACCGAAAAGGAATTCTCTAAGTCTTATTACATTAAAGCAAAGCAAGAGAATAAGAGACATGCTGGTCAATCTGGGAATGGAAATAAGGGGAAGAAGGGAAAGGTTTAATATCCATCTTGTGGTAAATGCGAGAAGAAACATCCTGGTACTTGCATGAAGGGAATGGGAGTCTGTTACAAGTGTGGTGAAAAAGGCCAACATGCTCGTGATTGCAAGGGGAAGAAGGAAGCTACCAACATTCAGTGCTTCAATTGCAGGGAGATGGGGCATTATGCAAATGAATGTCTTAAGCATCAGGAGAACTTACCTCAGAAAAGGACAAGGGATAAAGGCCAAGCTTATGCTATCAGTACTGCTGAGGTAGAAGCTCCGAAAGACATGGTGGCAGGTAATTTAATGGTTTTCTCAAGTTTAGAAAATGAATTATTTGATTCTGGATCATCGCATTGTTTCATATCTTCTCAGTTTTCTAAGAAAATTAGATATTTCCAATTTGATATAACAAGGGAGTTGTCAGTTAAAACTTCTAAGGGAAGTATCATTGCAACAATGTTTTGTGAATCAGTCCCCATTAGAGCAGATAGATGTTCGCAATCTGCTGATCACATCGTCATACCTATGATTGAGTTTGATATAATCCTCGGTATGGACTGGCTTTCGGACTATTATGTGAAGATTTATTGTAAGAAGAAAGAGGTTACAATTATTGATGATAATGATAAGGAACACCTTATCTTTAGAGCAGAATCGTCACCACCTAATTCTTATTTAGATCCACCCCCAGTTGCTCAACTAAATTCAATTATTGGGGAGGAAGAGAACGAAATAATTGTCGGTGAGGAAATTAATGTTCAAATAGAGGATGTAACTGTTGTGAAGGAATTTGTAGATGTATTTCCAGAAGATTTACCTAGACATCCTCCGGAACGAGAAGTTTAGTTTTCTATTGATTTGATTCCAGGATCAAGGCCTATATCGAAGACCCCTTATAGAATGGCTACTGTAGAATTAGTGGAACTAAAGAAACAATTAGAGGAATTGAGTAATAAAGGATTTATTCGCCCTAGTGTTTCTCCATGGGGAGCCCCTGATCTTTTTGTTAAAAAGAAAGATGGATCTATGAGGTTATGTATCGACTACAGGGAGATCAATGCTATAACAATAAAGAACAAGTATCCCCTACCACACATTTATGATTTATTTGACCAACTGCATGGAGCTCAATACTTTTCAAAGTTTGACCTTCGATCTGGATACCATCAGTTGTGTGTAAAGAAGGAAGACATTCCGAAGACAACATTTCGAACCAGGTACGGGCATTACGAGTTTACTGTAATGCCTTTTAGATTGACTATTGCACCCTCTGTATTCATGGATCTGATGAATAGAGTTTTCAAGGAGTATCTCGATGAATTTGTGGTGGTATTTAATGATGATATCTTGGTATACTCCAAAACCTACGAAGATCATTAAAATCACTTGCGCATTATCTTGAAGACTCTGAGGAGGCATGAATTATATGGGAAGTTTAGCAAGTGTGAATTCTGGCTTCAGGAGATTTCTTTTCTTGGCCATATTGTCTCTAAAGATAGAATCTCTGTTTATTCTTCTAAGACCAAGGCAATCCAAGAATGGCCAGCACCTATGAGTATAACTGAGGTACGCAGTTTTATTGGTTTGGCAGGTTATTATCGACGTTTCGTCCAGAATTTTGCCCGATTGGCTAACCCATTAACGAAGCTCACACGTAAAGGGGTCAAATTTGTTTGGAAAAAATAGTGTGAAGAATGTTTCGAAGAACTAAAGAGAAGATTGGTCAATGCTCCTATATTGACTCTACCATCTGGGAATGATGGGTTTGTTATTTATAGTGATGTATCAAAGAAAGGTCTTGGTTGTGTCCTTATGAAGAATGATAGAGTTATTGCATATGCATCATGACAATTGAAAAATCATGAACAAAACTATCTTACTCATGATCTTGAGTTAGCAGCTATGATCTTTTCTTTGAAGATATGGAGGCACTACCTCTATGGTGAAAAATGTGAGATTTATACTGATCACAAGAGTTTGAAGTATATCTTCTCACAAAAAGAAATCAACATGAGGAAAAGGAGATGGCTTGAATTACTCAAGGATTATGATTGCATGTTACACTACCACCTGGGGAAAGCAAACAAGGAGGAAGATGCTTTGAATAGAAAATACCATGGAGTTTTGAACAATATGAGAATTGAAAGGGATCTAATTTTCATGGATCTAGTGAAGATGGACATGGGAATAACAAGGGAAGGTGAAACATCAATGCTTTTTCAAATGGTTGCCAAACCATCTTTACTAGAAAGGATTAAGAGTTCTCAGACCAATGATGAAGAATTTCAAAAGAAGATTAAAGCTGTGAATGATGGTAGATTGAGAGACTTTGTGTATGAAGATGGAATTTTGAAATTTGGGAAGAGACTTTGTGTTCCCAATATACCTGATCTAAAAAGGGAATTGGTGGATGATGCTCATAGTTCCAATTTCTCTATACACCCTGGGAGAACCAAAATGTATAGAGATTTGAAGGAACATTTTTGGTGGGACAATATGAAGAGGGAGATTTCGGATTTTGTGTCAAGATGTATGGTTTGTCAGCAAGTTAAAGCTGGAAGGCAAAGCCTAGAGGAGTCATGCAACCTCTTCCCATACCGGAGTGGAAATGGGACAATATTACGATGGACTTTGTCATGGGGCTACCAAAGACTCCTAGAAGGAACGATGCAATATGGGTTATTGTTGATAGTCTTACCATGTCAGCACATTTTCTTGCTATAAGAGAAGATCTACCCCTAGAAAGTTTAGTAAGACTATATATTAATGAAGTTGTGAGACTTCATGGAGTACCCCTATCTATTGTTTCTGATCGTGATCCCCGTTTTACTTCAAGATTTTGGAAAAGTATTCAGAAATCCCTGGATACCAAACTTCTTTTGATCACTGCTTACCACCCTCAGACAGATGGACAATCAGAACGGACAATTCAAACCCTAGAAGACATGTTGAGATCTTGCTCACTTGACTTTCAGGGTATGTGGGATCAATACTTACCTCTCGTAGAATTTTCCTATAACAATAGCTTCCATTCGAGTATTCATATGGCACCATATGAAGCGTTATATGGAAAAAGATGTCATACACCAACCGTTTGGGATGACGTCGGTGAAAGAAAACTTGTAGGCCCAGAACTGGTGGAGGAAACGATGGAAAAGATGAAGGTAATCCAAAATCACATCAAAGCAGCTCAAAGTAGGCAGAAGATCTATGCCGATAATCGAAGAAAGGATTTGGAATTTCAAGTCGGTGATCATGTTTTCCTGAAGGTATCTCCATGGAAGGGAGTCGTACGTTTTGGTATGAAAGGTAAATTGAGTCCCAGGTACATCGGACCTTTCGAAATTCTAGAACGAATTGGGGCTGTAGCTTACCGATTGGCAATGCCGTCAAGTCTCTCCAAAGTTCACGATGTGTTCCACGTATCTCTGTTGAGGAAATACATGCCTGACCCAATGCATGTACTCACCTATGAAGAGTTAGAACTGGAACCCGATCTATCCTATTGCGAAGAGCCCATCAAGATTCTTGATACGAGAGAACAAGTACTGAGAAACCGGACGACGCGTCTGGTAAAAGTTTTGTGGAGAAATCATAAGATGGAAGAGGAAACGTGGGAAGCTGAGGAACTTATGATGAAGAACCACACAAGTCTTTTCATGCGGTAGTATTCTAGAAATTTTGAGGACGAAATTATTTGAAGGAGGGGAGAATGTAACACCCCAATCTTCTACGGTACGCTTCTCTTTGAATAATGTGATAGCGTGTGTTGTACGCAACACCTAGTTCTAACACACCATAACCAATCAAACTAGCCGTTATGAATAGTAATACATACTTTTTGAAATTATATATTTTTTATATTTTAAAATGGACTTCATTTCTAGATTCAGAATATCAAATTTAGCCAAAGGTGAAATTTTGGTACTATTCGGATAACTTTCATATTTTGATGAATAGTGAAAATTACTAAATTTTAATTAAAAACAACTTTTTTAATAAAAATACTTAATAGTGATAAATTATGAATTTGAGTGGTTTTAAAGTATATTTAGAATATATTTTTACCATTTAATATAATGTTGGTCATTGGACATAATTTTACAATTAAACCGAACATAAACAAGTGTCAATCTTTTGATAGTTATTATCTCTTAAAAACACGCTTTTTGTTTTGATAGCGGGAATAAATTTTAAATTAATTTCTGCCAATTCTGTGTTTTGAATTTAGAAAAATGGATTCCATATTTGGAATCAGGATGTTCAAATTGTGTAAATAGGTAACTTTTATTTTTAGACATTTTGAATAGTTACTGCGGTAAATATTTTATTTACCATGGTTAAGGGTAAATCCGGTAAATAATGGTTAAAAAATAATATTATAATAAT
Organism: Viscum album; assembly: GCA_963277665.1. Lineage (NCBI taxonomy): Eukaryota > Viridiplantae > Streptophyta > Magnoliopsida > Santalales > Viscaceae > Viscum > Viscum album. The sequence continues at coordinate 1,090,840,429 of OY728143.1, read as the reverse complement.
ACTAAATTACCCTAAAACGTGTCCTATACTTATTGGTTGATACATGTTCGTCCATAGGCATCTTTGGGTCGATTTGGGGACCCCATGGTGCCAGTTGTAGGTGATAGGGACACTTTTTTTAATTAAGTTAAAATGAATACAAAAATGACATGATCATATATCTTTTAGAAAAACAAATTTCAAATAGGGTTATATATGTTGGATTTTAGATTATAAATATTAATTAGAAAGATAAAAAGATTTCCTACATAATCATATTTTATTTATAATTTTTAGACATTAAATAATGTAATTTATTTATGACACAATGATGATGAATTAATTACTATAATAGTGATAAATTAAACTAATTGATATTATAAATACCCAAATAAATATAATATGAAACTTTTAATGAATTAAAATATTTTTATAGGATAATATGATATATTAGTATTGCTATAATTTAATTTTTTCGAAGTAATAAATCTGTTATGAGTTTCACAAAAATCAACTATTGAATAGTGTCAAAATTGACAAAAAAGAGTTCTTAAAACAAATATTATATTATTAATTGATATTAAATTCCTAAAAATCTATGGATCGGCCTAGAGACTTATATCATGATAGGTTCATCATTAATGGACCACTTGGGGGTCGTTTGGATGTATATTGTAAGTTTATTAACCATATTATATAAAAATACAAAGAGACATTGTAAAAGTGAAACTAATTAACTTAGAGTTAATACTTAAAGATAAGCTTAATATAAGTACCCAACCCTGTCTAAATTCTATTCGTTGAGTTTTTTTCGACCCATACCCACCTTAAAATTTGAATAATCAACTTTGGAGCCATTGGAAACCGAATATGAATTTATTATAAACTAATATCTCTAGCTTTTCTAAAGGTCCCCCTCACCCCTCTTATAAAATGGCACTCCTCATTCTCATTTCATCACACCTTCAGAGCCTTGTGGATCGGCCAAACTCTTCCTAAATAATCTCCCAACTTCCTTCACTACAACCTAGAGGTCCTTGTTTGATCAAAAAGCCAACCTAAGGAGCCCTTTTGATCAAATCAAAAGAAAGAACCCGAAGAAGAGGTAATAATTTCACCACCCTTTTCCAAGTTCCTTTCTTCTTCCACATCTTCTTCCTTTGTTATTACCATTATAAAATAATAACTCCAGTATCATATATTTACTGTGATGTTATTATAAATATGGTACAACCATATTTAGTATTCTATCCACCCTTTGAATAACATGTCACCATACGTGCGTACGTACGACTTACCGTCTCCACGTCGTGGTGTAATTGTTATTCAATATATTATTATTTGGATGGGTATAATAATGATATGTAACTCATGTAAATAATAAATATAACATGTTAATGATTCTGTATATATGATATAACAACCATTTATATATTACTTTAATATCAAAAGAATGATATTGTCGCTCGTGTGTACGTACGGACTACCGTCTCCACGAACGCGATAAGATTCATTCTCCATCGTATCCACTCAAGTATAATTATCATTTTATGATTTAACAATGATGATTAAGGACTTGATATCATTATGGATATGAATAATATACAACCTATCCATTACAAACATGGCTTATGTAACAAAACATATAAAAGAAAACAAGTAAGTTAACACCCGAAACAACGATAGTACTAAGATATTATTATCAAATCAATAGTAAAAGATCATATATGATATCATATTAATGTATATGATTCTTGTATAAATTAATAACAATTATTTAACCATTATACAGGAGTTTAACCTACCCCAACCAAGGAAAAGTACAAGGTAAGGGGTTTTCATCTCACTCCTTATTCCCGTGAGATTAATGCCATATTGCCACCATTACCTTTTGTGTGGTGTATGTACTTCCCATAATTATATTATTTGTGTAATACACTTTAATTTATGTGTATTTACATATTCATTGTATGATACCTATTTCATGGGTTGTATGTTTCATAAGTTACCAAATTGGTAATGGTTATTTCATAATTTCTTCATTATCCGAGGTTGTTTATATGTAATAATATTCTGGGATCTCTTTATCATCCACATCCATGTTTTCTTAATAATGTATTTCAAAACATTTTTATTATTTACAAGAATATGGGTTAAAGTCATTTATACCCTTGTTTGACTTTTTATAAGAGGAATCTTTCCGTCGTTTTCAAAACAAGGTCCCTTTTAACCTTTTTGACAGAATTAAGGTAAGAATGTTTTTTTAACTTATACGGTGGGTGCGGCTATTTTCCGCCGTTATAAAATCTTCAAATCATTCATTTCAAGCTTATAAGAATATTTTCAAAGAAAATGTTTTATTTTATATGGCTCTTAAATGATTTCAAAAATAGAAAGAGATATTTCTCTAAAAAGAGTTTTGATTTCATCTATGTCAAAATCCTTTGATGGATTTTACGCTTATTTGATGTTGATTTATTATGATAAAAAACATCTATATTGTATTGAAGGTTTTGTGATATTTTTGACTGTGGATGTGCTATTTTTATGCCACTCAAAGTTTATGGTGAAATTATTAACATTTCGTATACTAGTTTTAATACGAATGTTTATGTTATGTTTAAACCTTTTCATATGGGAATGCATTGGACTTAATATGTGACGGGTGGAGCCCGCTATATCTCCTCGATGCATCGGTAGGTCTCATGAGACAAACCAGTGTCTTGGCACAAGGCCTTGGCAAAATCTTATTTATAGTCTTCGCACGAGGCCTTGGCTATGTGGTTATGATAGTCTGGCATTATGCATTCCATCATTATGAAAGTGGTTATTGATATTGCATGTGATTATTCGATTAGTAGAATATCCACGTGAATATGTAAATGGAATTATTTCATTTCTCTTTTTCCATACTATGTTGATGTTCAAGTTTAAAAGGCTTTTGTTTTAGTTATACATTGCCTTAAATGTTTATTCTTACTTATGAATGTTTCTGCTATATTGTTATCCTTACTGGGCATTTGAGCTCACCCCTTTTCTATGTTTTATTTTTTCCCAGGATGTGAAGAAGTAAGTTATGAATGACCTGCAGGGATATTATGATGGGATAATAGTGTGGACTGTGGAGACATTATGTTGTTGTAGTAGTTATTCATTTTTTGGTGTAATGTAAAACTTATGAATATATCTAGTGTTTCCAAGGCCACTAAACCAATCAGTATTTCGAGATTTGATCTTTCTTGTGATCATGCTAATGTTATGTAATAATGCACCGACTCTGGGTAACTAGGGTCAGGGCGTTACATGGATGGAATAAAAACCTTCAAATAATATTTATTTTAACCTCTACAATACCATTTATTTGATTTATTCATTAATAAGGAAAATACTACATCATCATTGTGTCATAAATAAATATATTTATATTGTATCTAAAAATTATAAATAAAATATCCTAAGGTAGGAAATATATTTATATTTCTAATAGATATTCATATATGAATTTATCTAATGTATAACCATATACTAAAAATAGTTTGGTTATTAAATTTTGAATTTTATACTTTTAACTCTTCTGTGAATTAAAAAATAATAATTGTCCTAATCTAATCCATGTGGACCTAAATGAACATATTTTATTTCTAAGGTTGTTTTTGGTCAAATTAAACTTATCCAATATAATTGAGTCATGTTTTAGGGTAATAATAATATCATTTTTACCTTTAATTAATATATTTACTTTTAAACGTGCTAAATAAAAGTAAAAAGATACTACTCACCAAAATTTATTTTCATCTTATTGAACCCAATTATATATACTTATATCAAATGTGTCTCTCAGATTTTTTAAATACAACTCACAGAAGTGGTAAAATTATGTTTTATGTAAATTTACAAATGGTCCTAGGAAGTGGGTAAAAGAGGGTAAAAAGTACTATAAATGTTATATATATAATTATTATAAACTGACTCCAATTAATTAAATTTATATTATATAGGTATTATTTATTAATTTTGACTCAAAATAAATTTAAATAAAATAAATAATTATTTAAATAAAAATTCGGTTTAACCAATAACTTAGTGTTTTTCAATATTCATAAAAAATTGAATGTTTTCAGAAAAATACCAAAATTTCACCCAAGGAAAATTTTGATATACTTAATTCAAAAAATAATTCTATTTTACCAAATTCAAAACATATAATTTTCATTTCATAATTTAATATTAATTCCCGTTGTGAAAACCTAAAAGTGTGTTTCTTAGAAATAATAACTAACAAAAGATTGATAGTTGTTTTTCTTCAATTTCAACGTGAAATTATTTCCAATGAATAACATTGTATTAAATGGTAAAAATATAATCTATTTATATTGTCAAACCATCAAAATTTATAACTAGACACTAGAAATTATTTTGATTAAAAAAGTTGTTTTCATTTAAAATATATTAGTTTTCACTATTCACCCAAATATGAATGTTATTAGAAAAGCACAAAATATTTATTGAAACTAAATTATTATGTCCCGATTATAAATAAGAATTTTATTTTTTCAAATTAATAATATAAAAGTTTCAAATATTTTATTTAAAAGAGGTTCGCCCTTAAAAGGATGTAAAATTTCATTTTTTATAAAACACTTCTTTTATCTGAAAAAATTAATTTTTTTTCATTCTATCTAAAAACTCATAATATGGATTCTAAAATTATAAGGATTATATAATGTTCAAAATTTCGTTAATAATATTCATAACCACTTTTGAACGGCTAGTTTGGTATGTCGTGGTGCGCTTGAACTCGGTGTTGCGTGTAGTGCAACTAATTAAATTACATTGAACAAATAACGTACTACGAAATCATGGAGTGTTACATTTTTCCCTCATTCAATATATTGTGACCTCGCAATTTGAAATTTATCTTTGAAAATAAAATTTTTAAAATAGAAAATACCTTTGTGGGTAAACCAACATCGGAAATTGGGTTAATAATATTTAGTCTTAATTAGTGGAAAATGGGAATGAAAATGTCACCACAAAATTATGATTTATATTAGGATAACATTAGTGGAAATTAGATACACATAATTGGAGGAAAAACGTAAATATTTATATGGAGTGATTTAGGTCATCGGTCATGAAAAATTGTATAATTGAAGGCCTCAAAGCCATCAAACTATTATTATTTAAAATATCACAGGTTTAACAAAACCTAAGGTTTTAGGATAACAAATTTTTAGTTTTATGTTTTCTTACCTAATGTTTATGAATTAATTACTTCATAGAATATGAGATGAAAAAAATATATTCTTGACAAGTAGAGTTCCATCCTTTAATTAATTTATACCACAAACTTATCATTCACTATAAAAGATAATAGAACTTTACAAAATATTATATTTATCTTATTCGTATATGGTTCCAAAAATATAATTTATAATTCATCTACGAAACCTTTAAAAACTACATTATTCAATCTAGGACATCACATGGACCAATGGTAGGTGATACACCCTTGTCGTCCTTCGGTTGTAGGTTTAAGTCTTGCGGCCTTAGCGAATACAATAGGTTGCTGCCCGACCTCCAGGTTGCCATTTTTATGGAAATCCAAAAACAATATCAAACATGAATTATCCAAAATAATTCTGTCCATACTCACATTGAAAAATTTATTATGAAGTTAATCACAATGAAGATACTTTTTTCAACGTAATATCATGTGAACACGTTCATCATGTATTCTTTTAAAACACTACAATATCGTAAATTTCAATAAGTCCTTGTTGATTACATTCATGATCCCTTATTCGTTATAGACTACTGGATATACTCCATCTATCTAAAAATGTTTCAAACTCTATCAATGATGGAATATAAAAATAATTAATCAGTTTCAAGGAAGTTAATAATATCCAATATAATTTATCAAAATCAATCATGTATTATTCCAAAATCACTACCTTAGTATCAGAACCATATTATGGTTTATCTATCTCTCAACCATATATATTCGAAAACATTAACCTGCTATTTGAGTAACTTTTCTTGTTTACACATAATCTTAATTCCTTAATGAAATAGTACTGCAATACAATCCTTATATACCCTAAAATTCTTATAACATGTACATCATTAATACAATACTCAAATGACACAATACATTAATGAAAATGTAAGAAATATAATCATTCCACTTCATCTTAAGTAGTATCATAAATTTATTGTTATCCAATAGCAACATTTGGGGTATACAATGATAATTTGGACATTGATTCATGTAGTGTCACAACTCCTTGAAGATGAAGCATTGTACATTTGAGACATTTTTTGTACCCTTGAAATCACGTACTTGGTGTCCTTTTTCTACACACTTACAACAAACTCCCATTCTATTCAATCATTTACCAAGGTTAATCTTTCCACAGTTATCAGATATGGGAAAAACCATCTTTCCCTTATTCCCTTTATCCATATTTCTTTCTACCATCCTTTACTTCTCTAGCTTCCATTCAAACTCATAAGAATTAGAAAATTCGTTACTTATCTTATTAACACCAGATACTATTTCTTCATATGATGATAATACCTTGGAGAATATTTTCTTTCTAAATGTTGGATTATCACCATGTATGATATGATCCTTTATACTCTTTGGATCATGCGTAGTGTTGGAAGTCTCATTCCATCTACTAGGTGACATTTATAAACAATGGAATACACTATGATAGTTTATGAATCACAATGCAAAATCCCAGATATGTAAAATAAATAACGTAAATTGAAATGATTATGCATATAATCTATAATCATAAAATGTATTCATTCAGAACGTATTTACTCCTAGATCCATCATAATGTCTTGTAATGAAAATGTGAATTTTCCTAAGCATATCCCCCGGAAGTGTCGTAACCATGATTGCAGAAAGGCCCGTTGTCATGCACCAATTCCCATTCGAGTCTAGCTCAAAGCGGTGTTTTCAGGTTTTACACCTAGGTACATCTGTGCCAGAGCCACCTCTACCTTCTCGTATCCAGACAAGAAATGAATTGCTTAAAAAATTCAGAAAACCTCTAAATTACCAAAATTATAGGAATTCCATCTATGCTAATCCTCAATGTCTATCTTAGGGTAATGTTCTCTAATCAATGTTTGTATAAATATAGATTCCATGGTTCATACTAAAATTCCTCTAATATAAACTATAACGCCCCGACCCTATTTACCTTGAGTTGGTGCATTATTAAATAACATTGGAACTATCACAGGGAGATATTGTCTCAAATGGCCTATCTATTTAGAATTATTGGAAACAATATTCATACATAAGTTCTACTTTACAAATAGAAAAGAAATTCAACACAAATTTATTCCATTAGAATCATCCAAGCCTCCTAGATTATGCTTGAAAGTCACTCATAAATAAATTCTTCATATCCTGGGAAAATGAAATAGAAGAATGGGGTGAGCTCAAATTCTCAGTAAGGTTATGCAATATAGCGGAAGATAAAATAAATAATAATCATGGTGAATAATTGTAATAACATGGCTTTACCAACAGTAAACCTAAATTCTTTTAAGGCAAGAATATGAACTGAGTAAATAATTCCATAATAAAACATAATCATACGTATTCTACTAGTCTAATGACCACATGAACCATCAATATTATATTCATAATTAGGTAATGTATAATGTCGAACATTCTGAAAAATTTTGTCAAGACATTGACCAAGACGTCTAAAAATGATCAAGTCCCCAGACAAAACCATATATAAAATTGGGAAAGGCCTCATCCAATTACATGTCTAGTTGACTCATTAGACCTACCGATGCATCGTGGAGTTATAGCAGGCTTCACCCGTCACTTACTAAGTCCAATACATTCCTCATATGAAAAGGTTTAAATATAACATAAAAATTTGAATTAAAACGAGCTTTTGAAAAGTCAGTACATTAACAATAAACCATGAATGGTATAAAAATAGCACATCCACAGTCAAAAAAATCACAAAACCCTCAATACATTATTGATGTTTTGTATCATAATAAATCAACGTAAAATAAAGATGAAATCAATCAATGGATGTTGACATAGATGAAATCAAATCCTTTTTTAGAAAAATAACTATTTATATTTTAAAATCATTTAAGAGTATCATAATTATAAAGATTTTTTTGAAAATATTTTTATAAGCATGTAAGGGATGTTTCGACAATTTTATAATTGTGTAAAATAGTCGCACCCACCGTATAAGTTAAAAAACATTCTTACCTTAATTTTTTTTTAAATGTCATATAAAGTACCATGTTTGGAAAACAACAGAAATATTCCATTCAAAACATATAAGGTCAAATAAGGGTATAAATAACTATAACCAATTTTCTATTAAATAGTAAAAATATTTTGAAATACATTTTTAAGAAACATTGATGTGGATGATAACGAGGTTCCATGGATAATTACGTATAAACGACATCTGATAATAAAGACATTTTAAAATTAACTCTTATTTTGTTATTTTCTATGGTTGAGGGTAGACTAACCTACTCTATAATTGTGAAATCATTTTTATTAAATTATACAAGAATAATATACATTAATATAATATCATATATGATCTTTTAACATTTCTTTATCAAGAATATCTTAGTATTATCATCATTTCGGGTGTTAACTGATTCAATTTCAGTTATATGATTTGTTATGTAAGTAATGTTTGTTATGGTTAGGATTTATCTTATTCATATTCAGAATTATATTAAGTATTTAAACAAAATTTTTAATCATATAATAAAAATTAGTCTTGAATGGATACGATGGGGAATGAATCTCATCGTGTTCGTGGAGACAGTAATACGTAAGTACGCACGAGCGACAATATCATTCTTTTGATATAAATATAATATATAATTGGATGGTATATCTTATATACAGAATCATTATAATGTTATATTTATTATTTAAATCAATTAAAGATCATTATTATACCCATCCAAATAATATTGTACTAGAAACAATTACACCACGACGTGGAGATGGTAAGCCGTATGTACACATGTATGGTGACATGTCATTAAAAGGAAGGATAAAATAATGAATATGGTTGTACCAAATTTATAATAACATCACAGTATATATATGATACTGGATTTATTATTTTAGATTGGATAAAACAAATAAAGAGGAAGTGGAAGAATAAAGGAACTTGAAGGTGGTGATGGAATATTTACCTCTTCTTCTGGTTCTTCCTTTTGATTTGATAAAAAGGGATCCTTAGGATAGATTTATGACTAATGGAATGCCTCTAAGATGAAGGGAGGACAATTGAGAGGGTATTTGGATTGGGTTCGGCTGAGACAAATGGCTTTGAATGCATGGATTTTAGAGAAGGGTGAGTTCCCTTTTATAAGAGGGGTGAGAGGCACCTTAGGAAAAGCTTGATATATTATTTTATAATAAAATAATATTCGATTTATAATGGCTCCAAAATAGATTATTTAAAGGTTAAGGTGGGAATGGGTCGAAAACCACTGAACCAATAGGTCTTATACAGGTTTTGGTCACTATATTAACATTATCTTTGAGATTTAAATCCTAGTTAAATAGTTTGACATTTACCAAGTATCTTTGAATTTTTATATTATATTGTTAATAAAAAACTATATACCTCAACGAGTACCCCATGTGGTTCATTAATGAAACAAATAAAATTATATAAGCCTTTTGTCCGAACCATTGATTTTTAAAAATATAATATCAATTAATAATATAAGATTTGTTTTAAAAGCTTTTTTATGACAATTTTGACATTATTTTGTATTGTGTTTTTTCTAAATTTCTAATAGAATTATTACTTAAAAAAAATTCATTTAATCAATCCTAACATGTCACATTAACCTATAAAATTCGTGAAAGGAATCAAAACTTCCAAATTATATTCATTTTATCATCAATAATACGATTTATTTGATTCATTCATTAATAAGTAAAATACCACATCATCATTGTGTCATAAATAAATACATTTATGATATGTATAAAAATTATAAATAAAATATCTTGATATAGGATATCTATTTATATTTCTAATTAATATTTATAATCTTCTTTATCTTATGTATAACCATATATAAAAAATGATTTTGTTTTTAAAAATTGAATTTAACACGTTTAACTCTTCTTTTAATTAAATAATAATAATTATCCTAACCAAATCTTATTAGAACTAAAGTATCATATTTTATTCCTAAGGTTGTTTTTTGTCAAATTATTATTATCCAATAGAATTCAGACATGTGTTATGGCAATAATAATATCATTTTTACCCTTAATTACTCTATTTACTTTTAACGGTGGTAAATAAATGTGAAAAGTTACTATTCACCAAAAAATTACATTCATCATATTGAAACACATTTTACTTAATGATATCAACCGTGTCTCTCTTATTTTTGAAATCCAACTCATAGAAGCGGTAAAATTATGTATTACGTAAATTTGCAAATGCTCCAAGGAGGTTGGTAAAAGACGGTAAAAAGTTCAATTAATTTTTATATATATTCAATTATTATAAACTGACTCTAATGAATTAAATTGAACATATATAGGTATTATGTATCTATTTTTACCTAACATAAATTTAAATATAATAAATAATTATTTAAATAAAATGTTGGTTTTATCCAATAACTGAGTGTTTTTTACTATTCATAAAAAATTTAATGCTTTCAGAAAAATACCAAAATTTCACCCAAGACTAATTTTGATATTCTGAATTAAGAAATTAATTCAATTTTTCCTAATTAAAAACATATAAGTTGAATTTATTAATTTAAAATTAATTCCCGTTGTCAAAAAAAAGCGTGTTTTCAACAAATAATAACTAACAAAAGATTGATACTCGTTTTTGTTCAATTTCAATGTGAAATAATTTCCAACAAATAAAATTTGATTAAATGGTAAAACTATAATCTAGTTATAATTCAAAACCATTAAAATTTATATTTTGAAACTACAAATTATATTGATTAAAAAAATTGTTTTCAGTTAAAATATAGTTTTTTCACTATTCCCCCAAATATGAAAGTTATCATAAAAACACAAAAAATTTATTGAAACTAAATTCTTATGTCTCGATTATGAATAACATGTTTATTTTTTCAAATTAATATTCTAAATGTTTAAAATATTGGATTTAAAAAGGGTTCTCTCCTAAGAGGCTGTAAAATTACATTTTTAAAAAATACTTCTTTTATCTGAAAAAAATAAAAAAATTTCATTATTTATAAGAAACTCTTAATATGGATTCTAAAATTATAAGGATTATATAATGTTCAAAATTTAGTTAATAATATTCATAACCTTTTTTCAATGACAATTTTGGTATGTCGTGGTGTGCTTAAACTTGGTGTTGCCTGTAGTGTAAGTTATTGAATTACTTTGAAGAAATAAAGTACTGTGAAATCTTGGGGTGTTACAGATTTCTTCCAAAGTATTATTTAATAAACTAAATTAAATATTTTACAATTATAATACATAATAACTACTATATGTTTTGAAATAATAATATCAAAATTAACTTTGGTGGAAATTTTTTGATTTGTTTAAAATATTTATTTTTATTGAATAGTGAAAATAATGATTTTAGAAACAAATATTCTATTCTAAATATTTTATGTATTTTATAATTACTAATGATTTATGAATTTATTTCATATAAACTATGAATTATTAAGATATATTTAATCAACATAATTATTTTTTAATAAATATTATTTTAGTTTATAGTATAAGTTTTTTTAGGTTTACAAATAGTTTTAAAATGTATAAAATTTCTCAATTGTAATTAAATAAATTTTCTATAATAGGAATTATTTTAAATTTAATATATATATTTATATATATATCAAATATCTATAAATGTTAATTTATTTTCATGGTACTATTTTTATTTGTCATATAATTAATATCTAATAATATTTTTTAAGAGAAATACTCTTCTTAAAAACATAGAGTTTCACTATGTCTGAAAGATTAGTTTTAAAATAATTTAATTTCTCTAATGTGAATTGAATTTTGAAAAAATAAATATAAATTTGGAATGTTAATAAATTTTAATATCTAATACGTATAAAATAATTTTATTCCATAATGATTTCTAAAATTACAAAAAATCAATTACCACGGTTATGGTTAAAATAAATTTATAGGGGGTTAGACAAAACAGATTAGAAAAAACTACATATATAGTTAACTGAAGCATATTTTATGGATATATAAAATCCATTTTTTATATATGGTTCAAAAAATGTCGATTTTGGACCCTTTTTTATATATTAAAAATGTTAGATCACACAATTTTCTACATAATTTCAATTGGTGTCCTCTCCTAAACATATAAAATACCAACCAATATCCTCCTCTATTCAATACTTAAAAAACATTTGTTCGGACAATACCAGCATAGAACAATTAAAAAATTCAATGCACTCTTCCAGTATGCCTTATTTTTTGATCAAATCCAACCTTATAAGAACCATGGTGAATACTAAAATGCATTACATGAAAAAGAGGTAACATTCATCAATGTGTGTTTTTTTATTTTCTCTCTACACCCATCTTAAACAATATTAAACAATGATTATATAATAAAATATATTTTTAAATAAAAAATATTTTATTATTTTAATGGTATATCCTAAATCATTTCATTCTTCGTCAATTGGGTTGTGATTTCAGCATTCAAGTGTACAACATACCACCACCTCATGAAATGATGTCATTAGTTTTTAAAATTAAACATTTCATGATTGGTTATGATGATGGACATAATTTTTAAAATTTATATTTGTTACATAATTAGACAAACAGAGTCATTCTAAAATATTCAAAATTTTACATTTCATGCGGTAGGGGTTATAATATTGGCGTCCGTGTGTTTGACAAATTTCTACCACATGAAGCGATGTGAAACATTTTTCAATAATGAATTATATGGATGTTAATAAGGATAAAGATAATTAATATATGTTATATTAATGACATATTAATTGTATTCAGTAAATTTTTCTAATTCGATAAAAATAATACATACTTCTCTTTCGTACTGTTCCATGCACAAAAGAACGATAACTTCGTCTATTTAAGTGTTGAATTCCTCTTTAAAAAAGAAATGTGATTAATTTTTTCATCACCACATCACATGAATGATATATATATATATATAATTAAATATTATTTTTTATGATATTATGATAATTTTTAAAAGATAAATGATAGTTACCATCTTACCAAAAGGTTTATTGAATAATTGTACCGTTACTCATGCGTATGTATAAACTACTATCTCTATTATTGAAACATATTTAAGTTATCAATAAATGCAAAATTATTGGCATTACATGTATAAAAAAAATAAACATCATAATTATTTCACTATTACTATTCATAATATTTTAAAATAATGATCTCATTGACAATAGTAAACCTACCAAATTAACATTTGACATATATTCCAGATAAATTAAAAACAGTTGATATAACCTTAATTGATTTCTTAATTGTACAGAACATTTGACACTGACTAGGATGATGGGCAGTTCATCTCATAACAAAGGAGAGCCTCTCTCCCCATATTATTATCAATGAAATCTCATTCTTGTTACTATGGAATAAATTTTTGGACAGTTCACGTTGATCATAGCTTGTGGGGTGAAACATTCATAGGATATTTCTATTAGCAACCATTCTTCTAATGTCGTGATTCATTGGTTGTGTTCAAAAATATTTTAATCTTTAGGAGGATATGCTGAAGCTTTTTGGTGAGAGGAATTCGGTGGTCATAGTTTCGGTGTTTTTTAAAAATAGGATGATAATGATGCTAAAGTAGGCATATCTTGTGGTTCGATGGTGTTGTCCCAAGAATGAAATATCTTGATCGATCTCAAGATGGAGATGTATGAGGTCATTTGTTTACGGGATGATTTGGGGAATTCTTGTGCATGTGGATTTGAGCTACTTGATTGAAGAGGGAGTGCCGAATTTTACGATATAGGATCCCAGTTGGAAATTTTTTACAATGATGGTAGAACATGGAAAATCTGACAAGTGGGTAGGTGACCCTAGTGGGTTTGGTGTGTGTCTCTATTTTTTTTCTCTTGACAATTGATGAAGGTTGTTCGTTTCCCGACTATGGGTTCTCATCCTTCTAAGCTTATTTGATTATGAAATGGTGGTTCCAGTGTGCATGGTTTTCTACAAGATAGTGATGATGGTGATTGAGGTGAAAAAATTGGTGTCTAGTGTAGGTGGGGAAGGCCTCACATGTAGGGACCTTTAATGGATGGGAGGCAATGATTTTTTGGCTATGTGCTAGATTCTCTTTGGTGTGAGGTCTTGGGTGATTACCAATAATTGTTGTGGTAACACTAATAGTTCAAGCACTGATGGAGAAGGGTTGTGAAGGAAATAATGTCAGATATTATGTGTGCTGATGGCTATGATGACCTAAGGAGATTCAATGGGGAGGACCGATGATGGACGATGTGACCATAGGAGCTGGTTAAACAGATTTTATGGATTTTGGGGTTTGTTTTGGTGTGACACCATTAGGAATGAGGAATTCGGATGGAGCTTGAGTTTAGGCCTGTCATAGGCTTTTATTTTTGATCTATAGGTTATTTTTGTGTGGGTATTTGGCCCTTTAGTTATAGCCTGTCTGATTATTTCCACCATTTTGTTTTTGTGGTGCATTTTTCTGGCATGTTTTTATTCACTGTATTTATATTTTCATAAATAAAATGATATCATGGGGATTGCTTCACAACAAAACCTTACTGCTAAATATATCATTATAATAAAAGAAATAAAATGAATCGAAACCATGAAAAATGTTCACATTTATATAAATAATTAACATAATATTGTTATTTAGGCAGATAATGATAAACATGACATTTCAAAATCATGGTAAGGGACTTTATCTCAATTTCTTTTCGTTGAGGCATATAATGATGTTATTCAACTTTATTAATTTATAGTCCCTATTTAAATCCTCATTGACTTGTTACATCGGGAATTTATCTATATTTATGGTATTTAAGAATCTTAATTTTATGGTTTCATGGTTATTATGTTTTAAATGTAGAAAAAGTAATGTTGGACTTCTGTTCTAAATAAATAAACTTTTAATGTTTTGATTCAAAATCTATTTATATTATTTTTCCATGTATTTAATATTAATTTAGAAATGATTACATATTGTTTTAAGTAAGTTATAAATTATATTTTCCAATATTTAAATTGTTTTCAAATGTAATCTTCTTTTGTATTTTAAATAGAACATTTGGAAAAAAATGTAATGAAATATTCATATCACAAAATGTAATAATTATTATCTCTACTACCATAGACATTATATTATTATTTTATTCCTTCAAAAGAATTAATTTTTTTATGATTTATATACACACATTCTTATTTTTTGATATTTCTTTA
The DNA here is from genome assembly GCA_963277665.1 of Viscum album. NCBI lineage: Eukaryota > Viridiplantae > Streptophyta > Magnoliopsida > Santalales > Viscaceae > Viscum > Viscum album. The sequence continues at coordinate 1,090,824,956 of OY728143.1, read as the reverse complement.
TTGAAAATTTTTTATGTAATAGTGTATTTTTTGTAAAAATTGAAATTTAAAAGAAAATGGTATTTTAATATTTGATTTTGATTTTGCAAGAGTATAAATGTGTTTAAATTGATGAAATATTCTATTCTTGTCATGGTTATTGAAAATAAGATATAATGGGTGTTCCCATATAGTGTCGGTAAATACCATTATAGCATAATCTTTTAGTGTTTCTAGATAGAACTTTAATCTATCAGCTAATGTGAATGTTCTCTATGGAATTATATTTTAAATTGAACATAAGAATTTTTTTTCAATTTTGTGGGATCTATAAGGGTTCTATGATTATTTATTGAGATGGTTTCATAAGATACATTCATGATAATTTTATTCCCTCTAATGATTTTATCATATTTTTATTTGAAATTATAAAATTAATTAAAATTTTAAATTAATGATGATTCCATTTATGGGGAAAAGTAATGTTTATTAAGAAAATGTTTTTCATGGGTATTTATATTTTCACTAGACTAACAGTTTTCTATATTCGATAATCAATAATAATATTTTTAGGATTATAATAGTGTTTAAAATGTTTATAATTGTATTCCTAATTATGTAATGTAAATGAAGATGTCCACATGATATCTGTGTAGAGTTTCCTATAATATAAATATTTAATTTTTTTAAAGTTTTATATCTTAAGAAAAATGGATAAAGTTCATAAGTTTCTACATCATATTATTTGGTTTTTTTATTTATCATTTATGACCAAATTATCTAAATGTGTAATCCATAAAATCTTCTCAATTTTGAATAAAGACAATTTCATAATTTTAACGAAAAATTATGTAATTATTAAGGATGGGTTCTTATAGTTGGAATCAATTTTTTGTGTATCTAATTTGAGTGGTTAAAAAACCATTAATATTATGACCATGAATTATTTTTCATATAGTCAGGTTAATATGATATTGAATTTGAATATTAATATGTTTCTTCTTCTAAACAACATCTTTTATGATTGCTCTTCTCTAGAGGAATCATGGAAAAAGTAGTGGGAAGGAAACTGAATTTAAATATTTTCCAAATCAGCATCCTTAGATAGATGGATTTAGAAAATAATTATATTCTAACATATAAATATTATATGAAAATATAAATAATTGGTGATTGTATCCATGATATAGTAGAACCCAATCTACTTTGAAGGAAAATGTCTGTAGTTGATAATATAATGATTCAACATCCCCCACCAATATGTCGATTAGTTGACCTGCTGGTAATAGAAAGATGGATCAATTCTCAAGAAAATGTAAATTATTTCATATATTATTTCAAATTAATCAATTTAACTATTTTAATTTTTAGTGTTTACAGTAATGTAAATAAATTATTGTATTTAGATAAGAATAATAGATATAAAGATGATATCAATGGTATTTAATGGGAAATGTTAAAGAATATTTTATTCAAGACATGATAAGGAATATTTTCTAGGATGACTTTTCTTTGGAAAACAAATTTAAAAATTAATATATTTTCCCCAATATTGAAAAAAATATTCTGAATATATTTGGAAGATTGTTAATTTTAAATCCATGAGAATGATTTTCCTTGTTATAAAAAACATGAGATGAATTTTTATGAATCTTATGTTCATAAATATGATGAAATAAAGTAGTTTTTTTGGACAATAGATAATGGGGAAAGATACAATAATGAGATATGGATGTAATAAAATTAATTTCTCATAATGTTGTAGGTGTTGAAAAAAGAAACCTAGGGAAGATCCTATGATTATATATAAGAGTAAATAGTGTTGAAGAAATGGTCATATAGTCAGAAAATGAATGGAAGTAAATTGAGAAGTTTCACTGAATCGTGTAACTGATTTCCATCAAATGGTGAGTAATTTAATTTTAATGAGATATGTCATTATGATAATATGTGTATGAAGTTATTTGATCTGAATGGAAATCTTCGTGATTAAATACCGAATGGTGTTACAATGTCATTTCATTCTAATAAAATTATGTTTTTCCTTCAAATGAAGGGGTCAAAAGTACATTACTTGTATATAAAAAATTTTCCAATACCCTCTCTTAATATGGATGTTTTCATTAATTAATAATGATAAATTTAACTTTTAAATGTTAATATCAAATAATGCATGTAACACAGAACATTCGGTGGAATATTTGGCTGGAATTATTAAAGAAACCAGGATTTATAAGTGTCTTCCCACTATTATCATGTAGATGGTCTATATAGAAAATCATTTTAAACTAGCAATAGTATAGTTTTATTTTTTTTAAATATGGATTGGATTGGATTTTATCGTTATATTATAAATTTTAGTTAGATGGCACATTTATTCATTTCATTAATATCTTTGACAACATACCATGAAGTCGAAAAATTGATTACATATTTCATTGAATGTTACATTGCTCATATTTTCAAAAATAATGAGACTATTCAAATTATTTAGGTTATAGTAGATAAATAACATAGATGTTTTAATGGATTAATTTCCTAGAATTATTCATAATCGATAGTTTGAGTTTATTGATGACCTTGTACCTTATGTGAATATTATATATAAATACCCTTATCTAATGGACCAACTAGATATTTTATTGATGAATCATAATATTTTAGATCCATTAGATAATTTTTACTATAACCTAGTTCGTCACAATGGGCTGATCCATTCAATTTAATTAAAAAGGAAGATGGATCAATAAGACTTTTCATTTACTACAGAGCTTTGAATAACATCAATGTTTAGAATGGGTATCCATTTAATTATTTCACTGATTTTTCTAATTACAACCAGGGATAATAGAATTTATCAAAATTTGAACGATTTATTTGTACTATTAGTTGATGGGGGGAGATTATAAAATTCTGATGTCAACATTTTATACTATATAGAGGTATTCAGAATTTCCTGATATTGTATTTGGGTTTTCAAATTTTCATTTTGTAATTACAGACCTTATGAATAGATTTTCTCATTATATCATATGTCAATTTTAAGATGTGTTTATTGATAAAATATTTGTAGATTTTCATATCTAGTAGTTTCATGAATGATATGTTATGAATGTTTTGAAAGAACATAAATGAAATGAAATTATATGGTAAATTAAGAAAGTGAGTTTTTTGGTTGAAATTTTTTTCATTCCTCAGTCCCATTGTTCCAAAATATAGAATAACTATTGAACTAATAAAATGTTTGTTGAATAATAGAAAATACTAATAAATATCATAGAGGATTGGCATTTTAAAGGATTACTAGATTAAAAAGGGTGGGTTTTTGAAAACATTTACTGATTGACTATCTAACATTCTATGTTATTAAAAAAATAACTGATTTAATATATAAAAAAAATCGATGATTGTTATCAATAAATGATATGAATATTAATAAATTATCATGTTTTGTACATGTGTTTTAGAAAAAGAGAATTTATCATCTTTAGTGATGCTTCATTGAAAGTGTTTTTTTAAATTTATAATGATCATATACTGTGTTATACATCAAGTAATTTTTTGATTCATGAGTAAAATGAACCAATACATGATTTGGTATTAGATATTATGGTTTATTAACTATGGAGGAATAATAATAATTTAGAAAATATTGAAATATATGATGACGGCAATATATCGAAGTATATATCCACTCAGAATGGATTGAACATGAGACATATAATATAGTTGGTTATAAACAATGATTATTATTTCATGATTAATCGTTGAATTAAAATAATTTGTACAATGATTTGATTCCATAAAATTATACGTTAACCATGTTTTTGTTTATAATGTTGCAGTTTATTAAACGATTTCCAAAACATTGTACTAGAACTTTTTCATTTATTGGCATCCTTTATATTGATTCCAGTTTTTAAATATTTGAATTTGTTACAGAAAAAATTTAAGTATCATGAGAGTGTTTAATATTTTAAATTAAATTTTGAATCCATTCAGAATGGCATGTTACATAATTTTATTAATGATTTATAGGGTTTTTTTTATGATTTGTAAAAAATAATATATGACTTTTGTTTCCATGTTGAATAAATATTTATTGAGTAAAGCTCGTAGTTCCCTATTTTGAAATAATATTGGAAATATTATAATGTACTAGAAGTTTCATTAGTAATACAAGTGATATAGAATAAGAGGTGATATTTCCAGATTTACCATAATGTGAATGACATGTATGCATGTTAATTAATAATGGAAATTACGAAATGAGATGATATAATAATTTCTAGTGCATGAGTAGAAATGGAAAAATATATCATTGTATTTTTTTGTAGGACTTTAAAGTACATCATGAGGTAAAAATGCAATTTGGGGTAATATTGTTTAATTAAATAATCAACATATTCCCCTCTTGTATGAGATATAACATTATTAAATAATATTTCCTGAATATATCTAAAGGATATAGTCAGTTTACAAGATGTTCCTCTCTTCATTTTGTAAAACCATCATTACAAGATCACAACAGTTTATTGTAATGGGAGTTATAAGTCATTTGGGGTGATGAATTAAATTTCTATATAGATATTCAAACTCAATACGATGGATAACATTAGAATACAACATCGAAAAGGGATGATATGTTTCATTAATTTTCAATGGATTACATCGAATATTGGGAATAATATTTTTCTTGATAAAATTTTCTTATAATAATTGTTTTCTTTATTATAAAAAGATGTTTCTATTTTTAGGTTTATATGGAAATATTTTAAAAACACAAGAATTTTGCGACGACAAAGAAGAACATATTTATGGAACAACAATTGGTAGAGATTATTATAGAAAATTATCAATTGATGCTGAAACATATGAGGATAATGTGGAGAATGTTTAAAATTTAGAAAAATGACTGGAGTAAATGTATGTCATTTGAGGTTGGTGATCATGTAATTCTTAATGTTTATCCATACAAGAGTGTGATGTGTTTCAGATTTAATTGGATGTTAATTCCACCATTCATCAGACCTTATGAAATCTAAGAGAATGTTATGATCAGTTTCAAACATAGTGTACATGCATATATGTTTATCGAAATTAGAAAACGCATTTCCAGTAAAAATATTAAAGCAACATACTCCTGATTCATCTAATGTTTTTATCCTTAATAAAGTCCAATTGAAATAGAATCTTTCATACAAAGAATATCAAATTTTATTTCATGACTACAGAGTTAATGTTTTATGGAATAATGTGATACTCATGGTCATGGATTAATTAAAAAACTATATGGATGAAGAGTCAACCTTGTAATATGAAAATTATATGTGATAGATTTGTCCCCATATGTTTTAGATGTGAATAAAATTATGAGTATAAATTTATTAAAAAGGGAAATTATGTAACAACCAATGTAATAATATTGTAAGTCATTTTTATATTTATTAATTAAAATGATATAGTTATATAACCTACAAAAAATATTATGAAATTTATAAAATTGGAAATTGTTTTAATTATACACCTTTGTTATAAATTTTTATACAAACTAATAATTTTGAAATTAATGAATATAAATTTTATAATATTTTTTAATGATAATATTAAATGTTAATTTATGTTAAATATAGTTATTGTTCTGAAAATATTGATTTTTAATTGAATAGTTAAAATACAAATAATTATTAAAAATAAAATTATTTTAATTAATTTAATTAACATAAATTTAAAATGTGTTTAAATATTATTAAAATAAACTTATATTTTATATGGATATAAATAATAATATTAATTAATTTTGAGTCAAATTTTATTTGGTTTTTTCTAATATGTTATTTGTTTTATTACATGTTATTTCAAAACAATTATTAATGTCTATAAATGTTCAATGTTTTAATTAATTTATGTTTTTCCTAATTTGGTCATTTTAAAAATAAATTTATATATTATATATCATTGCATATAAATATAGTTTTATACATTGATTATTATTAGTCATATAGTTAATATAATATCACCCTTTAGTAAAAAATACTGTTATAATTTACCCAAAGTCTCGCCGAGTATGTAGGATTGGAGTTAAATTATAAATTTCAAAATACATTAATATAATATGAAAACCAGATTCTATATTCAAAATATTAATAATTTATAATTTCAAATTCGGTAATATTAATTTTTAACAATAATGATTAGTGAAAACTATAAATATAAATTACTTTGCAAAGGTAAACTAGATTTTCCAGGGGATAAACTAGAAATATAATGTTAAAAATGACCTATAACCTTGTCCAAAACATATATAATGGACATATTTTCACCATTACTCTTATAAGTTTGATATTGTTCCTTTTTGGACCCCTGTGACTTGTGAAAAACGTTGTCCCACTCAATTTATTACAAAAATTCCAATTATTTCCTCTCCATAGCTTATAAAATGCCACCCCTACACTTCATCTCTTAAACCCATCACTAATATTTGATGGGATGAATAATTTCAAAAATAACATCCCAAATTCCATACCCACATCCATGATTTTTTTTATAAATCTATAAATTTTTTGCCTTTTGTTTAAACAAAATGGAGTTACCCAAAGAAGTTGTTATATTCATAAATGATCAATTTTGATTTCTTGCATTATCAAACCCATTAAATTCATTATAAAAAATTACATAAAATAGTTTAGAATATTAAATCTAGTTAGGTGTTATTTTTCAATTTTAATAACTTAAATAATCTATAAATTTTATCAAATGTGTTACAAAATCATTATTCGTGTTTAAAAATGTCAACTGCCATGCGAAAAAAATTCAATCACTATTCATTTTCAAACTCTCACAGTTTGGTATGATGATACATATAAATATTATACAATATAATAAAAACATAATTATACCTCTTGATTTATATTATCTTATATTACTTCTCACATTGCATATAATAGGGGATATAATAACATTGCACGTGTGTACGAGAAACCACCACCTCACGAAGTGACATTACCTATTTTTCACTAACACATTACGTAGATGGTACGATGGGTATAAATAATGAATATATGTGATATAAATGATATATTTATTATATTAATGACATTTTTAACATTATGGAAATAAAATATTACCATTTATTTTTATATTTTCCGTCAGAGAATGACATGACTATGTTGTTCATTGATGTGTAGACTATCTCGTCTATTAAGTGATGTGATTTATTTTTTCATCACAAAATTAAAATAATGATATATATAATTATATAAAATGAAAAAATATAGTATTTATGATATTATAATCTTTCTAGAAAGATAAATGTGACTTACCTTATTTCCATATTGATCATTTTAATTTGTAAATGTTACTCAAGCGTACGTATGATCCACCTTCTCCGTAATAAAAAATATGTCATTTATAAGAATAAATATTAATTATTTGACAAAAAAATAATTTATGTATAAATATGATAAATATTTAATTATTATTATTATTATGTTCTTTAAATAATGACCCAATTGACCATATTCAACCATCCAAGGTAATTTTTAAAACATAAGAGTAATATGGTCCAACATTTGACATAAGATTCATTTATTATGTAAATGAATGTAAATATTTAATAAGTGAAATAAAAGTAATAATATAATTTAAAATGGGTCTATTGAAATTAAATGCTAAATATAGTGTTATTATTCGAGAAGAATCATACACAATTGATAATATTGATACATAGTAAGGTACTTCATCTCAATTTCATTTCATTGGGGCATATAGTGATGTTATGCACCTTTAATATTGTATGTTTTTTATACTACCACATTGACATGTTATATAATTAATTTATTTATTCCCATGGTAATTAATGTTTATTAATGTTATTCCTTCATGTGGATTATGATTTAAATATTTCAAACATCGTAATGGATATTACATCGAAATAAATCATGTTATAATTTTTTCAGTCAATATATATTTCTCATATGTGTCCCTTTTATTAAAATGATTTCTTAAACAAATATGAACATTAATGATTTAAAATGGTCATTTTCATTATTTCAATGGGTATCAAAATGAATCTTTTTATCCATCCAAAATTGAACATTTAAAAAAACCAAAATCTGAATGTTATATTCGTAATATAAAATGTGAAAATGCGTGTAGAATACACATATTTAAATCATAATGTATATCACTGTAGATACGAATTTTTTATGGATATTTCCATAATATTTGTTTGGCATTGAAAATCACTGTGAAATTTCAGCATCATAACTTTGGCGTAAAAATGTTTTTGGAATGAATTAATGAGAGATAAAGGGGTCTCCCAATATAATGTCATCATAGGGGAAGTATGTGGGAAAATTAAAACATATAACAACATTAGTAAATGGACATAAGTGGTTGAATATAAAAATGAGAATTGAATTAATAGGAGAAACAAAAGACCCATTACATTGAGAGTGTGTCACCAAATGCATTAGAAGAGCTTCATGGGTTCATGAGGGTACCTGAGAGGACTTTTGATAAGAGAAAGAAGAGTAAAGATGTTATATAAATATTTTCAGTGACTTGATATAGGACAATTAGTGGTTTTATATATTTTATGAGTGGAAAATTATTTTTCATTTCAGAAACAACGGTTTTGGACTCAATATTGTATAATATCCAAAATAAAAAATCATAGCCATTTTTAACCATGGTATCATCCAAGGAGGAGTGGCTTCCAATATTTTATTATAAAAAGGTTTTATATTATTCAGACAATACTCTTTATTATGTTCATTTTAGTTAAGAATATAAATAAATGTTTTTTTAACCCATAAAATATATTATAGGTTTTGGATAATTCATAAAGATTTATAATATTAATATAACATAAATAATATTCATTTATTTTCAATGTAATAAATATATTCCTTCAAATATACCATTATAAAAATTATTACTTCACGATTGGGAAATTATGTTGTTATATAAGAATGTTTAAATTTATATGGTATTTAATTTTTAACCAAAAATACACCGGCCTCAAAAAACTATTAAAAATTTGATGTTGGATAATTTAGATGTTATTAATCAAAATATAATTTCAATTTTATCCAAATAATTTCTTAAATATATAAATTTACAATTTTAAAAATAATAATTTACATTAGTTGAGAAATGATGGGTTTTTTAATAGTAACATTTTTTGAAACCATAGAAATATTACAATTGACTTAAAAAAAATTATCTACACTTTTATATTTAATCAAAATTATATTATTATAAATTTTCAATTACTTTTTTTATTTAAAAAATTAGATAATTCATTAAAACAAATTACTCAATTTATTTTTAATATTACCCAAAAATACAATTTTGTTTTTAATCAAAATGAAAATAATTTATAATGTAATAATAGAAAGTAAATATAAAAAATATTCAATTAAATATATGATAAAATTTTTCATATTATTATTGTATTAATACATATCACATTAATTAACTAAAAAATTCCTAAGGGTAAGTTTCATTATGGTCACATTTTTATGGGGTGTTTTAGATTACAATGTATGGATCGTGATCTTGATGAGATTGGGATTCTCCCAAAAACAGTTTAGTTCGTGATTTAGTTGTTAGATATCACACTGTGTTTGGACAAGTGAAAATCATTGTGTTTTAATATCCTTCAGATGCTCTGATAATTGGTCTTCATAAGGTATTATCAAGGTTGTTGAGGCTATTACATCATTTTCTTGTGTTAATTTGAGTTATCAAAACAATATATTTATACTATTCATAATATCAGTATTCAATTAATATGCTATCAATGGTAATGATGCTTATGCATATTTTAAATAAAATTGGATATAAATAATCCAATTAAGATATTGTTATTTCTAAATCCATAATATATAATAATTAATTTCATTAAATAATAAGGTTATATTTATTTATAAATGTTCAGGTTGTTTAAATATCCCCCCGTCAAAATTTTAACCTGAAAATATTAATTTCAGACACATAAAAAATTATCATATTTCAATTTCAACACCTACACTAGTTACTATGGCTCTTATGAAATATATTTTTCATGTTTGATTGTTTAATTCAGTAGAACATTATTTCGACATTATAATATATTCACAAGATGCTCTTAATATAAGTGATTATTCTAATAAGATGCCACATCTAGATTGTGAAAATATGAGGGGACTATTGTGTACATCCTCAATATGGATACATATTCCACATAATTTAATTGATATAGGTTTTTTAGGACTGATACATGACATGACACCACACTGATGCATTCAAAGATCTCATAAGTACCGATGTATCTTGGACTAAGTTGTCCCGCCATCTCAAATATCAGGACTCTCATCTATGGATATATGTGTATGAATACCATGAATCCAATATCAAGCTATTGGACTCATCAATGATTGTCATAATAGATCATTGTATGAATATGAGAATCCTTGTTTTAATGTTTAATGCTATTAAAATTCTCTTCCATTTCTTTGAAAATTTCTAGAACCTAATTTTTTTCCCTAACGTCAACCAACCAGGCTTCTGTTGTTTAACACTACCCATAAAGGGTTTCAAAAGAGGTCATTTTTAATTTTGAGTGGAATGTATTATTGAATGAGATGATGAAAGGAGGAATATATTAGTCCCCTCCAGCGTTGAAGTCAGATTTCCATTATCTCAACACATCCTCATGTCACTGGATATTACACTTAGATGGGGCCTCAGTTTGTGGGAGATGAGTTGTACTGATGTTCACATTAGTATTTATAATATGTCCAAAACTTTTTAATAATTAGTAGGTAAATATTAGATCTCAATCTGATATAGTCACACGTGGTGTTCTATGTATCCTCAGAAGTTCTCAAATTTTTATCCTTGCTTGTTTATTGATCGTGGGGACCACTCAAATTAGAAATAAGTGTGCAGTCATTGTATGAATATCCAACACAACCCAGATATAATTATTTACTAAGGACTTATTTGTAATATCATTGAAAAATTCCACAGTTATTTTTTTCTCATTACTATGTTGGTATAGATAATAGTTTCATCATCCCTTTTTATTATTTATTTTCCTTATTCAAATTCTATCATGGATGAAATCACGATGTATTTTCTTCAATCCTCTTCTTTTTATTGTCCCACTGAAACTGCACTCAATAATCATGATACATCATTTTGTGTCCTGGATTGATGGAGAAGGTCGAGCCTAGAATATTATCCAACATCTAATTTAACTAATTATATAAGGGTATAAATAGTCCTTAACCAAATCTCCCAACACTTTTATTAACATTGAACACAGAGGATTTCTATTTTCTTATACAATCAATTTTTTTCGGAAGTCCCACATCATATATTTGGTAATATTTTATCCAAATATGAAGTAATGGTTGAGAATTTTATGATAATGAATTCATAATTTTCCTTTCATTATAATTGTATTTTAAATCCATTTTAAATCAAATAATATGATATCCTTTTTAGTTCTAATCAATAAAAAATTGTTAGATCCGTTGTACATAAATAATATTTCACATTGTTCTCACATAGATGATGGTAGTGGATTTAATTATCATAGTTATTGATGTGCGTTAACTATATTCTTCAGCTCATATTCATTGGTTTTTATGTAAATATTTACCTAAGGCTCTTGTGATCCATATACATTTCACACTTCTCTATAGAGAGATAAATATACATGATTTTAAACACAAAGATCACTGTATCCAACTCTAGATCATGCATTGGGATGATCTTTTCATGAAATATCAATCTACTTCAATCATATGATATCACCTGTTAATTATGCATTATCACATACCCTCGTACTGTCATTCAATCAACTTTTAATACCATGAATCATTCTTTACATGTGGGTAGTGTGAATAAAGGATCAATGATAATCATATTTTTCAATACCTTGAAGAACTCTTTACCTTATTTATTATACACAAACTATACTACCTTCCATGTAAGCCTATTAAAATTGTTTGAAAATCAGGATAAATTTCCCCAAATAGATTATAGTAACTATCAAATCCAAGGAATCTACGAATATCTTTCACAAACATTAGCCACACACAACCTTTAATTACATCTTTTATTGAATGGTCCACATATATCATAGAGTCTATGTTAATATTACCCAAAAATGTAACATATATCAAATAAAACTCACATTTTATAAACATGGAATAAATATTCTCCTTAATAATGGTCTATATATTAGTACTCATATGCTTCTCATTCTCCTCTATTATTTTGGAAAATATTAGAATATCATCTATAAAGGATACAAAAAAAATCATGGTATTATATATTATTTATTTTCATCATGTGTGTTAATTTATCTGGAGTATTACTGAGGCTTAATGGAATTAAAATGAAATCATGGTAGAAATACATTGTACGAAAAAAAGTCTTGGGGATAACCTCCTTCTTCAACCGAACATCATAATACCACAACCCCAGATCCTCAATGGATATGTATGGTGATCTATGTATATGATTGAAAAAAGTCATCAATCGCTAAAAGATGGTTATTGTTCTATAATTGTTTCATGTTAAGTTAACTATAGTAAATTAAAAAGCACATTTACCTATACTTCATTAGGATGAAGAGGACAGGTGAAACCCTTGGAGATAAACTTGGTTGTATGAGCCATTTACCCATATTGTATTGTAGTTTTATCTTCTGCTCTGAATGATACACAACATTCATTTTATAAGGATTCATGGTGAATTTTAATCCCTCGGTATTAACATCGATTGAAAAATAATCCTCTCGGATTGGAGGATCATCAACCACTTATTTGGGAAACACTTCAATCCATTACCTAAATATGGACATGTCTTATAGGATGATCATTTACTTAGAATAAATCATTTAAGGGATATATTATTCCAAATATGTGAATAAAATCCATTCATCATATGAATTTGGTATAAAATATTTATCAATATCAATTCTATTTTACATCATCAATGAATAATTGACGATACATAGATTTATTTCTTTATCATTGAAATTTATGATGATTGTATATAGTGAAATTAAATTGATACCCATAATTTCATCAAATTCCATGAAAGATAGCTTCATAATGTTCTCTTGGACGTTTATACCATATGTTCTGAAAATATATTAATTATACAAATGGGGTAAAAAATTTCTTTTTTGTCATTTTCTCTGATAACTCTAACAAAATGAATTTATGTGGTGTTTGATTTATTAAACATGACATTTATGAAATAAATGAATATGTAAAACCTGAATCAAAATTTAGGGTATATATTAATTAAGGATTAACTATTGTATCATTAAATAATTATTAAAGGTATCAAAATCAGTAGTTTTGATATCATAAGTGCACTCTATCTACCATGGAGGTTGTTGGGTATTCCTAAAAGACCATGGATAAGTGCACTACTGTGTAGTGTTTCCTTTTTCCTTACAGCTGAAACAACCAAAAAAGTTATAAGTGTTGAATTGAGAACTTCATTTCCCAATCACATTTGTGGGGTTCTCCTCTCTGAAATTTATGCCTTTGTGTCCTTTATTCTTTCATATAAATCTTTTCTCAATTCCCCATAGAAATTTTTTAGGGTTCTTCATTTTGTACTTTTGAAAAGCGATATGTTGATATTTCATAGCACTGTTAGATTTTTACATCGAATGGGAAGAATTAAACACCACATTATACTTCTTATCCCAATGATACCACTAATAATAATTAATCTCTATTTCAACTTTGATGGTACACCATAATGTCTCCTCGTAGTTATGCATGCCTCTAATCTCCATGGATTTTAATAAGCAATGATTTATCTCACAAAATAAATAGTGAAATTTAATTTTAGGAAAACATATAGGAATGTGTTTCATGGAAGACTTGTGAATTTTTTCATGAAAAATTATATAAATTCTATATAATTTTCCTTTAAGGGAATTAATTCCCCTTCTATTTTATGTTGATGAGTATGAGGAAAATATTTATTAAAAAAATTAAATGATTTTTCTCCTCCACACCACATAAATATCTTCCTCATGATTTTTATTATTGATAAATGTCCTTTTTAGATTATATTCTCCCTCTATTATCAAAACATTCATTAGAAAATCATCTTACTCAGAACATTTAAGTATATAGAAGATATTATTACTGGATTTTGATCTATTGTTCAAGGATTAAGTCATCAAATGATCCATTAAATGTTTGAGGCCTTTGTCACATAAAGCTCTCAATTGAATATTGTTATTCCATAGATGGATTAGGGTGGTTCTCCAGATATAGGATTCTATTTATAACCTGATTCATTCAAGCATGTATCATATAATGTTTAGTGATCACCTCTCTAATGGAGTTGGGAATCTCATTTTAGTTTTCATCACATCACACTTAACATTTGTTGTTTAATTGATTCCAACAATTTCCAGTCATTTTATAGAATAAATTAAAAATTGAGGATTATTATTTTTAAACTATTCAACACAGAAATGAAATTACATTTAAATTAAACATATAACTAATAAATTAAATATATTTCCTAACATATTAATATATAAGATTCAGTCTATGTTATCCATTATTTATTTCATAACATAGACTTCTGGGATCATTTTTTGTTTATTAAATAATGGTTCATAGTGGTTTTATAAATTTACCCAATAAAATCCCCTTGGTGAGTCAAACCTGGTATGTAACAAGGCCATTTTTCATGAACTAGTTCTCAGTCGACTATATCTCAATGTTGTGTTTTCTTGTTTTACCCCTATGTACATCTTTTTTAGATCCATTTTAACATGTAGTATCCAGATATGGATTTAATTTCTTGAAAACCCATTTACTCTATACGTTACCAAAATTTATGTTTGTTTTCATATATATACATTATCAGAATAGATTTCACTAGATTTTTCTAATCCTAATCAAAATAATAACTGAAAATGTTCTTCCATACTATCTATGACGACAATTATATTCATTAAATATTAATTCATGATTTATTACAAAAATTATTATATAATAATACCTAAAACACCATGATTTAGTGTGTATGTTGAATTTTTTTAAAATTAAATTACAATAGTATTTATGAAATGAATAATTACTATGGTGTACATCCTTAACATGATCATATTATTTCGGAATACTTATCCCTACCTGGGATACCCTGTGGATATATATAAATAATGGGTGATATATAATGATCATTTAGGGGATACACATTTAATAAATTGAAAAACGTAATAAATAATAAAAATTAGGAAGGAAAATATGACATAAAATGGGATATAATCATAAGTACGAATACTAAGGCAAGATAAATACTGATAACATAAAGGAAACATAGGAAATGTGGAAACTCCATTAATCAATACATCATAATCATTTTTCATGAGTATTTTCAAAGAAATCATGATAGAAAAATTAACTTGATAAATAAGTATCACCCTCTAATCCCTTTCATTATGTATCATGAGTGGAAAACATCTCCAAATTCATCAGAGTGCTATATAATTCAATGATCCAATGTCACATTCATTTCATTTTCATTCATAAGTGTGCCACCTATATCATAAAACATGGAATCAATTTTCATCAAATTTTATTTTGAGATAAATGTGTATTTATTACATACATGTGTGTACCAAAAAAATATATTTATATTTGAATAATGGTGAGGACACTTAATAAGAATTTTGTATGTGTATTCACTACAAATTTTCTAGAATGGAAAAATCATGGTGAAATTTATATATCATAACAATGGAATCAAAATATTTATGCAAGGGTTTAATGCGAGTTTATGGGGTATATCATCATTTATAAATCATCATGGATCTTAAAAGTTCATTGATGAACATATACCAATATTTTTATTTTTAGAAAAATGACATAATATATTGAAGAAATATGAATAAAGAGGGGAATGAAAAGAACCATTACCTTTAAAGTGTGACTCTAAATGAGTGTGTGGGGATTATTGAGAGATTAGGTCACCTAAGGAAGACTATATGGAGGGTAAAGATGTGTAAGGAAGTTCTCCTAGGATTTTTATTGAAGCTAAATAGGAGAGTGTTCATGTTTTAAAAGAAATGATTTTTTTCTTATTTTCATTTCTCAATCATAGTTTATAGAGACTATATAATATAATAAACAAAACCGTAGTACTTAATATGTATTTTCCTTAGGGTTAGGCCAAGGAGGAGTATATTTCATTATATTATTAAAAAAAGGGTTGAACTTATTAATGTAATACCCTTGTGGATGTGGATGTGATCTATGTTTAACATGAAATGATTTTAAATCAATAACATATATTATAGGTCTTTTCAGATATGTAATGGATTTAAAAATTAATAAAATAACCTAATTATTAAATTATATTAAGGTGAATAAATTTATTTTTTGGGTGGATGCCACTTATATAATTTTGTAAATATCAATTAATAAATTAGGATGTCATAATAAATGCCTTATATTTATCCGATATTTTTTTAACCAAAAATATTACTACCTCAGTAAAATTTTAAAAATACACCATTGAATAATTTTGATGTTCCAATTCCCATATTAATATTGATTTTATAACAATATATATCTATATCTATTCATATAAATTTTTTAAATATGAATTAATATTTAATGAGAAATGATTAGGTTTTTCAGAAATTATCATTTTTATGTATTATAAAATTTACATTTTATAGCATAAAAATTAAATGACATATTATATTTAATAAATATTATTAAATAAAAACATTTTAATAAAATATTACTAATTTCATTAATATGGTAATTCATAAAAATAAATAAATTAATGTATTTTTAATATTACCCAATAATATAAATTTTTTATTGCATCAAAATAAAAATAACTTTTAATGGGATTAAAAAAATTAAATATTAACCATATTATGTTGATGGTAAAATATATAATTTTATATTATTATATCCTTGATATATATTTATATAACATTCTAGAAAATTACCTAATGGTAAGGTGTACAATAGTGATATTTTGTTGGGGTGGTTCAGTGTACATGGTTGGGTTTATAATCTCGATGATCATGATCATCAGCTTTATATTGAAATTCATGTTTTTACATGTGATATATCATATTGGTATATTTTAAGGAAATAAATGTGATTATCTATCACATTGATTCTCTGATATATGGACATCATAAGGTACGATTCAACTAGTTAAGTCCATTAATACCTTTTTCTATGTCATTTGGATTTATTAGTACCATATATTTATACAAATAAGAATATCAATTTTCAATGCATATATTACCATAATTAATGATATATCATATTCTATAAAATTAAAATGGATAAAACGAAATGAAAAAAGGTCATGTTCATTCTACATCCACATTATTTAAAAATGAATTAAATTAAATCACTAGGGTAAATTTATTTATAAAATGTTTTGTAGATACATTCCAACAATTTCGAAATAGTTATATTAGAGATTAATTTTACTAGGTGAAAAAAATAATTTTATAATTTAATGTTAATTGCATTTCTAGGTAAATATAATTATTTATGAAATATTTTTTCATGGATTTCAGGTTTTAACAGACTTATGGATATATTTTATTTATATCCATTACATATTTTTTGTTCACACACCATGTTTTTAAAATTATTCAAATGACTTAAGAAAATTTAATGGAATGGGAAAAGGAATTTTTTAAATTTTGAAGATTTTTCATGAAAATAAATAATAATTCATGTAATGTACCGAACCTCTCAGGTCCATTACATTGTGAAAATGTGGGTTTTAAGGTGTTCACGGAGATCAAGGTTACGTATCCCCAATGATTTTCCAAACTTCCAATTCTGTGAACAGTTCCATCAGTGAATAGTTTTATCGGTAACCTCTAACGATAACCGCCCATTCATTTGCCAAATTTAAAATTCTGGGAACAGTTCCATCAGGTATAAGTTATATTGGTATCCTTTAATTGTAACCTCTCAACTCTTATCCAAATTTCTAATTCTGTGAATAGTTCCATCGTTGAACAATGTTCAAATGGTGAGGTTCATGAACAGTGTTCTAATGGTGAGGTTCATGAAGAGTATTCTATAGGTGAGGTTCATGAAAATTGTTCTATCGGTGAGGTTCATGAATAGTGTTATATTAGTGAGGTTCTAATGTTGAGGTTCATGAATAGTTTTCTAACGGTGAGGTTCATGAACAGTGTTTTAACGGTGAGGTTCATGAACAATGTTCTATCAGTGACGTTCATGAAAACTGTTCTGTTAGTGAGGTTCTAACGATGAGGTTCATGAAAATTTTTTCTAATGGTGAGGTTCATGAATAATGTTCTATAGATGAGGTTCTAACGGTGAGGTTCATTAACAGTGTTCTATCGTTGCGGTTTATGAACAATGTTCTATCAGTGAGGTTCTAACAGTGAGGTTAATGAATAGTGTTCTAAGGGTGAGGTTCATGAACAGTGTTCTAATTGTGAGGTTCATGAAATGTGTTCTATTGGTGAGGTTCATGAACTATGTTCCATCGGTGAGATTATAATGGTGAGGTTCATGAGCTGTGTTTTAACAGTGAGGTTCATGAACTGTGTTTCCAGGTTCCTACTGTTTCACCCATTTAGCATTTTCCTTTGATGTAAAATGCATTTAATGCATCGTTTTAAAGACTATATGGCTGATTCAATGGCCATAACTACTATATTAACTATTCCTGTATATTAGGATGTTTTTACTTGGTCAAACCTGATGGTTTTATGTGATCCGCATTAAATGGGAAATTTTCGGTATCTTATATCGCCACCCCATTAAATATTCTAAAGGGAAGGGAGATCTTCCACCCTATTTATTTCTCCTTATTCTTGGGTGTGATATTCTCAAACATCCCATTTCATCTAATAGTAGTTTCACAGTCAAACATTCCTCCTCGGATTGGTTCCGCTCTGTTTTGATACAACCAAGAAGTATCGATCAATCATTGATATAAGGTATGTGTTATCATCATTATTTTGGGGTTAATGTTCTCCGGTTAATCCTTCCACTATTATAGCATTAAATCTCTATATTATAATAGAGTTTTCTTGAGTTTTTGTTGCTGCGGTCCTAAAGTGGCATCCTCAGGTGGATGCAGTTGTCACAAGAGGAGGATCATGACCCATTGTGTGGATAACGAACATCAAGAACTGTTTGAGGTAGGGCCTTCATTTCTTCTCTATGATTTTATGTGAAACAGTATCATTATAATGTTTTATCCCACTGGATGACAGTGTAATTTTCATAATAAATATTTTATCCGGTTAAATAAATTGATATCAATAGTATGTTATTGCTCATTGTTTTGATAGATAGTGTGATATTTTTTCATGCTTTGATTACCTATTCGTTCTTAATGGATATCGATAAAGAACATAAATTGGGAATAATTGATAATTGTTTGGCTAACGATAAACTGACATGTAAATGAATATGTTTCTTGTTGTAATTTGATGTAAAACAAATTTCCATAGTAAGAATGTTTAATTATTTGTGATAGCTTACTGATTAGGTTTCTCTAATTTAGAACCTACAAATAATAAATATTTTAATTCAAGATGGATTAAAGAACTAAAGGTTTGATAATTCCTTAAATTGTTCTGAGTTACTCTATTGATTGTAAAAGTTCTAAGAGACCAATTGAAGTGATGTTTTTTTCAGGATTGTTGTGTTGTGATGTGATCCTAGATTGTTGTTGTGATATGTGGGGGAATGGAGGCTTTTTGATGTGGAAACAGAGGACACCTAGAGTGGTGAGATGTATCGGTTTATGCATGTGGGTGTCGGGGAGGACACCAGGGATAATGGAATGGGATGTATGTTATTGTTGGATACTTTCTGATTTTGATTGGTATTATATCTGCTTTACTTTTCCCCACTGCTCAAGGCTGATGGTCTTACTTAACCTTTTTCTGAAAGAGGCAATGACATGCGGGGTGTGCCACATGCTTTCCTTGTTTAGCATCTCAAGGGAGGATGGGTATATGCACTTTCTATAAGTGGAAAAGACTTGGTGGGTAGTACATATACTCACCGTGTTGAGCCCCTTGTGTTTAATAACATAGAATGTGTTTCTAGAATGACTGGGAATGTGGGAAAGTAATTCTATAATGAATAATTGATCAAATGGTGTTAACCCATGGAGATGGAGTTTGCTGTAACATAATGATGGGGTTGTAATTTTTATGGAACAGTTGAATTTTGGTGTGATGAGAATGAAATTTATTGTGGCATTGTTCATGGCTAATTAATGTTTAAAGAATTAATTAATGTAAAGAGAAACTGAAAAAAAGGGAATTAAGAAATCTAATAAAGGCCTATGATTGGTTGTGTGCTTATAGGATACCTAGTCTTTGATGTACCATCCAGAATTTGAGAGACGTTTGATTCAGTTGTTTCTAAGACAAGGTTTTTCCCATAATGTGGTTGTGAGATATATTATATCTTGTAATTTTTGTGTTTCAATATGCTACTCCACCCTATCAGTAAGGGAAACTGTCACCTCGAGGATTCTCAGTCCTGGGGGGCGTTTTTTCCAACATTCTGGTGGGAGGATGGATGGCTGACTACCCCCTTTGGCCTTGCTCTCTTCGTATGGTAGTTACTTTTGATGGAAGGCACATTGGTTAGTCTTCTGCATATATGTATTTAAAGGGCTATAATGGCTTGTGGTTATTCACCCACATATATTTTGAATATTGTTTTCTATTGACTACTATAGGTGTAACATGTATAGGCTGTGATGGATTGATGATCCTTACTCAGTGTATGGGTTGTAATGGCTTAAGGTATAATACCAGACATATGATACACGTTATGAAAGCTGTGGTGTATACTATAAACTACCTAGTTACTTTGATGTGTGGATGTGGTGGTTTTGTTGCACGAGGTGCATATTTTGGTGCTTCACCGAGGAGTCTGCGGGAAAGCCTTTTGGAGAGAGATGCATAGGACATATGACATTGGGGAAAAGTGAAAAACTCATGGGGAAGTAGTTACAGGGTAACCTTGATATTCTTTATTATATGATATATTATTGTATGTGTTACATGGTGAGAGTTTCCATGGAGAGGCTGGGAACTTACAATACCTATTCAAGTGACGAGTTAGTTTCACTTTTTGTTCACAATGCTTTATCATGCTTTCTTTAATTTTTCACGAGATGATTTTGGGAGGGTCCTACTAAGAA
The DNA here is from genome assembly GCA_963277665.1 of Viscum album. NCBI lineage: Eukaryota > Viridiplantae > Streptophyta > Magnoliopsida > Santalales > Viscaceae > Viscum > Viscum album. The sequence goes on along the minus strand of OY728143.1, from coordinate 1,090,803,734 downwards.
TACTGTTGTATTCACAAAATGTATATACAAACTATTTTTCAGGTCACTTGGAGCAGGTTGGAGACCATGCTGGTTACTACTAGCTTATAGTTTCTGGAGCTGTTCGGGCTTGTGGTTGCTGTTGTTTTACATTCATTGGTGTATTTGCGGTTTTCTCCTTCTAGTTGTAGTACTTTTTCATGAAATTACATATGTTCACTTGGGTTTTAATTTATATTTCGGTTCCAAGTTTTAGTTGGGTGCGGTCTAACTTACCTCTCTCTTCTGTATGTGTACTCTTAGAGGGTATTGCCTGGCTTTTGTGCATTTATTGTACCCTATTTGTTAGCAGCCAACCCGGGGTCTACTTGAGGTGGGACTCGAGGTTTGTTATCTCTCTTCTCACATTGCCGTCCCAATAGGGGTTCACATTGTGGGGAGGGGGTCTTGACAGAGTGGTATCAAAGGCAAGATTGAGGGATAGGATGGAGATTGGTGTTAGGCACAAGCAATGTTGCATGGGATGGTAGGGAAACTCTATAATTCATGTTTAGAAAGTTATCTAATGATAGGAGACTGGTTGAGACATAGGTTTTTAGGGCCCCCTTTGATCTGATGTGCGGACCATTATGTATGCAATGGATACTAAACAAGGTGATACTAGTTGCTGGGTAGATACATAGGAAAGGATCAGGCATCATTCTACATTGTGACTATGTTTTAATGGGTAGAACATGGGATATGTTAACCTAAAATGAATGAGAAAAAACAATTAATTAATTAATGTTGATTCTTCCATATTCTAGGTTTACGAACTCTAAAGGTTTTTTATTTTACAGGTATGGATCTAGGTCGACGTCCTCATCAGGTTTGTGCAAAAAATGTTCAGCAGGTTTTCCCAGTAGAATGCCATAGGGTAGAGGTTGACAACGAAAACACTTAAAGGAAGACACACCGAGAGTTTCAACGCCAGAGTCTACAGAAGTACAAGGGCTCTGTTTCTGATGCAGTCATGGAGGACTGGTTAGTAGAGGTCGAGATCGGCTTCATTTCGATTCATTCTCGGAAGGATTATTGTGTGTCCTTGGTTGTGACGATACTGCATGGAGCCGAGATGCAGTGGTGTTTCTTGTTCCCCAAGGATTGTGAGGAGTTATATCTCATGGGAGTAGTTCTGAGACAAGTTTAGAGTTGAGTTTCTTTCTTCAACCATAAGGGTGTCCAGTCTCCAGGAGATTCTTACCCTTCAGAAGAAGAGCTATAGTGTTCTAGAGTTTGGAATACATTACAGGACCCTTTAACAATATGCTTCGAACTTGTTTCCAGAAGAAGAGGCCAATGTGAGACATTTCAAGGAGGCTTTGCATCCAGAGATCCAATGCTTGGTCACACCATTTATTCTTATAACATATCATGAGGTACTGGTGAGGGAAGAGGCTGTCCAAAAGACATTGACTAGGATCAGATCGTCCTGAGAGGAGAGTCATCGTGATTCCTCACGAAGCAGAGCTGTTGTTCGAGATTCCTGGTTTTTAGGGCACACGAGATTCCATTCACCCGTGGGTAGGTACCATCCCTTCACATCTCATTTATCTAGAGGCAGTAACTCCCAGGCCTATGAAAATGGATCAGGAACATGTTTTTCTTGTGGTGGTCATAGTCATCAACAGTGGGAGTTCCTGACCTTTTAGAGTAGTCATCGTGCACCAGGTGTTATGCTTTAGGTTCCAATGTTGAGGCAGTTCCAGCTAACGCAATAGCAGCAGGTTTCATCATATTCAGATCAGGAAAGTGCAGACATGGCATGCAGAAGACATCCCCGTGATGCTCCCCATCCTCAGTGAGCAGAGCAAGACTGTGGTGGTGTTCTTCATCAAGGCCAGAGAGACCGTGGAGAAGGTCGTGGTCAGCTTCATTCTCTAGCGTTGCTAGATCCAGGAGAGCCAGACGTAATTTGAGATACCCTTTTCTTGTTTTCTACCTTGGTGAATGAATTTTTTTATTCAAGAAAAAAAATCATTCATATCACATACCCTTGTCTATGCTTTGGGACATGAGTTAGAGAGACTTCCAGTGCCCTTGGTCTTGACTATGCTAGTTAGAGGTCGAGCTGGCTTGTTAGAAGTATGTAGATCATTCCAGCATGTTTTGGGGCAGCACCGCTCATGGGGAGATTTCCTATGTTTTTGAATACAACCATATATTGGCATCCTCAACTTGGATTGGTGGTATTCTGTGCAGGCAATAGTGTATTGCTTCAGGAAGAAGGTCGTTTTCCTTGGCGTGAATGGAGAGGAAGTGGTGTTTTTGGTGAGAAATATTGTCGGATGGGTCATAGGCGTGTTCCAACCATATCATCCATGATGGCAGAGATGATGTTGAGTTCATCATAGGTGTAGTAGTTGGCATTGCCCAGGGTCATAGAGGAGTACCCTGATGTCTTTCCAGAAGGGGTTATAACATTACCCCTAGATGATATATCGAGTATGGGATCGAGCTACAACCATGAGTGACTTTTATCTCTATGTATCTATTTTGGATGTCCCATTCTATTTTATGAGATCTACGTATACAGTTTGATGGTCTGTTACAGTTCGGTTTTGTTCGACCAAGTGTGTCACCCTGGTGTGCACCAGTTTTGTTGATGAAAAAGGACGACGACAGTCTACAGTTGTGTGTCTAATATCGTCACTTAAACAAATTGAAAATAAATAATATCTATCCTCTTCCACAGATTGATGATTTATTCCTTCAAATAAAGGGTTCAAGATGGTTCTCAAAGATATACCTATTGTCAGGATATCAGTAGATGCGTGTGAAGGATGAGGATATCCTGAAGACTGCTTTTTGCTGTCGTCATGGGCATTATGAATTCATTGTAATCCCGTTTGGTGTGACTAATGCTCCATATGTAATCATGGGATTGATGAATTCGGTGTTCCATGACTTCATGGTCATGTTCGTGGTAGTTTTCATTGACGATATCCTTGTATACTCCACATCTGAGGAGAATCATGCAGAGCATCTACAAGTCATTTTGGAAGTTCATTGTCAACATCAGAAGTTAGGGAAGTTTTGGAAGTGTGAGTTTTGGGATCGAGATGTCTGTTTCTTGGGGTATGTTGTTTACCAACAGAGAGTAGTTGTGGTTCCATCGATGATAGGAGTAGTTTTGTCTTGGGAATCCCCCAAGATAGTGTTAGAGCTGCGATGTTTCAATGGTTTCATAGGCTACTATAAGAGGTTTGTAGAAAATTTCTCATGATTTGCGACTCCTCTGACAGCTTTGACTAGGAAGGATCAGGAATTCTTATGGAATGATCAGTGTGAGAATGATTTCAGGAATCTAAAGGAGAAGTTAGTATGTGTTCTAGTTCATTGTCTTCTAGGTGAGGGAGTTCAGTTTAATGTTTTCTGCTACTCTTCACATATGTGGTTAGGTTGTGTTCTCATGAAGTAGAGGTCAGTTGTTCCTTATGTGTCTCTACAGTTGTGTCACCATGAACTTCACTATGCCACCCATTATATTGTGATGGCATCCATGGTGTTTTCTCTGATGTTGTGGATACATTACCTCATTGGTGAGTGCTTTGTGGTTTTCACTAATCATAAAGGTTTTAGGTATGATTTCCACAATCGTGGATTGATCATTTGATATAATCGATGGATGGAGTACTTATATGAATATGACTATGAAATATCATATACACCTGGAAAAGGGAATGTTGTAGCTAATGAACTGAGTCGAAAGTCACCTAGTGATGCTGTTTTTGAATCATGTGATTCCTAGAGAGTAATGGAAGAACTGTCAGTAATAAATCTTGATATGACAGAAGTTGGGGGTATAGGATGTATTTTTTAGATGACGGTACCGTCATCCCTAATTTATAAGGAGGATGAGTCCCAGTTGTGGGATCGAGAGGTGGAGGTCTGGAGAGACCGAGTTGTTTGTGGTGAGTCCCATGACGGTTGAACTGAGGATGAAAAACACTGAGTGTTGAAACATGGAAGGATTTTTTTCCTTTGATAATGTGTGAGATAATTATCAGAGAGTTACGTAGTTCTCCTTTAGTAGTGCATCCTGGCATGAAAAAGATGTACCGAGCCATGAAGAGTGAGTTTTGGTGGCCTGGGCTAAAGCGTGCGGTTGCAGTGTTTGTATCTCCTTGTTTGGTCTGCCAGAAGGTGAAGGCCAAACACCGTGTCCCTTGTGGTCTACTCCAGCCATTAGATATTCCTCATTGGACGTGGGTGGACATCTCAGTGAACTTTGTTACTAGTGTTCATAGATCTCATGGAGGAAATGTTTATATTTTGGTGGTAGTGGATGGTTTAAAAAAATTGGCCCTCTTCATAGAGATCATGGTGTCAAGCTCAGTGGATGTTTTGTCAAGGAAGATTCTAGAGGACGTGGTGAGACTTTATGGATTCCCTAGGTTTATCATTTCTGATTGAGATCCCCAAAATACATATAGGGTGTGCAGAGGTCTCCAGCATTCTTTTGGTATCAACTATGCCTTTGCACTGCTTTTCATCCTCAAATGGTTGGTCAGACAGAGCGAACCATCCGGAATCTTGAAGAGATGATACACTCTTGGGTTCTTGATTTTGTAGGTTCATTGATGAGGCACTTTCCCTTGGTGGAGTTCTCTTACAATAATATTATTCACTCCACCATCAGTATGGAACCATTTGAATCCTAGTATGGTTGTCTATTCCGTTCTCGATTGTGCTGGACTGGGGTCGGAGAGTCATCAATTCATAGACTGGAACTACTGCTGAATACAAAAGAGATGGTTCTGGTGATTCATGAGAGGATGAAGACAGCGCAAGATCGTTAGAAATCATATGTTGAAAAAATAAGGAGACCCTTAGAGTTTAATGTTGGGGGTCATGTTTTTCTGAATGTGACTCCCCGTCGTGGGCAGTGACAGTTTGTTTTGGGAGTAATATTTCTCCCCGGTTTTTTGGTCCTTTCGAGGTGTTAGCTCATATTGGAACGGTGGCGTATCATGTGGCACTTCCCCCGAAGATGAGTCAGATGCATGATGTTTTCCATGTATCACAGCTTCGTATTTATCTTCATGATGACTCTCAAATCATCAATTGGGGATAGAACGATGTTTTTGATGATGTGACCTTTGAGGAGAGACCTGTGGAGATCCAAGACTGCAAGGAGATGGTGTTGCTCGAGCGTTCTATTCCCTTGGATCATGCCTTGTGGCGGCACTATGTGATTGAGGAGAGTACCTGGGAATGTGAGTCATAGATACATGCTCAGTACCCCATGTTTTTTGATGTTTAACTCTTTTCATGTAAAGATGTCCCCTTTGTGTTTAGACCATTTATGTTTTATTTATGAATTTATTTTGTTGCTTAATTTTTTTCTCTATATTGAGAGGCATCTTGATGGGTGGTTTTTCGGACCCAGTTTCATTTTCAGTAGGTGGGATTTGAATTCTCGAGGATGATAATGTTTTGAGAGGTATCTGATGTAATGTACTGGATGTCTCTGGTCCATTACATTTTTTGAAAATGTGTTGTTTAAGGTGTTCCGGAAGGTCAAGGTGAGTTATCTACAACACTTTTCCAAACTTCCTATTATGTGAACAGTTCCATCAGTGAACAGTGCTCTCTATAACCTATAACGATATCATCTCTTTCCTTTCCATATTTCCAATGCTGTGAATAGTTCTATCAATGAACTGTTCTATTGGTAACCTCTAACGGTAACCTCTCTTTCCTTTTCCAAATTTCCAATTCTGTGAATGGTACCATTAGTGAACAGTGTTCTAATGGTGAGTTTCATGAACAGTGTTCTAATGGTGATGTTCATGAACACTGTTTTATCGGTGAGATTTATGAATAGTGTTCTAATAGTGAGGTTCATGAAAAGTGTTCTATCAGTGAGGTTCTAACGGTGAGGTTCATGAACAGTTTTCTGATGGTGAGGTTCATGAATAATGTTCTATTGGTGAGGTTCATGAGTATTGTTCTATCAGTGATGTTCATGAATAGTGTTCAATTGGTGATATTCAAATGGTGAGGTTCATGAACAATGTTCTAACGGTGCTGTTCAAGAACAATGTTCTAACAGTGAGGTTCATGAATAGTGTTTTATAGGTGAGGTTCATTAACTCTGTTCTATCAATGAGGTTCTAACGGTGAGGTTCATGAACAGTGTTGTATCGGAGAGGTTCTAACGGAGAAGTTAATGAATAGTGTTCTAATGGTGAGGTTCGGGAACAATGTTCTAATGGTGAGGTTTATGAATAGTGTTATTTTAGTGAGGTTCATGAACATTGTTCTATAGGTTAGATTCTAATGGCGAGGTTCATGAACAGTGTTTTAACGGTGAGGTTCATGAACAGTGTTTCCAGCTTCCTACAGTTTCCCCCCTTTAGCATTTTCCTTTGAAGTAAAATGCCTTTAAAGCCTTCTTTTAAGGACTCTAAGGCCGATTCAAATGACATAACTCTTATTGTAATTATTCTCATGGATCAGTATGTTTTTACTTGGTCAAACTGCGCGGTTTAATGTGATCCTTTTTAATGGGAAATTAAGTGTATCTTAAACCGTCACCCCATTAAATATTCTAAAGGGAAGGGATATCCTCCTCCATTTTTCTTTCTCCTTGTTCTCAGGTGTGAGATACTCGAACATCCCAATCCTTCTCATAGTAGTTGCATAGTCAAAATTTCCTCCTCGGATTGGTTCCGCTCTGTTTGGATGTAACCAAGCAGTATTGATCAATCTTCGATATAAGGTATGTTTTATCGTTGTTCTTTTGGGGTTCAACATCCCCTGTTTATCCTTAACATTTTATAAAATAAAATATCATTCCTTATCATAGAGTATTCCTGGGTTTCGGTTGGTGCAGTAGAACCATGGAATCCTCAGGTAGATGCAGTTGTCATGAGAGGAGGATCGTGACCCGTTATGTGGATAACCAATGTCAAAAACAGTTTGAGGTAAGGGATTCGTTTCATCTCGCTTATTTTACGTACAACTGTATCGTTAGCATGTTTTATCATACATGATGGAAATGGAATTAACATAAAAAATATTTGAACCGGATAAATAAATTGATATCGATCGTATATTATTTCCCTTTAATTTGGTTGATAGTGTGATATCTATGATTGTTTTGATTAGTTGTTCATTATTGAGGGAAATAGATAAAGAATGTCAAATGGATTTATTGATAATTGTTTGGGTAATGATAAAGAGTCATGTAAACGAATCTAGTTCTTGTTGTAATTTTATGCTAATTAATATGGCAAAGTAAGAATGTTTAATAATTTGTGATAGCTTATTGATTAGGTTTTCTGAATATGGAAACTACAAAAATTAAATCTGTTAATTTCAGATGGATTAAAAAAATGACTGTTTGATAATTACTTAAAGGGTTCTGAGTTACCCCCTTGATTGTTAAAGGTCCAAGAGACCAATTGATGTGATGTTTGTTTTCCTGCTGCTTGTGTTTTGTTGTGATCCTGGATGGTCATTGTGATATGTGGGGCATAGAGGCTTTTGTTTGTGGCAGTAGAGGACACATAGAGTGGCGAGATGCATCGGTTTATACATGTGTGTGTCAGGGTGGGTCCTATAGATGATGGAATAAGATGGATGTGATTGTTGGATGCTAGCGGATTCTGATTGGTTGTTTATCTGCATTACTTTTCCCCACTGCTCAAGGCAGCTGGTCTTACTTACCCTTCTTCTAAAAGAGGTGAACACACGTGGGGTATTCCACATGCTTTTCGTGTTTAGCTTCTCAAGGGAGGATGGGTATATGGTCTTGATTAAGCGGAAAAGACTCAATGGGTAGTACATATACTCACTGTGTTGATCCCCCTTGTGTTTAATAGCATAGAATGTTTATATAGAATGCATCAGAATGTGGGAAAGTAATTCTGTAATGAATAATCGAATAAAAGGTGTTAACCCATGGGGATGGAGTTTTCAAGAACGTAATGATGAGGTTGTAATCTTTAAAGAACATTTGACTTTGGCTGTGATGCTAATAAAATTTAATGTTGAATTTTTTATGGTTAATTAATGTTTAAATAATTAATTAACATAATGTGGATTTGAAAAAAATTGAATGGAGTAATCTAATAAAGTTCACAAATGTTTGTGTGCTTATAGGATACATAGTCTTAGAAGTAACAGCCCGTAGTCTGAGAGTCATTAGCTGCATTTGTTTCTAAGAGTAGGTTGTGACCATATTGAAGTTATGAGATGTAGTATATCCTGTAATTTCAGTGTTTCTATACGATACTCCACCCTATCGTTAAGGGCTACTACCAACCCAAGGATTCTGAGCACTTGGGGTGTTTTCCCCAACATTTCGGTGGGAGGACGGATTGATGACTAACCCCTTTGGCCCCACTCTATTCTCGTGGAAGTTACTTCTGATGGCAGAAACATTGGTTAGTTTTCCCTATATATGTGTGTATAGTAATGTAATTACTTGTTATTATTCACACACATAGATTCTGGATAGAGTTCTCAATGGACTAATATAGGTGTAACGTGTATAGGTTGTGACAGCTTGAGGATCCTTACTTAGTTTATGGGCTGTAATGGATTGAGGTAAAATACTCGACATATGATACTTTTTATGCAAGATGTGGTGGCTCCCGGAAACTACCTGGTTACATTGGTCTGTAGACGTGGTGTTTTTTTGCACGATGAGCATATTGTGGTGCTTCGGCCAAGTGTTAGCGGGAAAGCCTTTTGATGAGAGAATATTAGGACGCACGACATTGGGGTAATGTGAAAAAATAAATGGGAATTAGTAGTGGGGTACCCTTGATTTTATATATTATATGATATATTCTAGTATGCTTTTCTTGGTGATAGTAGCGATGGTGATTTTGGGAACATAGTATACCTATTTAGGTGACGAGTTAGTTTCACTTGTTGTTCACTCTGCGTTAGAATGTTTTCATTACTTTTTCATGAAAGACATTGGGGGAGGATCCTACTATGTATACTGTTATACTCACCCTATGTATATACAAATTTTTTTAGGTCACTTGGAGCATGTTGGAGGGCATGCTGGATACTACTAGCTTGTGGTTGCAGGAGCTGTTTGGGATTTTGGTTGCTGTTGTTTTACTTTCATTTGGGTACTTGTGTTTACCCCCATCAAGTTTTAGTACTTTTTCATGACATTACAAGTGTTAACTTGGGTTTTATTTTATATTTCAGTTTGAGTTTATGTTGGTTGGTGTCTATCTAATCTCTTTCTTCTGCATGTGTTATCTTAGAGGTTAATCCCTCCGATTTTTTGTGTTTACTATACCCTCAGTGCTAGTCGTCGTCCCGAGGCCTACTGAAGGCGAGACTCAGGGGAAATTATCTCCCTTATCACATTTTTGTCCCAGGAGGGATACACATTGTGGGGAGGGTTCATGACAGATTGGTATCAATGGTCAGGTTAAGGGATAGGATGGATATTGGTGTTAGGCACATGAAATGTTGCATGTGTTGTTAGGGAAACAATGTGATTCTTGTTTAGAAAGTAATGTAACCACATGAGACTAGATTAGACATATGCATTTTGGGCCCCCTATGATCTGATGTACAGAGAATTATGTTTATAATGGCTAGTAAACAATGTGATACTAGTTGCGGGGTATAGACCTAGGTAACGATCATGCATCATTCTTTTTTGTGAATGTGTTTAAATGGGTAGACCATGGGATAGGTTAACCTAAATTCATTGAATGAACAAAATTAATTGATTAATGTTGTGTCTTCCATATTCCAGGTTTAAGAACTCTAACACTTTTTAATTTTATAGGTATTGATCTATGTCGATGTTATATTTAGGTTTGTGAAAAAAATGTCCAGCAGGTTGTCTCAGTAGATCAGCATAGGGTAGAGTTTGACGACGGCGATACTTGTAGGAAGACACTTTGAGAGTTTTAGTGCTAGAGTCTACAGAAGTATGAGGGATCCATTTCAGATGTAGTCACGGAAGACTGGATAGAGGAGGTAGAGATAGACTCCAGTTCGATATGTTCTCGGAAGGAGCACTGGGTGTCCTTGGTTGTGACGATGTTGTGTGGAGCAGTGAGGAAGTGTTGGTTATTATTCCATGGGGATCATGAAGAGTCATTGATCTCATGGGAGGAGTTTGAAGACATGTTTAGAGTCACGTTTCTTTATTCAACTGTGAAGGTGTCTAGTCGCCAGGATCTTTTTACCCGTCGACCGGGGATATCCAACATTCGGGCATTTTGAATCCGTTTCATGAACCTGTTATGATAGGATTCAGACCTATTTCCAGTTGAGGAGGCCAGGGCAAGACATTTCTAGGAGGCTTTTCTTCCAGAGCTCCAGTGCCAGGTCACCCCATTTATGCTGAAGACATATCCTGAGGAACTAGAGAGGGTATATGCTGTCAAGAGGACATTGAACTGGACCGGATCATCATAAGAGGGGGTCATCGTGATTCCTCATGAAGTATAGTTGTGGTCCAGGCTTCCTATATTTTAGGGAAGAGGAGTTTATGATCATCCGGGGGTAGGTCACAACCCTTCACATCTCATTTCTCTAGATGTAGCAAATCTTAGGACTATAACAAAGGATCATGCACTTCTTTTTCGTGTGGTGGTCGTGGTCATCAACAGCAGGAGTGACTGACCTTTCAGAGCAGTCATCGTGCACCAAGTGCTATGCTCCAGGTTCTTACGTTGATTTAGTAACAGTCGAGGCAGCAGTAGCAGGTTACACTAGCTTTATATTAACATAGGGTATATGGGGCAGTCAGAGGAAAACCCCATGATGATCCCCTTCTTCAGATAGCAGAGCACAGAAGTGCCGGTGGTCGTCATAAGGGTTAGAAAGGCCGTGGAGGAGGTCTTGCTTAGCTTCATGTTCTACCGCTGCCATCTCCATGTGATCCATACATCGTTCGAGGTACCATTTTATTGTTTTATACCTTGGTGTATGTCTTGTTGGTTTCAGGGGAAACTCACACCTTCATATCACCTACCCTTTTCCATGCTTTGGTACTTGAGGTAGAGAGACATCCAGTGCCCTTGTTGTTGACTACGCTAGTAGGAGGTCGAGTTGACTTGTTTGAAGAATGGGGAGATTTTGATCTAGTGTTGGGGAAGCATCGCACTTGGGGAGATTTCCTATGTTTATGAATACGACCATATGATGTCATCCTTGGCATGGATTGGTTGTATTCGGTGCATGTAATCGTGGATTTTTTCAGAAAGAAGGTTATTTTCATTGGTGCGGATTGGGATCCAGTTGTGTTTGTTGGTGAGTAATATCCCCGAATGGGTCATAGGCGCATTCCATACTTATCATCCAGGATGGAAGAGACTATGTTGAGTTCATTAGAGGTTCAACAGTTGGTATTTCCGAGGGTCGTACAAAAGTACCATGATGTGTCTCTAGAAGAGGTTGTACCATTACCCCCTCAATGAGATATCGTGGTTGGGATAGAGCTATAGACTTGAGCATCTCCTATATCTATGTCTACATATATGATGGACACATCTACATTACAAGAGATACGTATATAGATTGATGGTCGGTTACAGTGCAGTTTTGTTTGGCCAAGTGTGTCGCCATGGGGTGCACCAGTTTTGTTCGTGAAGAAGGATGACGGTAGTCTGCAGTTGTGTGTCGATTATCGTCTCTTAAACAAAGTGACAATAAAGAATCAATATCCTCTTCCACATATTGATTATTTATTCAATCAACTAAATGGTGCATGTTGGATCTCAATGATAGACTTATTGACATGATATCATCAGATGCATGTGAAGGATGAGTATATCCAGAAGAATTCTTTCTGTTGTCGTTATGGGCCTTATGAGTTCTTTGTAATGCCGTTTGGAATGATGAAATATAGAGATGTATTCATGGTATTGATGAATGATGTATTCCATGAGATCATGGAAATGTTTGTGGTAGTTTTCATCAACAACATCCATGTGTACTCCACATCTGAGGAGGAGCATGCCGAGAATCTACAAACCATTTTGGGAGTTCGTCGTCAACATCAGATTTTTGGGATATTGTTGAAGTGTTAGGTTTTTGCTCGAGAAGTCTATTTCTTGGGGCATGTAGTGTTCAAAAATTATATACATGTGTATCCATCTAAGATAGAATTATTTTTGTCATGGGAAGTCCACAATATATTTTCAGAGGTGCGATGTTTCCTTGGTCTCACATGTACTACAGGAGGTTCGTAACAAATTTCTCACGAGTAGAAACTCCTATAACAACTTTGAATAAGAAGGACCATGAATTCATATGTAATGATCAGTGTCAGGAAGAATTCAAGTATCTGAAGGAGAATTTAGTAAGTGCTCCTATTCTTTGTCTTCCAGCTGATGGAGTTCAGTTTGATGTTTTCTACGATGCTTGACATCTGGGTTTAGGTTTTGTTCTCATGTAGTAGAGGTCATTTTTATAGGTATCTGCAATTGTGTCCCCATGAACCTGAAGATTCCACCCATGATCTTTTGTTGGCAGCCATGGTGGTTTCTCAGATGTTGTGGAGACATTACCTTATTGGTGAGCGCTTTGTGGTTTTCACCAATCATAAGAGTTTGAGGTATGTTTTCTCCATGCGTGACTTGAACATACAACAGTTTCACTATATGTAGTTCTTACAGAAATACGACTTTGAAATATCATATACACCTGGAATAGGTAATGTTTTAGCTGATGCAATGATCCGAAATTCATGTAGTGATGTTGTGCATGAATCCAGTGATTCCTGGAGAGTAATGGAAGAACTTTTTGCGTTACATCTTGATATGGGTGAATTTGGGTGTAGAGGTTGCATTTTTCAGAAGATGGTACAGTCATCCATGATGCAGAAGATGGAAGAGTCCTAATTGGTGGATCTATAGGTGGAGGCATGAGGATACCGAGTTGTTTGTGGTGATGCCCTTGATGGTTGGTGTGAGGATGAACAACACTGAGTTTTATATCTTGGAAGCCTTCTAATTACTTTGACGATGTGTGAGATGGTTCTCAGAGAGTTCCATAGTTCTCCTTTAGGGGTGAATCTTGGCGTGAAAAAGGTGTACCTAGCCTTTTGGGAGTCAGTTTTGGTGTCCTGGACTGAAGCATGCGGATGCACAATTTGTGTCTCGATGTTTGGTATTCCAGAATGTGAAAGATGAACACCATGTCCCTGGTGGTCTACTCCAGCCAATAGAGATTCGTAAGTGGAAGTGGGAGGACATATCCATAGTATTTGTTACTACTTTACCTCGAGCTTAGGGAGTAGATGATTCCATTTGGGTGGGAATTGATCATTTAACAAAATCGGCGCACTTCATAGCGAACAAGGAGTCGATATCAGTGGATGTTTTGTCAAGGCAGTATCTATATGAGGTTGTGAGACATCATGGAGTCCCTAAGAAAATAATTTCTGATCGAGATCCTCGCTTTAATTCTAATTTGGGGAGAGGTATCAATCATTATTTTGTTTCTTATCTATGCATTAACACTTCTTTTCATCCTCAAAAAAATGGTAAGACAGACTGAACCATCCAGACTCTTGAAAACATGTTACTCTACTGTGTTATTTATTTTTGAGGATCATGGAAGATGCACATACCCATGGTGGAGTTCTCTTACAATAATAGTTTTCACTCCACCATAGGTATGGAACCATTTGAATCCTTTTATGGTCGGCCTTGCCGTTCTCCCTTATGCTGGACTGGGGCCGGAGTGTCATCAATTCTTGGACCAGAACTAGAACAGAATACAACAGAGATGGTTCAGGTGAACCGTGAGAAGATGAAGACAGCGCATGATCTTCAGAAATCCTATGTTGACCAACAAAAAGGCCCTTAGAGATTAATTTTAGGGATCATCTATTTTTGAATGAGACTCCCCACTGTGGGTATTGAAGGATTGGTCATGTGAGTATGCTTTCTCCCCGGTTTGTTGGTACTTTCGAGGTGTTAGGTCATGTTGGAGTTGTGGCATATTGAGTAGCATTTCCCCCACATATGATTTAGATTATTGATGTTTTCCTTATATCACAGCACCATCATTATCATCAGGATTACTCTCACATCATCACATGTATAGAAATCTATGTTGATTATGATTTGACCTTTGAGGAGCGACCTATGGAGATCCAAGACCGCAATGAGAAGGTGTTGCACGGACATTATATTCCCTTGGTTAGTTTCTTGTGGCAACACTGTGGCATGGAGAAGAGTACCTGGGAATGTGAGTCATAGATATGTGCTCAATACCCATAGTTGTTTGATGTTTAACTCATTTCATGCAACGATGCCCCTTTTATGGTTACACCTTTCATGTTTTATTTATCAATTTCTTTTGTTGATTTTGTGGATTTTTCTCTTTTGAGAGGTATCTCGATGGGTGGTTGTTCAGAACCCGTTTCTTTTTTTTTAGGTGGGATTTTAATTCTCGAGGATGATAAGGATTTGAGAGGTATTTTATGTAATGGGTTGGACCTCTTTGGACCATTACTTTTATAGCATCCCGCCATTTTATAACATAAACTTTCATTACATTACACAAAACTGAGGATCTTTAAGGTCTAGTGTCTTGGAAACCAGGAACATAATACATTAAAACAACATAAAACATTCTTCTTAAACACCTGAAAGGATTCTCCTTAAGTTCATCCTAGCTTCATTACTGCATCTCATAACCTGGGAACATACATCAAAAGAAAGGGTGAGCAGAAGGCCCAGTAAGGGAAACAAGAGGAACATTTTACATGTGAACTTGAGATACTTCAATAAGGACATGAAAAAGAACTTTAAGGCATGAGAAAGAAATCATGAGGCATTTAATAATAAAAATAACATTTTCCATAACATGAAGATGTGGCTACATAATTTAACATAGACAATCATGAACATATCACCAAGGTCCATCCCCATGGTGTCATTTGAAAATTACCAAGGTTATTCACCAAGGTATCGTGAAAATTGTAATCTCTAGTGGTTACATCATTACCCAATTCATTGAAGCGCTATCAGGGTGCACCCTTAAATTTGCGTTTATTATCATGTGAGCCACATATATAATCATAAAACATTTCATAAATAACCCATATAGAATAAAATAAATGGGTTTCATTTCATAATCATAACGTCTTTAAAAACTGTTTTAAAGACATGATCTTTACGTCACTTTAATCCCACGGAAGGGAAAGTGGTTCTCATGTATGTAAATACCAGAATTTAAAATAGAACATTTTGATATATATGTGAATACCCTTGTAGAAATAATATCTTTGAGTATTCACTTTATAAAATAAAATAATTTTGAGAAAAGAGAGAGAGACATTTTGAGACGAAAATTCTGCAGCATAACGGCTATGTTTCAGGGTTTTAGAAAACATTGAAAAGAGAGGGGACATGGGTCACCCACTCATAAATGATCCATAAAACAGTAAGGGGACAGAATAAGAAGGATATATGTACATGTTAATGAAATTTGACTGACATACCATTTGAAATGAAAAACATGGAAGGAAGACAAAAATTAGATTTCTCTTATGAAAATTCGGCAGCCTAACGACGTCACTTAAACTTCAATAAAAAAATTGACAAGATCAAATAGGGTCTCTCATCATATGATAATAAGAGATCAGTATTAGAGATATAGAGATCATACCCCAACATAATAAAAAGTAAGTTGAAAGACTTGACATGAAAATCAAACTTGAAAAATGAGAATGGTGAAAGAATCCCTTAAAAATTCGGCAGCCTAACGGCGTCACTTAAACATTCATAAAAAGAAATGATGAGAGTAATAGGGGATATCTCATCATATAAACATGAAAAGGGCAGTAAGAGGAATATAAAAGAACATCCTCTCACATAAGAACATGGAGCATAAAAGGAATGACATAAAAAGGATTACATGAAAAGAAAGAGAGAGGTCGAATCCCTTACCTTAAAACGTGACTCTTGAAACTCAATGGTTTGGACCTTGAGGGATTGGGGGAACCTTGGGAGGACTCCATGGGAGGTAAGGACACCAGAACTTCGTTGGGGGAGAGGTGGGAGTGAAAACTAAAGGAGGAAAGGGTGGGTATTAATAGGGAAAGTGAGGGGACAAGGCAATAATGGCCAAGGGACACCTCACTAGTGGTTTTGGCAAAACCATGAGCATGCCCATGGTATTTGCCCATGGTATTGGCCACTTGGGACACCTCATACCGTATCTTACTATTCATAATTCGACCATATTGAATATATACTTAATACTTCATTTAATGATGTCATTAAACACCCATAACTTAAAAACTATATTTTCACTATTCATAAAAAATCCAACTTTCTCAGAATAATCCCAAAATTTCACCTTAACCAAATATCAATGCTCTGATTTCAAAAATGAAATCCATTTTATAAAAATAATTTTCTAAATATTTTTAATTTAATTTTTAAATAAAAACACTATTCATCGAAAATTCATTTTTTTCAGAAAAATCCCCAAAAATTACCTTAACATAATATCGATGCTCTGAGTTCAAAAATAAAGTCCTTTTTATAAAAATAATTTTCTAATTATTTTTAATTAAATTATTAATTAAAAAACACTATTCATATGGAAAAATTAATACTTGACTAAAAATTTATGAAACTGTTATTTACCCATTTTATTGAATCACATTACTTAATCTAGGTGTCCAAATTATATTAAAACTTTCTTTGAGTGAAATTACTAATCCATTTGGTCACATTACTAATCCTAAGAGTAAAATCACTACTCATAATTTACTATTCATCAAAAATTAAGTTGATCTTATTAGACTCCAAATTCCTTACTGAACACTTTTTTATAAGACCATTTTTTGAAAATCATTACACATCATTAGTTATTTAGGGTTTACATAAATGTTTTAAAATATCCCTTTTTCAAAAATTCATCAATAAAATATATCCTAAAATTATCCAGACAAAATAAAATCCACAAACATCACTAAAGGATGATATCTCAATTTATTCACCCGAAAGGATTACACAAAGAAGCTAGGGTCTCATCACATAGCCCCTTATAACACCGGCATAAGACCTAAGTGTAAGGTGTGCTATGGTGAGAGAATCTGAGGGAGGCTCAGATAACATTGCCCTAGTAGTAATATCTACTAACTTGAACTTCTCCCATAGGCGTTTCCGTTCAAGCTTGACACGCTGGAGTTCGGCTTGGGATTGGTCTAAAGCGAAGCCCATAGATGCTACCTCCTTCCCAAGCTCTGATAATTGGGCTTCACAAGGGTCGAGTCTGCTGGATGAAGCCATCGACTCCTCTTTCTGCATTAACCATTAACATCTTATTAAATCATTAAGAGGAAGTTAATATACTACTCAAAAATATATTGGGTCGTTACATTCTTCCCCCCTTAAGAAATTTCGTCCCCAAAATTTACACTTGAGGCCTATTCGAAAAGGTGAGGGTACTTTTGCTTCATTGTTTCCTCAGGCTCCCAAGTCTCTTCTTCATATTTATGATTCCTCCACAAGAATTTCACAAGGTGGGTAGTCTTGTTTCATAGGACCTTGTCTCTACATTCCAAGATCTCCACTGGCTGCTCCTCATAAGAGAGGTCATGTTTCAGTTGTACCACCTCTGGGTTCAGTACATGAGAAGCGTCGGGTATGTACTTCCTCAAGAGAGATACATGGAAGACATCATGAACTTGAGCTTGGTTCGGTGGAAGTGCTAGATGATAGGACACTGCTCCTATGCGATCAAGAATTTCATAGGGGCCAATGTACCTAGGGCTGAGCTTCCCTTTCTTCCCAAACCGCATGACTCTCTTCCATGGATAAATTCAAAGGAAGACTTTGTCACCAACACCAAACTCCAAGTCCCTTCGACGATTGTTAGCATAGCTCTTCTGCCGACTCTGAGCTGCCTTTATGTGTTGTTGGATGGCATGAACCTGTTCCGTCATCTCTTGCATGAGATCAGGCCCAAGAATCTTCCTCTCACCAGTTTCATCCCAACAAGTATGAGTTATACACCGCTTTCCCTACAAAGCTTCATAGGGTGCCATCTAAATACTCGCATGGAAGCTGTTGTTATAGGAGAACTCCACTAATGGGAGGTGTTGATCCCATCCACCCTTAAATTCCATTGAGCATAATCTCAACATTTCTTCGAGTGTCTGAATAGTCCTTTCAGATTGGCCATCAGTTTGAGGATGATAGGCCGTACTAAAATTCAATTCAGTATTCAGAGCATGTTGAAGACTTCTCCAGAATTTTGATGTGAATCTTGGGTCACGATCAGATACGATGGATAGTGGAACCCCATGCAGCCTTACCACTTCCTTCATGTACATCTTGGCAAGATGATCCAGAGAGAAATCTTCCCGAATAGAGATAAAATGGGCTGTCTTGGTGAAACGGTCCACAATAACCCATATCGCATTGTTTCTTTTGGATGTTTTCGGGAGACCAGTTACAAAGTCCATAGTGATATTATCCCACTTCCAAACTAGTATGGGTAGTGGTTGTAATACCCCCTTAGGAAGTTGTCGTTCTGCCTTTACATGCTGACACACCAGGCACCTTGTAGTGTAATCAACAATCTCCCTCTTCATGTTATCCCACCAATAATGATCACACAGGTCTCTATACATCTTAGTGCTTCCCGGATGTATAGAGAAAGTAGAGCTATGAGCTTCATCCATCAGTTCTTTCATTATCTCCGGAATAGATGGAACACATAGTCTTGTACGAAATTTCAATACATCTTCTTGATCAATACTGAAATCAGGGAACTTCCCATCCTTTACAACCTCCAACTTCTCCTGCAGCAAAGGATCTTCTTTTTGAGACTTCTTGATCTTCTCTAGTAATGAAGGTTGAGAAATCATTTGGGTTTGGGTTGATGATGTCCCTTTCCTTATAATTCCCATGTCCAATTTTACTAGATCTTTAATCAAGGGATCCCCTAGGATCCTCATTGTTGCCAGAACAACAGGATCTTTCCTGCTTAACGCATCCGCGACTTTGTTTGCTCTTCTAGGGTGATAATGAATTGAACAATCAGAGTCTTTAATAAGCTCCAACCATCTCCTTTGTCTCATTTCAATTATTTCTGAGTGAAAATATACTTTAGACTTTGGTGGTCAGTGTATATATCACATTTCTCCCCATAAAGATAGTGCCTCCATATCTTTAGAGCAAAAACAACTGCCGCCAGGTCTAGATCATGCATAGGATAATTCTGCTCATGAATCTTTAACTGTCGAGATGCATAAGCAATTACCTTGTCATTTTTCATGAGCACGCACCCAAGCCCTTTCAGAGATGCATCGCTAAAAATAAAGAATCCTTCTCTGATAGAGGGTAGTGTTAACACAGGTGCAGTAACCAATCTCTTCTTCAGCTCTTGGAAACCTTCCTCACATTCCTTTGTCCAGATGAACTTAACCCCTTTTCGAGTCAACTTGGTTAGTGGATTAGAAAGTCGTGAAAAGTTTTTCATAAACCTCCTATAATATCCCGCTAAACCAAGGAAACTACGAATCTCAGTTACTATTGTGGGTTAAGGCCAGTCCTCCACAACCATTGTCTTTGCAGGGTCAACCGAGATTCCTTCATTGGTTACGATGTGCCCCAAGAAAGCCACTTGTTGTAACCAAAACTCACACTTTCTGAACTTCCCAAAGAGCCTCTCCTTCCGCAGAGTTTTCAATATAACCCTTAGATGATCTTCATGCTCCTCACGATTTTTTGAATATATAAAAATATCATCAATAAAAACTACCACAAAGTTATCAAGGTAGTCCTTAAAGACTCTATTCATCAAATCAATCAAAATAGCAGGAGCATTAGTCAAGCCGAAAGGCATAACAGTAAACTCATAATGCCCATATCTTGATCGGAAGGCAGTCTTTGGAATATCTTCCTTCTTCACCCTCAGTTGATGATAACCAGACCGAAGGTCAATCTTAGAGAAGAATTGAGCCCCACGAAGTTGGTCAAATAAATCATCAATTCTTGGAAGAGGGTATCTGTTCTTCACTGTGATCTCATTCAGTACTCTATAATCAATGCATAGCCGCATTGATCCATCCTTCTTCATCACAAAGAGAACTGGTTCCCCCCAATGAGACACACTCGGTCGGATAAACCCCTTCTCCAACAAGTCTTGGAGTTGTTTCTTTAACTCTTCTAGATCCACATTTTCCATTCTATATGGAGTCTTTGATATCGGTTGAGACCCAGGTACGAGTTCAATGGAGAACTCTACCTCTCTTTCTGGGGGAGGTCCAGGTAACTCCTCAGGAAATACATCCATGTATTCCTGAACAATCGGAACATCTTCTATTTGTATGATCCATTTTCCTTCTTCATCATCACCGATTAACTCCATAAAGAAAGCTATGGGAGGTTCTTCTAGATAGGGATCAGTTCGGGATATCTCTCCTTGGAAGATAACTGTAGGTCGTTTATTCAAGACTACTGAGATTTCCTTACTTCTGCATTTGATCTTAGCATTATACTTTGAGAGCCAGTCCATCCCTAGTATAACGTCGAATTCCAACATGGGAATGACTACTATATTTGCGAAAAGATTGTGCTCACTAAAGTAAACACTAGAGTCTCTAAATACTTTTGATGCAAGGATAATCTGACTTGGAGTCTTGACTGACAACTCTACCTCTAGCAGTTCGGGGATTGATTCAATATTCCTTGCAAACTAGGAGGAAATAAAGGAATGCGTTGAACCAGAATCAAATAAAGTACTTGCTAGTTTTGAGAGGAAAACAAGAGTACCTGCTACCACATCGTTCGGAACATCAACTTCAGTTGTTGTGATAGCAAAAGCACAACCTTTCTCCCTTGGCCTCTGGTGAGGTTGATGGTGATTCCCCTCCACCGCCCTCGGATTTGGACATTGATTAGAAAAGTGCCCAAGCTGTCCACACTTGAAGTATGTGACTTCGGGTAGGGCCAGAACCATCTTTCCTCTGTCGTTAGTGTTGGGAAGTTGAGGCTTCACATCACTACGACAGTTCCAAGAAATATGGCCTTCTTTTCCACACCTATAGCACTTACCACTTCCGATCAAGCAGTTCCCCGAATGCTTCTTCCCACATTTATTGCATGTGGCATGTTGCATATTCTTTCCACCTCTTTCCTGATCAAAACTTCTTCCCAGGCTTGGTTCTAGAGTTCTCTTCTTCGCATTAGATTTTTGAGACCACTGTGTCTCCCCAAACACTAGTTCAACTTTCATGGCACTCCGAACTATTTCTTCATAGCTATCATAGTCCCTGTTGGCTAGATTTTTCCGTAGATGAGGTCGTAGTCCACCAAAGAATCTATCAACCTTCCCATTAGGGTCCATGACAAAGCTTGAGGTATAACGGGAAAGCCTTGTGAAGTTCTTCTCATAGGTTCCAACTGATTCATTCTCCTTTTGCTTCAGCTCGAGAAATTCTTTCTCCATTCTTGTTCTCATCGAACGAGGGAAATACTTATTAAAGAATATTACCCGGAACTCTTCCCACTCCATAGCTTCCATCTCT
This sequence comes from Viscum album, assembly GCA_963277665.1. Taxonomy (NCBI): domain Eukaryota; kingdom Viridiplantae; phylum Streptophyta; class Magnoliopsida; order Santalales; family Viscaceae; genus Viscum; species Viscum album. Next base: position 1,090,782,214 of record OY728143.1, on the reverse strand, counting down.
CCTCGTGGATTCGTGTTTTTGATCAGTGACCACCACTGATCAGCTTCTCCCTCTAGGCGGTAAATAGAAAGGGTGACTTTTTCTTGTTCCGAACAATGAAGTACAGAAAAGATCTTTTCAATGGAGCTTATCCATTGTTCCGAAACCAATGGTTCAGTAGATCCACTAAATGTTGGTGGTCATTGACGCATGAAGGACTCAACAAAAAGTTGTTCCCTTCGTGGTGAGGTCGGCCTCTCAGCTTGATTCAAGTTATTACTCATAACTTGAGTCAGTTGGTTCATCATTCGCATGAATGTTTCCATTTCGGCTTCCATCGGAGGGCCGTCAGCACATGGTGCATTGCGGTCACCATTGGCACGGTTCCTCCTATTGCCCGTCATTTTCTAAAAGAATAAAACCTTAGTGAGAAACTTATTTCATTTATGGATCTTTTAACTAAGACTTCATGCTTAGACAATTACACTTTTCAATAATTCCTTCATAATGATTCATAAAAAGCTTGTGATTAACCAAATATATCCCCCGGGAGTGTCATAACCAAGAGTGCAGCTAGGCCCGTTATCGTGCACCAGTTCCCGTTCAAGTCTATCTCAAAGCGGTGTTTTCGGGTTTTACCCCTATATACATTTGTGCCAGAGCCGCCTCTACCTGCTCGTATCCAGACAGGGATGTATCTGTTTGATAAACCACTTACTCAATACTTACCAAAATACCAGGATGTTTTCCTATTTTTAAACATTTATATAGGGCTCTTCCTAAAGTTTTCATATCCTAATTTCCACAAATAACTAAACCATACTTTGTTACCAACTATAGAACCCCGCCATTTTATAACATAAACATTCATTACATTACACAAAACTGATGATCTTTAAGGTCTAGTGTCTTGGAAACCAGGAACATAATACATGAAAACAGCATAAAACATTCTTCTTAAACACTTGAAAGGCTTATCCTTAAGTTCATCCTAGGTTCATTACTGCATCTCATAACCTGAGAACATACATCAAAAGAAAGGGTGAGAAGAAGGCCCAGTAAGGGAAACAAGAGGAACATTTTACATGTGAACTTGAGATACTTCAATAAGGACATGAAAATAACTTTAAGGCATGAGAAAGAAATCATGAGGCATTTCATAATTAAAATAACCATTTCCATAACTTGAAGATGTGGATACATAATTTAACATAGACAATCATGAACATATCACCAAGGTCCATCCCCAAGGTGTCATTTGAAAATTACCAAGGTTATTCACCAAGGTATCGTGAAAATTGTAATCTCTAGTGGTTACATCATTACCCAATGCATTGGAGCGCTATCAGGGTGCACCCTTAAATTTGCCTTTATTATCATGTGAGCCACATATATCATCATCAAAAATTTCATAAATAACCCATATAGCATAAAATAAATGGGTTTCATTTCATAATCATAACGTTTTTAGAAACAGTTTTAAAGACATGATCTTTACGTCACTTTAAACCCACGGAAGGGAAAGTGGTTCTCATGTATGTAAATCCAAGAATTTAAAATAGAAAATTTTGATATATATGTGAATACCCTTGTAGAAATAAGAGCTTTTAGTATTCACTTTATAACATAAAATAATTTTGAGAAAAAAGAAAGAGACATTTTGAGACGAAAATTCTGCAGCATAACGGCTATGTTTCAGGGTTTTAGAAAACATTGAAAAGAGAGGGGACATGGGTCACCCACTCATAAATGATCCATAAAACAGTAAGGGGACAGAATAAGAAGTATATATGGACATGGTAATGAAATTTTAATGACATACCATTTGAAATGAAAATCATGGAAGGAAGACAAAAATTAGATTTCTCTTATGAAAATTCGGCAGCCTAACGGCGTCACTTAAACTTCAATAAAAAGAATTGGCAAGATCAAATAGGGTCTCTCATCATATGATCATAAGAGATCAGTATGATAGATATATATATCATACCCCAACATAATAAAAAGGAAGTTGGAAGACTTGACATGAAAATCGAACTTTAAAAATGAGAAGGGTGAAAGAATCCCTTAAAAATTCGGCAGCCTAACGACGTCACTTAAACATTCATAAAACGAAATGATGAGAGTAAGAGGGGATCTCTCATCATATAAACATGAAAAGGGAAGTAAGAGGAATATAAAAGAACATCCTCTCACATATTAACATGGAGAATAAAAGGAATGACATAAAAAGGATTACATGAAAAGAAAGAGAGAGGTCGGATACCTTACCTTAAAATGTGACTCTTGAAACTCAAAGGTTTGGACCATGAGGGCTTGGGGGCACCTTGGGAGGACTCCTTGGGAGGTAAGGAGACCACAACTTCGTTGGGGGAGAGTTGGGAGTGAAAACTAAAGGAGGAAAGGGTGGGTATTTATAGGGAAAGTGAGGGGACAAGGCAATAATGGCCAAGGGACACCTCACTAGTGGTTTTGGCAAAACCATGGGCTTGCCCATGGTATTTGCCCATGGTATTGGCCACTTGGGACACCTCATACCTTATCTTACTATTCATAATTCGACCATATTGATTATATACTTAATAAATCATTTAATGATGTCATTAAACACCATAACATAAAAACTATATTTTCACTATTCATCAAAAATCCAACTTTCTCAGAATAATCCCAAAATATCACCTTAACCAAATATCAATGCTCTGATTTCAAAAATGAAATCCATTTTATAAAAATAATTTTCTAAATATTTTTAATTTAATTTTTAAATAAAAACACTATTCATCGAAAATTCATTTTTTCAGAAAAATCCTCAAAAATTACCTTAACATAATATCGATGCTCTGAGTTCAAAAATAAAGCCCTTTTTATAAAAATAATTTTCTAATTAATTTTAATTAACTTTTTAAGTAAAAAACACTATTCATCCGGAAAAGCTAATACTTGACTAACAATTTATGAAACCGTTATTTACCCATTTTATTGAATCACGTTACTTAATCTAGGTGTCCAAATTATATTAAAACATTCTTTGAGTGAAATTACTAATCCATTTGGTCACATTACTAATCCTAAGCGTAAAATAACTATTCATAATTTACTATTCATCAAAAATTGAGTTGATCTTATTAGACTCCAAATTCCTTACTGAACACTTTTGTAGAAGACCATTTTTTGAAAATCATTACACATCATTAGTTATTTAGGGTTTACATAAATGTTTTTAAATATCCCTTTTTCAAAAATTCATCAATAAAATATATCCTAAAATTATCCGGACAAAATAAAATCCACAAACATCACTAAAGGATGATATCTCAATTTATTCACCCGAAAGGATTACACAAGGAAGCTAGGGTCTCATCACATAGCCCCTTATAACACCGGTATAAGACCTAAGTGTAAGGTGTGCTATGGTGAGAGAATCTGAGGGAGGCTCAGATAACATTTCCCTAGTAGTAATCTCTACTAACTTGAACTTCTCCCATCGGCGTTTTTGTTCAAGCTTGACACGCTGGAGTTCGGCTTGGGCTTGGTCCAAAGCGAAGCCCACAGATGCTACCTCCTTCCCAAGCTCTGATAAGTGGGCTTCATAAGGGTCGAGTCTACTGGATGAAGGCATCGACTCCTCTTTCTGCATTAACCATTAACATCTTATTAAATCATTAAGAGTAAGTTAATATACTACTCAAAAATATATTTGGTCGTTACAACTTTGTGAAAAGGCGGTGTTTAATGTGTTTTAGGAGGATAATGTGACTTATCCCCAAAACATTTCTATCTTTCCAATTCTGTGAATAGTTCCATCAGTGAAGAGTTCTATCGGAGACCTCTAGTAGTAACCGCTCTTTCCTTTTACAAATTTTCAATTATGTGAATATTTCTATCAGTGAAAAGTTCTATCGATAAACTCAAATGGTAACCTCTCTTTCCTTTTACAAATTTCCAATTCTATGAATAGTTCCATAAGTGAACAGTGTTCTAATGGTGGGGTTCATGAATAGTGTTCAAATGGTGGGGATCATGAATAGTGTTCTATTAGTGAGGTTCCGGAATAGTGTTCTTTTAGTGAGGTTCACGAACAGTGTACTATCGGTGAGGTTCTAACGGTGTGGTTCATGAATAGTGTTTTAATGGTGAGGTTCATGAATAGTGTTCTAATGGTGAGGTTCATGAACTGTGTTCTATCGATGATGTTAATGAACAATGTTATATCGGTGAGGTTCTAATGGTGAGGTTCATGAATAGTGTTCTCTAGGTGGGGTTCATGAATAGTGTTCTATCAGTGAGGTTCTAACGGTGAGGTTCATGAGCAGTGTTCCAATGGTGAATATGGTGAAGAGTGTTCTAATGGTGTGGTTCATGAACAATGTTCTATCAGTGTGATCCATGAACAGTGTTCTATTGGTTATGTTCTAACGATGAGGTTCATGAATAGTGTTTTAATTGTGAGGTTCATGAACAGTGTTTCCAGCTTCCTACAGTTTCACCCCTTTATCATTTACCGTTGACATATATTGCATTTAAAGCCCTGTTTTAAGGACTCTATTTCTAATTAAATGGCCATAACTCCTATATTAATTATTCCTATGGCTCGGGATTTTTTACTTGATCCAACAATGTGCTTTAATGCGATTTTCTTTTAATGGGAAAATAAGTGTATCTTAAACCGTCACCCCGTTAAATCTTATAAATGGAGGGCTTATCTTTCTCCCTAATTCTTTATCCTTGTTCTCGGGTGTGAGATGTTTGAACATCCCATTCCTTCTCATTGTAATTTCATAGTCAAACTTTCATCCTTTGATTGGTTACGCTCTATTTTGATGCAACCAAGCAGTATCGATCAATCTTCGATATAAGGTATGTGTCATCGTCGTTCTATTTTGGTTAATCTTATCTTGTTTATCCTTTCCATATTATAACATGAAATATCCATACATCTAATAATGTTTTCTTGGGTTTTGGTCAGTGTGGTCATACCGTGGCATCCTTGGGTGGATGCAGTTATCACGAGAGGAGGATCGTCACCCGTTGTGTGGATAAAGAACATCATGAACCGTTTGAGGAAGGGGGTTCATTTCTTCTCTCTTATTTTATGTGAAACTGTATCATTAGAATGTTTTATCCCACTAGATGACAATGTAATTGAAATAATAAATATTTGAACCGGATAAATAAATTTATATCGATTGTATGTTATTGCCCCTTGTTTTACTAGATAGTATAATAACTATTATTGCTTTGATTAGATGTTAGTTATTGATGGAAATTAGAAAATAATGTAAATTGGTATTAATTGATTATTGTTTGGATAAAGATAAAGAGGAACAAAAACTAATCTAGATATTATTGTTAATTTTTTTAATTAAATTGTTGCAGTAAGAATGTTTAATTATTTTTGATATCTTACTGATTGGGTTTCAAATATTTGGAACCTATGAATAATAAATCTGTTAATTCAAGATGGACTAAATAACTGATTGTTTGATAATTCATTAAAAGGTTCAATGTTACCCTCTGGATTTTTAAAGGGCCAAGTTCCCAATTGATGTGATGTTTGTTTTATTGCTTCTTTTGTTGTGATGTGATCCAGGATGGTCGTTGTGATATGTGGGGGAATGGGGGCTTTTGGTTGTGACAGCAAAGGATGCATAGAGTGGCGAGATGCATCGGTCTATGCATGCGGGTGTCGGGGAGGACACTAGGGATGATGGAATGAGATGTATGTGATTGTTGGATGCCTGATTTTTTTCATTGGATGTTTATCTGCTTTACATTTCCCCACTACTCAAGGAATCTCATCTTATGTAACCTTCTTCTGAAAGAGGAGAATACACATTGGGTCTGACACGTGATTTCTGTCTTTTGATTCTCAAGGGAGGATGGGTATATTCCCTTTCTATAAGCGGCAAAGACTTGACGAATAGTATATCTACTCACCGTGTTGAGTCCCCTTATGTTTAATAGAATAGAATGTTTTTATAGGATGCTTGGGAATATGGGAAAGTAATTATGTAATTAATAATTTAATAAATGGTGTTAACCCATGGGGATGGGGTTTGCTGCAACATAATTAAGAGGTTGTAATTTTGAAGGAACAATTGAATTTGGGTGTGATGGTAATGAAATTTATTGTGGAATTATTCATAGATAATTAATGTTTAAAGAATTAATTGACGTGAAGTGGAACTAATAAGAAGGGAATGAAATAATCTAATATATCTTTTTAAATTGTTATGTGATTATCGGATAACGTCTCTTATAAGTAGCTGCTCGGAGTCTGAGAGACGTTAGCTGCAGTTGTGTCTAAGACTAGGTTATTCCCATAGTGTGGTTGTCAGATATAGTATATCATGATCTTTTTCTATTTCTATATGATAATCCACCCTGTCAGTAATGGCCACTAACACCATGGGGATTCTGAGCCCTAGAGGGTGTTTTCCCCAACATTCTGGTGGGAGGATGGATGGTTGACTACCCCCATTGGACCCTCTCTCTTATCTTGGTAGTTACATGTTCTTGCTGGAACATTGGTTAGTTTTCCCCATATATGTGTCTAGAGGGATGTAATGGCTTGTGGGTATTCAACCATATATATTCTGGATATAGTTTTCTATGGACTACTATAGGTGTAACGTGTATAGGCTGTGATGGCTTGAGGATCTTTACTCAGTGTATGAGGTGTAATGGCTTGAGGATTAATACCCGACATATGATACATGTTATGAGAGCTATGGTGGCTCCTGGAAACTACTAGGTTACTTTGGTGTGTGGACGTGGTGGTTTTGTGGCACGAGGTGTATATTGTGCTGCTTCTCCCAGGTGTCTGTGGGAAAGCATTATTTGAGAGAGATGTTTAGGAAATACAACGTTGGGGAAAAGCGGTAAACCAGTGTGGAAGTAGTAGCGGGGTTCCCTTGATATTCCTTATTATATGATATATTCTTGTATGCATTACTTGGTGATAGTAGACATTGTGAGGCTGGGAACGTATTATACCTATTTAGGTGACATGTTAGTTTGACTTTTCATTCATTGTGCTTTAGAATTCTTTCTTAACATTGTCACGAGAGGCTTCAGGGAGGATCCTACTTAGTATATTGTTATACTCATCATATGTATATACAAACTGTTTTTCAGGTCACTTATAGTAGGTTGGAGACCAGGCTGGTTACTACGAGCATGTGGTTGTAGGAGATGTTCGGGCTAGTGGTTTCTGCTATTTTAATTTCTATTGGATGATTTCTGTTTTCCCCTTCCTGTTGTAGTACTTTTTGATGACATTAAATATGTTAACTTTGGTTTTCTTTTATATTTATGTTCTGAGTTGTAGTTGGTTGGTGTCTATATTATCTCTCTCTTTTTCATGTGTTCTATTTTAGGGTAATGCCTCCCGTATGTGTGTTTACTATACCCTCGGGGCTAGTCTCCAACCCGGGGCCTACTAAAGGCGTGACTTGGGGGGTCATTATATCCCTTATCACATTTCCATACTAAGAGGGTTACACTTTGTGGGGAGGGGGTCGTGACAGAGAGGTATCAAAGGTTAGGTTGAGTGATAGGATGGATATTGGTTTTAAGCACATGAAAGGTTACATGGGTTGGTAGGGAAATGGTGTAATTCATGTTTATCATGTGATTTAAACATATGAGACCGGTTGAGACATAGGCGTTTAGGCCCCCTATGATCTGACGTACACACCTTTCTGTTTAAAAAGGCTACTAGAGAAGGTGATACTAGTTGTAGGGTAGAGACCTAGGAAAGGATCTTGCATCATTCTTCTTTGTGACTATGTTTTAATGGGTTGACCTTGGGATAGGTTAACCTAAAATCAATGAAAGAAAAAAATTATTTAATTAATGTTGAGTCCTCTATATTCCAGGTTTAGGATCTATAATGGTTTATTATTTTATAGGTATGGATATAGGTCGATGTGCTTGTCAGGTTTGCACAGAAAATGTTCAGCAGGCTCTCCTAGAAGATCACCGTAAGGTAGAGGTTGACGATGACAACACTTGGAGGAAGACATTCCGAGAGTTTCCACGGTAGAGTCTGCAGAAGTATGAGGGCTCTATTTCAGATGCAGTCATGGAAGAAAAGTTAGAGGATGTTGATATCGGCTTCAGTTTGATCCGTGGTTAGAAAGAGTACTGGGTTTCCTTGGATTCAATGATGTTGTGTGGAGTAGAGAGGTAGTGGTGGTTCTTGTTCCTTGGGGATCATGAGGAGTCAGTGATCTCAAGGGAGGAGTTCCGAGATAAGATTATAGTCGTATTTCTTTCATTGAACCTAAAGGTGTCTAGTCAGCAGGAGATTTTTATCCTACGACATGGGAGCATCAGTTTTCTAAAGTATGGAATTCATTTTAGGAACCTTTTACGATATTCATCAGACCTGTTGCTAGATGAGGAGGCCAAGGCGAGACATTTCAAGGAGTCTTTGAATCTAGAGATCCAGTGGCAGGACACCCCATTTATGCTGAAGACATATCTTGAGATACTAGTTAGAGAAGAGGATGTCGAGAGGACATTGACAAGGACTGTATCATCACAAGAGGGGAGTCATTGTGATTCTTTGTGAAGCAAAGCTGTGGTCTGGGATTCCCGGTTTTTAGGGCCAAAGAGTTTTCGTTCAGCCGGGGGTAGGTTCCAAACCATCACATCTCGTTTCTATAAAGGAATAAAATCTCATGACTATTCCCGGGGATCAGGGTCTTCTTTTTATTGTGTTGGTCATGGTCATCAACAGTGGGAGTGGCCGACCGTTCAGAGTAGTCATCGTGCAGCAGGTGCTATGCTCCAGGTTCCTCAATTGAGGACGTTCTAGCTGAGGCAGCTACAACAGGATGCACCTGCATTAGATCAAGAGTGGGTATACGGGGCAGGTAGAGGACAACCCCATGATGCTCCCCGTCCTTAGAGAGCAGAGCACGATCGTGGTGGTGGTCGTCATCATGGTCAGAGATGCCATGGAGGAGGTCGTGGTCAACTTCGTGCTCTAGTGTTTCCAGCTCCAGGTGAGCCAGATGTCGTTCGAGGCACCCTTTTCTAGTTTTCTACCATGTTGTATTCCTTGTTTGATTCAATATCAACACACTCTTTCATATCACCTACCCTTGTCCATGCTTTAGGATTTGTGGTAGAGAGACATCTAGTGCCCTTGGTGTTGACTATGCTAGTTGTAGGTCAGGTTGACTTGATTGAAGTATGAAGAGATTGTGAGCTAGTTTTGGGGCAGAACCACTAATGAAGAGATTTACTATGTTTACGAATATAACCAAATGATGTCATCCGCGACATGGATTGGTTGTATTTGGTGAAGCCTATCGTGGATTTCTTCAAGAAGAAATTCATTATAGTTGGTGCGAAAAGTAATCTAGTGATGTTTGTTGGTGAGCGAGATCCTCGTATGGGTCATAGGAATATTCCATCATTATCATCCATGATGGCTGAGATGTTGTTGAGTTCATCATAGGTTCAATAGTTGGTGTTTCCTTGGCTCCTAGAGGAGTACCCGGATGTCTTTCCAGAAGAGGTTGTAGCATTACCCCTAGACGATAGATCGAGTATGGGATCGAGCTACAGCCAGGAGAACTCATATCTCTTTGTCTCCATATATGATGTCCCCTTCAATGTTACAAGAGCTACATATACATCTTGATGGTCTGTTACAGTGTGGTTTTGTTCGGCGAAATGTGTCACTTTGGGGTGAACCAGTATTGTTCATGAAAAATTTGGATGACAGTTGGTGGTTGTGTGTCGATTACAGTAGTGTAAACAAAGTGACAATAAAGATTTCTTATCCTCTTTTGTAGATTTATGATTTATTATATCATCTAAAGGGTGAATTTTGGTTCTCCAAGATAGACTTGCAGTCAGGATATCATCAGATGCATATGAAGGATGAGTGTATCCCGAATACTATGTTCTGTTGTCATCATGGTAATTATGAGTTCATTGTAATGCCATTTTTTGTGACGAATTCTCCAGAAGTATTCATGGTACTGATGAATGTAGTGTACCATGAGTTCCTAGACACGTTCGTGGTAGTTTTCATCGACGACATCCTTCTGTACTCTACATCTGAGGGGGAGAAAGCAGAGAATCTACAAGCCATTTTGTAGTGATTTGTCATCATCATCTGTTTGAGAAGTTGTTGAATTTTGGGTTTTGGGCTCAAGAAGTCTATTTAGTATAGAATGTTGTGTCCCAATAGGGAGTAGTTGTGGACACATCGAAGATATAAGCAGTTGTGTCTTGGGCAGCCCCCAAGACACTGTCAGAGGTGAGAAGTTTTCTTGGTATCTCAGGGTACTACATGAGGTACCTAGCCAATTTCTCATGAGTTGCGACTCCTCGGACAACTTTGAACAGGAAGGATAAGGCCTTTATATGGGCTGATCACTCTCTGGTAGCTTTCATGTATCTAAAGGAGAAGTTAGTAAGTTCTCTAGTTCTTTGTCTTCGAGCTGAGGGAGTTCAGATTGATGTTTTCTGCGACGCTTCAAATTTTGGGTTAGGATGTGTTCTCATTCAGTAGAGGTCAGTTATTTCTTATGGTTCTTGGCAGTTGCATCCCCATTAACATAACTATGCAACCCATGATCTTGAGTTGGCAGCTGTGGTTTTTTCTCCAAATTTTTGGAGACATTACTGCATTGATGAGCACTTTGTGGTTTTCAACGATCAAAAGAGTTTGAGGTATATTTTCTCCCACCATGACATGAACTTACCACAACATCGGTGGATGGAGTTCATACCAGAATACAAATTCTAAATAAAGTATACAATAGGAAAAGGGAATGTTGTAGTTGATGTGTTGAGCTGAAAGTCATGAAGTGATGCTGTGTGAGTATCCTGTGATTTCTGGAGAGTAATAGAAAAAATGTAATCATTACATATTGATATGGGAGAATTTGGCAGTAGAGGTTGTCTTTTTTAAATGACAATACAGTCATCCCTGATGCAGAAGGGGGAAGAGTCCCAGTTTGGGGATCTAGAGGTGGAGGTCTGGAGAGACCGAGTTGTTTGTGGTGAGGCCCATGATGGTTGGAATGAGGATGAACAACACTGAGTGTTGTTTCATGGAAGGATTTTTATTCCTTTGACGATGCATGAGACGGTTCATAGAGAGTTCATAGTTCTCCTTTAGTGGTGCATACTGGCGTGACAACGATGTACAGAGCCTTGAAGAGTCAGTTTTGCTGGCATGGGTAGAAGCATGCTGTTGCAGAGTTTGTGTGTCGATGTTTGGTCTCCCAGAAGGTGAAGTCTAAATACTGTGTCCCTGGTGGTCTACTCCAGCCATTAGATATTCCTCAGTGGAAGTGGGAGGACATCTCAATGAACTTTTTTACTGGTTTACCTCTAGCTCAGGGAGGACATGATGCTATTTGTGTGGTAGTGGACTGTTTAAAAAAATCGGCTCACTTCATAGCGATTAAGGAGTCGAGCTCAGTTGATGTTTTGTCAAAGCATTATCTGAATGAGGTGGTGAGACTTCATGGAGACCCTAGGATGATCATTTCTGATTGATATCCTTGCATTAATTCTAGTGTTTGGAGAGGTCTCCAACATGATTTTGGTTCTGAGCTATGCCTTAGCACTATTATTCATCCTCAAACAGATGGTCAGATAGAGCAAAACATCCAGACTCTTGAAGACATGTTACGCTATTGTGTTCGTGATATTAGAGGTTCATGGATGAGGAACTTACCCATGTTGGAGTTCGCTTACAATAATAGTTTTCATTACACCATCTATATTTCATCATTTGAATCCTTGTACGTCCAGCCTTTCCATTCTTCGTTGTGTTGGACTTGTGTCGGAGAGTCAATAATTCTTAGACCACAACTAGTGCAGAATATTATAGTGATGGTTCAGGTGATTCATGGGGGGATGAAGACAGCACAATATCGATAGAAATAATATGTTGAACAAATAAGGAGGCCCTCAGAGTATAATGATGGGGATCATGTGTATCTGAAGGTGACTCCCCGTCATGGGGAGAGAAGGTTTGGTCGCGAGAGTAAGCTTTCTCCCAGGTTTGAGGGGCCTTTCGAGGTTTTAGGTCGTGTTGGAATAATGGCATATCGAGTAGAATATTCCCCATAGATAGTTAGATACATGATTTTTTCCATGTATCAAATCTCCACCGTTATCTTCATGATGACTCCCACATCATCAATTGTGGAGTGATCGAAGTTGATGATGATGTGACCTTTGAAGAGCGGCATGTGTAAGTCCAATACCGCAAGGAGAAGGTGTTGCGCAAGAGTTCTATTCCCTTGGTTAATGTCTTGTAGTGACACGGTGGGATGTAGGATAGTACATTGGACCGTGAGTCACAGTTATGTGCTCAGTACCCAGAGTAGTTTGATTTTTAACTCTTTTCATGTAACAATTTCCCCTTTTGGTTATAGCTTTCATGTTTTATTTATTAATATCTTTTGATTGTTTTGAGGATTTCTCTATTTTTAGAGGTATCTCTATGTGTGGTTGTCCGTACCCTATTTCATTTTCATTAGGTAGGTTAGGAATTCTCATGGATGAGAATGTTTTGAGAGGCATCTGATGTAATGACTCGGACCACTTCAGTCCATTTCTTTGTGAAAATTTCTTGTTTAAGATGTTTCGGGAGGTCAAGGTGACTTATCCCCAACACATTTCCATATTTCTAATTATGTGTATAGTTTTATCAGTGAACAGTTCTATTGCTAACCTCTAACAGTAACCTCTCTTTCCTTTGACAAATTTCCAATTATGTGGACAGTTCAATTAGTGAACAGTTCTATCGGTAACCTCTAACGGTTACCTCTCTTTCCTTTTCCAAATTTCCAATTCTAAGAACAGTTCCATCAGTGAACAGTGATCTAACGGTGAGGTTCATGAATAGTGTTTTAACCGTGAGGTTCATGAATAGCGTTCTATCGGTGAGGATGATGAAAATTGTTCTATCAGTGAGGTTCATGAATAGTGTTCTATTAGTGAGGTTCTAACAGTGAGGTTCATGAATAGTGTTCTAATGGTGAGGTTCATAAACAATGTTCTATCAGTGTGGTTCATGAACAATGTTATATCAGTGAGGTTCAAACTGTGAGGTTTATGAATAGTTTTCTAACGGTGAGGTTCATGAACAATGTTCTAATAGTGAGGTTCATGAATAGTGTTATATCAGTGAGGTTCATGAACTTTGTTCTATCAGTGGGGATCAGGAACAATGTTCTATTGGTGAGGTTCTAATGGTGAGTTTCAAGAAAAGTTTTCTAACGGTGAGGTTCATGAACATTTTTCTAATAGTGAGGTTCATGAACAGTGTTCTATCGGTGAGGTTCATGAATATTATTCTATCAGTAATGTTCTTACTGTGAGTTCATGAATAGTGTTCTAACGGTGAGGTTCATGAACAATGTTTCCATCTTCCTACTGTTTCACACCTTTAGCATTTTCTGTTGATGTAAAATGTATTTAAAGCCTTTTTTTGAGGACTCTATGGCCCATTCAAGGTCCATAACTCCTATATTAGTTATTTGTATGGCTCGGGATGCTTTTTCATGGACAAAACACACGGTTTAATGAGATCCAACTTTAATGGGACATTTAGCGTATCTTAAACCATCGCACCATTAAATCTTCTTATGTGAAGGGATATCTTCCTCTCTATTTCTTTATCCTTATTCTCTGGTGTGATATGCTCGAACATCCCATTCCTTCTCACAATATTTTCACAGTCAAACATTCCTCCTCAGTTTGGTTCCACTCTGTTTGGATACAACCAATCAGTATCGATCAATCTTCAATATAAGGTATGTGTTATCGTCATTCTTTTGGAGTTCATCTTCAACTGTTTATGCTTTCCATATTATAACATGAAATCTATATACATCTAATATATTTTTATTGGTTTTTGGTTTGGGTAGTTGTACCGTGGCATCCTCAGGTGGATGCAGTTGTTGCGAGCGGAAGATCGTGACTCGTTGTGTGGATAAAAAATTTCAAGAACTATTTGAGGTAGGGGATTCATTGCTTCCCTCTTATTTTATGTGCAATGGTATCGTTAGCATGGTTTATTCTACATGATAATAATGGAATTTACATAGTAAATATTATAATCAGATAAATAAATTGATATCGATATAATGCTATTACCCCGTGTTTTTCTATATAGTGTGATATCTATGCTTGCTTTGATTAGCTGTTCATTCTTTATGGAAATCAATAATGAACATAAATTGAGATTAATTGATAATTTTATGGAAAATGATATAGATTAATGTAAAATAATCTGGTTCTTGTTGTAATTTGATGTTTATCAAATTGGAGCAGTAAGCATGTTTAATTATATGTGATAGCATACTGATTTGGATTCTCAAATTTGGAACATACGAATAATAAATATGTTAATTCAAGATGTATTAAAGAACATATTGTTTGATAATTCCATACAGGGTTCTTAGTTATCCTCTTGATTATTAAAGGGCCAAGAGCGCAATTGATGTTATGTTTGTTTTCCAGCTACTTGTGTTGTGATGTGATCCTAGATGGATGTTGTGATATGTGGGGGCTTGGAGGATTTTGGTTGTGAAAGTTGAGGAAGCCTAGAGTGGTGAGACGCATCCATTAATGCATGTGGGATTTAGGTAGGACACCAGGAATGATGGAATGGGATGGATGTGATTTCTGGAGGCTTGCTTATTTTGATTGGTTGTTTATCAACCTTACTTTTCCCCGCTGCTCAAGGTAGCTGGTCTTACTTAACCTTCTTTCGAAAGAGGCGAAGATAGGTGGGGTATTCCACGTGCTTTCTATGTTTATCTTTTCAAGGGAGGATGGGTATATGCTCTTGCTATAAGCAACAAAGACTCGATAGTTTGTACATATACTCATCGTGTGGTGCCCCCTTGTCTTCAATAGTGTATAATGTTTTACTAGAATACCTGGGAATGTAGGAAAGTATCTTTGTAATGAATAATTGAATAAATGGTGTTAATCCATGGGGATTGATTTTTCTGGAACTTAATGATGAGGTTTTAATTTTTATCGAATAGTTGACATTGTGTGTGAGGCTGATGAAATGAAATGTGGAATTGTTCATGGCTAATTAATGATTAAAGAATTAATAAGGGTTAAGTGGAACTGGTAAAAATGGAAGAAGTAATCTAATAAATCTCTTAAAATGGTTGTGTGCTCATAGGATACCTAGACATAGAAGTATCATCCTAGAGTCTGAGAGAAGTTAGCTATAGTTGTGTCTAAGACTAGGTAATTCCCATAGTGTGGTTGTGGGATATAGTATATCATGTAATTTTTGTGTTCCAATACGTTACTCCACCCAGTCAGTAAGGGAAACAGACACCCTGGGGAATCTGAGCCCTGGGGGGTGTTTTAACCAACATTCCAGTGCGAGGATGGATGGATAAATAATCTATTTGGCCCCGTTGTCATCCCTTGGTAGTTACAATTGCTGGCATGCACATTGGTTAGTTTTTCCCATATATGTGTGTATAAGGATATAATGGCTTGACGTTATTCACACACATATATTCTGGATATCATTTTATAGTGAGTACTACAAGGGTAATGTGTATAGGATATGATGGCTTGAGGTTCCGTACACAGTGTATGGGGATTAATTGCTTGAGGTATAATACCCGACGTGTGATAAACATTATGCAAGCTGTGGTGTCTCCTGGAAACTACCTGGTTATTTTGGTTTGTGGATGTGGTGGTTTTGTTTCATGAGGTGCATATTGTGGTTCTTCTCCCAGGTGTTTGCAGGAAAGCCTTTTTGTAGAGAAATGTTTAGGACGTACGACATTGGGGAAAATCGGAAAACCAGTGGGGAAGAAGTAGCATTTTACCCTTGATATTCATTATTATATGATATATTCTTGTATTTGTTACTTGGTGAGAGTTTTCATGGTGAGAATGGAATCTTTGTATACCTGTTTAGATGACGATGTAGTTTCACCCGTTGTTCACTATGGTTTAGCAGGATTTCCTTACTTTTGCACAAGAGGATTCAGGAAGGATCCAACTGAGTATACTGTTATACTCACCCTATGTATATACAAACTATTTTTCAGGTCACTTGGAACAGGTTGGAGACTAGGCTAGTTACTATTAGCTTGTGGTTGTAGGGGCAGTTTGGGCTTGTGGTTGCTATTGTTTTACATTCATTTGGGTACTTGCGGGTTTCCCCATCCAATTGTAGTACTTTTCCATGACATTATATTTTTTCAATTGGGTTTTCTTTTATATTTCAGTTCTGAGTTGTAGTTGGTTGGTGTCTATCTTATCTCTCTCTTCCACATGTGTTCTCTTAGAGGGTAATGCCTCCCATTTGTGCAATTACTATACCCTTGGTGCTAGTCTCCAACTCAGGGCCTACTAGAAGCGGGACTCAGGGGGTCATTATCTCCCTTCTCACATTGTTATCCCAAGAGGGGTACACTTTGTGGGGAGGGGGTCATGAGAATTATGTGAAAAAAAATTTATAGTGAAACAATGGATACTCATCAGATGTTTCCAATTTGTATTATATAGTTTTCATATGTATGATTTATGACCTAATTCATTAAAACAATAAACTGTTAAATATCTTCAATGTAAAATAAAGGCAAATTAAAGAATCAAACTGATTATTATGTAATTTTAAAATATGGGTACTAATAATTTAACATGTGAAACCAATATTGGTCACTAAAATATAAAATTATAGCCCATTTAACCATAGAGTAATGCCAATAAATTTTTACTCATCTCTTTGAGGATTGAAGTATCATAGAATTAAAATATATGCTTTATATAATGTTAATTAAGATCTAGATATTATGATAAGTCTACCACTCCAATCCTCTCCTCTATATCATTTCATAATGTTTGTTTTTCCAATTATTAATATTAGTGATGATTCCACCAGTGAATTGTGGAATCGTCCTCTAATAATAGAGATTTCAGGAAGAAAATTTTATGGATATACCAAGGGAATGAATACAAACCACCACCTATAATGTTTCTATAGATTTTACATAAGTTGGTTCATTCATTAGGTTTTAGAAAAATTCAAATTCGTGTACTATTTTCTTGGTTCTAGTTTATTAATATTTGGCATCAATTTCTATCATGATCATGGATTCAACCTCCAAAGTATTTTTGATATTCATATATATCTAGAGATGTAAATGGTGAGTAAATATACATTCAGGACTAAAAAATAAGAGTATATTAATATTTTTCCATTTTAATTAATTATAAATAAACTAATATTTGTTTTTATTGGTAATTTGTATATTATATTGGGTCATGGGTGGTTTGGGAATTATTCATTGATCAGAGTAAAAGCTTAGGAAACAAGCTATTGGTGTAAGTTATGATAAGGGGGATCCAATGATGGTTGGTGGTTATTCTGTTTATCACATTATATTCATAATGGTAAAAATGAAATGGTTGTTCTATATCAATAATTATTCTAACATGGAAATTATATGATACATATATGTTTATATTATGTTTTTATGCTTTTTAATATTTAATTACATGTTTTATTAAGATATTATATTTATTGGGTTTCCATGAGATTGTATATATAGAACATGAAGTTAATTTTAAATTGTAAAATACCATATATCCAATGAATTTAAATATTAAAATTTAAAACTCATTGAATTGTAATTAAATTTTTTTATGACATGTAAAATGGTATAATATGAAACCACATTTTTAAATAAGAAATATTAAATGGGAGTCTATAATAATCGATAGTGTTGGATTGTGTTTTAAGACGGACACAGTTTCTGAGAAATATATTTTAAATAATTAACTGATATGTGATTAAATGAATTGATTGGTACAATATGAAATGAAGGGTACTAAAGTTGATATGATAAAAGTGAAAATTATTAATCTTAAAAATTATGATTACATAGTAACTTGGAGATTCAATGTTCTTTTTATGATCATGGTGTATCCCTTAACAAATGTAGAAAGATATAATGAGATTCAATTAAAAATAAAATTTTTAATGGTAATAGTGGAATTGTTTTCATAAAATATTAATTATCGTTAATAAAATAATTTAAATTAAGTTGGTTATAGAGTGGAATTTAAATATAGATTCAAATTATTA
Organism: Viscum album; assembly: GCA_963277665.1. NCBI lineage: Eukaryota > Viridiplantae > Streptophyta > Magnoliopsida > Santalales > Viscaceae > Viscum > Viscum album. The sequence goes on along the minus strand of OY728143.1, from coordinate 1,090,764,108 downwards.
AATATAATGGGTTCCATATTATATTATGTTATCTTAGGAATTCCACTGAAAGATTCCATTTAATATTTAAGGACATTATTGTAGGATAATTCCATGATTTATCCATGGATTTTATAAGGAACCCAAATTAATGTCTATTTTTATAACAGCAACAGATTCATTAAGGGCCATAACTATGACATGCCTTTATAATGTATTGGTTTCCACATGGATTCGTTTTTGTTATTCAATTATGGATGCACACCCATTGATTAAGAAAATTAATTATATATATCCCAAGACTAATACCAAGGATTACTATAGGATTCTATTTTGTAAATTAATGATATAACACTTAATATATTTGACATTATATCATTCGGTGAAATTCCTCAGGTGTAAGTCACAGATTAAAATCATTCCATTATTTTAAATGATAATGTAGTTTCCTTAATATATAAGTATTATAATAATTGTTATCCATACTAAGATTAAACCCCCACATCTTCTATAAGGTAAATGTTAAGAGGGAATTCATGACCGAGACAAGTGTATTTCTATAGATTCATGAAACAATGGTTTCCACCGTATTATATAATGGAACCAGTAATTCCATGATGTAAACTATGGGAAAAGAATCAATGATACTTTATGAGGTGTGTGTAGAATGATTATGGGAAACCAAATAGATCAAAGGCACCATTGGTTTTTTTACTACATTTTTTTTATATTTGTTAATATTAAATATAAAAAATAGAAAAATATTAAAAATATTTAGTTATAGAACAACAACATGAACATTATTATCTACATTTGTAGGGATTTTGTTGGTGGTGAGATTTTTAATTATACTAACACCCTAATTGGGCCGTAATATTATGTCAGTACTTATACATGTTTCATTATTTCTTCTAATTTAAAGGTATGGAAAAATTCCCATTTGCATTGATTATAATGTACCTTAGAGGAGAATATTAGTTTTGGACAATGTTCAGACTCAGGAATTTTTTATTGGTCTATGTATTCATTTAGATATTTTCATTTGGATATTATATATGGTCTACACTTATTGTATATATTATCTAACATGTCATTATTAAAAATCATTATTTTTTACTTGATTATTTATTATTCACTATCTCTTTTCTATATATAATTTTACCGTTTATTTACATATATTTTATTTTTAGTTTTCTAGAATTGAAAAATTTTCATAGGATGATATATAGATATTTTAAAAACATCATACCACCTTATACAAGGAAAAATAGTTTATAGTTTAAAAACAACTGACATAGTATCCTAGAGAAAGTGTTTACATTATTAAATTTTCATATGATATCAATAAATATTTCCTGAAAAATATAATAGATTATTATTCTTGTAAACTATATACATATATGGATTGATAATTACATTTAATGCATAAAATAGAAAAAATCATTTCGAGCACCATTATACCCCATAGAATATTTTTTTAGTTCAATAATAAAACACTTCATTTGATCATGGGGAATATATAACAAAATGAATGGGTGATCATAGATGGTTAGTAAGGGTAATCTTATAATGGAAACTATGAAAAAATAATTAAAAAAATCAATATATAATGTTATATTACTGAAACATGCTCCATTTAATAAATAACATTAACATTATATGGAAATAATAAATTATGAAAAAGTAATTATATCTAAAAAATAAAATGATCCTAGAACATAAACATCCATATTCAATTTAATATAATTATAACATGAAATATCAAAAATTTATTTCATAATAATTGAATGTGTAATGATGTACATCTAAAACCTAACTTCGAGGATTTTCTCCTGGTCATCAATAAGAGAAAAGACCTTGAGCCATGCCAATTAATAATGTTGAGTTCTTATTCTATGAAATGCTTAAAATATATAAGGACTCTGCCAAAATCAAATCCAGTGTGTATCATGAGACATAATAATGCAACATGGGTATAAAGATAGCCCCTCTAATAAAATATAATATACAATGAATTCTACATATGAAAGACTTGAATCTTAATCAACAGAATCATTCATATTGAAAGACTAACATATGATGATTTAATAATTTCCCCAAATAAATCACATAATCATAAAATATCTAGAGAAATATGGTCAATATTAATAAAACTGTACATCCTCATTCAAAATTATTAGTAACTATACTATGAAAAATTAATAATGGAATCAATATTATACATCAATGTTGATAATAAGTTTAATAAAGGGTCTATAAAATTGGTGGTACGAAATTACATAATAATATCTTTATAACAAAAATTGGGAATAATAACCCCTAAACATAAAAAATAATATTACATATAAATTTTTATGAAATATATTTTGAACCTTTTATATTTAAAATGACCTTTGAAATCATGTAAAATAATATTTAAAACAATGATTTTTCATGAATGTATTAAATTCCAATCATTGTTTACATGCTAAAACAATGAATCACATAACATATTTTGTAATGTAAAAATGTTATTATTTTTAAAAAAATTCCGGAATACTAATTACATAACATTTAAAAAAAATTGGTTCCCATTAAATATTATTTCAAACCAAACTGATAAATAACATATGGTTTTATTAATATTTTTAATATATTGAAGCACAAACAACATGAAAAATGAGTCAATTACTTGGCAAAATTAATTATTAAAAATTTTAATTTATAATATATACATTTTAAGATATAAATGTCACATAATCCCCTTAAGGGAGTATAAAACAAAAATCAATCCCTAATAATGATAAGTTTGTGAAATAAAACATTACATATTTGAAACTATTCAATAATATTCTACATGAAATAAAGAAATTTGAATTTAATTTAGAATAATATTTCTATAAATTAATTCATTAATTAGGATATAATAATTCATTACATACACCATACAAAATAAATAATTTTTTTAAAAGTTCTGTGTCTCATAGATTTAAAGGTGGGGTGAGAACCCCCTACCACGGTTCAGATTTCCTTTGTACATGTATATACATCATTTATAAATTATATTTTTGTGTTATTAATTAATATCATAACCATTATAAAATTTATAATATCATATTAGATCCTCAAAAACATTTTTACCACCCATTTATTACAATATTTAATTTTTTATTTGTTTTGGGTGATTATTTTCATCCATTATAATTCATGTTTCAATATGATTTATCTAGTAAATTTGAATAAGATATATATATATATATAATTATATATACACAGACACACACATATATATATATATATATCATTTTCTTAATGATAATAATATTATAAGTATTATTTTTCCACAGTATAAAGATATTCATAAATATTAATTGATGTTCGACATGGAAAATGAACTGAATCTCCTCATGGTAATGGTATGTATTACATAAACACGGGTGATGATATCATTCACCTAAGTAATGAAATGGTAATAAATTGTTTAATAAAATAATTTTTTGGAAGAAATATAAGATAAATATATATATATATTATTAATTATTTCAAATCATATTACATTTCATATAAAGAAAATGTTAAAAACAAATAACTTCGCTTTACATTGAAGATGTATGAACAACACATGAATGACATAATATTATTTGACATGGAATTGAAATAAAAAAAGTACATGAGGTAACAAAATTAATATTGTATACTAATATAATAAATATCATATTATTGTGGGAAATCAATCCTTATATCCATCCATTAATGGTGGTTATGAAAAATTTACTTAATTGGTTTTTGATGTGATATTATATCATAAATATGATTGAGGATTTCGTTTCCCACCTGATAGAAGTAGATATAGATAAATGATATTCAATAAATATAATAAATTATAGTTTTCATGTTATATTTTTTTATATTATTGAAAATTTTAAGACATAATATAATTAGAAATGTTAAGAATGAATTTGAAAGAGATTTGCAAAAATAATTAACTCCTCTTAGATAACAATCCTTCAGTTTTACATTTCTAGGAACATACGTATTGACCTTTGGGAGGAAACATAGCTATTGAATATGAATAATTATTTCAGGGATATATTTTGGCCTATATTTTTTTGGAACAACTTCACAAGGGGTGTGAAAAGTGATGGGAGTAAGTTCCCTATTATAATTTATGAAATTGAATCCTCCTGTAAATTTAATTGAAATAAAAAAACCCAAAAAATCAATTAATTTACCATAAAAATTTCAATATTAATATAGATTCGAACATAGAATGTATAATATGAAAATATGGACATATATTAAGAGTTTAACAATTGGTAGGTAATTGTTTCTCTAATCATGATAGTGTACCCACATAGTATACTAATTTTAATATAATCAAGGAAAATATAATTTAATAATTCCACTATTAACTTCGGGAAAAAATTAGGCTATATTTTTTTATATCAAAATGTTAAATGGAAGTTATTAATATGTACTAAATTTGAATAATAAATTTTTAAATGAAGTAATTTAATATTAAAATAATTTACAATACAATTTAATATTATAAAAAATATAATTGAAAAGAGAGTTTCAATAAAATTTCATTATTATTCACTATTAAAAAATATGATCCTCTTTGGAAAAATAAAAAAATCAGCCTACATTAATTTTGATAGTATGAATTTAGAAATAAATAATATTTTTTTAAAATGCATGTTAAAAAAATGGGTAAATTACTTTTAAAATATATTAACAATGCTTGACTAATTCTCTATTAAGGAATATATTGTTTTTCAGAAAACATATGTTTCTCTATCAAATTTTACTTATTTTGATTCTAACATATATGTTACCATTTAATTTATTTTATACATGTTTAGAAAATTAAATTATAATAATTTATTTTTTACTATTCATGTTATCCATGTTAATGTCTACTCTATAATTGTAATGTAAAAATAATAATTACATACTAGAGTGTCGTGATTCATACAAATCATATTACTCATACAATTAAGAGTATAAAATAGAATGAATTTATTTCACAATAAATTTATTATAATTTATTATGGTGTTATATTAAATTATAATATTTCATTTTCATTACTCATATTCTATTGAAGATTGTGTTAATAAATTGAAAACATGGGGTTTTACATTCTCGAAAAATTAAATAAATTGTTTTCTATCAATTTAATATTGATTTAAGAAATCAATGATTTGAAAATTTTGAATAAATATTTTGAAAACCCACATCATAATTATGCTAAATAAAAAATCTATAGGATAAATGAGAAAGGAATGTGTGATGTTCGTGGGGAATCAAATAGAATAGGATTTCATATTAGAGATCTTAGGTAGAAAGTGATGAATTCCACGTCGAAAAAATAATAATTCCTAATATAATTCTATTAAGTGATATATATAATTGATTAAAAAAACTTGTATGATCTTTTAAAAATATGAAAAAATAATTAAATTAAACTGATTTGAAAAATATCATTGATTTGGAATCACTAATTTTTCATAAAAGAGTAATATTATATCTGATAGTGCATACGACATGTTTAAATTATTTTATCTTTAATTTCATGTAACATTTATTTTTAGGTTTGATTACACGTCACCCAAATATTTTTATGTTTGATTACGTATTCAACAAGCGACACTGAAAATAAATGACCCATGATATATATATTATGTTTATAACATATCCATTTAATTGGAATATAATAGTATTATTAACTACTTTTTGAAAATTAATAAATAATAGTACTTCTAAATATAAATTATTGAGAAATTTCTCATATATAATCAATATATTTTTTTGTATCTGATTATATTCCCCAATTATATGCTTTCTTAAGAAATTAATTTTATTATTTTCATATATAAATATTACAATAATTATTTAGAAATTTATAATTTTTTTTATAAAAATCACTTCATTTTTTTATTTTGAATATAAAAACTTAAATAGGGTGAAATTTTATGACATTTCAGAGAATTTTTATTTTCCAAGGAATGATAAAAAATAATTATTTTTTGGTAAAAAGTCCCTTATATAAAATAAATGATGAAATATAATGGTCAAAAAGTGTTTTAAATTTTTTTAAAAGTAATCTATATTTTATTTATTCATTATTAATATACTTAATTACTCTTAATCTTATTTATATTGTTTTATAGTGTATTTTTTTGCTTAAAAAATGGGTTTTCTAAGATCTAATTAAACGTGAATAATGTTTTGGAATAATACTTTCTTAAAATAATCAAAATAAGGGGATTAATTAAAAAATATATATATAATATATATAATTAAAAAATATATTGTTTCTTAAAAATGATTTTATCAATAATATTGTTAATATATAATAATCATTTTCTAAAAATTAAACTTCTAAAAAATATGATACCTTACCTCATATATTAAAATGAGAATAAATTTAACGTATCAATTCATTGAATTTAATTTGAAAAAATTGATACTATATTAAAAATAATAATAATTAACAATTAATAATTATGTAATATTGTACATGATAAATAATTATTATTTAAAATAGATAAAATTAATCACATTTAATGAGGTCAATATGTGTTTACATATTCATTGAACATAAATATTATTGAAAAATTACCTTAAAACATGTAATAAAACAATTTTAATGAATTATGTAAATTTTATTCATAATAGTTTTTTTAATGGAACATCATTGGTTCTGTGTTACTTGAATCTAATGTGTTTTTAATTAAAATGTAAAAAAACAATGTGTTCCACTCATGTCCCTTTTAGAAGGCCACCATATCTACTCCCCTCTTAAAAAACATAAAATATATTTTTATACTAATAACTAAAAATATATCTTACAAAAATACTAAATAGAACACCATAAGTCTTATTTTTATTTTAAATCCCAAATAAATGATTTTGGTTTAAATGAAAAGGCGTTACCTGAATAAGAGGTATTGATATATAAAGAGTGTTTTTATATTATTTTTTACTCAAAATGTTTAATTCATATTATAAAATGTTTATGTACTGAAATAATTATATCACACACACACATATATATATATATACATGTTTGTGTTATCATTAATACCTAAATCCACACACACATCCATTAAATGGTTTACAACATCACCATTCATGTGTACGGTGGACTATCGCCTCATGAAATAATGTCATTAATTTTTCCATTCCCACCTATCATGGGTGTATATGATGATGGATATAAACATTATATATGATATTTAAAATATAATTATACCTTTTTATTCATTATATAATATATACCGTTATATGTTACATAACTAAAGGGTCCTGACAATGCCACTCATGTGTGTTGCTGAAATCCCCCTTGCGAAGTGACTTGATTCATTTTCCACTAACACATTACATGTAATATAATAAGAGTAATGAGAATAAATATATGTGATAAAAATGAAATATTCATGTAATTAATGAATGTTTTATAAATAGATGATTTTAATAGATCATTTTATTTTTACCCTTTCACTCACTAGAAATAATGATATTGTCATTCATAGATGTGTTTAATACCATCTCTTCGAAGAACTATGATTCCTTTTTTAATCATTGAATAAAAATAATGATATGTATAAGTTATTATAACAAAATAATAATGTATTTTTGATATTATTATCATCATGTAATAATAAATATGATATATGTTCTATCTATAATGATCATTGAAAAATAGAAATGTTACTCATGTGTACGTATGACCTCTAGTCTCCATGATATTAGAGTTACATCATTTTTTATAACAATATTTTTTTATAATATTTGAAAATATAATTTTTGTGTGAATATGAAAATTATTTCATTATTATTATTCTTCATTTTTTTATATAATTATGACTTGGACCATAGTAAACCTACCAATGTCGATGTTCATAAAAAATTGAAAAATGGTCAAAACGTAAAATGTAAATTCTTTTGATTATTTAATTGAATATTAGATGGATATTAGTAAAGTAAAATGAATATTAATCATTACAAAACTTATGCATCTATGTAATTAATATATTTTCATTATTCTAGATGATAAAGAACTTGCGGGATGAATCATACTATAGGTAAGGGTTTTCTCATCTAAATTTTAGTTCTGTGAGATATATTCTGTATTAACCACTTATTATGTATTTGTGGGGTACATATTGGAAATTAATAAATTTTATGATTATTATAATTCATGATTTGGATATTTACAGATTCATTTTACGATCACACTTTTATGGGGAATACAGTTTCATTTTTTCCAAGGTCTTAATGGATTTCAATCTAAAATTTTATTTTTTTGAGTTGTATCTTATGGTATAAAACTATCTTATTTTTTTGGGTATATATAATTACACATTGATATTTTATTTCATTAATATCCTTGTTTTAATGGTATTATATTTTTATCTTTTTTAATTCTTTCATCTGTATTTTGATTAAACGAAAATGAAGTTGTAAAATTCACTTATAAAAATTTCAGAATTTTTCAAAATAATTTATGACAATTCAACCAATGATGATATCATGTGATCCTTGTCTAAATAAACTCAATAATTTTATTCTCATATTTTTAGTAATGAAATTATCATGTTCCATTAAAATTTACCATCTCTTTGAACTTATAAAAATTGGGGTTATTTTTTAGAAAATAAATCATCATTTCATTAATGAGTTAGAAATATATTTTAATCAAAAAATTGATTATATAGAAATGTTTTACAAAATGTATTCAAGCATATAAAAATTAAATATCACATTGATTTTTAATTTTCCAACTATTTCAATAATGTTATAAAATGAATATTTTTTTATCTTTATAAAGAGTAATTTTTTCTAACGATTTATCCTAAGAAAATGTTTTTTATTTCACGTAAAAAATTACCAAGTGTCATGACCATCTTTTAATTGATGGTTCCCTTAGATGTTACAGGGTTATTTTTAAGGAATGACTTGTCTTACTATTCAATATTTTCATGGTGATTCTCTATGAAAATAATTTTCGGAAGTTTTATGTTTTAATATGTTATTTTCCAAATGAAAAGGATAATTTCAACAAGTACTATTTTAATGATCCTTTAATGTTATTCCCATTCATCAACATGAAAACCAATTATTGAAACTTATCCTCTTCTAGGGGTATTTGGTATTGACTCTATTCACTTTATTTCTATAGATGGAATTATATTATTTCTAATATATTGTTATAAAACATATTTCTCTTCCATGTGTTAATAATATTTCAAATATATTTATTATGGAACCTATTTCATTTCCATGAGTTAATCATGATTCATTAGGTCTATTATGAAAACCATTTATTTTCGATGGATTAATAATAAAATGAATGTAATAATGATTTCAATGAGATTTATGATGATATCTAAGCTTTAGGAGTATTATTTTTGGTTCATTGAGAATATGATTGATGGGGTGGCCAAGATAGCCTCAGGTGAGACTGTTATATCTTTTACGATGGGGCGTACCAGATAGATCATGGTTCTGAAGTGATAACTTATATTATGGGGGAACATATATCCTATGGTGACCAGAATATTTATTATACAATGGGTATATTTTGATATCTCTACAATGCATTGGTAAATCTTAGAATATATATTATGGCGATTTACATTACATAGAGTTGGTATGGTTATTTTATTTATAATGTTTCTATAAAGAATCATTTAGAACAAGTTCCATGTAACCAATAAATTTTTTCTGTTATTTATATGTGTTTTTGATGTTTCATTCAATTAATATTGATATAAAATAGCATAATATTATTGATTGAAATTATGATTTTATTTCTTAAAGACCAATACCATGTTTTCATGAATGATAATAAATGTTTTTATTGTAATGATTTTAATTATTTTGTTCTCATTCCCATTTATTATGTCATAAAACCCATATGTTATTATTGAATTCAATAATGAGAATTATTTTCATAATCATTAATTTTTCACTTATTTACCATTTGATCACACCCTTTTTATGTTTCAGTTTTCTATTGATATAATGAATGAGGTTGAAAAAGTTATTTTATAAGGGATTTCATTTGGATGACTATTATGTCTTCATCTGAAAAAGAAATTTGGACTTGTGTGGGAGAAATGATCATTTAATGTATTGGTAATTTTTTTAGGTATGATTTTTTCATACTAATCTAAGATATTAATATTAAAGGTTCTTCAAGGATATATGTGATCCAATTTTAATTGTTTCATTTATAATGATTGGAAGGAAAAAATGGGTTACATCTTTTATAATTGAACGCATATTTTAAAATATTATTATTTCAATATAGAATTTGGGAGTGTGTTCTAGGAGCAGTTATATTTGGTAGTAGTGGAAATTTTTATATAGCATTGTAGTTTAGGATGTTTTCTTGTTTTGGTTTACTTAAGATTTATATATATCAAAAATTTTAAATTTGATAAATCTTTATCACAATTTCAATGTATTAAACACCTTAAATGAGGGTTTTAGTAGTAAGTGTTTTAAGGTTAATCATTTTTTGTACATTTTTTGTAATGCCACATTTGTAAACCCAATTATAAATATGATGTTTTACTGAGGGTGGAATTATTTTTTATTTTTAATGAAAATGGGACAACATGGATTCTAGTTGAAAGATCTTAATATCTAGAAACATTTTTGGGCTTGAACCCATGATTGAATGAAAATAATGATTTTGAACCTACCACTAGCCTACATGATATCACAGTTAGTTTGATATTTTTATAGGCAAAGACTAATATTATTTCCGAATCATATGAGATTTTATTTTATGAGTAATAATTAACTTATATTGGATGAATATATGATCATATAATTCTAATAATTTTTTCATTAAAAAATTTATGAAATGATTGAGGAGTAATAATGATGATTATTTATTTAATGATTTAGTTTGACCATTTTGTTTTACAATTAAATTTTATGATTAATGTAACATATGGATGGTTATCTATTTTGGTTATTTTATTACCATGTGATAACTATATTATATTGGTTTAATGTATAATGACATATAGATTAGCTTTATTATCACATTAATTGTTATGTCTTCTTTAAAATGATATTTTGTGCATTCGAAAAGAAATACTCACCTTGAATACACATAATTTCTTGAGAAATATGATATTATTGAGTATATTGGATAATGTATGAAATTCTACATGAAATGTATGTATATTATCCAAATATAGAATAATAACCTATAAACACGATTTTTACCAACACCTTCAACACTGAGTAACCGATTGTATCATAGATAATTATATACTTATGTTTTTATGACGTTAACATTAAATTGATCATTCATATTCATAGGACCAATGACCTCAGTAAAAATCTATAATTATTAGCACATTTCATCTTTTAACACATATGATATCTTAATTGGAAGCTTATTTATTTTTTATTCACCATGGAAAGTCTACATCCCTTTCACTTTTCATTTTGTGATATATTATTCATCATATCTATGATGTGGGATTAAAAAAAATTATTTTCTCATGTATAATCTATGATTCTGGAGAAAACATTCAGTTTTCAAGGACACAATAAATAAATATTTGGAGGATTCAAAAAATAGGAATCCAGAAGAAAAATATTATATTCTATAGAGTATGGTACATGAAAGAATGAGTTCATCTTTATTTACACACAACTCTATTTTTATCTTGAGTTACATGTAACCCTATGATTATTCTATTAATAGCATATTAGACACAGAATATCGTACAGAAATGACACACAATAGATATTACCATTAGAACCAATCAATTAAATTTTTGGGAATGAATATTATTATATAATTTTATAAAATATATATTTATATTGGAATTTTTTAATTAAATCAATTGACAATTTTTAGTAAAAAAGGATAAATTGTTATTAATATGATTTTATTCATTAATAATTATGTTATACTGATATAATATATATATGTATTTTCAAAAAAAATAATTATTTTTGTAACTTTCTAAAATTTTATCATATAAAATTAACTTTATTTATTGAATAAGAATATCTGAATTTTTTTTGCGATAAAATTAGTTTTTTTATAATAATTAGATTCCAAATATATGTGGATAATAATTTTCTTAATTTATATTCTTTCAATAAATAATGTAATATATGAGAGAAATATATATTCTAAAAAAGGTTTAATATATACTATGTATAAATTTTTTAATTTTAACCAAGCTCTTTAATTTATATGTATGTTTGATTATATTTTAGTATAAAATTTTTTTCATTTAAACATGAGTTTTTCTATAAACATTTATAATGTGAATAGTTTTTAATCATTTTAATTAATTAAACTTATCCTTGATTGGGATTTTAAAATTAAATTTATATATTGAATATTATAAAATCCTAAATAGGCTTAATGAAATTATAATTATCAATCATAGTGTAAATATAGATTCATTATATTCTAAAAATAGTCATTTTAAAAACATGTTGTCTTGATGCATACCATGACCCATCCCAGAGGGGCCTGTTTCATGACTACCCAACGCCCTCCTCTAGTTTTCCAGGGTCTGGGGACTAGCACCAAGTAGGAAAATCTCACAAAAGGGAGGTATTTTCCTAACTACTTATACAAAAAAACACATATTCAAGACCAAAATACTAAAATGTGAAAACACTAAGTGAACAATGCATGTATACACTAAGATACCAACCACATAGTAAAACTATAGGAAAACATGAATGTAAATAGAGCTAGAACACAAACCCTGTCACGACCCATCCTCGGGGCCCGTGATGTGACTACCCCAAACCCTCCTTCCATAGGCCAGGGGCTGGCGACTAGCACCAAAGGCGTAAAATCCCAATAACTAGGAAGGCATTTCCTTTATAAAAGAATACAAGCACCACAGAGTAAAAGCAGAAGCAAAACACTAAGTATAAAAGAAAAGCTGAAAAGTAAATGAGCCAGAATACAAACCCAAAAGAAAGTACAACTACAACTGAACAAGGTACAACAGCAAAAAGACAAACTGCTGGAAGAAGGAAGCAGCTCCTGGGTCGTCCTCCTCGGATCCTACATGAAGGGTAGGTACAGATAGCGCAACTCCTGGTCGTCCACCATGGATCCTACCTGAAGGGTAGGTACAGATAGCCTCCTCCACGCACTCATCCGTCAACCTCCACTGTGAGTCGTCACGTCGTGTAGTCCACCTCTGGGTACTGACTCGTCGTGTAGTCCACCTCTGGGTACTGACTAGTCCTCGAACACTCGGCCTCCATCAGCACTGCCCGTCATCTACAACCAACACAACGAGGTGCGGGCATAGCCCGTGTAGGGGTGAGTATAACGATACTCAGTAGGGACCCCGAGACCCTCAAGGTCTCACTAAACCAACAAGGATAACCACAAAAAGATCTCAACAGATAACCTCTACTTAGATATATTCCCATACATATAACTAAGTTATCAAGTAACCCATCACAATCATGAGGAAACACAAGGATTGTGAAATCAACGGATAACCAGTACCCAGGTATATGCCCATACATATACCTAAGTTATCAAGTGACCCATCTCAATCATGAGGTAAACACAAAGGCCAAAGTCTCAGCTCAACCAGTATTTTCATCATCGAAACCGTAACTGCTGAAAAGCTCCGTCTCTGGAGTGTACAGTGGTCCTGTCACGACTCCGAGGTACTGCTCACTAACCTCAGACAGCTGAGGTACTCCTCCTGTCGAGTACTGCGGGCCTGCCACCTCACACAGTAGTGCTTCCCGCCGGGGTCTGCCACCCAAACACAGTAGTGCTCCCCCCCTCATAGCCTACAGAGGTACTCCTCCTGTCGAGTACCGCGGGTCTTCCACCTCACATTGTAGTGCTCCTCCGCTGTGGGTCTGCCACCTCACAAAGTAGTGCTCCCCACTAGGCTACGTAAGTCACTCCGAATCGAATCAGACAAACAGTCTTCAGGTCTCTGCCAGCTACACAATCTCCATACTCCATACGCTCGTCTCTGGGAGGGTCCGCTCCACGAGCTACAAGTCGATACTCCAAGTATCTCAAAGTCTCACGAAGAAGTATCTCAAAGGACGGCCTCGTCATAGGGGTCTCAACGCAACAGACGGCGCGTCAAACGGACGCCCGGTCTGTGAGTTATTAGCCTTTTCGTCCTAGGGGCCCGATTGGTTTCGTAAGCGAACCAACCTGGCCGTATCTCAACTGTACCCCGAACTCCCATAGGGTATACTCATAGGGACCATTTCTCGACGAGATCAACAACGCCGCTGACGGTTCGTCAAATGGACGTCCTGTCTGAAAAATATCATCTTTTTCCGTTCAAGGGGCCCGGTTGGATTTTGGGTACAATCCAACCTGTCTATAACCCAACTGCATCCAAAACTCAGGCGGAGGATTCCAAAAGTTCCGTATCGTCAACAGGAATGCAATGCAACAGACGGCGCGTCAATCGGACGCCCGGTCTGGAAGTTATTGGCTTTTTCGTTCCAGGGGCCCGGTTGGTTTCGTGAGCGAACCAACCCGACCACACTCCGATGGTATCCAAACCTCGAGCGGAGTAAGCCAAAAGATCTGTCTCACTTAGAGGAATCCATCAAAGTCGACGACACGTCAATCGGACGTCCGGAGCTTAAGATATAAGCGTTTCCGCTCCGAGGGCCCGGTAGGTTTCGTATCCGAACCAACCCGGCCGAACCAAATGTAATCTGAAACCTTGAGTGCGATATACCGAAACGACCGTCTCGATCCAAGGATCACATTTCCACTGACGGCGAGTCGTTTCGAGGCTTGTAGCTCAAGTTACGGGCATTTGACCGATAGTGGTCCGAAGATGGGGGGTCCGGGCCCGGGCCGACCTGGGCCGACCCCCCCTGGGTCGGCCGAACTGGGTCGACCCGACTGGGCCCCGCCCGGCCTGACCCGCTCCGGATTGGTCCGGTTCGGTCCGGCCCGACCGGCCGGCCGCGGCTCGGCCAGCGCGGCCGAGCGGACATGCGGGCGGGGTGCGCGGCTCCCCTGCCCTTCGCCGCTGATTGAGGCTGGCGGTTCGCAAGCCGCCTCCTTTCCGGCGGCGCGCCGCCGCCGCCGCCGCCTTCCGCGGGCCACCGGAGTTGCTCTGGTGGTCCGTTTTCCTTCCCGTCTGCGCCATTGTTCCTCCCAGGTTCCGTTCTTCACTGCGGGATCACAAAATTGCTCTTGCGTCACGATTTTCCGTCGCCCTCCAAATCCGCACAACCATGAAGAACGACGGCGGGTTGTCGGGCCGTGTTCGTTTGGCCCGCACCCTCCGCATTAGAATAATAACAATGGGAGAAATTATTCAACACATGAAACAACAATTTTAATAAATTAAAATTGTTCATAGGAATCTGGTTCTTTAATTTTAATGAAACATTCACGGGAATATAAAAGAATTAATCACAGCAACCCCTACCTCGTCAAGTCATCGCACGTGCGTTCTTCGCGGAAAGAGGGGATCATCGCATCGTCGTGGTATCCGGCATCGCGTCGTCACGGAAGGGTGTCACGTCGACGAACTCCGAGGTTCAAGAACAAAAAGATTTAATTAATAATAATTAAATCCTTCTTGAGTCAAAAACCACAAAGGAATTTAAAGAATCGGAAACACTCATCTCAACGGATGATCGATGGTTTTTGTCGTGGAGGAAGGAACATCGCAGAAGAACGTTGTGGGAGAGGAAACGTCGGCGTCGCGGCACGTGACATCGCGTCGTCGATTTCCACGGGTTTGGCGTTCTTCGTCGGAGGCCGGCGTTCTTCTCGTTTTTCGTGTTCTTCGCGAAGAAGGGTGAAGGCACATGAACTTCCATCAAAAACCTCTCAAGGTGTAATCCTCCCAAAAAGTCGTGTTGGTCTTATTTTATTATTATGCCAACAAATGAAAAAGAGGTAAGTAACGACCCATCAATTCCTAGAATTAATTTAATGTAAGAAACTGCCCATTTAATTCACGAATAAAACCGCCCAATTAAATGGTGCGTTAATAATTTAAGAAAACGCGTCAGTTGACTTTCATAATGACGGGTTTTTGTGGGTGCGTTACTTAGCGGAAAAGAAACGGCGGGGCTCGTGCGGGCCCCACCATACAAATATCCTACCAAGAGGGTAGGATATTTTTGGATAGCACCCTATCCGCAACAACTCAGCTTATGCTGCTTTAAGTGGCTTCAAGTGGCTTCTAAGCGGCTAAAGTGAGATAAAATAAATTTTGTCGTACAATTTATTTTATTTCATAACTTTAAGCCCAAAAATTAAAAACCACACCCGAGCAAACGTAACTCCGGAAGAGGCGTTTCAAAGCAATTACCGGCACTGCGATTCCATCGGTGCCCTCAGAATTCGATTCCGAGCACGGGTTCAAAAGTTAGAAAAACCTGCTCGTCCGGTCACTGAACGTACCCGAGCCAAACTTCGGAAAATGATTCCGGGGACACCGGGCCTCGGAATCAGGTGCCGTTAGAAACTGCGTTCTTGTAAAATTCCAAAGAAAATTAAGGAAAAAATTTCCTTGGAATTTTCGGGTCTTTACAAACCCACCATAAGAAAGAGTCTATAATGTGAATGAAAAAGTTACTGAAACTCTTCTGTAGAAAAACCTACCAAAATGGTAGGTGTTGGAGAGCTACCACAAGTCATAGGAGCACAATAGTTCATTCAGATCCCTCTAAGCACCACTCAGTTCTAGTCGACCTAAAACCCTATAAAAACATAGATCATCTATATGAGTCACGAATGGTTTTGGAAAATCCCAAATTGGGGTGAGTAAAATAACACTCCGAACTACAGCTTGAAACCACAAAGGAAATACCACTATGAAATACACAATTTAAATCATAA
This sequence comes from Viscum album, assembly GCA_963277665.1. Classification (NCBI taxonomy): domain Eukaryota; kingdom Viridiplantae; phylum Streptophyta; class Magnoliopsida; order Santalales; family Viscaceae; genus Viscum; species Viscum album. The sequence goes on along the minus strand of OY728143.1, from coordinate 1,090,747,270 downwards.
GGAAACACACAATGTACACAATAATGGAATCACATTAATTACAGTCACTAAGAAGATACATAGTCACTTCACATAGGTATAGGTCAATTGCATGAATAGAAGTATTTTCCATTTTATTCCCCAGATCTCTATGTTTCATTGATAGATGGATTGTCGATGATACATAGAGTGTAAATGGTGCAGAGATAATAAATGGAACATAGAGTGTTGATAGATCATAGGGATTTAGTGGCTCATGATGTGTCCGTGGTGCACATAGCGTCGATGCACACACAGTGTTTATGGTGAATGAAGTGTAATTGGGTCACTGAGTATCGATGGAACACGCCAACCCCATATCATGTTGTAACCAATTAAAATCTAGCCACATGATTCCACTTATAGTGTTCTTTTACAGGGAGAACCTTCTCAGAAATCCAATATGTCATATTACAACTATCAAAAAGTCTCAACTATGTTATATCAAAATTTATCCTCAACATAGGGGTCCCAATTATGATAACATCTCATCAAATGGACACATGGATTGAATGTAACAGATGTTTTCTAAAAAGGGTCGACCCTGGTCTGTTCAGGGGACAGTATGACCATCCACACCTAAATCGATAATGTTCGACCGACCCTACCAGACCTAGTTTGACAAACCCAACTCGGTTTGGCCCCTCCCAGACTAGAGTGGCCCGTTGTGCTCGGCCCACTAGGTCGGTAGGACCTATCCCCTTGGATCATGAGGTCCATCTCATCAGGCCACTAGAGAGGACTACCGTATAATGTCTGTCATGTTGCATGTGAATGATTTGAGTATGCCAGACATGGACCACCATATCTGTGCCCCTCTGGTCAAGCAATTTCCTTTAGTGTTTCATGTTCCCAAGCCTCCTCCTCCTCCAAGTCATGCATACTCTTCACCGCTGCGGGCCACCTCATTTGTGACATATTTCCATGTGCTTCTACCTCTATCGCAGCCCCAAGGTCACCACCTATGGCCTCACCGACTGTGGACCCCACCTCCATGTCATCCCTCTAATGTTTTACCGCAAGGACCGCCTTGTGGTGTAACCTTCAGCCACCCTACTAGCGGCCCATCCTACAGTGCTCCGCCAGGCCCAGCCCCCACAGAGCCACTACAGCCTCCGCTGGCAGCTTGTCGTTGCCTCACGCTCCCCTAAGGGTGACCCTACCAAACGCATCCTACCCTCACCGCTGGCTTCCCTGCATGTAGTATTCCATTTTCAGTCATATTTCTTTTCCATTCCCAATGATTATGAAGTTCTCGTTTCCCTTCTGCTATGCTATCATGTGGTTGAACCTTCGACATCAGACCATTGCACCAAATATTGGGGGACCAACCATTTATCATTCTCATTGGGATATCGTGAGCATAGAATAAATGAATAAATCAATATATTGAGGGGGAAAGATAATTAAAATGAATTCTTGAGGAAAGGTTCTTTGAATTTGTAATGTCGGCCATGATCTATTCCATTTAATGTATTATAATGAACTTTTCATCCCACAGATCTAATCCCCATTCGAAACCACACATGTTGTTTACCAATCATATAATAATGAACTAACCACATGTCATCCTGCATGTGGGTTGACAGTGTTCATTTTTTGAATAAAATAGGGGAAACAAATAGATTGACATCATACCTCATGGTAAGATCTGTAATTGCAGAACAACTAAGGACTGTGTTGTCACTGATCCTAGATCTATTGTTGTACTTCATCACTCATCCGAGATGATTCTTTCTCCTAGAGTTAGTGGAATTTCAAGGGTTATAGTGATAACACTAGATTCCTAAAAAAATTCCTTAATTAAATGAAACAAATTGAGGATAAAATAGAGATATTTTTATTAGTATATTTCTAATGATGATGAATTCCATATTCTAACATTCATAGTTGACCACACGGGTCTATTTTAGGCCCCACATAAGGTAAAGTTGATTATATGAATGAAAAAAATTTCCTATGATGTCTAATACGAGCATCCAATTATATGTTGTTCCCATTTTAAATAAAAACCACCAACGATTTGAGGAAAACATATCATTTTTCATCATATCGTTATATGAACACCAGGCCTTAGAATCTCATGACGTCTCAACACTTGGTCTCAAAATTTTCCTAATTAATTTATATAAAATATAATAGACATAATCTAAGTCATTATATTCTCTTCACTTTAGGGATTTGCATCCCAAATATCCAAAACAAGATCTACTAATCAAATTATAAGGGTACTGAGTACAAATTTGAGTCTCCTAAAGCCAAGTTCTCTCTAGGAGATTCTGAAGATTCTACCAAACATGCACCAAAGTAATCGATCACCCATTAAAGATCCTCCCATACCAAACCTCAATATCTTTTAGGTACATCATAGAGGTTCCCCACCATCAATGTCCAGATCACCCCAATTGATGATGTGTGATTTATCATGCACATAAATCCTCATTTGTTAAATGTGGAATACATTATGTTGTTGGTGAAACTATTGGGATAGAGCATGGATATATTCCACATCACCAACTCTATTTATAATAAAAAAGGACTATGTATCTTCGAGATAATATGAATCCCCTACAATATCTCAGATAACCAGGTCATATTGAGGCTCAAAGGAACAAATGGTCTCCCTCCTCAAACTCTAAGGGCCTCCATTACTGATCTTCATAAGAATAATGATGTACCTGTAAAGTCTTCCTCTACTCATGGATGACCATCATAGTCTATATGGTAGCCCACACCAACTCTGGACCCGTGAGTGCTTACTGTTAGGGGTTAGTCTAGAAAAGTGGTGACCTAAATGGTTGCTCGTACAAGGACATGAATTGTGTCATACCAATAGTGGAGTGATACCTGGTATATTATGCAAACTCCACCAGTTGTAGGTGATTCTCTTAACTATGGACAAAGTATAGGATGCATGAATATAACATGTCCTCAAGAACCTGGATGGTCCTCTCCAAATGGATGTCTGTCTGGGGAAGAAACATTGTCCTCAAGTGCAACTGAGTCCCTAATTCTACCTATAATCCCTTATAATAAATGGATGTTAAATGAGTATCACATTCTGAAATGATCTGTGATAGAACTCAATGATGTTGAACTATCTCTTGCAAATAGAGATGTCCCAATTTCTCTACTGAACATTTATAATGGATCGATAGGAAGTCGTATGACATGGTGAGTCAGTTAACAATCTCCCAGATAGAATCATGCCCCATGTACATGTTTGGTATACCCAACATGAAGTCCTTCGATATCCCATCCCACTTACACTCTGGCGCCACATGTTGTAGGTCTAGTCTTGCTAGAACATGGTTCTCAACATTCACTTACTAACAAGTGATACATCATGAAATAAAATCTTCCACCACCTAATTCATCTCTAACACCCATAAATAACTTTTGAGGTTCTGGTACATCTTTTCCACACCTGGATGTTCCATTAAATGACATGTGTGGAAAACCCCCCAAACATCCTATGACAATTTCACTGGTACCACCTTGTTCCTTCTAAAATGAATGACCTTCTAAACAACTATCAAATATCCATAAGGGGAATGACCCATGGACAACTGAGAATGTCAGATCTTAACTCTATGTCCCCTTATTACAACTAACTGAAATTTTGTAATAGTGGAAGGGTGACAACCATTGACTTTAGATAAGCTTCACCACCACCATCCACAAAGGATATATTTAATGCAGCAAACATTTCCGATGTCTCACTCAGTAACTAAAAGAATGATCTTCTACTGATAAAATCATCCACCATATTACCCTTCTTAATATTATTAAAATCCTCAATGTCATAGTCCTAGAAGAACTATATCCTTCATCCCTATCTCATTTTCAGAATCTACTGAGAGAAGATGTACTTGAGACTCCTGTGTTTAGAGTACTCGGTAAATCACTCTCAAATAACGTAGTGTCACCACCTCTTAAATGTAATGAATATCATTCCCAGCTCTTGATCATTGGTCACTTAATTGTTATTACTATTCACCATCAAATGTGAACCAATTGAAATCATCACCTAACCCTGCATTATGACACCACCAAGCCAGGTTCCAGATGCATAAAAGAACACCTCATACTCAACACACTACTCTAGTACTCTCAAGATATGTTTTCACATAATCCAGTGCATCAGCTCCTTAAATAACTGGTGGATCATCTCAATCCACACAAAATTTTACCCCGTATATGTCATAGCCTTCAAGGGTACAGATACATGGGAAAAGTCGGGTAAAACCTCTGATAGTACCTATCCATTCCTAGGAAACTCCACAGCATAGTAATACATATGGGTGAATCAGAAGAAAGAGTCATTTCAATGCGGTTTGGATCCACTAAAACTATAGTATCTGAAATGAAATGTCTAATAAATTGGACATCCTGAATCTAGAAGTGACACTTCGAGATCTTCCCATAAATATGGTTCTCTCAGAGTGTGTCCATGACCATCCTCATGGTTATCGTGTGCTCCTCCTAGAATACATAATACACTAAGATGTCATTAATGTTGACCATAATGAACTAGTATGTATAAGGAAAAAAATATTCCATACACTAGTATCTTGAACACTTACGATGAATTCATCACTCCAAAAGGAATAACTATGCACTCATAGTGGATTTACTAATCATTGAATATTATTTTTAGTACATCCATGTCCATTACACAAAGCTGTAGATATCCAGATATGAGGGTCATCTTCGAGAATAACCTTTATCCCCTCAAAAGATTGAATAGGTCATAAATTGTTTGTGGAGGATACTTATTCATCATGGTCACCTGGTTAAGGTGCCAAATGTCGACAAAAAATCTCAAGCTCACATATACCTTCTTGGAAAGGAACAATGGTTTCCCAAGGTGTAACATGGAGTCTCACGATGCCCTTAATCAACACGTCATCTAACTATACCCTAAACGCATGAATCTCCACCAGATCTATTAGATATGTCGGTGTCGATATTTGTACCATCCAAGGGTATAGTTTAATGTAGTTTTATAATTCCTTATAGGGAGGTAATGCAATGAAATCCTCCAAAAAGACATCCTCATAATAATTCACTACTATAGAAAACTGCGGAATCAAATCATATTCTGCACCAAGTGTCATGCTAGATAATTGATGTGTGATAATTTGTATGCTCTTATGTTTGTATTCTTACTAAGCTTCATTAGTTTCCATTTCTTCAACAAAAGAAAACCCAAATCATATCTCCTTAGACACACAACACCCTACACCGAAAACAATCAATCTGGGATTCAAGTGCAGACAATCAGTCCATATGATGAATTAAATTGTAAGGCCTCAAAACTACTACCAAGAGAACCCAACTAAATCTCTCACCCCATAGAGTAAGGGAACTTTTTCGGAACAACTGTTTCATCATCTAATCTCTCCATTTATGAGTCACAAAGTGTAGGGATTGAGATTGCAGTTGTCCTAGAATATCCGAATATCAAACAAGGGTAACCGTGAGGATATAATGACCAGAACCATGGTCAATCAAAACTATAATTATTTTGGAAAAGATAATTATCATTTCTCCAATCATCTCTAGATAAATGGGGTCATTAGAGTCCATTTCCTAAATCTATCCTCATCCCCATCCATGAGCTCCATAAGCCCATGGTGAACCAGATGGGGATGGTGGTGGCGGTACCTCAATCTTAATCCCACCTCGTGATGCCCAACCTAATCCTCTACCATGAAACCAACCCTATACATTACTCTACACCATGATTGATCCTCTGCATTAGTGGTCTCTAAATAGTCTTCTCATCATCCATATGGTGATTTGTGAAATCTCAATCTAGATGTCCCCAACACTGCACAAGTGACACATCTTGTCCTTCACCTGGCTTTCTCTACCCTAGTATCCCTACACCGCTAATCCCATATCCAAGGGGAATCCCCTAGAGTGATTTTCCCATGTGGGTCCCTAAATTGGAAATCATCTACCTACCTCTAAAGAGGTAGGTGTTTGGTGCATACTAGTATCTCAAACTATTGGGGTCTTATCTTCCATAAAGCACTCCAATCACATAGATCTCTATAGTACCCCAACATGTGTATTGATTATAAGTGATATCAGGGATTCCCTAAACTCCCAATGTATCCTCTTCTTGCTGGTTTGGGAAAAATATAATGGGAACCACAAATTATTTGTGGAGAATTGAGACAGATCCATAAATCTTGCCGAGAACTCAGCTAAAACCGGGCTTCCTTACTACAGATTCAAGAGCTCCTATATGCACAATGAGTGTTAAATCAATGTAACTAACTACTCCATAAATATAATCTTGATTTATTATCAAAAGAGAGTCATATCATCATGCGTCTAGATCACTAATCACCAACTTATACCCGATATGACTTTACATATTCTCTCCACTAGAATTGTCATCTTGTCAAAATGCCTCCTCATAGGGTGGATGCCATGTGTGATGACAAGTAGCCAATCCTTGTCTAACTCTGGGTTGGCTTCACATTGAAACCATGATGTACGGTGTCTCTAGAATTTATGAAATGTAGTCAGCCTAGGTGCATCTTTTACTGGTAAGACTTTTAGTAACTTCTTCTCTCTGGTTGTTGTTATGACTAGTACCCCACTTGGAGTTTCTCTCCCTGGAATTTTCACATGTACTAATGCCTCATCTCTAGTACTATCATCCACATAATCAAGATTCAGAATTTAGGGTATCTATTGTTTTCAAGGAATTCTGACAAAAATCATGACGTACCACAATCAATATATTATACATATTGAGAAGACTCAATATGGACATGAGAGCACACTAAAAGACCTATATAATTAATTATACAATTTTTTCCATGAAAAAATTGTTTTCATATACCATGTCAAATGGAATAAATTAGAATCCTGGTCTATGGATACATTTTCCACCACACCATCCCCAAAGTCTTTAGTCTAAAAGTTGAACTTGAAACCCATAACACTGTATCCCCAACCCAATCACACAAAAACATGATTATTTTACTATATCAGAACTCCATGGATACCACACTATCACAACCCTTCTAAGAGAAGACCATTTTGTGAATACACTAAGCCCTCCTCCGATAGGATAGGGGCTAATGACATGCACTGAGTAGGTATATCCAACAAATTAGAGTAATATGCACCAGTAGATGTACACTTGAACACATATCGATGGCCAAATTTATTTAATGTGAAAAAAACTATATAAAAATGAATAAATATAATAAGAAAATAACTAAACAGAATGAACATAGGAAAACAATAATGTAAACATGGATATTTTACAAGCGCACCAAAAGATAGAGTTTGTCAAATTAATGGAATGTTCTAGAAACTCATCAGAAAAAAACTCTTCCTAATGGATATGTTTAGGATATAAGACTAATGTAGTTGGAGAAAACAATTACCACTAAATAATTTATGGACCACTTAGTTTGGTTCCTCCTAGAACTCCTACAATGCATTGATAGTCTCCGCCAGACAAGTTACATGCGGAAAAATCACTTGATGGGGTGACTAAAAAAATAATAAATAGGACACCATGAAACCTAAAAGGAAATACCATGAAGAAATGAATTTATTACACCAAAATATAACACAGAAATTACACCATAAAAGAAACACGTGAAGAATAATAACTAAGAAAATACATACTCTTATCACACTTTTATACATCTAATGCATGAAGAGAATTAATTTCAGTTTTACACACTAGATATCTTAGTTTACATCAAATATATAGTATCGTTGATGGACATATCATTTATAGTGTATGGAGCGTCAATGGAGGCCAGATAACCAATGGAACCCAAAGAATCGATGGCACTCAGAGCATCAAAAGCACATGCATTTTATGTGGAACACGAAGCTTTGGTAGTTCATAGAGTATTGATGGAACATGGATAATAAATGGTTCATTGAGAGTAGATGTTTCATATATATCCATGTCTTGTAATGACCAAGTCACAACCATCCATAAGATTCAGCTCGTAGCATGCATGCCAGGAAGATTCTACTGATCATCATAATAAGAAAAAATTCCGAATATCATAAAGACTCACATAGAGTATCTCAAACAATCATCAGCATCGCAAGGGACCCATCATCACAAAAATCTCCTCAAACAAACACATTGTCTGAAAATGATCATCCCGGGTCCGATCCAATCCACTGGGAAAACCAAGTTGGTTAATTCACCGTGACCAAACTCGGTTCGTCTTTCCAAACATAGCTCGACCTAAATCTGCCAGAGGTATTTGGAACCCCCTCCTGGGGTAAGTCCATTGGGTAGTTGGAGGTCCCCGACTAATCTAGTCAGGTGAGCCTAACAAAGGGATGTTATGAGTACAATAAATAAGGCCCAACATAGATAATACACATCATTCTATGGGGATTAATACCACATTTTACATAGAACGCACACCACCTCAGCCTGGTCTCACGACCTCACTCCAAAAATGCACTCCCTCTAATGTGACTTCGAGCTATGCTCTACTACAGTCATTGTGAACTCAAACACTGCCCCCTAGTCACCGCTAAAAGAACCCTATGATGTGGTCCCACCTAGATCGCATATTTATGACACCGTCGATCGCACGGCTAATGGCCCATCCTACCTCCCTTTGCTCAGCCCAAACCATACTAGGTCGCTTCTGCATTTAATGTCAGCAGCCTTACAGGCAGTCTGGCGTCGCCTCGCACTCCCCCTAGACCAGCCACACTGACCACTTCTTTCCATCGGCAATGGGTTCCCTACTAGCATTTTTATTTAAGCCAATATAAGTTTCCACCTCACTCGATTCATTCCATGCTCTCATTGCACCTCTACTAAACCATCTCAGGGCGAATCCTCTAATCTCAGGCCATTGTTCCATGGGTCGAGGCGCAACGGACAATCATTCACGTAGGAACTTCTTGGGTGAAGAACATATGATGAACACAATATATTTAGTGGGATAGATAATGAACATGAACACCTAATAAATGGATATTAGATTTATTAATTTTGAAATTGTGTTGTCAATGTTAGAAGGATTGTAAAGAAGAATTCAATGCAATTATATAATCCCATGTCCAAACCCCACAATTAGTTTATCCATCCCATAAGAACAAACGAACCATGGATCAAAATTTTAATGGGTTGGTCAAAGTTCATCAATTGAATATAAAAGGGGGAATTAAATCCCAATGAGATTAAAATCTTAAATCATTATTGGTTTAGTCGTTGATGAATAATAGTGGTATGTGTCTTCACTGATCCTAGATCCTCCAGTGTTCATCTTCATTTTTTGGAGTGGATAATGTATCCTTACTTTAGAGGAATTTATTAGGTTATGCGATTAACCATGATTTTATAAAAATAATCCATATCAATTAAAACCATCACAACCTCAAATAATGTATTCTTATAAATTTTTAATGACAGTTACTTCCAAATTTTAACATTCACAGTCGACCCGTGTCAGTCGATCACAGGCCTGCCTAAGGTAATTCTCTTATCTGAAAACAATGGTGCCCTAATATTTTTGATCTGGGTAAACTTTTAGAAGTTATTCTGATTTTACTGTAAAATTACCTGTGTGCATTATAAAAAAAATCAATTTTCATCTTATTGTTCCGGGAAAACCTCGCCACTGAATCTCTCCCACACTCAGTTTTTGGTCTCAGAATTTTCCATGTTGATTTATAAAAATAATATCACAGGAAATCTGTGTCATCACACTACATCTTCAAAATAAATATTAAATTGTCAACATTGGGTAATTGAATTTGAAAAAATGTATAAAATATGAGGGATAGTCATACTCCCTAATTTATAATATATCCCAAATAAATTATAACCATATTTTCAAATGAAAATATCAAAACTAACTCATATAAATTAATTTAAAAAAAAGTTTACCGGGGGTGAACATCATTCATAAAATGAAAAAAGACATATATACTTAAAAAACCCGATTATATATATATATAAATTTAGATATTATTCCATTTTTTTAACAATAATGGACACTTATTGGACCCTATTTAAATGAAAAGAAATTGGTAGAAGTCACTCCTTCAAGAAAGTATAAGTGTACCACTCAACTCACTAATAAAATTCTATCACTACTCTTCCATATTAACATATTAAAAACTATTTTGTATTGTCAATACCATCCCAAATAATTTCACAACGTCCCTCATATCACCCTAGAATCATAATTTTTAGAATAAATTCAATCAGTGAAGGTCAATGATGAAAATCAAAAGGAGTTACCTGGATAGTATATAAGGTTCTCTGATGATCATTATTATTATATTTATTTTCCACTTCGTTAGATTATTCTTCTACAATAATGATATAAGAACATTATTATCTTCTATATATTATGATATATTTATTTTTACGATAATTACTTTAACCCCATACACATACATTAAATGTGTTATGAAATTATTATTTCAGTGTGCGGTGGACTACCACCTCACGACAGGATATAATTCATTTTTCCATTTCCACCTCTCACTATTAGGTATGTTGATGGATATAAAGATTTTATATGATATATATGACATAATTATACCTATTTATTTAGTATATAATATAAATAACGTTTCTACAACCCATACCATTAGGGATATGATAACATAGATTGTGTAATGGTAGAATTCATCTCACGATGAGTTGTGAATCATTTTTCACTAATGAAATAAATAGATGATAATAAGGGTTATGATAATAAATAAATCTGATATAAATGAACAATATTTTATATTAATTTAATATATATCATTGATTAAATATATTATAAAATTTTACTTTTATCGTTTAGATCACTGAAAAAAACTTTCACGGATGTTTGGACTACTACCTCCTCAAACCGATGTAGTACTTTTTTATCACCACAAAACAATATTGATATATATTATAATATATAATTACTCAATATTTTAATTATTATATCATTTTAATTATTTAATTATAAATTGTACATACAATTTTTCTATAATGATCAATAAATAATGGAAATATTACAAATGTGTGCATACGACCTACAGTTTCCATGATTTTATTATTTAGTTCGTTTAACTGAAGATTGATTTTAAAATTATAATTGATATATACTAATGAAAATTATTTATTTATATATTTTCTATATTTGATTAAATATGGACAACATTGATCATATTAAATACACCAAATATGGTTCTGTTATATAATCAAAATATACTCAAAACATCATACGTAAACAAGATTTCATATATTATTCACTATAGAATGGTAATAAATTTTATACAAATAATATTCAAACCAGAAAAGCTTACAATTAATGTGAATAATTAAAATATTTTTATTATTTAGGATGATTAAGAATCAGAGTTATGAATAAAACTTAAGGTAAGGGTTTTCTTGAATCACTTTGGTTAATATGAGTTATATTCCTCAACCACCAAATATTTTTGATTTGTGCTCCATATTATTCCCATTAATATATTTTATGATTATTATAAATATATTTAATGTTATTTATATTTCCATTTGATGATATTTAGTTTTTGGTGATTATAATTTCAAGGATTCTTACTCGATAAGAAATTTTTGTCTAAATTTATGTTCGTTGAGATGTATGTTATGTCAAACCCATATGTTATTTTATAAAGTCATTATAATTCCCATTTCATATTTTATATCATGATTATAATTATTTTATTTATATTATATGTTTTATACTCTTTTATTCAGTAATTGGGTTTAAAATTCATTGGTAAAAATTTGATATGAGTCTATTTTTAAAATTTCTTTTTTTTGTTAGGATTTGTTAGGATTATCATTCCAACGATGAGATATTATTATCAATATATCAAGAAACTCATATATTTTACTATACACTTGGTATTAATGATATTTTCTTGTTATAGAATCATTTTATTACACTTTGGGGCTTATAATTACTATAAAGATGTTTTATAAATATCTGACTACATTTATGTAGTTAGTTAGAAATAAGTTTTTCTTATAAAAACATGTGTTTTAAAAAATAATTATAAAATGTATTTTTCCTTTTATAATTTTTATATTAAAGATAATTTTCCCTAAATTTTTTGTAAATTGTTTTCAATGGATTCTAATTTTCACTTTCCAATCAAGGAAATATTTTATCCTTTTTACAATGAAAATGATATATTAATTCCAAAATGATAAAAATTACCTATAGAAAAGAAAATATTTTATTTGAATATTAATTTAAATGATGATAGAAAATTTATAAGTAAATGTTTTCAAAATATTGTAAAAAATTTGTGATTTTCAATGAAAATTAATTTCTTATTTTCATATGTAATAAAAAAATAGTTTCACAATCAAAAGAATATTTTCCTAATGATTTTTTAGTTATATTTAAATGGTATTTCCATTATTCAACAAAACAACCCATATTGTTAATAATCAACCATTGGTCATATTTTGGGCTGATACTATACAAAATCTTCTCAGGTTTGAATAAAATATTTTTAAGGAGATTTCCAATGAATCATCACTCTTTTCCATTGGTTATTTAGGTTTTAGTGATTTTTAAATAGAATACATTTATATTCCATTGGATAATAATGATTCAAATATAATATAATGATACCCATTTCATATCAACATTATATGAAATTTATGAACGGTAAAATTTATTTTTTAATGAGTTTTATGGTGATTTAAATGATCTCTATAATTTATGATTGGTTCAGGGACATTATGTACGATGGGGTGGAAATGAATGCACTGGGTGAGCCAGTTACAAAATATATTTTGGGGTGGCTCAACTATAACGTGGTGAGACTATTACATCTTATATGATGGGATAGACAAGATAGTGAAATGTGATCCCATTATAGCATAAACAATATATTCCCCAAGGTAGATCTCAAATTCCATGAGTAATTAGTATGTTCTCCATATAATTGTATTGGATGTCAGTCGTATGGTGATTCCAATTGTAATGGTTCAATAATCATTACATTAGATGATATTCCAAGATAATAATATGTTTCATCAAGGAAGTCTTTTTGTTTATAAAATTTAATTTCAGGATGATTGATATCACATGAATCATAATTATTTATTATTTAAATTAATTCATTTTATGAAGATTTATTCCATGTTTTCATGTTTGACAATCCACTTATTTATGGGATTGAATATTATTATGTTATACTCCTACTAATTTATTATTTTACCATACCTGTATTCTATTATTATGCTCAATAATTTAATTTATTTGTTAATTATTACATTTTCATTTTCAAGATATTTGAGATCACCATTCTTATCTTTTCATATTTCCCATGTTATAAATAATGTTCATGAATGAGTTATTTATATAACGGAATTCTAATCGATGATAATGATGTCTTCATGTTAAAAATAAATGATTGGTTAAGTAGGAGAAATTATCTGTTAAATTTATGTCAATTTATAATGTTGGTTTTTAATCAAATTCTATACAACTATAAATATAATATTTATTAAATTAAGTTTGTGAGCGTACTATAATTTTTTATTTTTGTTCATTTTGGATGAAAAAATAGGTCAAACTTATCGACATCAATGGTAGAAATGAAGCTTCTTCACTTTTACCATACACTATTGTATTACGAGGTCTTGGATGATATAGATATTGTCATAAATAAGCGTAATATCATAAAATTACAATTCAATATTGGATTCCTATATTTGAATAATTATCATGATATGATATAATAAATTGATTTCATTCTATTTCATAATCACAATTTCATTATTTTTTATTCCTTGATCAATCGACTTAAATGATTAATTATAAGATATGGGGGTGAATTTTTAATTCATAACATATGTAGATATAATACTATACAAAATTTAATGATAATTGATTACATATGATTCAAGTTATCATTATCAAAAATGGTTATCACCAATTATCTAATATGAATAAATAATCATATGGTGAATTAATATAATAATATCAATGAAATTATCCAATTTTCAACATAATCCATTATTTAAATGGTTATCCTTATCACCCATAAAAATGATTAATATCCTAAAAATTATATATAATGTAAAGAAATAATAAAAAATTAAATTAAAATTAAAACACCGAACAAAAATAAGTATATAATTGTAAACCCATAACAGACAAGTTAATACCATAATCATGTAGTCTATTAAAACATGGTAATAACAAGAATTACCAAATAATATTATAAAAAACAATAATTAATCATTATTTTATCAATAAGAAATGATTATTTTATATATTTAATAAATATAAAAATAATGTTAAATCTATAAATGATATCATAAAAAACATTTTCGAAGAATCATTAGTCATATACATGGTAGACAATACTATATAATTTTATTTTTACATATAAATATTATATTGAACCAAAAAATATTACGTCCAAATTGGGAACATATTAAATGTTAAATTTCATTTTATGAAATGTTTTTATAGAAGTTATAATTTCAATTGAATCGTTTTTCTTGGTCATTAGTACATTACATCATATGATAATAAATAATTTATGAATAAGTACTGTAGTTTAATTAATATAAATATTATAAATATTATTACATGTATATAATTTATTTAATATCAAAATGAGTGAATTATTATATGAAAACTTATTATTATTAAAAAACATGATTCATCTATGAAAATATCATATTCATGACCATGATAAATTTTCTACTTTTGAGGAATATTACATTGATTCTTGGGGAATTTATGACTATAGTTCCCCATATCATTATAGCTGGACCATATAAATTTGGGTAACTTTTTATTAACCTTGTAATCCTATTAATGATTTACCTTATCTACACATGTTTATAAAACTGTCATTTATTTTATGGATTTACTATGTAATTTCATTACACAGTAATAAAATGTTGTAAAAGCCTCATATCCTTCCTTCCCTTTATCTATCTATTTCTATGGTGTCATATTATTATCTTATTTACAATAAAATCCATTATTATTATTTAATTACTTATATGTGTTTATATAACTTGATAATACATCCCATTTTGATCGGATTGTTTTGAGGATATTTTTTATTTAAAATATTAGAATAAGATAGAAAGGAAATGATATTTCTTACACTACAGATTGTATGAATTGATATTGTTCAAAATGAATCAACAAAATTCCATTTTTAAATGATGTAATTCACTTTATTGGAACATTTCAGTATGAATAAAATAAAGTCTAAATCTTTGTAAATAATTGACCTAATTTGGGAAATTTTTACACCGATTATTTCATAATAATTAACATTGTTTTTGGGGGATTCCATTATTATTAAATCCTTATTATTTTTTTGTAATAAAAATGTGAATTAAAATAAGAATATCATTCATTATTGAAAAATCAAGTTGTCAATTTTGTAATGTGTTAATTCACTTATTGATAGTTGATTCAATCCCAATGCACCCTTTTCAAAGATATTATCCCTAGATATATCTTTAACTGAACAATTTCTACTTATAATATCCATATGTAGATTAATTCATATTAAAAACCACATTATCTCTTACTTACTATAACATCATGATGTTAATAAATCACTATAATAAATTTTTATTATAAGGTTATATTACCAAATATATATTATCATATTTCTAGTTCATAAGGATTCTAATAAGCTGCTCTTAATAATAGATATAGTGACCCTACCCCCAAAAGCCCAGAGACATTAATTATATTCTTTAATTATCATATTATATAAGGAATCACATATTGTAGAAATATATAATTTATTATTATTAGTAAAATGATATATAATTTAATTTTCATTAGATTTTAAAACATAAAATACAGAAGGTATTTTCATTGAGAAACCATTATTCCCCTTTATCTATCATTTTACACTTCTTCAAAAACTATTTAAAAAATATATATGAAAGGGGTGATATCAAATGCTCAGTTATGGTATCCATGTAATGAAATATTCGTAAAAAATGCATAGTCAATATAATAAGGTAAATATCAAAAATAATTTCCATTGAATAAATAAATTTAAAACAATATATATGGAATAATTATTGATCAAATAATGACATATATATAATCACATGAGAATGAAACATAACCCTGAATATTATATATAAATAAATAAACATTTGGAATAGTAATAAACAATTTCAAAATGAAAAATTGAAAAATTAATGATAATAAAAAATAAATTTTGATGAAATTGGGATATAAATTAATTTTATATGATAAATATCATCTCATATATATCTAATATATTGTATAATTTTGTCTTTATTATGTTCAATGTTAAATTTTTATTAAAATGTAAATCACACCACTTCGTGAGTGGGTAGTCAACTGTACAGATGAGTGAGGCTTTCATAATTTAAATATAATGAATCATAAAAAATAAATTCATGATATTAAAATTTCTTAGGTATAATAACATCATAAATATATTATAATGTTTTTAAATCAATCACTAAATCCATACATGAATGGTGAAAGGGGAAAATTATATACATCTATTCATGAGGTAGTAGTCCACCTTGTACATGATTGATTATTTCAATTACCTTTTAATAGAAGTGAATAATGAGAAATAATATAAACTCATTATAATAATTTATTCATCATCATTATCAATATATATATATATATATATATTTGTTATTATATTTTAATTTGTAGGACATAACTAATGGTTAAAAAATAAAAATAAAAATAAATAAACATTGTTAATTTTATTACATTCCCTAAGTGAAACCTCTGTTAGATCTCATTTTAGAAATATATAGATTCTAAATGAGAAAAAAAGTAAGTTATATAATATTTATAAGTTTTTGTTGGATATTTTAATGGGTTTTTTATCCAATTTACATTATTGGTGTGAAAATGTTTGGGGAGTGAGTTCCCTTTTAAAAGGGTGAAATGGAACACTCTTTGAAATTAATTTTATATTTCCCAAATGATTCAAAAAAATAAGGTATTTCACATTAAATAACATAAAAATTAACGTACATGAGAATGAGAAGGTTAATATAGAAATATATCCATCAAATTATATTTTTTCAATTTGGTATGTATAGTAGGAGGCTTAATATAAATGGATCATAAATTATTTAAGATGAATATTCTAAAAAATAAACAAATATACACAAGGGAATCATAATAGTTTAGTTTCTTTGAAAAAATTTATTCAAATCTGATAAAATACAGAATGACCTTCAATTTTAACCACAAATTTCTTCCCCATTTGTACTTCTACTTAGATAAATCCTTCCTAACCTGGGGAAAATAACCATAAGAATATACTGAGCTCTGATTTTTCTATATGTGTAAATTGATGTGATTCGTAAGCATAACAAGATCAAAATGGAATAGTAACATTATAATAACATTTTAAGATCATACCCTTCATATCACATATCATATACATGAATTGTGGAATAAGAATTGGCATTTGATAAGAGATGTATCATTATAGAAATAAGAGAACAATCCATGAATATATAACATGGAAATAATACATGGAATTTGTGTCATAGATATAATAATATAAAATAATATTTCAACGATACCTACATATACCTTTATAACACATTATTATTTGGATAATAACCCATGTGCCATCTATGGGAATGGGATACCATCATATGAAACCTCTTGTTTTGGGACTGGGTTACCATCTCTAGTACATTCTTGCTTTAGTCTATGTATTCACTCTCATTGACCCTGTTCTTTTATTCATGGTATTCCCTACCATGTACCATTTTTTTATGATTCGGATTCCCCTTTAAGTGCACACTTGTTTTAGTATTGAAACGCTCTATTGTTTTAATATTTTCAGGAGTTCTTATGTTCCTTATTCAGGTGAAAAATATTTATAATTACACAATATAGTATATAGATATATTGGTGTCACCCATCACATAATGAAATCCTAAATTAATGCGATATAAATAAAAAACATTCATTGAATAATTACTCATGGAATAAAATTGGTATTACTAATATTTTAATACAAATAATCCTGTAGAGAAGGTATAAGTTTCATAATCATTTCATCAAAGCATTCTATGGGAAAATAACCATATTTCAAAATAATATTACCCATGTAAGTGATATTGGGTTTGTAAACATCATTATATCAAATCATAAACCATTCAAGAAATAACATGAATGGTATTCAAAAACTATAACAATGTATTTCATCTCATATTGGGTAGGATTTTGAAATACAACATGGAATATCTCTAACTGACAATATAATTTCATAAAAATTCATTTTTATAAAATCCATTTCAAAAAACCTTTTCTTATAAATATGGATATTAAATTTCAATTTAAAACCTTTGTGAGGAAAAAATATTTTATTAAAAAAACATTTTAAAGCATTAATATTTTCAACATACTATTTCATTAAAAACCTATTTAAAAAATAAAAATAAGTATTGAAACAACTTTTTATTTAATTTTTTAGAAATTGTTTTTGAAAAAATATAATGAAAAGATTTAATCAATGAATAAAATCTCGTTGAAAATAGCCCTTATGAAAACTTATAAAGGGATATTTCAAAATCATATAAACTACTTTTAAACATAATAAAATATTCAAATTTGTTTACAATGAAAACCACATTAAAATAAAAAAATTTATATATTATTAGGAAAATATTTTAATTAATACTAAAATCATAATGTTGTAGATATATATTCTATAAATGACCATAATGGCGGAGGGTTGGTCCATAGATGCTGAACATTTCTTTGATACCATAAATATTTTAGAAAATATTATTCATCCCAAAAATTCAAGAGGATTAACTCAAAAACCATTATTAAACATCTAAACATGGGTATAAACATCCCATAAAAATAATATGATAATAATAAAAAAATATATAACAATATTAGTATACAAAATTTTGGATGAATATAGATTTCTGAGAAATAGAAGAAATAATTCCATATTTTCCGATTTTTTTTTATTTTCAGTAATGAAGAGTTAGAAAATATTAAAAATACAATAATATATCAGGGATTACAATAGGATAAGAAACATCACATATATTTATGATATTTGGAATAAAATAATTCATCAATGTAATCATAATCATAAAAAATCATGATAAACAATGAGATAGTGGAAATAAACAGTTACTAATGACATGACATAAAATCAAAATAATATTGAAATAATAACATTAAATGAAGAAAAAAATAAAATTATATTAATTATATTTGTTATTTAAATTTCAAAGGGTGGTACATATACTTCATAGAAAAATATATGAGAATTAAATGGCATGTGACAAAAAGCGTTCAAATTGAGAGAAAACAACATTAGAAATTTAGAAACTCTTAAACCAAAAAACCTATGAATTAAAAATCATAAAATTACTATTAAAAACCAATAAATATAATTCTAATAATTCGATAATATATAAACGTTCATTATATAGACCAAAAAATTAAAGTTACTGTTGAAGGAGTCATGTATCTCACCAAAATAAAAAGTGTAGTAAAATTCGTTTTCCTTAACTCCTGACATTTTACATATACATTAAAAACTAATGTACAATAAACATATTTTTATTATAATAATTATAAATAATAATATTATTATATATAATAAAACATTAATATTATACTATTAATATAAATTATACATTTATTAATAAATCAATGTAAATGTTATGTTTCATTTAATATCATCTTTATTTTTAAAATATATTTGTACATATTATTTTGGATCCACTTACTTAAATCATTATTTAATTAATTGAATAATATAAGTAGTGGTAGAAATATTTTATATAATTTATATATATATATATATATTTATAATTATCTTTATAATCGATAAATATGAAATTGAATACACAATTATTGGAGACAGTATGCCGCATGTACGTATGAATGTTGTTTCCGTTTAATTATTTTATTGAAATGGAATAAGTAATGATATATAAATATATAATTTATGTTCACTTGAAATGTCCTTTATACATTCCATGTATGGTGTGAACGAATCACATCAATTTGATGATGTGGAAGTCCACATTTCCCTAGATGAAAATGTCATACAATATCAAAATATAAATAAAGAGGGTATGTGTTATAAAATAATTAAAAAAAATTAAACAAAACATAAATATCATACATAACATATAATAATATATTTTAAATTATTATTGAAAAATATTAGAGGTGTAAAAGTAAAATAAAAAAAACATCATTCCCCATGGTGGTAGTTCTCTATAAGTAAGAACAGAACTTGTATTAGCCATTATATGTAATTGGACATAAGTGTAATTATATCCCATAAAATAAAAAAAAGTATCAGTATATTTAGGATTAATTTTTTATTATATAAGGATGGAATAATAACAATTTTGGTTTTGGATAATGAAAACAATAAATGGTGCATGAGAAAGGATGTTGACTCTTCTTTGAGATAACATCATTTTCTTTTCTCAAAAGGTATTCGTTGGAAGGATTTTATTTCAACCGAAGGATTCATGGATGGATTTTTATAAATTAGTAGATTTTATTTTCTATTTTAGGTGATCTGAATGAATTTATCTGTTTGATTTAGTAGGGGAGTGAATACCTTTTTATATTGTAGGTTGAGTGGTTTTCATGTCAATTTTTGAAAGGGGAACTCCCCCATCTAATTACTTTGAAATTTTGCCTGAATTATCAACATTAATCTAAAATACTTAGGATAGGTTATGAAAATTTATAAAAAATTTCTTTTCAACATATGTCTGTGTCATTCTGTGCCTTATGTTTGTGTCTTAGTCCCTTGTTAAGCAAATTTCTGACATAAATATTGTAATAATTTATAATAATAATCAATAATTTTTTTGTATGAAACTAAGATGACCATATTATGAATTATAAATAATGAAAATTAGAAAAATGGAATGCATTTTTCAAAATTATTATCAATGAATTGTGGGAATTCATTTAAAATTAGTCACATAGTTGGGATTAAAATGTGGTGTTTTAATGTAAAAATGTTCAAAATGAATTTTTTTTATTACTACTTTCTAAGTGGAAATGAACTCAATGATCTATATTTTAGTACTTCATTTAAAAATAATATAATTTTAGTTTAAAAATAATTATAATTATATTTTATACATATAAATATATTAGATGAAAAAGCTGTTTAGAATTAATATTTACAACTTCTAACTATTCATCAAAAATTAATACATAATAGAATAATACTAAAAAATAGCCCTAAAGTATTATTTTTGTACACTTTTAAAAAATTTATTTATTTTTATATTTAAATTTTATAAAATATCCAACATTTTTAATCGAAATAAATTCTCCATTAAATGAATGTGAAACTTCATTAATAATAATATAGACCATTTGTTTAATATTGGGGTTTTTATTATATTATGATAATAAAATATATGAAATGAATGCAAAAAATGTTTTTTATATATAATATATATATACTATTAATATAATTCTAAAATATTAATAAAATTTATTTATTAGAATCAAATTCAATTGATATCATAAATTTAGATTTTATAAAAACATTCCCTTCATATCCCATTGGTTCTTATATTCTGTTTTAATTAATTTTTTACCAATTAAATCAACCATGTATTAAAATAAGTTATTTTTTATAAATTGTATGAATATAATGTTATATATTATTATATTAAGTATTAATATTTTTAGTAATAATTAATGGTTTCCTAAAACTCGTTCTTGCGTATTACACAAGACATTGAGGAAATGCACTATTATGTGTAACATATGATATCCTCGGTGTCCCATGTATATAGGGATAATGAATGTGTTGCATTTAGTGTATGATTAAAATGGTGTTTTGTATAATGAATTCAAAACATAGGGTTATATACAAACTTTTTTTAGTATTGCATGAATTGAAAAACATAAAATAAGATAAATTAATTCCGAAAAAATACTACAAAAAATATTAGGTTGTTATAGTCAACCAATCATAAAATTAATTTCATTGAATAATGTTTTCTGGATTTTCAATTCCATAGTAATTGAATTTTTCTTTCATAGAAACCCAAATAAAAAAATGAATTCTAAAATATCCTTTAAAAAGGAAATGTATGAAACATAATGCTTACCCAAAGTAAAATATAACTATGATTCCACATAGTTAAACATTGATGGGAATTGAAAACTTGTTAATGGAATAGGAATCTATCTATCATGTTCTGAAGATTAGTTTTGGAGAAAATGGATATGATAAATTTAACTATCATAAAGAAAAAATATGTAATGATCGAAGCACCATATGATTCATGAGAAACAAAGATTCAAGGATAAAATTTTGTGTTTCAAGATCCTTTTTAAAAAAGATGTAAAATTTTCATGAAAAAATATATTAATATGTTTTAAGGAAAACCATAACCATTTTTTTCCTTGGTCTACAACCACATCTTCTCTCATTATATGAAATAGAGCTTAATTTTTCATTCAAAAATCAAGAAAGTATCATAATGTCTATTAAGTGAATGAAATGTCATTCCATCTATCGTTTCACAATAAATTGCTACCACAATTTATACAATAATATGAAATCCTTATATGGGGAGATAATAAATTAATATATAATACCCCATTCAAGGAATAAAATAAACTATTTGATAAATGTTCAAACATATAACCCATAAAAATTATAATTCACCATTTATTCCTTAAATAATATCATACCTTACAATAAAAATAATTAATTGGAAAACATTTTCCATCCTATTACTCATAGAATACAATTATGATTATATTAATCCATGATCTTTAACACCCCAAGCTTACATGGTACATTTCGTTTTGAATAACGAAATATCTTGCATTGTAAGCAATGTCGAGATTCTAACACGCCACAACCAATCAAACTAGCAATTATGAATATTAATACCCACATTTTGCAATTTTATACATTTTATAATTCAAAATAGACTTCATTTTTGGATTCGTAATATCGATATTATCTTGGGGTTAATTTTTGGTACTTTTCTGATAACTTTCATTTTTTGATGAATAGTGAAATTACTAAAATTTAATTTAAAACAACTTTTTTAATCGAAATAATTAATAGTGATAAATTATGATTTTTTTTTGATTTTATAGTATAATTAGAATATATTTTTACCATTTATTCCAATGTTGTTCATTGGATATAAATTCACATTTAAACTGTACATAAGCTACATCCAATCTTTTGATAGTTATTATCTCTTAAAAAACACGCTTTTTGTTTTCACAACGAGAATTAATTTTAAATTAATCACTACCACTTATGTGTTTTGAATTTTGAAAATTGGATTCCATATTTAGAATCAGGGGTTAAAAATTGTGTAAATAGGAAACTTTTCTTTTTATACATTTTGAATAATTACTTCGGTAAATATTTTATTTACCATGGTTAAAGGGTAAATCTGGTATATAAGGGTAAAAAATAATATTATAATAATTCTAAATTACCCTAAGACATATCCTAACCATATTGGTTGATAATTCTCTGACCATGGGCGTCTTTGGGTCGATCTTGGGACTCCATGTAACCACTTATAAGTGATAATGACACTTTATATTAATTAAGTTAAATAAAATACAGAAATGACACAAGCATATATCTTTTAGAAAATCAATATTTTCATAAAATTGTATATATTATATTTTCAACTATAAATATTCATTATAAAGATAAAAATATTTCCTGTATAATGGAACTTTATTTATAATTTTTTACATTGGATAATTCAATTTATTTAGGATACAATAATGATGAATTATTTTTCCTTTTTAATGAATGAATCAAATAAAAGATATTATAATTATTAAAATAAATATAATTTTAATGTTTTGATGCTATCCACGAATATTATTGATTAATAATACATGTTATGATTGATTAAAGGAATTTTGTTTTAATTAATAATGTTTTAATGGCTTGAACAAAAATCAATTATTAAATAGTGTCAAAATTGATATAAAAGAGTTTTTAAAACAAATGTTATATTATTAATTGATATTATATTAATAAAACACTATGGTTCGGCCAAAGGAAATATATAATGATAGGTTTGTCATTAAGGGACAACATGGGGGTCACTTAGAAGTATATAGTTTGTTTATTAACCATATAATATAAATATACAAAGTGACATTGTAAATGTCAAACTATTTAACTAAAAGTTAAATATAAATGATAAGGTTAATATAGTGACCCAAAAATGTCAAAAATCTATTGGATGAAAGGATTTATACCCATACCCACCTTAAACTTTTAATTATCCAATTTTTATCAATTAGAAACCGAATTTGAATTTATTGTAAATTAATACTTTAAATTTTTCCTAAAGAGCCCCTCCACCTTATAAAAGGGAACCATTTCTAACCAATTCTACATACCTTAATATCCATTTGGTTGGGACAACCACTACTAAATTATCTTCTAACCTTCCCACACTTCATTCTAGAGTCCTTCTGTCAGTCAAAAATCCATCCTAAGGAACCCTTTTGATCAAATCAAAAGGAAGAACCCGAAGAAGAGATAAGGTTTTCACCACCCTCTTTCAAATTCATTTCTTCTCCAACATCTTATTTATTTGTTATTTCAATTATAAAATAATAAATCCATTATTTTATATGTAATATTATGTTATTACAAATATGTTACAACCATATTCAGTATTCTATCCATCCATTGAATGACATGTCACCATACGTGTGTACGTACGACTTACTGTCTCCACGTCGTGGTGTAATTGTGAATCAAAACATTATTATTTTGATGGGTATGATAATGATGTGTAATTGAAGTAAATAACAAATATAACATTATAATTACTCTGTATATATGATATAACATCCAGTTCTATATTATTTTAATATCAAAATAATGATTCTGACACTCGTGCGTACGTACGAACTACCGTCTCCACGAACGCAATGGAATTCATTCCCCATCGTATCCATGCATGTCTAAATCACATTTGATGAATAAAAATAATTTTTAAGGGCTTGATATCATTCTCTATATGAATAATATACAACATATCCATAACAAACACAACTTATGTAACAAAACATATAAAAGAAAACGAGTAAGTGGACACCCGAAACAACGATAATAAAAAAATATTATTGACAAATTATTATTAAAAGATCATATATGATATCATAATTATGTATATGATACTTGTATATTTTAATAACAATGATTTAACTATTAAAAAAGAGGTTAACCTACCCTCAACCAAGGAAAAGTACAAGGTAAGGGTTTATTTCACAATCTCTTCATTATCCAAGGTTGTTTATACGTAATTATCTACGGGGACCTCTTTATCATCCACATCCATGTTTCTTAAAAATGTAATTCAAAACAACCTTAATATTTTATACACTATGGGTTATTGTCATTTATACCCTTTTTCAATATTTATAAGATGTTTATAAAGGAATATTTCTGTCATTTTCCAAACAAGGTCCTTTTTATCATTTTCAACAAAATTAAGGTAAGAATGTACTTTTTTAACATATATGGCGGGTGCATCTATTTTCTATCATTATAATCTCATCGAAGCATCCATTACAAGCATATAAGAATATTATCAAAGTAAATTTTCTATTTTATAATTATTTTACACTTAAATTATTTTCAAAATAGAAAGAGATAGTTCTCTAATAAGGGTTTTGATTTCATCTATGTCAACATCCTTTGAATGATTTTAAGTTTATATGGAGTTGATTTATTATGATACAAAACTTTCATATTATATTGAAGGTTTTGTAATATGTTTGACTATGGATGTGCTATTTTTATACCATTCATGATTTATGGTTAATGTATTGACCTTTCATATGCAATTTTTAATACAAATGATTATGATATGTTTAAAAAAATTTATATGAGGAATTTATTTGACTTAATAAGTGACAGATGGATCCTCTTATTGCTCCTCGATGCATCGATAGGTATCATGAGATAACTAGATGTTGAATTTTCCAAGGCCCTTTTCCAATTTGATTTATGGTTTTGGTCGAGGCCTTAATCATTTTTATATGTCTTGGCTGAGGCCTTGACAAAATGTTTCAGAATGTCCGGCATTATACATTCCCTCATTATGGAAATAATATTGATGGTTCATGTGATCATTTGACTAGTAGAATATTCATGATTATGATTTATTATGGTACTATTTACTCAGCTCATATTCCTGCCATAAAAGTATTCATGTTTATTATTGGAAAAGGAATGTGGTTTCAATTATTTACCATGATTAATATTTATATCATTTTCCATTGTATTACATACCCTTACTGAGCGTTTGAGCTCACCCCTTTCTTATGATTCATTCTCCCAGGATATGAAGAAGTTAGTTATGAGTGACCAGAAAGAATAATCTAGGAGGCTCAGATGTTTCTAATGAAATATATTTTTGCTGTATTTCTTTTCAAGTTGTAAATTTGAACTTAGATATGAATCTTGTTTCCAATAATACTAAACTGATCAGCCTTTCGAGACATGATTTTCATATGATCATGCCAATGTTATGTAATAATGAACCGACTCTGGGTAACTGGGGTTAGGGCATTATAGTGGGTATTAGTGGAAGTTTAGTATAATACTTGAAAACTAGATTTAGATAAACTCAGATTAGAACACAAATACCTAAGATGGACTTTGAAGATTAGTGTAGAAGAACTTCCTAGAATTTTGGTATTGTAGAAATTTTGTAAGTTTTCCGAGCAATATATCCCGGTCTGGATACGAGCAGGTACAGATGGCTCTGGCACAGATGTACTTCGAGGTAAAACCAGAAAACACTGCTTTGAGCTAGACTAGAATGAGAACTGTTTCCCACCAACAGGCCTTACTGCACTCTTGGTTACGAAACTCCTAAGGGATATGCTTCGGATAATTATCATTTTATTTACAAACCATTATGATGGGTTTATGAGTATATACTTCCTCAAATAGAACATTTTTATGATTATGGATTATATCCATAAACTATTCAATTTATGTTAAGTGTTTTATAGGTTTGGATGTATGTATTGTGATTCATAAACTAATCTAGTGTATGCCACTGTTTAGAAATGGGAACTAGTGGAAAAAATGGAAACTGTATCAATGCACGCAATCCATGTAGGGATTTAACTCCTTCTCAAGATAATTATAGTGGAGCTGGTGATGCAACTGGTGCTGATATTCTAGTCACCATACTAGGACAACTCACTCAGGTTATGAATAATAACCTTACCCCTATGGATCACCTAGATCCACAACATGGATGATCAATGTTAGATCGCTTCATGAGACAACAACCACAAACATTCAAAAGGAATACAAATACCTTAGTATTTGAGAAATGGACAAATTATTTAGAAAAAATATTCCATGCCATGGGGTGTATTGAAAGGTAAAAAGATATCATGGAACTTTACCGCCTCATTAGAGATGCTAATCAATGGTGGTCAGTGATTCAAAACACAAAGGAAGATGATGAAGTATCTAATATAGAATGGATGGAGTTCAAATATGTAGTGACCTGGACATTTCTTACATTACTATTAAATCATTACAAAGATAAACAACATAATAGTATTACACATGGATGATCCAGAGGTTTAGGGTCATGGGAAAACTAGGACTACACATAACAAGTACAACATTAAGCATAAAAAACCATTTAATTTATTCTTCTATAGCTTCTTAGTAGCACTTTTCCTCTCCTTAGTACATGTAGCCACCTGAGGATATACATCAAAAGGGGTGAGTTAAAAGCCCAGTAAGAGGATAGACAAGAATAATACATCATGGGGTGACCATAATCATAACATATGTAAAAGATCATGAACATGAGAGGATCATAAATAAAAGAATTGAAATGTGGAAATGCATAAAAATAAAACATCATGTCTTAGTGGTTAACTACCACACATACTTGTGAACAAATCTAGCATCATGATAACACATCATTTCACATTTACTCATGAGATTCATCACTTTACCCAATGCATTTGAGAGCTATATAATTCCAGGCACACCCGTCACATTTAAACATTCATATTGTGCTATATAATTCTGGGCGCACCTGTCACATCATAACGTTATCACTATCATGATTGCCACATATAACACATATAAAACATGTACATAAATAACCCACGGAAAGGAATGGGTTTCATCTCATAATGAAACATTAATAAGCTTTGGGTTCCCAAAATAAAGAGGGAACAACATACTTGATACAAGAACCATCAACCTTGAATGAGAGGTAAAATATGAGATCATGAAAGAAGAGTTCATTTGAAAAACATTTTGATGGACATAAAAACCAGTTTCAAACAATTATATCCCAGAAAAGTAAAGGAAATGATGAAAAAATGATCTTTGAGTACTAAACATATCAAAAATGGAGTGAAAGAGGGAGAACCCGAAGGAAGAAAATTGGGTTCGAGATTTCCCCTTACCTTGTACTTGAATGCCTCATTCTCTTTAATGTAATTTATAATGACATTATATTCATTAATTAGAAATTCCAAAACCTTTTATACATTAATAGGGTTCATTCTGGTTTCATTATTTCAAATTATGTTCCTTTGGATGACTTATAGAGTTTAACAACATTGATCGGGGATGTTCGTTTTCATGGTTTTCTTGAGCGGTACACTTGTATTCTTAATTTAATGTTTGGGTAGATCATGGGTAAACATCCAGAACTGATATTAAATGTTATTAATGATATTACAGACTCTTTAATGATTTTATAATGTGTTATATTAGATCCACATGGACGAATCATTATATAAGAATTAAATGAAGATTATTTGAGTTAATTTGAGCGGTTTTTGGATCACAACGAACTCGTTTTAACTTTTCACTTAGTAATATGGCCATTGGATATTTCCAGAACTTAAAATAGAACATAATACATTTAAAATATTCTGGTTCAACCATAAAAATGGTTTCATGACCAGATTGATGGTAGAAATGGAAGAAGAGAGCATGTTGTTTTTGAAGGTGATAAATTATCCCCACATGAACAACGTTCTCTTTAATAAAATAAAAGAAAGAGGGAAAGGGTGTGGGGTGATATAATATACCATTAGAATAATAATATTACATTATATGTATAATAATGGAGTTACAAAATAGTTTGGATAAAGATAGGTAGGGAGAGATCAAGAAAGGAACTTGAACTTGAAAGGAAATTTAAGGAGAAGAGGGAGAGAAATTACCTCTAGAATCATCCCCTTGAGATCCTCCTTAAGAAAGATAGGATAGGTATTTTGTTGAGACCATCAGCTTTTTGTCGTGAGGGAGGGGCTAGGGAAGGTGTTTGGGAATATTTTAGAGATGTCTTGGAGCTTGAGAGGTGTGAGGAAAAGAGGGAGTGAAGGGTGACTTTTATAGTGGAGGGGAGAGGGTTTCCTTAATATAAAATTGATTAGTTTATTAATTTCACCAAAGACAAGGACTAGTGAGTCTCGGATGACCAATAATAGTGATTTTATAATTTAATCCCGAACCAAGTGGGCTTACATCATCATAACATCATCGATGACTCAATTAATACATTATTTAGCTTTTATTGTGAATTATCGGATTCCACTATTCATCAAAAATTCAAGTATCTCAGAAAAATATCAAAAATTTACCCCAACCATTTCATGAAATGTAGAATCCAAAAATGAAGTCCATTTTTCATAAATTATTTTCTAAATATTATTAATTTAATATTTAATTAAAATCATAATTTACATAAAAAACAGTTTTAAGATTAAAACTGATTTTATAGTTCTTTCAAAAACTACGTACGGTCTTATAAAATTTTCTAAAAACTATTTGTCATTGATTAAATATTTTATGAATACATTTTAGGGAATAAATATTCTTTTCAATTAATTAATTAATTATTTATGACTTATAAAATACCAAAAACATTTACTAAGGTCAAATTATCACTTTCTATGATATCTAAATTTTATTTTATTATTCATAGGTAATGTTACTCCCTTTTACTATTCATAAGGGTAATATTACTATTCATAAGGGTAGGTTAATATTCATAAGGGTATGTTAGTATTCACCAAAAATTATTTTTGTTTCATTAGATCCCAAAATCAATCTTGAACATAACCGTGTATGTCAGATTTTTAAAATTCCAAACATAGGGGTGACCAAATTATGTTTAAAGGTCACTTATCACTTAGTAGTTCATTATTTTGTGTTTTTATTACATAGATATAAGAAGGGAATTTTCCATTTAAAAACTTTGGGTCATTACATTCTTCCCCCCTTAAGAAATTTCACCCCCGAAATTTCACATTACACAAACAGGTGAGGGTACTTCTCCTTCATTGCCTCTTCTGGTTCCCAAGTTGCTTCCTCAAACATATGGTTCCTCCACAACACATTGACAAGGCGGGTTGTCTTGTTGTGTAGAACCTTATCACTTCAGTCTAGAATTTTTAACAGCTACTCTTCATAAGAGAGATGATATTCCAACTATACCACCTCTGAGTTTAGTACATGTGAGGGGTCTGGTATGTACTTCCTCAGTAGTGATACGTGAAACACATCATGAACTTGAGCCATATTCGGTGGAAGTGTCGGACGATAGGCCACGGCTCCTATACGGTCAAGGATCTCAAAGGGGCCAATGTACCTTGGTCTTAGCATCCCTTTCTTCCTGAATCACATTACTCTATTCCATGGATATATTTGAAGGAATACTTTATCTCCAACGTCGAACTCCATGTCCCTTCGACGGTTGTCAACATAGATCTTTTGCCAACATTGTGCAGCTTTGATGTGTTTCTGGATGACTTGAACCTTCTCTGTCATCTCCTGCACAAGATTGGGTCCAAGTAGCTTCCTTTCTCCAACTTCATCCCAACAGGTTGATGTTCTACATCGCTTCCCATAAAGAGCTTCATAAGGATCCATCTGAATACTCGAGTGGAAGCTATTGTTGTATGATAACTCAACCAATGGGAGATGCTGATCCCATCAACCATTGAATTCTAGAGATCATGCTCTTAGCAGATCTTCAAGCGTCTGAATAGTCCTTTCAGACTGGCCATCGGTTTGGGGGTGATAGGCCATGTTGAAATTTAATTCAGTACTCAAATCATGTTGAAGGCTCCTCCAGAACTTAGATGTGAACCTTGGTTCATGGTCAGAGACAATTGAGAGTGGAACACCGTGCAGTCTCACCACTTCCTTCACATATATCTTTGCAAGTTGTTCAAGCAATAGGTCTTCGTGAATTGCAATAAAATGGACAGTCTTGGTGAGTCGGTGAACCACAACCCATATTGCATTATTCCCCTTTAACGTCTTCGGGAGACCCGTGACAAAGTCCATAGTAACAATTTCCCATTTCCACATGGGTATAGGCAATGGCTGCATCATACCTTTGGACTTTTGTCACTCACCTTTAACATGCTGACATACCAAGCACCTTGATATATATTCCGCAATATCCTTCTTCATGTTATCCCACAAGAAGTGTTCTCAGAGATCACGATACATCTTGGAACCTCCAGGATGGATAGAGAAAGTTGAGTTATGTGCATTATCCAATAGCTCCATATTTATCCCGGGTGATGAAGGCACAAAAAGCCGAGTTCCAAACTGAATCACACCATCATCGTCGATATGGAAATCTTGCAGCTTCCCTACCTTTACTGCATTCACCCTCTTTTTTATCTCCAGATCATCCCTTTTTTCTTCCTTAATCTTCTATTGGATGGATGGTTGCGCAATCATTTGGGGAAGGTAGGAAGTATCCCCTGCCCTTACGATTCCCAAATCCATCCTTTGCATATCCAAAAATATAGGGTCTTTCTCAATCCTCAACATGGATAGAGTAGCAGATTCTTTTCTACTTGAGAATCAGCTACCTTGTTCGCCATTCCAAGATGATAGTGAATAGAGCAATTGTAATCCTTGATTAGATCTATCCATCTCCTTTGACGCATTTTGATCTTCTTTTGTGTGAATATATACTTTAGGCTCTTGTGGTCGGTGTATATGTCACACTTCTCGCCATAAAGGTAGTGCCACCAGATTTTCAAGGCAAAAATCACAGCTGCCAGCTCTAGATCATGCGTCAGGTAGTTCTGCTCATGGATCATCAACTTTTGTGAGGTGTAGGCTATCACATTATCATTTTTCATGAGTACACAACCCAAGCCTTTCTTTGAAGCATCACTGTATATCACAAAACTTTCTCCACTTTTCGGTAGTGTGAGTACAGGTACAGTGATCATCCTTCTCTTTAGCTCCATGAAGCTTCCCTCACATTCATCCATCCATACATACATTACCCCTTTCCTTGTTAACTTAGTTTGTGGGCTTGACAACCGTGAGAAGTTTCTCACAAAACATCGATAGTACCCATCTAATCCAAGAAAACTACCGATTTCTGTGACACTAGAGGGCCTGGTCCATTCCTCAATCGCCTTTGTCTTTGAAGGGTCCACATAAATTCCCTCACTTGAGATCACATGTCCCAAGAATGTGACTTAATTCATCCAAAATTCACACTTTCTGAACTTGGTGTACAACTTCTCCTTTCTCAATGTCGCCAACACAAGTCATAGATGTTCTTCATGATCCTCCTTTCTCTTGGAGTAAATGAGAATATAATCGATAAACACTACCACAAATTTGTCGAGGTAATGTCTAAATACTCTATTCATCAAATCCATGAAAATTTTAGGGGCATTAGTAAGTCCGAAGGGCATCACAAAAAACTCATAGTGCCCATACCTTGTACGGAAGGGAGTCTTCTGAATATCTTCCTTCTTCACCTTTACTTGATGATATCCAGAACGAAGATCCACCTTTGAGAAGTATTGTGCTCCTCTTAACTGGTCGAGCACTTCATCAATCCTTGGGAGAGGATACTTGATCTTTATGGTAATCTTGTTGAGTTCCCGATAATCGATACAAAGCCGCATGGTTCCATCCTTCTTCTTTACAAAGAGCACTAGCGCACCCCAAGGTGATGCACTAGGGCGTATGAACCCTGTGTGAAGATGCTCTTGCAACTGCTTCTTTAACTCCTCCAGTTCGATAGGAGCCATCCTATAGGGGCACTTCGAGATAGGAGTAGCTCCGGGTATGATTTCAATTGATAACTCTACCTCATGATCCGAGGGAATTCTGGGTAACTCTTCGGGAAATACATCACTGTATTCCCTTACGATGGGCATTTCTTCAAGGTTGGCACTTTCCTTCGACTCAACCATTTGGGAGAGGTATGCTTCTTCATAGGGAATCAACACCAACACCATTGAAGGATTTTTCAAAGGATATTCATGATCTTCCTTGCATTTGTAGAGGAGCATGGGATGGTTCGGAATATGAAAATATATTTCCTTTTCCCGACAGTCGATATGCGCTCTATATAAAGAGAGCCAATCCACTCCCATTATAGCGTCGAATTCTACCAAGGGAAGTATTACGAGATTTGCTGGAAGAATCTTCCCACATACATCAACAGGAGAAGAATCAAACACTTGGGTTGTAATGATTGAACCACTTGGTGTTTTTACAGATATCTCTACTTCAAGGTTTCGGGGCATCGATTCTATAGTTCTAGCAAACTTGCAAGATATAAAGGAATACGTAGAACCAGAATCAAATAAGACTTTTTCCATTCTTGAGTGAATAGTAAGTTTACCTTGTACGACTTCATTATCATGTTCCACCTCCACAGTAGTGATGACATAATCCTTCCCTTGTTCCTTTGGCTTTGGCGGTTGTTGGCACTGATTACCCTCAAGAGGTCTAGGTTTAGTGCACTGGTTTGAATAGTGTCGTAGCTCCCTACAGTTTTAGCATTGAACCACGAGTGGTTCTCTCCTTTCATCAGCTACATTATCCTTCATTTTCATGTCTTTTCGACACTCGTGAGCTTGGTGTCCATCCTTCCCACACTTAAAGCATTTTGTCGTACCTTTGAGGTAGTTCCCATGGTGCAACTTCCCACATTTTTGGCATGTGGGTTGATTTTTCTTCCCACCTTTGTCACTAGATTTACCAGCTTGAAACTCCATCTTTCTTTTCTTATCACCATAGCCATGGGACAATTCTCCAAACTCCATCTCCACTTTGAGAGCGCACCGAACATCTTCTTCATAACTCCCAAATTCTCGAATTTCAAGAGCCTTTCTATGATGTGGTTTTAATCCACTAAAGAATCTATCAATTTTTTTATCATTGTTGATAACAAAACCCGAAGCATACCTTGCGAGACTTGTGAAATTTTCTTCATAGGTTGTGACAGATTCTCTTTATTTTTTCTTGAGCTCTATGAATTCTCTCTCCATCTTCATGCGAAGAGTTCTTGGGAAGTACTTATTAAGAAACATTATTTTAAAGTCTTCCCATTCCATCTCTTCAATTTCATCCCTTGGCATGGTGTTCTTAATCAAATCCCACCATTGATCAGCTTCTCCATCTAGATGATAAACGGCTAGAGTCACCTTCTCCGTATCGGAACAGTGATGAACAGAAAATATCTTCTCCATGGTGTAGACCCATTGTTCCGTAACTAGTGGATCAAAAGATCCACAAAACGTCGATGGTCTTTGCCGCATAAAACATTCGATAGCTAGTTTCCCCATCTTTTTTAAAGGAGGATGTTCCCCATTATTATGGATATTATTCATAACCCGAGATATTTGGGTAAGCATCGCCATGATGTTCTGATCTCCACCTCCAAAATCATTGGGTATGTTGTTCAGACAATCTTTGCATTGGCCCTCACAATAGTTGTTGGCCTGATTTCTCCTGGTTCCCACCATTTTCTAAAATAGAAAAGGTTAAAACAAAACATAAGTAAACAATTCATGAATAAATTATCCATTTAAACAATTATACCAAAAACATAACATATGGGATCCCTAGGTAACTATCCTAGTGTGCATATTTTTACTTAGTCTCATGTTGTAGGTTTTCTCCAGGGTTCACTAATCCTAATCCCCAAATTAACTATACCATTCCTCTGATACCAGATATAGTGACCCGGCCTTTTATTATATTACTATAACATCATTAAAATGATAAACAACATAATAGTATTACACATAGAGGATCCAGAGGTTTAGTGTCTTGGGAAAACTAGGACTACACATAAGAAGTACAACATCAAGCATAAATAATCATTTAATTTCTTTCTCTATAGCTTCTTAGTAGCACTTGTCCTCTCCTTAGTACATGTAGACACCTGAGGATATACATCAAAAGGGGTGATCTAAAAGCCCAGTAAGAGGATAGAAAAGAATAATACATCATGGGGTGAGCATAATCATAACATATGAAAAAGATCATGAACATGAGAGGAGCATAAATAAAAGACTTGAAATGTGGCAATGCATAAAAATGAAACATCATGTCTTAGTGGTTATCTACCAAACATACTTGTGAACAAATCTAGAATCATGTTAACAAATCATTTCACATTTACTCATGATATTCATCACTTTAACCAATGCATTTTATCACTATATAATTCCTGGCGCACCCATCACATTTAAACATTCATATTGTGCTATATAATTCCGGGCGCACCCGTCACATCATAACATTATCATTATCATGATTGCCACATAGAACACATATCAAACTTGTACATAAATAAACCATGGAAAGGAATGAGTTTCATTTCATAATAACACATTCATAAGCTTTGGGTTCCCAAAATAAAGAGGGAACAACATACTTGATACAAGAACCATAAACCTTGAATGAGAGGTAAAATATGAGATCTTGAAAGAAGAGTTCTTTTGGAAAACATTTTGATGGACATAAAAACTAGTGAAAAACATGTATATCCCAGAAAAGTAAAGTAAATGATGAACAAATCATCTTTTAGGAGTAACCATATCAAAAATGGAGTGAAAGAGGGAGAACCCGATGGAAGAAAATTGGGTTTGAGATTTCCCCTTACCTTTTACTCGAATGCCTCCTTCTCTTAAATGTCCTGTATAATGAAATTATATTCATTAATTTGAAATTCCAGAACCTTTAATACATTATTAGGGTTCATTCTGGTTTCATTATTTCATATTATGTTCCTTTGGATGACTTATAGAGTTTAAAAACATTGATCGGTGATGTTCGTTTTCATGGTTTTCTTGAGCGGTCCACCTGTATTCTTAATTTGATGTTTGGGTAGATCATAAGTAAAAATCCAGAACTGATATTAAAAGTTATTAATGATATTACAAAAGCATGAATGATTTTATAATGAGTTATATTAGATCCATGTGGACGAATCCTTAGATAAGAATTAAATGAAGATTATTTGGGTTAATTTGAGCGGTTTTTGGATGACAACGAACTCGTTTTAACTTTTTACATAGTAATATAGACATAGGTTACTTCCAGAAATTAAAATAGAACATAATACATATAAAATATTCTGGTTCAACCAAAAAAATGGTTTCATGACTAGATGGAAGGTAGAAATGGAAGAAGAGATCATGTTGTTTTTGAAGGTGATAAATTATCACCACATGAACAACGTTCTCTTTAATAACATAAGAGGAAGAGGGAAAGGGTGTGGGGTGATATAATATACCATTAGAATCATAAGATTAAATTATATGTATAATACTAGAGTTACATAACAGTTTGGATGAATATAGGTAGGGAGAGATCAAAAAAGGAACTTGAACTTGAAAGGAAATTAAAGGAGAAGAGGGAGAGAAATTACCTCTACAATCTTCCTCTTGAGATCCTCCTTAAAGAAGATAGGCTTGGTCTTTTGATGAGACCATCAGATTTTGGACGTGGGGTAGGGGATATGAGAGGTGGTTGGGTAGAGTTTAGAGGAGTCTTGGAGCTTGAGTGGTGTGAGGAAAAGGGGGAGTGAAGGGTGGCTTTTATAGTGGAGGGGAGAGGGGTTTCCTTAATATAAAATTTATTAGTTTATTAATTTCACCAAAGACAAGGAATAGTGAGTCTTGGATGACCAATAATAGTTATTTTATAATGTAATCCAGAACCAAGTGGGCTTACATCAGCAGAACATCATCGATGACTCAATTAATACATTATTTACCTTTTATTGGGAATTATCGGATTCCACTATTCATCAAAAATTCAAGTATCTCAGAATAATCTCAAAAATTTACCCCAACCATTTCTCAACGTGTAGAATCCAAAAATGATGTCCATTTTTCAAAAATAATTTTCTAAATATTATTAATTTAATATTTAATTAAAATCATAATTTACATTAAAAAAACAGTTTTATGATTAAAACTGATTTTATAGTTCATTAAAAAATTATGTAGGGTCTTATAAAAATATCTAAAAACTATTAGTCATTGATTCAATAATTTATGAATAGATTTTAGGGAATAAATATTCTTTTAAATTAATTAATTAATTATTTATGACTTATAAAATACAAAAAACGTTTACTAAGGTCAAATTATCACTTTCTATGATGTCTAAATTTTATTTTATTATTCATATGTAATGTTATTCTTATTTACTATTCATAAGGGTAGGTTACTATTCATAAGGGTAGGTTACTATTCACCAAAAATTATTTTTGTTCATTAAGCTCGAAAAACTATCTTGAACACAACCGTGTATGTCAGATTTTTAAAATTCCAAACATAGGGGTGACAAAATTATATTTAAAGGTCAATTATCACTTAGTAGTTAATTATTTTGTGTTTTTATGACATAGATATATGAAGGGAATTTTCCATTGAAAAACTTTGGGTTTTTACAAAATATCTGTTCTTAGAAAAATACTTTCCTCGTGACCATCGAGCAGATATAGAAAGGAAATTTCTTGAGTCTGAGACAAACAGAGGATGAGAATGTCGCTAAGTATGAGGTTAGCATTACATGGTTAGAAAGGTATGATGCAGATTATATACGTATCCAAAGAAGTAATAATTATCATTTCTTTGATGGTTTAAAACCATTTATTCATCGAGCATTGGTCTCACAATCTCTCTCGTCATACAAAGATATTGTCTCGTTTGCTATCAAGACAAGAAAATGAATTCTCTATGTCTTATAATATTAAATAAAATCATGAGAATAAAAAATTTGGTGAACACTTTGGAATGAAAAAAGGATACATGGAAGAATGGGAGAATTGAATTTCCACTATTTTTTTAATTGCGAAAGGAAGTACCCTGGTGCCTATCTAATATGAAAAAGAGTATGCTGCAAGTGTGGACATAAAGGTCATCTAGATGGGGATTGTAAAGGAAAGAAATACGCTACCAATGTTCCATGCTAAAATTGCAGGGAGATGGGACATTATGAAAATGAATGTCAGAAGCGTCAGAAAAACTTACCTCAGAAAAGGCCAAGGGATCAAGGCCAAGCTTATGCAATCTCTACTGCTAAGGTTGAAGCCCCAAAAGACACGGTGGCAGGTAATTTAATGGTTTCCTAAAGTTTAGAAAATGCTTTATTTGATTATGGATCATCGAATTGTTTCATATATTACAAGTTTTCTAATAAAATTAGATATTTCCAATTTGATTTAACAAGGGAGTTGTTAGTTAAATATCCTAAGGGAAGTATCATTGCTACAATGTTTTGTGGATCCATTCCCAGTAGGATATATAAATGTTCTTTATCTAATGATCTCATCATCATAACCATGACTGAATTTGATATAAACCTCAGTATGGATTGGATTTTGGACCATGATGCGAAAATTTATTGTAAGAAGAAGGAGGTGATGATTTTTGATGATGATGATAAAGAACACCTTATCTTTAGAGTAGAATATTCACCACCTGATTCTTCTCTAGATCCTTCCCCATTAGCTCAAAAAAATCCAATTATCGTGGAGGAAGAGAATGAAATAACCATGGGAGAGGAAAAGGATGTTCAAATAGAGTATTTACCTATTTTGAGAGAATATGTTTATGTGTTTCTGGAATATTTACCTAGAAATTTTCCAGAATGAGAAATTGAGTTTTCTGTCGATTTAATTCCTGGTTCAAGACCTATATCGAATACCCCTTATAGAATGGCCACTATGGGATTCATTGAACTAATGAAACTACTAGAGGAATTCAGTAATAAGTGATTTATTCATCCAAGTGTTTCTCCATGGTGAGCCCCTGTCATTTTTGTTAAGAAGAAAGATGGATCTATGAGGTTATGTATCGACTACAAAGAAATAAATGCTATAAAAATAATGAAAAAGTATCCCCTACCTCGCATTAGTGATTTATTTGATCAACTGCATAGATCTCAATACATTTTAAAGATTGACCATTGATCTGGATACCATCTGCTACGTGGGAGGAAGGAAGACATTACGAAGAAAACAACTCAAACCAGGTACGGGCATTACGAGATTACAGTAATGCTTTTTGGATTGACTAATGCACCCTATTTGTTCATGGATCTAATGAATAGTTTTTTCATGGGATATCTTGATGAATTTGTAGTGGTATTTATTGATGATAACTGGGTATACTCTAAAAGCTATGAAGATCTTGAAAATCACTTGCACATTATCCAAAAGACTCTGAGAATACATGAATTATATGAGAAGTTTAGCAAGTATGAATTCTAGCTTCATGATATTTCTTTTCTTGTCCATTTTATCTCTAAGGATGGAATTCTTGTTGATCCTTCTATGACCAAGGAAATACATGAATGTAAATC
This sequence comes from Viscum album, assembly GCA_963277665.1. Lineage (NCBI taxonomy): Eukaryota > Viridiplantae > Streptophyta > Magnoliopsida > Santalales > Viscaceae > Viscum > Viscum album. The sequence continues at coordinate 1,090,707,544 of OY728143.1, read as the reverse complement.
AATGACGACTATAATTGAGGTACACAATTTTATTGATTTAGCACGTTATTATTAGTGTTTCGTCTAGAACATTCCCCGATTGGCTAACCCATTAACGAAGCCCACAGGTAAAGGGGCTAAATTTGTTTAGAAAAAAGAATGTGAAGAATGTTTTGAAGAAATGAAGTGAAAATTAGTTAATGATCCTATATTGAATCTATCATCAGGAAATGAAGGGATTGTTATTTATAGTGATTCATCGAAGAGAGGAAATAGTTGTGACCTTATGCAGAATGACATGGTCATTGCCTATGCATCATGAGAGCTGAAAATTAATGAGAAAAACTATCCTACTCATGATCTTGATTTAGCTGCTGTAATCTTTCCTTTGAATTTTTTGAGACACTATCTCTATGATGAAAATTTTGAGATTTATACAGATCACAAGAGTTTGAAGAATATTTTCTCACCGAATGAACTCAAAATGAGGAAAAGGAGATGGCTTGAACTACTCAAGGATTATGAATGTATGATACAATACCACCTCGAGAAGGAAAATATGGTGGAAGATGATTTTTTCACAATGGATCATGGAGTTTTGAACAAAATAAGAGTTGAAAAGGATCATATTTACATGGATCTAGTAAAGAAGGATATGTGAATCACCATTGAAGGTGAAACCTCAATACGTTTTCAAATGGTTTCCAAACCATATTTACAAGAAAGAATAAATAGTTTCAAAAGAAGATTAAAGCGGTGAATGAGGGGATATTGAGTTACTTTCTGTTTGAAGATGGAATTTTGATATCTGGGAAGATGCTCTGTATTCCCAATATACCTGATCTAAAATGAAAATTGTTGGATGATGCTCATAGTTCCAATTTTTTAATACACCCTGGGAGCACCCAAATGTATAGAGATTTGAAAGAATATTTTTGGTGGGACAAAAAGAAGAGGGAGATTGCTGATTTTGTTTCAAGATGTATGGTTTGTCAACAAGTGAAAGATGGAAGGCAATAGCCTGGAGGGCTCATGCAACATCTTTCTATACCTGAGTGGAAATTGGATAATATTACGATCGACATTATCATGTGACTACCAAAGACTCCTAGAAAGAACGATGCAATATTGGTCATTATTGATTGTCATACCAAGTCATCACTTTTTCCTGATATAAGGGAAAATTTACCACTCATACACCTATCATGACTATATATTAATGATGTTTTGAGACTTCATGGATTACCCCTATCGATTGTTTCTGATCATGATCTCCGTTTTACTTCAAGATTATGGAAATGTCTTCAGAAAGCCCTAGATACCAAACATCGTTTGAGCACTGCTTACCACCCCCAAACTGATGGAAAATTATAATGGACTATTCACACCTTAGAGGACATGTCATGATCATGATAACATGACTCTCAAGGTATGTGGGATCAATAATTACCTCTGGTAGAATTTTACTATGATAAGAGATTCCATTCAAGTATTCGGATGGTACCATATTAAGCGTTATACAGAAAGAGATGTCACACACCAACCTATTGGGATGGTGTTGGTGAAAGAAAACTCATAGGCCCAAAAATGTTTGAGGAAATGATGGAAAAGGTGAAGGTAATAAAAAACTACATCAAAGAAGTTCAAAGTAGGCAGAAGAGCTATGCTGACAATCGAAGGAAGGATTTGGAATTCCAGGTAGAAGATCATGTTTTCATGAAGGTATCTCCACGGAAGGGAGTTGTACATTTTGGTAAGAAGGGTAAATTGAGTCCCAGGTACATAGGAAATTTCAAAATTCTAGAATGAATTGGGGCTGTAGCTTATCGTTTGGCAATGCCGCCAAATCTCTCCAACGTTCACGATGTGTTCCACATATCACTATTGAAGAAATAGATTCCTGACCCAACACATGTACTCTCCTATGAGGAATTAGAACTGGAACCCGATATGTCTTATTACGAATAACCTATCATGATTCTTGATATTAGAGAACAAGTTCTGAGAAACCGGACGACTCGTCTGGTAAAAGTTTTATGGAGAAACCATAAGATGGAAGAGGAAACATGGGAACCCAAGAAACTTGTGATGAAGAACGACCTGTGTCTTTTTAGGTGGTAGTATTCTAGAAAATTAGTGGATGAAATTATTTTAAGGATGTGATAATGTAACACCCCATGCTTCTACGGTTCGTTTCCCTTTTAATAATGCAATATCATGCATTATATGCAGCTTTGAGATTCTAACACACCACAACCAATCAAACTAGCCATTATGAATAGTAATAACAAATTTTTGTAATTTTTTACATTTTATCATTCAAAATGGAATTCATTTTTGGATTTCAAATATCGAAATTAGCTTAGGGTGAATTTTTGGTACTTTTCTTATAACTTTCATATTTTGATGAATAGTGACAATTGAAAATTTTTTATTTAAATCAACATTTTAGTTGAAATAATTAATAGTGATAAATTATGAATTTCAGTGATTTTAGAGTATAATTAGATTAATATTTTAACATTTAAACCAATTTTTATCATTGGATATAAATTCAAATTAATCTGGATATAAGCAAGTGCCAATCTTTTGATAGTTATTATCTCTTAAAAACACGTGTTTTGTTTTAACAGCGAGAATTAATTTTAAATTAATTATAGGTACTTATATGTTTTGAATTTTGAAAAATGGATTCCATATTTAGAATCAGGAGGTACAAATTGTGTAAATAGGTAACTTTTAATTTTATTCATCTTGAATAATTATTTCGGTAAATATTTTATTTACCATTGTTAAAGGGTAAATCCGGTATTTAAGGGTACAAAATAATATTATAATAATACAAAATTACCCTAAAACGTGTCCTAAATATATTGGTTGATACATTTCCTACCATGGTAATCTTTGGATCGATTTTGGGACCAAATGGATCCACTTGTAAGTCATAATGACAATTTATTTTAATTATGTTAAATAAAATACAAAAATGACATAAGCATATATCTTTTATAAAAAGAATTTTTACATAGGGATATATATTTTATATTTTATACTATAAATATTCATTAGAAATATAAAATTATTTCCTACATAATGGTATTTTATTAAAATATTTAGACATTTAATAATTAAATTTATTTATGACACAATAATGATGTTGTATTTTTTCCTTATTAATGAATGAATCAAATAATTGGAATTGTAAATTTTAAAATAAATATAATTTGAATGTTTTGATGCCATAAAATAATTCCATTGATTAATATGACATGTTAATATTTCTTTATTGATTTCGGTTCTTATTAATAAAGTTTTTAAAACTTTAACAAAAATCAATTATTAAATAGTGTCAAAATTGGCATAAATGAGTTTTTTAAAAAATATTATATTATTAATTGATATTAAATTACTAAAAATACATGGATTGGCCAATGGACTTATATAATGATAGGTGTATAATTAATGGACCACCTGGGGGTCACTTGGAAGTATATAGTATGTTTTTTAACCATGTAATATAAATATACAAAGTGACATGGTAAATGTCAAACTATTTAACCTAGAGTTAAATATAAATGATAAGGTTAATATAGTAACCCATACCTATCTAAAATCTATTAGATGAAATTATTTTGACCCATACCCACCTTATAATATGGATAATCCACTCTTTAGCCATTAGAAACCGAATATGAATTTATTATAAATTAATACTTTATGTTTTTTCTAAAGAGCCAGTCCTCCCACTTATAAAATGGCACCACTTCTAACCACTTCTTCATACCATAAATGAATTTTGGTTCAGCCAAAACTTGACCAATAATCCTCTAACTTCCCTCAAATCAACCTATAGGCCTTCCATTAGTCAGAAATCCATCTTTAGGAGCCCTTTTGATCAAATCCAGAGGAAGAACCCGAAGAAAAGCTAATGTTTTCACTACCATCTTTCAAGTTCATTTCTTTTTGAACTTCTTCATTATTTGTTATTTACATTATAAAATAATATCATTAGTATGTTCTATATACTGTAATGTTATTATAAATATGTTACAACCATATTCAGTATTCTGTCCATCCATTGAAGGACATGTCACCATACGTGCATACGTACGGCTTACCGTCTCCACGTCGTGGTGTAATTGCTATTCAAACTATTATTATTTGGACGGGTATGATAATGATGTGTAATTGAAGTAAATAATAAATATAACATTATAATTATTATGTATAAATGATATACAATGAAATTAAATATTATTTTAATATCAAAATCATGATATTGTCGCTTGTGCGTACGTACGGACTACCGTCTCCACGAACGTGATGCGATTCATTCCCCATCGTATCCATGCAAGTATAATTCTCATTTGATGATTAAAAAAAATGTTTAAGGACCTGATATAATTCTGTATATGTATAAGATACAAACTATCCATAACAAACACATCTTATGTAACAAAACATATAAAGGAAAACGAGTATGTGGACACCCAAAATGACGATAATACTAAAATATTATTAACAAAAAAATATTACAAAATCATATATGATATCATATTTATGTATATTATTATTGTATAATTTAATAACAATTATTTAACTATTATACATGATGTTAACTTACCCTCTTCCTATGAAAATTAATAGTTAAGGCTTTATTTCACAATCTCTTCATTATCCCATATTTTTATACGTAATTATCTACTGGGACCTCTTTATCATCCACATCCATGTTTCTTAAAAATGAATTTCAAAAAATCCGTACAATTTCATTGTCTATAGGATAAAGTCTTCTATACCCAAGTTGACTATTTATAAGATGTTTATAAATGAGTCTTTCTGTCATTTTCCAAATAATGTCATTTTTAACATTTTCGACAAAATTAAGGTAAGAATGTCTTTTTTTTAAATTATATGGCGGGTGCAACGATTTTCTACCATTATAAACTTATTGAATCTATCCTTATAATCTTATAAGAATATTTTAAAAGTAAATGTTTTATTTTATAATTATGTGACACTTAAATTATTTTCAAAATATAACGAGATATTTCTCTAAAAAGGGTTTTAATTTCATCCATGTAATCATCCTTTGATAGATTTTAAGTTTATATGGAGTTGATTTATTATGATACAAAACATCCATTTTGTAATGAAGGTTTTGTGATATTTTTGACTGTGGATGTGCTATTTTTATACAATTCCTTATTTATGGTTAAAGTATTGACATTCGTATGCTAGTTTTAATATGAATGTTTATGATACATTTAAACCTTTTCATATGAGGAATGTATTAGATTTAGTAAGTGACTGGTGGAGCCCGCTATAGCTCCTCAATGCATCAGTAGGTCTCATGAGACAACTAGATGTGTATTTTCAGATCCCCTCTCCCAATTTGATTTATGGTTTTGGCTGAGGCCTTAATCATTTTTAGATGTCTTGGCTGAGGCCTTAACAAAATGTTTCAAAATGTCCCGCATTATACATTCTCTATTTATAGAAAAAATATTGGTGGTTCGTGTGGTCATTCAACTAGTAGAATACCCATGATTATGATTTATTATGGCATTATTTACTTAGCTCATATTATTTCCATAAAACTATTAATGTTTGTTATTGGAAAAGGAATGTGGTTTCAGTTATTTACCATGATTAATATTTATGTCATTATCCGCTATATTACATACCTTTACTGAGCGTTTGAGCTCCCCCTTTATTATGTTTCATTTTCCTAGGATATGAAGAAGTTAGTTAAAGGTGACCAGAAAGCATAATCTAGGAGGATCAGTTGTTTCTAATGAAATATATTTGTGTTTTATTTCATTTCAAGTTGTAAAGTTAAACTTATGTATGAATATTGTTTCCAATAATACTAATCTCATCGGTCTTTCGAGAAATTATTTCGTTATGATCATTACAATGTTATGTAATAACGCGCCGACTCTAGGTAACTGGGGTCGGGGCATTACCCGATCCACGCAGAGGGATAAATTCACTTGAAACATTACAAAAGGATGGGAACTAATATTTTCAGAATGGATCATGGAGTTTTGAACAAAATTAGAGTTGAAAAGGATCATATATACATGGATCTAGTAAAGAATGATATGAGAATCACCATTGAAGGTGAATACTGAATACTTTTTCAAATGGTTTCCAAACCATCTTTACTAGAAAGAATAAAGAGTTTCAAAAGAAGATTAAAGATGTGAATGATGGGATATTGAGTGACTTTGTGTTCAATGATGGAGTTTTGAAATTTGGGAAGATGCGTTGTGTTCCCAATATACCTGATCTAAAAAGAATATTTTTGGATGATGATCATAATTCCAATTTTTTTATACACCCTGGGAGCACCAAAATTTATAGAGATTTGAAAGAAGATTTTTGGTGGGACAACAAGAAGAGGGAGATTGCTGATTTTGTGTCAAAATGTATGTTTTGTCAACAAGTGAAAGCTGGAAGGCAATAGCCTGGAGGAGTCATGAAACCTCTTCCCATACCTGAGTGGAAATGGGATAATATTACGATCGACATTATCATGGGACTACCAAAGACTCCTAGAAAGAACGATGAAATATTGGTCATTGTTGATTGTCATACCAATTCAGCACTTTTTTATGATATAAGAGAAAAATTACCACTCAAACACCTTTCAAGACTATATATTAATGAAGTTTTGTGACCTCATGGAGTACCCCTATAGATTGATTCTGATCGTGATCTCCATTTTATTTCAAGATAATCGAAAAGTCTTCAGAAAGCCCTGGATACATAACTTCATTTGAGCACTACTTACCACCCCCAAACTGATGGAAAATCAGAATGGACTATTCAAACCTTAGAGGACATGTTATGATCATGGTAACTTGAATTTCAAGGTATGTGGGATCAATATTTACCTCTGGTAGAATTTTCCTATGACAAGAGATTTCATTCATGTATTCGGATGGCACCATATGAAGCGTTATACGGATAGAGATGTCGCACACCAACCAATTGGGATGGTGTTGGTGAAAGAAAACTCATAGGCCCAAAAATGTTAGAGGAAATGATGGAAAAGGTGAAGGTAATCCAAAACTACATCAAAGAAGCTCAATGTAGGCAGAAGATCTATGTTGACAATCGAAGTAAGGATTTGGAATTTTAGGTAGAAGATCATGTTTTAATGAAGGTATCTATGTGGAAGGGAGTTATACATTTTGGTAAGAAGGGAAAATTGAGTCCCAGGTACATAGGACATTTCAAAATTCTAGAACGAATTGGGGCTGTTGCTTATCATTTGGAAATGCCACCAAATCTCTCCAAAGTTCACGATGTGTTCCACATATCACTATTGAGGAAATAGATGCTTGACTCAACACATGTGCTCTCCAATGAGGAATTAGAACTGGAACCTGATATTTCTTATTGCGAATAGCCTATCATGATTCTTGATATTAGAGAACAAGTGCTGAGGAACCGGACGACTCGCCTGGTAAAAGTTCTATGGAGAAACCATAAGAGGGAAGAGGAAAAGTGGGAACCCACGAAACTTATGATGAAGAACCATCTGTGTCTTTTCAGGCGGTAGTATTCTAGAAAATTAGAGGATGAAATTATATTAAACATGGTAGAATGTAACACCCCATGCTTCCATGGTACGTTTCACGTTGAATAATGCAATATCATGCATTATATGCAGCTTCGAGATTCTAACACACCACAACCAATCAAACTAGCCGTTATGAATAGTAATAACCAATTATTGAAATTTTATACATTTTATCATTCAAAATGGACTTCATTTTTGGATTTGAAATATTGAAATTATCTTAGGGTGAATTTTTGGTACTTTTCTTATTACTTTCATATTTTGATGAATACTGACAATTATTAATTTTTTATTTAAAACAACTTTTTAATTGAAATAATTAATAGTGATAAATTATGAATTTTAGTGATTTTAGAGTATAAATAGATTAATATTTTACCATTTAATCCAATTTTTATCATTGGATTTAAATTCAAATTTAAACTAGACATAACCAAGTTCCAATATTTTTATAGTTATTATCTTTTAAAAACACGCTTTTTGTTTTAACAGCGAGAATTATTTTTAAATTATTTACAGTCACTTATATGTTTTGAATTTAGAAAAATGGATTCCATATTTAAAATCAGAAGGTACAAATTGTGTAAATAGGTAACTTTTATTTTTAGACATCTGGAATAATTACTTTGGTAAATATTTTATTTACCATTGTTAAAGGGTAAATCCGGTAATTAAGGGTAAAAAATAATATTATAATAATACAAAATTACACTAAAACGTGTCCTAAATCTATTGGTTGATACATTTCCTACCATGGGAATATTTGGATCTTTTTTGGGACCCCATGGATCCACTTTTAAGTCATAATGACACTTTGTATTAATTATGTTAAAGAAAATACAAAAATGACATAAGAATATATCTTTTATAAAAACAATTTTTACATAGGGTTATATATTCTATATTTTATACTATAAATATTCATTATAAATCTAAAATTATTTCCTACATAATGGTATTTTATTAAAAAAATAAGACATTTAATAATTAAATTTATTTATGACACAATAATGATGATGTCTTTTTTCTTTATTAATGAAAGAATAAAATAATTGGAATTATTAATATTAAAATATACATAATTTGAATGTTTTGATGCCATCAAAGAATTTCATTGATTAATATGACATGTTAAAATTTATTTATTGAATTTGCTTATAATTAATAATGTTTTTAAAACATTAACAAAAATCAATTATTAAATAGTGTCAAGATTGACACAAAAGAGTTTTTAAAACAAATATTATATTATTAATTGATATTCTATTACTAAAAATCCAAGGTTTTACCAATGGAAATATATAATGATAAGTTTATAATTAGTGGACCACATGGGGGTTGCTTGGAAGTATATAGTATGTTTATTAACAATGTAATATAAATATACAAAGTGACATTGTAAATGTCAAACTATTTAACCTAAAGTTTAATATAAATGATAAGGTTAATATAGTAACCCATACCTATCTAAAATCTATTAGATGAAATGATTTCGACCCATCCCCACCTTAGACTTTGGATAATCCACGCTGTAGCCATTAGATACAGAATATGAATTTATTATAAATTAATACTTTATGTTTTTTCTAAAGATCCCCTCCTCCCCCTTATAAAATGACACCACTTCTAACCACTTATTCATAACTAAAAAGCCTTTTGGATTGGCTAAACCCAGACCAATTATCCTCTAAACAACCCTCAAATCAACATATAGGCCTTCCATTAGTCAGAAATCCATCCTATGGAGCCCTTTTGATCAAATCCAAAGGAAGAACCCGAAGAAAAGCTACTGTTTTCACTACCATCTTTCAAGTTCCTTTCTTCTTGAACTTCTTCATTATTTGTTAATTACATTCTAAAATAATATCATTAGTATGTTCTATATACTTTAATGTTATTATAAATATGTTACAACCATATTCAGTATTCTATCCATCCATTGAATGACATGTCACCATACGTGCATACGTACGGCTTACCGTCTCCACGTCGTGGTGTAATTTCTATTCAAAACATTAATATTTGGATGGGTATGATAATGATGTGTAATCGAAGTAAATAATAAATATAACATTATAATTATTATGTATATCTGATATACCATAAAATTAAATATTATTTTAATATCAAAATAATGATATTGTCGCTTGTGCGTAAGTACGGACTACCGTCTCCACGAATGCGATGTGATTCATTACCCATCATATACATGCAAGTCTAATTATCATTTGATGATTAAAAATAATATTTTAGGAACAAATATTATTCTGTATATGAATAAGATACAAACTATCCATAACAAACACATCTTATGTAACAAAACATATAAAATAAATGTATAAGGCCCTAGCCTTAAACCTTACTTAATCTTGAGTTATTACAAGACTACACCATGAGGATCTTTTCCGGTTTAGAGTTTTAGAGAATTAGAACATAAAACTTGAATTACATTCCACATTTAAAAAAAGTGGTTACATAAAAGATAATATTCATTTTTCCCATCAATGAAAACATATTTAAAATAAAACATGGATTCTTTCTTGACACTTCCTTGACACTATCATCATATCATGTACTTTTCCCTTGACCTGTGAAAAACATTTCAAAAACATGGGATGAGCATAAAAATCTCAGCAAGGGCTATAAAAATATGGAATGGAAACATGAGTATATATACACATAAGAATGAAATTATACTTTACCAATAAAACATAAGCACTTTAACATACCTCATCAAATCAGGAATAAATCTTAGAAATCATAAGACATAAAGGTAACTTGAGGCATTCATAACATTCTTACGTAAGGAGTAACCCTCTTGGTTAAATTAAGAATACCCATCATAGTATATTCCCTAAATCACTTCGGAGAAACATTAACGTTTCACTCCTTCACATTACCCAATGCATTGGAGAGCTATATTGGGCTCACCCGCCCTTAGTTTATCACGGAACCACCCGTCTTCATAACAATGCCCAAGAACCATAACACAATCGTATCACATAAAACATGCATAAAGGAAAAATAACATTTACACCTTTCAATCACAAGATATCAATACAACACAGTGATATAAAAACGTTATGAAAACCATTTTCAATACCAAAATAAAAGAAAAGTAAAACATCGTATTTATTTTTCATTAAAAAAAATGTATGGCTTGTAGAGGAAGCCGAAACTCAAATAATGGTCACGATGGCAGAGAAGTCATTGTCGCCACATACGTATGACAAAAAAAATCCCTTTTGTCATTTTGTAAAACGCTTCGTAAAAAAATAGATTCATTTTGGATAGACATAAAAGTCAAAGGGGTTTATACACCGTATAAAATAAAGTTTTGTATAAAACAGAATATGCCTCAATGAAAAAAATTGAGACGAAGTCCCATACCTCGGGTCTGAATTGACTCAATCGTTCTTTAACCTCCTGAATAATAAACTTGAGATAATTTATACATTCTTAAGAACCTTTTTAAAGTTCATTATTCCTTTTATATCACTCATTACCATGTCATGAACACTATGTAATTATTTAAGTTATTAACGGTCGTTTTAACAATCAGTGGTACTTGAGTAAAAAATATTCTCTTTATAATTACAAGTTTTTCATGTATCCATTGTATCCACAGTTATACTCATGATTTAGATATCATATATATCATATATATCCATTATATACATGCATTTATAAGATTATATTATGTTTTGAGGTAAGAAATGAAATGCACCGTTCATGGAGATGGTAAGTCGTACGTACAGATGAATGCTGCTTTCATTTCTATTGTTTATTTTATGGAATTGAATCATAATTATATAATGGTATAGTATTATTCCAGTATAATATCATATATAAAATCATTAATTACATCCTTTATACATCCCACATATGGCATTAACGAATCAAATCACTTTGAGGGGGCGGTAGTCCGCACTTCCTTAAATGAAGACATCGCGTTTACCCATAATGGAAACCATAAAGGTATGCCCAAAATGAAAAATACAGAAGCTTAAGGAAAACATAAACTTATTATATATCATATATAAATATAGTGTCATCTTAATTTCCACCTTTGAAGGTGTTAAAATAATTTTGAGCAATTATCGTTTCGGGAGGCAGAAATTCGCCATCCACGGAAACAGTATGTTCTTTAACCATTCGATGTATGTGTGTGTAATTTTAGCCCGAATACTTCTTATAACAACATCCTAGTATATGGAAGATACTGTATTTGTAACAAAATAAATGCATAAAAAGAGTTTAGGGGGTTGGAGAAGCAAAATAAAACAAAAGTACTCAAGTGAATACATTACCTTAAAATCGGGTAACTCCCTTTGGTTTGAGCTCATAGGCTTCCTTGAGAAGACTTATTCCAAAATTGAGGCTTCAAGGAGTAATAGGGGGATGTGGAGAGACAAAATGGTCAGGGGTTGGCCGAGCCAAAGGCTTTGGATGTGTTGGTAAAGTAGTAGAGGTGGGGGCCTTATATAAGAGGAGAGGTGGGGCACTCTTGGAAAGTAAAGAAAAGTTACTTTATTTTAAAATGAGATTCGGATTTAAGAAGTCCTAAATTGATATAATTCTAGGATAAGGTGATAAGGGTTAGATATATACCCATACAATAGGTTTTTGACATGTGTAGGTCATAAATTTTACATTATCTTTTCATTTTATGTAAATCCTTTATTAATGAGGTAATCACTGCATCATCATGATGTTATAAATTTTTATATATATATAATGTCTAAAAATTATCAAAAAACTATCATGATGTAGGAAATATTTTTATATTTCTAATGAATATTTATATCCAAAATTCATACTTGTATAACCCCATGTAATAATTGTTTTAGTAAAACATCTCATGTTTGTGTCATTTTTACTTTAACATTAAATAAAAAGTTATTTATCTCAATTCCCAACCAAATTGGATCCATGGGGTCCCCAAGTTGACCCATGGATTTTATTGTTCAGCCATGAAACATACAATGAGGGTAGGACATGTTTCAAGATCATCTCATATTATTAAAACATTATTTTTTCCTTAAACTACACTAATTACCTCTAATCGCGATTAAAATCATAAAAGTTACTATTCACTGAAAAATTATTTTAATCCCATTGAACCACATTTTACATCTTAATGACAACCATGTATGCCGGATTTTTGAAATTAAAAACACAGAGGTGGCAAAGATTCATTTAAACGAAAAATCAGTTTCTTTAACTACCACTTAGTGGTTTCACTATTCATCAAAAGTTGATGTTTTCCAGAAAAAAAACAAAACTTCACCCTAAGATATATTTGATATTCTGAATTCAAAAATTATTTCTATTTTACAAAATCCAAAACATATAAGTTTCATTAATTAATTTAATAATTAATTCCCACTATCAGAACAAATAGCGTGTTTTTATGAAACAATAAGTATCAAAAGATTGACAGTAGATTAAGTCCAATTTCAAAGAGAAATTAATTCCAACGACCACTATTGGATTAAATGGTAAAAATATATTCTAATTTCACTTTAAAACCAATTCAAAATACAATCTAATCATATAAATAAATTAGATTAAAAAGCAGTTTTGATGTAAAATGCAGTATTTTTTCACTATTCATTAAAAAATGAACATTGTCAGAAAAATACCAAAAATTTACAGAAAGTAAATTTTGATATCCCAATCATAAAGAATAAGTTTATTTTGACATATAGAGCTTATAATATTGTCAAAATATAGATTTAAAATATGGTTTTCCATCAAAAGGTAGTAAAACAATCTTTTAAAAATATTAGTGTATTCCATGCTTAAGATTGGATTTATTCTCTTTTTAAGCCTCTAAAACACTATCTAATTCATTAATAGGCATAGATAAAAATATCTATTATTCATTACTTTCTTGGTATGTTACATCCTTCCCCCCTTTAGAAAATTGCGTCCCCGCAATTTATTTACTTATCGAATAAGTGGGGGTATTTAGCCCTCATTGCATTTTCATATTCCCATGTTGCCTCTTCAATCATGTGGTTTTTACACAAAACCTTTACCTAATGAATCACATTATTCCGTAACACCTGCTCCCTGTGGTTGAGAATCTGGACCGGTTTTTCCTCATAAGATAGGTTCTCTCTCAGCTGAACTACCTCTGGACTCAAAAAATGAGATGGATCTAGAATATACTTTCTCAACATCGAAACATGAAGAAAATTGTGTACCTGAGTTAAACTCGGAGATAAAGCCACTCGGTAAGAAACTGATCCAACTATCTCCGGAATTTCATATGGTCCAATGATCCATGGACTCATCTTTTCTTTCATACCAAATCGCATCACACTTTTCCATGGTGATACTTTGAGAAAAACATGATCACCTACCTCAAAAGATAGATCCTTCCTCCTGTTGTCTGCATAACTCTTCTGCATACTCTGAGCTGTTCTCATGTGTTTTTGAATCAACTGAACTTTTTCTACCATCTCATCAACCAATTCTAGTCCTATAAACTTCCTTTCATCCACTTCATCCCAGAAATCTGGAGTTCGACACCGCTTCCCATATAATCCCTGAAATGGTTCCATTTGTATACTGGATTGAAAACTGTTATTATATGAAAACTCAACCAAAGAATGATGTTGGTCGCAACTCCCCTGATAATCTATTGAACAAGGTCGTAGCATATCCTCCATGGTCTGAATTGTTCGTTCTAACTAACCATCTGATTGGGGATGAAAAGCTGTACTAAAATTTAATTCAGTACCAAATGACTTTTGAAGGAACTTCCAAAAGATAGATGTATACCTGGGATCACGATTGGATACAATCGATAGAGTAACTCCATGAAACCTGACTATCTCTTTAGGGTACAATAGAGAAAGTTGATCTAGAGAGAAAGTATCATGAATAGGAAGGAAATGAGTAGATTTAGTCAAGCGATCAACAATAACTCAGATTGCATTATTACCTCGAGATGTCTTCGGTAATCCCACAAAAATGTCCATGGATATATTCTACCATTTCCACTCTGGAACTGGTAGAGGATAAAGCACCCCTTTCTGTAACTGCCACTCTACTTTAACTTGCGGACAAGTCAAACACTTCAAAGTAAAATTAGCAATATCTCTTTTCATTCCATCCCACCAGTAATACTCCCGCAGATCTCTGTACATCTTAGTACTGCAAGGATGAACTGAAAGCGGAGAACTATAAGATTCACATAACAACTCTCTCTTCAACTGTGAATCACAAGGCACACACAATATCTTCCCAAATCTCAATACACAATCACTATCAATGTTAAATTCAGGCAACATAGCTTTCGGAACCGGCACTACCTTTTTCTGCAACTCACTGTCATGCTTCTGTGCTTGCTTGATTCTGTCTGATAGAGAAGATTTCACTGATACCTGGAATAAAACAGAAGGAAATCCTGCACCAACAACTTCTAAGCCAAAGTTTATCAAATCCTTAACCATAGGATCACGTTCCAAATGCAACATTGTTAATGAAGCATTACTTTTTCGACTCAAAGCATTAGCCACTTTATTTGCATTTCCCGGATGGTAATGAATTGTACAATCATAATCCTTGATTAATTCTAGCCATCTTCTCTGTCTCATGTTCAATTCTTTCTGAGTGATTATAAACTTTAAACTTTTGTGATCATTATATATTTCACACTTTACTCAATATAAATGATGCCTCCAAATTTTTAAAGTGAAAACAACAGCAGCTAATTCCAAATCATGTGTAGGGTAATTTACCTCATGAGTTTTCAACTGACGTGGTGCATAAGCAATTACCTGATCATTATGCATAAGGACACAACCAAGTCTTTTCAATGAAGCATCACTGTAGATAACAAACTCACCATTCCTGGAAGTAAGTGCCAAAACTGGAGCATTCACCAATATTCTTTTCTATTCCTGAAAGCAATCATCACATTCTTTTGTCCAGATAAACTTAACACCTTTTTGAGCTAGTTTAGTCATTGGAATAGATAACCATGAAAAATTTCTAACAAACCTTCGGTAATATCCTGCCAAACCAAGGAAACTACGAATCTTAGTTACATTTGTGGGTCTTGGCCATTCTTCAAAAACCATTGTTTTTGCAGGATCAACAATTATCCCACACTTAGAAACAATATGACCATGGAAAGAATTTTTTGGCAACCAAAACTTACACTTGCTGAATTTCCCATACAATTTCTTTTCTTTCAAGGTTTGAAAAATAACCCTTAAATGTCTTTCATGCTCTTCATTACTTTTAGAAAACACCAAAATATCATCAATGAAAACAACCAAAAACTTATCCAAGAACTCATGGAAAATTCTATTCATTAAGTCCACGAATACAGTAGGTGCATTGGTTAGCACAAAAAGGAATTACTACAAATTCATAATGGCCATATCTTGTACGAAACGTATTCTTCGTAACATCTGCTTCCATTACCTTCAACTGATGTTACCCCGATCTCAGGTCAATCTTTGAAAAATACTGAGCTCCCTGGAGCTGATCAAACAAATCATTGATATGAGGCAAAGGATATTTGTTCTTAACAGTGATGTTATTCGAGGCTCTATAATCAATGAAAAGTCTCATTGAACCATCTTTATTTTTAACAAATAAAACAGGATCACCCCATGGTGATGTGCTAGGTCAAATGATACCTTTCTCTAATAAGTCTTGAAATTGATCCTTCAACCATAAAAGTTCAATTTGAGCCATTCGATAAGGGGGTTTTGAAATTCGCTTAGCATCAGGAACTAAGTCGACAAAAAATTCAACTTCCCGATATGGTATTATTCCATGTAACCCATCAGGAAAAACATCAGGATACTCATTTACCACTGGCACATCATTAATCTAAATAGTTCCTTTGTTTTCAATGATGTGTGCAAGGTAACATTCATTTCCATCTTTTACAAGTTTCTTGGCCTCTTGATAAGTTATCAAGAGTAATGGTTCATTATTGTACACAAACTATATGTATTTCTGAAAAGAAACTTCTTTAGCTCTACAGTCAATATTAGCATGGTAAATAGAGAGCCAATCCATACCCAGGATAACATCAAACTCTACTAGAGGTAAATCAATAAGGTTCCCAAGTAGGTTCTTTCCACGGATAAGGATAGGAAGATTATTATAAATTCTTTTTGCCTCAACATTTCCCCCAGGTGTTTTTACCACAAGTTCAGGAGTCATTTCTTGAGATGGTATTCCCATTTTACTAGAAAAGGTTTTAGAGATGAAAGAATGTGTAGACCCCAAATCAAAAAACACACTGGAATAATCTGAAAAAACAAACAAAGTAAATGATACAACTTTATTTTATGGACCGAGATCTGCTGAAGTAGTTGAGAAGGATTTCACCACCCCTTTCTGCTTGTAGTATAACTACTTCCCATCACTCGAGCTCTTTGTCAGACACTAATTTTCATAGTGACCCATCTCATTGCACTTAAAACATTTCACTAACTATAAATCAAATTTGGTCTTACCATCACCTTGATCTTTTTCAGTGCAATCACTAGCATTATGTCCCATCTTACCACATCGGTAGCACTTTCCAAAATTCAGAAGACATTCCCCAGCATGCCTTTTACCACATTTATCACAAACTGGAAACTCAGTTTTCTTACCATCATACTTTTTTGAAGAATTCTTTCCTTTCTCCTGCCACCTAGGTCTCTTGTTCTGTTGGATGTTATAGAACACTTGATCATCGAAAAATTCCATTTCGACCTTCTCAGCACATCGAACAAGATTTTCATAACTTTTAAACTCACGAGAAGCTAAAGACCTTCAATATTTTGGCATTAATAATGAGTAAAAATGATTTATTTTACTATCAAGGTCTCGGATAAAATTTGGAGCATACCTTGCCAATCGAGTGAACCTTTCTTCGTAGGCAGCCACTGAGGCTTCATCTTGCCCCAATTCCAAGAATTGCTTTTCCATCCTAAGTCGAACAACCGTAGGAAAATACTTCTCATGAATCATAACATTAAACTCATCCTAGTCGAGAGCATCAATATCATCAGCGTCCCTAATATTTTAACCATCAACCACCACTAATCTGCTTCACCCTCCAAACGGTAAATAGCAAGACTAACCTTTTGATTGTATGAAGACCCCATGACATCGAAAATCTTCTCCAGTGCTTTAATCCACCCTTCAGATAGCATAGGGTCAGATGATCCACTAAATTATGGGGGATGTTGCCTCATGAAATGTTCCACCACTGACATGTTCCTCTATGGTTGATCTGGCTGATCTCGTGCATGGATACCACCGCCATTTATCGCTTGAGTCAGCTGCGCCATTACTGCAAAAAACTATTCAGTTCCAATTCTGACCATCTCAGGATGTTGATTAGGAAGGTTATTTCCTTCTGTATGCCTTCCTAGCACTACTTCCCTGTTTCCTCTGTGGAAAACCATTCTGAACAAACATGACTTAGATGAAGCAACATGGTATTCTTCAAATGCATTATCATTTCAATTTGACCATAAAAAAATAATTTTGGATAATCATTTAATAGAATTCTAAATCCTAAAGTTATCTAAACCGACCTCTGATACCAACTATAAGGCCCCAGCCTTAAACCTTACTTAATCTTGAGTTATTACAAGACTACACCTTGAGGATATTTTTAGGTTTAGAGTTATAGATAATTATAACATAAAACATTCATTACCTTCCACATTTAAACAAATTGGTTACATAAAAGATAGTATTAATTTTTCCCATCAGTGGAAACATATTTAAAATAAAACATGGATTCTTTCTTGACACTTCCTTGACACTATCATCATATCATGTACCTTTTCCTTGACCCGTGAAAAACATTTCAAAAACATGGGATGAGCATAAAAAGCTCAGTAAGGGATATAAAAATATGGAAAGGAAACATGGGTACATATACACATAAGAATGAAATCATACTTTACCCATAAAACACATGCACTTTAACATACCTCATCAAATAATGAATAAATCATAGAAATCACAGGACATAAAAATAACTTGAGGCATTGATGACATTCTTACGTAGGGAGTAACCCTCTTGGTTATGTTTGGAATACCCATCACAGTATATTCCCTAAATCTCTTTGAAGAAACCTTAACATTTCACTCCTTCACGTTACCCAATGCATTGGAGAGCTATATCAGGCTCACCCGCCCTTAGTTTATCATGGAACCACCCGTCATCATAACAATTCCCAAGAACCATAACATAATCGTATCACATAAAACATGCATAAAGGAAACATAACATTTCCACCTTTCAATCACAAGATATCAATACAACACATTGATATAAAAACATTATGAAAACCATTTTCAATACCAAAATAAAATAAAAGTAAAACATGGTATTTATTTTTCTTTAAAAAAATGGTATGGCTTGTAGAGGAAGCCGAAACTCAAATAATGGTCACGGCGGCGGAGAAGTCGTTGTCCCCGCATACGTATGAAAAAAACATTCCCTTTTGTCATTTTTTAAAACTCTTCGTATAAACAAAATATTCCTTTTGGATAGACGTAAAACAGAAAGGTGTTTATACACCGTATAAAATAATGATGTGTATAAAACAAAATATGCCTCAATGAAAGGAGATTAAGACGAAGTCCCATACCTCGGGTCTGACTTGACTCGATCGTTCTTTAACCTCCTGAATAATAAAATTGATTTAATTAATACTTGCTTATGAACCTTTTTCAAGTTCATTATTCCTTTTATATCACTTATTATCATGTCATGAACACTATGTAATTATTTAAGTTATTAAAGGTCATTTTAATGATCATTGGTACTTGAGTCAAAAGTATGATCTTTATAATTACAAGTTGTTCATGTATCCATTATATCCAGAGTTATACTCATGATGTAGATATCATATATACAATATATATCCATTATATACATGAATTTTTGATATTACATAACGTTTAGAGGTAAGAAATGAAATGCACCGTTCATGGAGACGGTAAGTCGTACGTACGCATGAACGCTGCTTTAATTTCTATTTCGTATTTTATGGAGTGGAACCATAATGATATAATGGTATATTATAATCCCAGTATAATATCATATATAAAATCATTAATTAAATACTTTATACGTCCCACATATGGTATTAACGAATCAAATCAATATGAGTGGGTGGTAGTCCACACTTCCTTAAATGAAGATATCGCGTTTACCCATAATGGAAACCATAAAGGTGTGCCCAAAATGAAAAATACATAAGCTTAAGGAAAACATAAACATATTATATATCATATATAAATATAGTGTCATCTTAATGGCCACCTTTGAAGGTGTTAAAATAATGAGGAACAATCATCGTTTCGGGAGGCAGAAATTCTCCATCCACGAAAACGGTATGTTCTTTAACCATTAGATGTAGGTGTGTGTAAGTGTATCTCAAATACTTCTTATAACAAAATCCTAGTATATTTATGAAACTATAGTTTTTACAAAATAAATTAATAAAAAGATTTTAGGGGGTTGGAGAAGCAAAATGAAACAAAAGGACTCAAGTGAAGACATTACCTTAAAATCGGGTAACTCCCTTTGGTATGATCTCAAAGGCTCCGTTGGGAAGACTTCTGCCCAAAGTGAGCCTTCAAGGAGTAATAGAGGGATGTGGAGAGGCAACATGGGCAGGTTTAGGCCGAGACAAAGGCTTTGGAAGTGTGGGTAAAGAGGTAGAGGTGGGGGCCTTATATAAGAGGAGAGGAGGGGCAGTCTTGGAAAGTAAAGAAAAGGTACTTTATTTTAAAATGAGATTAGGATTTAAGAGGTCCCACATTAATATAATTCGAGGATAAGGTGATAAGGGTTCTAAATATACCCATCCAATAGGTTTTGGACATGTTTAGGTCATATATTTTAGATTATGTTTTTATTTTATTAAAATCCTTTATTAATGAAGTGACCACTGCATCATCATGATGTCATAAATAATTTAATATATTTAATGTCTAAAAATTATAAAAAAAAATTAATGATTTAGGAAATCTTTTTATATTTCTAATGAATATTTATTGTAACAAATATCACTTGTATAACCCCATCTAAAATTGTTTTATTAAAACATCTCATGTTTGTGTCATTTTTACTTTAACATTAAATAAAAAGTTATATATGTAATTTCCCAACCAAAGTGGCTCCATGGGGTCCCCAAGTTGACCCATGGATTTTCTTGGTCGGACATGACACATCCAATGAGGGTAGGACATTTATCGAGCTCATCTCATATTATTAAAACATTATTTTTACCTTAAACTACACTAATTACCTCTAATCGTGATTAAAATCATATTAGTTACTATTCACCAAAAAATTATTTTAATCCCATTGAACAACATTTTACTTATTAATGACAACCATTTATGATGGATTTTTGAAATTCAAAAAACAGAGGTGGCATAGATTCATTTAAACAAAAAATCTATTTCATTAACTACCACTTAGTGGTTTCACAATTCATCAAAAAATTGAAGTTTTCCAGAAAAAAACCAAAACATCACCCAAAGGTATATTTGATATTCCAAATTCAAAAATGATGTCTATTTTACAAAATTCAAAACATATAAGTTTCATTAATTAATTTAATAATTAATTCCCGCTTTCTGAGCAAATAACGTGTTTTTATGTAACAATAAGTATCAAAAGATTGACACTAGTTTAAGTCCAATTTCAAAGTGAAATTAATTCCAACGACCACTATTAGATTATATGGTACAAATATTTTCTAATTTAACTTTAAGACCAATTCACAAGATAATCTAATCATATAAATAAATTAGATTAAAAAGCAGTTTTGATGTAAAATGCAGTATTTTTTTCACTATTCATTAAAAAATGAACATTGTCAGAAAAAAACCAAAAATTTACACAAAGTAAATTTTGATATCCCAATCATAAAGAATAAGTTTATTTTGACATATAGAGCTTATAAAATTGTCAAAATATAGATTTAAATGATGGTTTTCCATCAAAAGGTAGAAAAACAATCTTTTAAAAATATTAGTGTATTCCATGCTTAAGATTGGATTTATTCTCCTTTTGAGCCTCTAAAACACTATCTAATTCATTAATAGACATAGATAAAAATATCTATTATTCATTACTTACTTGGGATGTTACAAAACGATAAGTGGACACCCAAAATGAAGATAATACTAAAATATTATTAACAAAGAAATATTAGAAAATCGTATATGATATCATATTTATGTATATGATTATTGTATAATTTAATAACAATGATTTAACTATTATACATGATTTTATCTTACCCTCTTCCAAGTAAAAGTACAAGTGAAGGGTTTATTTTACAATCTTATCAGTATCCCATGTTTTTTATACGTAATTATCTATTGGGACTTCTTTATCAACCACATCAATGTTTCTTAAAAATGCATTTCAAAACATCCTTACTATTTTATAGACTATGGGATAAAGTCATCAATACCCCTATTGACTATTTATAAGATGTTTATAATGGAATATTTCTGTCATTTTCCAAACAATTTCATTTTTAACATTTTTGACAAAATTAAGGTAATAATGTCTTTTTTTAACTTATACGGCGGGTGAAACTATTTTCTACCATTATAAACTTGTAGAATCTATCCTTATAATCTTATAAGAATATTTTAAAAGTAAATCTTTTATTTTATAATTATGTGACTCATAAATTATTTTCAAAATATAACGAGATATTTCTCTAAAAAGGGTTTTGATTACATCTATGTAATCATCCATTGATAGATTTTAAGTTTATATGGAGTTGATTTATTATGATACAAAACATCCATTTTGTAATGAAGGTTTTGTGATATGTTTGACTGTGGATGTGCTATTTTTATACCATTCATGATTTATAGTTAATGTATTGACATTTCATATGCTAGTTTTAATACGAATGTTTATGATATATTTAAACCTTTTCATATGAGGAATGTATTAGATTTAGTAAGTGATTGGCAGAGCCCGCTATAGCTCCTCAATGCATCAGTATGTATGATGAGACAACTAGATGTGGAATTGTCATATCCCCTCTCCCAATTTAATTTTTGGTTTTGGCCAAGGCCTTAATCATTTTTAGATGTCTTGGATGAGGCCTTAAAAAATGTTTCAGAATGTCCCGCATTATACATTCTATATTTATGGAAAAAATATTGGTGGTTTGTGTGGTAATTAAACTAGTAGAATACCCATGGTTATGTTTTATTATGGCAATATTTACTCATCTCATATTATTTCCATAAAACTATTAATGTTTGTTATTGGTAAATGCATGTGTTTTCAATTATTTACCATGTTTAATATTTATGTCATTTTCCTCTATATTACATACCTTTACTGAGCATTTGAGCTCCCCCTTTCTTTTGTTTCATTTTCCTAGGATATGAAGAATTTAGTTATAAGTGACCAAAAAGTATAATATAGGAGGCTCAGTTGTTTCTAATGAAATATATTTGTGTTGTATTTCATTTCAAGTTTTAAAGTTGAACATATGTATGAATATTGTTTCCAATAATACTTAACTCATCGGTTTTTCGAGAAATTATTTCCTTATCATCATTCCAATGTTATGTAATAATGCACCGACTCTAGGTAACTAGGGTTGGGGCATTACAAGAACCATGTAAAGGGATTAATTCACTTGAAACATTACAAAAGGATGGGAACTAAAATTTTCATAGGGATTAATTGAATAAAATGAAAAATGAAATTCAAAACTAATGGAGGGGATAAGTGTGACCAAATTATTGTGATTAATTTAATACATTGTGAATATAATTTCATTCCCTTTATCTATTTTCCTTATTATTTTTTGCAGATTATCATCCACATTTGTACATGGATTGTTAAACTTGTTAGAATAATGGAAATACACAATGCAATTGAAACACTAACGTGTGGGAGGTGATTTCTATGGCGCATATACATTGTTCACTTCATTAGCTAACAGATTTCCATTGTATTGATATTCAACAATTGTATGACCTTCCTTTCCACTCATAAAACATTTACATGTCACGTTATGATAAATACCTCCATGTCTATTCCCACACTATGTTCATAAGGGAAATATTGTTTTTATTTCTATCTAGATGTTAGATTTTTCATTTGTACTCCATCTAAATTTACTTGTCCACAACATGATAATTATATGCAATTCAAACATCTATTTTCACCTTGATATAAAATCAAACAACTCCCTTATAGATTTTCAAGTCTTTTATAGAAAACACAATATTGCGGACTAGGATTTTGGTCCCCAAATAAACGATCATTATTCACATCATGTTGAATTATAATATATGATGCATATTTAATAGTCCCTATAAAATTTGATTCATATGAACCATATGATTCATAATCCTTATACTTAGGCTCTAGGAATTATTTTCAGTCTTTGATTGATAAACATGAGGAAATCTATTATTGAATAATAATTTATTGAACTCATCTGAGTCTATGGATTCAACATCATCTTCCTTTATCATAATCTGGATTCTGGTCTACCACATGTAGGTTGAATATTATATAATATAAACACTCAGAAGTAATTTCTCATGTTTATAACACCGAACTATGGAGAATATATTTTTTATGGAACAGATCCATTAATTTAAAAAGAGTGGATTATGAGACCAGTAGAAAGAAGTCGAATGATTCCACAGGATGGTCTGAACAGAATATTGTTCCATCCATTGATAATTTTTATTCTAATCAAGATTCATCTATTGAGAATTTTGGGTGATCATTAAAATATGGTTTTCCCTTCCAACAACTATATCATTCAGTTTATCATGTGGAGAATCATTTCATTTTCTATTTAATTTTCCATTAACATGGTTCCTTTGTGTTCAATCTATTTAATAAACTCAAAAATCATTGAGTTAGAAAAAATAATCATAGTAGGGGAAAATATAATCAGGAAAAAAAATTATAGGATTTGAAAATCATGGATCATTCTACTATAATCTATAACACCTCATATTTATCCATGGTTATTCAATTAAATATTTTAATTAACTCTTTAATTATTATTCATAAATAGTTTCTAAATTCCATGTTCATATCTAATGGTATTTTCAAACCAAGTGGGAATCAAAACCCATTTTCATGCTCCATGGTACACATGAGTCAGGACTGATGAACCATTTCTGCATTTTTACCTCAATATACATATTTTCATGATAAAAATTCACATTTAGAATATAGTAATTGATGTATTTCATAGAAACCAATCACTATATCTTTACCAGAATTCCAACACATTATACAATAATTTTCAATATTATTATACATTTCATTATAGAAACAACTTGAAATATAATTACAAATATCCCTAGTGATCTCACTATAATTTTCTTATCCTAGTTTCCAAAGGTTGTCTAAAAATTTACTTTTATGGAACCTATTGCAACCCAGTTTTAACTTACATGTATATTAAATCATTTTAGATATATATTCTTTATATTATGAAATTTCAGGTCCTGGTACAATAATAGTTTTTTTGTTCAGAAGCATGGAAAAATATTTTCTAACTTCATGAATGATCAATAATGTTTCCCAAAATGATCACACTCTTTCATAATTCTTTTTTAAAAAGTATATTATATGATATTGAAAAAAAAACATATGAAATGGGTGATCTAAGATGCTTTGTATGGTTAAATGAAGATGAAATATGGGAATAACATGAGAATAAGGGTATGTGAACATTGAGAATAACATTTTATGATCATATACTAGATATCATAGATTATATACATCAATAATCTCATAAATATTAGATTTTCAAAGAACATGAATCGTTATGGAATGAAAAGAATAACCAATGAAAACTAATATAAGTTAAATAACTAGAATTTGTGGAATAAAAATATGCATAGAAAATCCAATGTCAAAGATAAATACCAAGATCATAATAACAAATTTGGTTTTTTATAATAACCTATTTAACTATGTCAATCATGGGATTCTCTCCTATGTGCATGTTTTTTGAGAAAGGTATTACCTCCAGTGTATACTCTTTTTTAGGCATCCTATTTCTCCTAGTATACCCCCTTGTTTTGGTCATGAGACAACCTCTTGTGTACCCTCTACTTTAGAACAAAATAATCCCACTTTTTTGGTAGTGGGTTTCCCTCACATGTACCCTCATTAGATCAAAAATAATTTCTTATTACCCATTTCATTGGATGGAGATATTGGTCCTATGCTCACATTATGAAGTCATACATGAATCCATGATATGGTAACAAATAAAATCATCATATCCTGACCCATGAAATAAATTGTATATCATTAATGTTTAATGATATCATAATATATAGAGAAGGGATATGTTTAATAATAATTTCATCAATTAATAACCTGTAAAAAGAATTATATTTCAAAATAATATAAACTATTGAATTGAAAAGGGTATTAAAATCTCATTATATAAAAAAAATTTAACAATGAATTTGAATGGTATTTTTAATCTATAAAAATGTATATAATCTTTTACAAAGGAGTATTTTGAATGATAAAATTGAGAATTTATAAACGGAAAATTTTTTTAATAAAAATTTATTTTCATAACACCACATCAAAAAACAATTTCTTATAATGATGGTTTTATAATTTCATTTAAAATATTTCATATGGAAAATATCATTTAATCTTTAAATATTTATTTTTTTAACAAATAGAACATTGAAAAACCTTTTCCATAAAAACACATTGAAAAAATTAACTATTGAAATAATTTTTGAAATCCTCTTCATGAAAATATTTATAAATACTTATAACAAAAACCTGAAATCATTGAAAACCCTTTATTTGAAAATATTAATTTTTAAAACATATAAAAGGTGTTTGGAAAATCACATAAAATGATTTTAAAACAACAGAAATTTGTGAATACCTTATTATATGAATGGCTCTTCCAAATAAACATTTTTCTTGAATATTATTGAAAAATTTCACTATAAATAAATGTAGAATATTACAAAGGATTCTTCTTGGAAAATATTTTCCTGATGGAGGGTAAGTCTTTACATTCCAAACATTCTATCTATAAAAAATATTAGAAAAATTCATTAATTGAAAAAAGGGTATTTCTTTTAAAACTCATTTGAAAAAAAAGTTATCAATTGTGAAAATTTCAAAAATAAACATGGGATAATATTGAAACCTAGTTAGAAAACACATTATTGAATGGAGACATATTTTAAACTGAATGGAGACATTATGTTAGATTAAAAAACCCAATCTTATTTCTGTTAAGAAAGAATGATTAGAAAAATTATTCTAATACATGATGATATCATGGAAACCCATAAAATAATAAAAATTGTGAGTTTTCTTCATAGTTGTATCATAATGGTTCATCAAATAAAGCACAATCATATAAAATCTTGATATGTAATAAGATTGTAGAAATAAAATGTTACCACCTTGGTAACATTAAATTGTAATAATGTTGAAATAATAAAATTTTATGAAGCTCAAAATATCATATGATTAAGTATATTCATTATATAACATATCAAATCTGTGTATATGCATATAATTAAAAAATATTGGTGCATAACATGACTTTGGTCTCAATTATGGATAGTTGAGACAAAATTACATTACTATTTCATTATTTTTTAACCATAAACACCATGATAGAAATATTGTCACATAGATATTTAAGTAAAAATATTTTTGTATATGAATCATATGTTACCTAATTTAGTAATATAAACTCCTTAAAAATGAAATGAGTGGTGAATAAGCCTTGAATCTGATGGAAATAAAAAGTGAGTAGAAATTCCATTTGATTTGGTTTTCAATTTGTATGTACAAGTTCAAAACCCATCTAAAAATAATATTAGTATTTTATATATATTATATTTAAAAATATTATAATATATAATAACATATTTTTTATGATTGTATATTACCCTTTATTAACACCTTTATGTTAATGTTACATTTCTGGTGATATCCATATTTTTTTCAATATGTTTTGAATGTTTATTCTTGAAATTTTTACTTAGATCATAATTAATATATATAATTAATTTAAAAATTGATTTAAATATAACACATATTCATTTTATATGTATTTATAATAAATTATATAATATATATTTATGATATGTAATAAACATCCTATGGATATGGTATGAAATTTGTATGCATGGCCATTGTATTTGGTTTATCGTCATAAGGAATGAAAGAATGAAAATGAAATATGTGGATATGTATTTGAATATATTATAATTTCAATTGAATTATTTTTTCATATATATCATATATTTTCACTAATCATATCCTTAATAAATTCAATATCAGTTGTGAATGAATCACATCGATTTAAGGAGGTGGTAGTGCATACTTCCCAAAACGAAATTATTACAGATATAAAAAATGGAAATCATGACCGTATATGTTATATAGTAATTAAATAAGAATAAATAGACGCTAAATATAATACATGAATTATAAAAATAATGTTTCAATCATAATTCCCAACCATGGGAGAATGTAAAGAAAAAACATTACCATTTTTTCGAGAGGTGGTAGTTCACTGTACAAAATAATGGTATGTTAGTCAACCACTAGATAGAGTATGATTGTCTGTAGTTTGATCCCATAAAATGAGAAAATACCATTATATTTATGATAGTTTTTTTAATAATACTTAAATAATAATAATTTAATTGGTGGATAGTTAAAATAATGAAACGCATCGTAAAGAAAAATTATAAATCTTTTTCTGGATTACTCCATTATCTTTTGTCAAAATTCCTACATTGATTGGATTTCCTCAAAGAGGGAGGCTTAAAATAGAATGGGATAGATGTTGGTATCTTATTTCAGTATATTTTGAGTGATCATAATTGATATATATCTGTAAACAGGAGGGAGGGGTGTGTGACTTTTTAAAGTGTATGACTTTCATTCATATAATATTTGGGACAAAGAATTCCACCCATGATTTTAAAATTATAGTTGGTTTAAATAATTGATTTATTTATATTAATATAAGAATAGAATTGAACTGTGGTAAAAATATGGATTTTGGATAGTTTTCTAGGATATATGTTAACTCAATTGTAATGTTTATTTCTTTTCTAAGCGAATTTTCCTCTTGACTGTGATAATTAATTTTAATCACATTCAACAGTATTTTTTAGTAAAAATATAAAATAATATTAATAGAAATTTTAAATTATTATTATTCAAATATTTAATCTATTTTTTCCAATTTCCAGCCATGGATGTGTAAATTTATTTACCATTAATCTTGCTAATGGGATGATAATGCTAGTTTTCAATGTAAAAATTTCCAAAACATTTCATGGTTTATATTTCTAAAAACTATTTGAAGTTTTAACCAAGGACATAAGTTGTATTAAATTATGAGTAAATGATATAATTTTTCTTTTAAATCAAATATAAATTTAATTTACCCTTATAATTTAATTAGACGAAAAAAATAGTTTTGGAATAAAATTCATTATTTTTCAATATTAATTATAACACCTAGATGTTTTTAGTAAATTTTTTCTTTAAATAATTTTTAATATTAAGTAGATATATTTTAATGAAATCAAGAGTTTAAAATAACCCTGATATTGACTTAGTACAAAATTTCAATTATATCATATTCATTAGTTTAGCAGGAATAAGTATAACTATCATCTGAAAATACATTATAAATTTATTGGATATCAAGTATTTATAAAAACTATCAGTTAGATATTTTTATTTTTGTGTGAATTAATATGGGTAATGAAATTATTTATATACATATATTTTATAAAATTTTATGATATTTAATCCAAAGCTATTTTAATCGTAGGGTGTGAATAAACCCTATTTTTTGTATGGAGACATATTTTTAAGGGAAATCATAGAACTTTGTATATAGAAGCCCATTGAAATTAATATTTTAACAAATTAATAATTTTTATATGTCCAAATAAACATGGCCTTATAAATATGGATGTTAATATATAATTTGGATGAATTTTAGATATTTTTCTGAAAACATTCATGTTTTGATGAATATTTAAAATAGACTATAATTTAATTGAAAACAACTATTTTCATTGAAGTAATTTATATGGTTAAATTATAATATTTAATGGTTTTAATGTATAAATATAATATATTTTTATAATTCAATAAAATATATATCATTATAAATAATTTTCCATTGAATTCAAATGTAAAAACATTTCAATCTTTTTGAAATGTTTTATCTTTTAAAAACATATTCTCTCCTTGCGACAAAGATATTTATTTTATTTTAATTTATGTCAATTCTATATTTTTAATTAAGAAAATTATATTCCATATTTAGAATCATAAGGTCCAAATTTTGTAAATAGGTACCTTTTTTGGACATTATGAATAATAACTTTAGATATTATTTGTATTTACAATTTTTAATGGGGAAATTTGGTAAATAATGGAAAAATTATATTATAATAATATAAAACTACAATAAAACGAGTGCTAATATAATTTGATGAGATATTTTCTGCAATTACCATCCATGGGTCAATATGGAGACCCCATGGAGCCACATGGATGTGATAACGACCTTTTAAAATTTTAATTTAATGTATTGAGAAATATAAGATAAACATTTATCACTTACTAATTTTTTTTTAATATATGGTTACATGACCTCATTATTATTCTATAAATAGTTACTAGAAATTTAGGATGATTTCCTGAATCATGGTATTATATTTAAAAAATTTATAAAGTAAATATATATATTTATTTATGACACAATGGTGATGTAGTGATTACCATATTAATGAAATATTAAAATAAATGATATTATAAATATTAAAATAAATATATTTTGAACATTTTTATGCCATCAATTTATTTTATTTCTAAATATGACATGCCATATTTCATTTAATGTAGTTTTTTTTTGAATGAATAAAATTTTTATAAAATATTTAAAAAAAATTTATAAATAGTTTCAAAATTAACATTACTGTGTTTTTAAAAACAATACTATATTATTAAATGATATAATAGTACTAAAAATCTATGATTAATCCAACTAGAATATATGATGTTAAAATTTTCATTAATTATCCATCTTTGGTTATCTCGTAAATTTATTGTATCTATATTAACCAAATATTAAAAAATACAAGAAGACATTGCAAGAGTTAATGTTATTAACTAAGGTATAAACCTAAAGGGTAAGGTTAATTTTTTCACCTAAACTTTTATAAACCTATATTAAGGATTATTTTTACCATTACTCATGTTATACTCCATGTTTATAACTTTGTACGTATTAAAATTCAAAAATAATTTTATAATATAATCATATTTCCAAACATTCATAAAGTGCCCCTTCTCCCTCTTATAAAAGGCCTCCATCTCAACCAACCTAGTAAGATCCTTCAAGCCCCATGGATTGTAGAACGTATACTCATGTACAACCCATAAATTCTTACATTACTCATTGAGGCCAAATGTTTTTGAGGAAATCCATCCTAATGAGACCTTTTTTGCAAATCAAAAATAGATACTCAAAAAAGAGATAATTCTTTTATCAGCTCTTTCCAAATTCTTTTCATCTTCTATTTCCTCCTTTTTTGTGGATTCCACAATAAAGTAATAAATATATTATCTTCTACCAGATTAGATTTTATTATAATTATTTTACAACTTTATACCATCTTTTATCCATCCAATTAATAATAATATCACCATGTGTGCAAATGTACGACTTACCATCTCTACGTTATGTGGTAATTTATTATTAATAAATAATTTATTTAAATTGGTATAATTTTGATTATAATAGATGTAAATAACGTATATAACGTGATAAATATTATTTATATTTAATATACAATCAAATTCCATATCATTTAACCATTAAGTAAATGATATTGTTGCTCATGAATACATATTACCTACCATATTCACTATATGATGCCTTTCAATCCATATGATATTAATTAAACTGTGATTATATACATTAATACAATAAAAAAATGATATATATTATTATTATATTATTATATAAATTATAAAACTATAACCAATGATTTGGAACATGAACATACCCTACAAAACCTGTATATGAACATGATGTAGTTAATATATGAAAAACGAGTGAAAATGAAATGTTACATAAAATGGATAATAATATAATCATGTATGATATCATATATATTATTATGAATATAGAACAATCTAGTAAAATTATTTAAATAATAATACAAGACGATTTGATACATACGACAGATATTAGAACTAAGGTAAGGGATACTTTTGCAATCTCATTTTTTTAGTTGAGATTGATTATAAGTATTTATTTTCTGGGGTATAATTATCACACACATCTTTGTTTCATAGTTATGTAATGTTTTTTCTATTAATATACAATTTATTATATTTAGTTATAAAATTTGTTGAATTTTTTTAAATAATATGAACGAGATATTTTGTGGTTATTCAATTTGAAGCACTTTTTGAAATTTTCAGCAAGAGTATGAGGGGAATGTTTTCTATATTTTACATCATTAAATGATTTATATGATTTCATGACACCTTATTTCCATGAATATTATTCTAAATTATTTCATCTTTATATTCATACAAATATTCTCCTTTTAAAATTGAACATCAAATGGTGAAAAGAAAAAAAATTTTAAGACGAAGGAAGTTTTCCTCCAGAATGAAATTCAAGTGTTTTAACAATGTTATTTTTCATTTATGATGATTCTCTTTAAATAGAGTTATTTTTATATCACTATTGTTACTATAAATTGATCAGGTTATTGATGGAATGGTATTTTATATGGATTATTCTATGCTGGAATGTTGTTTAAGAAAACCCAATTTATTTTTTGGGTTATGCAATGATGAATGATATATTATTTTGTAGAACATGTAAAAATGATTTCATTATGAGCTGAGTGGGACCTATTTTTTATTTCCAATGCCTTTGAAAAGATTTATATCTCATGATATAGATTTTAATGGAATATTAAGTAAAGTCGTTTAAGTAATACAAAGCTAGATTGAAATGTAAACACAGTTCAGTAATGGACTTCTTATGCAATGATGGTCTTGGATATGAGCCTGGGATAATATGGAAATTATTTTATATTCTTATGTGTATGCTACAAAACATCAGGTCTTATGTTATTAATTTTGGGATAATATATATTAATTCTTATGAATTGTAGTGACCCAAGTTTATAATATATAATACATTCTATTTTCTATTTATATTTATGAATAATATATTAATTTTTCCTTAAATGATATTATTTTTTCCAATAGATTAATCAACATGAAACAATGGGTTTATATAAAATCTTACATTTCACACAACATTGAGTATTTCCCAAATATAATATAGTAATAATAATATTATTAAAAATAGTAGTTAACGCCTAGAAATTAGGATGGAGGGAATGAATAGTATCAACGGAATGTAGAAAATATTATTTATACATGTTTAAATAATGATTAACATGTAACCATATTTTTATAAAGGGAAATACAAACCAATTTAGTATATTTGCTGTGTTTTTTTATTAAAACCTATTTAAAAATAGAATAATTCTGTTAATAAATTCATATCAGTTTTTATGGATTTTTATTGAAGGAAAAATATATGTTATGTTTTCAATGAAATGGTCTAAATACATTTTATATGTTTTCATGATATGATATAAGAAAAAATTCTAATTTTTCAGATAAAAGATGTTTTTTCTAGAAATATAGTTTTTACACCATTTGATGGAAGACCTTTTCAAATATAGTTTTTCTCATATTAATATGTTTTATTTTGAAAAAAAATATAAAATTTGGAATCAAAAATTTACTTTGGATAAATGATTAGTTCCTTTTTGATAAAGTACATTTTTAAAGATTTTTGACAAATACATAATTTTAATTCAAAACTCACTTTTCAACTAATTTATATATATTGTTATATTATCATTATTGTTTGTTATAAAGTATAAATAGATTATTTTATTATCATTTAATCCATTTTTTCATTATAATTAATTTACCATTTAAAATTAACATAGAAAAATGTAAATATTTTGATAGTTAATATTTCATAAAAACTCACTTTTTAGTTTTGACAGTTGGAATTAATATTAATCTAATTAATTCAAATTTTTTGATTTGAATTTGGAAAAATGGATTCCATATTTTAAATCATAAGGTCCAAATTTTTTGAATAGGTACATTTTATGTTTGGAAATTATGAACTGTAACGTCAGCAATTATTGTATTTTCTATGGTTAAAAGGTACATCTGGAAAATTAGGGTAAATATTAGTGTTATAATAATATTAAACTACCCTCAATCATGTCATAATACTATTATATTAGATATTTCCAAATATGGGAAACCATGTGTCAATTTTGGAACTCTATGAACCACTTCAATGTGAAAATGAAATTTTATAAAAATTAATTTAAAATAATGGCAAATATAACATAGACATGTATCTTTTACTAAAAGAATTTAAATATGGGGTTATATAACTGATATCATTGACTATAAATATAAATTATAAAGATAAAATTATTTTCTATTTCATGTTACTTAATTTATAATATTTAGACATTAATTATGTAAATTTAATTTTGACACAATGATGAAGTAATGAATGATTCATTAATAATGTATTTAAATAAAATATTTTATAAAAATTAAACTAATTTTAATTTGATTAGTTTGATGCCATACATGAATTTCTGTATGATAATTACATAATATAATTTATTTTATTACTTAGTTTCGATGTAATTAGGTTGTTAGTTTTTGTTAAAAAAGTCATGATTGAATAGTGTCTAACATTGATAGGATTCCTAACATAAAACATAAAATATTTTATTAAATGATATTAATTTATTAAAAATCTAAGAGTCATAAAAATGGTTTTGGAAAGTCCATATATGGCCTAAATTACTTTTTTTTGGTCTATTGGCATTATATGGTAATTAAATTAAACCACAATGGGTAATTAACATGATATCATAGTAAGATTAAAAAGGGTGAAATATGGTTTTAACTAAAAATATACAAATAAACCAATTTTCAAAACATTTCTAAAAATTATTGGATGATGTGTAGTTAAACAAAAATCAAATTAAATCCTAAATAAATTAGTATTGGGACATTTGTAATCGAGAATGAAATTATAATAAATTAATATTTTTAGACATTTTTAAAGTTCGCCTCAGTCATATTATAAATGGACAACACCACTACCCACTTACACACACCTATCAAGACAAATGGATAGACTAAATTCTGCTCATATAATCTCCCAACATCCCTCTTTTACTCTGAGAAGCATTACCTTTTTCATAGGTAAATTCAATAAATCCATATGGCTTACATCAAAAGAAGTTACCCGATTTATAAGTACCATCTTCTCTCAAGCTCTTTTAATTTATTTTCCATATCTAGTACCTATGATATTCATATTCATTTATTAAATAACAACTCTTGCATCATCAATTTACTAGGATGTTGTTATGAATAGGCTTCGAACTACAATTACACACACCTTCATCTAATTGATATGACTATACTATTTCTTTATACAACAGACTACTAGCTCACGAAACGATGATTGTTCAATTTTCTCTTACCACATCCAATGGGAGAAAATATTAGGGAACAATATTTATATATGATATATATTATATTTATATTGTCTCTATGATTCTTTATTTTTTAATTACTTCATTTCCTTATGCTCTCCATAATGTGTAAGAAGGATAATTTTATTTTGGGAAGTGCAAACTACTGCCCACTCAATGTGATATGACTCATTCACTCTATACATGGAACATATAAATGATGAAAATAATTAAAATATGTAATATATATAACATATATATTATACTAGAATTTTTATATACCTATTTATCATTTAGTTTTTATTTCATTAATATAACAATGAAATGAGAGTAGCTTTCATGTGTATGTAGGCTTTACCATCTCCACGAACTGTAATTTTCATTTCATATCTCCAAATGTTAAGTACTATTATAAATAAATATATATAATTTTTTTATAATATATTTATATCCATTATTCTATTTCGATTATAATGAAATTTTGACCACATTGTCAATTTGTAATTATAACAAATTCATATCTGACCTAAGTACCAAACATCGACAAAATGACACATATGAATGTGAATAATTATATGATTGTAATAGAAATGTAATATTTGGTATAAAATGAATAATAAAAATGAAACATATTATTATAAATGTATAAATTTACTTAATCTTGTTATTCAGGGAGATAATGAATGGGCATGGAATGTAATACTCAACATAATGGAATATCCTAAACCAATTTATATTCATTGGGTTAATATATTATATTTCATGAATACACTGTTCGAAGACTATGTGTGAAATAAAATTTTATATAATAGATTGTATTTAAACATTAATTAAGTATATTTAATGTGAAGACACCTAATAGATCAATTTTATAAACAAAATGATATTTTTAAGGGAAATCTTAACTCAATCTCCATTCATTGACTTAAATATCCATGTCATTGGTTTTGTTTTTTCAAGAATATTTGTGAATGAATTATGATTGGTTTAAAACTAATATTCAATAATATTGGGTGTATTTATATTTTCCATACATAATTTGGTCATTAATTTATCCTTAATATAATGATATGATCTTTCTAAGGAACCACATCTCCATAAACTTTAATTGAGGCTTTTCATGATATTGTCCACCATTAACATCATATATGGTGTATATACCACCATTTTTACATTTTATATCATGGATATATATATATTCTCATTATGTTTATATTTTCTTATGATGTTGTTACTTAATTGTTTTTATTCATCGGGTTCTCAAGTGTTACGAGATACTTTATCTAAAACATTGTTTTAAATGTTTTAAGGATTTATTCTTTTAAATCATTCTAATTAATGTCTATATATTCAAAATGTTTTTAAGAATTTATTTATATTGACATATGTGTTTTAATATATAAATTTTAAAATTTCATTATAATGTTTCATAGTGTTATTGTACAATTTTATTCAATAATCTCTTTATTAAATGTTTTATATTTTTTAGCAAAGGGATGGAATATTTCAATTTCTTGAATAGATTTCATTTTATTAATGATTGAAATAATTATAATTACAATCTTTTATGTGTTATGATTATTTAATTGTACTTGGAAATTTTGTGGGTGGTTAAGTGATACACCAAACACAGGTGGTTACGTGATAATCCAAGGGTGGGTGATCCCATGATAGCTTTACAATGAATTGGGTAACATGATAGAGGTAAACATTAATGTTTATCCTAATAGATTTATGGAATATACAATGTTGTGTATTACAATGTAACCAGGAAGGTTACTCCCTATATTTTTTTGAATGATTCAATGTATGTATGTTATGGATGCCCCATTTAATAATTATGATTGATGATTTCAACGTGTTATTCATAAATCTTATGATTTCATGAGGTATGATAATTAGAATATGTTTTATAAGTAAAAATTATTATTTCATTGACTTGTATTACTTTGTGGGAAAATGTTTTATTTACTTATTTTATATGCATTACTAATATTTTTATGGTCTTTTCTTGCATTTGAAATGTTTTTCACAGTGTACAAGGAATGGTAAGAGAAATGAAGAGTTTAAGAAGATTATTATCAAGAAAAGAATTCTTGTTTTTTAAGAATGTTTATTATTGTGAAAAAAAATTTGATAGAGTAAAAGATTCTAAAATGTAATATTTAAGATGTAATGTAATAGTTATGCCCTAATTCTCTAAAACAGTAAACCTGGTTTGATCCACAATTTGAATTGTAACCCTAACTCAGGATTATGTTGTTTTTAAGGCATGACCCTTATAGTTGGTATCCAAGGTCAGTTTAGAGAACTTTACAGTTTATGATTTTATCTAGATGAATGTAAAGGATCCCATATAACAAATAGGGTTATTATAATATGGATAATTTTGAAGGGTTATGGTAAAATAGGTTTACTGGATAAAAACCTGAACAATAGATATAAAAGGAGGATGATGGATTGGAGTAGTTTAAAAGATTTTATGATATCTTTACCATATAGGTAATTCTATTTAATAATAATAATAATTAGTTTCATGATTAAGTTTAGATTCATTTAGAATATTATGGTTCATTTTTTTAGGATGGAAGGAATGAGATCTTCCATAACATTCTTATCCCTCACCAATAATTTGGTCATCACTTTTATAGAAAAATCATATTCAAAAGATTTTGATATATTCTTGGGTATTCAAATCACATGCATGAAATTGTTTGAGTTATCCAACACCTACTCATTTCAAAGAAACTATTATGGGTCATGGAATATTTTTAATATGATATAATGATCTAATATTTCCCAACTCTAATGAAAAGTGAAACTATAGAAGTGGACTGAAAATTTACATTTTGAAAAGTATGAAAACATGCATAAAAAGAATGGGAACATACTAAATATCTTGATATCTGGATTCAAGGAATGATGTATTATTAAATTAGGGGGAAATTCATAGTTAATGTATTATGAATAATTACTAATGAGTAAAAAGTCATCATATAAGGGATTGAAGAGTTATGGTAGATTGTAAGATGATGAAAATTTTAAAATAATTAATGATCTTTTGATAATGGGATTAATTTTGAAGGAATTTTCCAATATTTGTAACCCAGAATATTGTTATGTGAAAATGTTATTAAAGGATGAATTAAACTTTTTTCTGTGGAAATAATGGATAAGCTTATGGGATCATATGATCATTTTTTTCAAGGTGATTAATGGTTATTACATTTTGGGATGAAAAATAAATGGTGTTACATAACCATTTAGGATAAATAATGTTATGATTATTCTTAAGGAAATTTTATTAATTTTAACAATGTTATAAGATTGATATGGTTTTAGAAAAATCAAAACCTACATTATGCATTAAAAACTGTGGAGTCCATAAAGGCCGTGGTAATCAAACCCACAACTAATGGTCGACCAAGGTGCATCGCCAAAAACTGGCCTACGTGATGTAGATGATTAGATAGACATAATCTATTTAGTGAAATGATTTTATGGATTAAGAATATATTGATTTTTGGAACTTATGTTTAATCAAATGGATATCCTTAGTATACAGATATCATTCGATGATTAAGTGATTAATATAATTTTGGATGATGTTCTCTCTTTTGGAAAAACAATATACTTAAGAAAAATAGAATACTATGAGATTTCATTGGTGGTGTAATGGTTGAAATATTATTTGCGATAAATCTATGTTTTCTTTTTGGGCATAGTGCCATTTGGGTTATTTATGGGAATGATTAAGCAATCATAGAGAATATGTGATTTGGTTAATTAATTTTTAGTATGATACTTTAATGGTAGTTTATGATATTTGGAGATAAATTTTATCATTTATCATGGAATACTATGTGCTCAAATCCTTCTAAATATTAGGTTTCAATTTTTGTTTTGATAATTGTGAAAAATTTTAAGGACAATTTTGTATTGAAGGGTATTTGTTAAATATTTGGTTTTGTTTGTTGAATTTTGGAGATCAAGAGTAGTATGTCGTTTTAAAATGGATTATCCATTCTTTGGATTATCTAATCTTGTTCTACTAATTTTGGTTTTTGTTAATTTCTAAATATTTGGGAAATATATTTTTCATCTTTTTTTAATTTTCTGATCCTCTTGAAGTTAATTCTAGCACTTCAAGTGTTTCCAAGTCAACATGAATACTAATCATTTGGAGAATTGATGAGTTTGTGGTATAAATTTATAAAATGATTAAACTCTACATGAAATGTATGTATATTTCCTTTTCTTAATAGTTAATACCATAAATAAATTACTAAATATTATGAAAGGAAACATAAAACAATTTTTTTCCCATTTTCTTTTACTAGTGGGGAATGAAATACCATTTTACAAATCACGTGTTTATTGTTTTCTGGTAGTCACCTTTCTCCAAATCATGTTTTCTATCACTCTCCATCAGAACATGATGGTTATTTTTTCATCAATATACATTTTTTTATACATGGAATCCTAGTATGTGTTATCTCATTTGACATTATTAATTCTATTTCATTCTTTTAATGTTATATTTATATAGACACTTTTTTTTGATATTAGCGTTTTAATGAAATTTCGATACCAAATTTTAAAATTTCAAGGAAAAATTTTCCAATAGTGGGAATGATGTAAGGACCCATGTATTTTTTGAATAATAATATTTCATTTCTATTATTATTTATGACTATGATATTAATTTTACATTAAATGGAATGATTTTTTCCGATAATGTACTCGACAAATGACACCGAGTTTCTCCGTAATATTACATTGTATAGAACAATGAGTTATACCAAAAATAATAGAGTTATGATAACAAAATTTTAAATAGTAGTTAACATCAAGTCATTGGGATAGAAGGAATGAATATAATCAACTAAATTATGAAAATACCATTTACACTTGTTTAACTAATAATTCATTGGTAACCAAATTTTTTATAAATGGAAATAAAAAACAATTGAATATAAAGGTTGAGTTTTTTGAAATCATATTTAAAAAGAGAATAATAATTCTTATAAAATAATTTTACCATTGATGGATTATTATTTAATAAAAAAGTTTCTATTATATGTTCAATTAATTGTTTTAAATTCATCTTATATGTTCTTTAAGTATGATATAAGAAGGAATTTAACTTTTCAGATAAAAGAATTATTTTTCAAGAAGTTCATTTTTACCACCTTTTTATGGAGAACCCTTTTTAATTTTATTATTTGTCACTTTTATATTTTCTAATTTAAAAAATAACCTTATTCAAAATTATATGGATACAAAAATATAATTTGTTTCAATATTTGTTAATTACCAAATAATGATATTTTTTATTAAATAGTGAAAAATATTTCACTTTAATTACAATATATCATTTCATGTAATTTATATATATATTTACATTGTAAATTTAATTGGTTTTAAACTATAATTGAATTATCTTTTTATAATTTAATCCACTTGTGTACATTGGAAGAAATGTCTCATTGAAATTGGACATAAAAACATGGTAATCTTGTGATATTTATTACTTCTTAAAAACTCACTTTTTGGTTTTCATGACAAGATTTCATTTTAAATTAACTTCTATAATATATGTGTTTGGTATTTTGAAAAATTTATTACAGATATATAATTAGAAGGTCTAAATTGTGTTAATAGTATTCTTCTATATTTTGACATTACTAATAGTAACATCAATACTTATTTTATTTACCATGGTTAAAGGGTAAATCCAATAAATAAGGTTAAAAATAATATTATAATAAAATTAAATTAACCAAACATGTCTCTTAATCCTATTGGATGATATTTTTCCGACCATGGAAATCCTTTCTTCGATTTTGGGACCCCATGGAGCCACTTATATGTAAAAATGACATTTTATAAGAATTGACTTTTATTAATGTGAAATATAACATAAAAATTTATCCTTTAATAAAACAATTTTTATATGGGGCTATATTACTAATCTCTTTGACTATAATAATTAATTTTGAAGCTAAAATTATTTCCTACATCATGGTATTTTATTTATAAATGGTAGACATTGATTAATTAATTTTAATTATGACACATTGATGATATAGTAGTTGATTCATTAATAAAGTATTCGAATAAATAATTTTACAAATATTAAAATATATTTAATTTTAATATTTTGATTCTATACACTAATTTTATGGTGGATACTGACATATTATATTTTATTTAATTCCTTATTTTTTAAATAATCAAGTTGTTGTAAATTTGTAAAGAATCATTCATAAATAGTGTCCAAATTTTACATAATTCCTAACATTAAATATAAAATATTTTATTAAATGATATTAAATTCATAAAGTGTATTATTCACACAAATGGTTAGAAACGACTATAAATGTAATAAATAACTTTGTTGGGTCATTTTAAATAATAAGGTTATTAAATAAAACCACAATTTTTAAACAACATTACATCACTATAAGATTGGGAAAGGTAAAATAATGTATAAACGAAAATAATAATGAAAAATTAATATTCAAGATATGTATAAAAATTCTTGTAGGATGGATATTTGAACCAGCATAATATTTTCAGAGAATTTAATATGTCTTTGAAAATTTTAATCATAATTAAATTTATAATAAATTAATATTTATATACTTTTCTAAAGTGCCCCTCCTCCCTATTTTAAATGTCTACCACCTTTACCCACTTATGGACACATCTCATGCCCCTTGTCTAATATAAATTTTACTCATATAATATCCTAGAATACCTCCCATCCACATAGAATCCTTATTTTTGATAGAATGAAATTCAGGAGTTTCTTTTGGATCAAATCAAAAAAGTTACCCGATTTAATGGTAATGTCTACTCCCATGTTCTTTACTATTATTTTATTTAACAAATCCCTATGATATTCATATTCATTTATTACATAGAAACACCATAATCATCAATATATATGGATGTTTGTTTGATAATTATTCTAACTACACTTATACACACCTCAATCTAATATATACAAACATATTGTTTTTGTGTACAATGAACTACTACCTCACGAAACGATGAATGTTCAATTTTATTCTACTACTTCTCTTGGTGACCATTATGATGGTACTGAATTTATATTTTATATTTATTATATTTATATTTTCTCTATTCTTATGTATTTTCTATTTACATCATACATTTATTCTTTCCATAATGTGTAAATACAATAATTTCATTGGAGGAGCTACGGACTACCACCCCCACAATGTGATATGACTTGTTGATGCCATAATATTATGTACAAATAATGGAATTAATTAACATATGTAACATATATGACATAGTTATTATAATATAATTATAATATACCTTTTTATAATTTAGTTTTCATTCCATGAATATGCCAATGAAATGAACGCAACGTTCATGCCAACGTACGCTCTACCATTTCTACGAATGGTGCATTTCATTTCATATCACCAAATGTTATTTACAATTATGAATAAATATCTATACTATAGATATATGATATTTAAATAATTAATTATATTCCTTTGATAATGTAATTTTGACCACATGGACAATTTGTTATTATAACATGTTCATTTTTTACTCTAGTACTGATCATCGACAAAACTACTTATATGATCTTGAATAATTATATAATTGTAATATAAAGGTAATAAGTGACATAAAAGAAAAAATAAAATTGAAAAATGTTCTAAAGAAACTAAAAATTATATTAAGATTATTATTTAGGGAGAATAATGATGAATACGATAATTTAGACTCAAGGTAATGGAACTTCCTAACCTAATATTCATTTATTTGGTTAATCTTGTACTTAATGATTATATAGTGCTATGATTATGTGGGAAATTAAATTTCATATACTATCTTGTATTTATATAATCATTACATGTATTTATAGTGAATACACATAATTGATCTATTTTATTAACAAAATGATCATTGTAAGGGAAATCATTACTCAATCTCTATTAAGTGAGTTAGATATCCATGACATTGGTTTTTTAAAAGAATATATATTAGTGACCACTGATTGTTTTACACCTAATATACATATATAATGGGTGTATTATTATTCTCCACACATAATTATGTCATTGATTTATCCTTAATCTAATAATATGATCTTTGTAAGGAACTACATCTCAATCATCTTTCATTGAGGAATATCTTGATATTGTTAAATTTTAATAACCTATCAGGTGTATATACAACCCTTTTTTCATTATATATAATTTATTTAAACGTTAAAATTATATATAATATTATTTTTATTTTATATTGTAATTCATTTTATTCTACTATTACCCATATTTTATGAGAATATTTATCTAAAACAACATTTTAAAAGTTTTAAAGACTTATTCTTCTAAATAACTCTCATTAATGTCTGTGTGTTCAAAATTATTTTAAGGATATATTTATATGTACATATATGTTTATAAATTTTAATTCTCACTATTGTCCCCTTGTGGGTCGCCCCGTCACCTTGCGGGTCAGGTTGCACCCCCCTTGCGGGTTGGGCTGGACCACGATGCAGTAGGCAGAGCCCACCGTGGCCCAGCCCAAGAGGGTCTGGCTCAGGCTGGGTCGGTCCGACAGGGTCGGACAGGACCCGTGCCCAACAGGATCCAAAAACACTTAATGAGCCAAATCTGGAGAACTCGACGTCTGTTTGATGAACCTTCTACATCGTTGGGATCCTTGGAGAGAGATGATCATTTTGGTATAATCAAAATTAGTTTCTGAGATAGTTGGAGTATGGATGGGTTGGATCGAACCCAAATCCAACAAGGCTCTCGGAACTAAAACACTTCTAACTCACATAATGGGCATCTGATTGACGCACCGTCAATCGCGTTTGAACCTTTATGACATGTTGGTCCTTTGGGTTGCTCATTTGTAGAGATTAGTCGCAGTAGAGGTATGCCCAATATCTCGAGGTGCAGATTCAATGGAACTTGGGCGCATCGGGTGAGATAAATCATGTGGCTAGCTTTAATAGGAAGAAAGACCGTCGATCATGTGTGGGTCATCATCCA
The DNA here is from genome assembly GCA_963277665.1 of Viscum album. NCBI lineage: Eukaryota > Viridiplantae > Streptophyta > Magnoliopsida > Santalales > Viscaceae > Viscum > Viscum album. Next base: position 1,090,663,234 of record OY728143.1, on the reverse strand, counting down.
TCAATCATGTGTGGGAAAAAGTCTATTGTTCCTCTATGGGTAATAATCTATTAGATCCTGTGTGGGTCAGTGCTCGACAATCCTCTATGTGTCAGAACATATCAATCCGGGGTGGCAGAAATCTTATGCTGGTCAGCGGGGGTTAGTACCTATCGATCCTGTGTTGGTTAGTAGTAGTGTCTCTGAATATGATAACATGAACTAGATTATTACTTGTCATATGTACTTCTGTTCTTACGATATACCTATTGTGAGATGATTTATTTACCTGGGGGGAACTTATACCTTCGTGTTGTTATATTTTTTGTGTTACTTATGTTGTACTTGTATCTTCGTAGTGTTACATGTGCAGTACTTCTACCTTCGTGGTGTTTCATGTTTTATACTTCTATCTTTGTGGGGTTATTTTGTGGTACTTCTACCTTCATGGCCTTATCATCATGCTGTAACTTTTTTGGTACTTCAATCATTGCGGTGTTACTTGTGTGGTACTTATACCTTCAAGGAGTTATCTTCATATTGTTACTTATGTGGTACATCTATCGTCCTAGTGTTAAATGTGGGGGTACTTCTACCTTCCTGGTGATATCTTCATTGTGTTACATGTGTGTTAATTCTCTCTTCGTGGTGTTACTTTTGTTGTACTTCTATCTTCGTAGTGTTACCCATGTAATACTTCTATCATCATGGTGTTACCTGTGTTTTACTTCTACCGTCGAGGTGTTGTCTTCGTTGTGTTACCTATATGTTACTTCTACTATTATGGTGACACCATTGTTATTTTATTCCCCCATGTATGAGATTATTATTTATTGATAACATAGGTCTATGTATAGGAATATAACTATGTAGAGTTGATACCTATTAATTTTTTCCATTAGATTGAGTTCTTTCTTTGTGGTATTTCCTTTTTGGAACTCTGGGATACTGTTGGTGGTCTCGGGATCCCTACTGAGTATTTTTATACTCACCCATTCATGTGATTATAGTGCACCTTGTTGTGTTTTGTGAAGATGACGAGCAGCGGAGGTGAGACTTGAGGGAGCCAGGACCAGGAGGTACTCAGAATGGACAGGTTGATGTGGAGTTATATGGAGAAAAAATGTCCCTACTCTTTGGGTAGGATCATATATTGATGATATAGGAGTTGTATTTTACTTTTATTTGTATTGGTATTTTTAAGTTGTACTTTTACATTTTTATTTGTACTTGTATTTCGTCACCCTATACATTCAAAACTCTTTTTAATACAGTAGATTACATCGTGGTTGCTTCTTGTTGTGTTCATGGATTGCGTGTATGTATAGGTTCAAAGTAAATTCCTTATAATTATTGGGAAATTCCATTTCGGTGATAGTCGCCTACCCCTGGCCTATGTAAGGCGGGCTTTGGGTAGTCGCGGAACGGGACCCAGGGGATGTGACGTGACAAAGTGGTATCATAGGATTTAGTTATACCAATAATCTCAGACTCTGATATTTTTAATAGAGAAATAGTGTTATGTGTTTTTAGTGTGGTTTTCAGTTTGCATATTCCATTTTTGGTGCGGCGACCAACATATATATAGACTAGGACCATGAATTCGGATTTTCGACTCAGTTCTTGAAAACATTGATTACGTGTGTTTTGGAAGTGTTATTTGTTGTCTTTTGGTGTCCGCTCACCAGGTTTTCCTTAATAACTATGGCATACATGTTCCTTATCTGGATGTCTCCATGTAGACAGCCAGCTTGGATTCTGGATAGAGTACACGATGATGGCCCACAGAGAGATGAGGCCACAGTGCATGGCCCTATTACTGTGTTAGAAACATTGGGTGGTGTACAAGATATTCCCCTTCCCGTTGGTCAACAGTTACAATCATCGGTACCGATAGAGGACATATGTAGGCATAGTTCCTTACACTTGTTTTTGCATCAGATACCCCACAGGTTTCGAGGTGAGCCCGACTCACAGGCAGTTAAGGACTGCCTTGATGAGGTGGATGAATTTCTATCTAGCCAGGGCACCATTCGATCAGATGTTGGTCTTGGTAGATAGCCTTCTACGTGGATCAACAGGATGATGACAGAGTTTAGATTACACAAAACTTGTGAAGAGGTTACTTTTTTGTGGACAAGCTTTAGAACCTTTCTTAGAGTTCGGGGTCTCTTTCCATAAAGAGCTGTGGGAATAGAGATCCCTAGAGCTTCTATAGATTTGTCCGGATGACATGTCAGTAGCTGAGTATTCACCGAGGCGAATCAACCATCCCAGGTACTCAATGAATACAATACGGTCAGTGCTTCAGGGTTCGGACCTCTGAGTGAGGTGTGTTTAGGAACATCTGAGGATGTATTATTACTCTATTAATTCATATATATGTTATGGTGTTAGAGACAACCATTGTGGTTGAATGTTTATTGGATGAGTTGATGCATCCGGTGGATGATAATATTTGGAAAGAATAAAACTGATGACAGTCATAGAGACATGGGGGTGTAAAAAGATTTTGGAAGAATAATTGACCGGGATAAATGAATCTGTTGGGAATCATACATGGAAGTGGAGCTAGGAGAGAATCATGAGGTGGTAGACATATTGACATGTTACAAACACCACCTCAATGTGGTCCCCACTAGGCACCTGGAGCTAGAGGACAATGGAAGGGAGTAGCTGCATGTGGTCAAAGAGTGTGACCCAAGGGCCCTATGAATGATTCAGGGTACTGTTTGTGCCTACTACTAGATTTTGTATTAATAGAAATAGGTTCCAATAACTCTTTATTTCCATGAATCATTTTCAGGACCTAGAGTTATTGGTTAAACCATTTACTTGACAGTTATGTTTGGAGACAACATTTGGAGGAGACTCGATAATCACACTTATGCTGATAGTGATATCTGACACTTGACAGGAGAGTTTTTGTAAGAATTCCTTAGTGGAAAAGTCGAGGCCTTACGATGTTAGTTTGGGTATGGATTGTATATCCACATTTCATACTCAGATTTAGATTATTAGGGAAAAAGGTTGTGGTTTATATACAACGTTGGAATGAGGTTTTCCTTGGTCGGTGAAAAAGGAATCTCAGGTAGCACATGATAAACTCATGCAAAGGAGGGTGATGCTACTCACTCTTGAGTGGACCATGCTTACCCACATGGAAGTAGGATTTTTGAGTTTTCAGTTCCCGAAAGGAGTGGAAGATCATGGTAAAATCCTTTCAAAAATGTTTCATGGATTACCTCCCATAAGGGATAGGGAATTCTACTTTAACTGAGTACCACCAATGATTTGTACCCGACATACCAAGGAAGCGACACCCTTTTCATATTTGGAAAATAAGGGGGAGCTTTTCATATAGATAGAGAAGTTTCAGCAGAGCATTGAATTGTAGAGATATAGAATAAAGAGCGAATTTATGCTACAAACGACCTAGAGAGAACAGTAGTGGTCTGTGAACTGATGATGTGGAGGCACTAGTTGGTGGGTGAATGGTTTACTGATTACTCTGATCCCATGATTATGAGGTATAACATTCAATAGAAGGACCAAAACCGTGGGGATAGGTGATGGCTAGAGTTCTTCTAGGTCTATGAATTTGATATAGTCTATACTATTGGGAAGGGGAATGTAGTAACAGATGCACTTAGCATGATTTATGGTCTGGAGTTGCTGAGTGAGGCGACAAAGCAACAATCCGCATTACAAATATAGTTCATGTATAGATATGTAGTAGCTATAACGACACATACGTTACATACATTTTCCATAATTCAAAATTGAAGCACACTTATTACAACATATAAAAAAACCATGAAAGGAGCGTATAAGAATAGTATCTTTAGAAATTGGGAAACATAAACAACTGGTTCATAAATTATCTATATTGTCTCACGTTTATTTCATCATATCTAGAGTCCCATTTTTTAATGTCCTAATTAATACCCTTCTTCCTGACCTGTGGAAAAGAAAACATACACAAGGGTGAGCTCAAATGCTCAGTAAGGGTAAACAAAAGAAATAACAATCATATCATATTCATAAGAACATAACATTTTGAATATCTTAACCTACAAAAGAGATCATAATATCATAACATGGGATAAATCATAGTGGTGAAATGTACTCCCAATAATAATAACACAAAACTTTAAACCTTGTGGCATACACACATAATCATAGAGAATCATATGTTAGTTGTCAAGACTCATTGGCAAGACTATTTTAGTGGACAAAGTCCATTTCGGAACCGAGTTCACTCCTCATTTCAGTCCCGTTTCGATGAACCGGATTAACCTTCCATTCCTTCCATATATATCTCAGGAGATATAAATCATTACCCAATGCATTGGAGGGATTTATATGACCCACCCATCTCATAATGAAACCATTCTGATGTTTTCCACATATCATAAATCATACATCATAGCATAACCAATGTAATAAAAATGGGATTATTAAACATTGTTCCATCATAACATAATCCATATAAGATAAAAGGACTTCATAAAAATAATTCCATAATAACATAATCAAATCAATGTAAAAATAGGGATATAAATAGAACCCTATATTATCTTAGAAGGAAAATAATTTTGATAAAACAGTTGAACTCCATTCTTGAGGAAAACATACTTTCTACTTCAAAAACATTTTCCCTTCTTAAAACATCATATAATTTTAAACTAAAAAAAGTTGATTAAAAATAAACTTGAAAAATTGTAAAGGAATCTTCATGGAAATAATGTTATAAAATTCTATTCAGCCCGTATAAGTTAAAAAAAATTCTTCTCGTACTTCGGCCGAAAAAGTCAAAAAAGTACCTCGTACTAAAAATGACAAAAGATTAATTTCATATCTTTTACTAAAAACTCACCAATGGGTAAAATTGGATTTAAAAATTTTTAGGAGGATTAAAATACCATTACATATTGAGGAATCATGGATGTGGATGATAAATATTACCCAGTAAATTCTGAGGTATAAACAATCTCGGATAAAAATGAGATTGCGAGATTTTCCCTTACCTTAGGTATGATTTGCTTCATACGTGTCCAAACCACCTGTATGATTATTTAAATGATATTATTGACTTATTCAAGAATCATACTCATTTTTATTATATCATATATGGTCATATTTTTAGCTTCTTATTATTAATATTTCATTGCTACTTTCGGGTGTTTATTGCTTTCTATTCTTATGCGTGTTTTGCCGAATAAATTATTATTATTCTTTTTAGGTTATAGATACATCATTTACATAATGGTATTAGTGTAATATATATCATATTTTTTCATTCAATTCATTTATATAATCATTATGAAATGAAGATCATGGAGAACAAGTCGCATCACATCGTGGAGATGGTAGGTCGTACGTACGCACGAGCGATGATATCGTTCCCATGATCGTGGAATTGTATTAAAGTGTATGTATACTATTTCAGAATCAATTTAACATTAAAATAATAATATATAGTTATTCTTTACACCATTATAACCATCCGAGTAAGGAGCTGGTGGAAAACGGATTACACTACGGCGTGGAGACGGTATTTCGTACGTACACACGCGCGGTGATTTCGTTTTCCGTATGATGGATTGAAGGTCAAATAGGGTTGTTTCGTATTTAGAATAACATTTCAGTATATGAGTGATACTGATGTTATTACTTCCTAATAAAACAACTAAATAAGAATAAGTAAAAGAAGAAATAAAGTTGAAAGAATCGTTAACGGACATTACCTCTTCTTTGAAGTGCCTCTTCTTAATCTCCTCTAAGGGCACTAAATAAGGACTTTGAAGAATACCAAGACCCTTAAGATGTTTCTAGGGAATTGGAGAAGACAAATTTTCAGGTTTTGGCCGAGCATGAAGGCTCAAAGTGGTGTGAGGAAGAGAGGGAGGAGGTGCCCTTTTATTTGGGAGGAGAGGGGCACCTTAAGAAAAACGTAAAATAATATTTTATTACAAAGTCATATTGGATTTTTAATTTCTCCAAATTTATTTATTTCTATGATAAGGTGGGGATGGGTAGAAATAATCTCAACCAATATATTTTAGACATTTTTATATTAATATTTTAACATTATCATTTAGATTTAACTCCAAGTAAAATAATTTAAATTTTACTGTGTCTTCTTGTTTTCTTACACTATATGGTTAATAAACATACTATAACAAGACAAACGAACCCCAAGTGGTTAATTATTAATATAAATAACCTTTTCTTTGTCATTTGGAAAATCCCTAGATTTTTAGGAATAAAATAACAATTAATAATATAATATTTGTTTTGAGGACTATTTTATGTCACTTTTGACACTATTTGGTAATTGATTTTTGTGAAAATAATAACAGCATTATTAGTTCCAAAAAAGTTAATTAAATCAATACTAATATGTCTTATTATTCTATAAAATTATTATAATACTTAAAAATTCTCAAATTACATTTATTTGGTTATTTATAATATCAATTATGTTAACATTTCTTTAATAAAGTAATTACAGCATCATCATTGTGTCAAAAATAAATTAAATTATTTAAAGTCTATAAATTATAAATAAAATACCATTATCTATGAAATACTGTTAGATTTATAAAGAATATTTATTGTCGAATTTATCTTATATATAACTCTATATTAAAAATGTTTTAGTTATTAAACTTTTAATTTAACGATTTTTACTCTTCTTTAAATAAAATAATATTAAATGTCCTAATCCAATATATGTGGGCCAAAATGGTCATATTTTTTTTCCTAAGGTTGTTTTTGGTCGAATTAATATTATCCTATAGAAATAGGACATGTTTTAGTGTAATAATAAAACCTTATTTACCCTTAATTACCTTATTTACTTTTAACCGTGGTAAATAAAAGTAAAAAAGTTACTATTCAACGAAAATAATTTTTATCTTATTGACCCACATTTTACTCCTTCATATTAACTATGTCTCTCGGATTTTCAAAATTCCTCTCAATGAAGAGGTAAATTTATGTTTTATGTAAATTTTCAAATTCTCCTAAGAGGTGGGTAAAAGACGGAGAAAAGTTCAATTTAATTTATATATATATATATATATTTATTATAAAATGACAACAATGAATTACATTGAACATATATAGGTATAATGTATCCATTTGGACATAAAATAAACAAAAAAAAAATAAAAAATTATTTAAATAAAAAATCGGTTTTTAAATAGTAACCTAATGTTGTCACTATTCATAAAAAATTTAATGTTTTCAGAAAAATAACAAAATTTCACCCTAGGATAATTTCGATATTCCGAATCCAAAAATAAAGTCCATTTTGAATGATAAAATTTATAAAATTTTAAAAAGAATGTATTACTATTCATAATGTATAGTTTTAATAATATTTTAATAACATATTGTTGTTTAGTGAATCTCGGTATGTCGTACAATGAAAGCTATTGAGGAAGTTCGCAATTGCATGTAAAGGAGACCAAGATAGTGTTGTGTGTAGTGAAATATTCCTTTGATTATGTACATTACATATAACCAAAATATTTCTCAAAAAAATCTCGGGTGTTACATTCTTCCCCCCTTCAAATAAATTTTACCATCGAAATTCGTCACTTTGTAACAAACATATGAGGATACCTCTCCCTCATCATATCGTGAAGCACCCATGTAGCTTTTTCTAATTGGTGGTTCCTCCATAAAACTTTCACCAAGCGTGTGGTATTCTTACGTATGACTTTTTTGTTATGATCCAGAATCTCTATCGGTTGTTCTTCATAAGAAAGATCTTGCTCCTGCGGTACAACTTCTAAGATGAGTACATGTGAAGGATCGGGTATGTACTTTCTCAAGAGAGATACATGGAACACATCGTGTACTTGATAGAGATTCGGTGGAAGTACCAATCAGTATGCTACATTCCCAACACGATCCAGTATTTCGAAAGGACCGATATATATAGGGCTCAACTTTCCCTTCCTTCTAAGTCTCATTACTCTCTTCCAAGGAGATATTCGTAAGAGCACTTTATCATCCACTTCAATCTCTAAGGCTTTTCTTCGGTTATTGGAATAACGTTTTTGTCGACTCTAAGCTTCTCTTATGTGTTGTTGAATAGATCAGACCTTTTCTTCCATCTCATCAACAAGATCAGGTCCTAATATATTTCTTTCCCCAACATCATCCCAATAAGTTGGATTCCTGCATTTCTTTCTATAGAGAGCTACATAAGTAGCCATCTAAATACTGGAGTGAAATCTATTATTATAAGAAAATTCCACCAAAGGTTGGTGTTGATCCCAACCTCCTTTGAAATCCATAGAGCAAGCTCTTGACATATCTTCTAGCGTTTGAATTGTTCTCTCAGACTGACCGTCTATCTGACGATGATAAGTAGTGCTGAAACTCAACTCTGTATCTAGAGTATGCTGAAAACATCGCCATAACATCGAGGTAAACCTCATATCCCGATCTGATATAATGGAAAGTGGTACTCCATTAAATCATACCACTTCATTTACATATATCCTGAAAGCTGATCCATAGATAAATCTTTTTTAATATCAATGAAGTGTGCCGACTTCATAAGACAATCAACAATGACCCAGATAGCATTATTGCCTTTGGATGTTTTAGGAAGTCCAGCGAAAAAGTCCATAGTGATGTTTTCCCATTTCTATTCGGGTATGGGTAATGGCTGTTACATCCCCTTAGACTTCTGTCTCTCAGCTTTAACTTGTTGACAAACCAAGCATCAATAGTCATATTCAACAACATCTCTTTTCATTTTATCCCACCAGATGTACTCTTTCAGGTCCCTATACATCTTCGTGCTTCCGGGATGAATAGTAAATGAAGAACTATGAGCCTCATCCAGCAGCGCCTTCATTAATTTTGTGACGGGAGGAACTCAAACCCGATTCCTAAACCTTATTATCCCATCACAATAAAGGTTGAATTTAGGAACATTTCTCACCTTCTTTTGAAACTCTACATCTTCTTTTTGTGCCTCTTTAATCATCACTTGTATAGATGGTTGAACATTCATTTGAGAAATATACTATTTTCCCCCTCCATTATAATTCGAAGATCCAAATTTTTTAAATCCATAAATATTGGATCTTTTGTGATCCTCATCATGGATAAGCTAGTACGGTCTTTTCGACTTAATGCATATTCCACCTTGTTTGTATTCCCAGGGTGATAATGAATTGAGTAGTCATAATCTGTAATCAGCTCCAACCATCTTCTTTGGTGCATATTCAGCTATTTTTGTGTGAAAATATACTTTAAACTTTTATGATCAGTATAAATATCACAAATTTCACCATAATGATAATGCCTCCATATTGTTTATGAAAATATTACCGCAGCAACTCCAAATCATGAGTTGGGTAATTTTGCTCATGGATTTTCAACTGTTGTGTGGCATAGGCAATCACCATATCATTTTGCATGAGAACACACCCTAGTCCCTTCTTGGATGCATCACTGTAAATCACAAACATTTAGCCACTACAAGATAGTGTGAGCACAAGTGCACTGGATAACCTTCTTTTTTATCTCCTTGAAATTCTCTTCACACTCATCCATCCAAAAGAAATCATGATTATCTAATCATCCTGGTGGGTGGATTAGATAATCATGAAATTTTTTTCACAAAACGTTGATAATGTCTAACCAAACCTATAAAACATTAGATCTCAGTTACTACTGTTGGTCTCTACCATCTTTCGATAACCTCTATCTTTTCTAGATCCATAGACAACCCCTATTTTGGGATTATGTGACCCAAAAATGAAACTTTTTGAATCCAAAATTCACACTTGGTAAATTTGGAATAAACCTTATACTTTCTTAGGGTATATAATACAATTCTCAAGTGATCTTCATGTTATTCCTTTCTCTTTGAATAGACAAGAATATCGTCTATAAAGACTACCAAAAACTGATCAAGATTTTCTCTAAAGACTCTATTCATTAGATCCACGAAGATATCGGGGGAATTAGTAAGACCAAATGGCATCACTATAAATTCATAGTGTCCATACCTTTTACAGAAAGCCGCCTTTGGTATATCCTCCTTTTTAACCATTAATTGATGATACCCTGAACAAAGATAAATCTTGGAAAAGTATTGGGCTCTACGTAGTTGGTCAAATAAGTCATCAACACGTGGGAGAGGATATTAGTTCTTGATAGTGATCTTGTTAAGTTCACGATAATCAATGCAGAGTCTCATTGATCCATCTTTCTACTTAACAAACAGAATAGGTGCTCCCCAAGGTGATGCACTAGGGTGTATGAATCCTTTATCAATATTATCTTGGAGTTGCTTCTTCAATTCCTTTCACTCAATTAGGTACATTCTATATGGTGTCTTTGAAATGGGCATAACACCCGGTTTGAGTTCTATTGAAAAATCAACGTCATGATTTGGTGGAATACCTGAAAATTCCCCCCCGAAAGTCATCATCAAACTCCTGTAAAATGGGTGTATTCTTAATCATGAGTTACTCTCCAACCTTTTGTGACAAATAACCTTAATTTAGTGGAATCAAGACCCATAAGATGGATGAAATTTCCACTCGACAGTTATGTTCATCCTTACATTGTAAGACGACCATATATTGGTCTGTAATATGAAATGTGACTTCCCTTCTTTGGTAATTGATTTGAGCTACATATAAGGACAGCTAATCCATGCCCAGAATCACATCAAATTCCACTATTGGAAGGATCACACGATTCTCAGGAAGCACTTTCCCACAAACATCAATCAGAGAATAATTATAAACTTTTGATGTGACTGTTGTGCCATTAGGGGTTGTCACAGCTAACTCAACATCTAATTGTTGAGATAATACAAAGACACCCTTATAAAATTCATCAGAAATAAAAGATTGGGTGGATCTAGAATCAAATAAAACATTTTCTACTTTAGAGTGGATGATAAGTGTACCTTTCACCACTTCGTTATCACACTCCACATCGCTGATAGAAATTGCATGTGACTTTCCTAAGTCTTTGCCCTTACAAGTTTGTTGACATTGATCATCGTCATAAACCCTTGGATTAGGGCATTGATTGGAATAATTCCACATTTCCTTGCACTTGTAACATTGATGTGTAGGAGGTGTACTCTGTGTAGCCTTTTCATTGTTCACATCACTAGACATCTTCTTCCCATCATTGCGGAATTCAAATGCCTGATGACCTTCCTTTCCACATTTGAAACATTTATTTCTACCTTTAAGACAACTCCATCCATGTCACTTTCCACACTTTGAGCATAAGGGAAAACTCATCTTTTTTTCAGTGTGCTCTTTAGATTTTCCTTTGAATTCAATTTTCCTCTTCTTATCAAATGCATATGACTGATGGGTAACTCCAATCTACATATCAACCTTGAGAGCACATCGAACGATTTCCTCGTAGCTATTGATGTCCCCTATGGCTAACGCCCTTCGAAGAGTTGGTTTTAAGCCACTAAAGAATCGATCGATCTTACTCTCTGGTTGGATAATAATACTAGAAGTGTACATTGCATGTCTTATAAAATTTTCTTCGTAGGTACCAACAAATTCATCATCGTTTTGCTTTATTTCAAGAAACTCCTTCTCCATCTTTGTACGAAGAATACGAGGTAAGTACATATTGAAAAATAAGTTCTTGAACTCGTCCCATTCCATGGAATACATTTCATCTCTTGGCCTCGTATTCTTGATAAGATTATACCATTGATCAGATTCACCTTCGGAATGATAAACTGATAAGATGACTGTATTTTGTTCAGAACATTAAAGAACTGAAAATATCTTTTTAGTAGTATTGAACCATTGTTCAGATAATAATGAATCAGTAGAGCCGTTGAATGAGGGTGGGCGATGCCTCATGAATGATTCAACAGAATGTTGCTCCTTCCTTTTCACATTTGGAAGTCCTGCATGATTCATATCTTGAGAAATTTGTGTGAGCATGGCTAAAAGATTTTTCATTTCAGCCCCCATAATGTTTGGTTTCTCAGGGGGACCATCATTGCATTGCCCGTCACATTCCGCATTAACACATTTCCTTCAAGTTCTAGCCATTGACTAAAACCAAGATGATTAGTGTGAGAAACACTAATAATAATATGAAAACCACATAATCAAGAATAAAATTTCACACTTAAAGTCTTATCATATCTTTTTCGTGGCCATTTCTAAAACACTAAGATTGTGTTATATTCTTAGACATATACTTAGGGTCCTTACTAAGGCTTTCACATCCTAGTTTCCAATGGTTGACTATACCATTCCTTTGATTCCAAATATAACGACCCATAATTTACATACATTGTTCATACTTCAAAATTGAAGAACACTTATTAAAACATATAACAAAACCATGAAAGGACTACATAGGTATATTGTCTTTTGAAACTGGGAAACATAAACAACCGGTTCATAAATCATCTGCATTGTCTCCTGTTTATTTCATCACATATAGAGTATCTTTTTGGAATATCCTACATAATACCCTTCTTCCAGACCTAGGGAAAAGAAAACATACAAAAGGGTGAGCTCAAATGCTCAGTAAGGGTAAACAAAAGAAATGTCAATCGTATCATATTCATAAGAACATAACATTTTGAATATCTTAACCTGCAAAAGAGATCATAATATCATAACATGGGATAAATTATAGTGGTGAAATGTACTCCCAATAAGCATGACACAAAAAATGAAACCTTGTGGTATGCACACATAATCATAGAGAATCATTTATCAGTAGTCAAGAATCATTTCCAAGACTATCTGAGCAGACAAAGTCCATTTCTGAACTGAGTTCACTCCTCATTCGGGTCCGGTTTCCCTGAACCAGATTAACCTGTTGTTCCAGCCATGTCTAACTCATGAGACATAAATCTTTACCCAATTTATTGGAGGGAGATATAGTTCCCACCCATATCAGAATGAAACCAATATTATGTGTTCCACAAATCATAAATCATACATCATAGCATATCCCATGTAATAAAAATGGGATTCTTAAACATCGTGGCATCATTACATAATCCATATAAGGTAAAAGGACTTCATAAAAATAATTCCATCATAACATAATCATATCAATGTAATAATAGGGATAGAAATAGAATGCTATATTATTTTAGATATAAAATAATTTTGATAAAACACTTAAACTCCATTCTTGAAGAAAATATCCTTTCTACTTCAAAAACATTTTCCTTTCATAAAATGTCATATAATATTAAACTAAAAAAAGTTGATTAAAAATAAACTTGAAAACTTGTAAAGTAAGAATCATGGAAATAATGTTCTAAAATTCCATTCAGTCCGTATAAGTTAAAAAAATATTCTTCTTGTACTTTTCCGAGAAAAGTCAAAAAATTACCTTGTACTAAAAACGAAAAAAGATTACTTAAATATCTTCTACTAAAAACTCAGAAATGGGTAAAATTGGATTTATAAAATTGTACGAGGATTGAAATAATATTACATATTGAGGAATAATTGATGTGTATGATAAATATTCCCCAGTAAATTCTGAAGTATAAACAATCTCGGATAAAAATGAGATTGCGATAATTTCCCTTACCTTAGATCCAATTTGCATCGTACGTGTCCGAACCACCGGTATAATGATTTAAATAATGTTATTGACTTATTAAAAAATCATACGGATTGTTATGATATCATATATGGTCATATTCTTATCTTTTTATTAGTAATATTTAATTGCTAGTTGTTATTCGGGTGTTTATTGATTTTTGTTCTTATATGTGTTTCGTCAAATAAATTATTATTCTTTTTTTTAGGTTATAGATACCTCATTTACCGAATGGTATTAGTGTAATATATATCATATTTATTCATTCAATTCTTTTATATAATGATTATGAAATGAATATCATGTAGAACGAGTCGCATCACATCGTGGAGACGGTATGACGTACGTACGCACGAGCGATGATATCGTTCCGATGATCGTGGAATTGTATTGAAGTGTATGTATACTATTTCAGAATCAATATTACTTTACAATAATAATATATAGTTATTATTTACACCATTATACCAATCCAAGTAAGGTGGTGGTGGAAAATCGATTACACCACGACGTGGAGACGGTATTCCGTACGTACGCACGCGCGGTGATTTCATTTTCCGTAGGATGGATAGAAGGTGAATAGTGTTGTATCATATTTATAAAAACATATAAGTATATGAGTGATACTGATGTTATTACATCATAATAAAAAAACTAAAAAAGAAGAAGTTGAAGAAGAAATAAAGTTGAAAGAATCTGTAACGGACATTACCTCTTCTTTGAAGCGCCTCTTTCAAACCTCCACTTAGGGAACTAAATATGGACTTTCAAGACTACTAGGACCTCTAAGATGTTATTAAGGAAGTTTAGAAGATAAAATGGCAGGGTTTGGATGATCTTGATGGCTCAATGTGGTGTGATGAGGAGAGGGAGGAGGTTCCCTTTTATAAGGGAGGAGATGGGCACCTTAGAAAAAACTGAAAATATAATTTTATTATAAACTCAAATTCTGGTTTTAATAGCTAGAAATTGATTTATATATAAGCTAAAGTGGGTATGGGTACAAATCCTCTCAACCAATATATTTTAGACAAGTTTAGGTTACTACTTTAACCTTATCATTTAGATTTAACTCTAAGTTAAATAATTTATCTTTTACTGTGTCTTCTTGTTTTCCTACACTATATGGTTAATAAACACACTATAATTATCCAAAAGAACCCCAAATGGTTAATTATTAATATATATAACCTTGTCTATGTCATTTGGATGAACGTTATTTTTTTAGAAATAAAATAACAATTAATAATATAATATTTGTTTTAAAAACTATTTTATGTCAATTTTGACACTATTTGGTAATTGTTTTTTTGTGAAAAACATAACTGAATTATTATTTTGAAAAAAGTTAATTAAATAAATACTAATATGTCATATTAACCTATAAATTTTTTTAATTCTTAAAAAGTCTCAAATTACATTTATTTGGGTTTTATAATATCAGTTATGTTAATATTTCCCTAAAAAGGTAACTACTGCATCATCATTGGGTCATAAATAAATTAAATTATTTAAAGTCTAAAAATTATAAATAAAGTACAATTATGTCTGAAATCTTGTTATATTTCTAATTAATGTTTCTAGTCGAATTTATCTTATTTATAACTCTATATTAAAAATGTATTTGTTATTAATCATTGATTTTAACTATTTTAACTCTTCTTTAAATAAAATAATTTGAATGTCCTAATCTAATCGAAGTGGACATAAATGGTCATATTTTATTCATAAGGATTTTTTGGTCTAACTAATCTTTTCCAATAGAATTATGACATGTTTTAGGGTAATAATAATATCATTTTTACCATAAATTACCCTATTTACTTTAAACCGGGGTAAATAAAAGTAAAAAGTCACTATTCAACAAAAATTATTTTTATCTTATTGAACCAAATTTTACTACTTTATATTAACTATGTCTCTTGGATTTTCGAAATTCCACTCACAAAAGTGGTAAAATTAAGATTTATGTAAATTTACAAATTCTCCTAGGAAATGGGTAAAAGACGGTGAAAAGTTCAATAAAATTTATATATATCTAAAATTATTATAAAATTACTCCAATGAATTACATTGAACTTATATAGGTATTACATATCAATTTTTACCTAAAATAAATTTAAATAAAATGAATAATTATTTAAATAAAAACTCGGTTATTAAATGGTAACCCGATGTTTTCACTATTCATCAAAAATTTAATGTTTTCAGAAAAATACAAAAATTTGACCCTAGGCTAATTTTGATATTTTGAATCCAAAAATGAAGTCCATATTGAAAGATAAAATTTATAAAAATTTCAAAAGTGGGTATTACTATTCATAAAAGCTAGTTTTAATAATATTTTAATAGCATATCGTTGTTTAGTGAAACTCGGTATTGCATACAACGCAAGCTATCGAGGAAGGTCGCGGTTGCGTGTAAAGAAAGCCAATATAGTGTTGTGTGTATTGGATTATTCCTTTGATGATGTATATAACATAAAAAGAAAATATTTCTCATAAAAATCTCAGGTGTTACAATAGCTTACCTCCAGTCAACGACTATCACTACCCCAATTCATCAAGGAGTTCTGGAGGCACATTTGGGGACGTTGATTGTGAGGCTCGACGTGCTCAGATATCCTCAAGATGGTATTGTAATGGGTTTCCTGAATTTGGGGAGAATTTTGTCCTCCTTAGAGGAGACACCATGGTACCAGTGAGACTTCAAGAGGAGTTGTTGAGGGAGTTCCATACATCCCCATTAACGATACATTCTTGAGTAGAAAAGATGTACTAGAACCACCAGTGTCATTACAGGTGGCCAGAGATGAAAAAAGTAGTGATAGAGTTTTTATTTCAATGCCTCCCTTTTCCGTAAGTGAAAACTCAACAGAATGGGAGAAGTCTTATGAAAACAGAATATGGAGACCATTGGGGTCCGAGGAGGGAGACCTTTTCTACCTACAATTCTCACTCAGACAATAATTGTAGAGGTTTTTCAGGGAAGCATGATATCTTCGAGGTTAATCGGACCCTTCTATATTATCTATATAGTGGTTGAGGTGGAAGACCACCTATCTCCTCCGCAATAAATGCAACATGTGCATAATCTTTTCCATGTATCGCAGTTTAGGAGATGTGTGCATGACCAACTCACATCATCGACCATGATGATATAGAATTTGATTATTGGGGAGACGTTTATGTAGGTTCCAGAAAAGAATAAGAATCGACAGTTGCAGGTACTTCGTGGAAGATTGATAACTCTGGTACACATTCTATAGTAGCATGGGATCCTCCGTGAGATAACATGGTAGCAGGGGGATCAGATTCATCCTCAGTACCCCCATTTGTTTTCATAGTCTAGATTGTGGCTTTTGGGGATGAAATTCCCTATGGTGGAGAGAATGTAAAGACCTGGATTTTCAATTAAATATTTTTTTAATTGTATGTAAATATTTTGAGAACGGGAAATATGACGGTACGTGATTCTGAGGCTTGAAGTTCTCTTAATTATCCATCGATGTTTTGATAAGATTTTAATTAGCATGTGTATACTGTTTTCCTGCAAATTTGGAATAACTCTTAAATGGTTGGCCAGATTAGAAACCATAGGGCATCGATGCGTTTAGGAAGGATATTTACCCTTGATGCTACTAATGTTTAGTTGGCACAGGCCTCCTATGAGAAAAAAAACCAATAATGGAATAACCGTAAATTAAATAATTAAATAATGTTATTTTATTTTTCAAATGATTATAACTCATGAACGGTGACTCAAATTTAAAATTTGAACCACCGCTAAGCCCGTTTGGGTATTCATTTATTAGTTTGATACTAACATTGGCCAGCGCATGCTAATAGTGGATATTAGATTTTGGGAAAAAATGAAATTATTTAATAAAAATTATTTAATTGTTAAAATCCATAATGTAAAAAAGTTAAATCAGATTGAAAACCCATGAGTAATGTTGAGTTCATTGTGTCATGTTCTCCTTAGGGAGAGATTATCCTCAAACAGTGTGGGTTGAGGCTGAACATTAATAATTTATTTAAAATTTTTAATGTACATTCAGTAAATGCGACTGTGGCATTTTCAAAATTTTAACTATTACTCGGAATAAAAATTTTAGGGCAGAGTTGAATCCATAATGTCAGGACTCACTTAATGGAGGATTGACTTCGAATGTAGTATGTCAAGAGATAATGTTAATTTTTAGGACATTTAAAAGAATAAACAAAATAACTTTTTTATTTTGTTTCTTTTCAGTTTCCTCCAATAGACAAGCGCAAATGTGGGACCAGGGATCCGTCAAACCAATAAATGGCATAAACATTCAATCATATGTAACAGTATTATTATAGAAATATGAAGGTTTCAAATAAATGAGCCCCCATTAATTTCCAATGGCATTAGTTACCCTCCCCCTCTTCTATTTATATAGATCTTGTATGGAATCATTAACACTACTTCACCAAGCAACGATGTAATTAAAAAGCGTCATGATGCCCAAACCATGGAGGATGAAGCCGGTTCTAGAACGTGGTGTTGAGCGAAACTGAAACCCCGAAACGATGATCGACGATCGAGCGACGTCATTGGAGGCTAGTTGCGGGTGATGTCGAATTCTGACCTGTTTCCTCAACCATGAGTGTTTCTCCATCGTTCCTGAGGTAGGGATAAATTTTGGATTTAATTTCAATAGTTATAATAAAAATTCCCACTATTAAGTTTATGGTAAATTTACGTAGAGGGTACATGCCTAAAGAACCCACCCCAAACATTCCTCTACTTTTCTACCCTTGCGCCCTCCGTGGAAATTCGTCGTCGCGGTGGCACCAACCCGCTATGAAGGAGGAGGCATGTTGATGCATGCAGCAAGATGAGGTAGTGGCACTAAGATGCAATGGTCAATAGAGTTTCTAGTACATGACGATCGTGGAGGACGAGTGACACGCCGTCACATGTCATCAGTGAGCAAAGGGCCCCAACTCATCAGTCATGATGGTCAAAGGAGGCGGTCGACACATCAAATGATGGTGGAAGGGGAGGCGGCGTGACTAGCGCGCCTCCAGCGAGCGAAAATGTGGCGTGACTGGAGTGCCTCCGGTGAGTAGAGGGCTACGAGCGAAGCCACAACGGAGGTAGAACATGCACCTACCTGGTGGGTTCCGCGGCGACCGGGTGGCGGACATGTGGTGTTGTCGTTTCAGACACAAAATTCTATGAAATTCAAACATATAATTATCTAAAAATTAAAATCTAAATTCACCAAAATTTAGACTCTACATTCTATGAAATTTTGATTGTGAATTCTCTAATATTTAGACTCTGAATTCAAAGATATTTAGACACCAAATTCCTCAGAATTAATACACTGAATTCCTCAATATGAGGACTCTCAGTTTCTCAAAATTTAGTCTCCGAATTACATAGAATTTTGAAATCAAAGTCTTCATAATTTAGAATCTTAATTAATCATAATTTAGAATCAAATTTATTCATAATTTATACATTGAATTCATCAGAATTTAGACACTCAATTCCTCGGAATTCAGACTACAAATTTTTCAAAATTTAGACTTTGAATTTCTCAGATTTCATACTCTGAATTTCCATGAATTCAGACTCCGGTTTTTTTAGAAATATAATTTGAATATCCATTTTTATAGAATCTGATTGTCTGTATATTTAGACTCTAAATTAAATTTTTTCTATATATTCTCTTTAGTCATTTTGGATAAACTACTTTATTTTTCATTACATTTCATTGATTATTAAGCATGATAATTCATCTAAATATTTTCATATATAAAAATATTTCATTCTATTTGTTTCTATCTTACTTTCGGTTGAGTAAAACATTCACATGTTGCTCTAATATTCAAGGAAGAATATGATTTGTGCAGGAGGGAGAAGATCTATGAAGGTTTTCTAATAAATAGGATCTCATTTGAATGAAATTAGAATCCACCAATCAATTGATGATCTAAGAGATTATATGATATGATTTGATTAATATTGAGAGAAAGACACTCATGCCTTATGGGTTTTATGAACATATTGTTCAACTATGAAAATATTTTTCACCATTCTTTGTATTACTCCGATTGTTAATGAGTACAATCGAGGGATTCTAAGGATAGAAAGACCAAGATACCAACATCATTAATGATTGATGGGTAGCGGAGATATCATGATAGACTCTGATTTTCTTATCGAGGGCTTACCATAGTGTGGGTAAGAAATACATTCATGAATTTATAAATCAGGGGACCTTTATCAATGGTAGTTGGATAAACTGTTGTTTTGGTTAAAATATTTTCTACTTGTTTACATGATTATTGTTCATGTTTGATTTCAGATCTGTTTTGTTAAATAAACAATGAATAACTTTCTTAATATTTATTTTACATTTACAAACCATGATGAATGAAATTCTATAATCTTTAAGGTAGAATCGATTGTTCTAATGATTCTTTTCTAGATTCACTTTTTCGGACCATAAGCAAAGTTTGTTTTTTTGTTAACGAAATAAATAAGGTTTGTTAATTTTCATTGTTTAACATTGTTAAACATATATTTACATAAGGTTAAATGGAAATGTTCATAAACCAAAAATTCACCCCATTTTGTAATATAGCATCTACATTTATAATTTCAATACTACAACTAGAATGAGAGGAAGGTCTTGGAAATAATTATGGATACATAATTATATGATTTCTTCCTCAAGCTTACATTTCTTAACTTTTTGTATTCATGTTTTTTATAAACATTTTTTAAAACAATTATTATTATAATGTTTTTTGGAAAAGTATTTTTTTATAGAATGGCTTGAATTAATATTGGTTATATTGAAAATCATAATCTCTCGAGATGACCAATATTTTATTGTAATGATTATAAGTACTGTAGAGATAGGATGAAGTCTTTTTAATATATACTAGAGTCGAAAAAATTGTTATGTTTACTAGATATTTCAACATATCAAACAGGGAAACCAAACCCTTCACAAATCAAAATAATGTAGAATATCAACTAAATTATAAGGTATGAAATACATTGTTTTTTCTATAACCATGAATATATATAGTTATATATCTTCTTTTAAATTTCAAAACATCACTAGGAATAAACATGATGTTTTAAAATTTGGAACGTCAAATGTGACGGAAACCAAAAGAGCTATGTTAAGAGCTGAATATCATGGATTATTATTTTGTTTTGGATAACCTGTATGCAAAGTACAACAAATATTTATGACTATTGTCAACTGTATTCAATATATTTGTCGGAATGGTCTTTATGATGACGTTCTTGTGGATATGATAATTGAAATTATTCCCACTGAGTGGGAATATAAAAGGACAAATATTGATGAAAATAGGAAAGTATGTAACATTAATATTGTTGAGTTATTTGGGACTCTTCTTAATCATGAATCAAGAATGAGGAGAGAATATATTCTCAAATAAAATAATATTGGTAATGGAAGTGTATCTTTAACTACTACATCTAACAAAGAGAATCTGGAATGGGTAACTATATCTAAAGCTAAGAATGTGGTGGTTAAAATACAATCTAGTGAAAATGATCATCCAGAAAATTAATTTGAAAATCATTCTCGAATAATGAACATGATTGTTGGAACAAAATATTTTCAGTAAAAATATAATAAAAAAGATAGATGTTGTATATACCAAAACCATGACATGCACTATCTTCAGAAGAGGTGTAGATGGATAATGATCAGTATTAAGTCAATATAAAAAAAGGACACATTTGAAGGGGTTATTTTTTACATTAAAATGGGTTTAAAACTCTTCTAAAGACACTAGCATCGCTTGAGAGGAACCACCATTAATGTGGCCACCTACATCCTCTAGAGGTTCTTTTGAGTAAGTTCCGCTAAATACAATTTGACTTTAACCACAATTACATTAGAGGGGGTTTAAACCCCCTCAAATGAGGACATAATGTCCCATGATTCTAGATCCTCCACTAGTTTGAAGGCTTTTGGGCGGTTCTAACACCCTTAATAATGGTATTACATTAGGGGAGGTTCGTAAAATGTCCCCTAAAGATTTTTAGTTTTTCTGACTGGTCCTCGGTTTACACACCTTCTTATTCCCACCCCCACACCAAGCCCATAAGCCGTCGATTCCCCCTTCGCATTCCCATAAGTCCCCAATCCGCCTCTCTCCCTCCTATTAACCCAAGCCATCCCTCGGTTCCCTCACCCTCTCATTTCCACACCACCCCAGTGCCTTAGGTACCCTCACATTATGTTTCCACACGAAGCCCCATTGCTTCTGCCTCCCTCCCTTCTATTCCCACCTGATGCCCTAAGCCCCTCTAGTTCCCGCCTCCCTGCCCCAAACACTCATCTAGTTCCATCTTCCTTATTGTCAGATCCTATAAATTCCCATTCCCATTGATCCCCACCGCTACCCTATAATTCCCACACCCACTGAAAAAGAGAGGCATCAGAGATTCTAACATGCACAACCTGAAAGGGATACCTCCTGGACTCTGCCAACGAACCACTAACGCATACTATTTTTTGATATATAAATTACACATTATAATAGTTTTATATATTTACGTCTTTATAATAATAAATATCATCACCATAATATGTCTGAATACATTTATATAATATATATATATTATTTAAAA
Source organism: Viscum album (assembly GCA_963277665.1). NCBI lineage: Eukaryota > Viridiplantae > Streptophyta > Magnoliopsida > Santalales > Viscaceae > Viscum > Viscum album. The sequence goes on along the minus strand of OY728143.1, from coordinate 1,090,640,977 downwards.
TATTTATTTGTATATTCAATTATATATATTCTATATTATATATTTATATACAGCCTAAATATATTACACAACTATATATGTATATATTAACTTCTGTGTGTGTGTGATAGAAATAATATTATCAATTATTATTATTCATATTTCATCTTTTTTATAATCTATACAAATTTTATTCTTTTTTAAAAATTATAAAAATTTATTTTATGATTTATATCAAATATATATAATATTAAATACATTTCTATTATATATTTATCTAAATTATTTATATATATAAATACATAATTTTATTATATTATATATTCATATTATTATTTACCTAATATAGTTATATATGATCTCTAAAAATATATTTATATATAGTTTTTCAATACATGTATTTAATATATATATATATTAATAAGATATTTATTTTTATAAATTTTATAAAATTATATAAAATTATTATTATATTATTATTATATGAAATACACTTTATAAAAATATTAATATTATATATAATTAATATTATATTATATATAACTAATATTATATTATATACTATTTGTATTATATTATATATAATTAACATTATATTATATATAATTAATTTGTATGTTATATATAACAAATATTATATGAAATAAAATTTTAAATTACGTATAATTAAATTGTATATTATATATAATCAATATTATATGAGATACAATTTATAGAAAAATATAATTAATATTAAATGAAATAGTATTTTATATTATATTCAATAAATATTATTTGACATTTAATTTATAAAAATATTTATATAATATATTTCAATACATATATTTTTTATTATGTACATTTATTTATTTATTATTTAAAAAAATATACATCAATATAAAATTATTTTTATAAATTTTATTTCATTTAATATTAATTATATATAATATAATGTCATTAAATTATTATATGAAAAAATATTTAATATTTTTATAAAATAATTTATAAAAACAACATTATTGGATTTTTATATGACATTTAATTTAGATAAATTATATTTATGTATATATTTATATCATATGTTTAGGTTTTTATATTATAAATAATTAATATTATATTTAATACAATTTAATCAAATAAATAAGCATTAATATATATAATATTATACAATTATTTGAATGTTAACATATAAATAAATCTTAAATACAATTATATAAATATTTTATATTTTATGATCATATAATGTATTTAAAAACATTTATATATTTTTTTTAAATATATATATATATATATATATATATTATGGAGTTTCTTTTCATAAAATAGTGTGGTTTCACAACCCCTTTAATCTCTTAAATTAGAGGGTATTTTGAACCCTCTCTAAATTAATGACATTAGGGGAGGTTTTTTAACACCTTTTAAATTAATATCATAAGAGGCGGATTTTAACAACAAATAATTTAACAAATTAGAGGGGGTATAATCCCCCGCTGATTTATGAAATTAGAGGGGGTTTTCATCCACCTCTATTCTATGATATTATAGAGGTCTTTAAACCCCTATAAAATTCTAACATTATATTAATAATATCTTAAAAAATTTAGAGGGGTTCCAAAACCCCCTCTAATTTATGAAATTAAGGGGTTCCATAGATTATTAGCGGCGGTAGTACATAATCCCTTTATAATTTTTATTGAAAATTATTTTAGAGGTGGTTCAAAACACCCTCAAAATTCTTTAATTAGAGTGGTTTGTGCATAACCGCCTCTAATGTTATAGAAAATGAATTTATAGTGGGTTGTGAATATGCCCCTCTAAAAACTCTACTGTAATGTCCTTTTTTTAGTGATAGTAGTATCTAGTGAAGATCTTTTATCATAGAGATAAAAAATATGTTACAAGACTAATAAATAGGTCATTGTACAGTGGTGGAACCGTATCTACGAAGAGAAAACTTGGGACCTAGAGGAGGTAATGAAGGAACAGTACCTGCAACGGTTTACGGATTACAATATAAAATATAATTTCGAGGGATAAATTTCATAAGGGGGAATAGTTTAATGACCAAGTGTTTTATCAATTAAAAATTTTGTCTTATAATTATGTCATTAAAACAATAGAAATTACAATACAACGATCTTCTAAGTACTATTTCTCCATCAAACATAATATTGTCACCTATGCGTATTTAATTTAAAAATTATGACATACATTTTCGCAATAAATAATATGTTTGTAGTCTAATAGAACAATGATAATATTTGGTGAATATAAACCTACCCTTATTAATATTTATCTACCCTTTTGAATAGTATCCTAAAATTATGAATATTAATACAACCCATATGAATAGTAAATTATCAAAATAAATAGTATCCTTGCCCATGAATATATAAATAAAATTTAGGAATCCTATAAGTGATAATACAACCATAGTAAAAGTATTGTAATTTTAGTAAGTCATAAATTGTACGTTGAAATTAATTAATTAATTTAAAAGATAAATTATTCTCCAAAAATGTTTTTATAAATAAACAGTTTTATGTCATTTCGGTTTAATATAATTTTTTATGATTTTATATAAATTTTTAGAGAATTATTAAATCTGTTATAGTTTAAAAATCAGTATTTTTTATGTAAATTATGATTTTAATTAAAAAATTAATTAATCATATATAGAAAAAAAATTTGGAAAATGAAGTTCATTTTTTAATTATTCAATTCAAAAAATAGTTACGGTGGATTTTTTTTCATTTTTCTAAAATACATAAAAATTTTATGAATAATAAAATATGACAATTCACAATAAATTCTAAAACTTGAATTTCATCATCATGCTTGAGTCATTGATCATGTAAATGGACATTGGTTCAAAATAACATGCAAACATTACTTCTTTTGTTCACAATAGTCTTCCATATATCATGTTTTTTTGGAAAAATAATAAACCTATGATTAAAATACTAAGAAACCCCTCCTCCCCTCCATTATAAAAACCACCCAAACTCCCCTCAACTATCCACTTATCTCATGCTTTGTCCCATCATTAAATTATGCCCAAATATATTCCCAGGGTCCTCCTCCCATCCAAGAGCCTTTTCCCTCATAAAAAGTCAAAATACACTCCCCTTAAATATCTCTCAAGGATGACTAAATCAAGAGGTAAACTCCACTTTTTTTCATTCATTTATTTTTCAAATTCTTTTGATCTATTATGTTTCATAAACTATACCCATATATAGGATATGAAATCTAAAATACCACATATTTACAAGAATATTGTTATTCAAATGATATAATTCATTATCATCTCCCGTTTCCCCTTCATTTATACGGAGGAAATGGAAACACTATCGGAGATGTGTTCTTTTATAACATTCAAAGATGATGATTTATCAATTTCTGTTACCATCATAAATTCTGGCCATGAAATAATTTTTATGGTTTAAAAATACTATTAAATATTTATTTTATCTTTTTTTATGTTATGGAATCATTTTTCACACATGATGGAAAATAGTAATACAAATTATGTTAATTATGAGAAAAATCTCCAAATTAATCAAAATGTTTATCATTATTGTTTTAAAAAATGAATGAACATCACTAAAAATAACCAAATGAAATTTATAACCATGTAATATTATTTATGTTCACTATAGTTAGATAAATTAAATTCTAGAAATATACTTTAATCATACATGTTTACCCGAACATGACTATAAGTGAACTGATCATCAAAACCAAGGAAACAAACCGACCCGAAGAATGAAATTGAACCTAATTAAAAATCAGAAAAGGTTATGAATTTACTCAAAAAGGAGAAAATAAATCATTTGCATGTGAAATAGTTTCTGTAATTATATATTAATTAACTTATTTTGATTATTGAGGTCATTAAGATCATGCGCAGAACACCATCAGACTTATGTTAAGGGATCCTCTCTTTCGCACATTTATTCAAGAAACTACAATATGATATTCCCATTTATGATTTATTAGTAATTATTGGTTTTAACTTATCATATTCCCAATAAATTCCTTGTGATGTATAGAATATTTTAAATCCATTTCTCTTTCATGATTCCCTTGTAAGAACACCATAAACCATACCAATAAACTGTATGGGATTGTACCTGAACCTCCAATAATCATTTTGATTGTTCTATTCTTTCTTTTCATCATAATGATGTTTTATTTTTCAATTTATGTAATACATAATCATATTTTATATATGTTCGAAAATCATATTTCAATATCCATCCCTCATAATCATTCATGGATATACATGTTTTTAAATGATTCCCCCTCAATACATTTCAGAAAACCCATTTTAGGGGAACATTCCAAATTTATTACCATCATCATGTACACTATAATATCTGTTTTTAAGCCACCATTGAATTTATAAAATCAATCTATTTATTATTAAACTCTTTTTGGATCACTAATGGATTTATGAAAATTATTATTATCTTTTCTATTCAAAAATATCATTTAAAATTTCCTTAAAGCAAATATAAAATGTTTTAATGCTAAAATTTATTAAATAATCTTCTTACAAGTTGTCTATTATGTTTGATATCATATAGAACTATTTATTCCCATTTTACCTCATGAATTTCCATGTGTGTTCTAATTCATTTCTTTTATGGATACTTTAATGATACACCCATTCATTATGCTTTATGGATTGATTATGATACCCATTTCTTGGAATGGGTGACCTTATGTTTATGATTGTTTATGTATGGTTTAATATGTTACCAGAATATCAATTAACATGATAATAAGGGTGTATGAATATAGTTCTCCAATGCATTTGGTAATGTTTAGTCTATTGAGACGTTATGTTCAACAGTCTTGGCAGTTAGCCTCGACTCCTTATACAATGTGCAACAGTCAAGGTGGTTAACCATGTAATTTGCTACTCTATGTGAAATGGGCATTGAGTCATCATAAATTCATGATTTTTGATATTTCCACATAACTATGAATTCATGTTCATATGATCCCATTTTTATGTGTTATGATTCCATGTGTTTTATGCCTTTATTTTCAATATTCCACGCCTTCTAAACCATATGGTAATGTTTATTTACTATGATTATTACCTTACTAGTTTATTTATCTCATAACATTATTCTTGTTTTCCACATGTTACCATATGTAGATTTAATGGGTCAATGAATATTAGGAGATCAATATGCGGATTAAATAAGGAAGTATTTTATTTAGTTCCATCTTTTTAATTTTATGTACCTAGTACTCCAAGCCACTAGACTTTTGGATCCCTGGCTTGTACTCTGGTGTATAATTATTGTAAAAATCATGTAATGTAATATGTAAAATGTTGGAGAATATTTATTCATCCACTTATTCTAGTCATCATAGAAGTTAGTGTAAAACCCTACCATATATGGCTTCATAAGAATCTATCTCCACGGTATCCAAAAAGAAGTTTTTTAAGAAAATTACATTGTAGGTATGTTTTCTCCAAATAATTACAATGTCAATGAAGAATGAACAATGTATGTCCTCTAGAATAGGAATAGTATGTTCTATCATTCCATCAATATGTCGTTGATAGGTTGTCGTCGGATCGTCCTGTTTACCTAAGGACTTCTACAACCCTTTTGAAAACATGAAATTAAAAAGAGTGTCTCTGTTTGAAATGAATGAATGAAGAAATACATGGAGACTTACAACCTAATTGATTTATATCATTCAAAGAACATCTATTGAGATTTTCACTCACATAGGTAAAAATTTTGTTACCTTAGTCAAATTTCTAATGAAACCCCACACAATATCATTTCCATGAGTTGATCGGGGTAGACCAGTAATGAAAATCATAAACACGTCATCCAATTTCCACTCAAGTTGGGACTATGTAATTATGATCCCAATGGTATTTGATGTTTTTACTTCACCTAAAAATAGATGGAAACACAGTTATGGAGATAGTAATTTCGTTATTCATACCCGGCCACCAATACTAGAATCGTAGATCCCGAAACATTTTGGAGATATTGGGAGAAACTGCCCTGGATAGGGTATAGAATGTCTATATTAGCTCCTCACTAATGTCTTCATGGACCCATAAATTCAAATTGAATAATGAGGAAACATATTCATCCACTAGGAAAAATTAATATATATCATCATATGAAACTCGTTCCCTTAGGAAAGTCTTTCAGAATATGATAACTACCTCATTACTACCTATTTTAGAATAATATATGTCACTTCCAAGGACTTGAGGATAATGTGACATTTACTTTCTGAGCATCATTGTGAATATATCAGATTAATTCCATATGCTTCTATTTACCAGTGGACACCATAACCACATGTTTTGGTGTCTTTCATCATAATGAATAATATAAGGAAAAATAATTTCAAGGAATGTATGAAATCTAGAAATTATAAAATTTTGTGTACTCAACCAACCTCAATTTTCTTGAGATTCAGATCAGACTGTGTAACGATTTATTTGTGTTTTTTTATTAGTTATTTCAATAAAATTACCTCCCAATATATAGATTCTATGTTATCATAAGTATTGACCTACAATAATGAGATCGATATAGTGCATCAGGTAATTCCAATCGTATTCCCTTAACTGGTGAACCCCATATACAAAAACTCACTCTCAATCCATCAAAATATCTTTATAATTGATACTCAAATTTTAATAGTACACATTTTTGCTTCTATCTAGCTCTAGAATAATAATTATTATTGATCAAGTCAAATGACCCATCAACACTCCAAATAAAATTTCACAAGAATTTAAATAATTGAATTTCATATCCTTATTTTTCAATCCCATATGAGAAATTAAAATGTGTATTATATTATGGATAAATCATTTGTAATATATTGGTTTCCCCAAGAAACTCATAATTCCCAAGACATTCATTTTTAGTTCAAAAGAAACAAAAACTGTAACTTATTATTGGTCTAATAAACATCATATCTCTGAGATATTTTGAAATAGAAAGTTATCTTTATTAATCCAAAAAATTAATTTTAAAATATTAGCATATAGATTTAGCTATCGCATTGTATTCATAGTGATATCTAGATGAATTTCATTGTCATGCATGGAGAATGAATACACAATGATAGTGAAAAAAATACGGCCACAAATGAATCCATATATGGGTGGATGACATAATTCATAAGATCCATGAGAATACAAGATTTTATCTTATGTATGAACAATATAACAAGGTACATTTGTAGATCATACCTACTCCTCATTGTTGGGTGTGTATGTATGATGGCCTAAAAACATGATGAGATCCAACATTATATCAATATTTTAAAACACATTTTCACCATGGAGATGATAAAATATTTTTTCTATAATTGAAAGTGGACACTGATTCATTATCATGATTCGAATCAATTGATAGTAATCTATATAGAGACATAGGGTACCATCCTTTTTCTTGGAAAAAAGAACCATTAATCATTAGAAAATGTGATGGGTCATATAACGCCTTTAGCATCCATATCCTCCAACTATTTCTTGATTTCTTTAACATCCTTAGGTATCATCCTATATGGATTAGAGTTCATTGGTGTCTCTCTTTATGTATGGATAATATTAAAAATCTAGAGCTCACACTTGGGATATACCAAATAAGTCCCAAGGAATGTCATTTATGAAACACTCCACAACATGAGGAAAAATAGTGGGTGGTAAAACCGGGAAACCAAGGAAAATACAGATGATCTGAGATGTCACACAACCAATCCCATGAGGTTTGGGTCATGTTAATGTCAAAATGATTAACCATTCACCTATATTCTAATACCAAATTCCCAATGGTGATGTACACATCACCCAACGATGATAGCAGTCAATATGGGATTTATAGGGAACTAACCAATACACTATGATGATCCCATCAACTCATGACATGTCAATGAAATATACATTCTACACTAAAATGTCACCAAATATCTCAAATGGACAATCCAAACAATGGTGGACACCTTCTGAACGGATACATATTGGTCTTTCTAATGCATAATGCAACAAAAATTTTAAATATCATGACCATACTTGCAATAAAATATCAAGATATAAATGATTGAGATTCACATGTGAGTTACGTATGATTATCTTCATTCTTGTGGTTCATGTTATTCATGGGGTGTTGTGACTGGGAGTGTGGTTGGGAGTATGTGGTGGTACGAGTTGTGTATTAGAATCATAGGTTGATCGAGTGGTTTATTATTGAATGTATGAACTTATAATGGAGTGGGACTACATATGGACGTGGTTTGCTAGTGGGGATGAAGGATCAAGTTGTGTTTTTTTATGTTTCTGGGATGCTGGTTTTGTAGTAGTTATTTTTCAGGGCTACTGAGTGTAGATGTGATGCTGTGAGTTAGGGTTGCACTTTTAGACATAAACGAAAGAGTTTCATGACTTTGAAGATTAATAGTGGTGGTAATGATTAATGTGGAGTGTGATGTTGGATTAAAATCTGATTGAGTTTTCTTGTATTATAGAATTTTTTTCTTTCAATGAAGTGGGTATACTGATGATGGTTTAGGATGGATAATTTTAAAGATGAATGGGGCTCCTTGCAGGGGCCTTTTGCATAGTGTTTTTGGAGACGTGTTCTTCCTATGATTCTTCAAGAGTAGTAATGTTGTAATTACCCATGTCTTTTTATGATGAGGTTGTTGTTTGGTTACACAGGTGAATATAGGAGGGATATGATATTGTTGTGGGACATGTGTGTATAGGAAGGTTGTGATAGTGGGTCTAGTGGAAGAGTGTAGTTTCCTCAGAATGCTCACTATTAGGATACATAGTTCAATAATGGGAAGGGTGAGTGGTACCAAAATAATGAGGTTCTTACTATTTAATTGACATTACATTCATTATTTGGCGAGTATTACATAATGGGGTTAGGGTGGATAATATACATTGTTAGGTGATTTTATGTTTCTGATGTTTTTCTTATAGGGTAATTAGTTTACTTATCCCACATTTTCACGAGTTATATTATTTTTCTCTACTCAGTATACATGTATTCTAAACCAATTTATATAAAATAAGTTTTAGTTTTCTAGTGAGATTACATGAACCATACTAGATCATACTAGCTTTGACGCTGGGACAATTTTTGTCTAGTAGGTTTGTTTTAATATTTGGTATTTATTTTGGATTTTTCTTAGTATTTCTAGCAATTGTAAGTTAAAAATACACCTGGGATATATTTTTCTTCTTATAAATATATAAATTTGTGTGTGTGTCTATCTTTCATGGATTTTTTTGGAGTTTGATACATCTTCTCTCCCAATCATGGTTACTATAAAAAGGGTAATGCCTCCAATGTTGTGAGATTTTTACCTCCTTGGTGTTGTTCACCACCCGAATCCTACTAGAGGTAGAAATCATGGAAATTATATATCTTTTCCCATTACAATCTGATTAGGGGAATCATTAGTGGGAATGGTCATGACATTTAGAGGATACAATCATTTAAAAAATTATGGAGATGTGTATATGTTATGAGTAAGAATATAATAACGTCAAAAAAAATTTATCTAATTTTTTTTATTTTCCATGAAATAAAACCTTATATCGATACTAAAAAGCGAATGTGGTTGTTTCCCAAATACCCCAAGGGTAATCATCCTAAAATAAAATCATTGGTAATTGACTCAATCAGTACAATGATGCATGATAAGATCAAGTAAAACATAAAACATATCAAGAAACTCTCAACGAATATTCTTTTCTTGATTACTTACTCTTTAAAAATAGTTAAGCAGGATATATTGTCTTGATACTATAAGTGACTAGGTTGAAAATTCTGAGATGAAAACATATAATTTACCGTATTATAAACCCACGTTGATATACCTTTATATAAAACAATTAACATCCATGATAATGATGGAAAACTATAATAGGATTTAATTAATAGTCCCTTCCATATTATTGAATATGATATTAAAAAAATGATGTTTAATTTATTTATATCATGTAATAAATTTTTGTATTAGTGATGGGTGGATCTAAAGGGAACTGATTTAAAATTGTGTGTGAAGGACAATGTGATTGTAACATTAATGATTATCCAAGTATACTGGCTTATGGATTGATAAATCTAGTGATTATTAACAATTAACTATCACGAAAATGATTAATAATTTTACAATAGTTGAAATCCTGAGTGTAGTATAGAAGGTAAGGATGGAAGTTCATAATAATACATATAGTTAAGATAGTTATGGAAAGAAGAAAGATTTTTATTTCGTGTCAAAAATAGTGGAAGAAAAAGAAAGGACATATTTGAAATTGTACATGAGGATTATTTACATTTCGATGAGGGTAATATCAATAATCAAAAATCCATATAAATATAAATAGGTTGATTGGTATGATGGTATTGTAATGTCTTCATCCAAAATATCTATTGGTGGTTTAATAATATATATATATTGAAAAATATGATTATATGAGTCATCCATTTAATAAATATTTTATTTTGGATTATTGGAATCAACATAATTTAGTGCTAATAGAATAAATGAATGAAAATAAAATAACATCTATCGATTTGAGTATTGAAACTAAAGTGGTGTGACTTTCACTCTTCTCTAAATAAATTATAGATAGCATTGGATTTATATCTTGTTTATCACACTTATTTTTAAGTAGAATGGTTTATAATGACATCATATAATCCAATTGAAATCTAGTTTTTTAATTATTAATTAATGAGTATACTAGTATGATTATTGAATAACACATTTTATTCTATAAGAATGATTATTTGAAAATATTATTATCCTCCCAATATAAATGTAATGTCAATTGTTAACAGATTAGTTCCTACAATAAGAAGAAAAGTATATTTAGAATAAAAATATAGAATTTTATATCAACCAATGATATTCTATAAGAGTATGATTATGAACACATTCGAAAAATTTATATACTATTAGTTGTGATATGAATTAAAATAGGCTCGTATCTAAAATTGTTATGGAAAACTCAATATCAGAGGTAATGCTACAGTAATTAAAAATATATTTATCTAATGTTTTAAATATTTATATCAACAAATAATTAACTTTTTAATACACAAACCCTTGTTTCATAGGGTCAGTGGTTACATTATTACATTATTGTATAATAAAAGGTATAACCACCTAATAAAATGAATAGTTTTATAGTATTGGTATACAAGATACATATATGATTTTCTCATTACATTAGAAATCATAAATTGATATTTTTTTATTTAAATACACTATTATTACATTCATTATATCCCATCTTATTGATTATAATAATACATCACACATCCATGGGAAAAGATATAAAATAAATGGGTGAACTCAGATGATCATTTAGGTTATAAATAAAATAGAATCTATCAATAATAATTAAATAATGATAAATATGGAATCGAAAATATATGAAAAAATTTATATTCATTTAATATCATGAACATGATAAATAAAATGGTAAGACTTATATAACGATCATATAATTTTATATTGATAATGGTAGGACAATGAATCATCTCCATGTAAATCATAATTTATCAAATAATCATATGAAAATCAATACCTATTCTGAAAAATAGGCAATTAATAATATTTTACATCATTAAAATAATATCATGGACTTATGAAAAAAAAATTACATAAAATTTTAAGGCCTCCACAAAATATAAAGGCAAATTTGTCTCATAATACTAATAATCCATCGAGTGGAACTAGTCAGCCCAACCAATACCATAATATGTCTAATGAAATACTCATATTAAAGGGTTTAAAAATATAAAATTTCATTGTTTTTATTAAATAACAAGATTAATTTTTTTAATTAATTTCTACAATGAATAAAAATGTTCATAATCCTAATATTGAAGTATAGAGAAATGTATCAAAATAGTATTTCCCTAGCCGAACTAAAAAATGTGAAATATATAAAATAGATGGATTAATTTTGTTAAATCTAATATTGATGATAAGTAATTTAATTCATTTCACTGTTGAATTGAAATACCCTAAAAATTCCATTCAAATCATTCTTCAGGAAAATATTACATTCAATTTGAATATAAAAATGTTAAACTAACAATTTATAAACTATTAGTAACAAAATTTCATCCAAAATTATCAAGGAACCATTTATTGGATGATTCCAAATTATACCTCGTCAAAACATTAAAAATATTTCGTCATTTAAATTTTTTTAAAATATATATTTCATTCACATTTTTTATATAAATTAATAAATAACCATGTGTGGAATATTACAAGTGTATTCAATTTTATAAAAATTGAAAAAAATATTATATTGTAAAAATAAGGATTTAAAATTCATAATATAATCCTCATAATATTTATGAAAACGATTTTTTAAGACATAAATTTGATGAGAAAACAATTTTTGTATGAAATAATTAATAAATTTAGATTTTTATACTAAATATGCCCCATCAATTTTTTGTACCAAAAGAATGAAATATTCAGTATTACAAGAAAAATTATAGAATAAATATATGTTTAAAAAAAATAATTCTATTATACAATTATTAAATAATTTCATTGAATGTATATTCAAGAATAAAAAATAAAGGTTAAATTGATATTGAATCAAAATTGCTCGACAATTTAGTAAAATTGAAATCACAAACACCATTATTAATGTAAATTGTAATATGAAATTAAATATAAGGATGAGAAATATAGTAATTATAAAAACTATAATGGTTCAGTATAAAAATAACATATATGATGTATGTGGTGAATCTGATATATGTCACACGAATGAAAAAGTAATTTGAGAAACCCTTACCAGAGTTTGGATTTACTTCATATGTGTTTCAACCTCATATATAATAAATATGGTTTTATTATAAATCAAATATTGAAATATAATTATTAATATTATTCATTATTATTTACTTATAACCTCATTTCGCCTATTTTTTAATAATTGATTATTTAATCCCTTAATTAGATTAATAATTGATTCATTTTTGTTTTTTTGGAGGTTTTGGTCCGTATATATTGATCTTGGTACTATAATATTAATATTATTATTAATTATTTATATAAAATTTTTAATCATTAGAAACATATTTGTATTCATCTACATAATTTATATGTAGAATGTTATTTTCATCATTAATAGAGATGGCATGTCAGATATACTCATCAATGATGATTTCATTTTACGAAAAATAAATGAATAAAATAGTAAATAATAATTAAATTTTTTTGGTAATTATTCTATCATAATAATAATATTCATCAATTAAATCAATCAATATTAATATCCATGTCAAAATAAAATGAAATCACAATCACATCGTATCATTGATTTGGTAATCCGTATATAAGCACAAGTGATGTTATTGTTTTCAATTGATTGGAAGGTATACTGGTAGATATGATATTAAAAATATATTATAAAATTTAGTCAAAATATTATATATATATATATAACAAATACATATTAATATAAATCCATTGGATGTAAAGATCGAGAAATAATTACATCGGTTAGCATGGTGAAAACCCCCAGACACAATATCCATGGAATAATTTCCAAATTGATTTAAAGGAGAAAGATATAATTATACTGTAAAAATAATAAAATATAAATATAATTTTTATTGTATTAAAATTTTGAATATAGTAATGATGGTTCTATATGAAATTGTAAAAAAGGACCTACTGTATATGATTACCTTATGATACAAAAAACTTATTAATGTATCTTATTAAGGAACCTATGGTTGGAATTTAGGGAACACCAGAATCTAATGAATTTGTTTATTTATTTAATATATATATATATATATGTTAATTTTATATATAAATTTATTTTTGATCCATGAATAATAGAGGGGATGAGGATCCCTTTTATCATTAAGGAGTGATATTTTTCTTAATACCAAAAATTATTCAAAAATAGGTAGAGACACTCATTCCAAGATCCTCAAAAATTAAAAAATAATGACCTATTGGGATTATAAGGTCATAAAAACCCTCAAAATAAAAAAATATACATTTTCGAATTTTAAAATTCTTTATCCTCTATGTTTACATAGTTTTAAAATTTTAGTTTTCACTAGGGTAACTTGTTTTTTTAATTATATACTATAGTATTTTATCCATTAAGGAATAAATTAAATGAGTCTTATAGGATAATTACAACTGATGATTCAGTATATTAAATAAAATTTAACAAATTAAATTCCTATTTATTTTTAAAATTAATTTGAAAAAATGATCATGCAACATTATTAAAATTATATTTTACCTTAACCACGATAATTAATATTAACACTATTTATAATTGTATTTGACCAATAATTTTCATGATGATATTATATCAAATAAACTATTATTTTTCCTAATATTTAATAATTTTTACAAATTTCAATTCTCTTAACTGGAATAATTTAATTAAAAATTTTACATACCAGGGTAATGTAAATAGAGTTTTCAAAACAAAAAGATATATTTTATATAAAATTATTATATATAGAATGAAAACATAACATTTATTTTGATGAAAAAATGATTGATAATAATTTAAATTCTGTAATTTTACATTTTAATCATTTATCGATTAAATTCTATAAACTAAATATCATTTTTCATTAAAAATAATTTTTTTATATTTCATCAACAAAATTAATCATTTGAAAAAATTAAACAAACATCACAAAGATTAAATTTTAAATGATGATTTACAAAATTATGTTATTTTTTTAGAATTATAATATAAATTAAAAAAATTGTTAAACAAATTCAATAAATTCGTAGGACTATCATTTTATAATAATTTTGGATTTAAGAATAAATATATTAGAATTATTATCCCATGTTTTTAAAAATATTATAAGAATGATTAATCTGTTTTTTAATATATAATATAAAAAATAATTAAAATAATTTACCAACTTCTATTGATAATATTTTTATGATAAAAATATAATTCTTTCATGAATATCATGTTCCATTAAAAATTTCTTGGACATTAGTTTTTTTTAAATTAAATTATAATATATTAATTAGAAAATCATTTAGTACTTGTTTAAGCCATAAAATTTTAATAATATAGTTATTCATATTCAAACCCTATAATTTTGAAGCTAGTTTATTACAATATACTATATAACCATTAAATTATAATCTGGTTAGTTATTATAAAAAAATTTTAATCAAATTAATTGTTTTGTAGAAGCAAAATTTTGTAATGTCTCAAAGAGTTACATTTATCCATCCTTAAAAAGAATCTTTAGAATTTTATCTTTTTATCTAATATAAAAATTTTCCCATTCAAGAATCATTTTTTGAGACCAAAATTATATCAATGGTTTGTTAAAAATGTTTTCCTGAAAATAGAGAGAGTGAAGTTGGAAAGTCATTTATAATAACACATAACATGGTTTCCTTGTTGGATAATTATTTTTGGCACTATGAGAAATGAATAAAAAATATTGGTGACTGATAGAGATCATTGATCAAAATAATGTTTATGATTAATATAAATTTAATGACCACAATTACCTAAATCAATGATGGTTTAAAGACAATTGATTTCAAAATAAGTGACGGTAAATTTATAAAATTATATTTAATGATCATTTTTGTTAAATGGGGGAATTTTTCTACAATCACAATAATGAACAGAAAAATATATACACAATTTCATATTTATATTTTATAGGAATAAATTTATACCTCATTTCATTCTCCAAGATATTAATATTATTGAATAATTTCATTATTCATGATGGTATATAATTTAATATTAACCCTTAATAAGGTAGATTAAATATTGAGTCATTATATATCATATTTATATATACATATAAAAATAATAATGATTCTAAATTTTTCTTTAATACATAAAAGTATTAATTTAAACTCTAAATCTTTAAAAATAATGCCCATAACTCAACATAAATCATTCAATATATAGTAACCGTAAAAAAACATTGAAAAACATTCAATCCTAAATTACAATCAATAAATATATATAAAAAGAAACTAAATTTACACAATCGACTATAAATTAATTCCCCAAAACAATCTATCCAAATCATCATATAATAATCCAAATATTTCATTCCATTTATAATATATATTCTCATAAAATTATTTAGTAATGTAAATTACCATAAAAATTAATTATAAATAAGTGAATTAAAAGTTGAACATATTATTATTCCTTAAATAAAATTAAATATTATTTAAAATAATCCATTAATAGAAAAATTAATTAATTCTTATATAATATAAAATAGGCCACTTTTTCATTATCCCACTTACCAGTTTTAATGTAATCATTAAAACATCATTTACTTAAATATTTTAATTCATAGGATTATCCAAATTGACTATCATCAACTCAACCATTGGCAGATATTGATGGCTACCTTCCCACTATTCATATATTATTCACAAATATCATTATACAACAAACTCTATTTACTTGTTTATTAGTATCATTCAACAAATGACATTAAATCATTAATGAAAAACCATTCCATTAAAATTTGTATATTTTTATAGATTCTTATCGAAATAACAACATAGATAATATATATCAATACAATATTTTATGACTGAAAATAAATATTATCATTAATAATTTCATTTTTGCTATAGTATTTTTATAATATGCACCACCACTAGCTAGATTCATCTAAGGTATATTATCTTGTGGATTGGGGAATTAATTTCTGTAGTACCATATTTAATATATTTTAAAATAAATTTAATTACTGTTTTTTATCTTAATATTTAATTATTTTTCCTGATTGGAATTCTATTTATACTAAATGTTACATCTTATTTTATTAAACAATGTAATATGGTGTTAAATCTAAAAGTTATCAGACATGGGAAAATTAATCATTCACATGTTTCCCTTATAAATTTGTTTCAAATACATCCCCTACAACTATTTGATTATTTTAAATTCATATGGAATATATTACTAATTCCATTTAATGATATAATATATTATTATATCATAAAATTATAAGATTATTTTTGAGATAAGTGACCATTACAGTATTATATGTAACCAATATTAGAAATTAGAAATATGATATTATGTATTTTTCTTTGGTTTTGAAAATATAATTAATAAAAAATTATCCATGGTTCCGTAATATAAATAATTTCAATAATTACTAAAATATAAAATTTATTTTATTTATATATATTTAGAGGAAACCAAAGATATAATAGATTGAAAAAAGTGTTTAATCGTTTACGGAGAATGAAGGCCACACATACACTTGAATGTTGTTTTTATTTTTTGATGCATTGAAAGAACATGTTTTAAATAACAATTAATCCTTTACGAATTATTATTCAATAAGATAATTTATATATGTTAATAAAATTCATTAATATTACAAATCATTTTGAAAATAAAATGATAAAAATATGTTTATCCATTTATTCATTAGTCAACATGTACACATGAGATTCCTTATTTTTTTCCAATGTCTTAGAAGGAATGAATGTAGATATGATATTATATTTTGATTATTATAATTATTTAATAAATTTCCTATATATATATATATATTAAATCCATCATTATATCTAGTCAAGATAAGTTTCAATTGAATACAGATTTCATCGATTCTTGAGGCGGTATTCTATCACACACACCATGATGGATTCATTTTCAATTTCATAGAGTATGAGAATGATATATTAATTTAATCAACATAATAAAATAACATCATATATTTTATATGTATTTATATTTTATTTTTTAGTTTCTGTGACGGAGTAAAAACAATGTTCTTATTGGAGATTATTACCTTTACATAGAAATACCAATTTTTGATCCATTAGTAAGTACCATCAGTTTTGGTTATTTTGAACAAAATAAGATCTATAACAATGATTTGGATGTTATGTATATATATATATTGTTTTTTTATATTTAAATGGAATATTTGGTTTCATGTGGTGAGTGGAGGAGGTGACCTTATATAATTTAGGAGGTGTTGCATTGTATTTAAATACCAAAAACTGATTACCTATAGAAATTCACTCTCAATCTATGTTCGTATAAAATTTATATATAATATATTTGATAGAATATATGTTCTATCCAAATCCTGAAGATCAAAAAAGTTATTTCTTAATCATTTTATTCATTATCCTTTATATAGAATGACTTTTACTGTTTTAGTTTTCACCAAGAAATTGTTTTGTTTATTTATTTACTAATCTAATTGATATATTATGTATAACAATAAATCATTCACACTAAATAATTTTTAACGAATAATTATATATTTGAAATTAAAATTTTATAATAAAATTCATGTGTGTGTATAAATAATTTTAACAGATGTGAATGTATGACGTAAAACCATGTTTCAACAACAACTACTTTATATAATTTTTCAGTTATAAAATATTCAATATGAACACAAATATGTTTAACCAATAATAAATTAACAATATTTATGACTCATAATATTAATTACATTTAAAAAAATAAATTCAAAGAAGTGGCTATATAGAATTTAAAATCAAACAATCTCTTTTGATGAAAATGAACATTTCCAACAAAAACAACATCATATAAAGATAATGTTTCTATTTAAAAATTCAATATTAAATTGATTTCAATGAAAGAAGTTGGATTAATAATAATATATATTATCAAATAACACTTTTAAAATAGTATAATAATTTTATAATTCATGAAAAATGAACGTTTAAATAATAAATTGTTGTGTTTTTCAATATTTTCAGAAACATGTAAAAATTCACAAGAAGCTATTTTATACGAAGATTTAATTTTTTTTTCTTTTTTCAAATAATATTAGTAAATTTATAAAAACTAATTTTTAAAAAGATTATGATATTATTTATTGAAATAATGTTTATAAAAAATATTATTTTAATAACAAAACAACATTTATTCATTCCAATTTCTAATACATAATATTAATTGAATTAGGAGTTTTTTTTAAATAAAATATATTAAATTTATTAAAATAATTTAAAATTAATTATTTTATAAATTTATTATCACAAAAAAATTGCCATGCATACAAATATATTTTAATGAAAAATATTTTTTACATTTATATAATTTTACTTTTCATTATGAATCATTTAATAAAATCTAAAATTTATATAATAAAAATTTAAATGATTTAATTTTTATTATTTGTCTATTTCTATTAATACATACCAAATTATCATCCATTTCATTACTATAAAATATTATTTTTTTTCTATACGGATTGTTGTTGTGTATATCGCAAGCTATCAAAGAGCGTAAATTTATTTAATATTTAATGTTTAATATTGTTTCATGTTTTAGCATTATATTTAGAATCATGTCTCTATACAATAATAAATTTTTATTTTCATGAGTTTTTTATATTTAAATGTGTATTAATTAGTTAATTATGTAGTAATATGTAATTAGAAAAGTTATATGAGCCATTATTATTATTATTATTATTTATTTTTGAATTTTTCTGGTTAATGAAATATAATTTTATGTAAATGTTTTCTACCAAAAATGGTGAAAATCATGAATTAAAATTCATGTGCCTAGAAGTTAATTAGATAAACAAAATTTCACATGCAATGGATAAGGTGAGAGATAGAGTAAAAACATGGAACAAAAAAATACCACTACAAAACAATGGATAAGAAATGGGCACCATCAATTATTTCTACCTCCCCTCCATCTAGAGCCACTCCGAACATTTGGGGGTTTGCATATCTATAATTTCTTAGTGGTCCTACAATTATCATCATGGTCATCCATGCCTAACTAAAGTTCCTCATCATGAATTTTTTCCCATGATGGTATCATTTTTTTGAATAATGGCTTCGTATGGAGATTCACTGTCCTTTTAATTAACATGTCATCCTTAGATAATAGGATTAACACCTATGGATTATCCTCTAAAAGTGTCCAAAACATTTTCCATTCCCTCAAAGAATGAATCATTGCTATTACATATAATATGAATTTCAATCATGCTATTCGAGTTCTCTCGTACCTTTGGTTGGCTCAAGGGATATGTAACACCCTATAGTTTTTTTTACCATTTATCAGTATAATATCCATCAGATTTTATCAAAATCATTCTTATATTTAATCATACTGGTGATAACCATAGTTGGATACATAAATGATGCCCCATGGGTGTGACTTTCATCAGTGACAACAACCATAGGCTAATTCTCCATTTTAGATATTTGTCGAGAAAGACATTTATCAATGTTTGGATATTCATTTGGAATTTGGTTTTTGGTATTAATGGATGAATTCAGGATCCTTAATGTCTTGGAATTAACATGGGAATATGTATCTCAAGTCATATGTCTAGAAAAATTTATAAAATAACCGTCTTTCTAGGGAGAATCCATTCCCACGTTTGAGGGGGAATTATGTTTTCCATGTAAATGCAATGAAGAATTCACCACCTTCTTCAGCTAGATTTTACTAACATTCCGATAATTATAACCATCATGTCCCACAAATAAGTGGAGCTTTTAAAACTATGGGATGGAATAATATTGAAAATCCACCTCTATAGATTCAAATATTTTCATCAAAAAGGTGAAATCATCTAGACTATTTAACATATTCAAATCCACTATGATTCTGAAAAAATAACAAAATAATATTTTTATAGTGTTTATACCATCTTCAACGGTGAAAAAATGTTGGAAACTAAGTAACTCAAAACACAATAATCCCAGACACCCCATTAAGACCATACATTCAGACCGATATCTAGGAATTGGAATGCTTATGTGAGTAGTGATATATATTAAACTCCCAATCATAGTGTTGAAAAATTCATGTATTCCATGACAGAAAACTAGCACTCTAGGGATTAAATCAATTTGATATTAATGAAATGAATGAAGGAAATTTTTTTTGATGATAGGAACAATCCGCCAAATTGTAATTTCCCAAACATGAGAAATCATAGATTTCAACTTCACTATGTTCATCAATTTTTCCCATATAATAACATTTAAACACCGATTATGAGAGAACGTATAAGAATATTGACTCTCAGGCAGGTCCATTAGATCATTAATTACTATGAATATCCATCCTTCAGATCTAGAAATGCTGGGTTCCTGAGCCTCATGACATGAAATATCATATACTATAGGTGTGCCTTTTGAGAGGGGTTCAACAATAGACATGACTTGGAACATGAGATTAACATGAGAATAAGATGTTGTTATCTTCCACACATTAGAACTATATTATCTCCCATTCGCTACCCTTATTAGACCTTTTGATTCCAGCATGACAGAAGGTGTTACAATCGAAGTGTCCAGATAATGATCGTTTTCGATATTTCGAGGATCAATGCCTCTGTAGTTGTTGAAAGAAAGACCCTGATCCAGTAGTAGGCCCATTCCAAATATTCCCACAACCCTAATTTTGTTTCCACTATCGACACTGGTAAAATATTATGAACAAATACACGGATCAGTGACTGGATCTACATTAGCAATCCCACCATTGTATTTCCTCTTAGAATATACACGATTAGTGGGATTTTCTTCTCCCCACTTCCCACCCATCAATCCATTATCACCATGAATCATTATGTATCAATTATATACATTTTTAAAATTTTTGAAACATGATTATAAAAGAAACCATATATGTTATAAAATACGATAATTCTACAATATATATTCAATTGTAAGAATTTGTATGAAATTCAGAAAAAAACTATGTACTGGAAACCATGGATTATTTTATATAATTGATAAAGGGAATTATTTTAAAAAGAAAAAATTAATTTGGGAAAATGTATAAATAATAATGAAATATTCATTAATTGTAAATTTCATGAATCATCTTCATTTGGGAGGTTCAGTAATAGCCAAATAATACTAACAAGGAGAATTAAAATCATGATAAAAGAATGTATTAGTCAACATATAAAGTATGAATTATTCCATGTGATGTGATAGTTTAATGGTATAAGGATTTAGTTAGACTATATCTATAAATAAATTATTTCCATTTAAATTATGGCCTATGAAATTAATGTCATCTCTCAAATATCATAAAGGGAAAATATCACCAAGTATTTTTAAGTAGAAAATTTAAAATAATATAACTCAATACGAAATAACAATGTGATATCAAAATATTATATATATATATATATATATTTGTCTGTGTGTGTGTTTGTGTTTTATATATAAACGATAACAATATTATTATTAAATTATGATATTTTCATGGGATTAAATCCAAATAAATAGTTAAAAAAACTAAAGTATGGAAAATTATATTTTATAATAGAAATAACTAGTAAATAAGGGAAGGTTTTAAACAATATTTATGATAATGTATATATATATATTCAATGAATTATTTGGTTAAATATTTGTTATATATTTTTAATAAGTTATTTTAATTTAATATATAATTCATTACAAACTAATATATTTACATCACCAAAATTAGAAATTCGAATGAAATAATATTAAAAACACATAAGGCTTAATAATGCCATATTATATTAAAAGCAATTTTATTTTAAATTATAGTTTATTTAGAATAATTATCATATAAACATTAGAATTATATTTTATAAAATAAAATTCTTTTTTTGAATTTGTTATATAAATTTTATCTTGAAGATAATTTTAGTTGTTTTTATGAAATAGTCATTTTTTTATGAATATTAAAAATACCGACTTCTATTAAAAACAATAACTTTTATAACCAAAAAATGATATAAAATATTAAGAAACCATTTTAATATAAAATAAATATTTAATAAATAATAAATTAATTTTAAAATATTATGTATAATTTATAAAGAAAATATTTAATTTTTGAAACTCAACTAACTTTTTTACACTGAAAACATTTTTTGGATTATAATAAAAATTAGACATTATCAATTATATAAAATAAATATATAAAAAGTATCTCCCATTTTATTTCAATATATTAATATTATCTAGAAATTAAAAAAATAATTTTTTTAAATATTGATAATATTAGTAAGTTTACAATTAATTATTTGGATAGTGGTAAATACTTTTTTAAAGAATGTCTTTATTAATAAAATTAAAATATTATTTCAACAATAAATAATATGTACCATAATTGATGACTCTTATATTTCCACTAAACAAATAAATATATTTACAAATACTCATGTAATTCTAAATTAATTAATAACATGAATAAATAACTCTTAATAGGTAAAAGTAATTTGTTATAAAACATTTTTCCTCATATAGTATATAATTTAATTGGAATGTTTATTTTTTATTAATTAAGAACGAAAATAGATTATGTGGAAATTAAATTTTGGTAAAAAGAATAAATGTGTTGTAATATTTGTTATCTTATATTTTTAAATTAAATATAAATTATATAGAAAGAAAACTAGTTAATAATGCTAAAATCATAATGTAAAAATGTAAAACAATAAATTAAAATACATGAGACATTATTAAAACATATGAGTAAATTATTGTACGGGTATTTATCAACCCAATATAATCTACATATCCTTTATTAATGAATTTGAAGAAATTTATCAATGAATATATTATTGATAACATCCATGCGTAATTTGGTTTCCAAAAAGATCTATTTTTCCTCTCTTATGAAATGGGATCACTTACACTGCTCCATGTTTATAGTTCCTTTTAAAATATCCCTTTGAAATAAAAAAACATTTACTCCCTTACATGGTATTTTATCATATATAATAAGAGATTTTCTATTATTTATCTTAATATATCTATATCCATGTAAATATTTATGAGTAAACCATTTCTCCTACGTATATATTTTCTTCTACATAATATTTTATCATTAATCATTATTTTTGAAGTCTCTTACAAGCATAAAATATAATGACATAAGAATCATTATTATATTTATATATTATTATATTTATGAAATAAACATTACATTCTCATATATATTTTTTATTGTTTGTAAAAGTATTGTTAGACTATTTTGTGGATTCCCACCTCTACAAAGAGACATATTTCATTTTTCATCACCTCCATTACAGGATTATTAATAAAATTTAATGGATGAATAAATATGATATATATTATATAATAGTGATTCATATATTTAAAATTATCAATTACCTTCATTCCTACTCATTCATTGATAAATTGAAACATTTATTATCTATACATGAAAATTATCGCTTCCACGATCAATGAGATTACATTTCCACCAACACACTTTTGTGATAATGTTAGAAATGTATATGATATATTTTAAATAAATACATAGAAATAATGATATTATTTATATTATAAAAAATTATTAAATATATTTCTACCATAATCAAAATATTTAATCATTTATGATGAGGTTAAAAAAATATCAGGTAACAGATGTAGGTTTGACAAGTAACACATACTAATTTCTAATATATTTCGGTTTATATAAATTCAATTTCATAAATATATTGAGACACACCGAAACCCGATTCTGAATGAATAATAATATAGTATACATTTATAAATTCTCTATTAAATTGGTGTACAAAATAAGAATACCAAAATGTTGATTATTTTTATATATTGGTTCTAAAAAATAAAATATATTTATAAATATGTCCTAAATTTTTAGTTAGGTCATTATATACTTTGAAAATTATTCCTTTATAAAATATTATTTTTTATTTTTTCTCTAATTAGGTAGATTAATTAATTTATAACCCTTTTAGAAAATATATTTGAAAATATTTATTACATTTTTTAAATCAATATATTATTATAATTTTTGAGTTTTTTTCTAGAATAGAGTATTGGCTCCGGGGAACCAATGGTAACTCGAAAGAGGCTAAGGTGTGCGATGTCTTCTTCAATGTGGGATGCTGATTGTTATAGTAAGATCGAAACAAAGCCACGGTTGAGGGAGTCACTTCATTAGTTAGAGTGATGGTGTCTAGAACCAGATGTTTGTTGATTGACCTTTTCGGACATGCTAGTTTCATAAAGGAGGTGATTTCTATCTTCGCGTTGCTGGTCCTACAACATGGGGTTCGGCAATGCGGTCTCGGGGGGTAGGGAAGATGGATTTTCTGGTCTCCTCTTGAGGGTGGCCTGATGTTGAAAATAGATGTCTCTTGTCCCATGGGTGTCATGGGTGGAGGAGGGGTTCATCCAGATTACCGAGGGACTGTGGTGTTGGATTTTACGACCCAATATGGTTATTGAAATTCCGTTCGAGCGGAGGCTCTAGCGTTTCTCACATGGCTTTCCATGTGTAATTAGAAAGACCATAGCATTACCCAACTATAAACATACTATTTTTTTCCATGATTCTTTACATGGGATAGACACGACCCTCTGGTCCATCATTTATTCAATTAGACAATGCAAATCTCTCCTTAGGAAGAACGTCAACGTTTCCCACACATGGTGTGAGGGGAAAAAGTGGCGGATTACTTGGACTCTCTTTCGGTTCCCGGGAACCCTGTTGTTTGTTTATCTAATGTCTCTCACCTCAAAATTGAGGGGGTAAATTTTATTAGGGGAGATGCCCTTGGCCTCCATTACTTCCTTCTGCCCTAGGTAAGTGTGTCTTTAACCTTGTGTGGTCATCTTTATTTTTTGGAATAAAAATCATAATGTTGGAAGAGAATTATTTCATAGTAAATTTAGTTAATTAATGTATTCAATAATATAATCATGGTCATTGGAATTAAACATATGCTTTATTTTTTTATAAAAACATTTTATACGTAAGAAAAAACTTTTTGGGGAAAAATACTTTTCCTCTCATTTGGTGAGTTTAATTTATTATCAAAATATTTATCATATATAAAATAAATATTATACAATTAATTCAATTTTATTAATTATAATTTTTATATGGGGTTAAAATTTTACATTAATTTTTTTTCATTTGAATACATGAAAATGTAAAAAACATAAATGTTCCCATGGGTAAAACATGCTTACTATGATTAAAATAATATATAAGGAAATATTTTCCAATTAAACATTTCTAAATAAAATTTTATATCCATATATCAAACTAATACTTTATTATATTCCAATATATATTATTTTAGATTATTTTTTACAAATTATGAATTTATTATATTGTAATATGTTATGAAATTAAAAATGTGTCATCTCCCCCACATTTAAAAGGAAACCTCTATTATATATTCATTACACCACATGGAGAAATATAAAATTACCTAACACTTTTTAATTATTATACAATCATCCCTATATATGAATTAATAATGTTTTTTATTTCAAAATAAAATTATAGGCTTCCCAGATATTGTGTCCTAATGATACCTACTGAACAATAGGAGGTTTAGCATGTTTTAAATCTTGTAAAACTCGAGGTAAGGGATCTATGTTAAGATCATATTTTTGATCAAATATTATTATAATTGAATTTGGTTATTTACATTTTAGGTAATACCTCTTAATAATCATAAGAAATTTTTTCTCAAATAGTTATTTAGGATGGTTACATGTTTTAATTTCATTTTATCTCATTAAAAATGAAAGAGACTAAAAGATTGTTTATAACAAAAAATGAAATTATTTCATTATTTAGTTAAAAATGAGTTTTCATTAATATATATTTTTTAATAAAAAATATGTAATGTTTGTATTGAATTGTAAATTTTGGAATTCATTTTTACACAATTTTTTCTTATTTCACAAAAATATTTGAAAAATATATTTTCATTTTTGAAATGTGGTACTTTTGAATATTATCCACAAATGTGGGTGTAATAATTGTTTTAACAAATATTTGATGAATTAAATATCAAAATATCATGATAATTTATTATTTTGAACCGTTTGATATACTTTTCAATGAGATATTCAATATATATTTTACCTTATTAATTTCGATTTTGTATAATTTTATGAATTTATTTTAAAATGAAAAGGTTATAAAACAAATACAATATTCAATGTGATCTCTTAAAGATAAATTTATTCATGATAACATCCTTTGATGTTACTAATTCATTATCGATGTTATGATCCAATAAAACCATGACAACTATATCTCTATATTATATATGATTGTGATAATGAAATATTAATTAAACCCCTTTATTGTCTACATATTATGAAAAAATGTTGAAATATTTATAGAACACATTTTGTTTTAATGGGTTATGAAATAAAATGAATTATTTTATATCATTTTATATATACATAAATGGGATGTTATTATCTCCCGGGTTGTTCAATATTTATATAGGCCTCCAACATAAGTAGTAATGATGGATATCTGATTACATAAAATGGATAGTAGCGGATACTGAATCTAGATCACTAAGGGATTCATTAAACTATAATGATCTTCAGAATGTACATTGATTAATGATATTATATTGTATTATGTTATCCCAAATCACTATGATATTAGTATATGTGATATTTAACTAATGAAATTATTTTAAAGTTTTATTTATACTCAATAAAATTATGTCTTATAAAATTTTATGCACTTTAGGATCCCCTTCATTGATTCCATCATAATTTATACAATATAAACTACCACACATTATTCCATGACTAAGGATGATGACTTATGATAGGTAGGTTATGGTTTTCAAATTCTATGATAATTTCTTCTTACCACTATGCTTGTCATATGATTACATGATCCTTGATATCAACCTTGTTTATACTTATTATGATTTAGAGTTCACTCATTCAAATGATTTCTTTTACAATGATTAAAAGAAAGCTTGTAGTTATGATATAAATAATAATTGTTTTCTTATGATGAAAATTTTCTGGATTATGTATTTTTATTATGAACAAGTTTTTAGGAATATATTTTCCTAAATACACTAAACCTATATAACTGTAGAAATGATCATAATGTTTTTTAATGAATATTCATCTAATATGATGTAATATTTTTTTTAAATATATGGGTATCAATAATTAGTGTTAGGTATCTATTTAGTTATATATTGAAACTATGATGATACATATTTAGTGAGAAAACATAGGATATTCTTATGTATAAGACAACATAAAATTTTATTATAAATAAATGATTGAGTGTTTTCTATGATAACATCCCCATATCTTTCTACCATAATGAAAATATATAATCATTAATGAAGAGGTTAAAAAATAGCATGTAACAAATGTAGGTTTGAAAAGTAACACATAATAATTTCTAATATATTTCTGTTTATATAAATTCAATTTTTTAAACATATTGACATACACTGAACCGTGAGTCTGAATGAATAATAATATAGTATACATTTATAAATTCTCTATTAAATTGGTGAATAGAATAAGAATACATAAATGTTGATATTTTTTATATATTGATTCTAAAAAATAAAATATATTTATAAATATGTTCTAAATTTTTTGTTCAGTCATTATATGAATTTAAAATTATTCCTATATAAAATATTGTTTTTTATTTTTTCACTAATAATGTAGTTTAATTAATTTATAACTCTTTTAGAAAATATATTTCGCAACATTAAATTCATTTTTTAAATAAATATATTATTATAATATAAGATTTTTATTTCTAGAATAGAGTATTGGATCCGGGGAACCAATGGTAACTCGAAGGAGGATAAGGCGTGCACTATCTTCTACAAAGTGGGATGCTGGGGGTTATGGAAAGATCGGAACAGAGCCAGGTTTGATGGAGTCTATTCATAAGTTATAGCGGTGGTGGATAGAAATAGATGTTTGTTGATTGACCTTCTTGGACATGCTGGTTTCGGGAAGGAGGTGTATTTTATCTGCGCGTTGCAGGTCCTACAACATGTGGTTCGGCAATGCGGTCTCGGGGTGCATGGAAGGTGGATCCACTCATCTCTTCTTGAGGGTGGCCTGATGTTGAAAATAGAGGGCTCTTGTTCTGTGGGTGTCATGCGTGGAGGAGGGTATTATCGGGATTACAGAGGGACTGTGGTGCTGGCTTTCACGGCCGACTATAGTTATAGAAATTCCGTTCGAGCAGAGGCTCTAGCGGTTCTCACAGGTCTTTCCATGTGTAATCAGAGGGACCTTAGCATTCCACAACTATAATCATACTCTTTGTTTGTCCATGATGCTTTTCATGGGATAGGCACTACCTCTTGGTCCGTTATTTATTCAATTAGACAATGACAACCCCTCGTTAGGAACAACGTCAAGGTTTCCCACACTTGGTGTGAGGGGAACAATGTGGCGGATTACCTGGCCTCTCTTGCAGTTCTAGAGAATCTTGTGGTTAATTTTTCGAATGTCTCTCACCTCAAACTAGAGGGTGTGAATTTAATTAGGGGTGATGCCCTTGGCCTCCATTACTTCCTTCTGCCGTAGGTATGTGTGTATTTAACCTTGTGTGGTCATATTTATTTTTCGGAATAAAAATCATAATGTTAGAAATGAATGATTTCATAGTCAATTTAGTTAAATAATGTAAATAATATTCTAATCATGTTCATTGGAATCAACCTTATGCTTTATTTTTTTATAAAAACATTTTCTACATAAGAAATTTTTTTTTGGGAAAAATACTTTTCCTTTCATTTGGGTAGTTTAATTTTATATTAAAATATTTATCCTATATAAAATAAATATTATACAATTGATTCAATTTTGTTAATTCAAATTTTTATATGGGGTAAAATATCTCCATTAAATTTTATCATTTGAATACTTGAAAATGTAAAAAAACATAATTGTTCATATGGGTGAAACTTTCTTACTAGGAATAAAATTATATAAAAGGAAATATTTTCCAATTAAATGATTATAAATATAATTTTACGTCCATATCTCAACCTAATACTATATTATATTCTAATATATATTAATTTGGACTATTTCATACTAATTATGAATTTATTATATTGTAATAGGTTATGAAATTAAAAATGTGTCATCTCCCCCACATTTAAAAAGAAACCTATATTATCTATTCATTACACCACATTGAGAAATATAAAATTACCTAGCACTTTTTAATTATCACATAATCATCCGTATGGATGACTTAATAGTGTTTTTTATTTTATAATAAAATTATAGGCTTCCCAAATATTATGTCCAAATGATATCTACTGAACAAGAGGAGGTTTAGCATGTTTTAAATCAAGTAAAACTCGAGGTAATGGATCTATGTTAAGATCATATTTTTAATCGAATATTTTTATAATTGAATGTTTTTGTTTACATTTTAGGTTATACCTCTTAATAATAATAAGAAAATTTTTCTCATATGGTTTATTAGGATGGTTAAATGGTACAATTTCATTTTATCTCATTAAAAACTAAAGACACTAAAAGATAGATTATAACAAACAATGACATTATTTCATTCTTTAGTTGAAAATGAGTTTTCATTAATAGATATTTTTTTTAATAAAAAATATGTATTTTTAGTATTCAATTTTAATTTTTGGAATTCATTTTTACCGAATTTTTTTATTATAAAAATTTATTTGGAAAATATATTTTCATTTTTTAAATGTGGTAATTTTGAATATTATCCGTAAATTTGGATGGAATAATTGTTTTAACATATATTTGATAAATGAAATATCAAAATATCATGATAATTTATTATTTTGAACCATTTTTTATAATTTTAAATTCGATATTCAATAGATATTTTACCTTATTAATTTGGATTTTGTTTAATTTTATGAATTGTTTCAAAAATGAAATGGTTATACAAAAAATGAAATATTCAAAGTGATTTCTTAAAGTTATATTTATTCATGATAACATCCATTGATGTTACAAATTAATTACTGATGTTTTGATCCAATAAAACCATTCCAATTGTATCTCTATATTATATATGTCTGTGATAATGAAATATTAATTAAACCCCTTTATTGCAAACATATTATGAAAAATGTAGAAATATTTATGGAGCACATTTTGTTTTCGTGGGTTATGAAATAAAATGAATTACTTTATATCATTTTATATATACATAAATGGGATATTATTATTTCCTGGGTGGTTCTAGATTTATATAGGCCTCCAATATAAGTAGTAATGATGGATATATGATTACATAAAAGGGATAGTAGTGGAGAGTGAACCTAGACCAATAAGGGATTCTTTCCACTATAATGATCTTGGGAAAGAACATTGATTTATGATACGATTTTGTATTATTTTATCCCAAATCACTATGATATTAGTATATGTGATATTTAACTAATGAAATTATATTAATGTATTATGTATATTCAATAATCTTTTTTGAAAAACTGTTATGCACTTTATGATCCCCTTCATTGATTCCTTTATCATTTATATAATAAAAACTACCACACATTATTCCATGACTAAGGATAATGACTTATGAAAGGAATGTTATTGTTTTCAAAGGCCATGATAATTTCATCTTACCATTATTCTTGTCTGAGAATTATATGATCCTTGATATAAACCTTGTTTAGACTTATTGTGCTTCAAAGATCACCCATTCAAATGAATTATTTTCCAATGCTAAAAAGTATTCTTGTAATTATGATATAAATAATAATTGTTTTTTATGATTAAATTTGTCCAGATTATGTATTTTTATTTTGAAAAAGTTGTTTATGTATATATTTTTTTAAATACACTAAACCTATATAACTGCAGAAATGATCATAATGTTATTTAATGAATATTAATATAATAAAATGTAATATTTTTTTAAATATATGGGTATCAATAATTAGTATTATATTACTTTTTAGTTATATATTGAAACAAGGAGGATACATATTTATTGAGAACACATATGTTATTCATATGTATAAGAAAACATATTATTTTATTATAAGTAAATTATTGCGTGTTTTTAATGAAAAAATCCCCATATTTATTCTATATGTGGTATGGTTTTGGAAAATTTTCATCAAGGTGTAATAAAATTTGAAAATAGTTGGTCATGTATATCTCTTTTACCATTCCAATGCTTGGTAAATGTTTTATTATAGTGAAACTAGTTCAAAACTACAAGGGGGTGTTCATGGATAACTCACAATAACATTAATAACCAATGTAAAAGATTTGAATAAATAATTAATTCAGAAAGAAAATATTAATCCTATGGTTCCATAGGTTAAAAACACTATATTAGTATTCATAAATACTATAAAATGGTTTCAAATTTTATGTCATTTTCTTAAATGCTAATTTTTTCACATTATTTTTTATTATTTTAGTTAGTTAATGTATCTCAAATGGTAAATGAAAATGATTAATTATATTTAAAATTAAATGATTTTCCTCGTAAAAATCCAAACTTTAGGGGATATGGAATGAAAAATATCATTTTTAGGCATGATTGTTTTACCCATGAATCATTCCAAAATATCCATATGGTAATACGATGGAACAATGTTCTATTGAAAATTTATTGATGAAATATCCAACTTCTTTTACTGGTTATATGGATCCTCTAGTTTCTAATAATTTTTTTCTTACTACTGAAATCATATTTTAAAATATACGGAGTTTGAAACATTAAAATATTATTAATTATATTTATCTTTTTTAAGGTGAATTAGATTAATTGTGGAATATTTTCAGTAACTAATCAAAATGAGAAGAAATTAAATCCATAGTGTTGGAGTAGGTACATACCTTATTCTTCAATATATACATTCCTCTTATTATTTTATTTCAATGTACTTAAAAAACTACTTGATAAAAATTATAATTATATGAAATCCTTTAGAATAATTGAGGACACTTTTTCCTGAATTGTGAGATATGAATTTTGTATTGTCATCCCACATGAATGTCACATTGATATTTTCTTTAGTGTCTAAAAACAATGAATATATTGGGTCTAATCCATATGGAGAATTGGTAGCTATGAATAAATTATTTCATGTGTTATCATGTTGGAAAAGTATATTTTAGTGAATCATGAAGATCATGGTTTTGATAAAAAAGTATGGGTTAAATTGAAAGAAAAATAAGAAGAATTTTGGGATTAGAACATTGGTATTCTAATAATCAAAATTTGTGTAAGGAATCATAGAAAAAAATATAATAATGTAACATTTTAATGATTTATATGTATAAAATATGTTCATCTTCCAATAAATTTTTTATGTGACGGGAAGCATACGATTGTTAATAATGGAGTAAAATCACAACAAATTTCCCCACCAAAACTCAAGTGTCCCAAATGGAAGGATTACTAGAATTTTGGTTCCCAGTGATGAAAATTGAGGGTTAAGGATGATGATATTCACATATAACCTACTAATTCTATTGAAAATGGTAAATAAATATGATCACAATTTCCATTCTGGAGTAAAAAAAATTTGGTGGAAATTACACATTAAAAAAATCTAGAACTGACAATTTATTATTGAATTTTTTACATTCCTACTCAATTATATAATAAGAATTATATATGGCTATCACAATACCACCATAATTATTAGATGTAGATTTTTTAAAAACTCTAAATGTTATGAAAAATAAATATTAGGCCTATGATTATTCTTCGAATGTTGTATATAGAAATTTTCTTCAATAAATATTATTAATCTCCCTCTAGTTTAGTTTGATGTTATCTTATTCTAGTATTTCATCTTGTATATAAATATCCCATCAATTTATAATGAAAGTATGTCTTGTATGATAATCTAAACCAACCAATGATCTTCTATCCGTGTGAAGATAGAAATAATGTTTTAATGAAAATTAAAACCATCATATGTAGGTTTTTTCTTATTCATATGGAATTATTTTATTATATTATTTTGGAGGTATATAATATCAATGATATAACTATTGTAGAGACTTTTTTATGTACTTTAGAAATAATTTCATAGTCATCCACAGAATCATTATGTACTGTTTTCAATCGAACATGAATCTGGTTGAAATCATACAGTAGTAAAAAAATCCTTATTAAAGTTGGTTTTTTTTATTGCCTAAATTTCTATCCATTGTTATTTATTGATATGTTATAAATAATTTTTTAACATTAGTTAAAAAAAAATACATTGTAATTCAATAATAGAAGAGAGTTATTACGTCTTTATTTAATAATTAAATTAAAAACCTTCATCTGAATCATTTTTTCATATCATTTATTAAATTACCAATGTAAAATATAATATATTATATCAATTCATAAATAAATGACATTCATAATGATTCAAATGGTAGTTTTTTACATTGGTTTTGAAATAACCGATATGAAAGCAAATCGGGGTAAAGGAATTTTATAATTTTATTTAATAACAAATGTAAAAAATTATATACCACATAGGTTATAAAAAACATTCATGGGAAAACTTGATTCCAAATGATTTTTTTAAATTAGTTTCTTACTTACCGATATAAAAGTTCTTTACGATGAATATTTTTTAAATTAGTTATAAAATAAATTACATAAAAAAATTATGCCACATCAGTTATAAAATAACTGATGTAAATAACCAACATGAAAATATTTTTAACATTAGTTATATTATTATTGATGGAAAAACTATTTTAAAAAAAAATAACTATGGTTTCACTTCTCATCCACTGAATAACAAACATGAAATATGCGGATCCAACATCCCATTCGAATCAAAATTAATGAAGTATAAACTAGAAGAACCAGAAAAAAAGATAACACAATCACATATAAAATATTAAAAATTAAAATATTAAAAAAACATTCATAAATCAAAACAAAATGACAACCCTATACACATTTACAATTACAACATTCAAAATTACAATATTCACTATAACTAACTAAAATCCAGTCAAACCTAGAATATAATTTGACCATTCAACTTGTATGTGTGTAGCCTATGGGGCACATTAAGGTTGTGGGTCATCAAATAGATAATAATTAAAAATGAAAATAGTTAACTTATATAATGAATAAAACAAATGAAATAATATTAAATAGTTTATATTTAAATATTACCTTAGCGAATATCATAACTCTTTTAGATTCCACTATATCATACATAAATCTTACCGAATAATATCCACATTAAATGAAACCATCTTGTTTATGAAAATTATGATTAAATGGGTTTTCTAAGTCAAAAAATATTTTTTATGTCATAAATATAAAATGTACTAATTATAAATGAATTTTCACCATTACTTTTATATATTTTATCTTTTCAGACATTTTCATTATGTGTTTTAGAATAAAAACCCATCCCCTATTAGAAAATTACATGAATGAAATAAAGTTAAAATTAATTATAATATAATGTATTTTAAAATAAAAACATACTTTTCTAACATGATCTTACTCTTTCATTGCACATCAGCATGGATATAACATATCTAGTAGTGTGAATTCTCGATTGAATAAAAACACCAAACATCAAAAGGTCAGTGACATATAAGAAAATTTAATTTTATCAGTAATTATGTTAAAATAATGACAAAAATTTATGAGATATATGTTTCATACCACACATTATTAGGAATCAACTAGAACTGCGTAATAACCTTCTATTCAAATCTTTCTGCGATATAAACTGTACATTATTCCTCAGTTAATCCATGTGCTTCATGTGAAATCGAATGAAAGTCCATAAATCAATGATTATCTATCTTTTAATTCTTATAATGATACCTAATACAGAATATACATTACTATATAATCACAATAAATTTAATATAGAGAAAAATTTATCTTAATAGTTATATGGAAAAAACATGAATCCCATTAATGTCAATATTATCTCAATTAAAAAAGATCCATCATTTAATTATTTAAAATTCCAACATATATTGCATTCCCACAAACATTATCTTCAATTTGAGACCTATAATGAACCACCAACCAATTTGAATATCTTGAAAAAAAATTTAGAATACATTAATATTTATTCGATTTCATAGAATGTGATATTTTTTGTAGGTTATAATGTATTTCATTAACTCTAAAGTATTCCTGTAAATTAATGGATAAACATATTAACATTAAAATGTTAAAAAAATTGAAAATAAAAATTATATGCATACCTATATGGTGATGTGTCATGGAATTCTATATGTCCAAACTAAAACGTTTATGATGCACTGTCAAACTGTCCTCAACTCATTTATAGGTAACAGTACCCCAGATGTTATATATATATATAATATCCTATATTGTTACCCTATGGTACTCTACCATTAACTATTGACGATGAATTCAATCTCCTATATAATATATCATCTCATATGATACTATTTGATTGTTATGATAATCAATGTACAACCCACACTAACTAGGAAACTATAGAGGAGGGGTGTAAGACTATGATTAAAATGGATTCTACTGGTGGATGTAGGGGATAAATAATGGGGCCAGCAAGATGAGGTGGGGGAGTAAGAGCTACTAATGTAGGAGGAGGAGTGGGAGTTGTATTTTTAAAGTACCTTTTCATGTCTACAAACATAGACATTGTAGATGCTATTATATTTTCCTCCATCGTTGCATTAAAATTTTGAACATCAACATCCAAATATAGTAATTTATTAATAAAAAATCTACATGGATGAAGTTGGATAACGTCGTAAAACTTTTCTTTCTTACACATGCTAGGTATCATCACACACAACCCAAGTGTTCGGGAATTCCCAATGCTATAGAAAAAATATCTTCCCTACCATAACCTTTCTATACATAATGTGTGATATTCTCCTAATGATAATCATGTATTAATTTTTTGAATAATTATTCAATGAGTCAACGTATATAACTAATTTATATAAATAAATAAATAAATAAAAATTTTACCATATTTCAAATATGAACCATTATTTCTATAAGATATTTCCCATTTTTTATCATTCAATCCTTCTTCAATTTGTCATAACTAGATCAAGGGGATGGAGCTGCAAACACTCAAGAGCTTGATGACTCACCTCAAGGATTTTTTAATTTTTCATCAATCATATTCCCTTCCAAAATGTGTAACCCCCTTAAGATAAACTATAATTTTATACATGTATATATAGGATCTCTTAATGAGATATCCTCAATTACTCTAAATTAAGAATTAAAATTCATTATGAAGTCATTAATATGATCATAAATACATGGAATTTTCTAAAATTTTACATTAAAAATACGAAAAATCCTACTTATATTCTTCATTTAAAAATTGATTACATGGGTCTTCAAATATAAAACGATATTCATGAAATAGATTTTCATGTTGCATATGACAAAAAAATAAAAGCATATTTCAGGGTGGAATTGAAATCCCTCTATCTCCTTTTATTCATCGAAAAAATAAACTCTTGACTTCTCCTATGTTAGGTATATCAAATTTCATCCAATAATGAATAGAGAAAACATACAATACTTTAAACATTTCATGATTTTTGGAAAAATAGAAATTTAACATACAGAAATGGTCCACCACAACTGAGCTTGTATTGTATTGTCAACACTCCTCTATTCATTAAACAAAATGCAAACATTTCTCTTACACTATGTTGATACAAAACCCTTGATTAATTTTAATTAGGATATCTTTGAATATCATTCTCATTATATTCTACATTAAGGGTCTGGTCATGGATACAAGAAAGTGATAATTTTGGTAAACATTTGCAACCATGTTTACCAACTCTCGAACACTTCATTTCCTTTATGAGAGTACATGTAGATGATTGGGGAACATCATAATGGTAATGTGGATGTTCTACCATAGTTGTATGATCCTAAAGCTCATCTCTAGAAGTAATTGGTCGATAAAATGATTGTTTTGACATAGTCCATAGAACCGAATAAAAAAACATTTATTACACAAATATACAAATTGACATATTACAACTCAAATTTAATAAAAATGAAAAAAAAATTAGACCTGAAAATAAACATAAAAATAAAACATAATTATTCATATTTGTTATAGTTAACTAAAACAGTAACAACCATAATGATATATAAAATATCATGAAAACTAATGAAAATAAGTACAAATTTAGTGTAAGAATATATGTATTTTTACAACATAATAATTAATTTAAAAAAAACAAAATATTATTTTACATATTATATTTAATATAATATTCATTTAAATTAAATCAATAAATATATAATTCATGTAATGGTAAACATGGTAAACTAAACAAAACTGATCTATAATTGAAAAACATGACTACTTATTAGTTGTAATATGAGGTATTATAAAGATAAAAATTCATTATGTATCATTTTACGAATTAAATAAAATTAAACAAGAAATAAAAATATATTACCTATAATATTTTTAATTTACTAATGAATTGTTTTTCCAAATTCCTTCTTCGTGACCATTCCTTTTGGCCCAACCTTATCTATAAAACAATCATCATTATTATATGTTATTATTCTATAGTAGTGGGGATCTCACATATATCAGTATCTTAATCATCTTGATCATCACCAATATATTTATTTCCTTGTAATACACTAAACCATATCATATCAGATTTATCAAGAACATAGAATTTTTTCATGTGTTTAAATTATTAAATAATCAACTTTGTCTCCCAATCTATTCAGATTGACAAGTATCATTCCAAATTCATTGTGTATGACACTGTTGTTGTCGATAAACCATTGGAAATTAAAAACTATAACTTTAATTAAAATTTAATAATCCTATCATATTTCTCCAATGACTCCACAATTTCTAATTGATGATGAAATTGGATATTTGTCATTAGAACTTGAAAATTGACATTCTTATGTGAAAACTTATACACCACTAATCTGAACTGCACTTTTATTGTCCTGATCATTCATATGAAATGGATAACCATTTCTGTGATACCCAGACTACTATATTTCATTTAACCATGGACCACTAGGTAACCACCTTGATGAATCTAATACATCATATTTTCCAATTCAGGACTTTTTAAACCATGGAAAAAAATTTAACCTCATTCAAAATCCACAATTTTTTCTTATTTAATGGACATTGATTGAATTCATTAGTATGGACTATTATATATAGATATTAATTAGATATCATATTCAAGTGTTTTACATGTTCCATCTTCATCTATTCACCTGAACAATTTTTTACATTTATTCAATGAATCCACCTTCCCTTAGTATTAACACATTCATACTGAGATGGAGGGAAATCAATGTTCTACATTGTTGATATGTTGCTTGTACAAAAAAATGAGGCTTCTTCAAAAGTAAAAATTACTAAAATAGATGATTTTTGTCTATATAGATTCTTAAAAAACACCTTCAATATCATCATGTACCTTTCATAAGGATACATCCAAAGTAGATAAATAGGTCAACATGGCATTATTTCTCAAAACAAGTGAACAATTCAATGCACCATTATTCGAAAAAATATGGAGGGAAATAAATGTATAATTTAAAAAGTGTAGAAATTAATTCATTTTAAAAAATTTACAAATCATCCAAATCAATACCATTATTATAAATAGAATAGAATAAATTACACAACTTCATTATAGTATTTCCGACATAGATGGTAAATATTCAAAGAAATACAACTCATATAAGTTATTGCACCATAATGTTAAAATCATGAGATTTTATACCTGTCAACATAAAATCCCTCAAAGAGAGAAAATGTTTTACAATTTAAGAATAACCCTCCGACACATTGATATCCTAATGAAAATAAAAAAATTCTAATTTTCCACCAATTGGATAATATATGGCATTAATGGGGATGAAATGTTCGCCTTCCATTAGGAGTAGGATATAAATCCAAATGTATTTTTACTAATAGTTAGTCTAATCAAGAATTATATCCATATTTAGTATTTAATTTAATATATATCAATGCAACAATCAAATTTTCACATATATTTTTTCCCACATGCATGACATCAATGTTATGGTTCACTCCATGATATCTCTAATATGGTATCTCCAAAAATATATACAGTTTCTTCAAAATATGTCTATCATTAATAGATTTATCTGTCATTAACAATGTCACATCTTGCTTTTCCATCCTATCAAAATAATCATCATTGGAAATTGGAATGAGAGCAATAATAATTTTTTGTGAGCCTTTAAATGTGTTTTTTATCTTCAATAAAAGTGATCCATTGTAATAAACATTTAATGACCCATGTATTGTGTTTTCTTCTTGTGATGCAGTTGATAATATGAAGAATGTTTCTCACAAATTGGAAATTCTTTATGACCCTTAACACCATATCAAGACAAATTTCCACACGTTGGGATGTCATTTAATGTGATCATAATCACATCATTATATTGAAAATATTACATTTTATAAGAATCAGTTACCCTAATACAATCCTTCTATAATAGTTTCAAATCATCAATTAATGGTTACAAGAAAATGTCAATATCATTTATGTGTTTTTGTGGTCCATAGATAAATAAACTCAACATTCCATAATTTCACTTCATATAAATTTCAGGATATAGGTTGTAAATTACCAATAAAACAGTCCATGAACTATGAGGGCTACTAAGGCAAAAATATGGATTTAGTAATCCACTTAACAACCCTTTTCAGAGATTTAAATCTTTATTATCTTATGTAAGATACTACTCATAAATTTTATTCCAAAGTGAACAATTAGATGGATGTAATATTTTTCATTACAAATCCTCTCATCAATATTCCATATTAACATTTTACATCATGATAATTTGAAAATAATCATTTCAAAAAATGAATTATAAGAAGATACCAAAATACCATGGTATGGATATTTATAATATCTACTTCATCCTGTGCTTTTTCTTTTATCTTATACTATGATGTCCCACATTTTGGAAAATCTGATAAAACTTCTTATTCCATCTAATATATCATAAATTCATTCTGAAATGAATTTATTTTCTTGTATAAAAATTCCAATGAGCATAATATTTTCATGGCTTTCTAATGTGAATCTATATAATTGTTGTCTTTAGTAATAAGCACTTTAAAAAACAATAGATGCTCTATAAAACTCTTTTCACTTCATACACGATTCTCTATTAGGTTAATCAATCTTATCAATGATGATAAAACTATAAAATCTATACTAACATGAAACATTTTTTTCATTATCACATTATAGATGTTCAATTTTCTGTTTTCTCTATTTTTTTCTACTTCAAATATCATGAATCATTTATTCATTTTCAATTGAGTTTATATCTTGAAAATCATCATCACCAGTATATCTCAAATTCTTCCAAATTTCACCATGCCAAATGGAAGGGTTATAAATCATTTGAAATCCATGAAAAATAAAATAATATTTTATTTATATTTGTTTCTAATTTTCCATATTTAAAATTTTTAGGCATTGACGAAAAAATATGTTATTTTTTCGAATAGTTTATTTAGGAAATTACAAATAGAATCAACATCATCTACAAATTAATCACTCATTCGATGTTCCATAATACAACGTCAACTCATTATTACCTATAACAAATACAAAAATTAAACATCTTGTTATGAAAATCTAATTCTATATTAATATGAAATATTTCATAATTGGAAAGCAACACAATTTTGAAATATATAAAAAATATATGAATATTTGAAAAATATGATTATAAATTAAAACAATAATGGAATATAAGTTTAAATATAAATGAAAAATAATAAAGAGATATTCATGGAAATAATATTAAAAAGTAAATATAGTTAGATAAGACATTTTTATATTTATTTGATATATAAGACAATTTGAATGTAACAAAATTTTTGCGTATAAAACAAATATATGTGTATTTTAATATTATAATGATATGGTTTTTGATAAATAAAATATAAAAACATTATAAAATTAAAAAACCATTCCCTAGTGTGGTGTATTATTAACCCATTACAACATGTGTTTTGTTACTTATTTTTTTAACCTGATTATTTAAAATACTAACCTAATAGGTCCTTAGATTGTATTTAATTGAAATTTTTTTTTTATTTTATGTAATTTTAAAATCCACATTATGGGTTGTCACATTGATATTGATATTTTTATTGATAAATTTAATGTTGAAAATTGTATTTACAATATGCCTTGAGGGGAACATGGATTGTTTTGGGAATGTTGTGAAAATATCATATTCAATGTTTGTTCAATGGTTGTTTAGGGGGTTACATATCTAACCAGTAATGACTCTAAACCATTCATATTATAAACAGTAACAAGAATTGATGGAGGTAATACCGTAAGCCAGCCTCCCCATATGATTGTTTTTATCGAATAGAAGCGACATATTATTAGTTATATGGTTGGAGAAATTTACACACTTGAACAGTACAAAATATAGAATAAAATTTGTAAATGAAATATATTGTAATGTAAGAAAAAGTAATATATAATAATTATTATTGAACTAATTCATAGATGATATCATTAAAATATATATCTTATGCATAAAAAGTTTTAATTACTTTATTATCATGATTTTCATGTGCCGTAAAATATCACCATAATGGTCTCATCCATTTATAAAACACCAGGATACATGAAAAATGATGATGGGTTGACAATGTATGCACATATAAATGAAAATCCATATTTAATTTTACCTCCCATTAATACTCATTTCAAATAATTAATGTAACTAAAGGGAAAACATCATTGAATAAAAATTATAGGATACCAATGATAAAAAAATATCAGGATACTAACCATCCTCCAACAATTAATAGTGAATGACATAATGAATGATATCACAAAAAAATATATTTAGCATATGCGAACAACCAATTATAAAATGGTATCTAGTTACTATTCCACCTTTAAGAATTAATATTGAAATACATGATGAATAAAATAAAAAAAGTAGAGTTGGTGCATCTAAAAAAGACTAATATTTATTCATTTGATAATTAATTGGGAGTTGTATGTCGATCAGGTAGATGTGATGAGAAATACTAAGATGAAAAAAATGGAAAATTAGATTGGAGGCCATTGGATCGAAGTGTTGATTCTAGGGTTTCCACGCGAGAGAGACTGATTCACTATTTCCTGAATGAAAAACTATAGAATGACCGGAAATGCTAGTTTGCAAAATTTTAAAATGGTTTATCACTTCAGTTTTTCAATAACCAACATGATACAAGTTTTTTATTATATCTATCATGTCGGTTATTCTATAACCGACATGATAAAAGTATTTATAATGTTGGTTATATAATAAATAACATGATAAAGAAATAAAAAATTCATTGTCAAATATTTTATTATAAAACAAACATAAAATATTGGATTTATCATGATGGATATTTTATAAATAACATGATAATATATTATGCTTGATTTGTCATGTCAGTTAAAAAATAAAATATGTGATAAATCCAGATAATTAATTTTTGAAATTGGTTAAAATATAACAGACATGATAAATAAATATTCAAGGCTTTTTCACACCAGTTATAATTAACTAATTTTAAAAACAACTACATGATAAATACTTTATGTACTAGTGATTTTTCAATGATTCTAAATATAATATACCCTATTGATTTACAAGAATATAAGATGAAAATTTATGAGAGTATGGATAAGAGATTCAACCATCTATGTTTATCTCCATTAAGGGATCTTAATATTTTTTAAAAAGATTGAATGATTAATGTGACTTTTCAATTATTATCAGAAACCAAAAAATATATTAATAGGGTATAATTTACATATATCCCATATCACTGACATGTAGAATGAACTGCATGGACTTGAGTAATTTTTCCCTGATTGACCTTCATTGTATATATCATAAATTTACATCCATGAAGGATGATATACCCAATAATAGTTTCTATAAAATATATTTCCATAATGAATTTATATTGAATATATTTGGGCATAATAATTTCCCTTTTGTCATAATAGATTTAATGAATATAGTCTTTATATATTACCTTGATCAATTTATGGAACCCAATATATATGATA
Source organism: Viscum album (assembly GCA_963277665.1). Taxonomy (NCBI): domain Eukaryota; kingdom Viridiplantae; phylum Streptophyta; class Magnoliopsida; order Santalales; family Viscaceae; genus Viscum; species Viscum album. The sequence continues at coordinate 1,090,597,084 of OY728143.1, read as the reverse complement.
TTCAATTATAGTGTAATATTAAATATTAACATTATGATAACTTGTTGATTGTCATAAATATCCTTTGAATGGATATGTTATACAAATTTTATAAAAAACGTTGGCATTGGAGATAGAAGATATTTATTTTTGTCATATATTATATATAGATGTTATGTATGTGGTTCTATCAATGGTGGATGTCATATAATATTGTACCATACCATCAAAAGTGATTGATATTTTATAATTTCAAATATTATAAATATTTTACCAATGATTTCTGGATAATTTCACAAGTCTTTATAATCCATTCACTATGTTCCATAGGAAGGGATCCTAGTACCTTTGGAAAGACAAATCTGTGGAAAATTACAAGGAATTAAAGAGAAGTATTGTAAGTGAAATTACTATTTCAGTCACATATTGATGATGTTATTTTTTTTCTCCAGTGATCCTTTGATGAACAGACTTGGTTGTGTCCTCTTAAATATGGTGATAATGCTATCATGTTCCCAAAAAAAATTGATGGAAAAATTATGCCGAGCCTGATTAATATTTTGTTGTGAAAATTATATGATTGTGATATGGAATCATTATTGTAATGGAGAATGATGTTTTATATATAATATTATTAAATTTATAATTTATACATTCTCTCATAAAGATATGTATAAGATATTTGAAATAATGTTGAAGTTTATTATTGATTACGACTAATCAAAACATAATGATATTGGGAATGTGAACATGCTGGATGATTCTTCTAGTAGAATGGATCATGCAAGATTTTCAATGATGAGGGAAAAAATATCAAAATATTCAATATTTCAAAATAATATATCTAAAAATCATGATGGAAAAGAAAAAAAAAATTTCGTCAAATAAATATTAAAATTAAAATCTAGGTAACGATTAATGTAGCATAATAGAAATATGATGAGATAATAAAAGAAAATGACAAATGTTTATGAATTTATCCCAGACATTGATCGAATTAAATGATTTATAATAAATGGAGATGCATCATCTATACCATATATTTTGAAGGATTTGTTGGATAAATCACATTATTTAACATTCATCAATCATTAGGGATGTGTGACGTAATATAGAGATATTAATGTGTATTTAATGTAGTGTAAACTTAATATAAATTTCAGATTATATAAATACAGTCACTATATGTATGAATATTATGTATGGTATACATATGTCTAAGGGGATATTATAACCATTCACCATAATATAATTTATTTTTTAAAAAACATGATGCATTTCTTCCTCGAAAATGATAAACCATTTGAAGAGTATAGTTTTATATGGGATATACTAAACAACCTTATGAATTCAATACATTGTATTTCTATGAGATAAGATTTATATCATGTTAATATCTATATTATATAGATTAAAAAGTGTCATTTTTTATTGGGCCCAACATTATATTGTGTCAGAACAAGATATAATGATTACCTCAACATTCTATCAAATTCATTAGCTTGCTCTATCATGAACCAACCCAGGTCGACCCTGAACTAGTCACTCGATTTGGTCTGTGACATGGCACAAAGGGAATTCCTGATCCCCATGGGTTGGAAACTATTTCCTGGCTTCAAAATTAACTAGTTGAGAATGATTTGGCCCATAAAAAAGATAAATAATCCAAAAATGAACTTGTAGATAAATAATGTAAAATATAGAAAACAACATTGCATTAGAAAATGGAATTAATGAAGCCCTGTGACATACCTCAAGAGACCTCGTGGGTCACCATGAAATCTATACTAACCTTACTCCCAAAAGTGATCCATGAATGAAACCTGCAACTGAAAATAATGTTGGCATGCGAACCGAGATGCTGAGTAATAATGAAAATATTGTTTCTCCAATAAGACATCAGGTATGAAACAAAGGAATTGAAATATTAAATCACAATATTCATGTCACAAAAGATGACCCTAGGAAATCCTTATAGGTATCTAGAACAAGTGGGACCCTAGAGACCTTGTACTAGGTGAAATGTGGATTAGAAACAAAGACACTTAAGAAACGTGGCATAGAAACCATGACCCTCAGAAAATGTGGCTTAGAAACCACAACCCTCAGTCATTCATATGTTTTGTTAGTGTTGTTCTGTTAGTCATGCAAGATGAAACCAGGACAAACTCCTACCATGTCATCAAGTAGACTAGTCGTGGTCCACCCACCTAGATACACTAATTTCCCATTGTTCTCAATTTGATGTGGTGGTGAGATTTTTATGAAGAAAAAGAATATGTACATAACACATTATTTATCCAAAATCCATTCATCCTCTCACACACAATTTCCCTCGTTAAGTGAACCCCCACCCCCTCTTTCACGTCACACAATTCATTTGCCTCAACAGTTATCAGATAATAACACATTCAATGTACAAATTAGTTTGTAACTCCTTGGGGGCATGTCTCAAGAGATATTTATTTATTAAAAAACATTCTTAAGGTGTCAAACGAGCTTAATTACATTAAGGAAACTCTTTTTATAACTAACCATCCAAAAGGACAAACATCTTTTGGAATAATCATTACCAATTCAAAACCACTTGGGAAATCAATTTTCATGAAAAGTCACATAAGACCAATGGCAGTAAAAATACATTTCAACTTCCAAAACGAAGGCATAATCATTTTTAGCATTCACTATCAAATTTCATAGCATATTTATATAGAATAAGTGTAAAACATATTTTTAAAACAAGATACCATATATGAAGTTCAAATTAAAGGAATAGCCATTGAGGACCTTCCTCAAACATTTCTATATTTGACGACGACCACCTGAACTGACACATTGTGAATATAGGAAAAAGAATATATATATATATATATAAACCCCTACCTAAATTGCACATTTTCTCCATTACCTGAAGGAATATGTACAAATATGTAATATATATATATATGCCTTACCCTATGCATTTACATGTAGGATACATCGACACAAACAGCCCAATACCATCATAGTGAGGTCCATCATACCACAAAAAAAAATTAATAAAATAATTAAACACTTGAACAACATATAAAATATTTCTAAAACAATTTCTTTCATCTGCAACATGAGGGTTCAATAAGGGAAATTAATATCACATCACAAGTTCCATCTGGGTCTTCGCCCATTTCCTAAAAATCTAAAAATCCATTTCTAACAATATGATATTTCAAACACCACTCCAATGTAAGGCATAAATATTTCCAAGAATAACCACATAAATCAAGGGAATCTCTATTCACAATTTATAAAACAAAAACACCTTTATTACATTGAAACCCCCTTTAAACACAACAGATTTCCACTCCTAGACCATTTTCATACTCAAACCCTCATTTTTTGAAATACACACACCAAAACAATATCCAAACGTGTTTGACACAATTTATATGAATTAATAAACCACTTAATAATTTTATAATGCAACCCCAAGCTATATCACAAAACATTGAGCACGAACTCCCACTCAAGAACATCTTTTAAGGCCTAATGAACACCAATAACATGACAAAATAGAATTTGTTTCCCTTGTGCAACATGATTGAAAAACATCAATGTTTATAAAACACTACGAAAGGCTCAACAAGGATTTTTACATTATCAAAACATGCATATAAGATAGACACACATCTAAACACCTCAAAATCATATTAATACTCAAGTAAATCTATATTCACACCTAAAAACAAATCAACGAGTGTGATAAATTAAATAAATAATAAAATAAATTCAGAAAACAATATATATATGCAGATACTCTTACCGTCAGTATAGAAACGTTGAATTCAAAAGCAATAATTCGATTGCGCACCAACTTCACTGCAAAAAAACCTAGAGAGAACCCAAAATAACCTGATTTAATAAAAATAAAAACCCAAAACACATTACTACTGAAAAAAATTAGTAGGGCGACAAGGTGACATAAAATCAACAGAAAATGGATTGATAACATTGAATGAAACCATACCGTGAAGGTTCGGACCACGAATCTTTTGGAATACAATTGATATCAAAATAGAAGAGGGAGCTCAGGAGGTGGTAGTACAAGAAGAAACAGCTCAGACAGGGGGCCCCCATGAATATGAGGCCGTGATGAGGGAGGTGACCTTAATGGAGGTCCATTCGATGGAACCCATGAGGAGGGGAGATGAGCTAGAGAGCGGAGGAGGACCGCTGGCAGTTCAAGTGAGAGGGAGGAAGGGGTACGATGCAGGGGGAGGGAGGTATCATGCGATACACAGGGAGGATAAACACGAGGTGGATAAAAAATAGAGTGAAATAAGAAATAAAGGTGAAGAAAATGAAATATTTTTTTACAAAATAATAAATAACAGAAATATTTATTTTCATAATAACTTAATAATAATAATAATAAACATAATATAATTTTAATTATTAACGATAAAAATATTATTATTATTATTAAATTGTTTTTCATTTATTTTATTTTAAATAATTATTATTTTAATTTAATAAATTTATAAATCATTAAGACACCAAAATACTCAAATAAAAATAAAAATAACCACAAATACAAGATGTAGGGTCGGACTGTGACAATTCTCCCCACCAAAAAAATGTGCCACCCGTAAAAAGTAACCCAACCAAATGAGAAGCCCGACACGAGTTTCAAACTAAACTAAAAAACAAAATCACAAACTCTACGTGAATTTTCACTCCACCAGTCACACCTGACCAACACGTATGGAAACCGCGTAGAGAAGATCCTATAGAAAATTAGGAGAGTTCTCCCCACCCCAAGAACCATTCTAGCATAACCAACATTGAGAAACTCAACCCATACCATCTCTGGAACTGCTAACTTGAAGCAAAGAGGAATCCACCAACAAGGACCAAGACTCATACAAAATCCAACTCTTGAAGAAGGCATGAAAAGATTCATGGTGGGACTTCCCACCATCTTAGAACTGACTAGCTTAAACCAATTAACACCGACTGATAATGGAAAAAAAACTAAATTACTAATTAATCCATCACAGAAACCAAGCCCCCACCACCTAGTGTCCTCGATGAAAGACCCCATACTGAATGGGGAACCAAACCCTTAGTCATTATTTCCGATGAAGCGTGTGTATCTAAAACAAGCACATCATAAAACAAGAATGGGTCACCAAAGGAGCTGGCCACATAAGAGAGACAATAATCTTGAAATTCAAATCCATAATGAGACAAGCTTCAAATATCATATTTTAGGAGGCACAACAACTAGAATTACTAGAAAAAAAGATCACCCAACCTTCCTACAACCAAGGTGTGGTAATCAAATAATAATTACCACAGTGAGGAAATGATACTTCTAGCCTTCTTATAGAATGAAAGAACATTCACAGACGATGAATCTTGAACATATAAACATAAACTGTCCATATTTTAGCACTGGTGACAAAAGCTAAACCAAGGATCCCCACATCAATGATTCTTGACGGTGTGAAAATCTGCACTCTGAGACCTTTTCCTGGAGCTATAAGGTAATAGAGAATTTAATGCCCTATAGTCAAGCATTGGCATCCTCAACTGGAGACTCTTTTTGGTGATTTTTCTAGAAGAACCTCTCCATGTGCCCCAAATGGACACACCAATTATTGGACTTCGAATGATGAAGACATAGTGACATAATGTACCGAAAATGACCACAACTGAGCCAAACAAGAGAGGATAATTATGAAAAGAACATGTTATTGAAAGGAAGTCATGTATGAGACAGGTTCCTCCATCTATCTCCCCTCGCTAGATGGGGAACCTTCCCAAATACCAAAAAGAATGTGTCCTGGAACCTAGGAAGAATCCCCCAATCCATAGAAACATTAACTGATTCCACAATGCTACCGTTATAGAAAATGGAATCAACCCCATGAAATGGGCAACCTATGACTTTATTTTTCATTGGAATTATTGGACACTCATGAGATCTTCAACATTCCTCAACTTCACTTCATCTGCAATAACCCATCGGACGTGAGTGGTCTTAAACACATTCCATGGCATCCCATCATGCAATGATGATTGGATAATATTCTTCCATCAATCCAAAGTTGAAAAATCAAGGGAAATAAAACCATCATGAGCTCTCAAAACATTGGGTGTTCCCAATAACCTGAAAACATCAATAGTTTCACCAACACATTCCACTACCTTCAATTGATCACGATCACCATGGAATATAGACGACATCATAATATAATTCAATTCCACCACTTTTCATTGAGTCAGTTTAGGAACAACAACTACAAGTGACTGAATATATCCCTATAAAACTTTTCTCGGCGGCATACTCAAAAAATAGTGGCACAAAGGAAAAACAAACTCATCATAAATCCTGATTGCATACTTCAACCAAAAACTAAAACTAAAACTCAAACTACCATTCCAACCAAAATTAAATATGTCAAAACCAATATCCCATGAAAAAAATATACCAAACACAAAAAGATAACCCTAAAAAGTTGATCACTCAGTTTTCAAAACATATAAATTTTCTTATGGAAATCCATTTTTCATTAAACAAAACAACATAAATAACCCCCATTTGTATCCCCTAAAGTCTCACATATACGCACACCATTGCGATTTATCACATTACAATCCAAAAGTACCACCAATTATCCATGTTCGACATGTGTACAACAATATAATTTATATGTAACTCCCCATGTTTCCATGGTACGCTTCAATTTGAATAATACAGAAGTGTACGATGTATAGAACAACGACTTCATGTACACCAAGATCTATCAAACTAGCCATTGAGAAAGACGTTATAAAAATAAATAACCACAATTTTAATTTTATATACATCACATATAATTTTAAAATTCATATTTTCTGTTTCATAGTCTTTTAATAAGAAAAAATTAAATTTTTTAAATAAATGAATTATTTTTAAAAATTACAGTTTTTCCACCTTTTAATGGACACCCCTTTATAAATACTATATTTGACACTATTATGTAATAAATTTGTTGAAATTAAATACTTATTTATATGTGGTGAATAAAAAGTTATTTGGATTATTTTTTTCCGGTTTTTCTGAAAACGTTCATATTTTGATGAATAGAGAAATTCAATAAATGTTAATTGAAAAAATGTTTTTAATACAAATAATTTATATTGTTAAATACTATATTTTAATGGTTTTTATGTTTAATTAGATAATAATTTTTTCATCTAATCCAATTTTGGACATCATAATTAATTTCAATTTTAATCCGAGAATAATCACCTATCAATCTTTTTATTGTTTTTACTTCTAAAAAACTAGATTTATGGTTTTGACAAAATGAATTAATTTTAAATTAATTAATTAATATTATATATTTTTAATTTGGTAAAATAGAAATCATTTTTTTATATAGATATTCAAATTTATCTTAGTATTTATTTTTTCTAATTTACTGAAAACATACAATTTTGGATAAATAGTAAAACACACAACATTATTGTTTAAAAACCGAGTTTTTATTTAAATAATATTATATTTTATTTTATTTTATTTTATGTATAAATAGATATATAATACCAATATTAGTTCAATGTAATTCATTGGATTAATTTTATAATAAAATTAGATGTATAAAATTTTATTGAATTTTTTAACGTATTTTAACCACTTTCTCTGCACGTTAGAAAAATTGCAAAAAAAGTAATTTTACCACTTCAATAAATTAAATTTAAAATATCCGAGAGACACAATTGACATAAAAATGTAAAATGTGGTACAATAAGATAAAAATAATTTGTTGTGAATAGTAAATTTTGTATTTTATTTTCCACAGTTAAATGTGAATAAGGTAATTAATAGTAAAATTGCTATTAAAGTTACCATAAAACATGTCCTAATTCTATTGGATAAGATTTTATCAACCAAAATCAGCCTTATCAATAAAATATGTTCTCTTTAGGTAACTTGGATTAGATTAGGACATTTAATATTATTTAATTTATAGAAGACTTAAAACTGTAAAATTCAAATTTTAATAACTTAAATATATTTAATATTGTGTTACATATTAATATTTTCGACTATTAATATTAATTATAAATCTATATAGATTTCATACTTCATGGTATTTTAATTAATATTTTTAGTCATTAAATAATTAAACTAATGTACAACATAATGATGAGGTTGTAATTACCATATTGTTGGACTCCTCATGTATTAATCATGTTTTAATGATCAAAAGTCTCTTTAATTACCAAATATCTTATTAATGATAAATAATCAAATTCATCCTAGTTCAATCCTATAAATTATATTCAATAATGTTTATTTATGTTTCAAATTCACTCATGCTTTATAATGGTTAAGATCAATCCATTTCATGTATATTACTCTTTAAGTATGAATATAGTTATTTTCTAAAGTACAAGACACCAAGAGCAAAGACACATTGTATCCAGACACAGTTATCCAGACACCGTGAAGCAATACACCATGAAGCAAGACACCGTGGCCGAGACCCCGTGATTGAGACACCGTGACCGAGACACCGTGACCGAGACTCTGTGACTGAGACACCGTAAGCCAAGACACCGTGAAGATTAGACACTGTGATACTCATACCGTGACACTCCGACACCGTGAAGGAGACACCATTTTCTCAACATACTGTGCCACGTTTTCTTAAAATATTTTGTCATCTTTCAATTTAATTTTTATCAGTCATATTTGATGCATTTAATGTAATGAATTAATTTAATGTTTCTTTATAGACATGGTACGAGGTACGAGGTATGAAACATATGGAACCTATCAGTTAAATATCATACATTTTCAAATATAAAGATTGTAGAGTCCCCAATGACTAGAAGGTGCGATAATAAATAGAAAACAAGCGTGTGAGTACGAAAACGAAGAAAACATTGCAATATTTTCAAAGAAAATTTTTTATGATGCGTACAATCCGACTCTACCGAAGAACTTCCGATGTACACTGGAATCCCTAGAACATATTCAAATTATCAAATATCGTGGAGAACACAAGATGAATCATGACACTCTGTTTTTCAAGACAAAAACCAGAGAAGGACATAGAAGCATTTCTGCTAAATAAAAGGATTCCATAACTGCACCTCAAATCACTAGGGAATTTCTAAACTCACATCTACTATCTCTTTGTGATTCTTTTACTTATCTTTCGAGTAGTGTGTGTAATTTGTATATTCTATACACACACTGACTCTTGTTCTAAAATAACGGATTTCCAATTCCATACATCAAACAATCTCTTTTTGTTTACCCCCAAAAAATGTGGAAGAGGTCTATGTGTGGCCTATTTATAATTTTTTTATACCCAACAAATCTATGGAAGAGGTCCCTATGTGACCTGGACAGTCTGTGTACAGTTGTTAACCCCGTTCCAGGGTGTGGATCAATGTTTATTTATATAAAATGCTTAGTGGCAGGTGATCAACAAGTGGAGTGGATTAGGTCTCAGCTTGAGACTGAACCACTTGTTTTATATCTGATGTGATGTTTAATTTAGTCTTCTCTATTTTACTACATTATTGAATAATTCAGAAAACTCTAATTTCACAATGATAGTTAGTCTTGGAATGGAGTTATAACTGATTTTTCTTACTAGGATAACTCGAAAAATAATATTAATAATACACATTATGATTACTGAGAATTAATCAATCTTCTATAATGTTGTATAAATAGACAAACTCTTATAACAGTATAACCTTAATATACTGGGATGTATTTGTTTATGGGGAAAAACATTTTTTAATATAATAATTTTTGTAACAAAAATATTTATATTCACTCAATTCACCCATTCCCTCTTGAGTGAACTACTCCGACCAACATTTGGTATGAGAGGGTGTTTTATTAGGACTGTTTGTAATCTTATTCAATTGTGATTATAGTTGTAATTTAAAGATCTGTAAATTTCTATAAATTCTAAATTTCTATCTCTTTTAAAGTAATTTGTTAGTATAAATAATAGATTGGAAGGTTCTTCCACCAAATGACCACCATTCTTTAATGGAAAAAACTATGCTCAATGGAATATTAAAATAAAAATGCATCTAGAGAGTATGTGCTTTGAAATTTGGTCATCCATTATAGATGAATACAAACATTTTGTGATTGATACAATTACATGGGATGAACCTACAAAACATTCTTATAATAAAAATTGAAAATCCATGAATTCTTTATACTTTTCCTTAAGAGATTAAGAATTTAATAGGATTTATGCTTGTAAAACTTCCCATGCAATTTGGGATACCTTGTCTGTCTCACATGAACGCACATATAGTGTTAAAAAATGAGACTTAATACTTATACTATAAATTATTATAATTTTATAATGAAACATGATGATACTATTTCTGACATGTATCTTAGGATCAATGAGATTGTTAACATAATGAACTATCTTGGAAGGAAAGTCACTGCCAAAGATCAGATCACGAGAATACTTAGGTGTTTACCTGACAGATGGAGGGGATCTTGTACCTCTATAAGAGAATCATCCAACATCAACAAGCTACCTTTAAAGGAACTCATTGGGATACTAATGATGTATGCGGAATATCTGAAAGATTACAAAGAAGAGGAGGATGAACCAATGAGGAAATATTTATCATTTAAGACAACCTTCTCCAATTAAAAAGTCGAAGGAAAACTGGAAGCTCCTGTAGATAGATCCACCAATGAATAATCATCACATTATAGTGATGAGGAGATGTCTCAACTGGCTAGAAGATTCAAATGATTTTAAAAAAATAAGAACTTTTTCAGAAATCCTAAATTCAAGGGCATGTATGATCAAGAAGGAAACTGGAAAAAGTATAGGAAAAGACGTGACAAAACTGATGAAATTGTATGCTATAAATGTAAGAGCAAATGACATATAAAGGATGATTGTCCAAAACTTAAGTATAATAAGAAGTATGAAGACAAGGACAACAAGTAAAAAAAGGAAATAAAAGCAACATGGAGTTCCTATAAGGATAGTTCAAGCGACTCAGAGACATCACATGATGAAGAGGCTAACAATTCCGATATTTTTTTTCTGACAAACACATCTTAGGTAACACTAAACACTTCCATACATAATTCATAATATTCTGAAGAGGAAAGTGACTCTAAAAATAATAATAATGAAGAAATTTTTGAATATTGTAACATGATTGATGAGACATGAAATTAATTAAGAGATAAATATAAATCATTGAAGAAACATAATGCTCTCACTGAAAATGTTAATTCTGAACTTACTACTGATAAAGGAAAAAATGGCCAACTTCTCAATGAAAATAATGGATTAAAAATGTCTAATGAGAAATTAATATGTGATTTAGAAAAGTTTACTAATGGAAAAAATACCCTTACCCAAATTCTAGGAAAACAAATCGCCCCTAAATACAATACTGGAATTTGTTATCTTCCTAGTAAAAGAAACCTTGGAAGAAGGAATTTCGTTTCATAGTCTAGGACATATAATTTTGTTCCCAGTTCTGGAGACCACTCATCTAGCTCGAGTCATGATACATACTCTAATGTTTCATGTTTTTGTGGACAAAATATAGTTTTTTTAAAACACAGTACATAATGCTTATATGAAACATATGAGACAAATATGGGTTCCTAATACACATATTATAAATGTTATTGGACCCATACAAGTATGGGTACCAATATCTATCTTTTCTTTATCAGGTTATATGAAAGCTTCTTAAAGAGCTCCTGCAAGAATCTATGGTACTTGGATAGTGGGTGTTCAAGGCACATGACAGGAGACTACTCATGTTTCAATAATCTCCTAAATGTATATAGAGGACATGTAACATTTAGTGACAATTCCAAAAGATAATATCATTGGATTAGGCCAGATTGGTAACTCTGATTTGATTTTAATTTATAAAGTACTATTTTTTAATGTCTTAAAATATAATTTTCTTTGTATTTCGCAATTATGTGATGATGCATATCATGTTAAATTTTAAAATGATGCTTTTACTATCATTAATTATAATTATTAATTAGTATTTTCTGCCTCAAGGAATGAAAATGTTTATTCTATTAATTTAGATTTCTTAACTTCTCAAAATGATTCATGTTTAAGTGTATTGCAAAAATAATCATGGCTCTGGCATAGGAGACTATGACACTGTAATTTTTACTCCCTTAGAAAGATAACTAGAAAAGGCCTCTATAATGACTTACCCAAACATGAGTTTCCAAATTACAAAGTGTGTAATCCTTGTAAAAAGGGAAAACAACACAAAATATATTTCAATTCAAAGAAAGAAGTCTCTACTTCTCAACCTCTCGAGTTGGTTCACATGGATTTGTTTGGACCATATAGAGTTTCTAGTTTAAATGGGAATCACTATATTTATGATCTACTAAATGATTTCTCTAGATATACCTGGACCTTCTTTATTTCTCACAAAAGTGAGGCCTGCTATTATTTTACTAAGTATGCAATGTCTTTATAAAACCTTAATGGCCATAAAATTTAATCTTTAAGAAGTGATCATCGTGGTGAGTTTGAAAATCCAGATTTTGAATTCTTTTTCTCACATAATGGATATACTCACAATTTCTCTGCTCCTAGAAGACCTCAGAGGAATGGTGTTGTAGAAAGAAGAACTAGAACCCTGAAAAAAATTGCTAGAGCAATGCTTAGTGAATATGAATTACCTATTTACTTTTCGGCTGAAGCTGTTAATAAAACATGCTATATAATCAATAGAGTCTTAATTAAACCAATTATCAAAAAGACCCCCTATGAACTCTGGAACAATAGGATGCCTATAGTTAGTTAATTTAGGGTTTTTAGTTGTAAAGAATTTATACTCAACACTAAGAATAATCTTGACAAATTTGCATCCAAAAGTGATGGAGGAATTTTCATAGTTTACTCAATATCAATTAAAAATTATAGATTATTCAATAAAATAACTAAATTTGTGGAAGAATCGGTTCATATCATGTTTGATTAAACATATCCACATGAGCCTAGAACTATCCTATAAAATCTGGAGGATGATGTATCAAATTTGAACATCAAGTCAAAATCCTCAAATTCCTCTGTGATAGAATCTGTGAAAATGTCCAATTCTAGAAATTCTCTTCAATTTAATGATAATGAACTAGAATTTGTTGATGAACATGAAATAAATAGTCCACCTTTTTCTAGAAAGGTTAGAACCCTTAGAAACCATCCCATAGATGTTGTTGTAGGAGACTTAGAGAAAGGAACACAAACGAGATATTCTCTTAGAAATCAGGTTGAACATCAAGCCTTATTATCAAAACATGAAGATAAAAACATTGATGATGCCATCAACGATGAATTTTTTGTAATGTCTATGCAAGAAGAACATAATCAGTTTGAAAGAAATAATTTTTGGAAACTTGTTGAAATACCCAAGGACACATTCATCATATGAACTAAATGAGTTTATAGGATTAATGTAGATGAAGCTAGAAACATAGTTAGGAACAAGGCTAGATTAGTTATACATGGATATAGTCATGAAGAAGGAATTAAATATGAGGAGACCTTTGCTCAAGTAGCCAAATAAGAAGCCATCATAATCCTACTTTCTTATGCTGCACATCTGAATTTCAAACTATATCAAAGGGATGTTAACATTTCATTCTTAAATGAGAATATAGATGATGATGTCTTTGTTGAAAAACCCCTGTATTTACAAATCTTAATTTTCCAAATCAATGTTTTAAACTATCAAAAGATTTATATGGTTTAAAACAATCTCCAAGAGCTTGGTATGAGAGATTAAATACATTTCTTATTTCCAAAGGGTTTACAATAGGAAAAGATGATCCTACCCTCTTTAGAAAACTAATTTCTAATGATGTTTTAGTTGCTCAAATCTATGTTGATGATATTATTTTTGGATATTCTAAAAATTAATTATGTATTGATTTTTCTAAAATAATGCAAAATGAATTTGAAATGAGTTTAATGGGTGAACTATATTTTTTTCTTCGATTTAAAATATTTCAAAATAATGACGGAATTGGATAGAATCAAAGTAAATACACTAGAGATATTATAAAACGTTTTGGATTGGATAACACTAAAATTAGTGACACTCCCATGACTACCACCTATAAGTTGGATCTTGATGAAGATGGAGAATCTGTTGATCAAACCACTTATCGAGGAATTATTGTATGTTTACTCTACTTAACCGCTAGTCATCCAGACATTATGTTTAGTGTGTGTATGTGTTCTTGGTTTTAAGAAAATCCTAAAGAATCTCATTTAAATTCTGTAAAGAGAATTTTCAAATACCTCAAGAATACAACCAATTTAGGATTATTCTATCATAAAGGACAAACATTTGAACAAGTTAGTTATTTTGATGCTAACATCGGTGGCTGTTTGTTCGATAGAAAAATCACCTCTAGAACATGTCACCTTTTAGGGAAGTAACTAGTATCATGGTGTAGTAAGAAACAAAATTTTGTTGCATTATCTACTGCATAAGCTGAATACATAGACGATGGTAGTTTTTGTGCACAAATTTTGTGGATAAAACACAAATTACTAGACTATGGATATCAATTCAGACATACACCAAAAAATTGTGACAACACAAGTGCTATTAAAAATCAAAAAATACTATTTCACATTCGAGGACAAAACATATTGATATAAGACATCACATTCTGAGAGATCATTATCAAAAAGTTTATATTACCTTGAAATTTATTGTCATCGAATATCAACTTGAAAATATATTCACTAAAGCATTAAATTCTGAGAGAATAGAATACATCATACATGATCATGGCATGATAAATTTCTAATAGATATCTTAATTGCTTTACTGTTCAATATTTACTATGTTTTACTTTACTGTTTCTTGATTATGGTTTCTAAGTTACTATTTCTCACGTTTATGGTCTCACAGTTAGCACTTTGCATTCACGGTTTGATACTGAATGTCTCCCCGTAACTCGCACTGACTGTCTCACCGTAACGCGCACTCGCTTAAACTTACTATATCACCATGAAGTTCGCTCACTGTCTCACCGTGATGGCTGGTCATTGTATCACCGTAACAATCATTCACGTTATCACCATGAAAATTCTTAATAATTTTCTTTAAAACCCTTATCAAGGGAAAATTTTATCTTCATCTCTTTTACTTTTCTGCATTTTGTTTTTCCTTATGATTGACATTCCAAAATGATAAAAAAAGAATTTAACTAAGTTCTTCACCCAGAAATTTCCCTACACACCTGATTCGAAACCATTCAACCTTGAATCCCTCTTTCTCTTTCGCGGCCTTAATTGGATGACATGAATGAAGTGAACATCGTCATCAACAACTGAGAAGAATAGCTCGAAGAAGAAGAAGATTTCACCCAAGATGACACCCAAAGAACCTCTAAATCTGAACATGGTAAATCGTAGTGTCATACTTGAAAAAGGAATATTCCCTGAATGGATGTTATCTAGAAAATCACTAGTCCTGAAAGTGTTAAGAGAACAAGGCTGGTTAGAATGGTTCTTAAGGGAGAATAGACCCATGTAACCAAGTTTAGTTACTCATTTATACTTGTACGCACAGTTTTATTTTGACTCTAGTGAAAGCTTTTTTGTGAGGAGGTGTATTAATGGCCAAATATGGTTCTTCTCATCACGGTTATGGGAGGCATACCCAAGGATACCTCACGAAGGAATCTGTGATGATTATCAAAGCGAACACCCATCTACAACTGATTTCTTTGACCTCGAAGATGCTCCGAAAACCCTAATCGAAAATGACACCAAGAGAAGGGCCATAGCGTCTAAAAATGATGAGAATCATGGCTGTTGTTCAAATTTGTTCAAAATCTGGTTAGCCTCAAGAAAGATGACTTTTATATATTAAAGTATCAAGATGTGTTCCTGATTCATCTTATGAAGAATAGATACAAAATTAGCCTGTGCAAGTATATTATTCACCATGTGTGTGAATTGATCAAGGTTACATCCAAATCCACATCCATGTTCTACTCTCGGATCATTTTAGCCATTATTGTTTCCAATGTAGTAGTTAGAACCAATGAATAAGTGCTTATGGATTGAAAGTATTGTCTCTCTAAACCCATCATCAAGAAAATGATGATTAATTAGAACCCTTGGAAAAGGTAGTGGGTGGAAGACAACCATAAGATTTATGAGAAGTTTGATCCCGTGGATTATCCATCAAGGTCAAATGAAATTACTAATCCAGGTTTGGAACCAGATGAATTTGCTGAATATTCAGAAGAAGAGTTAGAAGAATTTGAAGAAACTCATAAGGAAGATGTTTCTATTGAGGAAGAAAGTCCTATTACTCCTCCTGTTGTTCTTGATGAAGAACATCCACCTCCTAGAAATGATGTCAATCTGGAAATCCAATCCGAGGTTAAAAGAGAATCCGTTGTAACAGAAAATCAAAAGCAATCCATGGAAGAGGTTGTAGTGGAAGAACTCTGTGATGTGACAGAAAAAAAATCTGGAACAACTCCCTGTTATGGAAGAAGCAAATCTGGAAGAACATTCATTGGAACAACCTGTTCCTGAGATAATACCCTCTGCTGAAGATAGAATGGAGATAGCCTATCAGTTATCTAGATAAGAGATGAATGAGGAATTAAGAGATGAATATATGAATTTAGAACCAATTCCCGAGCCTCTAGATCCAGAAAAGGAAGCATCTGTTGAGGGGGAGGAAGCTCAAAATCTTGAGACTAATGAAGCATCCCATCTAGGTGAGTCTTGTCCTGTGGACACTCAGTATAAATTCCCTAGTTTTTATGATGTGAGTGAATCTCCACAAGTTACTTCCACTAGGATTGATCTCTCCTAAATGTTTTTGTTGAAGTCAGTTTCAATATTTGTCCCTGAGAAGGAACCAAAACCAAAACCTAACCCAGTACCAACTCCTGCACCCTAACAACTGTTCTTTTTTTAGTATGGATGATTTGAAGGATTTTTGAAACACTATCATGTATAGAGTTGAGAAGCTTTTGAATTCCCAACCTCGTGTTGTGACACATCTAAATGAGAGAGATTCCACACTGCCTTTGGAGAAGATTGTCTGGATGATCCAACCTAAAATGATCCATGTAATTAAAGAAGTTATAGATGAAAATATGTTTCTATGTAATAAAGTCTCATCCCTGAGAAGCATGGTTTAAGACATGCAGAAAGAGCTGCATTCCGGATCAAAACCTGTTGAGGCCTCCCTAGAACCATCTGTATCTCAAATTTCTCTAGATTTTGTGGCTCAGATTCACCATTACCTATTATCCATTGATGAAAATATTGTATAAAGACACAAAGAGTTGTTGAAAGAAATGAGAGAGCTTGTGGTGAACATAAACAAACTCACCGATGAATACACTGGCTGTCTTCAAAAAGTACTAAACCAACATCTGTCTCTTACCACAGCCGTCAAAGATTCTCATCCCTCTGGTGAATCCTCTACACCTGCCTTGGATAGTTCTTTGCTTAAATCTATAGCCCATGAAGAGCATCAGAATGATTTAAGTGGCTTAAATGTGACTTCTTTATCTGAAGTTGTCAAGAACAGTGATGGTGTTCTTGACCTTGTGCAAATCCATTCCATGATTTACAATGATGCCCAACAAGAGATTGCTAATAAAGTAGATTTATATTTCAACTATATTATCTCCATTACTAATATGAACAATCACTTCATATACCATGTAGAGAATATGAGAATTCCTCCTGTCATCCAAGAGTTAAAAAACAATATCGAGAAGCTACCCTATTTTACCAGATTGTTAGAAAAGTTCATGGAAAACAATGCAGATTCTGAAAAGACCATGCAGTATGGAGGAGTGATTATTGCAAACTTCATTAAACGTCTGAGACCGTATCTTCATGTTCAATGTACAACAATTTTTTCCCTAACGGATGCTCCTCTCAAACCTGGATTACCTACTTTCACTTTTGCCTTAGCATAAAAAACCATGTCTGTTCGCCAGGCTCTTAGTCAGATCAAGACTATCACCCTTGATCAGCAACTGCCGAGATCTTCTACTACTCTTACATTGGCTCCCTCAGTCTTCAATGTTCACCCTTTACCTTAAATATCTACCACGTCTTTGGCTTCATCCACATCATCCACTGAACCTATGGCTTCCTCTTCTACTGCAAATTAAGGCAAAGAGAAGGCCAATCCTTGAAGAGGACCGGTTCTTACTATTATTTCATTGGGAGTACATTGAATTTTGTATTTCTACTACATTATGATTACATTTAATGGAATGTGGACTAATTACCCACTGTTTTTTTAACATTTTAATAATCCTAAAATGGGGAGAAATGATGTTTTATGTTATATTCTCTATATTTGCATCCAATTTACACTCTAACTGTACATGATATGTGATCATCAAAAAGGGGGATATTGTTGGACTCATCTTGTATTACTCATGTTTTAATGATCTGAAATCTCTTTTATTATCACATATCTTAGTAATAATCACAAATCTCATTCAACCTAGTTCAATCCTATAAATTATATTCAATAATTTGTATTTATGTTTCAAATTCACTCATGATTTATAATTGTTAAGATCAATCCATTTTATGCATATTACTATTTATGTCTGAATGTAGTTATTTGCCTATGTAAAAGACACTATGAGAAAAGACACCGTGTAGCTAGACATAATTTGCCAAAAATCTTGAAGCAAGACACCATGAAGCAAGACATCTTGACTGAGACACCATGACCGAGTCACTGCGACTGAGACACCATTACAAAGACACATTGACCAAGACATCGTAAGAAAAGACACTGTGAAGATCAGACACCATGATACTCAAACCGTGACACTCAGACAACATGAAGGAGACACCGATTTCTCAACTTAATGTGACACTGTTTCTTAAACTATTTTGTTGTCTTTAAATTTAATTTTTAACGGTAATATTTGATGCCTTTAATGCAGTGACATAATTTAATGATTCATTTTAGACATAGTATGAGGTACGTGGTATGAAACATAAGGAACCTATCGGATAAATCTCATAAATTATATAAGATAAATATTGGAGAGTTCCCAACGACAACAAGGAATGATACTGAACAGAAAACAACTGTGTGATCATGACCACGAAAAATACATTGCAAGATTTTCAAAGAAATAAATTTTCACAAGCGTAAAATCCTACTCTGCTGAAGAAAATACGAAGTACACTGGAATCGAGAGAAAATCATCACATTTTCAATGCTCGTAAAGAACACAAACTGAACTGCGACACTCAGTATTTCAAGAAAATAACCAGAGAAGGATTTAGATGCATTTCAGCTAAATAAAAGGAGTCCAGAGCTTCACCTCAAATAACTAGAGAATTTTTGACCTCACATCTACTCTCTATTAGTGATTATTTTATTTATCTTTCAAGCAGTGTGTGAATTCTGTATATTCTACACACACACACTGACTCCTGTACAAAACTAAAGGATTTCCAAATTCATACACCAAACTATCTATTTCTGTTTACCCACAACTACTACGGAAGAGGTCCCTATGTGTCCTTGTTATTATTTGTATCTACCCATGAAAACATTGGATGAGGTCCCAGTGTGACATGGACAGCCTATGTATTATTATTAACCCCGATCTAGGTTGTAGATCAATGTTTATTTATATAAACTTCTTGGTGGAAGGTGATCACCAAGTGGATTGGATTAGGTCCTGGCTTGAGACTGAACCACTTTTTTTGTATCCGCTGTTCTATTTAATTTAGTCTTATCTGCTTTACTACTTTATTGCATAATCCAGAAAACTCTAATTTCACATTGATAGTTAGTATTGGAAAGAATTTATAACTGATTTTGTCTTACTAGGATAGATTCAAAAGTAATATTAAGAATACACATTATGATTACTAAGAATTATTCAATCTTCTAAGAAGTTTTTTAAACAGTAAAACTCTTATAACAATATAACCTTGATTAACTGGGTACATTTTTTTAGAGAAAACCATTTCTTTTAAAATAATTCTTTTTGTAACATAAATTTTTATTGTCACTTAATTCACCCCTCCCCTCTTGAGTGAACTACTCCGACCAACAATTACTAATGAAATATTTAAATAATTTATTTTATATATAATAAAATAATTTTAAATTAAGACTTTTTATGTATTCTATAAAATTACTAGGTTAATATTACTTGTTAGGGTTGATCAAATTCATTATGTTCTACAAAATCAGATAGTTATGACTTTCACAAAAACAAAATACTAAATAATGTTAAAATTTGACAAAATCGTGTTTTTAAAAAACTAATATACTATTAAATGATATAATAGACCTAAAAATCAATGGATGAACCAAAAGACATATATAATAATATATATATATCATTAATGAACTACTTATGGTTCTCTTTTGAATTTATAGTATGTTTATTAACCATATAATAGAAAAATAAAAGGTGACATGGTAAATGTTATGCAGTTTAACCAAGAGTAAAATCTAAATGATAAGGTTGATATGGAGACATAAACCTATCTATCCACTATTGTATGAGAGGTTTTGGATCCAACCCTTCCTTATCCTTAAAATAAATCATTTTGGTTCCATTATAAACCGAATATGATTGTATAATAAAATAATTTTTCATGGTTTTCCAAACCTTTCCCTCACCTTACTAATATAAGGGTACATCAACTTCTCTCAAAACCGCACCTCCAAATTTATTTTGATAGGATATAACCGACTAAAATAACCTCCCAAAAACCGTCACTTCATCTTAGAGGCCCTACTTTGATCATAATTCCATCATAAATATCCCTTTGGATCAAATCAAAAGGAATCACCCAATGAAGAGGTAATTATTTCCCACCCCCTTTCAATGTTATTTTTTTCTTGCACATCCAATTTCATTGTTGTTTACACACCAAATTAATAAATCAAGTAACTTAAAAATGTTGTGATGTTATTATAAAGTTTTAACATCAAAATTCATTATTCTATCCATCCTATGAATGACAAAGCCACCATACCTGTGTACATACGGCTTACTATCTCCACGTTGTGGTGTAGTGTGTTATTCAACACTTAGTTATTTTTTTGGTTATAATAATGAGTATAATTGAAGTTATTAAAAATTATAACATGTTTATGATTATCTATATATGTTATAATTACCAATTACGTAGAATTTCACCATCAATGGAATGGTATTGTTGCTCATGTGTAAGTAAGGATTGTCATCTCCAAGAAAGCGATGAGATTCATTACCAATCATTACCATTCCAGAATAAATATCATTATATGACTTAAAATTAATGTTTATGAACATAATATAAATCTTTATGTTAATCAAATACATCCTATCCATTAAAATCATTACATAATTATGAAAACATATAAATAAAATAAATCGGTTAATACCTTAAATAGTGATATTACTAAAATATTATTAACAAAGCAATATTAAGAAATCATATATGATATCATATTTAGTAATATGGTTCATGTATAATTTAATAAAAATTATTTCATAATTATATAGGAGGTTAACTCACCATCTAATAAGAGAAATTACAAGGTAATGGGTTTTTATGTCACTTATTTTTGCCGTGAGATTTTTGTTATATTGATATTATTTACTTTTGTGTGGTGTGTGTACTACCCAGGATTATATTAATTATGTAATATAATTTAATTTATCCATATCTTCATATTCATTGAATGATCCCCTATTTTTGATGGTTTATGTTTCATTAGATACCAAATCGGTAAGAGAATTTCTAATTTCATTGTCCACTCATTTAGTTTTAGGAAAACTTCATTGATTATTTTACTCGAAGAATATCTGTGAAATCACTTTTTATTTATTTATATAGTAATTCCTACTCCCCTTTTTTGGATATAAGTTTTTTTACACATAATCACTTCTTTGATAAATTCTCAAGTCATCAATATGAACATTATATGAGTAATCTTAACAGAATTTCAATTCGTTGATTTAAACATCCAAGTCATTGTTGTTGTTGTTACTAGAATATGTGTGAATGACCTGTAATTGATTTACACTAAAAAACCAAACATATTAAGTGTATTTATATCGGTCACACATAATTATGTCATTTATTTATCCTTAACCTACTGATAACATCATTTTAAAGGATTTCATCTCAATTTACATTCTATTGGCACATATTTGTAGTTATGAACCAATTTACATTTATATGGTTTGTATATAGTACCTTGACATAGTATATCATGAATCCCTTTATTCTCATGATATTATAATGTTTTCGCCTCTTCAATTATTTTTTTTCAAACATCTCTCATTTGGTTAGGACCTCAAACTAAAACATCATTTTCAATGTTTTAATGATTTATTATTCTAAATGATTCCCATTAATGTCCATGTTTTAAAAAAGGTTTTAAGGATTTATTTATATGGACATTAATTTTTTTAATAAAAATTCTTTTAAATATTTCAATGTGTTAATGGATCTTTGATTCAAAAATCTATTTTTAACATCTTGTTGATACATTGTGAGACTTTTAAATGTTTTCATGAAAAAGGGGATATTTCCCTCAAATAGTTTCACTCATTATTTTCATATATGTCATTATCCATAATTATTCATGATTGAGGTTGATTTATTATAATAAACTCTTGGATATTGTATTAAATGAGTTATGTTTGATTATGTATGTAACACCCCAAGCTTCTATGGTACGCTTCTCTTTGAATAATGTGATAGCGTGTGTTGTACGCAACACGGAGTTCTAACACACCATAACCAATTAAACTAGCCGTTATGAATAGTAATACCTACTTTTTGAAATTATATTTATTTTATATTTTAAAATGGACTTTATTTTTGGATTTGGAGTATTGAATTTAGCCTAATGTGAAATTTTGGTACTTTTCGGATAACTTTAATATTTTGATGAATAGTGAAAATTACTAAATTTTAATTAAAAACAACTTTTTTAATCAAAATAATTAATGGTGATAAATTATGAATTTGAGTGTTTTTAAAGTATATTTAGAATATATTTTTACCATTTAATATAATGTTGGTCATTGGACATAATTTTACAATTAAACCATACATAAACAAGTGTCAATCTTTTGATAGTTATTATCTCTTAAAAACACGCTTTTTGTTTTGACAGCGGGAATTAATTTTGAATTAATTTCTTCCACTTCTGTGTTTTGAATTTAGAAAAATGGATTCCATATTTGGAATCATGATGTTTAAATTTTGTAAATAGGTAACTTTTATTTTTAGACATTTTGAATAATTACTGCGGTAAATATTTTATTTACCATGGTTAAGGATAAATCTGGTAAATAAGTTTTAAAAATAATATTATAATAATAATTAATTACCCTAAAACTTGTCCTAGCCTTATTGGTTGATACATGTTCGACCATAGGAATCTTTGGGTCGATTTTGGGACCCCATGGTGCCACTTGTAGGTGATAGGGACACTTTATTTTAATTAAGTTAAAATGTATACAAAAATGACACAAGCATATATCTTTTAGAAAAACAATTTTTACATAGGGTTATATATGTTGGATTTTAAATTATAAATATTAATTAGAAAGATAAAGAGATTTTCTACATAATGATATTTTATTTATAATTGTTAGACATTAAGTAATATAATTTATTTATGACACAGTGATGATGAATTAATTACTATAATAGTGAAAAATTAAAATAATTGATATTATAAATACCCAAATAAATATAATATGAAACTTTTAATGAATAAAACTAATTTTATAGTATAGTATGATATATTAGGATTGATTTAATTTACGTTTTTCTAACTAATCAATCAGTTATGAGTTTCACAAAAATCAACTATTGAATAGTGTCAAAATTGACATAAAAGAGTTTTTAAAACAAATATTATATTATTAATTGATATTAAATTTCTAAAAATCTAAGGTTCTACCAAGAGACTTATATTATGATAGGTGTATCATTAATGGACCACTTGGGGGTATCTTGGATGTATATGGTAAGTTTATTAACCATATAATATAAAAATACAAAGTGACATGGTAAATGTCAAAGTAATTAACTTAGAGTTAATTCTTTAAGATAAGGTTAATATAAGTACACAAACCTGTATAAATTCTATTGGTTGAGTTGTTTTAGACCTATACCCACCTTATCCTTTGAATAATAAACTTTGGAGCCATTGGAAACCGACGAAGAATTTATTATAAATTAATATTTCTAGCTTTTCCAAAGGTGCCCCTCCCCCCTCTAATAAAAGGGCACTCCTCCTTCTCATTTCTTCACACCTTCAAAGCATTTTGGTTCGGCCAAACTCTGCCCATATACTCTCCCAACATCCCTCACTACAACCTAGAGGCATTAGTTTGATCATAAAACCAACCTAAGGAGCCCTTTTGATCAAATCAAAAGGAAGAACCCGAAGAAGAGGTAATGATTTCACCACACTTTTCCAAGTTCCTTTCTTCTTCCACTTCTTCTTCCATTGTTTTTACCATTCTAAAATAATAACTCCAGCATCATATATATACTGTGATGTTATTATAAATATGGTACAACCATATTCAGTATTCTATCCACCCTTTGAATAACATGTCACCATACGTGCGTACATAGGGCTTACCGTCTCCACGTCGTGGTGTAATTGTTATTCAATATATTATTATTTGGATGGGTATAATAATGATATGTAACTCATGTAAATAATAAATATAACATGTTATTGATTCTGTATATATGATATAACAACCAATTATATATTATTTTAATATCAAAAGAATGATATTGTCGCTCGTGCGTACGTATGGACTACCGTCTCCACGAACGTGATGAGATTCATTCTCCATCGTATCCATTAAAGAATAATTATCATTTGATTATTTAAAAATGATGTTTAAGGAATTGATATCATTCTGGATATGAATAAGATACAACCTATCCATAAGAAATACAGCTTATGTAACAAAACATATAAAAGAAAACGAGTAAGTTAACACCCGAAACGACGATAATTCAAAGATATTATTAACAAATCAATGTTAAAAGATCATATATGATATCATATTAGTATATATGATTCCTGTATAATTTAATAAAAATTATTTCACCATTATACAGGTGTTTAACCTACCCCAACCAAGGAAAAGTACAAGGTAAGGGTTATTTCACAATCTCTTCATTATCCGAGGTTGTTTATATGTAATAATCTACTGGGATCTCTTTATCATCCACATCCATGTTTCTTAAAAATGTATTTCAAAAATTTTTTACTATTTAAAAGAATATGGTTTAAAGTCATTTATACCCTTGTTTGATTTTTTAGAAGAGGTTTATAAAGTAATCATTCTGTCGTTTTCCAAACAAGGTGCTTTTTAACCTTTTTGACAAAATTAAGGTAAGAATGTTTTTTTATCTTATACGGCGGGTGCGACTACATTCCGCCGTTATAAAATCGTCGAAGCTTCCCTTACAAGATTATTAGAATATTTTCAAAGAAAATGTTTTATTTTATAAATATATGACTCTTAAATGATTTCAATAATAGAAAGAGATATTTCTCTAAAAAGAGTTTTTGATTTCATCTATGTCAACATCCTTTGATTGATTTTATTCTTATTTGTAGTTGATTTATTAAGATACAGAACTTATATATTGTATTGAAGGTTTTGTGATATGTTTGACTGTGGATGTGCTATTTTTATACCATTCATAGTTTATGATAAAAGTATTGACATTTCGTATGCTAGTTTTAATACGAATGTTTATATTATTTTTATTCCTTTTCATATGGGAATGCATTGGACGTAATATGTGACTGCTGGAGCCCGATATAGCTCCTCGATGCATCGGTAGGTCTCATGAGACAAACTAGTGTCTTGGCACAAGGCCTTGACAAAATCTTATTTGTAGTCTTGGCACGAGGCTTTGGCTATGTGGTTATGATAGTCTGGCATTATGCATTCCAACATTATGAAAGTGGTTATTGATATTGCATGTGATTATTTGATTAGTAGAATATACATGTGAATAAGTAAATGGAATTACTTCATTTATCTTTTGCCATACTATGTTTAAGTTCAAGTTTAAAAGGCTTTTGTTTTAGTTATACATTGCCTTAAAAATTTGTGCTTATTTTTGAAAGTTTCCGCTATATTGTTATCCTTACTGGGCATTTGATCTCACCCCTTTTCTATGTTTTATTTTTCCCAGGATGTGAAGAAGTATGTTATGAATGACCTGCAGGGATATTATAAGGGGATAATAGTGTGGACTGTGGAGACATTATGTTGTTGTAGTAGTTTTTCATTTTTTGGTGTAATGTAAAACTTATGAATATATCTACTGTTTCAAAGGCTACTAAACCAATCGGTCTTTCGAGATTTGATCTTTCTTGTGATCATGCCAATGTTATGTAATAATGCACCGACTCTGGGTAACGAGGGTCGGGGCGTTACAGTTGGTATCAGAGAAATTTTAGTACAAACCTTTGAAGCAAGATTTAGATAAACTCTGATTAGAGCACGTAGACCTAAGATGATCTTTGACGATTAGTATAGAAGAACTTTCTAGAATTTTGGTATTGTAGAGATTTTGTGAGTTTTCCGAGCAATACATCCCTGTCTGGATACGAGCAGGTAGTGGCGGCTCTGGCACAGATGTACCTAGGGGTAAAACCCGAAAACACCGCTTTGAGCTAGACTCGAACGGGAACTGGTGCATGACAACGGGCCTTGATGCACTCTTGGTTACGACACTCCCGGGGGATATGGGTAGGATAACTCTCATTTTCTTTACAAATCATTATGAAGGGTTTATGAGTATATAATTTCTCAAAGAAAACATTTTTATGATTATGGATTATTTCCATAAATAGTTCAATTTATGTTAAGTGTTTTATAAGTATTTTGATTCATAAACTGATATAGTTTATGCCATTGTTTAGAAATGGAGCCTAGTGGAAGAAATGGAAACCGTATCAATGCACGCACTCCATGTAGGGATTTCCCTCCTCCTCAAGATAATTATAGTGGATCTGGTGATGCAACTGGTGCCGATCAGCTAATCACCATACTGGGACAACTTACTCAGGTTATGAATAATAACCTTACCCGTATGGAGCACCCTGATCCACAGCGTGGAGGATCAATGTTAGATCGATTTATGAGGCAACAACCACCAACGTTCAATGGTTTTACAAATCCCTTAGTATCTGAGAAATGGATAAATTCCCTAGAGAAAATATTTCAGGCTTTGGGGAGCAGTGAAAGGGGAAAAGTTATCATGATAGTTTAACGCCTCACTGGAGATGATGATCAATGGCGTTCATTGATTCAAAACATGAAGGAAGATGATGAAGTATCAAATATGTAATGGAGGGAGTTCAAAGATCTATTTTTAGAAAAATACATTTCTCGCGACCATCGAGCAGATATGGAAAGGCAATTTCTGAGTTTGAGACAGAAGGAGGATGAGAATGTCACAAAGTATGAGGCTAACTTTACAAGGATAGAAAGGTATGCTGGAGATTATATATGTAACCCATGAAGTAATATTGATCGTTTCTTTGATGGGTTAAAACCATTTCTCCATCGAGCATTAGTCTCACAATCCTTTTTATCGTACGAAGACATTGTCCCATGTGCTATCAAGACCGAAAAGGAATTCTCTACGTCTTATAACTTTAAAGCAAAGCAAGAGAAGAAGAGACCTGCTGATCAATCTGGGAATGGAAATAAGGGGAAGAAGGGAAAGGTTGAATATCTATCTTGTGGTAAATGCGGGAAGAAACAGCCTGGTACTTTCTTGAAGGGAATGAGAGTCTGTTACAACTGTGGTGAAAAAGGCCACCAAGCTCGTGATTGCAAGGGGATGAAGGAAGCTACCAACGTTTAGTGCTACAATAGCAGGGAGATGGGGCATTATGCAAATGAATTTACTAAGCGTCAGGAGAACTTACATCACAAAAGGCCAAGGAATCAAGGCCAAGATTATGCTATCACTACTGCTGAGGTAGAAGCTCTGAAAGACGTGGTGGCATGTAATTTAATGGTTTCCTCAAGTTTAGCAAATGAATTATTTGATTCTAGATCGTCACATTGTTTCATATCTTCCTAGCTTGCTAAGAAAATTAGATATTTCCAATTTTATTTAACAAGGGAGTTTTCAGTTAAAACTCCTAAGGGAAGTATCATTGCAACAATGTTTTGTGAATCAGTCCCCATTAGAGCAGATAAATGTTCGTTATCTGTTGATCTCAACGTCATACCTATGATTGAGTTTGATATAATCCTCGGTATGGACTGGCTTTCGGACTATGATGTGAATATTTATTGTAAGAAGAAAGAGGTTACAATTCATGATGATAATGATAAGGAACAACTTATCATTAGATCAGAATTGTCACCACCTAATTCTTATTTAGATCCACCCCCAGTAGCTCAACTAAATTCAATTATTGGGGAGTAAGAGAATGAAATAAATGTCGGTGAGGAAAGGAATGTTCAAATAGAGGATGTACATGTTGTGAAAGAATTTGTAGATGTATTTCCGGAAGATTTAACTGGACATCCTCTGGAACGAGAAGTTGAGTTTTCCATGGATTTGATTCTGGGATCAAGGCCTATATCGAAGACCCATTAAAGAATGGATACTATAGAATTAGTGGAACTAAAGAAACAACTAGAGGAATTGAGTAATAAAGGATGTATTTGCCCTAGTGTTTCTCCATGGGGAGCCCCTGTTCTTTTTGTTAAAAAGAAAGATGGATCTATGAGGTTATGTATCGACTACAGGGAGATCAATGCTATAACAATAAAGAACAAGTATCCCCTACCACGCATTGATGATTTATTTGACCAACTGCATGGAGCTCAATACTTTTCAAAGATTGACCTTCGATCTGGATACCATCAGTTGTGTGTAAAGAAGGAAGACATTCCGAAGACAGCATTTCGAACAGGTACGGGCATTACGAGTTTACTGTAATGCCTTTTGGATTGACTAATGCACCCTCTGTATTCATGGATCTGATGAATAGAGTTTTTATGGAGTATCTCGATGAATTTGTGGTGTTATTTATTGATGATATGTTGGTATACTCCAAAACCTACGATGATCATGAAAATCACTTGCGTATTATCTTGAAGACTCTGTGGAGGCATGAATTATATGGGAAGTTTAGCAAGTGTGAATTATGGCTTCATGAGATTTCTTTTCTTGGCCATATTGTCTCTAAAGATGGAATCTCTATTGATCCTTCTAATACCAAGTCAATCCAAGAATGGCCAATACCTACGAGTATAACTGAGGTACGCATTTTTATTGGTTTGGCAGGTTATTATCGACGTTTCGTCCAGAATTTTGCCCGATTGGCTAACCCATTAACGAAGCTCACACGTAAATGGGTTAAATTTTTTTGGAAAAAATATTGTGAAGAATGTTTCGAAGAACTAAAGAGAAGATTAGTCAATGCTCCTATATTGAATCTACCATCTGGGAATGATGGGTTCGTTATTTATAGTGATGCGTCAAAGAAAGGACTTGGTTGTGTCCTTATGGAGAATGATAGAGTTATTGCATATGCATCACGACAGTTGAAAATTCATGAACAAAACTATCCTACTCAGGATCTCGAGTTAGCAGTTGTGATATTTTCTTTGAAGATATGGAGGCACTACCTCTATGGTGAAAAATGTGAGATTTATACTGATCACAAGAGTTTGAAGTATATCTTCTCACAAAAAGAACTCAACATGAGGCAAATAAGATGGCTTGAATTACTCAAGGATTATGATTGCACGATACACTACCACCCGGGGAAAGCAAACAAGGTGGCAGATGCTTTGAGTAGAAATGACCATGGAGTTTTGAACAATATGAGAATTGAAAAGGATCCAATTTTCATGGATCTAGTGAAGATGGACATGGGAATAACTAGGGAAGGTGAAAAATCAATGCTTTTTCAAATGGTTTCCAAACCATCTTTACTAGAAAGGATTAAGAGTTCTCAGACCGATGATGAAGAATTTCAAAAGAAGATTAAAGCAGTGAATGATGGGAGATTGAGAGACTTTGTGCATGAAGATGGAATTTTGAAATTTGGGAAGAGACTTTGTGTTCCCGATATACCTGATCTAAAAAGGGAATTGCTGGATGACGCTCATAGTTCCAATTTCTCTATACACCCTGGGAGCACCAAAATGTATAGAGATTTGAAGGAACATTTTTGGTGGGACAATATGAAGAGGGAGATTTCAGATTTTGTGTCAAGATGTATGGTTTTTCAGCAAGTTAAAGCTGGAAGGAAACAGCCTGGAGGAGTCATGCAACCTCTCCCATACCGGAGTGGAAATGGGACAATATTACGATGGACATTGTCATGGGGCTACCAAAGACTCTTAGAAGGAACGATGCAATATGGGTTATTGTTGATCGTCTTACCAAGTCAGCACATTTTCTTGCTATAAGAGAAGATCTACCCCTGGAACGTTTAGCAAGACTATATATTAATGAAGTTGTGAGACTTCATGGAGTACCCCTATCGATTGTTTCTGATCGTGATCCCCATTTTACTTCAAGATTTTGAAAAAGTCTTCAGAAATCCCTGTATACCGAACTTCTTTTGAGCACTGCTTACCACCCTCAGACAGATGGACAATCAGAACGTACAATTCAAACCCTAGAAGACATGTTGAGATCTTGGTCACTTGACTTTCAGGGTATGTGGGATCAGTACTTACCTCTCGTAGAATTTTCCTATAACAATAGCTTCCATTAGAGTATTCAGATGGAACCATATGAAGCGTTATACTGAAAAAGATGTCGTACACCAACCTGTTGGGATGACGTCGGTGAAGGAAAACTTGTAGGCCCAGAACTGGTGGAGGAAACGATGGAAAAGGTGAAGGTAATCCAAAATCACATCAAAGCAGCTCAAAGTAGGCAGAAGAGCTATGTCGATAATCGAAGAAAGGATTTGGAATTTCAAGTCGGTGATCATGTTTTCCTGAAGGTATCTCCATGGTAGGGAGTCATACGTTTTGGTAAGAAAGGTAAATTGATTCCCAGGTACATCGGACCTTTCGAAATTCTAGAACGAATTGGGGCTGTAGCTTACCGATTGGCAATGCTGCCAAGTCTCTCCAAACATAACGATGTGTTCCACGTATCTCTGTTGAGGAAATACATGCCTGACCCAACGCATGTACTCACCTATGAGAAGTTATAACTGGAACCTGATCTGTCTTATTGCGAAGAGCCCGTCAAGATTCTTGATATGAGATAACAAGTACTGAGAAACCGGACGATGCATCTGGTAAAAGTTTTGTGGAGAAACCATAAGACGGAAGAGGCAACATGGGAACCCGAGGAACTTATGATGAAGAACCACCCGAGTCTTTTAATGCGGTAGTATTCCAGAAATTTTGAGGACCAAATTTTTTGAAGGAGGGGAGAATGTAACACCCCAAGCTTCTACGGTACGCTTCTCTTTGAATAATGTGATAGCGTGTGTTGTACGCAACACCGAGTTCTAACACACCATAACCAATTAAACTAGCCATTATGAATAGTAATACCTACTTTTTCAAATTATTTATATTTTATATTTTAAAATGGACTTCATTTTTGGATTTGAAGTATTGAATTTAGCCTAAGGTGAAATTTTGGTACTTTTCGGATAACTTTAATATTTTGATGAATAGTGAAAATTAATAAATTTTAATTTAAAAAAACATTTTTAATCAAAATAATTAATGCTGATAAATTATGAATTTGAGTGGTTTTAAAGTATATTTAGAATATATTTTTACCATTTAATATAATTTTGGTCATTGGACATAATTTTAAAATTAAACCAAAAATAAACAAGTGTCAATCTTTTGATAGTTATTATCTCTTAAAAACACGCTTTTTGTTTTGATAGCGGGAATTAATTTTAAATTAATTTCTACCACTTCTGTGTTTTGAATTTAGAAAAAAGGATTCCATATTTGGAATCAGGATGTTCAAATTGTGTAAATAGGTAACTTTTATTTTTAGACATTTTGAATAATTACTGCGGTAAATATTTTATTTACCATGGTTAAGGGTAAATCTGGTAAATAAGGGTTAAAAAATAATATTATAATAATACTAAATTACCCTAAAACGTGTCCTAGACTTATTGTTTGATACATGTTCGACCATAGGCATCTTTGGGTCGATTTTGGGACCCCATGGTGACACTTGTAGGTGATAGGGACACTTTATTTTAATTAAGTTAAAATTTATACAAAAATGACACAAGCATATATATTTTAGAAAAACAATTTTTACATAGGGTTATATATGTTGATTTTAGATTATAAATATTTATTAGAAAGATAAAAAGATTTCCTACATAATGATATTTTATTTATAATTTTTAGACATTAAATAATATAATTTATTTATGACACAATGATGATGAATTAATTACTATAATAGTGAAACATTAAAATAATTGATATTATAAATACCCAAATAAATATAATATGAAACTTTTAATGAATTAAACTAATTTTCAAGTATAATATGATATATTAGGATTGATTTAATTGACTTTGTTCTAAGTAATCAATCTGTTATGAGTTTCACAGAAATCAACTATTGAATAGTGTCAAAATTGACATAAAAGAGTTTTTTTAAAAAAAATTATATTATTAATTGATATTAAATTTCTAAAAATCTACGGTTCGGCCAAGAGTCTTATATCATGATAGGTGTATCATTAATTGACCACTTGGGGGTCGATTGGATGTATATGGTAAGTTTATTAACCATATAATATAAAAATACAAAGTGACATGGTAAATGTCAAACTAATTAACATAGAGTTAATACTTAAAGATAAGGTTAATATAAGTACCCAAACCTGTCTAAATTCTATTGGTTGAGTTGTTTTCGACCTATCCCCACCATTACCTTTGAATAATCAACCTTGGAGCCATTGGAAACCGAATATGAATTTATTATAAATTAATATTTCTAGCTTTTCCAAAGGTACCCCTCACCCCTCTTATAAAAGGCACTCGTCCTTCTCATTTCTTCACACCTTCAAAACCTTTTGGTTCGGCCAAACTCTGCCCAAATACTCTCCAAAAATCCCACACTAAAACCTAGATGCCTTAGTTTGATCCGAAAGCCATCCTATGGAGCCCTTTTGATCAAATAAAAAGGAAGAACCCGAAGAAGAGGTAATGATTTCACCGCCCTTTTCCAAGTTCCTTTCTTCTTCCACTTCTTCTTCCGTTGTTTTTACCATTCTAAAATAATAACTCCAGTATCATATATATACTGTGATGTTATTATAAATATGGTACAACCATATTCATTATTCTATCCACCCTTTGAATAACATGTCACTATACGTGCGTACGTACGGCTTACCGTCTCCACGTCGTGGTGTAATTGTTATTCAATATATTATTATTTGGATGGGTATAATAATGATATGTAACTCATGTAAATAATAAATATAACATGTTAATGAATCTGTATATATGATATAACAACAATTTATATATTATTTTAATATAAAAATAATGATATTGTCGCTCGTGCGTACGTACGGACTACCATCACCATGAACGCGATGAGATTTATTCTCCATCGTATCCATTAAAGTATAATTATCATTTGATTATTTAAAAATGATTTTTAAGGACTTGATATCATTCTGGATATGAATAAGATACAACCTATCCATAACAAACCTGACTTATGTAACAAAACATATAAAAGAAAACGAGTAAGTTAACACCCGAAACGACGATAATTCAAAGATATTATTAACAAATCAATGTTAAAAGATCATTTATGATATAATATTAATATATATGATTATTTTATAATTTAATAACAATTATTTCACCATTATACAGGATTTTAACCTACCCCAACCAAGGAAAAGTACAAGGTAAGTGTTATTTCACAATCTCTTCATTATCCGAGGTTGTTTATACGTAATAATCTACTGGGATCTCTTTATCATCCACATCCATGTTTCTTAAAAATGTATTTCAAAACATTTTTACTATTTACAAGAATATGGGTTAAAGTCTTTTATACCCTTTTTTGACTTTTTATAAGAGGTTTATAAAGGAATCTTTCCGTCGTTTTCCAAACAAGGTGTTTTTTAACCTTTTCGACAAAATTAAGGTAAGAATGTTTTTTTTAACTTATATGGCGGGTGCGGCTATTTTCCGCCATTATAAAATCGTCGAAGATTCCCTTACAAGATTATAAGAATATTTTCAAAGAAAATGTTTTATTT
This sequence comes from Viscum album, assembly GCA_963277665.1. Classification (NCBI taxonomy): domain Eukaryota; kingdom Viridiplantae; phylum Streptophyta; class Magnoliopsida; order Santalales; family Viscaceae; genus Viscum; species Viscum album. The sequence goes on along the minus strand of OY728143.1, from coordinate 1,090,562,740 downwards.
TATAAATATATGACTATTAAATGATTTCAAAAATAGAAAGAGATATTTCACTAAAAAGAGTTTTTGATTTCATCTATGTCAACATCCTTTGATGTATTTTATGCTTATTTGTAGTTGATTTATTATGATACAAAACTTCTATATTGTATTGAAGGTTTTGTGATATGTTTGACTGTGGATGTGCTATTTTTATACCATTCATAGTTTATGATGCAACTATTGAAATTTCGTATGCTAGTTTTAATACGAATGTTTATATTATGTTTAAACCTTTTCATATGGGAATGAATTGGACTTAATATGTGACGGGTGGAGCCCGCTATAGCTCCTTGATGCATCGGTAGGTCTCATGAGACAAACTAGTGTCTTGGAACAAGGCCTTGAAAAATTCTTATTTGTAGTCTTGGCACGAGGCTTTGGCTATGTGGTTATGATAGTCTGGCATTATGCATTCCATCATTATGAAAGTGGTTATTGATATTGCATGTGATTATTCGATTAGTAGAATATCAATGTGAATAAGTAAATGTCATTACTTCATTTTTCTTTTTCCATATTATGTTTAAGTTCATGTTTAAAAGGCTTTTGTTTTAGTTATACATTGCCTTAAAAATCTATGCTTATTTATGAATGTTTCCTCTATATTGTTATCCTTACTGGGCATTTGAGCTCACCCCTTTTCTATGTTTTATTTTTCCCAGGATGTGAAGAAGTAAGTTATGAATAACATTTAGGGATATTATAAGGGGATAATAGTGTGGACTGTGGAGACATTATGTTGTTGTAGTAGTTTTTCATTTTTTTTGGTGTAATGTAAAACTTATGAATATATCTAGTGTTTCCAAGGCTACTAAACCAATCGGTCTTTCGAGATTTGATCTTTCTTGTGATCATGCCAATGTTATGTAATAATGCACCGACTCTGGGTAACTTGGGTTGGGGCGTTACAATGTATGTGACATTTTTATACCATTAATGTGTTGTGGTTAAAATATTGACATTTTGTATGCTTATTCTAGTAAAAAAGTTTATTTTATTTTCCAAACATTTCAATTGAAGAATGCTTTGAACTTAACAAGTGATAGATGGATCTCGCTATAACTCCTCAATCGATCAGTAGGTCTAATGAGGAAAACTAGTGTCTTGGTACATGGCCTTGAAAAAAATCATTATTTGTAGTCTTGGTACAAGGCCTTGACAGGTTATGATGTCGTGCATTATGCATACCATCATTATGACATTAGCTACATATATTACATGGGATTTTTCAAAAAGTATAATATTCATGTGAATAATTAAATTTCAATGTTTGATTTTTCGTATCAATATTATGCTGGCATTTAAGTTTAAAAGGATTTGGTTTTAGTCTTATACATTACCTTATATGTTTATGCATATTTATGAATCTCTCTACTATATTGTTATCCTTATTAAGAATATGAGCTCACCCCTTTCTATGTTTAATTTTTTCTAGGATGTGAAGAATTATATCACGGTTAACCTACAGAAATAAGCCAGGGGGTATGATTGTATTCAAAGGGGAAACAATGTTTTTTTCTTTATTTCATGATGTTATGTAATACTTATTTATATATCTATAACTTCCAAAGATAGTAACCTAACATGTCTTTTAGGACAGGATCTCTTTTTATCATACTAATGATTTGTAATAATACACTGACTCTGGGTAACTATGTTCGGGGCATTACAGTTGGTATTAGAGGAGTTTTAGTACAAACATTGGAAACTAGATTAAAAAAACTCTAAAGAGATAACATTGAAATCATATTGAATTTGGATATTATTATAGAAAAACATCAAATATTTATAGTAATTTAAATATTATGTGGGTATTCCGAGCAATACATGCATGTCTGGATACGAGCAGGTAGTGGTGGATTTGGCACAAATGTACCCAAATATAAAACCTAAAAACACTACTTGGAGCTACACTCGAACGGACACTGGTGCCTGACAACGGGCCTTGCCGATATCTTAGTAACTACACTCCACGGGGATATGCATAGGATAATACAGAATTTCTATAAAAAATTATTTGAATAATTTTAATATAATATGAGAATAAATATCCATGGATAATCATTAGGTGTTTTAGATTGAAAATAAGTGTTCATGATATTATCTAAATAATTTTATGATTATTGTTACTCACACAATTCCTTCATGTTTTAGTCAATGATGGGTTTCCAAGGATGGTATAGTAACATTGAACATGATATACAAGGTAGGGAGAGTGGTGGAAATGAGAATAAAAAATGAATGTTGTTAGGCGTAAATATATAATGTTCATGAAAAATAATTTTTCCAAAAATTTGATCAACAACATATATATTTACTAACTCCCAGACTAAACAAATAAGAGAAATGCAGTGAATGATAAGATCTCTAACGGTGGAGACCATGGTGAACAGAAATCCCAATTTCCATAATGTAAGAAATGAGGAAGGAGACACCCATGAAAGTGTCTCAATGGAACAATGAAATGAATTATGTGTCAGAAAGAAAAACATAAAGTAAAGAATTTCCGAGGAAAAATGAAGAGTACAATGGATGAAAAAAAAGATCACGAGATTCCAATTACAATCATTTTCTGTTAATGTACAAGACTTAGGCATTACCCGAGTCAATTCCATATTCTCTAGGATAACGTATTGGACAAAGAGAAATAACCTATGTTTAAATAAATGGATGCCAAATTTTTTAAAAGTATTACTGCTCTTTATTGATAGGATTACATTGGATGAATTTTCTATTGTATGTGTAACCCTGTAGCTTGTTATGTGAATATGATATTCGAGAAAGAATTATCTTTTATTTTGTGGATTTACATATAAATAACAATTTTGGAATATATGATCCTTAAATTATGTGATTGTTATTTTGAGTAACTTATATCATTTATGTAATGTGATAAATTACAGTTTTTTAGAAAGGAAAACATTCAGACTATGTGAAAACACATTTTTTTGGAAAAATCTGTGCGTATTAATCCCACAAACAATGTGGGACTGAGATTTATCACCATCCACAAGACTAAATGAAGCACCTAGTTAGTAGGAATAATAAATATTAGTTAAAATAATTTATTGATAAATAATAAGATGATTTGGGATCTTAATTTTTATTAAATCGATAACATTATAGTAGGAAAATGATTTGGGGATTTGGTGATAAATGTTATAAATGAAGATGTTCCCTCTGTTGGTAACACGATATGCCTATGGAAAATCGAATACTTTAGTATTTTATTTGAGTAGTTATGGTGATTTTTTAAATCTTGGTATTTATTGTGGATTTATAGAGATTTGGGTTATTTATTGAAATGATTAACCAATCAAATAGATTATGTGATTAGGTTAATTACTTTTAAGTATGTGACTTTAAGAGTAGTCGATAGTATTTGGTGATAAACTTTAATGTGGAATACAACGTGATCAAGTTATTTTGTTTTTTGAATATCAATTTTTTTTTTATTATATTTAAGTATTTTATGGGAAATTGTTTATTGAATGGTATTTATTGGACTTTAGGTATTGTTAATTTAATATAGAAATTAATATTAGTATTTCTTTCACTAATGGATTATAATATTTTTGGATCATCTGATTTTGTACGAACCATTTTGGTTTTGGTAAAACTCTAAAGATAAAGAAAATAAATAGTCCATACTTTTTGTATTATGTGATTCATTATATGTGGATTTCAGCGCTTCAGGTGTGACTAAGTCATCTTGAATACTCATCGTTTGGAGGGAAATATTATTTTCTGGTAGAAATTAGTTAAATGTTGGAACTCTACTTATCATTTCTTTTTTTTCTATATTCTATGAATAAATTAATTATTAATATTTAGTGAAATGATAATAAACCTAAAAATATATTATTTTGATTCCTTACGATATTTATAATAGATTTATGGCATTGAGGGCCTCAATTTTCTAATCACTTATTTTTAATTGATGAACTCAAGCACTGCCTATTAATAATAATTTTTTTCTCCAATTATAATTTCAACCAATGATCTCTGATTCAAAATCCTAATTGGGTGGTGACTTTTTCATTTCCCTTACCCTTAAATTTAGACTAAACGTTATTAACCCTATTTCCAAAGTGGGTTTTCCACAATAATATTTTATATATTTTTCATTATTTCTTTCCAAATAACCATTTCAAATTTCAAGGACACAATTTATATAATGAGGGAAGAATGTAACACCCCAAATTTCCACAATACTCTTCTCTTTGAATAATACAATAGTGTGCGATGTACGCAACACCAAGTTCAAGCACACCACGACCTATCTAAATAGACGTTTAAAAAAGTAATTATAAATAGTAATAACCATATTTTTAAATTTATATATATCCCATATAATTTTAACATTCATCTTCTGTGTTTCTTAGACATAATAGAAAGAGAAATTCAATTTTTTAGATAAAATAAGTAATTTTAAAAAAAGACACTTGTTTCTTATTAATGGCGAACAATTTCTAAATCTAATTTTTTATTTTCTTATATATTCCATTTTATGAAATTAAATTATTCTTTATACATGGGCCACAAAAATGTATTTTGGATAATTTTTTTGGGTTTCCTGATTACTTTCATATTTTGATGAATTGTGAAATATACTAAATTTAAATTGAAAACAAAATTTTAAATCAACATAATTTATACCCATAGATTATAAATATGAATGTTTTTTATGTATAAATAGATTATATTTTAATAATTCAATCCAATTTTGGTCATTGGATGTAATTTCACTTTTAAACTAGACATAAACACATATCAATATTTTGATAGTTTTTATTTTTCAAAAACCGTCTTTCCGGTTTTGACTATTAGAGATAATTTTAAATTAATTAAATGAACATATAAATTTTGAATTTGGTATAATAGAAATCATTTTTGAATTTGGAATAAAAAATATGTTGAATTTTTTATATTTCTTTGAAAACATGAAATTTTTGATGAATAATAAAAAAAACATTATGTTATTGTTTTAAAATAGACTTTTTATATAAATAATTATTTATTTAATTTAATTTTTTTAAGCCAAAATATGTACCTAATTCCAATATTAGTCCAATTATATTCATTGGAGTAATTTTATAGTAAAATATTATGTATAAAATTTTATTGAATTTTTTAATGTCTTTTACCCACCATCTAGGCACGTGAGCAAATTTGCATAAAACCTAAATTTACTAAATCTCTATATTGAATTTAAAAAATACGTTTGAAATAGTTGAAATCAGTATGTAAAATGTGGTTCAATAAGATGAACAAATTTTTTTTTGAATATTATCTTTTGAATTTTATTTACCATGGTAAAAAGAAAATAATTTAATTAAAAGTAAAAATGTTATTATAATTACCAAACACTTTTCATAACTCTATTTGATAAGTATATTTCGACCAAAATTATCATTAGTAATAAAATATGATCCTTTTGGTACACATGGTTTAGATTCATAAGTTTATTATTATTTTATTTAAATAATAGTTAAATGTTTTTAATTCAAGTCTTAATAAATAATTTTTTTTAATATATGGTTACACGTAAGATAATTTCGACTATAAATTTTAATTATAAAGCTATAATAATTTTTTATATCATGGTTTTTCATTTATAAATTCTAGTCATAAAATAATTTAATTTATTTATGACATAATGATGATGCAGTAGTTACCTTATTAATGAAATAATAAATTAATTGATATTATAAATAAAAAAATAAATGTATATTTAATGTTTTTATGCATTAAAAAAATTATAGTATAATATTACATGTTAGAGTTGATTAAATTTATTTTTTCCAAAAAAATAATATTTTTATTACTTTCTCAAAATCCAAATACTAAATAATGTCAAAATTGACATAAATGAGTTATTAAAACAAATATTATATCATTAAAACATATAATAGTCCTAAAAATATAATGTTCATTCAAAAGACTTATATTATAAAATATATTTCATTAAATAACCACTTGGGGTTCTCTTGGAATTTATGGTATGCTTATTAATCATATAATATATAAATACATGGAGACATGGTAAATGATAAACTATTTAACCAAGAGTTAAATATTATAGATAAGGTAAATATGGTGAAATAAACTGGTCTAAACTAATTGGTTAAGTGTGAATGGACCCAAAACCACCTTACCCTCAATATAAGTATTTTTGGAGACATTACAAAACAAATATGATTGCATAATAAAATAATATTTCACAGTTTTCCTAATGTGACTCTCACATCTATTATAAAATGGTACTTCCCCTTATCTCAAATTCACAACTCCAAAGCCATTTGGCACTCCAAACCCAACTCAAATATACTCCCAAATACCCTAAATTAATTCTAAACTCCATACCTTGATCAGAAAGCCAACCTTTGGAGCCCTTTTGATCAAATGAAATGTAAGAATCTGAAGAAGAGGTAATTATTTCATCACCACTTTCAATGTTCTTTTCTTTACCTAATTCCTCATTATTTGTGGTCATCAAAAAAAAAATACAGAACCTTATACATAATGTGATGTTATTATAAATATGGTAAAACAATATTCATTATTCTATCCATCCTATAGATGACAATGTCACCATATGTTCGTACGCAATTCTTATCGCCTCCACGTCGTGGTATAGTATGTTATTCAAAACATAATTATTTGGATGGGTATAATAATGAGTTTAATTGATGTAATTAATAAATATAACATGTTAATAATTATTTATATTTGATATAACATCTAATTACATATGATTTCTCTGTCAATAAAATGGTACTGTCGCTCGTGTGTACGTACGGATTACCGTCTCCATGAATGTGATAAGATTCATTCCACATCATAACCATTCAAGATTAAATATCATTTTGTGATTAAAAAGTAATGTTTAATTGCATAATATCATTCTATATACTAATTATATATATCATATCCAGAACAAAAAGCACTTACTTAACAAATCATATATCTGAAAACAAATTATTTAACACCCAAAAAATGATACTACTGAAATATTTTTAGCAAAAAAATATTAAAAGTTCAAATATGATATCATATTTAGGTATATGGTTTTTTTATTATTTAATAAAAATTATTTCACAATTATACTTGAGTTCAACATATCATCAACAAAAGAATAGTACAAGGTTATGGGTTTTCATCTCACTTCTTATTCCTTTGAGATTCATTATATATTTCCACATTTTACTTTTTTGAGGCGTGTGTACTTCCCATGATTGTATTCCTTGTGTAATATACATTAATTTATGGGTATTGACATCATTAATTTATGATCCTTAGTTAAATGGGTAAATTTTTGTATGTTACCAAATCGATAAGGGAATTTCTAATTTCGATTTCCACTCATTGAGTTTTATGCAGACGTCATTGATTATTTTACTCATTGATTTTGTGTAAATCACTATATATCAATTTATGTAGTAATTCCCACTCCCCTTTTTGTGGATATACTTTTGATTCACATCATCACTCTATTAATAAATTCTCAAGTCATCGATATGAAAATGATAAGAGTATTCTTAACTCAATTTCAATTCATTGAGTTAATCATAAAAGTCATTAGTGTTGTTGTTAAAAGAATATGTGTGATTGTCCTATGATTGATTTTCACTATATAAAGAATCATATTAATTGTATTTATATTCTTCACACATAATTATATCATTAATTAATCCTTAACTTAACGATACAACCTTTATAAGGTATTTCATCTCAATTTACATTCTATTGAGTCTTCTTTTTTTGTTATGAACCAAATAACTTTAATATAGTGTGAATACTTTACATTTACATCATATATCTTGAATCCATTTGTTCCCATGATATTATAATCTTCTGATAACTTCCACAATTTTTATTAAAATTCCTTTCATTTGGTCAGGACTTCTAACTAAAATATAATATTAAATGATTTAATGATTTATTCTTCAAAGTATTAATAATCAATGTCCATGTTTTAAAAATGGTTATAAGGATTTATTTATACGTACATGAATGTTTTGAAACATAAAATTCATTTTAAATTATTCAATGTGGAATGGAAATATTTGATTAAAAAATCTATTTTTATCAACTTCTTGATATATAGCAAGACATTGAAATGTTTTCCAGAAAATGGGGATATTTCTCCCAAATAGTTTTACCGATTATTTTCATCAATGTCAATATCCTTCATTATTCCTGATTGAGGTTGAGGTATTATAATAAAATATTCTATAATTTATTGAATGTGTTATTTTTTACTATGAATGTGTAATTTTTATACCATTCATAGTTTTTTGTTAATATATTGACATTTTTTATGCTAGTTCTAAAATGAATACCAAGATTATATTCCTGGATTTTCATATGAGGAATGCAATGGACTTAGTATGTGCCTGGTGGAGCCTGCTTTAGATCTCAATGCATCGTATTCCTCATGAGACAAACTAGTGTCTTAGATCAATGTCTTGAAAAAATCATTATATGTACTCTTGGCAAGAGGGATTGACTATGTTGTTATGACTGCCGACATTAAGCATTAAATCATTATGAAATTAGCTATTGATATTACATGTGATTATTCTACTAGTTGAATATCCAAGTGAATATGTAAATTGAATTATTTAGTTTATCTTTTCAATATTATTCTAATGGTTAATTTTAAAAATATTGGGTTTTAGTCTTATACATCTCTTTAAATGATTATGTTTATTTATGAATGTTTCAATTAAATTTTTATCCATACTAAGAATTTGATTTCACCTCTTTCTATGTTTTATTTTTCCTAAGGTGTGAAGATGTATATCATGATTAACAGGCAAAAATAGGCTAAAGGATCTGAGTGTATTAAATGGGGGCACAATATTTTTTTCTTTATTTCATGATGTAATGTAAAAATAATATATTTATATATTACTTCCATGGATACTAAATAAAAATGTATTTTGGGACTAGATCTCTTGTGATCGTTCCAATGATATGTAATAAAGCACCATCCCTATGTAACTAGGGTCAGAGCATGACTTGATCCCTCATAGGAATACCAAGGGTTATTTCAAATCACATCTCATTTTCAAAACAGATCATTGAACATAAAGAACAAATTATCAACCTATTTGAAAATTCCAGTTATATTTAAAGCAATACATTTCCAAATTCACAAACATTTTCTAATTTACATCCCAAAAATATTTACTCATATCCAAAAAAATATGTCCAATGCACCTCTAATTTTTTAATTTGAAATGACATATTTCATTAAAAAAAATATATTTAAAAACCACTTTTTTACTCCAAAACCACATTCTCTTTTTAAAACCCGTTTTTCTGTTAATAATTTTCATTTTTGAAATACAATCATGCCATTAAAAATTAATCCCAAACATAACTCACATCAATCCATCCAAAAATAATAGAATAGTGGTTATTCCAACCCAATAACGTTGCTCATAAGACCATGCTCTGAGCGAGCAGTAACCATAGGAATCAATTTGGACCAAGCACTCGGGTTGTACATGGGTTACTACTCCATTCATGTCCCCCACATAATGAAGGCTCACTTCCTTTTTCATCTATCATCAAAATAGACCAAGCCCAGTAAGAAAATTCATATCCCGAACTAACCCTAGAAACTGGAGTCTCGAGATGGGAAAGGTTTCATGACGTCCTTTCCGCACCTACCTCTTGGGTCCCAAAAATTCTACTCACCAAGATACCTAACACAACAAATAACCATGGCCTCCTCTAATACAATTTTTTCACGAACCAACATGGGTCCACCCTGAACCGGTCACTCGATCCAGTTCACGGCCTGGCTTTATTGGCATTCCTAATCCCCACGGGATGGAAAATATTTTTGGGCATCAATATAAACTCATTTGGAATTTTTTGACCCATAAAAAGATAAATAATCATAAAATGAACAATCAGATAAATATAAGAAAATAAACTGAACAACGTGCAGTGGAAAAAGGAATAAATGAAGCAACCTGGAATACCTCATGTGACCCCATGGGTCTCTACAGAATGTAAACTACACTCGCTCTAAATAATGATCCAATTTTGAAACCCAAAATAGAAAAGTAAATTAGTTGTGAGCACCATGATTCTTAGTTGGAATGCCAAAATACAACCACGTCCTATGCACAAACCTTTAGTTAAAAATCTAATCAAGCTAGTTTGAAAATAATATATAATAAAGTACTGTTTTCTTTCATTTCAATTTCATGTCGCATGTTTCATTATCCACTAAAGAATTTCTCTCCCACTAGAATTTCAATATTGGTTCGAAGCATTATTAATCATTTGAAACTGAATGGAAAAAAATTTAGATTAAAATAAACATTTCACAAATAAGACATCAAGGATGAAATAACTCAAATGAAAAATCTCATCGCTAGAATCATGTCACAAACGAGCACCATAGGTAATCCCACTAGATATCTTGAACATGTGGGACCCTTGAGACCATTTTCCTTAGTAAAATGTGGCTTATAAACCACGACCCCCCCCAAATGTGGCATAGAAACCACGACCCTCCGAAAATGTGGCTTAGAAACAACGACCCTTATTAATTCATATATTTTGTTTCTTTTGCTGCATCAATACTACTAGAAGAAACTGAGATGACCCCCTTCCATGTCATCTAGCAGACTAGTCTAGGTCCTACCACCTAGATACAAAGGTTTCCCATGGTTCTCTATTTCAAGTGGTGAAATGTTTTTTTATCTTGCAAACATACATGTACCTAACACTTTCTTTATGAAAAAACCCATTCAACCTCTCACCATCATTTTCAGTCCTTAAGAACATTCCACATATTTCATGTCAAATAATGCGTAAGCCTCAAAATTGGCACATAAAAACACCATCAACGTACATATCAATTTCTAAAACTAACGGAGCATTCCTCACGAAGGGTTTGTAATAAATCATTGTTAAGGTTCCAAACGAACTTAATTACGTATACGGAACACATTATATAATAAACCAAACAAAAGGCCAAAAACCATTGGAGATACTAATTACAAATTCAATACCACATGGGAAATCAATTTTCAAGAAAACTCACTTAAGACCAATGGCTTTAGAAAAACAGTTCAATTTCCAAAAAAAATGCATAATCATTTATAGCAACTGTAACTAGATTTCATAGCATGCGTATTTAGCATAATTGTAAAAATTATTTTTAACTCAATCATGAAATTTGAAAATTCATTTAAAGGCATTGGCATAGGGGGTCTATCTCAAACATGTCACTATTTGTCGACGACCACTCGAACTGACACTTGGTGCATACATGCACATGAATTCACATATATTTATACATATACAACCCTAGAATCATTTCCCATATTCACCAAGCCATTAGGAAATATGTATAAATATGTAATATATATATATATTCCTTAGCCTATGCATGTACATGTAGGATACCTCGACACCCGCAGCCCAAAACCAAAGTAGCAAGGTCCAATGCACTACACAAATAATCTAATACAAAAATTATAACGATTAACAGTTTATAAAACATTGAAAATACTGTATTCTTCATCTTCAACAGGTGGGTTCATGTAGGGTAATCAATATAATATCACAATTTCCAACTGTGCCTTCACCCATTTCATAAACATCTGGAAATCCATTTCTAAAAGTCTGAAATTTCAAACAAAATTCAAACGAAAAGAATTAATATTTCCAACAATAACCACATAAATTAATAGAAAACCAATTCTCAGTTTATAAAACAAAAACACCCCATTGTACAAGGAAACCCCCTTTAAACACACAATAAGTCCACCCCTAATAAATTTTCAAACTCAACCACATCATTGAAGACATACACACACCAAAACAATATACAAACGTGTTTCACATGATTTATAAGATTTAATAAATAACATAAGAATTTTAGAAAAGAACCACAGGCAGTATCAGAAGACATTGAACACAAATGCCCACTTAAAATCTTCTTAAGGCCGAACTAAAACCAATAACTTGACAAAACAATTTTTTCAGTCCTTGTACAACATAACAACCCAACAACAATGTTTATAAAACACTACGAATGGCTGAGAACGAGTTTTCACAAAATCAAAACATTCATATCAAATAGACACTCTACTAAACTCATAGAAATCGTATTAAATATTATGTAAAACCAAATTCACACCCAAAAAACTAATCAATGAGTATGATAAATTAATTAAATAATAAAATTAATTGATCAAACAATACTTATTTGTGGAAACACATACATTCGGTGTCGATACATCAAATTATGACAAAAAACATCAATTATGCTCCAATGGCACCACAAATAACCTAGAGAAAACACAAATTTACTTGATTCAATCAATAGCAATCCCCAACGACATTAGTGTCCTGCCAAATTTTAGTAGGTTGATGGGGAGACCACATATCAACCAGAAATCGAGGAATCACAGTGAAAGAACCCATACTTTGAAGGATCAAACCAATAATCAGATGGAAAAACAGTTGAAATCTGAACCAGAGAGAAAGGTCGAGATGTTGCAACATGAGAAGAAACAGTTCGGATAGTGGGGGAGTGTCACATAGAGATGAGGTTTTGATGATGGTGGTCACTTGGAGGGAGGCTCGTCTAAGGGAACCTGCGAGTAGGAGAGCTACTCTAGAGAGGGGTGGAGGACAGTCATTAAGTCGTACAAGAGGTAGGTATAGGCGTAATGCAGGGAGATTGAGGTGATGCACGATGCATCGAATGGATGAATAAGATGGGGAGAAAAAAATACAGAAAATAGAAATAAATAAAACAATAAAATAAAATAAAATAACAAAAAATTTAATTAATAATATTAATATTTATTATAACATTATAATAATTATAATTAACATAATAATAAAAATATTATTAACCAAAATCATAATTGTATTAGTTTTTAATTTTTTCCATTTATTTCATTTTATTTCATTTTATTTTTAATTGAAGAATTTATTTTAACATTAAGAAACCAAAATAATCAAATAAATAAAAAACAACCACCACTGATAGATGATTGGTTGTAGTGTGACATGGTGAAGATATATATTTTCATTTTATTACTACTTACTATTTTTATATATATAGTTATTCTAAGATAACTATTCAATAACATTAGGAAATACATATATTTTGTTTTAGAAATTTCAATGATAGATCATATCAACAAATTAATTTAGTTGAGTTGTCATAGAACAATAGTTTTGATGTACGTATTCAATTCGATATATATGGATCCTAATATTAAAGGAAATATATAACTCAATGAGTTGGGATGATGTATGAAAAATAATGTTATTGCAACCTAATATAGTTTTGGTAGTGGAATATCCTATGAGATCTATTCAAAAATACCACATGGAATATCATGGTTGATTAAAATATTATACATGTATTCATAATTAAAATAAAGATTTTGATGATTGTGAGAACATATTCTTTTGAATTTCTATATGGAATAAGATTATAATATTTTATAATAATGGTAATGAAGATCCCTATGTATATAGCCCCACAAAATTCTCGATAAAGTAGACCTTATTGCTTTTGTACTGTAATAACCATTGATCTGATCATGAGTAAAATAAGTATTCCATGTTTTTATATTAGGAAATACTTACATAATACATTACAAGAATTATTAAAAATTGTTTTACAACTAGATATGTTTCTTTCGCCTACAAGATAAAACAATTAAATCCTTTATCATATAGATAATGTTCCATTGAACAAGGCTACAAATTTAGTTCATGTTTTATAGAGGAGTCATAATTTGAAATATGATTCATATAAACTAGAGGATATATCAAAAAATATATAAAATATCATTTTTAGGTACTTAAGTAATGTAATTTAGAAGATGAAAGTAATTTTATTATGGGAATAATGTAAAAACATTGAAATTTTATGATATATTTATCTTCCAATAAATTTTATTTCATCGATATCTTCTATTGTATAGTAAACTATTTAAAATAAACCATAATATTGAGTGACATTAGAAAATTTCCATTAAATTTAATGAATTATTAGGTATAAGCCCATTTAAAAAATATAATCAGTTTTATATATTTATCAAATATAATGATATATGAGTTTTCTTTTTCTAGTAAAGTCATTACATTCTTTAAAACTATTCTCCTCTTAAGAAGTAAATTTTATATATTTTATATAGAATAATATAAAATATAATATTATTGATGTGGAAAAATATTATAAAAAATAATCAGATTTTCATATTTGAATAAAATAAATAAATTATATTCTTATTTTTAGATCTCTGTAAAATAATTAATTGATGAATGATTTTTAGAACTAATATTTTTCATAGAAAATATTTGGTTATTAATGAATTTAAAATATTCAATCTAATTTTAAACTAATTTTAATTTAAACATAGATAATATATAATAATAATTATCAAAAAATATTAATGGAAAATATTTTAATTTAGTATTTATATATATATATAAATTTATAATAAATTTAGCATTTTTTTACAATCATTCTTTTCATATTTTTTAGAAGTTAATTTTAATTTAAATTACACCAATTGGGTGAACTGAATATGATAAAATAATTTCCATATTATGAATAATCATTGTTTAAATGTATATTTACAATAACATGGTATTTTACAAAAAAAGTTTCTAAATAGAAAAAAATATTTACTTTAAGTAAGGTTAAAATTTGTTTCTCTGAGGGTAAAACTGAGAGATAATTGTATATTGACTAATTAAACAAGTCTTAATCCAATTGGGAGAACATACAACCCCCCCCCCATAATATCCAAAAACTTATTATATATCAATTTAAGATATTTAATATAGAATAAATTTATTATATTTTATTCTTTTATGAAATTTAAAATTTTTCCTCTCTACCACAGAGTACACCCCTCTTTTATCTTCTAAAAACCACATTTAGGCATCAAACATGACCAGCCCTTCACAATTATCAACTAAAATTGAAAATATAAAAAATTTATATGATATTTTTCTAAAAAAACCATTCCATGGTATCTTAAATTTTTTTTCAAAGGAGACATTCCAAAGAATACTATGATAAAGAAAATCCAAAGAAACTCTAACTAAAGGTAATGAATTTATGATAGAATCTCATTGAATATTTATATGGATTAGGAATATTTTAATGGTAATAAAATATCATGATATACCTAAAAATGATATCATTAAAAATTTTATCTATTTTTAATCTAACGATTTTACATTTATTCCATTCATTTTCATAAATTAATTAACTAAAGTGACTAAAACAATGTTTTTTATGACTATACGCATTATTTAGTTGTTTGGTCAAAAATATAATTCTTCCATATATAGGGATTATAAAAATTATCATGATTTATTTACTTGTTATAATAATATTATTTTAATTCATTTTTATCAATGTTTTATTTAAAAATACAGATTGAATCTTCCTATAATTTTTCAATACATGTACTTTTCACATATTACCAAATATATGAATGAAATATTCATTATAAAAAAAATAAATTTAGATGAAATTAATTGTATACTAATAGGTCAATATTTATAATAATAATAATTATTTTTATAAGGATATACAAAACAAAAAAAATTCATATTAATTTTGAAATTTTTATATTTTAAAAAGTGATTACATTAAAAATGGTATCTTCTGTAGGAATTATTTCATGGGCATTTTAAATGATTTATGATACCATTTTGATGTTATATATTATTCACTATTTATATGATCCTATTTTACCATTACTAATTTTCATATATATGAGTTTTTAAAATTTTTATTAGATGTCTATGAAACATGATTATTTTCTATGGGTTATGAATAAATGGTGAAGAGTGTATGAAACATGAATCTTTTACATGGGTTATGATATATGAGGAATTGTATATAACTTTGTTGTATATATTTTAAAGAATTATCATTATGCTATTGGTTGGAAAGAATTTATATATCCCATAAATGCATTTATTAAATGTAGAAATCAGCTAATAAAATAACGGATGGAATGGATAGTGAACTCAATTTAGTAAGGGACATTTTCTACTATTGATGTATTTGGAGTGTACCATGAATAATAATATTATTGAATGGGGAGGGAAAAAATCAAATATTATAGTATTTAAAGTGATAATATAAAATGAATATTTTTGTATATGATTATTTTGATTCTTTATACTTATATCTTCTTCGTATGTTCTCATATCATGGCTCATGTTCTCTGATTCAATTAAAAATATAGACTTATGCATTAATAATATTTATTCTATGACATGGTATAATTATTTAAGATATTAAGGTTATGGTAATAAAATTATATGATCATGTTCTCATGCCACTATTCTAATGTTTAGTTTACAAGACCATTGAATCGTTTTTTATTTACCCTTATTAAGAATTTGATCACACCATTTCTTATGTTTTGTTTCACCAAATTATGATGAATTATTTATATATGATATATCTAAGGAGGGTGTTATTTATAAATAGTTAGTTATATATGATTTAAAAATTTTATTTACATATTTTATATCTATTAATATTTCTAATGTCACTAAAAAAATATAATTCTAGAATGGATCTTATTGTTGTGCATTGAAAATTCATCTTATAAGATTCAATTTTTATGTATCAAAAGTATGAGCTGATATAAGAAAACTATATTATGAATAAATATAATTTTATAGTTAAAGGAATATATATTATAAATTATAAATTAATATTGTTCTTTTTATATATCTATTGGATTGATTTTAATTACTCTTGTAGTTATGTGCAAGTGTATATTTCTTTTAAATTAATGAACAGTTTTAATCTCAATTTCTATTCATTGACACATGTTTTAATAATATGTACCAATTTATTTTTTATATAGTGTATATATTTCATCATAATTAATTTCATTATAGAAAATAATTTGATGTATGTGACATACAAAAAAATAATATTCAATATTTTTAAGACCTATGATTTTATATTTAAAAATTCACAAGGGTTATCTCTCAAAGTATATTAGTTAAGGGATGATTCAATATAAGAAAATATTATGTTTTAATATTGTATATAAATACAGTTGAAGTATTCTATCAAAATATATTTTTGAACATAGAAACAATACATTTTTTCATTATATTTATTATTGAGGTCTATGATTGAAGTCTTCCTTAAAATAAACGGCTATTTTATAGAATAAATATAATTTTCCATGTTATAATGTTTTAATATGAGATTAATTTTTCAAATAATAAGATATTACATATTTCTATGTTGTGATATAACATTGAGTAAAATATTCATCAATAGTGTGTTATATTGCATTTTTTAAATGGATATGCATTAAGAATAATTATATTCCATTTAAATGACAACCTCTATTTATCCATAATATTTAATCCTATAAAATTATTTCATTAGTAATTTGAAACCTATTTATTTTTATTCTCATGTGAAAATTATATTTTCCTTCTCTAATTTTTATGATATTTTTTAATTATCTTTATTGAATTATGGTAATTTCAACAATGGTTCTTTAAAAAAAAGTAACAGATAATACATAACACCTTTATCACATTCTGGTCATATTTTATCCATATTTTTAAAATTTATAATCTATTTTACCAAATTTAGTTCTGTATATATGTTCCTTAGAAATATAAGTATATGAATAGACTTTATATTTGATGTATTGAACTTTTTTTGTTCCCTTAATAATTTACACAATTATTTATACCGTGTTTATATGAACATTTCTATTTCATGTATCACATAGATAAAAATGAACATTTAATTATTTCAGACAAATTATAATCTATAAAAAATGAATTATATTATTTATACCGTCATAGTTCGGTTTTTTCTTTCACTGAACATAATAGGGTATTTCGATCTATAGAATGATCCTTTACTTATATAATGAAGTATCAATCAGGTAGTATATTTTTACTCATTCTAAACATATATCCATATCATGAAATTTATATATAGCATATCCATATTCGTTAAATATTTCTACTTTTAAATTATTAAATTATATTTGATTTAATTCCTTCTACAATTAGGCATCATTATGACATAGCCTTCATTTATTCATTGAATCTTATTTGTGAAACCATCTATGTTCTCTATGTATTTATCATCTTATGACTTCAGAATGGATTATTATCCATATATAACACACATATGTATGATATTAAAATATTTTATCCGTGGTAATAAAACTATATATCCCTATAATCTATTGATTAATTCTTTGTATCTCATGAGAAGTTTTGTAAGGGGTAATGGAGTTAACTAATTCCACCAATGAACATTTCCCAGTTAATTATGACTCTCTTTGGTATGACAATGAATTATAATTTTGGTTTCATGTTTTACATTACTAATATATGTTTATTGCTAAATAATGTTATGATACCATTGAATTATTTCATATTTATATGAATATGAAAATTATTTATAAAATATTATACTATGATATTTAAATCACATATTAATATTTATTATCATGTTAATTCCATTAGAGGGTTTTCTAGATCAAAAAATTTCTTATTTATTTTCCATGTGATATCATATATTGTTTTAAAATATCATTTTTATTTTGGACAACAATTTTTATTTTTTAATAATGTTAATTTTTTGAATGATTTTTTTGTATGTATAATATTATAAAAACACTATACATCATCATTGTGTTCATATGTTATGAAAAATAATTTATGAATTATGAAATAACGTATTTTTTTGGCATTGGGTCTCCATAATACAAAAATAATACCAATGTCATCTAAAAATAAATCTATTGACATGTTGAGAAAAGAGTAATATGATATTCACCGAAATAGATAATTTCAGGAATAATTATAAATATAAATAATTATTAGACTTATTGGGATTTAAAATTACTTATTTTATTGCTTCATTGGATGATTTCTCATCCATAATATGTGATGAGATTTTCCTTTGACTACAATATATTTATTAGGAATGCAATTTTAAAAGATAACTATTATTGAGTTCTATGAATATTATGTACATTAAATCTACTTGTTATTTTACACATTTAAAATGAATGATGAAACCAATTTAGGATACAACATTTGAGTTAAAATAAGATTTTATATTTTTTTTAATCGTGTGATTTTAATCTTATCAAAAATATTTATCATTACTCAATGTAATTTTATGTTGACATATATTATAACATAATCAATGAGATTATTAATATTAATTTTCTTTATGTGTTGTATGTTTCTAGATTAAAAATGGTTTTGATATCATAGGAATAATAAAAAAATATTTTCGGATTGAAATGTACCATATAAATCATAGAGATTAACCATATCAATCGACCTAGGTAGTTTCGATAAGGTACCTCCAATCCCCTAATGTTTTCCTCATAAATGATTAGAGTTTCAATATTCCATATACCAATTAGTATCATCATAAATGTCCTCTTTAATAGGATTCTCTTTCCTATTTATTTTATTTATGAAAAAAATGTTCCCCTCCAATAAACAATCAAACAATTCATCATTGGTCCCATAAAAATGATTAGAAAATAAATAAACAAAGACAAGGGGAGACATACACGTTTTTTCAGGGAAAGTTGTTATCAAATAAATATGGTTGGTGTGTTCTACAAATTTTTAAAGTGTTATAGTTTCATTGATGATTTATTTGGCAATATCGAATAATTGAAAAATTTATAGCGGGTATTTTTGATTGAGTTTTGAAAATATAATTTGTTCAAGGATATGATGGTCAATAAAGGGATTTATTATGAACTATTAGTTTATAAATTTTTTCTCTAGATTATCAATAATAATGATATCATAATGTGGAAGATAATTTAGAACATTTATATTCTACATATATATTATAGATACCTCTATAAATTTGTTTAACATGATAATGGTTTAGTATTTCTATTTTTGTGGTATATTAAATAACATAGATTTTTTTTAGTAAGAAAAACATTTTATGAAGAATGGATTGTTTTTATTGAAATATAATACTCTAAGAAACATGAGAATTTTGTAACATGATTGATTGGGTTGATTGGGTGAATATAAATAAAATATTTTTAATTGGTAATGCTTGTGATTCAATATGAATTTCTAGTACAGTAAAGTATTTAAACAAAACATAAGTATATTATATAAATATTAGTAAATACACTATAATGGAGGATTAAGTTTCAAATTATATATTTATAAGAGTATCAATGGAATAATCTCACCATAGTAGGTGGATAATATCATAACATAATTTTGTAATTATTCCAAATGTTCTTCAATTATTTTACATGTTTCAATATGTATAATGTACTCAAACTATAGATAACACGAAAAAAATTAAAATTATCAATCGAAAGCATCAATAACACTATAATGGATACAAAATGATAAATTCATTCCATAATATCTCATTTTTGATGGACTATCTATATTGATTTTTTCCAAGGTATATGAGTCTATTCCATACTATGATCACTTTATTTAATTATTAGTGCGGGGAGAGTTCAATTATTTTTCTAAAATGAGGTTCCATTCAAAAAACTGTGTGTTTGATAATATATTGTCTTTTTATAAATACTTTTTCATAATATAAATCCACACCATCAATGTGGGAACCTAATATATCATTATCAATGGGGTGAACAATTCATGTTTCCAGGTAGTGGGTAAAATAATCATCAATTTGATAGTTCAATATTTCATAGTGTTTTTATATTTAAATACATAGATATTGCATAATTTTTAGTGAAATATGTTTTTAAATTTTACCATCATAGTCAAATTAAATTGAATATATGTAAAAAAAATTCATTTAAATTCACTATATAGTATAGTGGTTTCATTTTCTTTAAAAAGAATAATGTTATAGTATGATATTGAGTTTTTATAAATACAATATTTCCTATAATTGATAGATAAGGGAAAAAGATTTTTTATTATGTATCACTAGTGGAATATTCATATTCAGTGCATGGGGGAAATTTGGTGAATTTCACCACCACCATTAGTTCAATATATCTTCATGTATATTGATGGTCATGAAACTAATTGAAAAAGTAATTTAAATTATTATGGAGGGACATAACATATAATTATACTATTTTAAGGGTTCTAATAATGTATGGTTATCCTCAATCATCTCGAACAACTATAATAATGAGAATTAGTTAATTTGATACATCATAACAAATTACTTTTATGTTCTGTGGACATCCTCAGTTTAGGTGAATGATGTAAAAAATTTATCCCTTTACATTAATTTTTTAATAAATATAAATTTTCTCGGGGATAAATGATTTATTTATCTATCTACAAATAATGATTATTGGAAGGGTATGCCTAAGTATAAATACTGATATTCAACCCACAGTGGTATTATAATTTTTGGGGATAACCCACAAAGAATACAGTTTATTTAAACACGATTTAATGAATATTGGATGACTAATATAGTATTTTATGTATGATCCATGGATATAGTCCATTTTTGTGAACAATATAAAATAGTTTTTGTCCTTTTCCTTTTGATGGGTTTTTAGTATTTATTTATTTAAATAAATAACAAATTGGTTCCACAATAACAAATGAAAAATAATAGATTAACGTGGTCTATTGATAGAGAAAAATTAATTTGATAAACACTTACATTCACCCAATATCCATAAGGTGTTATTGATTTTATAAATTAAAATTGTTGTATATAATGTATATGGTATATTTTATGTTCACATAATACTAAATGGTTGTTTTTTAATTACTAAAATTAAATTGTAAATAAATATATTCAATTAATTGATGAAAATAATAATAATAATTATATATGGGTGTGTGTTATATTTACTAAGAATTATTTCTGTGAATAGTTTGTAATTTATAATTAAAAAAATTATCCTCCCCAATTTTCAGATCATTGATTTCATTGGGTATTCTAATTTTTATGTTATCTAAATAATTGATTCATGTGATGAGTTGTTGCTGATTGCTTCATTTTAAACACATCCATCACAGTTAAAATTTTTATTATGATATTTTATTATATCATGGAGTGATTTTAAATTTTTATGTTTGGTACGGATGTAAAGGTGAAGTAGAAGATTAATGTTGAAAAGCAGGGGAATGATTTTGGAGGAAAGTTAGTTAAAAGAGACTGGGAGAATACATGGGGTAAAATTCAATTGATGGTTTCTTAGTAGAGCCATTACATACCTTGTGGTCTTGTACCTTGTATTGTATATTTTTCTTTTTAGAACCCCTTAAAAAATTATGTTTTGTATTTTAAGGACATCCATTCTAAACTAAGAAAACATAGGATAATATTTCACATTAATTTTAACATTTATGAAACATTAATGATCCCACAGCTACCACTATTATGTCATGTAGTACCTACTCATTTAGGGTTAATTAATTTGTATTTTATTTGTCATTTGAGTTCCTCTTAATGATTTTATTTCCATGTACTTTCTCAATTTTTTCAAATATTTTAATTGATGTATAATGTTTAACAAATATCCTATAAAATTTTCAGATTGTGAATCATTCATAAAATAAAAATATTTTTTCATTTGGATTAAGATAACGGTTTCATTGAAGGATAATGTTATTCTTAGGGAATTTTTAAAATATTTATAAAATATTTTTTATTTCTATGATATATTTTTTTTTCATGTAACACTATATTTAAACTAATAATGATATAATATTGAAATTTTATTGTTTTTATAACTGGAATGATATAATATAAAAATTTATGAATAAGCATTAAAGTGGAATAAATACATTATTTAATTAATATTACAAACATAATAAGTATAAATTTATCTATAAATTAATACCATCAATTCAATCAATTGTAATCTATGTAATTTGTTCATTAAAAATATTGTTTCTTTAATAATTATTTTTAATGATTTTTATGAGAAACTAAAATATTTAATTTTTCAAACATTTATAAAATATATAATTTAAAATAACAATCATTTTCAAATCACCATATCAAAATTTATTATGTTTATGTTTTAGGATTTCTAATAAAATATTTATGTTAAACTAAATGTTCCAATATTGCGATTTTTGTTATAATTATATTTCATGTTAATGAATTGGACAAATTAGATTATAAATTTTCATATACTATCAAATAACTATTATATAATTATATTTAATTCAATTAAAATAATTATAATATTCAATATATATGATGTTAATATATATGTATCCTTAGATTTAAAATCATTATTCTAATTATTTTTAATGTGTATAATGTATATCCATTTTTTATAATTATAATAATCCTTAATGAGGATTGAATTAAATAAAAATAATAGATTATATATTAGAAAATATTAACTTTAATAAATTTGAGAATGATTACATATCATATAGTTATTATAATATAATCATATACTTGAGATACATATTTCATGAGAAATAAATTTGCCGACACATTTGTTGGTAGATTTTTAAATTATATTGTTTCAATTCTGTAAATATAATTTTTTACTATGGGTCCCATATCTGTAATCATTATAATTTGTATTATATAATATGTTGATAAATTTTTTTGGTCATTAAAAATAGAAAAATAAATATAAAAATTTAGTTATTATGGTTAAAGAAAATTAAAGTGGAAATTTTTTTAACCACAGTGGTATATTTTAGAATTAATTTAAAAATAGATTATTTTTAATTTTGTGATGTATATCATCATTTACTATTATCCACTCTTTTATTTTTCATTTTTAGAGGTAGTTGAATTTTTTTACAGATCGCTTTATTTAATATTTTTGTGTATTGATAAGAATTTCAGTCATCCTCCCTTATAAAAGGACACAACCTCTCCACTTATTTCAAAACCTGAAAATAAAATCTATTTGGAAAATTCCATGCCAAATACCATGAATTTTTCCTGAACCTCACCCTAGAGTCCTTTTATTTTTCATAAATATAGTCTTGGAAGGATTTCGGTATAATACTAAATAGGTTTCCTGATGGAGTGGTAGCATTAATAATTGAAAATAATTGTTTTGTTTATCAGTCCAAATCAATAAAATCATACCCACTAATGATAATATGAAAACAGAAATAAACACAATATAAATTGATGTTAATATTTATATGTGTAACAGAAATCCATATATACTTCTATAAAATACTAAATAAATTCTTCGTTCATGTGTATGGTGGACTACCACCTCACATAACAATGTAATTCATTTTTATTCATTATATATATTGGATGTTCGTGATGATTGATTTAAGGTTTATATATGATAATCATTAAATTTTAACCTTTATATTAAATTACTACATCATTATATGTTATTTACAATATAATTAAAATTATTTATAAATTAAATAACTCTTACATAATTTCCATCACGATCAATTAAATACGGAATCATTAAATAACTGTTTGTAAGACTGACCATATACATGATTGTAATGTAATTATTTATTCATAATCATACATCATGGGTTGTTTGAAAATAATAATTGATATTTAAAAATTAAAAGATTTACATTATTATTATTATTTATATGTTGGATCCATGACTAACTTTATAATGTTAAAAACATAGATGATGTTTAGTAATTATAAACCAACCATCTTCAAAACATTCAACATGCACATACCATATTAAATAGTTAAATTAATGAGTAATATAAATTAATAAATATTATATATAAATGTTATTAAAAATGGAAAATTTTCTCTAACAAAAGTATAATTTATATATATTTATTATGTAGGAAATATAAATACATGCATGAAAAAATTTGGACTTGAGGGAAGGGTTTCGTCTAAAAACATCATTGTTTGAAATACATGATCCTTTTTGAAAAAATTTATTTTAAATGGTGTTAATAAAACCAATTTATATATTATATAATTAATCCCATATAAATAATGATATTTTAAATTATAGTTCATTTAGTTTATTTATAAGAGTTATCATTCAAATATTAAAAATTGGATAATGCTTAATGTATCTATCTCATATTTATCATTATGGTCTATGCTTAAATTCTCATTGTTATAAATTATTACATATTATTGTAAAAAACCCCAATTAAAATTAATATTCTCTGTTAATTCTGGAAATTTTCATGTATTAGTACATTTCACTATCATGGGTATTTAGAAATATTTATAATATTGTTTTAATAAAAATTTATATTATTTCTATCATTATTTTAATCCCCTAACTCATTTATCTTCATGTTTCCATTAATGTTTTTTAAAAAATTTAATATAATTCTATAATTTTGTAGAATAATTTATATCCTTATTTATTTCTTTGTAAAATGGATCAAAATAATTATTCTTGTTCTTTTCAATATTAGGTTGTCTATTAATTTTTACTGAGAATAAAAAATGAGACAATTTTTATTTATAAAAAATGATTGATATTTTCCACAAACATGAACCATATTTCCCTACAAGATTAATCATACACATATATATATATATAATAGGAGTTTTATTTTAAATTTATTTTTTGAATTCTTATTTTTAAATAATATTTATTTTAAGGGTGGAAATTTTATTTCCCTAAATACTGTTTGTAATAAATTTAAAGATATATCTATTAATAAAAAAACAATAAATGTTACTAAAAACATCTATATATTTTTAATATATTTGCATTATCTATTACATCATCACACTTTATTCAAATGATGTGGTAATACGTTCTTTATGACATACTCTAAAATTAATTTATAATGAAATATCGTTGGATAATGAGACGAGACAACATTGTGGAACCCATTTCATTACCTGGTTAATTATTACATGTATGACCTATAATTGATATCCTATTATTATCACACATTTATAATGATATTTTTAAGAAGGTTACCCTAGATTGTTATGTGTGAGACTAATTAATATTATAGGACTGGTGTATATGGATAATACTCCAATACATTTGGTAATGTTTATAGAATAATGATGATTTAAATATGGGATTTAGAACTAGAATATTGAATTATGGAAACATAATGCTATGTGATATTGTCTACGTAATAGTCCTTGAATAATTTTATTTTCATTTTATATGTTACAACAATATTTCATTTGATCCCATGTTTTTATGATACAATAATGTCTGTGATATATATCAACATGGTTAATCATGATCCTTTTATTTTATAATATCATGTTAACTTCTATGTTATGTTTCTTTCCCATTTTTCTTTCCATATTTGTAATTTTTTCTCACACTAATATTTTAGGTACACTATAGGTTATCCTATACAATTTTAGAAGATCATATATATTTTGGAGCTCACAATTAAAAAAAATTAATCCATACTTTAGATTCTTATTATTTATAATGATCTTAGTCTTTTAAAAAAATAATCATGATCAGCATATTTTAATTAATGGATTACTTGCTCTTAAAAATAAGGGCTAAAAGGTCTAATATTATTTTTTATCGATATTTTGTATCATAGAAAACTATTTATAAACATTTGGAAAACATGTTGACCAAAATTTAGTAAAAACCCTATGGTTAAGAAAATGTATATTTATATTGGAAATACAACAAATATAAAAATATATCAGAATACTATTGAATTATAATGATAGTTATTTTTGAGAAACTACAACCATCTTTGGATAATACATATGGTTTTAGTTCTAATAGAGAATTTCATATTAGTAATAACTCTTAAAGAGGTGCATCATTCTTTCCATTAGAATTATTATGTACACAAAAAAAGTCTTACTAAGAAAATTGTTTACAATCGCAAGGATACATTTTTTAAATTCACAGTCCCTTTATGACTCATCCTTAATTACATTAATAGATTGTAATAATTGATGAAATATGTCAATAAAAATGTTCCTTTGGTTGATAATTTTATGAATCATATAATATTTAGTGGTGTAAAAGTTCATTTTTGGTTTTATGAAATTTAATTATAATATGATTTAGTGTATTTTGGACCTCATTTTTTGAAAGATTCCCCTTGGATTTTATTTGGTTTTAATAATAAAAATAATTAGTGATTTATAATTCCCTTATATGTTTTTAATATAATGTTAATGTTATGTTTATCAAGTTTGGATTATACTATCTTTGATATTAAGCTAAAAACAATAAAGAGACATTACTTGCATTGATCAAAAAATAATATCTAAAAAACCATTATGGTTACCAAATGATTTGATGATTACAATTATTTTGAGGATGTTGATAAATTTTTTTGTATCAATATTAAATTTTTATTTATATAGATTTGTCAAAATTTTAGTCAACATGTCTGGTGAAAAATCATCATACATAGAATGATCAAGAGGCTTGTTCCCAAAATTGAAGAGTTAAAATGGTCCACTTCATTCATTTTCCTAAGTGATGTACTAGTAAGTAATAAATTGTTTTTACATAAATGATTAAGTAGAGAAATATTATTTTATATTATTGAAACGTATTATAGGATTGGGTATTTGGGTTTTTTAGGTTTTTTTGTTGATTGATGATATTTTGGGACTTCATTTTTGGCTGAGACATATATTTCTTTAATTTTAACATTAATGATTATTTGGGAAGAATTGTATTCTTTTTCTTCTATTTGTAAATTTATAGTCCTGAGAAAATATTTTAGGGGTAACTTCCGTTCTTGTTACGGATTCTTCGTATAAGGGGTTATTTGAATAAGGAATGATCCATGTGGTAAATTTTTCATTAATGTTTAATTTAAGAGATCAATATATTAATATAAAAGATTGGAATTAGCTTACATTTTGCAAAAAAAATTATAGTTCTAGTTAATTAAAAAATCCAAGATTAATATCATGATATAGTATTTGGCAGCATGTGATCCTTTAGAAGTAAAATGTTGTTATTTAGGAAAAAATAGTTATAATATCCTCCTACCATTAATTTAACGATATGTGTAAACCTAGTTGTGTGATATTGTTAGTATTTCACAATCATTATTTTTAAGAGGGGAGGTTATTTTCCATTTTTTCGATGATGGTCTTCCAAAAATAAATTTTCGAATTTTAAAAACTAGCTCACTTAGAACATGGAAATAATTTTACGATATAATTTATTTAAGGGTATAGAATTTAAAAAAGATTAAAATTCAGAATATATATCTATTTAATTTATAATGATTTCTTTGAATGTATTCAACACAAGTATAAATATGTTTAGATGAATAATGATGTAATAATAAGATATTATTATATAAATTTGACTGATATAACAAAGCAATTAAATTTAATGTATGAATATGATTAAATAAAATATAAAAATTTTACAAATTTCATACTAAATATTATTTTTTATATTCATAATAAAATTTTAGAAATTTTTATTCAAAATAATATTATTTGTCAAAAATATGTTTTCTCTCAAAGGTATTTTTACGACATTTTAACAAAAAATAATATAATTACTTTTTCCAATTTTATCAAAAATATTCAAAAATATGAAAATTATATTTAATATATCCTAATAAAAAATTACAATGTTTACATTTTTGGTTTTCTAATACATATTAATTTTTCATTGAATATTTAATAATAAAAAATATTTTAAATTATAATTTCTTTTAGAAAAATAATATAAATATATATTTAAATTAATATATTAAATTTTTATAATTTTAATGAATTATTAATTAATAATATTAAATACAATAAAATTATTTTAAATCTTATTTTTAATGGATTTTATGATATGTTTATTTTTTGGCTTTAAGATGCATTTTCATAAAATAATTTTAATGTGAAAAATGATTCACTCTCTAGATTAATTAATATATTACACTATGTGGAATGGCTTAGATGAATTTTTTATAATATATATATATATTTATATATATTATTTTTAATTAATTTAATTATGGATAATTTTCATATAGTTATTATAATATAATTCTATACTTAGAAAATGCATTTCTTGAAAACACACTTTTCAACAAATTAGTTGGGCTTAATAAAAATTTAATTATTACTATTATAATTATTTAATTTTTTTAAAATAGATTCCATATTTTAGATAATAATAATTTATGTAATATAATAAGGTCAACAAAAATTATTTTCATAATTAGTAATAGAAATTATTTAAAAAAGAGTTATAGTGGTAGATACAGTAAATTGATAAATGTGTATAACCTTAATGGTAATGAATATGGAATGACTAAAAATGTTAATTTTGAGTGTTTAATGTCTTCCTTAATAATATATTATTCCAATCCATTATTTTCTAATTTTGGGTGCCCATTTTTTGAGTGTGACATCCAGTTATTGAAAAATTTTGTGCATTTACATGAATTCTACACATCCCCCATTATAAAAGGGCAGACACTCTCTTATCCAACTCAAACATGGAAAACCAATTAGATCAGACAATACCTACCTGAATAACATCCTTAATTACCTCAAATAATCATATAATATGTGATTTTGTTTTAAATAAAATCTATGGATGTATTAATTATAATCTAATATCAACGGTCAGAAGAAGAGTAAATGTTTTTAACTGATGAAGTTTCTTTTATATATTTCTAATCATCCTTAAAATAAGAAAAATTAATTTTCATATAAAAAATAATTTATCTTCAATAAATTATGATTTTATATTTATAATGAAATAATTTGAAACCATCACCACATAAGATGAATGGGATATTAAACTATCATTCATTTGTACAACGGACAACCACCTCGTGGACCATTGTAACACATCTTTCTATACGCATATATAAATTGTTCATGATTATGTATTTAATGATTTTATGTGAAATTCATGACAAATGATTCACTGTAAAATATATATATTCCATTTAATTAATTATTATACTTTCTATTTAAAATTAAAACATCACTCCTGAGTTCGACAAACTTCTCCATCGTGATGTCATGTGATTATTTTTTTTATATTCATTAGTTCTATGTTATGTGTATGTGTTATTAGAGATGTTATATTATATTTTTAAAATACGTATATTTGATGAAATTTGAAATTAAACATTCCTTATTTACATCATGATCATTGAAAAATGTAAATGTTATGCATGGGTACACAAGACCTATAGTCTTAATGATTGTAACTCTTATAATTTTTAAAAACCATATTTCATTGTTAATTATAAAAGTATAATTTTCAAATAAAATATAATTATTCAATTATTATTATTGTGGGGATGACGGAGAAAATACCTATTGGACCATGTTAAAGACACTAATGTCATATTTTAATTACAAACAAAGAAACCAACAAAACACCAGATGTGAAAATAACTGATTAAGTAGTAAAATATATCATTTGAATAAATTAACTAAAAATGTAATATATGAGGGATAAATCATAGAAAATTTTATTATGAAACATATAATTGATATTTTCTATTAAATTATATTTAAAATTCCAATATGAAATATTTTATACTAGAGTATAATTTTTCGTCTCAAAAAATTTATCTTTGAGTGAAATATTATTTTTTTTTATAATTTATTTTAATTTATATATAAACTACACATTTGAATGTAATATCATGAATATATTATGATCAATGATATTGTATATTTGAAATAATTTACTACAATAATGGGCATTATGATTCCGAATTTAACAATGTGGTATTGTTTTATGTGTAAATCTCACTGTAAAAAATATTTTCTACAATTTACTTTATAAGGTTGGATGTTAGTGGATCTTATAATAATAATGAACATTAAATTGATTTTCCTGCTTTTATTCAAAAACTAATATGGTAATAATAACATTTTCATCTCTGTAGTACTTGAATAAATTGACATAATAATGTTATAAAAAATAAAAAACATTCTTCTCTTCATTCCAAATCCCTTAAAATTACATGTCCATGTTCTATTTAATGTGAAAAAAAATTATATTATCTAATGATTTTTTAACCTCATTTTGACATTATTTATTTATAAACTAACAATTAAATAAATCATTTTTTCATTTTCAAAATGAGGTTCTTATAATTTAATTAAATGTGAATGAATTTTTTTAAGTGTGTTAGTTTTTTATAAAAATTAAATATCTGAATATTCATATATTATATTCCATGTCGATTTTGAAGGAAAATTTTTTTCTTTACATTTTGTTATGTTATAATTTTTCTAAAAATTTATTTTCAATGTTGGAGTCTTTTTAGTAATTTTTTTTAAATATTTTTTAAAGAATATGTATCAATCATTAAATGAAACTAAAATGTTATTGAATGATTTTAAATTCTATAAATATGCCTATTAATTATATAAATGACTCAATATAACAAATTTTGATGGGATTATAAATTCCTCAAGATCAAATATTCAATTCAATCATTATGAAATTTCTATTAATTAGTATATCATACAAAATTACGAAAACAATTAATTTACATTGGTATTTATTTAATTTTTTCCTTATTATATATTTCTATTTGGTCCAAAAATGATTCTTTATGAATATTATGATGGGTTTACCCTGATAGTATTGATGATAATGATTTTCCTTAAATGATGTGTGTGCCATAATAGAGATAAAATATAATTGGTAATGTGTTTATCCTCATGCTGAATCATGAATGAAATTGTGGAGTAAATCGAGTCCCTTATGATATTTTTCCACCATAGGACATTGTCTTGGAAGGATTCCTTGAATCATATTTATGTCAAGTTATATATTGCTACCAAATTTATTATGATATCCTTTTATTTCTGATTCCATGATATTTTTGTTATGATTTCCTATTTTTACTTATGATGCCTCAATTAATAAATATCGTGATATAAATTTGAATCAAATGTATGTTCCCTAATAATTTTCACATACTTACAATTATTTTTATCTCACCTCATTCATTTATTTAATCTCCAAGTTATCCTATAAAATTTTAAGAACTAAAATGGATTTAGGATATCATAATGTAAATGAAAAAGATTTGGATTCCGTTGTTTAATTTTCTGTTATGTATTATGATCCCTGTTTACCCAAAATAGTAGTCCCTCTGATCTTTCATATATAATTAATGAATTTTTTGTTTAAAAATTATGTAATAAAATGTGAGTATGGATTGGGTCCCTATTAAAAACAACGAAATTTTACCAGTTTCATCACTGAGTCCATATTTATTATTTAATTTAGAATTGATATTTTTTCAATTTTTGTTTTAGTTTTAAACAAAAATTCATTCTAGGGATAAATTTTCTTCAATGAACCCCTATGAGATATTTTATATAATAACTGCTAAGTGAAACTATTCCCTCCCTCATAATATAAAATATTTCCATATTTCTTGGTTTGGGATAACTAAAAAATATAATAAATGATATTATTTATATTAATAGTTTCATAAATTCAATACATTATAAAAAATATGTATTTTATTGGTTTATTCATACATGTTTCATGGTAAATTGTGTGACTGATAAACCAGTAGTATGTTTTACATTAAGAAATTTACATAAAATGTTAAATGAAATGAAAATGTTTATGACATTTGAAATCAATTTTTTACTTTTTTATTATCAATTTATATTCAACTTTAATGAAAACTGTTTGGTCTATTTTAGTGTATAATAATAATAGAAATTTCATAATAAACATTTTGATAATATTAAATATGACGGTCATGGAATTGGAATATCATCATTTACATATATATTTGATGATAATTATATATTTTCTATAAAAGCATGATATATATGACTGCTTGTGTATCTATAAAATCTTAAATTTTTAAATGGGAAATTTAAATCGCTTTTTAAAAAATTATATAAGAAATTCAAAAATAGATTTATAATAAAATACGTATAGATATACATTTTTTGAAAAATAACACAATGATATGGGAATGGATCATAGTTCACATACTCATATATATTACTTTCCTTATTAGTAATGAAAATATGATAATAGAATTTATTGACTATAGTATTAATGAATTTTAATATCATATAATGACTGTTTGTTTAACCTAAACATCATTAAACTTGTTATGTTGAAATGTATGTAGGATTTCCTAGTCTGAATCATCTTAGATGGTGAGCCAAGGGTTTATTGAATTATTTAACATATGAATAATTCTTATATTGTGTCAATTTATGATAAAACAATTATATTATTTAATAATTTTATCCTTAATACATCATTTAACATCATTCTATGTAAATGTAAACACTAAATTAGATTGGTGGATTGAGTTGTTGTGGTAACAACATACTATGTTTATTTACTTTCATATTATATATCTATTATTATGTTTCAAGATGAACATAGGGTTTCATATTCAAGGAAATGTAAATCAATCAAATATGGGAGTTATTTATACATGGTTTCATGGATTTTTGGAGGATCCTATTTTTCTCTTATAGAGGGTGATATGGGATATAATAAAGCGATATTTCATAGGGTACACTTACGGGGGACCGACACTTGGCCTCTACTATATTTTGGTTGTTATCCTATAATGTAAATATATACATTTTAGGAAAATATTCAGTTTAATTACATATATCATGGAGTATATTTTTATCTATATTACAATTTGGTTTTATTACATGAGTGCTTATTTTACTTTAAATAAATAAAATGTTTAATATAATGTGACACAAGAAAAACCGAGCACATTACAAACTGTGATATACTATAGAAATATTATTATATGAATATTATAAAAAATTAATTACATTGGTGGGTATTAATATTTGTAACCTAATTTATTTTATATCTAAAAACCATTTACTTTTTCTATATGTATTTATTATTTCCAAGGATAAAATAACTCAATATAGAAAAAGAATCATATTTGATTAAATGTGATATATTTTAGAGAATTTATATTTATGTGTGACATATATGCACCAATGTAAAATTTTTTAAACATTATAAATGAATTATATTATAAAATTAATAAAAAAATATTTTAACTAAAATAAATTAACATTCATTTACTATTGTCTATAAGATAATGAATGATTATAAATTATTTTTATATTTTAAAAATAAATTTTCATTAAAAATGGTTTTTTTCATTTTGTGTAATGAAATTTTAAATAATTTGTATCAATTTTAGATTATTTATTTAATAAAATCGACATAAATGTTTATATAATCCTTTTAATGAAATCATAACATTATTTTTTGTATTTTTATTAAAAGAATGATTTTTATTTAAACAGTGAAAAATAAATATTTTTGTAAAATCAATTATTTTTTCATGAGTAAAAAAAGAACATTATATTTTTGATTGTTTTTTTATAGAATTTATCATCTATGACTAATCATAACCCAATTAAATTCATTGGATTCATCATTGTTCATAATTTATTCATAAATTCTTTTAGATATAATAACACTTTTCTCATAATATAATATTTTTTTTCTGTATCAACATATGGATAGTTTTATGCCACGTAAGAAAAATTTATTTTCAAATTATATTTTTAATTAAATAAATTTAAATTTTCTTATGTAGTAATGATTTAAATTTCATATTTTGTCATAATAAAAATTTGTAATGGTAAAATATTTTCTCTTAAAAAAATGGATAGACATGTTAATTTATATAAAATCATATTATTGACATAACCACATAATATGATATTTATTATTTTAATAGAGAATTATTACACTTATCACCTCATCATTGACAGGGGATTCATTTAGTGAGACATAATAATTGGTAACACATTTACATTATTTAAAATTTCTAAATAATTATAAGTGTCTCATTCCAAAACATATAATAGGGAACCCATATCATTCATTCATCATAATTATATCACACTATTTTTTATATAACCTCTAAAAAAGAAATTAATAATTAATGTCTCATATCAAATATTTTATGGTCTCTCTAAAATCCATACCTAGATGATTTAATATGTATTCTAAAAATTGTTTTTTATATTAAGAGGTATAACTCTAAATCAAGTTAATGATTGTTTTTTTATATCTCAACCTCTTACAAACCATTAATATTAATGTTGTTATTATAACACCATAAACTAAAAAATAATAATAATTTACTATGTTTATGTTATAACCCTATTACGTCTCTTTCTATTCAATAAAAAATTAATATATTTTGTGGCTATATATCTGGACTACAACCTCAATGAGGCAATATTTCAAATTTTACATAACCTCATCATACAACTCTTTATAAAGAAGGAATTAATGAATATATAATTTTTATTAATTTTTATTTTTATTCTAAAAAAATAATAAATTATAAACGTTCTTAAACATTTCAATAGTTAAAATATGATAACATCGCTTTTTCATATGAACAGACTACCACCAGCAAAAAAGATGTGATTTTTTTTCCCACCAAATAAGGATGATTATAAAGATTCCCTTAATTGGAAAAAATATGAAATTTATAACATATTTATTATTTTATTAATGTAATATATTATATTATTTATTTATTTTATACCCAGTTTTAATCTCAAAACACCGGCTTCCCAAACATTCATAAGTCTATCTCTACAAAAATATTTGATTAATTTTTCATGAATTCATTGCGTGGAAGGTTATAAAAGTAAATTTACTATATATATTTCATTATGAAGACAAATTTATTATTATAATTATTATTTAGTCAGGAATCATATGAAAATGGTCAAAATGAATATGTTATTGTTATATTATAAACCAAACAACCTTGAAATGTATAATGTGGTATTAATGGATTGAAAAAATATCATACAAATAAATTAAATAAATAATATTATAATAATGGAGTAAATATTAAAATGATTCTTAATAAAATATAGAAACAATTAAATTATATAGATTAATAATAAAATGTATGTACTTTCATATTCGTGATATTCGGTAATGGATTCGTCTTGTAAATTTTCTTTCATTTAGACATAAGTTATCATCGACACATGTTTAAGAATTTATTTTTCTATGAGAATTCATAATTGAATATTTTATCAATAATTTAATGAAATTTATAAAATTTATAAATTATTGTCAATTTATAACCATCAATGTTCTTTTAATTCAATGTTTAATTTAATGAAAATGAATTTTTCTTTATATCATTATAAACATTATAAAAACAATTCCTTCTACAATGAATTTCAAAAAAATAAATAAATTATTACTATAATAGTCCACCAATGAATGTTAAAGCTTATTTTTCAATTGTACATTAAATTTTCAAAATGTTTTGAAAAGTATATATATAAATATTTTCTTTACTAGTAATTTTTGTCATTATAAAGAATTATTTTTTAAATTTTTTTCCATGAACTCCCATTCTAATCTTATTCAATCATTATTCATTACCACTTAATATTTATATAATTCATTTATTTTATATATAATATTATTTCTTATTATTCTATACATTTTTCATTTCAATAATTTTCAATGAAAAAAATATTCATATCATTATTCAATTTGATTTCTAAAATAAATTTTAAAAATGATACAAAAATAAATTTTTATTAGATTTTTTTATTAAAATATATGATTTCGTATCTCTTGTACATGATTTAGCTTTTTTAATTGTAATGATGAGAGGTGACTGTGATATATCTCTGATACTGGGTGAAGCTGATATATCTCTCCAATGCATTTTGTAATATGTCAGAGTTAACACGATGTATATTTTTTCTAATGGATATGTTGGAATTATCTATAACAGTAAAGCCTTTATAAACATTTTTGTAAGGGGAATGGTAAGTATAATATTCCAATATAAACATATATTTTTTTATAGATTATAAAAATGTTAAATTAAACTTTTTGAAATAATAAATTAAGAAAATTATCTCTATATTAAAGGATAGATTATGATTTTTTAAGGTAATTGTTTTTGTTTTCTTGAATACTCTTATTATTTGAAGTAACTTTATTTGGTATGGTTATAATTTTATAAATAGGTAGAAATTTTTTTACGATAAAATGGTATTTTATGTCTATTTCATGATAAATATGTGATTATATTGAGAAAAAATATAATTATTTCTAAAATATATTTTCATTATGGGTTTTCATGAATTTTCATAATAAATAATTAATTTACAATTTTTTATATTCTATTGTGATATTTGTTTTTCGTATCCAACTTTTCAAAAAAAATTTGTCTTGAGGGTGTGTAAGTATAATATCACAATCAATAGTAACATGACCCAGATGAAGATATGATTTCATAAATGAATAAAAAATATAAACATGTAAACTATTTTTGTAGAAACAACTTACACTATCAAGAAAATTTTGTAATGATATATAATGAATTTCTTAATAATATAAAAAAATGGATCAAAAATATTTTTAAATAGTTCCAAATATCAATATATTTTATAAAACATGTTATTATTGTTTCATTATGATAAAGGTTATTATATTCAGTATGAGAGAAAGGGTTTTGATAAATTTTGTAGTTGTGACGTAATTATATTGAAATCCCTAGATGTTAATATGTTAAAATTTCTTCATTTGTTATAACTCTCTTATAAAATTATGAGATAGATTTTTTGGGAAGAAATATATTTATTTTTAGAGACTAAATTTAAATATTTAGGATAACTAAACATAATATTACCTTTCCTAATCTTATTGTGAATGAAACACAACCTTGTATATGTGTACGATGAAAGAGAGATTGAAATTTACATAATAGTCTAATTAGATTTATTCATCTGTTCACTCTGATATTCCCTTAGGAAAAAATTTATTATTGATTCCAATCCATCAATCAATTGGATATGTTTTTGGAAAATATTGAGATGTTCAATGAAATAAAAACAAAACAAAACATCATGAGGATTCACTTGAAATAACTATAGAAATATATAACGCATATAATTTAAAAACCTACATCATTATTCATATTAACTTTAATATATGTATCTACAAATTTATATCATCCTATATGAATTCATATCATGATGGAAAATGGGATACATGGGTCATTATTTTTAAAAAAATTATCCTATAACAGTCATATTAGAACATACCATAGGGAAAATTATTAATATTGTCCAATATATATATCAATAAATGGAAATTTAAGAATCTAATTAAATTAAAATGAGTTCAACATTGAATCAGTAATGTTTTTCTATTTTTCTATTAAATTTTTCATTATTATATACCTCGACCCGTGTTTGAGAAAACCAATTCAAAAAATCTCATATTATATTATGGGAAAATTTAATTGTATGATTCCTCAATACTATACATTCAAATAACAATATTATATGGAAATTCATGTATCTGTCAGAATAAATTTTTATCATAATGAACTAAATAACCATTAATAAATATGATAAGGATAATATTGAATTTATTATAAATGGAAATATTATATTGAATAAACATGGTTTCTTATGAGGAATCAGCTTTAAGGACCGATTTATTTCAATTAGATGTAGTTACATGGTAATATTAATTTGGGTGATTATTGGAGTGGTCAAACATTAAAAGTAACAATGGAACTAAATTTAGAGATTTGAAATGCATCAATGTAATTGTTTTGATCTTTGGTGAATGAATGAGAACATTCATAGGAGAATTTATTGGTTTTGGGAGTTCCAATTTAGGAAAATCATATATTAAAGGACCTTTATAGGGTTCATGGATTGTTAGAAATTGTATAGCCCATCGTAGTAAAACATCCGGCCTTATACAAGTTGACATAAGTAGTCACATGTGTTGCACATTGTTTTCCCATCATTTTTTCCTATAACTCATGCATAGTTTTTTTGCGTAGTTCATAAATACTATACACCACTCTATTGGTACACAATTTCAAGATTTTGTGGGACATGTCAGGCAGTGTTCCTAGGTGCCCAATAAAGGGTGAACATAGAACATACTATTTGAAATCTTTTGTGCCCTAAATCATTAAATGAGATATAATTTTGAAAAAAATACATTTTCATTTAATTAGAATTATTTAAAATAATATAATTACTTAATCTTTTCTCTCCCCTAACCTGGGTAATGTTACATATACACAAGATGGATCTGTTTTGGCTATAAATAAGGCACCTCAACGACCTCCCCATTTATCTTTAATCGATCCAGATTTCACATAGTCATCCACCAAAATCTCCAAGGTAAAACCGTATTCCTTTTCTCCCCCCTTATGGCCAATATTAGGTCTCTTCGTAATCCCTCAAGATTTATCCAAAACTTATGATTAGGGTTAACCATAACATTAATTAGTTCTTTTGATGTTATCACAAGAAAAGGATCCCTTAGGACTATTATGTGTGTATTCCATCATCATCCACCTATGTTGTGGAATATGGGTTCTATTTTGATCACCACAAATAGTTTGGTAAAATTTATTCTCCCACTGTGTTGTTTTTACCCTTTAATTAAATATCATAAGGTGTTTTGAGTCTCTAAAATCAATTTTAGAGAGTTTGGATCATATTTGATGGTTCACCCACATATGAATGTGTGTATATATATATATATATATTTTAACATAATTTTCTCATGGAGATGGAAATACATTATTTGAATAAATTTATATATATGTACAAGAATGTATTTTTGTCAGATTATGGGGCAATTTAGTGTTGTTACAACCTAATATGGGAATTACTGTTGGTCGATATGGTCTTCTACGTGAGGTAGGATCCCTATACATAACACATATATTTGAACGCTTTAGGTGATTTTTTAACTAAGTTGAATTATTATTTTACTTTCTTAAATAAACTAAAAATATTGAATGAAATTATTAAATGTGATAAATGTCTTGTTGGGGATAAAATTCAAGTTTTTATAATAAAACAACTTGATGGAGGTGTGTTTTCTTCAATAAAAAATACGTGATATTTGTTATATCATTCTTATTTACAAATTTAGTTTTCCATATGTATTCTCATTGGTATTGATATATGTAATGTTTCGTCATGCGCTGATTAATGTTGTTTAATGAAGTTTCCCATGTCAATAAAATTGAGAATTGATAATGTAGTTGATGTTAAGCATGTAATTCAAGATATATCACTTATTTCCCATATGAGTTATGTTTATTACTATTCTATGAAATAGATTGTTATTCCTGAATCACCCCTTGTTTTTCCTTATTAAATGAATCTTGATTGACTTTTGGCCTTGGAAACCTCTAGGTGTTCCTTTTTCACCATGTCATGGGACTTCAATCATGAAATTGATTTTAATATTAAATTGTATGATAAATGGTTTTTATTGGAATACATGAGTGACCCTGACCCTTGGAACTTTTTATTTTATTTCTTGATTATGAATGATTTACCTTTTTATGGGTATTACAGAGTGAGATTGAAACTATTATTCAATGTATTAATTTATTTATACTTTAGTATATTCATATAAATATAATACCATGTGACTTAATAGATGTGTATACCATGTAATGGATTTTTTATTCATTTTATGATTTATATATTTAATTGACCATGTGAGTAATTGTGAGGCTTCCTATTTAGCTTGATCTATGCCTTTCTCCACCATTATGTGAGGTTTCAGATGATATTTTATTTTTTTATCCATGACATATATAAATGATAT
Organism: Viscum album; assembly: GCA_963277665.1. NCBI lineage: Eukaryota > Viridiplantae > Streptophyta > Magnoliopsida > Santalales > Viscaceae > Viscum > Viscum album. The sequence goes on along the minus strand of OY728143.1, from coordinate 1,090,522,133 downwards.
AGTGATTCGATGTTTATGGAAATGGTGATACATGGATCTGATTAAAGGATTCATTGGACAGACTCATTGAGGCTTGACTTTTATACGTGAGTGATACTTGGATTCCGCATATAGAACCCTAGGGAATTATTACTATTATATGTCGAGTGATACTTGGATACAGTAGAGGATTACAAGGATGGACTCTATGTCATTGATTATTATTATGTGGGTGATACATGGATTCATAGTAGAATGACACATACATACTCATTTCATCAAACCTTTGTTATGAAAATGGTGTAACATGGATCCTTGTGAAGGATTCCATGAACATACACACTAATATTAGGTTATAATGTCTAGTGATATGTTGATTATTTTATGAATTTTTTGGATTTGTTCAAGGGTAATTGAACTATTATTCCAAGGATTATACTCGGTCTCCCTAAAGGAAAACCAATGTTAAGCTGGATGGAATGCGACTTTCTATGTCACCTATATTGATACCAGGTTCTTGAGAGGATCACTAAAAGATTCCTTTTAAGTTGTTGGTTCATAATTCTCCTGCAGTGATACATGACTTCCAATTTAGGGAAATCAATGGTGGGAATAGTTTCGAAATTTATTAATAAATGAAATGATTCATATGACGCGTCTACTAAAAATATCACTTGATTGGATTTATTATTGATCATTCATTATATATGGCTAGGTTAGGCATCTTTTATTAAATCTTATGTAAGATACTAGGCTACACTATGGGTCTCATGACTTATTTTAACTAATAAGTTATAAGCTCATTTGAATTTGGTAAAATGAAATAAGTCATATTGTAAAATTAGATACATCCCGCATCAAAAAAAATTTAAACATATATTGGTACATGTGGGATCCTTGACCTTATAGTATTTTCAATTTTGAGTATAACATTACTTTTCATATAGATTCATTCACATTTATAATTTACAAAACATTGATTACATTTGTCACGACACCATGGGCATTGGCCTATTGAGATTTTTACCTCACACCATGCTCAGGAACCATTGGTACCTAAGTAGACACTCTTGTTTGCAGGGATATATACATTTTCTTGTGTTGTTTTACTTGAAATTGAGTAGTTTGGAGCACAGAACTAGGATTGGGTTCTGGATAATCGTATAGATCACCATTCACATTTTTAGATACGTTCATACTTAAAAACATTATTAAATCTACATGTCAATAATGTTGTATATTTACCATTTTAGCTTATCTACCAACATCTATATATGAATTATAGTATAAGCTAACATTTTCCATCATTTGTATTCAGTTTCAATTATTTATGTCTTCTAATAATTTATAATTTCTTTTCACCGTATCTTATGTTCCAAGAATTTAATATCTATTTATTATTGTGAAACTATGTGTATTGGGGTATAATCATCCCACTAAAATAACATTACAACCATTCTACTCATCTGTAGCCATTGAAATATGCGGAGACACCCTTGAGTCCATGTGGTGACCAGTATTGTTACCAGTATAGTTGTAAGTCATGCTTGGACAATTCAATGTTGTATTAGAGGAGGTTCTTCATTTTGTATTATTTCTTTGTGTTTGTAGAAAGGTTTTTATAATTATTTGGGTGATTGTTATTAGCCTTTATAGGGAATGATCACCACATGCATAGAAAATAACCATGTGGCCAATGTTGGGAGTGGATGTTTGTACTGTTCAATGTTACAGTAGATGTTATTTCACGAAGAGTGAATAGTTTATTTTCTAGGGCTTATAGATTTATGATAATTTATGTTATATTACCCTTGGACTGAATTATAATGGATGTGATATGACATGAATTCTATTAGAATCATAGAAATATTCAAATTTCATTCAAATACTAGGCCATGTAGCTTCATTATTTGGTTTCTCGATAAGTATGGTTATGTTCCTCTATTAAAGAAATACACAGTTTTGTACATATTGAGGTAATAATTTTACATGACTATTTATTTATAATCCCATTCCTATTATTAAAATTGATTATGTGAATATATGTCATTATTTTATTCTTTTGATCTTGATATTGTTGTATATGTTTAATACTAGCATGCTAGTTTTGATATATGAAAAAGAATGCATGGATGGAAATTTATTGGTTGTATTTTGATCATGAGCTGATTTTCAGTTCTTAAATGTAAGTGTGCATTATGATTTGAAAAAAGGTAACACATATACTCGATCCAAATCTAAACATTAAAAAATATTTATTCTAATTATTGAAAATAAAATGATATAATTGAAGACTATTAATGTGTAATGATTTCAATTAATGGGAGCCAAATTCCAATTGTACAGTGTATATGAACATTGTGGATTGATAGTTGGCCACCTATATGAATGAGCCACTGTATGGCCCTAATATGAATAGGGTATGGTTAAAACCATGAATTTTGTTATGTCTTAAACATACGGGGAATTATTAACATCAATATACTCAACATGAGCTATGTAGGTCTATTGGGTCATTCGTTTATATGATTAAATTGTATGGTTTTTATGCTTTAAATTGATAAATAACAACTATTGGGTTGGTGTTTGAAAACAAAAAGATGGTTTAAGGACTCCCTTATAGGCTGTATTACCTTATTAAAGGAAATTATATGCTGAATTTCTTAATATTTATTTCTTGTTTGTTAGTGTTAAATGTTTAAAAAACATGTTGATGAGACTTTCTTGTTTCCATAGAGATTCTAGATAAATTGTGCTAACTAGAGCATCATTTTGTTAAATGGTACTTGAGTTTTTGTTTAAAATTATTTCAAATGATTAAATTTTGATGTTAATTAACAAAATGTATTTAAATTGGGACATGATGTGATGTCCTTGGTTTATACCCTCATGATTGAGTTGATAAAATTGTTCTGGTGGTATTCCTTGGAACAACGATGTGACTGTTTATCTATAGGCTGATTATATTTAGCAAGGTATTCAATTTAATGTGAAATTTATCCTAATAACATCATTTTTACATGACCTAAAGAATTTTGTAATACATATGATTCGTAAGTGGCTAGCCTATGGTGGTTATAACCCTTAGAACATGTTTTCCCACATTCCATTGGGATATTTCTAACATTTGGTACTATAAAAGTGTCATTTTTCATTGTAGGATGTTTGGCTATTAAAAGGATTATTCTATTAAGATGATATTCCATATATATTGACTCATGAAATGAGAATGAGAATCATGGAAAACTATTTTCAGTATATTAGATATTCAATATGTGTGATCATCTACTTAGGGGGTCAGGAGAACCTAACTTTCCTTATGTGATGGAAGACTCAGTACATTATTGTCCAATTTAATGGCAGAATAAGATGAGGTGTTTTTGAGAAAATTTATTTCTAGGTAATCTGATACAATATTTTAAAGGGCGGACAACCTATGGACAGTAAATAGGATGGTTTTTTTCTTGAGAAAAATCAGGGTAGTATGGGTCAACATATGCATTACCCATCAGGTCCATATTGATAAATCGATACATTTTTGCTTGATTGAGTAGGTAATAATAGATTTTTTGTGTTTGTCATTAGGTCATCTCTAAAGTATAGTGACATGTTTGTTTATGAATGAAATTCATCCTAATGTTCAGGAGGACTTTTAAAAAAATGGTGTTTGAAGATAATGGTTGGGTTTGTCAATCCTTTCATTAACAAATGTTATAAATTACAAGTGCATGGCATTAAAGAGTGTCAAGATTATAGATAAGTTAAACCTAGGTTTGGAGCACTTGTGATCATGTAGTCCCCCATTTATTTCAACATATTGTACAATCTATTTGTGGGTTGTATCACATCAGATGTTGTTGTTATGTTCCACTCTATGTAAAAGTATCACAACCTAAGAGGACCATCAAGAAATGTTCTATTTAGTTCAAATTACATTTAAGATTTATAGTTGTAAATACTGTTTCGTCATGATTGGAAGAATGAAGATCTTGTTGTTTAAGATGTATAAAAAATTTGGAAGCATTATTCTTATTGGAGGGACATGGGTTGTTAATGAAGAGCGATCACAAGGTGCCTTAGGTGGCAATAGCTTATGATTTGTTAGTGGTGATACATCAGTAGTGTGAAGACGATATTATATCGATAGGCTAACTACTATTTATTTTTCAATTCATATTCACTTGACCTTAGAGATCCACATAGTTGTTTTTCTTAATTATGAGAATGCCCCATATCATGACATTATACATGATTTACAAAGATAGTGTTAGTTATAAGGTCTGCTATTGTTTGAAATAAGTTGGTATTGTTTTTGATTTTTTGTAGTATTTCATTGATGAATGAGATTTTTTTGGAATAGATATTCCTAATTGATACTTTGGTTCCAATATAGGTTCTCCTTAGATTTAATTTTAGACTCATTTGACTTTTTTTGATGTGACTCATAGGAATATACCACTATGGGATTAATCAATGTTCTTACATTGAAGTATTGTCTTTATATAAACATATCACTTATAAAATGGTTTATGGGATACATAGGCGTACTTCCATTGATTCTTGCAGGTTGAATCCATAGTTATCCAAGATATATTGTCAGATCAGATATAATTATATAATTGTATTGTTTCCATTTACTTGGTACCTTTCTGGACCTTCATTTCTCTAAGGCATAATAATTTATAGGCCAGGTGTCGGTTTGGTCACGGAAAGTGACTGATATTTAGGTATGAGCTTAGTGGACTAATCCTTGTAAATTAGGAATCCTTGACGGATGAATGGTATTCTTTCTGAAATATGCATACAATATAATGATAACCAAACTTGGAGAATCATTAATGTGGTCATGGTAATTATTATTAATGTAATTCAAATGGTGGGGAATATCCCTATAATGGAATTTAACTATTTCAATTTTTATTGCCTATGGTGGAGAGATCCATTGTAAAAAAATCTAGAAGATGGAGATGTGATTGTATATTTTGTAAAGAGATCTTTGGTAATAAACTAATTGATGCTTCACTTAGTAATCTGATGTTGTCTTATGTTTTCATTTTGTATGTTTTTGTGCCTATGATATACATAGATGTGCATTGGTATTTTTTAAATGTAACGAGAATGTTTAAAGAAAATATCGTGACCCTTTTAGAATTAGTGATTTCTTAATAATTTCTCTAAGGCTTCTGGGAGATAAGATGTTCTATGGGGGAGTTTTTAAGAATAAATTTTTTAAAATAGATAAAAATACAAGGTAATATAAATTATAGTGCAAAAACGATGTATATTTTTTATAATGGTTCATCAAAACATAATTAATTGATATAAAATTCTTAAAATTGATGTTATATGACATTGGAGAAGGTCCAATAAAATTCAACGTTAGATCAAGGAGTATTAGGGGTTCCAGACTTGGAAAATCCAATTTTAGGGGACCTGCAGAGGGTGCCCTATTTTTCTAAAACCGAATGACCCACCATAAAAAAATTTGTGTTGTTATGCTATGGGATTGAAGATGTCACACTAGTTAACCAAAATTTTCCAAACCATGTTCCTAGCCTGCACAATTTATATTTTTGGGTAGTACCTAAACACTTTAAATGTCACTATTGTTACATGGTTTCTAAACCATATGGGACAAGCCATGAGGGGTGTCTATATAGAGAGTACATGGTGCACATGTAGCATGCAATTTGATAAACCATGAGGCCCAAACCATTCACCGAGACTATGTTTTAAAATAATTAAATAAATAAAAATAATTTATAATAATATTAAATATTAAATTATGTGTTCCAATCTCCATACCTATGTTGGGTGATGCACCCCATGGAGTGATTACCTTTTGAAACATAGAAGTCTACTCCATTGCATTCCCTTCAATCTTCAATTTATCTATATTTATCATGGTTTCCCACTCAAATATTCAGGGTAAGACTATATTACTTTTATCCATCCATTTATTGTTGAGATTAGGTCCCCCCATTAACACTAATGATTTTTTTCCAGACCATAGGATATTGTTAACCAATATATTTTACTGCTCTTTTGGTGTTAGGTAATATGAAGGGTCACTCAGGAATCTCTGGTTTTTATTCAGACATAATCCACTAAAGGTGAGGTGGATGGGTTTTATTTCGATCACCGTTTTCATTTTAGGTAAGGATTACCACCCATTGTATTGTTCACACATATAAAAGTATGGTCTAATTGTATTTTGGAGTCTCTAAAATTGATTTTAAAGAGTTTTGGTCATCTTTGATGGTTACCATAGATATACATAAGTTTGTATGTATGTATGTGTGTGTGTGTGTGTGTGTTCCATATATATATTCACTCATTGTTAAGGGATTCTATACATTGTATTAATGGATATACACATATATATACATGTATAAAAATATATGTGTGTGTGAGCAGAAAGAGGTTTAGAGTGGATTCTGTATAATCTTACAAGTGCTGAAAGTCAATTTGGTCAACTATTTGAGGTAGGTTCTAAATCCATAACCCAATTTATTTATAATGTATTTATATATTTAATTAAATATGTTGAATTACGAGATTTCTCTGATTAATGGAACTATTATTATCCAATTAAATTCTAAAATGTGGTAAATAAATTGATGATGAATAGTCATGTTTAAAAAAAAAACCCTTAATGGAGGTGCACTATCATCAAACCAAAAGTAGTGAATGTTTTTATATCATGATTATTATTGTGTTGAGTATTAATTATGACATGTAGTTGGTATTGATATATGGAATGATAGTGCATGGCCTCATTGATGTTAATAAAATTTGTTTCCGGTATGAGTAAAATGCTGACATGGCCATGTCGTTATTGTAATGTTTGTAATTCATGTTACATCACTTTATCCCCACATGTGTTTTGATTAAATATATTCCATGAGATTGATATTTAATCATGAATCACCCCTTGAGTTTTCTTAATAAATATAACATGATTGGATTTTGACATTTAACACCAATAAGTTTCACTTTTCCCAAAGTCATAGGATGTAAAATATCTATTTGATTTGAATATTAAATTGTAAATTAAATGTATGGAATGGAATTGGATTAGTGACCAGTAACCTTGGACCATATTGACAAATTTCATCATCAAAATTCATTTTTATTTGATATTAATGCCCATGTGAGATAGATATAACCATTCCTTATTGTAATTTATTAATCCTTGATTATATTTACATAAATATACACCATTGTAATTTAATCGATTTTTATGCCATGTAATAGGCGATATGCATGAGAATCATGGTATATTGAATTTCTTATGTCAGTTATTTTGAGTAAACCTAGTTAGCTTACCAAGTGATTTATTGCACACTTTGGTGAGGTTTGAAATAGAATTTAATTGGTTTTTAAAATACATATACAAATTTTATTGTATTCCAATGTTTAATCTAAAGGTGATACATGGGTCCATTTTATGGTTTCCATGAACGAACTCATTTTGGCTTGTCTTTAATGCCTGAGTTATACTACGCTGATAAGGAAGGACTCATAAGGGATTTTAACAATTATATGTCTAGTGAAACATGTATACTATAAACAATTCCAAGAATAGAGTTATGGGGATTTATTATTATTCCATGGGGGATAAGTGTATTCAAATTAGAATGCCAAATATAGACTCATTTCATTGATCATTTATTATGTCATAGGTGATACATGTATCAAAATTACGTATTCCATAGATGTACTCATTGTGGATTGATGAGTCTTGTTACGTGTTTTATTATATGATTTTAGGAAGTAATTACTAAAGAATAATAATGAAAATAATGATAAGTTGTTATTTAAGATCATTAATGATTGATGTGTGTTAATATATGTTTGCAACTGTAATGATTTAATGTAATTTATTTTTATGATTGATAATGAATTAGATTGATTATAACTTAATATAGAAGAATTATATTTTTATGGATTCTATGACCCCATTGAAAATAGATTAATAATATTAATGGGTGATGATTATTGTGTAATAATACATTAATTATTGAGTTATATATAACCCATATTTTTCAATATTATTTATTTTGTATCATATTTTTGAAAAGTGATAATATTTGCAAAAAATATATAAGTAATAGCTAACTGTTATTGGTAATAGGATCATTGATGTTGAGGAAAAAAATATTATGTTAAAATTTTATATAATGTATTATTTTCAAATAGATTTAGGATGGTTTTATGTTGTTTTTGGAAAATTTTAACATATTTTCTATATTAAATGACTAGGGAATATAATTTCGTGGAATTTGAATTTATATGTATTTCATGTATTCAGAGATAATTTTTTTTTGAGGAATATGAAATAAATATTTTGGATCATTGGGTCTCATATTGTGGGCGGATATATATGGTAAATATGTATCTATTGATTTAGGTTCAACAATGAATGTTATTATTGAAGCATTGTATATTAATGTATCATTTCTTCATATTAATGTCCATTCATATTGGTTTTAATTTTATATTCTTCTAATAATTTTTTTCTTTGGATAACATATTTAAAAATTGAAAAATATAGTCATAAATTATTCGATCATATAGTCTAGAAAAAGTAATTGGAGTGTATAATTCATGGAAAATGAAACAATGTTATGTAATTTCCGAAAAATGGGATAAAATATAGTCAGAAACAGTTTGAACCACAAAACTAAAGGAAGAAATTGTGAATAAGGATTTCAAGAAATCATTTATGTATGTTTCAACATATTTATATCATAATGGGAAAATGAATTTCTCATCACATTAAAAGATGATCTAAAAGTGAAATAATAAAATTTTTTACAACCATTTCTAATGAATTGATGGGTATTATATCTCTTTGGGAAAACCATTTATTTTTAATGATTATTCTTTGATGATGTTTTTATTTTTAAATGTATTACATTTTTTAGAATAATTTCCATCATTATTACAATATATTTATCAACCATGACCATATTTTATCTTCTCGATAATGTTTTCACTATTTTAGAACTATATTATGTCCTATTATAAATGACACACATATTTCCCTTTTCCTAATTTCAAATTGAATTTTTATTATATCCATCAATTATGTGGGTTATCATAAAAAAAAATTTAAATAATAAAATGGTTTTTTCATTCAAGATGATATGTTATATATTTTACTCCACATTAACTAAAGATATTGGTTATTTATTATAACATGTATATGATATTGGAATTTTTACTGGGTAGAATTATTATAAAATACATATTTTAGAACATAAATTATGTTATGAAAAAACAACAAAAATATTATTTATCTATTGATGCTTTTATAATAAAAATTTGAAAAAATTATAGTGATTGAATTTCTATAATCAGGTAGAATTTGACACATAGATATTTTGGAATTATTATTATTTACAAAATCATATTTTTGATATACAATACGACATGAAATGCTATGATTAAAATAAAATAATAAAATTAATAGAAATATTATTATATGGTAAATATAACATAGTAATTTGATTGGAGAGTATTAATATGTGTAACTACAAAATTAAAAAAAAATAATACTATTTTCCTTAGAAATATTATTGAATGTAATTCCTACAGAATAAGAAATAAGTTTTGGAAAAAATAATATATGAAGAAATTATATATTTGCTATAAAATAAACTTATTTATGAAATTTATTTTCAGGGATGTAAGTTATGTTAATAGTTAAATAGATAGTGTTTTAGTAAAATTATTAGATTATATATTTAATAAAATAAAAAAAATAAAAAGGAGGTCTATAGAAAGGGAATGTGTATAATAATTATTTATTAATAAAAAACCAAATTTCACCAGAAGACATCATTTTTTGAATTATTATTGTAATTAATTTATGAAAGTTTTAAAAAAATGTACAAATAATGGAATAAATTTTGGTAATTAGTGTTTTAAAATAGACATTGTATATATTTTGGGGATATATATAAAAGAAATGGTTTTTGTAAAAATGATGAAAAATAATGTTATTTATAAATATATTATTTTATTTTCATGTTTTAAATATTTTTGAATAATCCCATTAATTCTATATAAATAACAACAATATATGTTTTTTGTTTAAATTCATTTTAATGATTAAAAAAAATATTTTAAAAAAACATCATTGAATTTTTCATTATATTATATAAATTAGTTTTATTTAATTATCAATGTTAAATATTGATTTTAGATCATATTTTGAATTGGGAGGTTCAAAATAATAATTTTTTTTAATTTTAATTATGTTCATATTTAAAAATAACCGTGGTAAATTCTTACCACAATTTTAAAGTTAAAATAGAATTTAGTTTAATTAAAAACAGAGTGATAATGTTAAAACATATATCTCATGCCTCCCTGTATGATAATTCTTTGACCCTTATAAAATTATCTTCTAAATTGATTTTATTTACTTCTACTAAAAATTACTATGAGATTTATATAATCTAATTGATATGAAAAAATATTGTAGGTCAACTACTATATAATATAAAACATAACAGCATCTCTTCCATTATTAAAAATATTAAATCACACTACCTCATATAATCTATTATGAAGTACCTTAAATACACTCCTCATTGTTTCATATAGATTTTTTCACTAAAAGTAGATCCTTGGTGACTTAAGGTATAATCCAATGATGAATTTACAAATATGATCTATATATCCTGACCACGTTATTTCATGTTTATTTCATCATCTACCTCTGTAAAACATGTAATAAACATGATGATAAAATTAAACTATAATAAAAAAATTAGTAATATTTAATTAGGGTTATAGTATAAAAATATATTATGTCATTTCCCAACATATATTAAATCAACACTTCATTCATGCGTATGTGAGGTCTACCACATCTACAAGGAGATATATTTCTTTTTAGATCACTCTCTCACAAATATGGAAAAAAATTCTAATTAATATATATATATATATAATTATGATATTATTATAAATATAGATAAATATGATATTACATACCTTTTTCCCCTTTAAATTGATTAGAAAGGGATAATTAATTTCTTTTCTACCTGTCGATTTACATTTCAACAAAGTGATGTGACTAGTTTTTTAACAAACACATTACATGGATAAAAAATGATGAAAATAATTTGTTATATGACATCTATCGTATAGTAATTATTCTAGAAATGAAAAATATTAACTACTTTCTTTTTTCATCATGTAGTATAGAATCTAATACATTGTACATATATATATGATCTATAATATCAATGAAAAATGTGACTAATTTTTAATGACCTAAAAACATGGATGATAATATTTTTATATTTAATGTTGAATCATAGCAAGAGTTTCATGTTAAATATTATATAGATAATGGAACCATGAACCCTATGAGCATTATTATCACGGATATATTAATTTTTTCATATACACTGAATGGAACAAAATATCAAATATAAAATATACTATTTTAATTTAAAAACAAATCAAGGTGATAAATGGAATAAATGGTATTGTTACTGGGAATAGAAAGGAAAATCATTATTAGTTATGTGAAAAAATTAATAAAATTTTATTCTTGTGTAATGTAGAGAACATACATTGTGAGTTAGGATAGCTAGTTTGTGAATTATAATATCAGTTTTAAATTATTTTTATAAAATTGAAAAAATTTCTTCTTCTATATCATATTTATTTATAAACAAATATAATCTACTTGATATATTTTGATGCACACAAGTCTGTATATAAATGAAAATACACTACTAACATATTATAGAAAAATGGTAATTGTAACCTATATATTAACTTTTTTTGTATGAATAATACATAAAAATTTATGAAAATTTAATGGTGTATACATTTATATAATATATTAATTTTAAATATTTTTATTATAGATATTTTTTTATCATTTTCTAGAAACTTTAAAGATTTATGAAAAGGTGTTATTTTTAAAAGATAATAGTTTATCATTTTAAGGACATGTGACAAAAAAAAAATTTTTACCGTTTCATAAAAATTATCGTATGAAATAAATATATTTTTTTAATTTAACACAAACAATTATATTAAAGTAAATTTTTAATATATTTCTAAAAATATAAATTTTTTCAATAAATAATAGAAAAAGTTGTATTTTATTTGAATAATTTTTTTTTACAATTTTTAACTAAGTTATATATTTTTATAATTTTTTTTAAATGTAAAAATATTTTTTTATTAATTTATTAAATATATTTGATATATTTTCAATAATATTTAACATTTAATTTTTATATTATAATCATCAACAGTTAGGATAATTTTTTCCAAAACATACTTTTTTATTGTTCCTGTTTGTATAATATATAAATGTATTATTCCACTTATAAGAATTATATTTTGGAAAATTTATTCCATTTTTTGGAACTAGAATAATATATATTATAGAATAATTTTAAAATATATTTTTACCCAAATCCATGGTAAAAATATTTAAAATTAGTTATAGTTATAAAGGGATAAATGAATTTATTGGATGGTTAAACAATGAAAAGAAGGTTTAAAAGTGAATTAATAATTTGTAAAAATATTCGGTTATTGTCATATTTCGTCCATATGATATAAAAATTAGATATTATGGTTATTTGTTTCATGTTAACGACATTCTCATTTTAAATTATTTTTGGAAATTTCAATGAAATTTCCATGGAGTTTCCCTTCTGCCACTTATAAATGGGAACTCCCTCCCATAACCTACACAAACCTAATGTACTATATTATCTTGACCAAAACATCCAAAAATATCCCAAAAACATAATTATATATATTTTAGAGTTTCGGGTCTTCCAAAAAGATCATCTCAGTAGTCCATCATATGATATCCAAATGGGGATTATTTTAATGGAGGTAATTTTCTTGACAATGCTAATTCATTTTATTTACCCTCATTCAATATAAAATATTGGCTTAGAACTTTAAATATAATATAATTAATATCTGAAACTTTTAATCACTCTATAGTGTATATTTAATGTTTTTATCCATCTCTAAATCTATCAAATGGGAAGCAAAATTGTCAATTGGGTGTACAAAAGACTACCGACTTGTAAACTGGTGAAATTTGATTTCATTAAACATCTTTAAAAGTCTTTTATTATATTTTAATTAATTTTTATCTATAATAGTTATGATATAAATATTATTCTATAAATATAATATCACATATACCTTTTTGTATAACATGTCTTTTATGAAATGATCATGTCGGTCGAGTGTATGGTAGAATACCACCTCATGAAGTAGTGGGATGCAATTTTCACTTATCAATTATAAAGACTACAATAAAGTAAAATTTAATGAATATATGTGATATATATGAGATTAAATTTAACCTTATAAATTTAATATTTCACCCACTACCAAAATAATTCAATTTTTAATGGAATGATATCGTCACTCGTGCATACTTACGACCTACCATATGACCACATAAATGAATTTCATTTTTGCATTCCCAAAATTTCAGACCGGTGTTAGTAATGTGTATTCTATGTAAATACAATATTTATAAAATTATTTTCATTATATAAAGGATTTAACTATATACGATGAAGAATAATTGGTTTATTCAATACAAAACAAGCAGGACAAAACATAAAAATTAAAACCTAAAAAACAAAAATAATAAAATATTATTAACAATAAAATATGGTAAAATTTTATAATTGGTTCTTATATAATGTTAAAACAATTAGTATAGTAGTTTGTTAAATTAATAAAATTAGTACAACGATTATATTAGAGTTTAGAGCATATTTAACTATAGGAAAGCATGAGGTAATGGACTCCATCACAATTTCTCTTGAATAAGAAATATTATACTATTTTAATGTAATTTATTTCATAAATAGTATATAATTCCCCTTCATCCTGCCATATAATGATGAATAAATAATTCATTTTATTTTCAGTTTAAATTTTAACTACTTCATCCGATGGGATTTTACATGATTATTAGTTAGGGGTAAAGAATTTCATAATTCAATTTCATTTCATTGTGTTATATGACTTCCTAGTTATACGTTGCTATTGAAAAATTATGTTTATATTGAATATATACTATCTTATATTTTATATAAAATCGGTTTATGTGTAATTATTACATATACACAAAATCAATTCAATGATTTTTTCACAATTCAATGTTTTAATCATACAAAGGGGGTTCGTCATGAAATATACATCATTGAGATATATTTATTGATATGATACTTTTCTCTATAATTGGGGGTATATAATACCCCATTGATGAATATAACATGAATTATCGGTTTATTTTTTATTAATAATTTTTTATTTTTGGATTATTATTTAAGTGGTTACAATTTTACAGATATCTAATAGATAAAAGTTATTTTACAAAACCATGCTATTTTTTATTGTCTCTCTTCCCCCAAAAAATATCATGTAAAAATATTTAATTGGTTATTATATTACTCTTTAAAATTAATATTGATGAATGAAATATTTTATTACTTCCTAATAAAATATATAAATTTTATATATGGTGTTGATGTTGAATTTCATTTGATTAATTATGAAAATATTGGAAAATCTCAATCCATTACTGAAAAATGATATTTGATGATAATTCATATTTATTAATTAAATAAATTAATATGCAGTATATTAATAATTATTTGAAAAATTTGTTACCGGTGGGTTGTAGTTATATATGTAACATTAATTCATCAATATGTCATTATAAATAATCTAGTTGGAGAAATCGAATAGGTTTTACCAAATAGATTTAAGTTTTCATGTGAAATAACATTATAATATATGTGAAATGGTTCCTAAGATCATGATGTATTATAAATAATAATTTACATAAGTTATATTTTATTAATTATTATTATCAAAGATATATTCACTATTTTATTATATGTACATGCATTTCATTCAAAATATTTTGATTAAATTAAATGCTCTTTCTGTTATTGAATTTTCAATATTGATTATTCATTATCCCATAAGGATTATAATGTTATTCATTAAATGGGATGTGTTTATAGTTATTCAAAAAATACTTAATATGTTTTATTTATCGATTCATGATGGCCTCATTTATATATATCCCTTATTTACCTTTTCTTTCCCTTTGATTTTTTTAATTTCCATTGGATATAAATAAGAAAACATTTAATGAGTTTCATGTATTTGGGTAATTTCATTTAATTATGTTTTAATTTATATTAAAAATGTTAAATGAGTATCAGGTATGTATTTAGTTGAAAAAATTTCTATGTTCATCAGTTCAATGGGATATTACCCCTTTAATCTATGACAACATAATAATGTTGGCACTATCTCTGAGTTTTATGATTTGTTGTAATTATGTTGGTAGATGATGACGTTTTTTATAAAAATTGAGAACTATATTAAGGAAAACATATATTAGGGAATATAACCCTATTTTATAAATTTAGGATATAAATTAAAGAACATCATAATTATTCGGTAAGAAAAAGATTATGTGGAATTTTCTCGAAATATATCAATATATGGATACTAAATGTGGAAATGGTTCTAGAAGATATATAAGATGTATTGGAAATACTAAAATGGATTTATTTGTATTGACCCAACAATAACCTGGTGCAAAACATTTATTATAATGCAGTTGGTTTGACATGCCAGGAGGATGCATATTGGATAATCTGTAACGGCCCAACCCAAAATCCCAGAGCTAGTGTATTATTTTATTATATTCTCATGATTTTAAGGGTAAAATATTATAGGAGTGAACAATATAGAAATTTGGAAAAACCATATTACATAAAAAATACCTATAATATATTGGGAAAATAAAATAAAGTACAACATAATTAAAAACTCAGAACCCCTAATAATCATTCAAAGGATTTCCTTTCCTAACATGGGAAAATGAATAGAAAAATGGTGATCATATATTCTCAATAAGGGTATGAAAATTATAATAAATAATTAATCCTTGTGTATAAATCAATATGTAAAGGTAAATAACTGGTACCACATGACATTCAAATAAAAAGATAAGAAATAAAAAATATAAAAAGGATGATTACATAAAAAACTTATGTTTAATAAAAAATATTGATAATGAAACTAAAAAATAAAAATAATAAATAATAAAATAATGAAATGGAATAATAATAAAATAATACATTATAATGGAATACATAACGATGGATATCTAAAACATAATGTCAAGTCTTCATGAGAAGATTCCAATAATTTCATGTCTTCATTGGGAGAATATAATACTCTAATTCATCAAGAAAATAATTTAATAAATGTTTATATCCACAAACAAAACCATATAGATTTTTTCCAATAAAATATAACAGTGCATCTAGGGTATATGGGGGGACCCTCCTATCACATATGAAATGCAACACATTCCTTACATGTTAAACAATCCATTTACGTAATAAAAATTGTTTATTATCATTAATAATCCATATTTTCACATTAATATATCTTCATTAATAATTCCTCATTTTGTAATAAATGTAACAACAATGGTTGTTGACTTTCATGATGGTAAATAAAAATAAAATACCATTAAAACATTCTTGATGGAAATAACCATTAAACATTCCAAATTGTCCCATACCGCATTGAAATATCTGAATCATAATCACCATGATGTAATAATGTTAAATGAGACATATAATATCATGAGAACATGTAGATTAATTATAAAACATGTAAATGGCAGCATATACACCATATAAATGTGAATATGTGCGTAATAACCAATATATCACAGTGGAATGTAAATTGAGATGATATCCATTACCAATTTATAAACATTTATTTAAAACACAACAAAATTATAAAATAAAACATTTAATTTAAAAATAACCTTTTGAACTCATAATGGTAGAATCAATAAACTTGGTTGTAATGATATAGAGAAATTTTGTTCATGTTGTTTAAGTTCAAAAAACATTTTAGTTTTGCAAGAAAAGTCATATAGTACCGTGGTTTGAAAAAAAATTAGATTCATTTTTAAAAAATTATAAAAATTTAAAATTGGTTAAAAATATAATAAAATAATCAATTTAGAATATTAAAAATGAAAGATAGAAATTTATTAGTATAGACTTGAACACAAACAAACCTAAATAATTATGTGACTATGAAATAAATTCTTATAACATTATAATGAATGGAATCATATTCCCATGATAGAAATAAAATTTAATGAATATTAAAATACTAGGACCGTCTGAGAAATACTCATAAAATACAGTCATTAGTAGTATATTCACCATAGAAAAGAAACATGCAGTATACAAGTCTTGTTTCATACATAAATAAAAGCGAGAAAATGATCATTTAACATTCCTCGCATTTTGGGATATTATACATAACCTCATGTATAACGTTATTAATAGTATACATAAGATATTATAGAACTATATTAACAATTATTACACAAAATATGAACTTATTATATTATATTTTCTCCTTTTTGTTAATAATCATTCATCCTTTTTTATATATTAGGTGATAATTTCCAAATTTTATGTGTATGTTTTGACTTGTTATTATCTATTCCAATTTCAAAGATCATGATATTATTATCCACACAATGTAATCCATGATTTAAATATAATATATATTGATAATAATCCATAATATTTGGAAATTTGAAATGAAATGTATCATTCATGGAGTTGGTTAACCATACATATGCATTAACCATACTTTGCATTCAATGCCATATGAAAAAGAAATGAAATTAATTTATGTAAATATATAAAATAATTATAGTATCATATATATGTCATATATATCACATATTTTGGTTTGAAACATAATTTAAGCCTTCAATGTATATTTTAAATGAATAACCTTGCATTGAAAAAACATTATTCCACACATCCACACACGATGTTATCATATTTTCAAATATTATAAAGTATAAATTTAAGAGTGTTTCAAAAATAAAATATTTATTAATAAAACCTAAATATCATATATATCATATACAAATAGTGTGTATCTAATAGTAACCAACCATAATAAATGGTATTGAAAAAATGAAAGAAATTGTTTTCAGGATGTGGTAGTTTGATATCGAAAAATGGTTAATTTGTTACTAATTTGATTGATGTATGTGTAGTTGTTGGTTGAGAACATAATATAAAAATATCTCTGTATATTTTTTATATAGATGGTATTATATAATCTTATAATTATTATAAATTACAGATTGAGGATCAAAATAAAATTAAAGTGATAATTTAAGAGCATTACAGCTTTTTCAGGTAACATCTTTTGATTTATTCAAAAATAATACTTGGTTGGATTTATGACCAAACTGAGGCATCCAGGATGAATATATGTAATTTCATATGATAAATGGTAATTTTTTTCTAGATACAAGGCTCTATTTATTATGTATATGTAAGAGATGAGGCAACCATTATAATTTAGGTGAGGGAAACATTCATAAATCGTTGAAATATAAAAATATAATAAGGATGATCTAAAGAAAATAGCTCACTAATGGCCTATAAATAAAATTTTATGATATTTTACATAATATATTATCCATTTTTGTATTTCGTAATATTTTGATAAATTTTATATAATTTAATAAAATATAAAATTAATAAAATTTCATTGTTGTCAAATTTGATATTTATTCAAATACAGAATGAAAAATAGTGAATAAAAATATAATTATTTCAATCATCTATAATATATCATTTAGATGTAAAAATTTAATTTGAAATATTAAATCGTCTCAAATATATAAAAATTGTTACATTTAAAATATAATTTTCTTATATTAATATTGTTTTCGAAAAGAAAAATAAATTTAGATATTTATAAATTTTTAAAAATTTAAAAATTCAATTTAACAATAAATATAATTTCATTAATATAATAATTGAAATTTAGATTCATTTAAATAATTAATTTTATCCAATTTTAATACCTAAAACATGTAAAATACAAATACAAAGACACTTTGTAATAAAATGTGATTTAAATAATTTAAAATTATTTTAATTAAAAAATTTCTCTTAAATAACTAAAATTATAAAATAAGGATATAATGGTCTACTAATATTCATCCAATTTTTTTAACAAGTTTGTATCATTTTAAAACTCTTATTTTTTCATTTCTCTATATATTAATCCCCTAAACTCATACTGTGGAAATACAACATTTTACTCTTTAATGGTTTATATAATTTCTATTAGATCCCAATGGATCCCAAAATGAGTGATGGATGAAATTTTAAACCATATCTCAATTATCATGGAAAAATTTAAATTTTTATAGATTTTTTATCATCTAGAAAAAATTATTGATTTTAAAATATCATTAATATATTGTTTGACACTATTTGTTATTTGACATTATAAGAATATCATACCAAAATTATATCTTCAAAAAAATTAATACAATGAAAATACATCAAAGTTATAATTAAAATTCATGTATGTCATTAATGGTCTAAAACTATATTTATTTAATTAATTCTAATATCATTTATTTTCATTTTATAATAATTGAATATTATTTCACCATTATTTTGTCACCAGTTAAGGTAATTATTTAATCATAAAATATATAAATAAAATACTATGGTGTATATAAACATTTTATCTTTTGAAATACTATGTATAGACGAACATATCCCTTACATATCACAACATTAATTATATTTCACTTTAAAATGAAAAAGGCTGACAAAATTTAGATCCTTTTGAATATATTATTATAAAGGTTATATTCTCTTATAAAAGGATATAAAGGGTTTCATAACTGATAAATTAATATTTAAGAATTCATATAAATCATAAAATAAAATAATGGAAAATTTTATTGTTATTTTATGATATTTATAATTTATTTAACTGTAATATATCGATTTACCCTTAACTGTTGTAAATATACATTTACAAAAGTTACAATTTATATTTTCCAAAAATTATCTGTATCCTATTGATCTATAAATATCATACATATCAAAAAAGTTGTAACCATTTTTTCAATATTCAATTCACATAAGTTGATATATTATGTTTAATGATTATCCTATAAATGTGGTGGGAATGCATGATGAAGTAGAAATAGTCAAATGTTAAAAAGGGTTTTTATATCTAATTGACTTAGAAAATTATTCTAATGACCTAAATGGGATTATACAATTTTAAAAAATATTTATTAATAATATTTATAATGGCCTAGACCTCTTTCGTCAATTGAAATGAGAAAATCAGGTGTGTGAGTTGTTCTAGGAGGCCTAGTGGACTTATTTTTAACACGTTTATAAATTTCATGTTCTATGAATAGTTTTTCAGTTTTGTTAAAACTATTGTAGGTGAAACTGAATTAAAAAGTGATTTTGGTGAGTTATCTTCCATTTTTGTGAGTTATCTATCGGTAAAATATCATTATCTATCACTGATTTAACTGTCTGTGAGTAATCTTAAAATATATTTGATTCATTAGTCGAAGAGTGATCTCCAATAATTACTGAGTCATCTTCAATTTTTAGTGATTCATAATTTGGTGATTCATCTTCAGTGGTTGGCGAGTCATATGTCGGTGAGTCGTCTTCAATTGTTGGTGATCTATCAGATATCGAGTCATCTTTATCTATCAGTGAGTCATCTGTGGGTGATTCTTCTATTGTTGAGTCATTTGTTGGTGAGCCATTTGTTTGTAGTTGATACAATTTTTCTAGATCAAATAGTGATCATTGTTTCTATCATCCTATAGTTTCCCCCGTTTGACATTTTATTAAACATAAAATGTATTCAATGCCTCGTTTTATAGTATTTATGTCTGATTCAATGCCTATAACTACTATATTTAAATCCATAATGGTCTTGAGATTTCTACTTAGTCAAAAGGTGTTAGTTGTTGATATTTTCATTAATGGAAATCCAACCATTTCACATTCTTTGTGTATTTTATATGATCGTTCTATGCTATGGGTAACCCTTTTGTTCATTTCAACACCTTCCACTTGGTATGCGGATCCCAAAACCAATCATTCCAAAGGAGACCTGTGATTTTTTTTATTTCCTAGGACCTTGTCTTCCTAGAACATGCACCCCTGTTATGGTTCAACTAGGAAGCATCAATCCATTATCGATAGAAAGAATGTTTAATATCTGTAGTTGTCGGTTCTTTGATTAGTTTAATATTTTTATAATTTTCATGTTACATAATGTGATCTCTATGTTTTTATGGACATTACTCATGTGTTGGTTTATGTTTTTGTGTAGAAGTGTCCACCATTGGATATATTCATTGAAAGATAAGTGATTATTATCCATTATTTTGGCACATTACCATGAAAAGAACAACATAATTATTTTGAGGTAGTGGATTCATGGATTCTCTATTCGTTTACATGCAGTTTTATAGTTATAATTTATTATCCATTGGATCCTAATGAAATTTACTTAATAACTATTATACCATACTAATGAATTTTTATCCATCGTAGATTGATGCTTTATACCATTGTAAAGGTTTGCCTTATGATTTTCCTAATAGAGCGATATTTCCGCTTTACTTGTTTAGAATTTCTTTCATGATAGAAATTGTTGAGGAACATAATTTGAGTAATAATTATAGATTAACTGGCTAATGATAACGAGGCATATAAAATAATGGAGGTTCTATGGAAACTTGATGATAATCAAATCGATGCATTTATTCATGTTAAAATGAATCAGTTATTTTTATATTGTATAAGAACCCGATTGTGAGATAAAGATAATGCCTTGTTGGGTTCAAAGCTACCCTTCTTCTTTTAATGGCCATGAATCTTATTCTTACATTTGGGAGTTCTCTTTGTGTGTGAAGATTGAATGCCCTATTTAGGGCCAAGATCCCAATGTCTATGTTGTTGTTTCCCCACTTGTGATGTGGTGTGAGCCTAGTATGGATGATCCTAGAGGGTTATTGTGGTATGTGGGATTAGGGATTCTTATTGGTGGTGTAGGATTTGATTCCTATAGTAGAGGGATGCATTATTTTATACATAGATGTGTGAGAGGGGATGAAAAGGATGATAGAATGGGTTTAAGCATGGATTACCGTTGACATGAATATGGTTACTATTGAATATGTTGTTCGTTATATACTTTACATTCAACACTGCTTCAGGATATAGGTTTTTTCTCACACACCATCAAAAATAGCTGAAGATGTATGGGGTCTTCCACGTGATTTCTAGGATTAGCTTCTTCAATATCGATGGGTCTACACTATTTCAATGGGTCATGAAGACATGAGGGGTAGATTACCCACTCACCATATTGAGACCCTACTATTCAGTATCATTGAATTATTTTCTAGAATTCTGGGATTTGTGGGAAAGTGATAATATTGTTAATAAATGATTAAATAATTGATGTTAAGAAATGGGTTGCAGATTACAGGTATGCGATGATGATGTTACAATTTAAACGAACTATGTACTTCGTTGATTACGCTTGGAGGTCATATATCGTTGTTGTGATGTTAATGAAATTTAATTTGGAAATGGTAATGGTCAATTAATAGTTAATGATTTAACTGATGTAATGTGAATCTGATTTAAAGGGCCAGGTTTTGTTTTTAAATATCTTTAAATAGTTATGTACTTATAGGATATCTAGTCTTAGGTGTGGAAAACGAGATTCTAAGTGATGTTATATGCAGTAGAGTCTAATATTACGTTACTACTATAATGTGATTGTGATATATGTTATATCCTTTACTTTTTGTGCTTCTATACATTTCCCCACACTGTCAGTTAAGATGACTAAAACCCCGATGATTCTGAGCCTTGGGTGGATGGTGTTTTCCCCAATATTATGGAGGGATGATTGAAGGATAACTACCCCATTGGCCCTGAACTCTTCTCAATGTAGTTACATGTGTCAGTTTGCACAGTTTTTAGTTATTCTTATATATGTATGCAGAGGAATATAAGGAATTTTTTCCTTCACAAACATATATTATTGATATTGTTTCCTAAGGAATTCTATCGGTGTAACATGTATATGTAGTGATGCCTTTAGGATCTATACACTATGTATGGGTTATAATGGCTTGAGATATAATTCCTTACATATAATGGACATTTATGATAGATTTGGTGGATCTAGAAAACTAACTATATTCTTTGCATGCATGTATATATTGGTTGTGCTCCACATCTTGATTTTTTTGGTGCAACCTCAAGGTGTCTACGAGTATGACTTTTCGAGAGAGATTGTTAGAGCATGTAATTTTTTAGAATAGTAGAAAAAGTAGTGGGGAAGTGGTAGTAGGGTCGCATTGATATTTTTTTATTGTATTATATAGTCTTTTATTTGATACATGGTGAGAGTAGCCGAGGTAACATTGGGAAAATATTATTCATGATTAGGTGATGAGTTAGTTTTAGTCGTTGTTCACTATGTTATAGCACGTTTCTTTTCTTTTACAGGAGTGGTTATGGGGGAGGATCCTATTGATTATATTGTTATAATATTCCTACACACACACATTTATAAATATATATTATATTTTTCAAGTCATTTTGAGAAGGTTAGTGATCGTGCTAGTTACTACTATCTTGGGGTTGTAGGATCAGTTCGGGATTTCTGGTCACTACCGTTTCACTGTCTTTTTATACATATATTTTTTTATTTGAATTGACGAAGTTCTTACAAGAAATTGCATATGTGTAATTGGGGATTATTTTATGTTGTAGTCTATGATGGTGTTGAATAGTGTTTGCCTTATCCCTCTCTTTTGCATGTGTTCACGTAGAGGGGAATTCCTCATATTGGTGTGTTTACAATACCCGTGGTGCTAGTATCCAACCAAGAATCAATAGATACAGGACTCAGGGGTAACTATATCAATTTTAATATTTTCAGACATATAGGGGAACAGTTTATGGGTAGTGGGACTTGATATAGTGTTATTATAGTTATTTTTGAGGGATAGGATTGAGTTCTGAGTTAGGAAAAGGTGAGGTTGAAAGGGTTGGTAGAAAAATAATGTCATCTAGGTTTAGAAATCATTGTAAACTCATGAGACTATATTAGACATTAGAATTTAAGGCCCCTGTGATCGGATGCAAAAACATTTATGTTTATAGTGTCTACTAAAAGAGGTGAAGCTTGACTCCTGGAAGAGTCCTATGAAATGATCATGCATCATTCTTCGTTGTTCTTATGTGTGAATGGGTAGACCTTTGGATAGGTTAACCAATAAGGAATAAAATTAAACAATTAATTAATGTTTATGCATCCATATTGAAAGATTGGAATCTCTTACTATCTTTTTTTTTGAAGGTATGTCTCATGGATGACATTCATGTCAGGTTCACATAGAAGATGTTTAGCAGGCTCTAGAAGATAACTACAAAAGATTAGGGTTTGATGAAGAAAACACATGGAGGAGAAAACTATGAGAGTAACAGTTCTAGAGTCGATATAAATAAAAGGGATCCATTTCAAATTATGTCACAATGTCCTTGTTTGTTGAGTTTGAGATATCATTCAGTTCATTATGTTCTCAGAAAGATCACTCTATTTTATTGGTTGAGATGATGCTCCATGACGCAACGAGGTAGAGGTTGTTATTGTTCCTCAGAGACTGCAATGAGTTATCAATATCACGGCAGGAGTTCTGAAAGATGTTAATATTCATGTTTCATTCATTTTCTGTGAAGTGGAAAAGTCAAGAAGAACTTCTAACCATTAGATAGGATATATGCAGTCTGTGAGATTTTGGAATACATTTTATTTACCTTTTCGGATATGTTTTGGACTTATTTCCATATGTGGAGGAAAATGTGAGGCATTTCAAGGAAGCATTTCATCGATAGATCTATATCTTGGTCACCCCATTTATGTTGAAGACATATCAAGACGTGTTGGAGAAGGAAGAGGTCATCAATAGGAGTTTATCCAAAACATGATCATCACAATAGGGGAGTCATCAGGATTCCTCATGAAGCAGTTCTATGGTGTAGGGTTATAGATTTTCTGGGAAGATGATTTTCTATTGGGAAGCGGGTAGTTCATCTACCTCAATATATCATTCCTCTGTGGAAGAGTCTCGTAGAACAATACCAATGGATCATGTGCTTGTTCATTAAATAGAGGACGAGGACATCAATAGAAAGAGTGACCGACCATTATGGGATCAGTACTAGAAATTTAAAGTATACCAACGGTTGAAAACTATTGGTATAGGGTAAATAACCATTGGTATAAATTATACCAATGGTTTTAGAAATCGTATCCCAGTAAGCCGTGACAATAGATATATACCAACGGTTTGAGGTATGTTGTTGGTTTATGTGAAGAAATATACTCTACACCAAAAGTTTTATAAATCCATTGTCATAAAATTTTTATCCAACACATATGCCAATAGTTTAAAAACCGTTGGCATATATTTTTTAGTCTCCCATTCATCCCTATACCAATGGTATAAACTGTTGTTAATGATTTTTCACCAATGGTTCAGAATTGTTGGTAAAAAAATAGATACAGAACCTATACCAACAGTTTAGAACAATTGGTATAGGCTTTGCTTCACAATTCACACAGCAACCTGCTCTGTGTGCCACTATGTGAATTGTACAGAATACATACAATACAATACATAATAAGGATACATGATTAAAAACTTCTAATTAGAAGGATACATAATTTAATAATCAATTATGAATACAATACATTAAAAATTGAATACGTAATTATATGTGATACAGAGTTAAGAATACATTCAAAATTGAGTTTTTATAACACATACACGATTGAATTCAGAAATTAGAATCTAATAACACAAAATTAGGAAATGAATAAGTGAATTCAACCAAAGAAAAATATAATGTAATGGTTTGGGGCAGTTGTCTTTTAACATAGTGATGATGATAATGGGTGTGTATCAATGAGCTTGTGTGAATTAGGGGATATAGTTGTCCTTGGCGTGTTAAATTTCATGTGTTATAGAATAGGGGTATAATTTACTCACATGAGAAGTGTATTGTGTGAGGCTGGACCATGGATCATTGTGCTAAAGAATCAACACATTCTGAATACATTTTGGAAATTTTCTGTATGCCAGTTTTTCAAACTTAAAATGATGTTCATTTAAAAAAAAGAGACACTTAGTGTCATAAAGCCCACACCAAGACTAGGATTGAGGCGAGGTTGACTCTTACACGTCACATATGACCCATGAATCGTTTTCCTAAAGTATCAATAAAATCTGAATGTGTTTGGTTCATTTTCTGTATTCCGGTTTTTGTTTTCACTTAAAATGTTGTCAATTTCAAATAAAAGTGAGACACATTGAGTGGTACCGACCACACCCGACATCAAATTTAGGAACTGTTGACTTATACACGTCATCAAAGACCCATGGATTTTTTTCTACTATATAACACAATCTGAATATGTTTGGTCAGTTTTCTTTATGTTAGTGGTTTTTATATAAAACCGTGTCCAATTTAAACAAAAGAGAGACACTTAGAGTGCTACAGGCCACACCGTTCCTTGGATTGAGGTGCGGTTGACTCGTACACATCAAAAATGACCAATGGATCGTTTTACTAATGTGTCAACATAATCCGAATGTGTTTTGTTGGTTGTCCATATTCCAGTTGTTGTTTTCATTTAAAAATTTGAACATTTCAAATAAAGGTGAGACACTTTGAGTGGTAGCGGCAACCCCGTGCCTCAGATTGAGGTAGATTTGACTAGTACACCTCAAAATGACTTAGGGATCATTTTCCTAATCTATCAATCGAACCCAAATTATTTTGGTCTATTTTCCCTATGTTGGTTGTTATTTTCACTTATAATGAAATACATTTTTAACCAAAAAAAGATATTTAGAGTGGTACTGGTTTCACTATGCCTCGGATTGATGCGAGGATGACTCGTACACATCAAAAATGTCACATGGATAGTTTTACTAAAGTATAAACACAATCTGAAGGTTTTTGGTTGGTTTTCTGTATGCCAGTTGTTAGTTTCAATTAAAATGTTGTCCATTTCAAATAAAAATAAGACAATTTGAGTGGTACCGGCTACAATTCACCTCATGTTGATGTAGGGTTGATTCATACACATCACATATGACCAATGGATTGTTTTCCTAAAGTACCAAGATAATCTGAATACATTCAGTTTCTGTATTCCAATTCTTTTTACTTAAAACAGTGTCCATTTTAAACAGAAGAGAGCCACTTTTAGAGATACCAGCCACACTATGCCTCAGATTGTGGCAAGGTTGACTCGTACATGTCACATATGACTCATGGATCGTTTTACTAAAGTATCAACACAATCCGAATTCGTTTGTTCAGTTTTCTATTTGCCAGTTGATGTTTTCACATAAAATGATTTCCATTTTAAACCAAATAGAGACATTAAGAGTCGTACCAGCCACATCGAGCCTTAGATTGATGCAGGGTTGACTCGTACATGTCAAAAATCTCCCGAGGATCGTTTTCCTAAAGTAAAAACACAATCCGAATGCGTATGGTTTGTTTTCTGTATGCCAGTTGTTGTTTTCACTTAAAATGATGTCCATTTTAAACAAAAGAGAGACATTTAGAGTGGTACCAGCCACACTGTGCCTAAGATTGATGCGGGGTTGACTCTTACATGTCACAAATTTTCAATGGATTGTTTTACTAATGTATCAATACAATCCAAAAAATTTTGGTCGCTTTTCCATATGCCAGTTGTTTTTACTTAAAAAATTTTCCATTTTAAACAAAAAATATACTCTTAGAGTGGTACCTGCCACACTATTCCTCATATTGATGTGGTGTTGACTATTACACATCACAAAATGTCCCATGCATCATTTTCTAAATGTATCAACACAATCTGAATGAATTTTGTTGGATTTATGTATGCTAGTTGTTGTTTTCATTTAAAATGTTGATCATTTCAAATAATGTTGAGACACGTTGAGTAGTACAAGCCACACCATACCTCAGATTGATGCGAGGTTAACTGTTACACATCAAAAATGTCCCATGGATCGTTGTTCAAATGTATCAACAGAATCCGAATACGTTTGGTCCATTATCTGTATGTCAGTTTTTGTTTTCACTTAAAATGTTTTCCATTTCAAATGAAAGTGAGACACTTTGAGTGGTACCGGCCACACCGTGCCTCAGATTGATGTAGTTTTGAGTTATAAAAATCAAATATGACCCATGGATCATTTCCAAGAAGTATAAAAACAATTAAAATATGTTTGGTGAGTTTT
The DNA here is from genome assembly GCA_963277665.1 of Viscum album. NCBI lineage: Eukaryota > Viridiplantae > Streptophyta > Magnoliopsida > Santalales > Viscaceae > Viscum > Viscum album. The sequence continues at coordinate 1,090,493,863 of OY728143.1, read as the reverse complement.
ATGTATGCCATTTGTTTTTACTTAAAAGGGTGTCCAATTTAAACAAAAGAGAGACACTTTGAGTGATACTGACCACACCATGTCTCGGTTTGAGTAATGGTTGACCCATACATGTAACATATGACTCATTGATCATTTTCCTAAATTATCATCACAATCGGAATGCGTATGGTTGGTTTTCTATATGCCAGTTGTTGTTTCACTTAAAATGACGTCCATTTTAAACAAAAGACAGATATTTAGAGTGGTAACGGATACACCGTGCCTTGAATTGATGTGAGTTTGACTCTTACACGTCCCAAATGTCACATGGATCTTTTTACTAAAGTATCAACACAATCCGAATCAGTTTGGTTTGTTTTCTGTTTTCCAGTTGTTGTTTTCACTTAAAATGATGTCTATTTTAAACAAAAGAGATACATTTAGAGTGGTATCGGCCACACCACAACTCAAATTGATGCACGGTTGAGTCTTACATTTCAAAAATGTCCCATGGATCGTTGTCTTAAGGTATCAACACAATTCGAATTGGTTTGGTCTATTTTCCAAATGACATTATTTTTTACTTAAAACATTGACAATTTAAAACAAAAGAGAGACACATAGAGTGGTTCCGGCCACACCATGGCTCATATTGATTCAGGGTTGACTCTTACACATCACAAATGATCCATTTATTGTTTTCCTAATGTATCAACACAATAAAAATGTGTTTGGTTGGTTTTCCGTATGCCAGTTGTTGTTTTCACTTAAAATGTTGACCATTTCAAATAAAGGCGAGACACTTTGAGTGGTACCAGCCACACCGTGCCTCAGATTGATGCATAGTTGACTCTAACACATCAAAAAAGTCTCATGGATTTTCGTGCTAATGTATCAACAGAATCCGAATACATATGGTATGTTTTCTGTATGTCAGTTGTTGTTTTCACTTAAAATTTAGTCCATTTCAAATAAAAGTGAGACACTATTAGTGGTACCACCCACACCGTGCCTCGGATTGAGGCGGGGTTGAGTCATACATGTCACATATGACCCATGGATCATTTTATACTATATCAACACAATCCAAATACTTTTGGTCTGTTTTATTTATGCCTGTTTTTCTACATAAAAGAGTGTCCATTTTAATCCAAATAGAGACACATTGAGTGATACCGGCTACACCATGCCTCAGATTGAGGCAGGGTTGACTCATATACATCACATATGACTCATGGATCATTTTCTCAAAGTTTCAATAGAATTAAAATGCATTTGTTCTGTTTTTCGTATGCCATTTAGGCAAATTGTGCAACAATAGTGATAATATCTTATACTAAAACTATAGACATTGTGCATGATGTGTATCCCCGGATGCATGTCTAGAGAAATTAATGAACATTGATTATAATATATAGCCCTATATAGTTGGTAGATACCTTGTGGGATTGAATTAAATTTCGTATTAACAAAGAGGCATTATTTTTTTCTACACCGATCGGGGTTCCGAGCTCCAAACAAGCCCCAGAAGCCCCATAAACAATTGTAACATCTTTTGGATTCCATATTTGGTCAAAAATAAAGTGTTATACAGAATTCAAAAAGGCCCATACCAGAGTGAAAAACCATGTTCAAAAATAAAGAGTTATACTGAATTCAAAAATGTAATGGATCAATCTGCCCAAGATCGCCATCACCATCACCACAATCATCAGCCTCATCCTCGCCTCCATCTCTGTCCTCATCGTCATCCTCGTCATCATCCCCATGGTTATCCTTGGCCCCAACCTCACCCTCGGCCCCATCCACGCCCTCGTCATTATCCGCATCCTCACCCTCTTCCTCTTCAGTATCCTCTTCATCACCAGGAACGTCATCATCTTGACCGCCACTAGAACTGCTGACTGGTTCATTGGATAATGCACCCATCGATGACATATATGTCTTAAAATCTGACCTGGCCACTGGTGGAAGTGATGAAGATAAAGCTTTGATCAGTTTTATAAATTCTTCCTCCCTCATTTTAGACTATTCTTCCAATATTGTGATACTTTTATCAGACTGTCTTGCATGCTCCATGACATGTTCCATCTTTTTGGTACTAGAATTTTTACCTGGAGAGGACCAATACCTCTTCGAGACTATATTTTTACCAGGTCGATAGTGTACTTGACCAGAGTGCTTATCTCCCAAAATATGATATAAATGATTCTGTGGCACTAAACTGTTAGGCTCATGGGAATCAATGGCCTTTAAATGAGACTGTTAAAAATATTAATAGATTATAAAATTTCAAAATAGATATAAATATTTGAAATAAACAAATTAAAACTTACAATCTTTTATTATGTTGCTTCATTAACTTTTGTTCCATATTTTTTCCTTCTACTCAAGAAAAAAAATTTCCTCGAGGGAGGCATCCTTCAATATTCAATTTTTTATTCTGTAATGACATTGAATCAATATAATGTGCATGTGTAATCATATATTGAATATTAAATAAATCACTAATTTACGCTGGAAACAATAATAATGGAAAGTCCTTATGAAAAATTATAATCAAATATATCGTACGAGATGCCTCCCATGATCTGACATAGTAGTGTTCCCCAAAGTGTGGAGTTATTGATTTGAATCAATGTCTTTCTTTGTTTTTTAGAAGATTCCTAAATAATTTTTAATAATAAATAGGATAATATTAATTCAAAATATGAAAATTGTCATTTAAATAACTCAAATGGGATTAATACCTTAAATTTGGCAGTCGCCAAATGGGTAATCATTTGGAGATATTTCTCTATTGGGCATTCATCCATGATAGGTACTGTATCAAACTCTATTCCCACTCTATCACACCATCCAACATATAACCCATGCTTATAAGATCTCTAACGCTCTCATAGAACCTTTAAACGTGTTGGTCATGCACCTTCGCCATCAGGGATGTTAAACCAAAGCTGACACCCAATAGATTAATTTATATAAATACAAAAAAAATACTACATTAAATACAATATAATTTTTAACCATATTTGTGCGAACATATTATCATTGGCTTCGTGTGGATGATATTTCTAAGAGAGAGGGTTGACCTGAATGATGTCCGAGTCTTTTGCTAGCGTCATCATAAAAACACTGACATTCCTGCCTAGGTTTATCAATATTATATCAATCATTATTATATTTAACCATCACCTATGTCTGGTGGTTCCATACTGCACACAAGCGAGTACTCCCCCTCCCTTTCCTTTTATTAGTATATGAATCTTTTATTAAATAAAAAAATATCAGTACAAGTTATAATAAAAAAATTGGTATTAAAATTTGTTAGATTTATATAAATATATATATGGTTTTTGGATCCATGGGTGTCACCAGATGTTCAGAATCTGATGGAATATCCTATATAGGTTGATTGTCCCTCAAAGTATGCTCTTCATCCACATACTGTGTCGAAGAAGGAGTTGAAAAAGGTGGAATATAATAGCTTGGAGATAATGAACTACAAACAAAATATGGTGTCAAGTGACGTCTGGCGAACTAGTAGTGTAAACATTAGAGGCCTAAATATCCCGTGTGTCCCTAAAGTGAGACCAGTATCAAAATGGGGCATAGAAGGTACATGTGTGTTAGGGGAATAGTCCAATCATGTAAGACTAGTGGACCACCTAACTCTCACACCACGAGCCCTCGTACCACCAGCCTCTATACCAAGACCACCAGACGATCATCTATCTTTGACACCACCCCATCCTTACACCAACCTCTGTATTGGGAGAAATATCAGGCTCCTGTCAGATATATCTCATCCAGGGGGTGTATCATGAAAAAAAGTTTAGCACAAAAGTAAAAACATGATATTATAAGTTATTGAAATATATATATATTTGAAATAAAATACTCACAACAGGGATTAGTGGAGGAGCACACAACTATGTCATGTGACGATTATTTTCTGTTATATTTTTCTACCGCATCTCTTCTATGGGAGTAATTTCCTGCAATGAAAAAAAATATGGAAGTAATTCGTAACAGATAAATAATTTGTAACCCAAAAAAAAATATAGAAAAACCATTCTGGTAAAAAACATAATGAAACAGAAGATTTATATTGGTTTGAAGGTAATTACTAGGATACACACTCTGAATGTTTAGGTGAAACATGTAGGTGAGAACACGATTGTATGATTCTATATATTTCCTACAACAGCTTCGGGTTCACAATAAACTCTAAAAATTTAGCTATTGGAGTCATCATAAGTAATAAACGGATTTATTTCAATTGCAGTAGATACCGTTTCAAATTCATCATCACCATCATCAAAAACATGTCTAGGATTTACTTCAAAAATTACAATAAATATAGGAATACAGTGATCATTGACATAAAAATCCCTCACATGAAAGAACCAGTCGAAAATTACGCATGTCAGTTGCAAATTCAGGATATCGAGCATCAAATATCTTCCATGAAAATCCATATTTAGGGTAAACCAACCCTTCATTATTATTTTTTCTCTCGGTGTCATGCCATCACATTTTTTCTGATAATTCATCAGACATGTAAAATATTTGAAATCTAGGTATCAATGGAAAGTTCCACATTACTTTTTGTGGCACACAAGATGGATTTCCATCATCTTTTGGCTTCCATCGGGAGGTTCCCCATTTAATACAATAATTTCATTTAGCAGTTTCCTCCAAAATAAAGCTGCAATCATTTGGGTAAGCATGAATTTTTTTTAGAATCCATGTTCATCGTATAACATCCATCCCATAAAGTGGTTTGAGGGAATATCTATATCATCTAGAAGTATTTCCTTCAAGAATGTAAGAATATTATTGATTTCAGTATTTGGAATCCCCTACATTGTTTTCCCATGAAAAAATCAGATTAAAAATTCCAACTTTTTCATTTTACCACATTTTCGATATACTGGAGTCGTTGTAGCATAATTACATTTTTTCACCCTATCAACATCATCATCATCATTGGAAACATCATTTGTGATTGTATTGAAATATTGTTGTATGGACATCCTTTCTCTCTCATGATGACGAATAAATGGAAACTGATCATATATCAAACTCTCTAATTCAGTCCTATCATTTGGTTCATTAACATTTTGAGATTCAATTTTCTCTCCATTGTGATACCACACATAATAGTTTGTTTTGAAACAATATTTTGTTATATGATAGCTAACTTCTTAATGAATCAACAAAGGTCTTACTACACAATTAGAACATGGGAAGTGTATGTGACCACAATCTGAAGCCCTGTAAAATGAAAAATCTAAAAAGATGTTCAAATTATTTTGACAAATGGTTGAAACCCAATCAGTTTCGTACATCCAACTTCTATACATTATGTAAAAAAATTATAATAAGTCATTTCAATGTAATTAAATTAAATAAAAGTTCAATAAAAAAAATTATTTTAATGACAATTTCTTACATTATATAAAATCATAACTTAGACATTACCCTATGTGAGAATCATATTAGGAAACAAAACAAAATAAAATGTATATAAGAATGTAAGATAGAGAATTTCTAATCCCTCTATTCAAGGAATGCCCGGTATGATATTGTAAGTGGATCAAGGAATATATTATCTTTAAGAGACTTTTTGGGAGTACAGAAGCATTGTACTTTAACTTCTTTAGAGAGATCAGGATGAAGAGTTGGATGAGGATCACATCAAAAGTAGTTATGGCCTCATCATGTTTCGACATAATCATGGATAAATGGATCCTAGGTTTGGGTACATAGATCATAGGTCGGTAGGGTGTACTAATTGAATCATGTAACTATTTATTTTTGGAGAGGGACCTTGAATAGTTATAGGTATGTATTTGATTAGAAACACCTATAATAAGGATATCCAAGAATTGTGACACCCCATACCAGGATGCCACTCATTAGTTTCCTGAACCCAGATGGCCACATGGACTCAAGCACATCTACCAAAATTCAAAATTTTATTGACTAATATTGAGAGCCTTTGGTGTGTTTGGGGGAGAATATTCACTTATTACATAAGTTTCACAATTTTAATATTATCTGTTAAAAAATTGAAGAAAGATAACAATGGGAAAATATTGGATATGGATGAAAATAACCATATCAGTAATACCAAATAATATCATAATCATGAACCGAATGATGGTAATATATGTCATGTATCAAGTAGAAAAACATAGTTACAACAAGTATAAAATAGTACCTTACAAGAGGCACAATAAATTCTAAATTTCGACCTAGCTTCTTGAGCTACAACCCAATCATCTGCTACATGCACCATCCTATGTCATGTGAGTAGTCATGCATCTATAAAATGGTGATTCCCCTTATCTAAACATATAATCATGTAGTTTATCTAGGTACCCAATGACATATCGAACAATGTGTGAGATACAATTCATGTAGGTGACCACTGAGAGGTCTATAAATATCCATTCTATTTATATAACATTTTAATATAATAATAAGTTAAATAAATGCGACAACTAAACAATCTACAATGATTTTCTATGGTTCCGAAGAAAAATTCTAAAATGGTTTTCTTGGTTAAATCAAAAAAGAAAAAAACAGATACACATCAAAATCGAAAATTAGAACAAAAATATTAGATATATAAAAATAAAAATATGGTACACATAAGAAAATACCTAATTTGGGATGGTTTTGAAGAAGATTTAGTAGCATGGATGGGAGAAGTATAGATTCCAAACGTTCATATCGAGGAATCGAGATGAACCCAAGAGAGGTGTTGTCCAAATGGGGGAGAGGTGATATTATTGCGGGGGAGAGGTTGTGTCGGAATGGGGAGAGGTGCTCGATTGCGGGGAGAGGTGTTGTGAAATTAGGGTTCTATTCCAATGGGGGAGAGGAGAAGGGGTGCTGGGGTTACTGAGTAAAACCATTACCAATAGTTTTTCAAAACCGTTGGTAAAGGTACCCTTTACCTACAGGATTCATGAACCATTGGTAAAGTTTGTCTTGCACCCAGTTTTATCAATGGTTTAAGAAAACCATCGGTAAAACTCTTATATACCAATAGTTTAAGAAAACCTTTGGTATATATGTGTTCGGAAAAACCCATATTCTCGTAGTGGATATCGGCGTGAACCAGGTGTTCTGCTTCTTGTTCCTCCAGTGAGGTAGTTTTAACTGAGGCACTAGGAGATGGTTTCAATTTTATTGGATAAGCATAGAGAACATGGGAAAGGTAGATGAAAAACTAGGGATGATCTATGTCCTCAAAGTGATGAGTTAATCCATGGTGGTGGTCTTCATCTATGTTAGAGAGGTTGTGGAGAAGATAATGGTCAATTTCATGCTCTACTGTTGCTAGCGTAAGATGATAAAGATGTCCATAAAAGTACTCATAACATGTTTTCTACATGGATGCATGATTTTTTTTATTATGGAGAGATATACACCATCATATCAACAACCCTTTCCTATCCCTTGGGTATTTTGGAAGAGAGGCATCAAATACCCTTGGCATTGACTATGCTAGTCGGAGGCCTTGATGATTTTTTCGATGTATGTGCAGAAAATGTGATAGTGGTGTAGTATCACCACTAACGGGTAGATTTCCTATGTTTACAAATAAAATCATATGATTTCATCACCAAAATGTAAGAGTTGTATTTGGTGAAGGCTATCACGGATTGCTTTTGGAGGAAGGCGGTGTTCTTTAATGGAGATGGATAACTAGTGGTGTTTGTTGGTGAGTAAGACCCTCAGATGGGTATGAGGCATATTCTGTTATTGAAATCCCTGATGTCTGAGTTGATGCTATGTTCATCTGAGGTTTGATAGTTTCTGTTTCCCAAGGTCATGGAATAGTACCCTTATGACTCTCCGTATGAGGTTTTATCATTACCCCCTCGATGAGAGGTTGTAGGTTTACCCCCTCAATGATAGATCATGATTGGGTTTGAGATATATCCAAGAGTATCTCTTATATAGATGAATCCATATATAGTGGTTCCTTCTAAGTTGTGGGATCTGTGTATAGACCTTTATGGTCTCTTATAGTGTGATTTTGTCTGGCTGAGTGTGTCACTGTACGTCATAGAAGTTTTGTTAATGAAGAAGGATAACAATACTTTTCAATTGTGTTTTTCTTTTTGCCTATTTATCAAAGTGACCGTGTGGATTCACTATCCTATTTTGTAGATTAATGGTTCACGCAATCAAATTAATGGTGAATTTTGGTTTATGAAGTGGACATGCGGTCAAAATATTATCAAATACTATTGAATGATTTGTATAACTCAAAAAATGATTTCTGTTGTTTTCATGGGAATTACGAGTTCATTGTGATGTAATTTGGTTTGACGAAGTCTATATATATGATCATGGATTTTATGAACATTTTTTTGTGAGTTACTGGATAATTTATTTTTGGTCTTAAATGATTGTATCATTGTTTACTCATCTTATGAGGTGGATCATGAAGAGCATCTGCATGCTATTTTGGGAGTTCATTGTCTACAACAATTTTATGGGATGTTTTCGCAGTTTTAGTTTTGGACATGTGAAGTTAGATTCATGGGGAATTTTGTATCTATGTGGAGAGTAATTGTTATATATAGAGGATTTAAGTAGTTGTGTCTTGGGTATCTGAGAAGATAGTTGTTGAGGTGCGATGTTTCCTTGGCATTACATTCTATTGATGTTGTTTCGTATGTAATTTATCTAAGATTGAGACTCCTTTGAAATCATTGAATAAAAATGATTAGGTGTTCGTATGGACTTCTCAGTGTTAGGAATCTTTTGAGTATATGATGGAAATGTTTTTCAGTTCTCTAATTCAATTTCTTCAAAAAAGAGGTATTTAGTTTGACAATTTTCTTGATTTTTCTCATCAAGGTTAAGATGTTTTCTAATGCGGCAGAGATCGGTCGTTTCTTATCGGTTATGGTAGTTATGTCCCTACAAAAAATTACTATTATACCCATGATATTGTGTTGCAGCAGTGGTGTTTAACTGAAGTTGTGATGAAATTACATTATTAGATAACATTATGCAGTCATCACCGATCATAAAAACTCAATGAATGCATTCTCCCAGCATGATATAAACATGCGATAGTGTTAGTGGATGGAGTTATTATAGGAGTATTAGTTTGAAATATTGTATACACTAATTATGGGGAATCGTGTAGCCGATGTGGTAATCAAGAAGTCACATAGAGATTTATTTTTTGTATCAGGTGATTCCTTGAGAGTAATGTAATAAATTCAATCATTTCCTATGTATATGTGAGATGTTTTGGGAAGGTTTTTTCCTTTTCAGATGATGGTGTAGTCATCTCTTGTGAAATAAGTATAATAATACCAATGGATGGATCATGATGTAGTGGTGTAGAATGACTGAGTTATTTGTGGTGAGGCATGTGATGGTTGGTCTGGGGAGGGACAAAACTAGCTGTTGTTTTATGGAACACTTTTTGTTCCTTTGGAAATGTGTGAGATGGTTATCTTGGAGTTCTATAGTTCTCCCGCAGTGACACATCATTGAATGAAAAAGAAGTACCAGTATTTGAGGAGTTAGATTGGGTGTTCGGGGGTGAGGTGTGCAGTTGGAGAGTGTGTATCCCAATATTTCTTTGTCAAAAAGGTGAAGGTTGAGCATCATGATCTAGCTAGGATTATTCGGTAGTTAGATGTTCCACATTGGAGGTTAGAGGTGATCATGATGGATTTTTAACCAATCCACCACGATCTCAAGGAAGCAATTATTATATATTGGAAGTTGTGGATTGTTTGATGAAATTATCCCACTCCATATTTGTAAAGCCCCGACCTTAAACCTTACGTAATATTGAATTAAATGAATAATTTAAATTGAGGATATTTTCAGGTTTAGAGTTTTAGTGAATTAGGACATAACTATTACATCTCAAAAGATTACAAAGTAGACACTTCTACTAAGTTTCTATAAAAAAACTCTTAAAAGAATATGGTCTAGTTCCAGGTTTTAGATAGCATGTCTTTCCATGATCCCATCCTTGACCGTATTCATCTTTGTGTCCTGTGTAAAACATTTCAAAAACATGGGATGAGAATAAAAAGCTCATTATAGGATAAATAAAATATGGAAAGGAAACATGAGTACATTTATACATAAGAATCAATTAAATCATACTTTACTCATAAAACATAATCACTTTAACATACCTCATCAAATCATGAATAAAACATTGAAATCATAAGGCATAATGATAACTTGAGGCATTGATAACATTCTTACGTTGGGATTAACCCTCTTGGTTACGTTTGGAATACACATCACAATATATTCCCTAAATCTCTTTGGATAAACCTTAACGTTTAACCCCTTCGCTTTACCCAATGCATTGGAGAGCTATATCGGGCTCACCCGCCCATAGTTTATCACGGAACCACCTGTTTTCATAACAATGCCCAAGAACCATAACATAAATGTATCACATAAAACATGCATAAAGGAATCATACAATATCCACATTTCAATCACAATATAACATCTTAGGATATTGAAATAATGAATCCATTAAAAAACATTTTCAAAACCATTTAAAACATTTAATAAAGAGATTTTTGAATGAAAGTGAACCATACCACCTTGAAGATTTTAACATTTTAAAAAATTAATATCCATATAAATAAATCCTTAAAAACATTTTTAAAACATGGATATTAATAAGAAAAAATCACTAAAACATTTAAAGCGATATTTTGGTTAAAGGGTTTTTACCAAAATTAGAGACACATGAATACAATAATTGAGGAATAACATTTAATCAGAACTTTATAATAACATGTGAATTAATGGATTCATCATATATTATTCCAAAGGACAGTATATACACCATATAAGAGTGAATTGGTGCATAACAACAATGAAGTCTCAATAGAAGTGTAAAATGTGATGAAATCCCTTATAAAGAAGGTATCCTTAAATTAAGGATAAATCAATCTCAAAATTATCTGGGACAAATATAAATACACCCAATATAAGTGTATATTAAGTTTAAAACAATAAAAGGTCATTCCCACATATTCAAAGGATGACATATTCAATAACTACATGTTGAACCCAAAAAATCGCAATTGGGTTAAAAAGTTCCCTTGGTAAAATTCGACAGCCTAATGGCATCACTTCAAAATTCAGAAAATGAGTTGATGAGGGATAAAAAGGGTATCTCATCACATGGAAATAAAATTTAAAACAATAAGGATATAGAAGAACATATCCCAACATAATAATATATGAATTAAAAGATATAACAAAAGAAGTCTTTTAAAAAGAGGAGGGTGAAAGGTTCCCTTACCGACTTGGGTAACATTCGAAACGTACACCCCATTGAAGGAGGGTCATAAAATGAATATGTAAATACACATAAATGAAATTATATTACACAAAGAGTATAATAATTGTCATTACATACACACCTCAAAGGAAATTGTGGAAAATGTAGCATAAATATCACGGGAATAAAAGTGAGATGAAAAATCTGTTATGAAAACTCGGCAGCCTAACAACGCCTCTTAGAACTTTCAAAAATGGATTGATGAGAGAAAATATGGTCTCACATCATAAGAACATAAAACTTACAGTATGATTAATATAATATAACATCCCAATCATAAGAAATATGATCTTCAAAGGAATGACATAAAAGAGTGTACTTAAAAAGTAAGAGAGGGGTAGGATCCCTTACCTCGGGTCCGACATGACTCGATCATTATTTAATCTCCTGAATAATAAACTTGAGATAATTTATACTTGATTAAGAACATTTTTCAAGTTCGTTATTCCTTTTATATCAATTACTACCTTGCTATCAACACTATGTAATTATTTAAGTTAATAATGATCATTTTGTAGATCATTTCTACTTGAGTCACAAATAAACTCTTTATAATTACAAGTTGTTCATGTGGTAAAATATATATTATATCAAGAATTATATTAATTATTTAGATATCATATATATCATATATATCCATTATATACATTCATTTATAATATTATATAACATTTAGAGGTAAGAAATGAAATGCACCGTTCATGGAGACGGTAAGCCGTACGTACGCATGAACGCTACTTCCATTTCTATTTCTTATTTAATGGAATTAAAACGTAATGATAAATAATAGTATTATAATTCCAGTATGGTATAATATATAATATCATTAAATATATGCTTCATATGTACCACATATGGTATTTACGAATCAAATCACTTTGAGGTGGCGGTAGTACGCACTTCCTAAAATGAAGATATCGCATTTAAACATAATGGAAACAATAAAGGAATACCATAAATGAAAAATATAGAATCTTAAGAAAAAAATAAACATATTATATATCATTTATAAATATATTGACATCTTAATTTCCACCTTTGAGGGTGTTAAAAGAATATTGAACAATCATCATTTCGTGAGGCAGAAATTCACCATCCAGAAAAAAAGTATGTTCTCTAACCATTATATGTAGTTGTGTGTAAGTGTAGCTCGAATCCTTCTTATAACAACATACTAGTATATTGAATATAATGGATTTGTTACAAAATAAATGAATAAAATGAGTTTAGGGGGCTGGAGAAGCAAAATAAAACCAAAGAACACAAGTGAAGACATTACCTTAAAATCAGGTATCTCTCTTTGATTTGAGATCAAAGGCTTCCTTGGGAAGACTTATGCCCAAAGTGAGGCTTATAGGAGTAATAGAGTGATGTGTAGAGACAAAATGAGCAGGGGTTGGCTGAGCCAAAGGCTTTATAGGTGTGGGTAAGGTGGAAGATGTGGGGGCCTTTTATAAGAGGAGAGGAGGGGCACTCTTGGAAAGTAACAAAATGTTACTTTATTTTCAAATGAGTTTCGGATTTTAATGGTCCAACATTGAAGTATTTCGAGGATAAGGTGGTAATGGTTCGAAATATACTCATCCAATAGGTCTTTGATAAGTGTAAGTTATAGTTTTAACATTATCTTTTAATTTTATTTAAATCATTTATTAATGAGGTAATCGCTGCATCATCATGATGTCATAAATAATTTAATTTATTTAATGTCTAAAAATTATAAAAAACTATCATGATGTAGGAAATATTTTTATCTTTCTAATGAATATTTATTGTAAAAAAATATGACATTTATAACCCCATTTAATTTTTTTTATTAAAACAACTCATGCTTGTGACATTTTTATTTTAACTTAAAATAAAAAGATATTTATGTCCTTTTCCATCCAAAGTGGCTCCATGGGGTCCACAAGTTTACCCATGGATTTTCTTGGTCGGCCATGACACATCCAATGAGGGTAGGGCATGTTTCTAGGTCACTTCATATTATTAAAACATTACTTTTACCTTATATTATACTAATTACCTCTAATCACGATTAAAAACTTAAAAGTTGCTATTCACCAAAAAATTATTTTAATCCCATTGAACAACATTTAACATCCTAATGACAACCATGTATGTCGGATTTTTGAAATTCAAATCATAGAAGTGATAAAGTTTTATTTAAATGAAAATCGGTTTTTAAACTACCACTTAGTGGTTTAACTATTCATCAAAAATTGATGTTTTTTAGAAAAATACCAAAAAATCACCCTAAGATATATTTGATATTCCGAATTCAAAAATGATGTATATTTTACAAAATTAGAAACATATTTGTTGCATTAATTAATTTAATAATTAATTCCCGCTGTCAAAACAAATAGCGTGTTTTTAAAAAATAATATCTATTAAAAGATTGACACTAGTTTAAGTCCAATTTCAAAGTGAAATTAATTCCAATGATACCATTATATTAAATGGTAAAACTATATTCTAAATAAACTTTAATCTAAATTAAAAATATATTCTATCCATATAAATAAATCAGATTAAAAGGAGGTTTTGAATTAAAATGCAACATTTTCAATGAAAATGATCTTTATCAGAAAAATAACAAAATTTTACACAAAGTAAATTTTGATATCCAGATTCTAAAGAAGGATTTTATTTTGTCAAATAAAACATATAAAATTTTCAAAAGTACATTTAAAAAGGGTTATCCATCAAAAGCGGTTAATAGACCTTTTAAAGAATATTAAAAGATTTATGCTTAAAAATTTGATTCATTTGCATTTTAAGCCTCAAACATTTATTGGAAAAAAGAAAAAATATTTGAAAAACATATATAATCTACTTGTAGTTAGTTCCGTTCAATCCCGCTATTACAATGGCTAGGCATTAACTACCTTTTAAAATAATATGATTTTATTATTAGAGTGCAACGTAAGATTTTAATGAAACTCGTTGTTGCGTATTGGGTATGCCCTTGAGAATAGCATTCCCATTAAAGTAATATTATTTTTTTATTCAAAAATATGGATAAATATGAAAATGTCATATTCTTTATTTACCCGGGGTGTTACATCCTTACACCCTTTTCGTAATTGCGTCCTCGCAATTTTTAGAATTGGTCTAGGAAACATCATTAAAAATCCCACATCGGAACAAGAGTTAGTAAAACTATTACATTAAAATAAAGAAAGAGAATTACAAAGGTCACCAGAGTTCACCCATACTAGGATTCCATGTAGGAAAACATGGAGATGGAAGAAAAAACAAAGGGTCATGTTTTGAGGTAGAGTGATAGTAAACATGTATAGGAGAAAGTTAACCATAAGAAAATCACAAACTTGTGGTGGGTTAAACAGTATTCGATTCCCCAGTATGAAAAGTTAACAGAAAAAATTTTTGTTTTAAGTTACTCTTCATTGAGGAATTTATTTTTGAGCTTAACTGAATCATAATGAAACATACATACTTTTCACGTAGACTTTCAACTTTTACAAGATTTCTTAATCAAACTCATATTTTTTCCAAAAGACGAGTATTTAGGAAGAATTTTTCGCATTAAGAGTACTATAATCAACTTCTTGAGAATCACCTAAACCGCAATAGAGAACTATATATTTTCCATGTAATTAGATAGAAACCAAAACCTAAACTGTGAGTATGAGATCAGATAATCCACAAAAGTATAATCCTTTACAAAAAGAAAATCTATTCCTAATATCCAAAATTTGTCCAAAAAAACCCCTATGTTCAACGAAGTCTATTCGATAAACAATTATGCACAATATTCTTCAATGTAAACCAAACTATGATTTAAACCCAAATATTTGAAGGATTTAATCACATAGTCTTCCACGGTACAAATAAACTTTTATCTTCAAATAACATTAGTTGCTCATAAATTCTCATATTGAAAAGTAATTAACCTAATCAGATATCCTCCATGATAGGTTAATCATTTCTATAGATAACCCAAAATAAACATACACTAGATTCTTAAAATTATATAACAAAAAAAAAAGTTAAACTAACCAGGGACTTCACGTAGTCCAGTGGTAGGCGATAAATACTAGACGCACTTTGGTTCTGGGTTCGATTTCCGCGGCTTTTTCTGACGTGACGGGTTGCCACACGGTCTACGTGTTGTCCCTTTTCCAAAACTATATAATTCTTAAAACATTCCCCAAAAAGAGATAAAATATTCAAAAATAGTGATAACATATTTTAACCTCAAGTTTATCTCATGCCTTTCATTTTCCATTATATCATAGAGTAACCAATAATTTCCTAAAAAGTAAGGATCATATAAACCCTAATGGATACCTTTATAATTATTACCTGAACATCCACATCGATTGGTCATCTCATACATGATGCATTATAGAACATACCAAGGTTCAAGTTGTTGATCATGACTCCTTGATAGTTGGTTTAGAACAACCATGAGATTCCTCATTGAATCCCCAATTTCATCCAGTCTCTTAATCAGAAAACCACCGTAGTTTCCTTCAAACCCATTGTCACTTTGGTGCCTACTAGATCCATCCATTTACTAAAAACAGAAAATTCAGTGTGAGTATATCAACAAAACCATCATGTACTAATGAGGAAGATAAACACTAAGATATACTTCGTCATTCACTTTATCTAAATCTAGGGCTCTTTCTGAAATCCTAACCATTATGGTAATGTCACTTATGCTTAGAGAATACCCTAACCTCAAAATTTATCTAAACCGACCTTTGATACCAACTATAAGTCACCAACCTTAATACTTACTTAATATTGAATTAAATAAATAATTCACATTGAGGATCTTTTCAGGTTTAGAGTTTTAGAGAAGTAGGACATAAATATTACATCTCAAAAGATTACAAAGTAGACACTTCTAATAAGTTTCCATAAAAAACTCTTAAAAAAAACATATCTAGTTTCATGTTTTAGATAGCATGTCTTTCCTTGAACCCATCCTTTACCCTATTCATCTTTCAGTCCTATGTAAAAATTTCAAAAACATGGGATGAGAATAAAAAGCTCAGTAATGGATATAAAACTATGGAAAGGAAACATGAGTACATGTATACATAAGAATAAATGAAATCATACTTTACTCATAAAACACAAGAACTTTAACGTACCTCATCAAATCATGAATAAAACATAGAAATCATAATGCATAAAGTTATCTTGAGGCATTCATAACATTCTACCGTAGGGAGTAACCCTCTTGGATACGTTTGGAATACCCATCACAGTATATTCCCTAAATCTCTTCGGAAAACCTTAACATTTAAACCCTTCACGTTACCCAATGCATTGGAGAGCTATATCGGGATCACCCGCCCTTAGTTTATCACGAAACCACCCATTTTCATAACAATGACCATGAACCATAACATAAACGTATCACATAAATCATGCATTATGGAAAAATAACATTTACATATTTCAATCCCAATATAACATTTTAAGATATTGAAATAATGAATCCATTAAAAAAACCATTTTCAAAACCATTGAAAACATTTAATAAAATGATTTTTGAATCAAAGTGTTCCATACCACCTTGAAGATTTTAACATTTTAAACAATTAATATCCATATAAATAAATCATTAAAACCATTTTGAAAACATGGATATTAATAAGAACAAATCATTAAAACATTTAAATCGATATTTTGGTTAAAGGGTTTTTACCAAAATTAGAGACACATGAATACAATAATTGAGGAATAACTTTTAATCATAACTTTATAATATCATGATAATAAATGGAATCATGATATAATATTCCAAAGGACATTATATACACCATATAAGAGTGAATTGGTGCATAACAACAATGAAGCCTCAATAGAAATGTAAAATGTGATGAAATCCCTTATAAAAAAGGTATCCTTAAATTAAGGATAAATCAATCTCAAAATTATGTGTGAAAAATATAAATACATCCAATATAAGTGGATATTATGTGTAAAAAAATAAAATTTCATTCACACATATTCAAAGGATGACATATTCCATAACTACATGTTGAACCCAAAGAAATCGAAATTGGGTTAAAAAGTTCCCTTGGAAAAATTCTACAGCCTAACGACATCACTTCAAAATTCCGAAAATGAGTTGATGAGAGATAAAAAAAGTATCTCATCACTTGGACATAAAATTTACATCAATAATGATATATAATAACATATCCCAACATAATAGTATGTGAATTAAAAGACATAACAAAAGAAGTCTTTTAAAAAGAGGAGGGTGAAAGGTTCCCTTACCGACTTGGGTAACAATCGAAACGTACACCCCATTGAAAAGTTTCATACAATGAAAATGTAAATACCCATAAATGAAATTATATTACAAAAATAGTATAATAATCAGCAGTACATACACAACTCAAAGTAAATGGTGGAAAATGTAGCATAAATCTCACAGGAATAAAAGTGAGATAAAAAATCCATTACGAAAACTCGGCAGCCTAACAGCGCCACTTAAAACTTCCAAAAATGGATTGATGAGAGAAAATATGGTCTCTAATCATATGAAAATAAAAATTACAGTAAGATTAATATAAAATAACATCCCAATCATAATAATGATGAGCTTAAAAGGAATGACATAAAAGAGTGTACTTAAAAAGAAAGAGAGGGGTAGGATCCCTTACCTCCGGTCCGACTTGACTCGATCGTTCTTTAACCACCTGAATAATAAACATGAGTTAATTTAAACTTCTTAATATCCTTTTTCATGTTAATTATTACTTTTATATCACTTACTACCATGCTATGAACACTATGTAATTATTGAAGTTAATAATGGTCGTTTTGTTGATCATTGCTACTTGAGTCAAAAATAAACTCTTTATAATTACAAGTTGTTCATGTGGAAAAATATATATTATATCCAGAATTATATTAATTATGTAGAGATCATATATATCATATCTATCCATTATATACATGAATTTATAATATTACATAACATTTAGAGGTAAGAAATGAAATGCACCGTTCATGGTGTCGGTAAGCCGTACGTACGCATGAACGCTACTTCCATTTCTATTTCTTATTTAATGGAATTAAAACATAATGATACATAATAGTATTATAATTACAGTATGGTTTCATATATAATATCATTAAATCTATCCTTTATACGTACACCATATGGTATTATCGAATCAAATCACTTTGAGGGGGCAGTAGTCTGCACTTCCTAAAATGAAGATATCACATTTAAACATAATTGAAACCATAATGGTAAACCATAAATGAAAAATACAGTAGATTAAGTAAAACATAAACTTATCATATATCATTTATAAATATATTTAAATCTTAATGGCCACCATTGAGGGTGTTAAAAGAATATTGAACAATCATCGTTTCATGAGGCAGAAATTCACCATCCAGAGAAATTGTATGTTCTTTAACCATTAGATGTAGTTTTGTGTAAGTGTAGCACGAATACTTATTATGAAAACATCATAGTATACTGAATATACTGGAGTTGTTACAAAAGAAATGAATAAAAACAGTTAAGGTGGTTGCAGAAGCAAAATAAAACCAAACAACACAAGTGAAGACATTACATTAAAATCGGGCATCTCTCTTTGATTTGAGCTCAAAGGCTTCCCTGGGAAGACTTATTCCCAAAGTGAGGCTTCTAGGAGTAATAGAGGGATTTGTAGAGACACAATTTTCAGGGTTTGGCCAAGCCAAAGTCTTTAGATGTGTGGGTAAGGTGGTAGAGGTGGGGGCCTTTTATAAGAGGAGAGGAGGGGCACTCTTGGAAAGTTACAAAATGTTACTTTATTTTCAAATGAGTTTCGGATTTTAATGGTCCCAAATTTATGTATCTCAAGGATAATGTGGTAATGTTTCTAAATATACTCATCCAATAGGTCTTTGACAAGTCTATGTTATAGTTTTAACATTATCTTTTAATTTTATTTAAATCCTTTATTAATGAGGTAATCGTTGCATCATCATGATGTCATAAATAATTTAATATATTTAATGTCTAAAAATTATAAAAAAATATCATGATGTAGGAAATATTATTATCTTTCTAATGAATATTTATTGTCAAAAATATGACTTGTATAAACCCATTTAATTTTTTTTAGTAAAAAAACTCATTCTTGTGACATTTTTATTTTAACATCAAATAAAAAGTTATTCATGTCATTTTCCAACCAAAGTGGCTCCATGGGGTCCCCAAGATTACACATGGATTTTCTTTGTCGGCCATTACACATAAAATGAGGTTAGGACATGTGTCTAGGTCACTTCATACTATTAAAACATTATTTTTACCTTAAATTACACTAATTACCTCTAATCGCGATTAAAAACATAAAAGTTACTATTCCAAAACAAATTATTTTAATATCATTGAACCCCATTTTACATCCTAATGACAACCATGTATGTCTTATTTTTTAAATTTAAATCACAGAAGTGGTGATGTTTTATTTAAACGAAAAATTAGTTTTTAAAATACCACTTAGTGGTTTCACTATTCATCCAAAATTGATGTTTTTCAGAAAAATACCAAAAAATCACCCTAAGCTATATTTGATATTCCGAATTCAAAAATGATGTCTATTATAAAAAATTAAAAACATATATGTTTCTTTAATTAATTTAATAATTCATTCCCGCTGTCAAAACAAATAGCGTGTTTTTATGAAACAATATTTATTAAAAGATTGACTCTAGTTTAAGTCCAATTTCAACGTGAAATTAATTCCAATGACCACCATTAGATTAAATAGAAAAACCATATTCTCAATACACTTTAATATAATTGAAAAATATAATCTATCCATATAATGAAATCAGATTAAAAGGAGGTTTTGAATTAAGATGCAACATTTTCAATAAAAATGATCTTTATCGGAAAAATAACAAAATTTTACACAATGTAAAAATTGATCTCCATATTCTAAAGAAGGATTTTATTTTGTCATATACAACATATAAAATTGTCAAAAGTATATTTAAAAAGGGTTCTCCATTAAAAGGCTGTTAATCAAAATTTTAAAGAATATTAGAAGATTTATGCTTAAAAATTGGATTCATTTTCATTTTAAGCCTCCAACATTTATTGGATAAAAGTAAAAATATTTGACAAACATATATAATCATATTGTAGTTAGTTCCGTTCGTTACCTCCATTACAATGGCTAGGCGTTAACTACATTCTAAAATAATATTATTTTATTATTAGAGTACAACGTATGATTTCAAAGAAACTCGTTGTTGCGTAATGGGTATTCCCTCGAGCATAGAATATCCGTTAAAATAATATTAATATTTTATTCAAAAATATGGATAAATATAAAATTGTAATATTCTTTATTTACCTGGGGTGTTACATCCATCCCCCCTTTTGGGAATTGAATCCTCACAATATTTAAAATTGGGCTTGGAAACTTCCTTGAAAATCCCACATCGGAACAAGAGTCAGTAAAACTATCACATTAAAATAAAGAAATAGAATTACAAAGGTCACCCGAGTTAACCAATACTAGGATTCCATGTAGGAAAACATGGACATCGAAGAAAAAACAAAGGGTCATGTTCTGAGGGAGATTGATAGTAATCATGTCTAGGAGAAAGTTAACCACAAGAAAATCTCAAACTTGTGGTGGGTTAAACGGTATTCGATTCCCCAGTAGGAAAAGTTAACATACAACATTTTTGTTTTAAGATACTCTTCATTGAGGAACTTATTTTTGAGCTTAACTAAATCATAATGAAACATACTTACTTGTCACGTAGACTTTCAACTTTTACTAGATTCCTTAATCAAACTCATATTTTCTCCAAAAGACGAGTATTTAGGAAGACTTGTTCGCATTAAGAGTAGTATAATCAACTTCTTGAGAATCACCTAATGAAAAAAAGATAACTATATATTTTCCATATCTTTAGACAAAAACCAAAACCAAAATTGTTAGTATGAGATCAAATAATCCACAAAAGTATAATCCTTTATAAAAAGAAAATATATTCTTAATCTCCAAAATTTGTCCAAAAAAACCCCTAAGTTCAACGAAGACCATTCGATAAACAATTGTCCATAAAATTCTTCAATGTAAACCAAACTAAGATTGAAACCCAAATACTTGAAGGATTTAATCACATAGTCTTCCATGGTACAAATTAACTTTTATCTCCAAATAACATCAGTTACTCTTAAATTCTAATATTGAAAAGTAATTAACCTAATCACATATCGTCCATGATAGGTTAATCATTTCCATAGATAACCCAAAATAAACTTACTCTAGATTCCTAAAATCATCTATCTAAAAATAATTAGTCAAACTAACAAGGGAATTCACGTATTCCAGTGGTAGGAGATAAATACTAGTCGCACATTGGTTGTGGGTTCGATTTGTGAAGCTTTGTCCGACGCGACTGGTTGTCACACGGTCTGCGTGTTGTCCTTTTTCCAAAACTATATAATTCTTAAAACATTCCCCATAATGAGATAAAATATTCAAAAATAATCATAACATATTTTAACCTCAAGTTTATCTCATGCCTTTCATTTTCTATCATATCATAGGGTAACCCATAATTTCCTAAAAAGTAAGGATCATATAAACCATAATGGTTACCTTTATAATTATTCCCTGAACTTCCACATAGATTGGTCATCTCGTACATGATGAATTACAGAACATACCAAGGTTCAAGTGGTTCATCATGACTCCTTGATAGTTGGTTTAGAACAACCACGAGATTCCTCATTGAATCCCCCTATTTATCTAGTCTCTTAATAAGAGAACCGCCATAGATTCCTTCAAACCCATTGTCACTTTGGTGCCTGCTAGATCCATCCATTTACTAAAAACAGAAATGTCAGTGTGATTATATCAAAAAAACCATCATGTACTAATGAGGAAGATAAACACTAAGATATACTTACTCATTCACTTTATCTAAAACTATGACTCTTTCTGAAATCCTAACCATTATGGTAATGTCACTTATTCTGAGAGAATACTCTATCCTCTAAAGTTATCTAAACCGACCTTTGATACCAACTATAAGGCACCGACTTTAAAAAATACTTAATATTGAATTAAATGAATAATTCACATTGAGGGTATTTTTTAGGGTTAGAGTTTTAGAGAATTAGGACATAACTATTACATCTCAAAATATTACAAAGCAGACACTTATACTAAGTTTCCATAAAAAAACTCTTAAAAGAAACATTCCTAGTTCCATGATTTAGATAGCATGTCTTTCCTTGATCCCATACTTGACCCTATTAAAATTTGATTCCTCTGTAAAATATTTCAAAAACATGGGATGAGAATAAAAAACTCAGTAAGGCATATAAAAATATGGAAAGGAAACAATAATACATGTATTCATAAGAATCAATGAAATAATACTTTACTCATAAAACATAATCACTTTAACATACCTCATCAAATCATGAATAAAACATAGAAATC
Source organism: Viscum album (assembly GCA_963277665.1). NCBI lineage: Eukaryota > Viridiplantae > Streptophyta > Magnoliopsida > Santalales > Viscaceae > Viscum > Viscum album. The sequence goes on along the minus strand of OY728143.1, from coordinate 1,090,471,030 downwards.
ATAAGGCATAAAGTTATCTTGAGGAATTCATAAAATTCTTACATAGGGAGTAACCCTCTTGGTTATGTTTGGAATACCCATCACAATATATTCCCTTAATCTTTTCGGAGAAACCTTAACGTTTAAACCCTTCGCATTACCCAATGCATTGGAAAGCTATATCGGGCTCACCCGCCCTTAGTTTATCACGGAACCACCCGTTTTCATAACAATACCCAAGAACCATAACATAAATGTATCACATAAATCATTCATAAAGTAAACATAAGATTTCCACATTTAAATCACAATATAACATTTTAGGATATTGAAATAATGAATCCATTCAAAAAACCATTTTCAAAACCATTTAAAACATTTAATAAAGAGATTTTTGAATCAAAGTGTCCCAAACCACCTTGAAGATTTTAACATTTTAATCAATTAATATCCATGAAAATAAATCTTTAAAACCATTTTGAAAACATGGATATTAATAAGAACAAATCATTAAAACATTTACAGTGATATTTTTGTTAAAGGGTTTTTACCAAAATTAGAGACACCTGAATACAATAATTGAGGAATAATATTTAATCAGAACTTTATTATATCAGGAGAATAAATGGATTCATGATATAATATTCCAAAGGATAGTATATACACCATATAAGAGTGAATTGGTACATAACAACAATGAAGTCTCAATAGAAATGTAAAATGTGATGGAATCCCTTATAAAGAATGTATCATTAAATTAAGGATAAATCAATCTCAAAATTATGTGTGAAAAATATAAATACACCCAATATAAGTGGATATTAAGTGTAAAACAATAAAATTTCTTTCACACATATCCAAAGGATGACATATTCAATAACTACATGTTGAACCCAAAGAAATCAAAATTGGGTTAAAAAGTTCCCTTGGTAAAATTTGAAAGCCTAACGGCGTCACTTCAAAATTAAGAAAATTAGTTGATGAGAGATAAAAAATTATCTCATCACATGGAAATAAAATTTACATCATTAAGGATATATAAGAACATATCCCATCATAATATAATGTGTATTAAAAGACATAACAAAAGAAGTCTTTTAAAAAGAGGAGAGTGAATGGTTCCCTTACCGACTTGACTAACATTCGAAATGTACACCCCATTGAAGAAGGATTATACAATGAATATGTAAATACCCTTAAATGAAATTATATTACACAAGGATTATAATAATTTTAATTATATACAAAACTCAAAGGAAATGGGGGGAAATGTAGCATAAGTCTCACGGGAATAAAAGTGAGATGAAAAATCCCATACGGAAACTCGGCAGCCTAACGACGCCACATAAAACTTCCAAAAATGGATTGATGAGAGAAAATATGGTCTCTCATCATATTAACATAAAAATTACAGTATGAGTAATATAAAATAACATCCCAATCATAAGAATGATGAGCTTAAAAGGAATGTCATAAAAGAGTGTACTTAAAAAGAAAGAGAGGGGTTGGATCCCTTACCTCGGGTCCGAGTTGACTCGATCGTTCTTTAACCTCCTGAATAATAAACATGAGTTAATTTAAACTTTCTTAAGAACATTTTTCATGATAATTATTCCTTTTATATCACTTAATACTATGCTATGAACACTATGTATTATTTAAGTTAATAATGGTCGTTTTGTAGATCATTGCTACTTGAGTCAAAAATAAACTCTTTATAATTACAAGTTGTTCATTTGGTAAAATATATATTATATCCAGAATTATATTCATTATTTATATATCATATATATATTATATATCCATTATATACATGAATTTATAATATTACATTAAATTTAGAGGTAAGAAATGAAATGCAACGTTCATGGAGACGATAAGTCGTACGTACGCATGAACGCTACTTCAATTTCTATTTCTAATTTAATGGAATAAAAGAAAATGATACATAATAGTATTATAATTCTAGTATGGTATCATATATAATATCATTAAATCTATCCTCTATATGTACCACATATGGTATTAACGAATCAAATCACTTTGAGGGGGCGGTAGTCTGCACATCCTAAAATGAAGATATCGTGTTTAAAAATAATGGAAACCATAAAGGTATACCATAAATGAAAAATAAAGAAGATTATGTAAAAAATAAACATATTATATATCATATATAAATATAGTGATATCTTAATGGAAACCTTTGATGGTGTTAAAAGAATATTGACCAATCATCATTTCGTGAGGCAGAAATTCACCATCCACAGAAACAATATGTTCTTTAACCATTAGATGTAGGTGTGTGTAAGTGTATCTCTAATACTTCTTATAAAAACATCCTATTATATTTATGATAATGGAGTTGTTACAAATGAAATGAATAAAAAGAGTTTATGGGGTTGGAGAAGCAAAATAAAACCAAAGAACACAAGTGAAGACATTACCTTAAAATCAGGTATCTCTCTTTGATTTGAGCTCAAAGGCTTCCTTGAAAAGACTTTTGCCCAAAGTGACGCTTCTAGGAGTAATAGAGGGATTTTTAGAGACAAAATGAGCTGGGGTTGGCCGATCCAAAGGCTTTAGAGGTGCGGGTATGGTGGTAGAGGTGGGGACCTTTTATAAGAGGAGCGGAGGGGTAGTCTTGGAATGTTACAAAATGATACTTTATTTTCAAATGAGTTTCAGATTTTTATGGTCCCACATTGATGTATTTTCAAGGATATGGTGGCAAGGGTTCTAAATATACTCATCAAATAGGTCTTTGACATTTTTAAGTTAGATTTTTAACATTATCATTTCATTTTATTTAAATCCTTTATTAATGAGGTAATCGCTGCATCATCATGATGTCATAAATAATTTAATTTATTTAATGTCTAAAAATTATAAAACAAATATCATGATGTAGGAAATCTTTTTATCTTTCTAATGAAAATTTATAGTCAAAAATATGACTTGTATAACCCCATTTAAAAATTGTTTTAGTAAAACAACTCATGCTTGTGACATTTTTATTTTAACTTTAAATAAAACGTTATTTATGCCATTTTCCAACCAAAGAGGCTCCATGGGGTCCCCAAGTTGACCCATGGATTTTCTTTCTCGGACATGACACATCCAATGAGGGTAGGACATCTGTCTAGGTCACTTCATATTATTAAAACAATAGTTTTACATTAAATTACACTAATTACCTCTAATCGCGATTAAAAACATAAAAGTTATTATTCACCAAAAAATTATTTTAATCCCATTGAACCAAATTTTACATCTTAATGACAAACATGTATGTCATATTTTTGAAATTCAAATCACAGAAGTGGTAAAGTTTCATTTAAACGAAAAATTAATTTTTAAACTACCACTTAGTGGTTTCACTATTCATCAAAAATTGAAGTTTTTCAGAAAAATAACAAAAAATCACCCTAAGCTATATTTGATATTCCGAATTCAAAAATGATGTATATTTTACAAAATTCAAAACATATATGTTGCATTAATTAATTTAATAATTAATTCCCGCTGTCAAAACAAATAGCGTGTTTTTAAGAAACAATATCTATTAAAAGATTGACAATAGTTTATGTCCAATTTCAAAGTGAAATTAATTTCAATGACCACCATTAGATTAAATGGTAATAATATATTCTAAATAGACGTTAATATAAATTAAAAATATAATCTATCCATATAAATAAATCAGATTAATAAGAGGTTTTGAATTAAAATGCAACATTTTCATTAAAAATGATCTTTATCGGAAAAATAACAAAATATTACACAAATAAAATTTTGATGTCCAGATTGTTAAGAAGGATTTTATTTTTTCAAATTCAACATATAAAATTGTCAAAAGTATATTTAAAAAGTTTTCTCCATCAAAAGGCGGTTAATAGACCTTTTATTGAATATTAGAAGATTTATGCTACAAAATTGGATTCATTTTCTTTTTAAACCTCAAAAATTTATTGGATAAAATTAAAAAATATTTGACAAACATATATAATCATCTTGTAGTTAGTTCCGTTGATTACCTCCATTACAACGGCTAGACATTAACTACCTTTTAAAATAATATTATTTTATTATTAGAGTGAAACGTAAGATTTCAAAGAAACTCGTTGTTGTGTATTGGGTATTCCCTCGAGCATAGCATTATCATTAAAGTAATATAAATATTTTATTCAAAAATATGGATAAATATGAAAATGTCATCTTCTTAATTTACCTGGGGTGTTACAATATTAATCATTGAGTCGATCACAGTTGTGGTTTGGTCGAGGTAGTTTTAGGATGAGGTGGTTAGTGTGCACTAAGTCCCTATTATGATCATTTTTGATCTAGATACATGTTATACCTCTATGGTGTAAATATGTCTTCCTAATGTTTATGGTTATCTACTATTCTTTAAAAAATTTATTCATCCACGGATGGACAATCAGGAAGAGTGAACCATCAGATTCTTTAATACATGGTGTTCTCTAGTGTATTTAATTTTGGAGGTTTGTGTGTGAGATGGTTACCCATGGTAATGTTCACCAAAAATAATTGTTTCCCCTCAACCATCGGTAAAAATACTTTTGATTTATTTTATTTCCAACCGTTCAGTTCTCCAATATATTGGATTCTATTTAGAGAGTCAGTAATTTTTTTGCTGGAACAACTTCTGAACATGATAGCAATGGGTCAGGAGATTCATGAGAGGATGGATGTAGTATAGGATCATCTGAAATCTAATGCCGATCATAGGAGGATACCATTGGAGTTTTTCATTTTGGATCACATGTTTCTGAAGGAGACTCTCTTTCATGGGCATCCTAGATTTGGTGGGGGAGTACGATTTTTCACAAGTTTGTTGGGCCTTTCAAGGTGTTTGATCATTTTTAAGTGGTGAAGTATAAGGTACACCACCCCACACCCCAAATGATGAGTTTTATACCTGATTTTATTCTTATGTAATATATCCATCATTATATTCATGTTGACTCTCTCGTTATATATTGCGACGAGATTAAAATTTATGATGATGAGATCTCCAAGGAGTAGACTCTAGGTAACCAGAACCCCAAGGAGATGTCCCAGTGTAGACATGAAATCCCCCTAGATCATTTCATTTGAAAACATGGTGGTGTTTTAGAGAGTATATGAGAACATGAGTAATTTATACAAGATAAATATCATGTTCTATATTATGTTTAGAAATTTTCTAGTAATTATGTTCGTCTTGTAGTTGTTGATCGTTCCTATTTATGAGATAGTTTTATCTTTTTGGTTCTTTTGGATTTCCCCCTCGTGATTGGTATCTTCCCTAGTATAGTGTTTAGAAAATTATATTGGTTCACACGTGGTTCTACATTTCTCTTTTGAGGATGTTCTTGATCTTATTTGGTGGAAAGAGCTTTGATATGTATCTTGTAGGGTGGTTGTTCTGACCCCTACTAGTGTTTCCCCTCTATGATGGTTTTAGATTCTTAAGGTCTAGATTGCTTTCAAATCTATCTGTTGTAATTTCAAAAACATTTATATTCCATTCCATTGTGAAAATTTGGTGTTTGAGATGTTCTAGAAGGATAAGGTGACTTATTTCTAAAACATTTCCAAATTTATAGTTATGTGAACAATGTTTCTATTTTTTTAAATGTTGTTGTCGCTGTGATAGATGTGAACAGTGATTTCGGTGAGCCACCTTCAACTATTAGTGATTCATCTATTGGTGAGTCAACTTCAACTATCAATGATCCATATTTCAGTGTGTCATCATTATCTACTTTTTGGTCATTTTCATCTGTCGGTAAGTCATATTATGGTGAGTCATCTGTTAGTGAGTCATCTTCAACATTCTATGATTCATATATCATTGATTCATCTATCAGTGATTCATCATCAAATTTTGATGAATCATCTATTTTTTAGTCTTCTTCAACAGTAGGTGAGTCATCATTCGTTGAGTTATCATTATCTACCGGTTAGTCATCAGTCAATGAGTAATCATTTTGTGAGTCATCTCAAACTGTCGAGGTGACATTTTTCAGTTATTTATATGTTAGTGAGTGATCATTCAATGATCCATTTATCATTGAGTCATCTTTCAGTGAGTAATCTATGTAAGGGTGATACATTTCTTCCAGATCAACTAGTGAACATTATTTCCAACTTCCTATTGTTTCCCCGGTTTGATGTTATCATGGATATAAAAGGAATTAAAATATTATTTTTTTGGTATTTAACACTGATTAAAAAACCATAAATTTTTTCATTAAATCACTAAGGGTCCCAATTTTTGTACTATTTCAAACCAAATGGGTTATTTAAATCCATCCTTATTGGCTATTCAACCATTTTTTATTTTATGAGTCACAGATCTGACGCTTATAAGCTGGGGGCCTTATATTAATTTGTTTATTCAAATTTATATTGATACGAGGAACCCAAAACTATTATTTCCCATGGAGACATGTAATTTTTTAATATCCTTGGACCACATTTTCCCAGCCAGCATGCCCCAAGTTTGGTTAATGTAGGAAAAGATGATCTATCATCGATAGATAGTGTTGTATATCTCTATTATTCATGGTTTCTTAAATTTTTTACTCCTATAATAGTATCTTTGTTATTAAATTTGGTATTAATTTTTCTAAAGGACCTTAATTAGGTGTGAGTTGTTGTGGTTTTCTTGAAAAATCAGCAGGTGGATGTAATTTTTGTGGGAGAGGTCATCCTTAATTGTTGTGTGGGCTCATTCTCATGAAAAGAACATCAGAAAGATTTTATGGTAGGGGATTCATGGAATAACTATTCTTTTATGAGTATCCATATAGTTACCATGTTTTATCCATTGAATCAAAATGAAATTGACATAATAAACATTGAATAGGGGTAATGAATTGATATCGATCATATATTATTGCTTTATACCAATATAATAGTTTTCCAATTGATTTACAAAGATAACTTGATAGTTAGGATTTTATTTATTTTTCATTTCATTCTTGATGGAAATTGGTATGTAAAATAATGTTTTCTTTATTTTTAGATTAATTTGATAATGATATAGAGTCAGGTAAATGAATCAAATAATTTTTGTAATCTAATTATAATCAATTTGATTCAGGTATGCATGTTTAAATGAAAGTGTTTATTCATTATGTAATAATAAACTGGTTATGTGGAAAATAAAATTCTTTAAAGGGTTATTAGTTACCCTTATTATTTTACAGTCCAATCACTTTATTCTATGGAGTTGTGAGTGGTCATTGTGTGTGAAGGATGAATGCCCTATCTAGTGCTAAGAGCCCAGTTCCACTGTTGTTGTATCCTACTACTTGTGTTGTGCTGTGAGCATGGGATTTTTGACCATGGAGGGTGGTTGTGGTAAGTGGAGGCTAGGTGAACTAGTTTTGGAGGTATAATATAACACCTAGAGTGGAGATATGTGTCGTTTTATTCATAAATGTGTCGAAGAGGACACCATGAATGATGGAACATGTTTAAGTAGGTATTACCATTAATATGAATGTGGACGGTGTTGAATATGTTGTTTTTAATGTACATTACATTAACCACTCCATGAGGAAGATATTTTTTCTTAATATCATTCCAAAAGTGGAGAAGTTGTGATGGGAATGCCACCGGATTTCTGTGTTTAGGATAATGATAATGGATGGGTGTACGATCTTAATATACGTGGAAATGACTTGATGGGTAGTTCACCTACTCACCGTGTTGATCCCCTTTTGTTGGGAAGCATGTAATTATTTTATATAATTATTGTAATTATGGAAATGTTATAATTATATTAATAAATAATTAAATAATTGTTGTAACCCATTGGGTTAGAGATTGATGGGATGAAATACTGAGGTTACATTTGAAAGAACCTTTGGACCTTGTTTGTTATGCATGGTGTTCGTGGAAATTTATTGGGATGTTAATGATATGTAATGAGGACGTGATAATGGTTAATTGAGGGATAAAGGATTAATTAGCTTAAGGAGAATCAATTTTTATGGGTAAATATGATTTATTAGTGATTTTTAAATCAATGTGTGCTTATTAGATATATAGTCTGAGCCTATGCACTTGTGAGACCAAGCGATGTTAGTTTTAGAGGAGTCTATAACTAGGATATGTCGATTGTGTGGTTGTGATGTTTATTACACAATGTAATTTTTTTTTGTTTTTATATTCTACCCCACCATCAAGTTTATGGAGACTGAATACCTAGGGATTCTGAGCCTTGGGGTTGTTTTCCCTAACATTCTAGTAGGAGGATGGATGGCTGAATACACACATTGGCCCTACTCTATTATCATTATTGTAACTTGATCTGGTATGAACGTCAGTTAGTTTTCCACATATATGTGTGTAGAGGGATGTAATTTTATGTTGTTACATATAGACATATATTTTGTATAAAAATTTATGTGCACTATTATATGTGTAATGTGTATATGTTGTGATGATTTGGGGATCCTTACATGGTCTAGGGGTTGTACTGGCTTGAGGTATAATATCTGACAATTGATACACCCCATGAAATATGTGGTGGTTCATAAACACTACCTGATTAAAATGGTTATGTGGACATAGTGGTTCTATTCAATGAGCTTCATGTTATGGTGTTATGCATAGGTATCTGTAGGAATTCCTTTTTTGAGAGTGATTTTTAGGACATGATTTATTGGGAAAGAAACTATGGGGAAGTGGTAGTAAAATTCCCTAGATATTAATTATTATATTATATACTCTTTTATGTGATACTTGGTTAGAGTATCCATTGTGAGATTGGGATGTTAGTATACCTGTTTAGGTGTTTGGTTAGTATAACTTGTTATTACCTATGCTTTAGAATGATTTCGTTACATTTACATGAGACTCTCTGGGGAAGATAATACATATTATACTGGTAAACTCACCCTTTATATATGTATATAAACTCTTTTTCGGGTCACTTTGTGCAGGTTGTAGATCATTTTGGTTACTAGTATATTTAGGTTGTAGGAGTTGTTCGGGCTTCATGGTCTCTATTGTTTTACATTCTTTTTGTACTTACTATTTTCCATTTTAGTTATGTAGTTCCTTCATGACATTACATATGTATCCTTGTAATTTATTTAATATTGTACCCTGAGTAGGGGTTGTTTGGTGTCTTTCTTGTATTTCTATTTTTCATGTGTTATCTTAGAGGATCATGACTCCCATTATTTTTTTTATTATACCCTTGGCGCTAGTAGCTGACCCAGTACATACTGGATGCAGGACTCTAGGGTCGCTATCTCCCTTATAACATTTTTTTCCTATTAGCAATATATTATGTAGGTAGGGGGTCAGGAAAATAAATATTTAAACCAAAAAGGAGTTTTCAATGATATCACATTCAAAAAAAAATAAAACTTCTCAAAAAAATACCAAAAATTTACCCGTTGCAATTTTCGATGTTACGAATTAAAATATATAGTTTATTTTGATAGGATAAATTTATTATATCTTCAAATTTTATTTTTAAAATATTTCACCATTAAAAGGTGGTCAAACTCGATCTTACATTTAACATATGGATAATTTTTGTTGTTTTTATCATAATCTTATCACTTTGTATAACTAATGATACAACAAACAGAAATTTATTCTAAATGGAAAATATTATAATAACTTCTGGTGTTACATTATCCCCCCCTAAATTAAATATTTTCTTTAAAATTTAAACATAGTTTTAGTATTATATGGTTTTTATATTATAAAATAAATAGTTCTTTAGAAAAAAAACATCGTAGAAAAGGTTAATAACACATCTTCTTAATAACAGGGAAAACGAAAGGAAAATGGTATCAAAAAACTAGCATTCAAACTAGGATAACATTATCAGAAGTTGAAATCATGGACATGTATGAGAAATATAACCATCATGTTTTAAAGGAGAGTGATATATAACATGGCCATAATAAAGTATACTATAACAAAACCTTAAATATGTGAGGGGTGAACATGGAAATTAATTTCTCCATATAAAAATTAATCACAAATCATTTCTCATTCCAAATATTTTTCTATCATTGAATATTTATATTACTATATAGATAATCACATGATAAAATAAAATTACATAGAAAATTCACATATAATAAGAATAATAGCATCCTTTGGTTGTGATTATTTTTATTTTCACATTATATTATATAACATGGAATAGATATTTAAGATTAATTCTTTCTATTCCAAACAATATTTTAATGATGTAGAAGATCCATAAGTTTTTTATCTAGTATTTATATTATTAAATAAACCAAATTGGTGAAAACAAGTTATCTAGTATGATGAATCATAATTTAACATCAATAAATAATTTCCAAGGTTCACATTAATCAATTTCCAAAATAATACTCAACCAAAATAATTCTTTCCAAATTTACACTATAATATTGCCACAAAATTTCTAAAATGAATATTAAAATTAGTTTCTCCAAAATATATAATATCTCTATTGGTGTCAAAGAACAATTATTTTAATACCTTTATCACCTAGAATACTTTGAAGAAAACATTCATTCATTTATATAATTAATTTAGAAGAATAGTAGTATAATACTTATATATATCACATTTCTTATAACAAGAGCACCACTGATGAAATAATAATTCAATCCAAATACAATAGACGTTTATTCATAGAACATCATTCTTAAAGCATTAACTAGGATTAATCATATTATTACTCAATTCCTCATGACATTCATTTGATATTTGTAGTCTATTCTACATTAGTGTAATACAAATTACTTTTATAACCTTTCTAATTATTACCATCATCCAAACCCCAAGTGTAATATTTTTTGGAACACTAATCATAGTGATATAGTCATTAATAATCATTTATATTATTTCATATCATGAAATATTCTTCTAATTCTTTGAGTGCGTAAATTTTACGATGATTTAATTTTTCATTAACATATTTATTTGATGTCACCTTATTCATAGGGTTATAATAAATGTTAGTCATATGGGTTATGTTCCCAAATATATGATTCCTTAATCTAGTTTCAACGATGATGAAAATATTTATTTGATACCAACTATAACACCCCAACCCTAGAAAACTATCATTTATGCATTAATTATTTACATAGTCATCATTACATTGAATCAAATTCTAATGGTAAAATTAATTTAGTAGTTTTAAAATATATAGATGTGATAAAGGATACCCATTATATATTGTGAAAGAGAAATAAAGAACAACACATGTAAAATGTCAACATCATTCATAATAATAAAAAGGATTCCTATTCATAACCATGTATAAGGGAAAATTATATGGGTCATATTAACTAATTAGTAATGGCTTGAAAATTGTATGAAATAATGAATCAATGTGAATAAATCAACATGGCATGGTAGATAACTAATAAAACATTCCATTCAAATAAATAGACACATATTAATAAATATTTCAATGAATATAACTAAAATAATTTCAATTCAATAAATAAGCTATGAATGAAACGTTACCATGAATACTATATGTAATTGAATAATAAGATGAAGAAATTAACTAAATACATATTGAATGAATGTTCAATGATTTATATCTAAGATGCATCATTTTTTATTTATAAAATGAATCTAATACATTCAGGGCCACCATCCTCGAATCTAATACATTCAATACTCCATTCCAAGAGTATAATATTATCAAGGCATCATTATGGGAAATTAATAAATGGATAATACATTAGCCAAAAGCCAATCTAGTTTTTACCTTGAAGCCTACCAATTTTTAAAGGTGTTATAGAGGGCCCCGACCCCCACATACAAAATACAATGCATTCTTCTTAAAAAAATTAATATGTTTAATTGATTAAAAATTTTCTTTATCAGTAACTATATATATTGAATCAGTAATACACATTTAGAATTAATTCTATAGTTTAAGTTCTGTAAAAAAATGGATGTTGATGTTGATGAGTATAAAATATATTTAATATCATTAATACCTTCTGGATTAATATATTCATCAAACATTCCAAAGAGTGTTGTACAACATTGAAATATATAAATCTTAATTACCATGATGTATAAATAATAAATGAAACTAATAATTTAATGATAAAAATATTATAAATGAAATAACATGTTATTGGTAAGCATATACACAATATAAAATCTAATCGGGGAATAACAATCGATATGTTTTAATGGAAGATAAATTGAGATGAAATACCTTACCACATTATAATCATTTATTTAAAGGATAGAACAATTATAAATGAAAACAATATATTTTAGATGAAAATTTAAGAATATTAATGTATCCTTCATAACATTATAGCATCCTGACAATGGGAAATTATTTTTATTCTATATAAGCTAAAATGAATCTATTTACTGATGATAGAATTTCTTAATGTACCTTTTAAAAAAATGAAAAATGATTTAATTTTTTGTAAAAATTAAAAATGGTTACAATTGAATTTAATAAATCATTGGATAATAGTAAAAAATGAACCGTTTTTTTAAATAAAAGCATGCAATGGAATTATTCCCTAGTGGAGACTTAAACACAAACAATCCCAAATAACGTTGAGTTGTGAAATATGTATCTAAAATATAATAATCAGTGGGATCATATTACCATTAAAGAAAAAAAAATTGTATTTACATTAATATAATATTATATTAATAACAATACTCATAAAAATCATTCATGGGTGGTATATTCACCACACATGAGAAATGGTATTGTATAATTCATGTGTCACATAGAAATATAACTGAGACAAAGATCCCTTATGTAGTGTTTCCATTTAGGTAATCATTCATTAACCTTCATTATAATGGATTTTAGATAATTAATAAATTATTATATAACCATATTAATATTCATAAAATCTTATATTATTTTCTCACCCATTTGTTAATATTATTTCATCATTTTTAATATTTTTCGATTTAATTTCTTAGTTTCTCGATAATGTTTTTACATATTATTTGTTGTTTCAATTATATATATGATGATTTCATCATATCTAGAATGTAAAACATGAATAAAATATCATATATATATATATGTTTATTTATTTATAATAATCCAAAATATTTTCATATAATAAATTAAATAACACATTCAATGTGACAGTAGGACATACATACACATGACCGCAACATTATTTTATTTACTGTACTAAAAAATGAAAATAAAATAAAAAATATTAATATTATAATTAAATTATCATATATATTATAATAATATCACATATTTTTATTAAAATCATCATTAAAATGATCAATGAATAGTGTGAACGAATCACATCACGTTAAGGTGGTGGTATCCAAAATTTCCATAATCGATGTAATCATAGTTACCCTAAATGTTAAGAATGAATATCTCTGTTATTTAATAATTAAATATGTATAATGACAACATAAATATAATATATATCATAAAAACATAATTTCTATCATAATGAACAATCATAAGGGTTGTATTTGAAAAATTAATGAAAACTTGCTCAGAATGTGGTAGATCGCTATACAGGAATGGTATATGTAACGCCCTGACCCTTGTTACCAAGTGTGGGTGTATTATTACATAAAATTGGCATGATCACAATAGATCATGTCTTTAAGGTCTGATTAATTTAGTATCCTTTTATGTACTAGATACATACATAAATTTTACTTTACATCATGAAATAAATTAAAACATCATTGTTCCCCCTTTGTACACACTCAAATCCATTGGCATATCCTTGAAAGATATACATAATATACATCTTCACATCCTGGGAAAAGAAAAAAATAGGAAATGGGTGACCTTAGATACTCAATATGGAAAACAATATTATAGGAACTATTATAAATAATCATATGTATTTAAGGCAATGTTTAAGACAAAAACACAAGCCTTTTAAACATAAAATTATGCATAATTTAGAAAAGATAAATCGAATAGTTCCTTTTACTTGTTAACATGTATATTCTACTAGTTTAATAATCACATGAAATATCAATAATCAATTTCATAATGATGGAATTCACAATGTCGGACATCATAACCACATAGTCAAGGCCTCGGGCCAAGTCTATAAATAAATTTTTTTCAATTCCTTGTTCCATGACACTAGTTTGTCTCATGAGACATAAATATTCATTGAAGTGATATAGTGGGATCCACCCGTCACTGACTAAGTCCAATTAATTCCTCAAATGAAATGGGTGAAACATAATGTATACATTCGTATTAAAACTAGCATATGAATTGTCAATATTCTAACCACAAACCATAAATGGCATAAAAATAACACATCCACAGTCAAACATAAATCATTCAATATAATATTTAATATTTTATTATAATAAATCAACCTCAACAAAAAATAAAATATAATTAAGGTTATGACATAGATGAAAATATTCAGTAAAACTATTTGATAGAAATATTCCTTTATTTTTGAAAACATTCAAAAAACCGAACTATTTATCAAAGAAGTCATTTAAATTATATCTTTGAATCAATGTTTACCATAAAAATTTGAAACTTATGAAATAAATTTTAAATTCAATACATTAATGTTCGATATATATATACTTAAAACCATTTTTCAAATATGGACATTAATGAGAAGGATATAGAAGAATAAATCTTTAAAACATTTAAAATGATATTTTAGTTATAGAGTTTCTCACCAAATGAGAGACGCTTGAATATAAGTAATTGAAGAATAAAATTAATTAAAATATATTAATATCTTGGGAATATAGTTATTCATGATATAATATGTCAAAGGAGAATATATAACCCATATAATAGTGAATTGGTGTATAATGAAAAAGTTGTCTCAATAGAATATAAATTGAGATGAAATTTCATATAAAGATTATATCCTTAAATTAAGAATAAATCAATGAAATACTTATGTGTGAAAAATATAAATACTCTCAATATAACAGGATATTCAGTGTAAATCAATTATTGTACATTCACACATATTCTGGAAAAAACAATATCAATGACTTGGATGTTTAACTCAATGAATGGAAATTTAGTTAAGATTACCCTTTATAAAATCAAATCAATAGGATGAGAATTTATCAATGGAGTGATTATGTGAATCAAAATTAAATCCACACAATGGGGAGTGAAAATTACTATATAAATAATAAATAATGATTTCACACATAATCAAGGAATAAAATTATCAATGACGTGTGTATAAATCCCAATGAGGGTAAATTGAATTTTGAAAATATGTTATTGATTTGTGAACATACGAAACATACACCCCATGGAAGAAAGATCATATAATGAAGATGTAAATACCCATATAATAATTTATATTACACCAAGAATACAATCATGGCCAGTACATACTCAACTCAAAATGAACTAGAGACTAATATAGCATGAATCTCACGGGAATAAAAAGTGAGATGCAAACCCCTTTACCTTGTAAATTTCCATAGTATAGTGTAGCTTAACCACCTGTATAATGGTGAAATAATTGTTATTTTGTTATAAAATAAAAATAATTTTAATATTATTTCATATATGATCTTCTAATATTTCATAGTTAATGATATTTCAGTACTATAATTTTCTGGGTGTTAACTAATTCATTTTCCTTTATAAGTTTTGTTATGTAAGTCATGTTTTTTATATATAGGATATATTGAATTAATATCCAGAATGAAATTATGTTTGTAAAAAAAATTATGTAATGAAATGAAAATGTTTCATGAATGGTTATGATGGGAAATGAATCTTATCATGTTTGTTGAGAAGATGATCCATAAGTACGCTCGAGCGACAATAATGTTCAAGTAATGGAAAAATAATATTTAAATTCATGGTATATAATATATAAAATATCATTAACATGTTTTATTTATTATTAAAAACAATTTTACTCATTATTATATCCATAAAAATAATTAAGTGTTGAAGAACATACTTCAACAAGACATGGAGACGATAAACTGTACGTATGCACATATAGTGAATTTTTCATTTATAGGATGGATAGAATAATTAATATGTTTGAATCATATATATAATAACATAATAGTATGTATAAGGTTCTGGAGTTATTATTTTGTTATTTAAACCAAAATGAAAGTGGAAATGGAAAAAAAAACTTTGAAATAGGTCGGTAAATTATTACCTCTTCTTCGAGTGCTCTCTTTTGATTTGATCAAACGGGCTCCCTAGGTTGGCATTATAATAAAATTAATGCTTTTATGTTGATGTGAGGAAAATTGGGAGGATATTTTATCATGGGATTGTCATTCCAAATGGCATTGGAGATGTGGAATTAAGAAAAGGTGAAGGACCCTTCTATATGAGAAGTGAGGGTCACTTTAAGAAAAGCTTGAAATATTATTTTATTATATAATAATTTGAAATTTATAATTGATACAAATGTATTTATTTATAGGATAAGGAGATTATAGGTCTAAATACCTTCAACAAGTAGTTTTTAGACAAATTTAGGTCACCATAGTAACCTTATCCTTTAGATTTAACTCTTAGTCAATTAGTTTAACTTTTACCATGTCTTCTTGTATTTTACACTATATATTTAATAAACATAATATAAACTACCAAAAGAACCTCAAGTATTTATCTAATATTATATAAATCATAATATACTTCCTTTGTCTAATATATAGATTTTGAGGAATTTATATCAAACAATTATATTATAATTGTTTTGAAAACTCATTTATGTCAATTTTGACACTATTCAGTATTTGGTTTTTGTGAAAGTTATAATGACATGATTAATTAAAAATAATAATATTATCAACCCTAACATGTCATATTAGTCTGAAATTTTTTTTAATTCATCAAATGTATCAATTTACATTTATTTCTATATTTATGATATAAATTATTTTACCCTTTCATTAATAAAGTAATTACTACATCATCAATGTGTCAAAAATTAATTAATTTATTTTAAGTTTAGAAAATATAAAAGAAATACCATTATGTATAAAATAATTTTAGTTTTGTAAATAATATTTTAGGATAATTTATCTTATGTATAAACCTATATTAAAAATGTTTTAGTTATTAAAATTTGAATTTAACATTTTTAACTCTTATTTAAATAAAATAAGAATAATTGTCCTAATCAAGTCAATGTGAAACAAATAAAATATAGTTTTATTCCTAAGGTTTATTTTTGTTTAAAAACATTAATCCAATATAATTAGGCCTTGTTTTAGGGTAATTATAATATAATTTTTACCTTTAATTGACCTATTTTCTTTTAACCATGGTAAATAAGAATCCAATGTTACTATTTATAAAAAACTATTTTCATCTTATTGAACCACATTTAACACACAATTGTCAACCATTTCTCTTGGATATTTGAAATTCAATTCAAATAAGTGAAAAACATATATTTTATGTAAATTTGCTAACGTTCCTCTAAGGTGGGTACAATAACGTTAAAAATTTTCAATAAAATATTACACTTCTAATATTTTTAAAGAACAAATCCAAAGAATTAAATTGAACTAATATAAGTATTATATATCTTTACCGAATTAAAAAATTATATAAAATAATTAATAATTAGTTAAATAATGTCTGTTTTTAAACAATAACGTAGTGTTATTCATAAATAAATGAATATTTTCTGAATAATACCAAATATTCATCCAAAGATAGTTCTGATTTTCCGAATCCAAAAAAGATGCCTATTTTCAAAAATTAAATACATAAAAGGTGCATTAATTAAATTAAAATAATTTTTTTTATAAACCAGAAAGTGGGTTTTTGAGAAGTGAAAACTATCAAAAGATTGATTTGTGTTTTTGTCCAATTTATATGTGTAATTACTTCCAATGAGTAACATTTGATTAAATTATTAAAATATTTTCTAATTATAATTCAAACCCATACAAATATATAATTTAAAACTATAAATTATTTTTATTAATAATGTAGTTTTCAATTAAAATTTATTATCATTCAGGATTCATAAAAATATGAAAGTTAACAAAAAAACACCAAAAATTTATCCAGACTAAATTTTTATGTCCCACTTCTAAAGAAAAATTTATTTTCATTAAAATGAATATATAAATTTGTCAAATTTTAGATTACAAAGGGTTTTTCATTAAAAGGAAGAAAACTTGTTTTTTTAAATAATTCTTTTATTTGAAAATTATAATTTATCCTTATATTTGGACTAAGAATCAAAAAAGATAAATGTTAAAATTATATGGGATATATATATATATAATTCCAAATGGGGTAATTGTTATTCATAACTGCTTTTTAAATGGATATTTTGATATGTAGTGGTACACTTGAACTCGGTGTTGAGTAATCGTACGCTATTGTACTATTCAATGAGAAATGTATCGTGGAAGCTTGGGGTGTTTCATTTTTCCCTCTTTCAATAAATTGCGTCCTAAAAAATTGGAATTTTTCTTCAGAAATTCAAGGTAAATAAATTTGGAAATACTTTTTTGGAAAACACACATCAGAAATGTGTTTAATAAATTTTAGTTTTAAAACGAGGGAAAAGAAAATTAAAAATTCAACACCATATTAGGATTTTGAATAGGATCTCATTGGTGGAAATTATAATTGGATAAAAAATGTAAATATTTATTAGGAGTGATTGATGTAATATACAACAAAATAATTGAATATAAAATTTAGGGTCTCAAAAACATAAATCTATGATAGATAACATAAGGTATTAGGATAACACAATTTTAGTTTTAAGATAATTTCCCTAAATTCTATGAATTAATTTTTTAATAGAAAAAATATACTTTATAATTGGAGTTCCATCCATTAACTAATTTCTACCCAAAACTCATTCTTCAATCAAAATGATGAGTATTCAAGATGACTTGGTCACACCCGAAGCGCTAGAATCAACATATATAAAATAAAATTATACAAAAAGGATGAACTATATATTTTCCATGTCTTTAGAGATTAATCCAAACCCAAATGGTTAGTACAAGATCATATGGTCCCCAAAAAGGACAATCCATTAGGGAAAGAAATAATAATCATAATTTATAAAATTAATCCAACAATACCCAAATTTCATTATATACCATTCAAAAAAATGTTCATAAAAACTATCAATATAATCCAAACTAAAATTGAAACCCAAAACTTAGATGAATTTGATTACAATGTTTTCCACTTTAAATTGTATCTCTAAATAACATCGAATACTCTTAATATCCCATATATAAAAGTAATTAACCCAATCACATATTATCTATTACAGGTTAATAATTTCAATAAATAATCGAAATCGATATAAGTCAAAAATAAAAACATCGATAAAAATCCACCATTACATCTCAAATTAAATCACATCGTATTTTATTTTCCTTAGGCATATAGTGTTACCAACAGAGCGAATGTCTTCCAAAATAACATTCATCACTTAATCACCAAATAATTTTCCAATACTATGGATATATATTTGATAAATAAAAGATCCCAAATCAATATATTATTGATCAATAAAATCATTTAACTAAAAGGAATTAGTCACAAAAACGAGGGACTTCACGTAGTCCAGCAATAAGTGATAAATCCCAGTTGCACATTGGTTGTGGGTTCGATTCCTGCAGCTTTGTCTGATGTGATGGGCTGTTACATGGTATGTATGTTGTCCTCTAAAAAAATACATTTTATAATATTAACAATATGAGATAAATTCCTCCAAATAACTATAACATAAATTTACTACAAATGTCATCTCATACCACATATTTTCATCCCAAAATTAAATAACTTATAATTAACTAAAACTCAATGATCATATAAACCCAAAGGGTTATTTATAACTATATCAGCAATGTAAAAGATAATTATTCCACAAATAGCATTTTCACATAACAATCATTCAGGTTAAAAATATAATAGAAAAGTCATCCAATGTAATACCATCAACAAAGAGCACTAATACCTTTAAACCATTCACTATCCATTTATTTCCATAGAGGTTCTTCCATGAAAAAAATGTTATCCTACAGAATATGTAATTCACTTAGGTATATCCTAGGTCCCCAAAATTTGTAACAAATTGTGGGGAAATGATTATTAGGATCATTTTTATTTTTTCCCTATTACTATTTATTTTTCCTCGGCAATTCATTAGTTTATGTCATTTATTATCACACATAATTCCTTTCTCAGTTCCATTAAGGCCCTTTCTTGGGCATCTCATTCCAAATTAATTGCATGATGGAAATTGAGATTTCTTTTCTCCATGATATACACTGCAGGAGCTGTTATCATTCACCGCATTTTTCTTATTTTTTGAGTGTGGGATGTGGTTAATATATATGCTAATGATCATATTTTTGGAAAAATAATTTTTCATGAAGACCATATCCTTTTCGCCTATCAACATTCCATTATGTTTCTTATTTATACCCCCATTCCGACCTTGTACATCATGTTAATTTTTTTTTATGAATTCTTTGGAATCCATCCTTTGACTAAAACTAGAAATCACTATGTGAGTAACAATATTCATAAAATAATTTAGAGAATATCATGATGCCTTAATTGAAATCTAAAACACCATAGGATTAACCAACGTTATTTTTTCTCATCTTATATTAAAATAATTGTAATTAGTTTATAATGAAAATGTGAATTATCCTAAGCATATCCACTAGGAGTTTCGTAACCAAGAATGTATCAAGGCCCATTATCATGCACCAGTTACCGTTCGAGTCTATCTCAATGTGGTTTTTTTGGGTTTTACCTCTAGGTATATCTATGAAAGATCCGCCTCTGCCAGCTCGTACCAAAAATTTATTTATTACAGGGAAAACCCACACAATTTTTACATTACCAATTTTTTTATGTTCTTTTATACAAATCCCCAAAGTAAATATTAGTGTAATGTTCTATAATCAGTTTTTTTATAAATATTGTTTCCAAGGTTTGTACTAAACTTTGTATGATACAAACTATAATGCCTCATCCCTAGTTACCCAGATTTAGTGCATTATTAAGTGACATTGGTATTGTCTCAAGAGATAAATTGTCCAAGGACATATTAGTTTAGTAGACTTGGAATTACTAGATACATACATATATTTTACATTATATCATGACATAAATAAAAAAACATTGTGGCCCCTTGGAAAATAGTCATATACATTGTCCAATCAATACAGTTTAAACATAATATATATCATCTCATCCTGGGAAAAAGAAAACATTATAAATGGGTGAGCATTGAAGCTTGGTAGGGATAACAATATAGAGGGAACTATCATAAATAATCATAAACATTTAAGGCAATGTATAATAATAAAATACAAGACTTTTAAAATTAAAATTTTGCAATATAATAAAAAGATAAATCGAATAATGCAATTTACTTATTCACAATGATATTATACTCATTGAACAATAACAGAAAATATCAATAGTCAATTTCATAATGATGGAATGCATAATGCTGGACATCATAACCACATAGTTAAGGCCTCATGCCAAGACTAGAAATAAAATATTGAAATGGATTTGTTCCAAGAAACTTGTTTTCCTTCTGAGACCTACTGATGCATTGAGGAACTATAATGGTCTCCACCCTTCACTTACTATGTCTAATTCATTCTTCATATAAAATGGGTGAAACATAATGTAAACATTCTTATTAAAACTAGCATACAAAAAGTTAACAATTTAACATCAAACCATGAATTCCATAAAAATAGCATATCCACAGTCAAACATAACTCATTCAATACAATATGGAAGATTTTATTATAATAAATCAACCTCAATACGGAATAAATTATAATAAATTACATTGACTTAGATGAAAATAGTCAGTAAAACTATTTGAGAGAAATATTTCCATTTTCTTGGAACAATTAAAAGTGGCACTATTTATCAATGAAGTCATTTAAAAGTGATTTTTGAATTAAAGAGTCCCATATGACATTGAAACATTTTAAATGAATATTTAATTCAATACATTCATGCCCACTTAAAAAAATACATAAAACCAATTTTAAAATGTAGAAACTAATGATAAGGATTTAGAAGAATTAATCCTTAAATCTTTTAAAATGATATTTTAGTAAAAGAGTTCATCACCAAATGAGAGATGCATTAATATAATTAATTCAGGAATAAAATTAATCAAATCATCATAATATCATTTGAATAATGTTATTCATGATATAATATGTCATACAACAGTATATTCCCCATATAAATGTGAATTGGTGCATAACCACAAAGATGATTCAATGGAGTGTAAATTGAGACAAAATTACTTAAAATGATTGTATCCATATATTAATGTTAAATAAATGAAATAATTATGTGTGAAAAATATAAATACAATCCATTTAATTGTATTATTATTTTAAATAAATTATAAGACAATAATACATATTCTTGTTAGAGCAATACCAATGACTTCGATGTTTAACTAAATGAATGGAAATTTAGTTAAGATTACCCTTAATAAGTTCATACTAATAGCACGAGAATTTATCAATGGAGTGATTATGTGTATCAAAAGAATATCCACAGAAAGGGTAGTGTAAATTACTTCATAAATAGTATTTAGTGATTGCACACATAATCTGGGAGTAAAATTATCAATGAAGTATGCATAAATCACTGTGAGTGGAAATTGAAATTTGAAATTCCCTTATCCATTAGGTAACTAACGAAACATACACCCCATGAAAGAAGGATCATAATATGAAGATTTAGATACTGATAAATTAATGTTTATTAAACCATGAATACAATTATTGGTTGTATAAACATCACTCAAATGTAAAAAGTGACAAATGTAACATGAACCATCGAGGAATAAAAAGTGAGATGGAATCCCCCTTACCTTGTACATTTTATCTGTATAGGGTAGGTTAACCTCCAGTATAATGGTGAAATAGTTTTTATTAAATTATACAAGAACAAAATACATAAATATTATTTCATATATGATCTTGTAATATAGTTTTGTTAATGATATTTCAGTAGTATCATTATTCTGGGTGTTAACTAGTAAGTTTTCCTTTATATGTTTTGTTACGTAAGTCTTGTATGTTATGTATAGGATATATTTTATTCATATCCAGTATGATATTGTGTTCATAAAAATTATTTTTAAATCATAAAAGGAAAATTATTCTCTAATTTTTATTATGGGGAATGAATCGTATCGCCTTTGTGGAGACTATAATCTGTACGTACGCACGAGTGATAATATCATTCAATTGATGGTAAAATCATATTTATTTGGATGGTATACCATATATACAGAATAATTATCATGTTTTATTTAATTTTTAAATAAAATTTACACATTATTATACCCATCAAAATAATGTAGTGTTGAATAACAAACTTCAGCACGACGTGGAGACGGCAAGTTGTACGTACAAAAATATGGTGTCTTTTTCATTCAAAGGTTGGATAGAATAAGGAATATGGTTGTAACATATTTATAATAATATCTAAATATTTATAATTTATTTGGTTTATTATTTTAGAATGGAAATAAAAAATAAATAGGAAGTGGAAGAAGAAAAAAACATTGAAATAGGTGGTGAAATTATTATCTCTTCTTCGGGTGCACAATTTTGATTTGATGAAATGTGATCCTTAGGTTGGATTGATGATAAATGGAAGGCCTCTAGGTTAAATTGAGTGTTTTTTGGGTGAATATTTGAGTTCTTTTTGGATGACCCAAAAGGAATTGGATGTGTGAAATTAAGAGAAGGGGAAGTACCGTTTTATAAGATGGATGAGCGTCACTTTATGAAATGTTTGAAATATTATGTTATTATATAATAATTTTCGATTTATAATGGATCAAAATAAATTTAATTCGAATATAATGTGGTTATAAGTTGGAATACCTTTAACTAGTAGGTTTTGGACATGTTTATGTCACTATATTCACCTTATCATTTATATTTTACTCCTAGTTAATTGAATTATCTTTTACCTTGTCTTCTTATTTTCTAACAGTATATGGTTAATAAACATACTATAAACTTTCACGAGAACCTCTAGTTGTTCGTTACTGATATATATATATATATATATATATCATTATATAAGTCATTTTGGAGATTAATATATCTTTATGAATATTATATCATTTAATAATTGAATCTATGTTTTAAAAGCTCATTTTTGAGACTTTTGACACTATTTAGTATTTGGTTTTTGTGAGAGTCATAACATAATTATTAAATCAAAAAAAAATTAATTTAATCAACCTTAACATGTCATATTAATCTATATAATCAGGTTAATGAATCAAAAGAAACAATTTATGTTTATTTTTATAATTATAATAAGTAATATTTTTCTTATTTATAAATAATGAAATTACTACATCATCATTATATCATAAATAAATTCAATTTTATAATATATAAAAATTATAAATAAAGTACCATGATGTATATAATTTTTTTAGCTTTATTGTGAATTTTTATAATCAAATTTCTCTTACGTATAACCCTATATAAATAATATTTAGATAGAAACATTTGAATTTATCATTTTTAACTATTTATTAAATTACATAATAATAAATATCCTAATCTAATCTATATGGACCAAAGTGGATAATATATTATTCATAAAGTTTATTTTTTTATAAAAAACATATCTAATAGAATTAGGTCATGTCTTAGGGTAATTTTAATTTCCTTTTTACCTTTAATTACCCTATGTACTTTTAACCGTTGTAAAGAAAAGTCAAAAGTTATTATTCTAAAAAAATATTTTAATATTATTTAACCAAATTTTACATGATAATGCCAACCGTGTCTCTTGTATTTTTTATATTAAAGTCACAAAATATGTAAAATTATATTTTATGCAAATTTTCTAACATGCCTCGAAGGTGGGTAAAAACGTTAAAAAAATTCTGTAAAAGTTTATACATCTAATTTTATTATAAAATGACTCAGTTGAATTAAATTGAAATAATATAGTTATTATGTATATATTTTTACCTAAAATTAATATAAATAAAATAAACAATTATTTAAATATAATTACAGATTTTATAAAATAAAAAATTGTTATTCATAAAAAATTGAATGTCTTAAAAAATATATAAAAAATTCACCCTAAGCTAATTCTGATGTCCCAAATAAAAAAATGGTTTTTATTTTCCTAAATTCAATGAATAGTTGGTTTATTAATTAATTTAAAATTACTTCCCGTTGTGAAAACCCAAAAGTGGGTTTTTGAGAAGTAAAAACTATCAAAATATGGATATGTGTTTATGTTCAATTTAAAATTGAAATTTCATCCACTATCCCAAATTTGATTAAATGATAAAATTGAAATCTAATTATACTTCAAAACCATGCAAATTTATATTTTAACTGTATAAATTATTTTAAATTAAAAAGATGTTTTCAATTAGAATTTAGTATCTTTCAATATTCATCAAAATATGTAAGTAATAAGAAAAAATCCAAAATTTAATCTAGACTAAATTTAAATGTTCCTATAATAAATAAGAAATTAATTTCATCGCATTGAAAATATAAAATTGACAAATATTGGATTATAATGGTTTCACCGTCAAAAGATGGAAAACGTCAGTTTTTTTGAAAAATACATCTTTTATTTTAAAAATTGAATAGGTCTATATATTATGTTTAACAAATATAAAATATTAATGTTTAAATTATTGTGGGATATAAATTTATATATAAATCAAAATTTCATTATTACTATTCATAACTTCTTTTTTAAATGGCTAGTTATATAGGACGTGGTGCTATTGAACATGGTGTAGCGTACATCACGTGCTATTGTATTATTTAAAGAAAAGAGTGTCGCGGAAGCTTTGGGTGGTACAATAAATTCATTACCCATTTGATGGAAGTGTGTGTATGTTTATATCGAAACATTGACCTAAAAATAGATAATAATATTTAGTATTCTATTTTAATTATATGAACATTTAATTATATGAAATTAATGAATGGGTAAATAAATAAAATTAATGTGATCACTAAAAAACATTACCAGTTTTTGGATAACGTATTCTAGTTTATATCACATGAAATCCTGGGATGTATTTATTCCCAAATTGTGTCTCCTAAGATAAATATATGGAATTTATGTGTAGAAATAGTCTGGGTTTTTTGACCAAGAATTCTTTAAGTGGTGTGTGGATTTGAGGGAGGAGGTACCCTTTTATAATTTAGGTGAGGGCA
The DNA here is from genome assembly GCA_963277665.1 of Viscum album. NCBI lineage: Eukaryota > Viridiplantae > Streptophyta > Magnoliopsida > Santalales > Viscaceae > Viscum > Viscum album. Next base: position 1,090,444,816 of record OY728143.1, on the reverse strand, counting down.
CATTCATAAATCCTTAAATTAATAATATATTATAATTATATTCTAGATCCAATATCTGAAATATTTCTCACAATTTAATATTATAAGATATGTTATAATATATATCATCCCATGTGTGATTATGTAACATTTTTATGATTTACAAATACCATAATAATATATTAAATCTATAAAATAACATTATTATCACAATTGATACCATTCTTTTAATTTGACTTCAAATATTTCATGTAAAAGTTATAAATCGAATATAATGATTTAAAACAAATGTAATATAATAGATAGATCTATAAAATTAATAATCCACATTAAGAATCCCAAATATGTTATAAATTATTAATTTAAGATCAATAATATTAATTTTATAGATTAAATTAATTTAGTTTTATTATTGAAAGTAACTGTAATGAAATTATATAATTTAATGAAAATTAAAAATATAATTATAAACTGAAAATAATTGGATTAATATGAAAATAATAATTTATATTTGTTAATATTTTGATGTTTTCTCTATGTAAACACATAAATGTTATAAATTAAAAATAGCGTTCATTTTTCAAAAATCATTGATTTATATAATATAAAAGTTATTTTTAAGGAAAAGTGATCATTAAAAAATGAATTTATTTTTGAGCTTATAAGGATAGAATGTTATATATCCAATTACGGTTTTATATGTTTTGGGTGGGGTTATAAAGTTAAATTTTTTTGAAACAATAGTAAAACTCGTTAACTCTTATCATGACCACCATGCCTTTTACTCTTAAAGGGATAATATATTTATGATAAGATGAAAAATGAGTGATAAATAAGTTATGGATAAGAATTTGAAACTTATATCAATCATTTATTTAATTCTTATATTTTTATGAAACCGGTATCAGTTTGTAATATATTAATCATTTTAATAATATCAATATTTTCCATTTTAACGTTATTCCTTATTGAAATTTTTAATAATATCCTAGTAACATGATATATTTGAACCAAAAACATTAATATATCCATAATATGGGTTGTTTTTCCATTAAATTTATTTATTTCATTATTTTTCTCAAATTATATTCACTTTAATATTTTTAATACCTTTTATTTGAATTTTTTTAAATTAATCCATTACTACATAATCATTATGTCACCAATTAAGGAATATATATTATAAAAAAAAATATAAATAAATTAACATGATACAGATAATCATTACATATGTCCTAAATCTAAATATTATGAAAAATGTAACATATGTTTCCCCAAATTAAAAATTATTCTCTTGTTAAAAAAAGTGTGACAAAAATTACATTTTTTTGAATATAATAAATAATTGTTATATTATAAATCCAAGAGTCTATAATTAGTCTCATAACCAATATATTGATTCTTATGTTTAATAATTATTTATCCAATAATACTAGAAAATAATAGGGTATATTATTAATATTTATATTATTATTTTTACCTTCAATTACCTGATTTTCCATTAACCATTGGAAAAAAATTACTAAAGTTAATATTCTTAATGTCCAAAAATTAAGTCGACCCTATTAAACTATAAAAATTATACTTATTACCGACATTTTTTTCTATTTTTAAAATATTAATTAACAGAAGTAGCTCAATTACATTTAACACTTATCCCCCAAACATATCAAGAAATCATGTTAAAGTAAATATGTTTGAAATTTCATTAATTATTTATATCTAATTTCAATGTACATAATAATATAATGAACCAAGTATGATTAATATATGTATAATTGATCTATTTTTACATTAAACCACAATTTGAATTATAATTTATAATTAATATTTATTTTAATGAAACAAATTTTTTTAACTACAATGGAGTATTTTTCACCATTGGTCAAAAAATGAAACTTCTCATAAAAATAACAAAAACTCACCGTATGATAAATTTGAAATTAAAAATTAAAAATTGATGTTTATTTTTATGGATAAAATTTATAAATGTTTCTAATGATTGTTTTAAAATATGTGCGCCCTTAAAAGGATGTAGAACTCATTCTTGTGTATAATGAAAGCCAACATAGTGTTGTGTGTAGCACATTATTAATTTTTCTGATAAATAATACTATCAAAATAATAAATTTATTCTGAAAAGAAAATATATTAAATTATTTATGGGTTAAATAAATCACTCTTTCTTTAAAAATACTACCCATGATGAAACATTATATATGATTATGATATTAACAATACATAAATGTTTATACATTTTAATTGTTCATACATATTAATAATTATAGATTATGATTTCAAAATTATATTTTTATGAACAAATATACTAAAGGTAATTGTTTTAAAATATCATATAAATTGAATAAGTGTATTTAATCTCATGGGAAATTTATACATTAGCCTATTGAGGGATCCAATACAGCTAGTATTTAGACATATAAAATTATTGATCTACTAGACTTGCGTAATTGCATTATGAACAATAAACATTCTCATATGAAGAAACTAATTCCCAAGAGAGGATATCCAATGTTAGATGACTATATATGACTCAATACCTTATCTATTAGTGGGAATTTAAATCTAATGGTAGATGATAAATGGATGTAGAATATAGATAATATTCCTATGGTCTTGGGACATAAATAAAAGGAAATGGCTAAAAAATCTGTGTGTTAAATCGATGATGTTGATCATCAAAGGTGGTTATTGATCTATATTACATGAGAGGAATAAGAAGTATAACTCATTCTATGGAACGAAATTAAGTAGTCGTTATTTTAAAAATATTTCCCATATTAGAATAAAACATTGATGAAGGTAAAGATCTATATCATGATGAAAATCTAGGAAGAATGTATTTTTTTATTATTAGAACACACTGAAAAGGTTGACTAGGTCTATGAAAAATTATATACTTAATGAGAAGTGAATAATTTAAAATTTCTATGATGTGATTAATGCATTATTTAAGAATTTTATATTCTATAAAAATGTTTCATTATAATTAAAATTTAATTTTATACTTCTTATATATATGAGGGAAACAATTAGAATATTATCTTGAATTAGCACCATGAAAATGGGGAGGTGTCGATGAAGTAGATGATAAGGAATAAATTTCCACCATGTGATAACATGAGAATGAATTATCATGTGAATTTCATGAATGGATGTGGATTATTTTATAAATTTAGATATAAGGTACATTTAGATATTGAGTGATATGGGAATAAATAAAACACGTATACTAATTGTATCAACTATAGATAGATGGGGATATTTTCAAAAACAATTCCATTAGTTTCTTGGTAATATAAAACAAAAGATACCATGGGGAGAATACCAATATTAGAATACCACTACAATAATTTTTGTAACACCTTTATATTAATTGCAAATATTTCTCTCTAAATATTTTTATTTCATTAAAAGAATGTGTTGTACACAACCATGACATTATAAGAACTGTAAGAACATATATTTATAAAATATCCATCAAATTTATCGGAATAAATATGAATGACAAATTTAGGAAATTAAAATTTTTATTCCAACACAATATATATGGATTTTTATCTTCTAAGAATGTAATTATACAATGTTTTTTAAAATTAATTTATTTTTGAAAAATATGTTTTCATAAAAAATATTCTATTTTGTTTTTATGAGTGAATATTAAATATTAAAAGTGATAGAAAATTTATTTGAAAGAATTAATTTCGTAATGTTATAATTATCTAGAAATTATTTTTTTTATATATTTTTTCTAAAAAAAATTCTTTTTAAGGAATAGTGAAAATACAAATATTTATTAAAATCTATATTTTATTTTAATGTATTTACATGGTCTAAATATGTTTTTTATTTGTTATAAATTTTAATTAGATTTATTTTTCCAATTCTATCTTTATAAAATGATGTTCTATAAGAATTTATTTAAGTAAATTTGTTGTTTTATAAAGTCATTTTTTCAATGAAAACAGTTTTTCATGGTATTTTAGTTGGTTTAATTTAAAATATCATTTTGAAACAAATGTTTCTTTAATTATGGAAAATGGATATAAAAAATTATATTTTTAATTTATAAATCAATTAATATGAATCTTTATTTTTTTTTCAAATAAGAACAGTATTCTTGGTAAATAATATAACTATAATTAAAGGTAAATTGTGTTATTTAAGAAATAAATGTTATATGGACTATAAAATGACCATATCAAATGAAAAAAGATATATTTAATGAAAATCATTATATCTATAACACCTAAGGATCAAAATTTAATCTTCTAATATAGATGTTTGGTTGAAAATGACTTATATAATATTTAAATTAGGGAATGTCACAAAATGTATGTTTCGTTAACTTAATATCCCATTTTTTCCACATGGGGAAAATGATTAGTTATGAAAAAATCAAAATTTAAATTAGTATCCTTGTAAACATATTATCATGGTAAAAAAATTTCTTTACTTTATGGGCCAATTAAATAATGATATCATATTGATACAATTGTATTTAATCAATATTTAATGATTTCACATAATTGTTTTAAATAATATACCGAATTTAATATATGATTAAAGTAAATATATAAATATATATTATTCAATAATTATTATTATAAACTATGGAAGATTTTTCATCATCATGATTATTAAAAAATTCCTAGTAAGAAAATAAGTAAATTAATTAATTATACTACACTGAGGATATAATAATTATACTAATGCATATATGATAATAAATGTAATTAAAATATTAAAAAATCTTATAGTTGATATAATACAAGTGATCAATGGATTTTCAAGATCTAGTGGTCGTATTATAGACTTAATTACATATGTTTTTCAGGGATAACTTCTCATAATGATATTTTTAAATTCCTTTGTAATGAATAGTTTCAAAATTTTCACCAATGAAATTTATCAAAATAATATATACTTTAATAATAATAAAAATAAAAATCAGTACAAAATAATTATAATATTGTCTAATATTTTATAAATTGTTCATTTATGCTATAATAGAATTCAAATAATTTTGATTTACAACCTTTTATTATTTAAAAAATTGTTAACATATATAAAATTAGAATAGTTTAAATTTGGGTTAATGGAAATGAAAAAGATTAAACTATTTAAAAATCATGTCTAAAATAAATTAGGTTATTATTTTACAACCTTATCACATCATATGATTTAATTCATAGATTTTTATTTATTTTTATTGGTCTTTTATTTATTATTAAAAATTTTTGAAATTACAAAAGTGCCTCTCTCATAAAATATAAATGGGAACTTTGTTCCATACTTATACTAATCACATTGATCCATTAATCTTGATTATCAATGAACAATTTCTATTTAAAATTATTTATAAACATTAAATATGACATTATATTTTCATATGAAAAACAATAGTGTCCCTAAGAGGGCATCTAACGTACTTTATCTAAGGATGATTCAATCTTATTTACCGACTTGTTCAATATTGGTTCACCATCTAAAACGTCTCAATATTTATTTTCATTATAATTTAATAAATATAGTATCAATTATATTATATGATTATATTTTAATTATGAAACTATGATATTACAACATTCATCAATCATATGGAAAACAAAATCATCATGTGGGCGTACTTATAACTTACCACCGACACGATGCGTTATAATCTATTTTTCATCCAGAAATTATTTGGATTGGTATACTAAAATAAGTTATTTGTATATATATGATAATTATAAAATAATATTTTTTTTCTTAGAATACAATTATAATACCATTCACATCCTTCTCATTTCACTATTACTGGAATGATTCCCTCGGTCGTGCATACATATGTTCCAAGGTCTCTAAGAACCAATATGATTCATTATCTAGGTCCATTATTCATGTATGATTATAAAAAATTATGTAATGATAGAATCATATATGTATTATCATAATATCATTTTCAAAATGATGTAGATATAAATAAAAATTATTGATACTTATATTAGATAAATGCATTAGATAAATGAAGCAGTAAACTTTTTAGAGAAGGGTAATAAATAAATATTATTAACACATATGTGATAAGATTATATCATTGGATTATATAGATACTTATAAATAATAATAGTGTTCTATAATCTATTAATAACATTATTTAAACCATTTTACAAGAAATTCAATTATGTAGTATGAAAATGAAACCAATGGAAAGGGTTAATATAAAAATCTCATTTTTATCTTGGATTATTTATTCATGATTATTTACTAATGGAATATTTTACATCCATAATAATGATTCATGGAAATATTTTAAAAAATATTTATACACATCAACTATAATATTAATGTAATTTTTACCACTGTTTTAATTTTTTCTATACTATTTAATGGTATTCTTCTATTGTACTCCAAATGAGTTAATTTTTTTTTGACTTTTCTAGATAATGTTTAAGGGGAATCAATTTTAAATTTATAGTGTATGAATGGATTTTTTTTATCATTACGTACATATTTATTCTTTGAATCTTCTCCTATAATCATATAGTCATATTTCCATTGAATATTTTTCCATCAAAAATATTGTGGAATTTAATGAAAATTAACCATCTTCGAATTAGAAAGGGGATTTTCTTCACTACTGGGTTTTCAAATGATATCTCAAATTTATTTTCGATTTCTTATAATATATGTTATTTGTGTTATGATATTATATAGATATATTTAAATAATAATAACCCTATTTTATCTATGTTTGGTTTATGATTATTGTGGAATGTCATTTTTTGAAACTCATTTATTATGATGGAATGATGTTTATTAAACAAATATCTTTTTATGAGGTGTGCTATGAGGAATGATTTTTTTTTGTCCCACATAAATTTATTATTTTCATTATATAATAAATGGGGAATATATCTCAAACCATTGTATTCTAAAGGCTTTATATCTCAATAGATACATACAACTGTAATTAAGAGTGAACTCGGTTCAGTAATACAACGCTAGAATGGGGAGTGAAGCAATTTCCATAAAGAACATAGTCAAAGATAATAGTCCTAGAAATTAGTCATGCCAAATATGAACATTATTTTATATTCTTATTTGTATTCCACAATAATATATCTTATTATATAATATATTGTTTTACTCTTTATGAACATCTATAATTTATCCAAATACATGATATTATGATATTTGATGTGCTGTATATAATATTAAAAGTTTATATCTATGATCTTATATCATATGATTATGATATGGTTAATATTTTCCTATATTATCAATTAAAGGAATATGTTCATTCAATTTCATTTTCCCATTTTCCCAATGATATAATGAAATTTAATTAGTAAGAAGTATTAAAATGGGATTTAGTTTTGATGGAATAATTGGGAGATGATGTGGATGTTTTCGGAATCTATTTTTTATGTTCCCCGTATTCCAAATACACTAAATGTATATGGTTATTGTGCAGTTCTGTTATGTTATGCCATTAATATATTTATATTCATAAATAATATATATGTATGAAAATTATGGTGTTTTATAATTGAAATTAGATTTTGTTTTAGTAGAAAATTGGAAACATTTTGATGAAAAAATTAGTATGAACCCTAAGGATTTGTTTAATAGAATCAAAGACATTGGTAATGATCATTAATAACTATGCTGTAAACCAAAAGGGATATAAATATAAATGTTTTATGTAATTTACCATTATTCTGTGGATTTCCATTATGATTAGAGTTCCTTACTCTATGATTTTTGGTTTTATTCAGTGGATGATACACAAACAAATTGCATTAATGCTAAATGTTAAGAGAAATACTATGATTTTATTCATGAGATGTCAAATATTATAGGATCTAGGATAAAACAATTTGTTTATGTAAATTTATAAAATTATCATTCTATAAATCATGTTATTATTCCAAATAACAAAAAACGGGAATAAGATTTTGTTCAGTCCATCCGGAGGCATCATCCCACATCTTATTGTGGTTCTTCTAATCCTCTATTGTTTGAAAAAATGCATCATTACAACTAAAAAATATTAGTTCTCCAATGATGAAAACATGGGAATGTTGTTTTGGAATAGTATCATTTAAGAGGTGATCCAAATAACTGATGTAAATTTATCATGAATATAATGTTGTGAGATTAAATTGACCTCATGTAATGGGGCTCATTAATTAACTGATTTTTTTAAATTTACAATCCCCATATTCTTTGAATGAAGATGGAGAAGTATTTTCTTAATCTTAAGGAAAAATATTGTCAATTTATTGGTACCTATGAGGAATATTTCACAAGACATACATGGTACATTATCGGAATTATCATAAAACCTAGAAGTAAGGTGGATAGATTATTCATTATCATAAAACCAAACCAACAAAGAGAATTAGACAAATTGGAATTCAATATGTTTGATAGAGTTGTTTAATTTTTCTCAATGTTGAGTTCGAGAAAGGAGCTACCTATCAATATTAAGAGTTCAATAATATGATAAAATAATAATTCAAGGTAATATATGAGAAAATGACATAATTTGAGTTTTCCTTATTTCTCAATGTCATGAAATAAAAGGGTAGGTAATGATATTATGGGTACTATTATATGTTTTTTGTGTGGGAATGTAGGCCATCATGAAATTGACGACTGAATTTATAGAGAAAATAATACATATGTTGTGAATAAATGAAAGGATACACATAATGCACCTCATATGATTCAATTCATTAGGTTTATAGTTAATTGGAATTATGATAATAAGTTCCATGTAATAGTTCTATAAATGATTATCAAATTCAACAACCCCTTAAGGTAAATGAGAAATTGTGGTTGTATGAAATAAATATTGGCGATTTGAAGTATGAAAATGATGTGGTGAAAAGTACACATAATGTCACGACCTGACCCTACCAGTCCTGAGCCGCAACTACCCCAAGCCTGCCTCTGTATGCCAGGGGATGGAGAAAAGCACCGAAGGCGTAACAATCTCTAGGAGGCCTTTTCCTAAGTACATGTACACACACACATCCCACTCAAAGTAGAAGTGCAGAGTAAAAAAGAAAACCAAAGGAAAATAACTATAACCCAACCACAGTCATGCATCAACCTCTAAATAGAAAAAAAGTAAAGTGCGGAAAATTACTCAAAGGATGATAAACAGAAAAGGGGAAAAACACATGCCCAACTTGAATTGTGCCACAACACGGCAACAGGTAACATTGGGTAATAGCTTGTGGGTCTCACAACTGAAAGGCCTACAATGAACACTGAACGCAGCCCAAGATATGGTGTCCTCTACGCACCTCCATAGTCTATATTGACATGTCCGCCGTATGCAAGGGCACACCATGTGCGGGAAAAGCCCAAAAAAGGGTGAGTTTAAAGATACTCAGTAGGATGCCACGAATGCTAGAGGGACCAACAATGGATATAGAAAAATGTTGAGCAGTAGGAAGAACACATTACAATGTAAGAGTGCAATAGAGAGAGTGCAGCTCAACCCAATGAAAGAAATAAAGTAGACTCATCCCATCCAAGAGGATATAGACATAGAAAGAATGTGGAATACCCAGTTTTTATTCTCCCCTTCTAAACGAGGGTAACTGAACCCAGGGAGTGGGAAAAAAATTAGGGTGTATATATATATATTCTCAACAAGAAAAATAAACATGTGCGTAAGTTAATCTCGAACTCCAAGCTCATCCCATGAAAAGTCTCCAACAATTCTAAGGATATACATCACTGATGCCCAAGGTTCTAACACCTCAAAGCTATCTCATCTCTGAATCGAGCATCCATGGGTCCCCCTTTGGTTACCACAGAGAAATTTCACGGACTATCCTCGTATAAAGGGCTATATCTGAATGAAGTTGTCGGGTAACCCACTGCCTAGCACAACAGGAGGGTAAACCCCAAAAGGTCGTTGGGTGACCCACTTCCTAGCCCTGTTAGAGGGTAAACCCTAAAAGGCCTTTGGGTGATCATCTTCCTAGACATTCTGGAGGGTAAATTCTAAATGGTCGTCGGGTGACCCACTGCACAGCCCTGCTGGAGGGTAAACCGTAAAGTCAATGTGTAACCCACTGCTCAGCCCCACTAGAGGGTAAACCCTAAGGTCAACGGGTAACCCATTGCCCAACCTCGCTGGATGGTAAACCTAGAAATGGTCTGATAACTCCGCACAGCCTACGCCAATAGTGGGTGTCCCTAACATCGAGATCGTGTGTTTTTTCAGAGTGCGTCAAACAAACCTCTAACCAACACCCTTTCATGATTCCACATTTAATGAGATCTAAAAAAGGCCCCACTCGCCCGAACAGATTACATCGTTGTAATCCTCACAGTGAAACACGCGAGATAGAATACTTACTTGCTGGAAACAGACTCATGAGGAAAAATTTATTCAACACTGCTTGGTGTCTCGTGGGGACCACACCTCGGTAATGAAAATGGTTGGGCAACCTGCGCCATCGCGATGATCTTGGATAAACACGCCGAAACAACTACTCATTCTCCCCTAATGGACCTCTGATGAATAAGTCGAGAAATGCTACTCACAGCATAAAGGACGGCTCGTGTGGCCCACGTCTCAACGCTGGAATCAACACCTGAAACCACGTAGGACAACTTCATCTCGACGCCAGGGTCACAACGCCACTCATGACGCATTAAAAAGACTTCAGATGTGTTCGCGCCATCCTAAAGAATAATTTAGGTGAGGTACATAACAGGTGTGTCGCACCACCGAGCTCCCGTCTCGAGACTAAAAAATCCATGAGGCCACCTCAAAAATTATGGCTTGAGCCGAGGATTACTCGGTTGTAGATGGAACATTAAACGACACCTGTAGTGGATGTTACGGGTGCCCAATGTCAAGGGGACGAACCCCTTTGGGCTGGACCGGCCTGGTCCAGCCAGTCCGCCTGGCCTGGACCAACTCGCGCCGCATCTGGGAGCTCGCCGGGCCAGCATGCCGACCACCGGACCGCCCCTGAAACTGCTGTAAAAAGAAGAAAACGGCTGGAAAACATTCCATGGTCACCCTGGACCCCCCGGGAATCGAAAAGTTGATCTGAAAGGGAGTTGTAAAGATTGGATCGAGCCCTACAAATATATAGTCTTGGATCAACGATTGGAAATCATTTATATGCATGAATTGAGTTCAAAGGTATGTGTGGAAATAAGAAAATGAAAAATGTAACCTCCTACCTCGTTGTACGTTGCCCGTAGCATCAGGAACGGTCTGTCGGAGTGCCGCACCACCATGGAGAGGTGGAGGAGAGGATAGGAGCTTGTTGAGACGGATCTTCTAGGAAATTATAAGGGGAAGAAGGGGGGGATGGGTTTATGTAGTAAATGTAATTCAAATTAATTATGTCTTAATCCCCCACCTGTAGGCCCCGTACCCAAACACTCGATGGGGTCGAGGTTAATCCCCCCTAGGGTAAAAACCATGTTATGAGTGCAACAATGGTCACAAAATTTTAATCTGATCCACCAATAAGAAGTAATAAAGTTCACGCATGGGGCCGCTAAATTACAAAAATGCCCCTATTGGCGTTTTCCACAGAAGGGTCGCACCTGCGAATTTTATACCACTCCTAGGGTAATCGTCTCACTCCGTACTCAACGGTGCCACTAGTTTTCACATCCGAGAAGCTGTTTAGGTGTTATTCTATATATTTTGCCTTTCTGTTGTAAACAAACTAAAAATTTAATTCCGACCACACCGGGGATCGTAATCACATGTCGTCTGAATGCCCTGCTCTGGAACAACATGATGAAAATTTCAATGTCTTATAGGCACGAACCAAAGGGATGGCCTGTCAACGCAGTGTCCACTCTTGGTGGTCCTCAATCACAACCGAGTGATCCAAAAAGGTGGATCCATCTTCAATGTCAAGCTCTCCCCTATCGATAATGTGTGTGGGGTCATGCACGTATTTCCTCAGCTGCGACATGTGAAAGAAAGCATGCACCCTCTCCAACTGTGGCTGTAGAGAAAGACGACATGAAACCTCTCCGACCCTATGTATGATCTGAAATTTCCCAATGAACCTTGGGGATATCTTGCCTCATTTGTCGATCCTTCATGAACCATGCCGAGGGGAGAACCATAGAAAGATATGTTCCCCCTTCTCGAACCCTAAAGGCCTGCAATGACGATCTGTGTAGGACATCTATCTACATTGAGGCGTCCTCATCTGCTCACGGATGGCCTGCACCTTCTCCGTCGCCACCTTCACCAACTCTAGGCCCACACGGGCAGTCTCCCCAACCTCTATCCTGCACAATAGTGACCTGTAGGGTCTCCCGTAGAGGACCTCAAAAGGTGTCATGCCGATAGTAGAGTGGTAACTATTGTTGTACGTGAACTCCACCAGGGGAAGGTGATCCTCCTAGCATAGGACAATGTCTAACACGCATGACCTAAGAATATCCTCCAACACCTGGATAGTGCACTCGGTTTGCCCGACCATCTAGGGGTGAAAAGAAGTACTCATCCGTAGGTGAGTCCCGAATGCCTCCTGCAGGCATTGCCACAATCGCGACGTTAACCGCGCGTCATGGTCGGATATGATCGTCGAGGGTACTCCATAAAGGAGGATGATCTGCCAATTGTACAGCTTCCCCAGACTCTCTACCGAACTCTACTCCCCAATGGCAAGGAAGTGTGTCAACTTCATGATTCGGTACACTATCACTTAAATAGAATCATGGCTATTTGTTGTGAACCGGAGCCATGTGATGAAGTCCATAGATATTCCATCCCACTTCCACTCTGGGATATCAAGGGGCTGCAACATCCTTGCTGGAACATGATGCTCTACCTTCACCTACCGATAGGTAAGACACCGAGAAACGAACTCTGGTATGCCCTACTTCATGCCAGATGACCAAAACATCCGCATAAATTCATTGTACGTCTTCTCCACAACGGGAGGTACATCCCAAGGAGATGATTGGAACTCCTGCGTCAACTCCTCCTGTATCTCTACTGGTACTACATCTCTCCCCTGGAACAGGATATTGTGATTCCCTCCTTCAGAATATCCATTGGGTGTGTTGCTGGTGGATATTTTATCACACAATACCTCGCTGTCGACATCCCATAGCTACGACTCTCTCTAACGCTCAAGTATTGAAGAAGTCAACACCATAGAGGGAAGAAAACACGTACCCTCCTGCTCCACCATGGTCATTTTTAGGGAATCCAACTTCTATGAACCATCCCGCAATAACTGAACCTCAAAATTCTTGTTATGAGCATCTGCTACTATATTTCAATTCCGTAGAGTGTAGACTATCTCGAAATCATAGTCCTGTAGAAACTCTATTTAGCGCATCTTCTTCAGATTCAAATCCCTCTGAGTAAATATGTACATGATTCTCTGTTGGTCTGAGTAGACTACAAAATGATCACCCAAATGGTAGTGTCTCCATAACCTCAAGGAAAAGACCACCACTGCTAGCTCTAAATCATGAGTCGCATAATTCTGCTCATGGACCCTCAACTGCCTCGACCCATATGCAATCACTTCCTGCTACTACATCGGAATGCACCCAAGACCAACTCTTGAAGCGTCACAGTACACTATGAACTCAACAACCTCCTCTGGAAGCATCAACATTGAAGCACTATTCAGTCTCTATCTCAACTCCTCAAAGGAATTCTAGAACTGATCAGTACAGGTGAATGGTCGTCCCTTCCACGTCAATTTGGTCAAAGGGGAAGAAATCCTAGAGAAATCTTCCATACACCTCCTGTAGAACCCTGCCAAACCAAGGAAGCTATGCACATCTGACACATTCATGGGTGGCTCCGAAGAAAGAAAAGCCTCTATCTTTGCGGGATCTATGGACAATCCTTACTCCATAATGACATTCCCTAGAATGTGAACCTCATGAATCCAAAACTAACACTTCGAGAGCTTCTTATACAGCTGGTGGTATCAGAGTAAGTCTAGGACCATCCTCAAATGCTTTGTATTCTCCTATTCCATTGCAGAGTAGATGAGTATATTTTAAATAACGACAAAAACCGACCGGTCTATGTATGGATGGAATAATTGGTTCATCAAATCCATGAAAATGGAAGGGGAATTCGTCACGCAAAAGGGAATCACTAGAAACTCGTAATGCTCATATCGATAATGGAAAGCCAACTTCGGGATATCAGCATCACGAACCCGCACCTGGTGTTAGCCGGATCGAAGATCAATCTTGGAGAACCACTGCAATTTTCTCAACTGGTCTAACAATTTTTCGATCGTCGAAAATGGCTACATGTTCTTTATCGTGGCATGCTTCAGGCGATGATAATACACACAAAGCTATAGACTCCCATCCATCTTTTCCACAAACAAACTTGGGCTGCGCAGGGGGACACAATAGGCCTAACTAATCCCTTCTCATGAAGGTCATCCAGCTAAATTTATAGCTCTCGATGCTCTGTGGTTACCATCCGATATGCTGCACATGATATCGTAGCAGTCCCTGGATGGAAGACAATGTAGAACTCCATCTCCCGCCTTGGAGGTAGTCCTGATATATCCTCGGGAATGATGTCCATGTAGTCCTCTACAACGATAGGGATCCAGGTGCTGGTAGCATCTATTTATCTGAGAGACATGCTTGCCAACAGCTGAGAAAAAGGTTGTGGTCTCCTTCTTAGAGTACTCTTCTGCTCTGTCATGAGGTCTCATTCAGCAAGGATGGTGAACCTCATCCCATCATAAAACATGCCTCTGACTCGTCTATGAAGACAGTTGATCTGGGCGTGAACCATAGAAAGCCAATCATTGCACAGAATCACGTCATAAGCTTACATCTTGATGATGATTAGATCCCATGTGAACATCCCTCCTCCGAAAGACAATTCACACTATCTGTAGATAAAGGTCACCAACGAGGCACTTCCCGTAGGAACCTTGATTCTATGTGAAGGTGTCGATGCCTCAACTGAAATCTCCAACTCCCATACCAAAAGCAATGATATAAAAGAGTGGCTGGGGCCTGGGTTTAATAGTACCAGAGCAACTGTAGGGTAATCATAAACATACCTCAATCAATCTCGTGTTTTGGGGGGGGGGGGGGGGGGGGTCACAAACACTCATAGCCTGAGGCTTCCCACGATCACTACTGCTATCCCTCTATGACTAGAGTTGGACACCCTGTGGTGGAGGTGTAAGGACCTCAAAACGCCGTCCTGGACCTCCAAGTCCTACCGCTCTACATGCGCTGCCTCCCTGAGGACCACCATGTCCTCTCCTGGTGGATCCCTGGTCACGGCGCTGCCTCTACCGCTGTGCTGCCCCTACTTCCTTCCACAACTACTCGGTACGCCTGGTCGGGAAGTCCCGTGCTAGGTGTCCCCGTCCGTCACAGGCATAGAACCAGCTCTCTCCTGCCTGCCCCGGTGCTCCACAGTGCCATTGTAGTGTCTGACCCTTCTCCTGTGTCTACTCACAGAAGAGCCTCTTACACCAAAGATCTACTTTCTTCCACCTTTCTGTCACCGAAGACTCTCCTCTGAAGTGGCCACTTCTAGGCCCTATCATCTGGCATCCCTCAGCAAAGAATATCTCAATCACGAGCGTCCTCTCTAGAACCCACACATAATTAAGGATGCATAGGGGAATGACACTAGCACAGATCTCCCTATGAAGACCCTTCTCACACTTATGTGCCCAAATGTAACTGTCACAGATCATATCATGAGAGTAGCCTGTCAGATCGGTATTCTGGGCCAAGTATTGTTCCATGGTAATCCCTCTGCTTCTGATCTAGAAGCTCTTGAATCCGAATGGAGCGTAAACAAGAGGGGGAGTAATCCTCCTAGAAGAGGTTCTTGTCACGCCCTTCCAAATGGAGAGGAGACCCAGTGGTGAGGATCTCTAGAATCATCTAGAGTCCTCTATATCTCCACCATGTTCTGGAATATTCCAGACTTCTCCGGAGTGTAGCGGAACACCGCTTTTTCCTTGAAGGGTCCAGAACATTCTAGGCCTCCAGGGAAGGTTAAGGATCTCTATGGGTTATAGAATGCTCAATGTATATTCTAGTTGAGTGGGATAGAAAATTCTAGAATCATGAGGGTTGTGTACATATTCTTGAAAGTTGTAGACTTTTCCACCAATTCTTATATAAAATGAGTGGCTCCTCATTTGTAAAGACACACAGAATTCGAGAGCATTTGAGAGTTTCTTTGTACTTGTGTCTTGTGAGCTTGTTAGACACTTCCCTTACGATCCTTACTTCCGTTGTGAGTGTCTAAAGGCTGAACTCGTCTAGGATTTGTTAAAGGGAAGCAAGGCAGGTGCCGAATGAGAGCTTGGGAGAAAGACAAGTGCCATTACAGTTGGTATCAGAGGTGTTCAAGGAAAGTGTTCGTGATAGCATGCTCGAATGTGGAGGATCCTAATATGTCTGAGAAGGAGTTCATGCCGTCCGTTCCTAGTAGGAAGTCCGGGAAGTCTCGTGAGACTATGGTGAATCTTGAGGATCATCTCATAAGGGTGGAGGAGTGCCATTCTAACGTGAAGGAATGGATCGATTATGTCGAGGGAGACAATGGAGAAGAGGCACTAGGCATCGTGGGCCTACGTGATGCGCACTTCAATCTCCAAGACCGAGTTGCGTCAGTTGAGAGGTACACCAAGGATAATTATTCCGAGAAAGATGGCTTCATGGATTGGACAAAGGGGATTTTAGAAAAACATGGAGATTCTATGGTTAGGTACGACCAAACTCCTGATCAACTTAAATGGATTGGTTAAATTACCGTGGCAAATTGGCTAGTGGGGTTCTTGTGCAAGACACACGAAATATTTATGTGCCTCAACCAAAACACTTCAATGGAAAGAGGGGTTCCAAGGAGGTTGAGATCCTCTTTTGGAAATTGGATCAGTACTTCAAGGCGATTGGTTTCATGGAAGACATGATCCATGTGAAGATCGTCATTTTTTACTTTGGTGATGATGCCTCTATATGGTGGAGGATGAAGCACCAAGATCTCAAGGATGGTGGGAAGGCACTTCTATCAAGGGAAGAGTTCAAGTAATGGGTCTATAATCAGTTCTACCCTGAAGAAGTTGATTGGTAAGCAAGGGACAAGCTGTGAACTTTGAATCATATGGGGACAATCCATGATTATGTTCGAGAGTATGTCTCAGTAAAGCTCCAGGTACGTGGTGATCCCGATTATGATAATATGTATGATTTCATCAAAGGTCTTCAGCCATGGGCACAATAAGAGGTGCAAGTTTGAAGACCTAAGAAATTCACTATAGTCATGTCCATT
The DNA here is from genome assembly GCA_963277665.1 of Viscum album. NCBI lineage: Eukaryota > Viridiplantae > Streptophyta > Magnoliopsida > Santalales > Viscaceae > Viscum > Viscum album. Next base: position 1,090,427,517 of record OY728143.1, on the reverse strand, counting down.
GCTGACTCCTTGGTGGAATTCAAGAAAAAGGTTGAACCCCCTAAGCCCAGGAAGGAGTTCAAGGGTAAAGGTCGGGGAGACCAAGAGAGGAGGTGAAACCGATATGCCCATGACAAGGGGATGTCCACGGAACACACCAAGGACTTCTCAATGGAATTCAAGCACCAAGGATGCTATGTTTGTGATGGGTCTCACACATGGAATGAGTGTCCCAATAGTATGTCACACAACTCCATGTTTTAAGAGAAGGAGGAAGTTCCCAAGGAGCGACAAATGGGAACTTTAAGGCTCTTCCATGTGTTGGAGTTGATGAACCCACTTAAGGTGCCACCTAAGGATGGGTTGATGTATTACATGGTGGATTTTAATGGGAATTCCACCTATGCGATGCTCGACACGGGATCCACACAAAACATTGTGGTCGAAGATGAGACGAGAAGACTTGGGCTTGTTGTGGCCAAGACGACTAGTCGCATGAAAGATATGAATGCCAAACCTCAAGAGGTGAGTGGCATTTTACGTGGAGTGACCCTTCGCATTGGAGAATGGAGGGGTGCTATGGATCTCACAGTGGTTCCCATGGATGATTTCAAGTTAGTGTTGGGGATGGAGTTCTTCAAGAAAGCTAAGGCCATACCAACACCTCACTTGGATCAAATGGTGATCATGGAGGAGAGAAGCCCATGCATGGTGACGATGAAGGTATGTGGAAATAATGACATGTATTTACTTTCTCCCATACAAGTAAAGAAGGGTTTCAAGAAGGGAGAGGATACCTACTCAATTTCTGTGAAAGATGATGGGTTGGTGGAAGACAACCATGAGTTGCCTAAGGAGGTAAAGGGTGTGCTAAGGGAGTTTAGCGATGTCATGCCACCAGAGGTTCCCAATATACTTCCACCCAAGAGAGAGGTGGATCATGAAATTGATTTGGTTCCATGATCAAATCCACCATCCATGTAACCCAATCGTATGGCTCCACCAGAGTTGGAGGAGTTAAAGAGGCAGTTGAAGGAGATGTTGGATACGGGAAAAATACAACCATCCATGTTGCCATATGGATCACCTGTTCTATTCCAAGAGAATCATGATGGTTCTATGAGGATATGTGTGGACTATCGGGCATTGAACAAAGTCACGGTGAAGAACATGTTTTCTATCCCATTGATAACAGATCTATTTGATCAGTTGGTCAAGGCACGGGTGTTCACGAAGCAGCACTTTAGATCAGGATATTATGAAGTCCACACAACCATGGAAGATGTGTCGAAGACCGCATGCGTGACAAGGTATGGATCCTATGAGTTCCTTGTTATACCATTTGGTTTGACTAACTCCCCAACGACATTCTTCACCTTAATGATCAAAGTCATCCACCAATAATTGGATAAGTTTGTGGTAGTATACTTGGATGACATTTTCATCTATTGTGAAACAATGGCGGACCATGTGGAACACTTACAAACCGTGTTCAAGCTATTGAGGGAGAACGAGTAATATTTGAAGGAGAAGTGTTCCTTTGCGAGGGATGAAGTTCTCTTCTTGGGGAACAAGATCAAAGGAGGCATGTTCATGATGGATCATGAGAAGATCTGGGTTATTGATGAATGGGTGAGGCCAACCAAGGTTCTCGGGTTGAGATATTTCCTTGGGGTGGTCTACTATTATAAAAAATTCATCTATGACTACTCAAAGAAGGGGGATCCACGCACCGACATGGTAAAGAAGAACAAGCTTTGGGAGTGGGATGAAAAATGTGATGAGGTATTTGAAGGGTTGAAGAAGACCATCAGGGAGGAACCTGTCTTGAGCTTGGAAGATCATACCAATCCTTATGAGGTACACACTGATGACTTAGACTTTGCTATTGGGGGTGTGCTCATGCAGGAAAGACATCCCATAGCTTTTGAGAGCCGGAAGCTGAATGACACAGAGAGGAGGTACACGGTGCAAGAGAAGGAGATGACAGTTGTGGTACATTGTCTTCGGGCAGGGAGACATTTTCTATTGGGATTTAAGTTTGTGGTGAAGAATAAAAATGTTACCACAATATATTTCCAAAACTAGAAGAATCTGATTCCAAAGCAGACAAGATGGTAGGAATTATTGGTCGAGTTTGATTATTCTTTATAGTACAAGCTAGGGACAATGCATGTGGTGGCCGATGCACTTAGTAGGACCATGGTGTTTTTCCACATGTCATGTGTGGATGATGTGATCTTGGGTAGGATCAAGGAAGGCATGGCGCATGATCCTATAGCCACGAATGTCTTGGCTCTTGCGGCGGAATGCAAGACAAAGAGATTTTTGGAGGAGGATGGAAGTCTTCATACTACAGGGTGAGGATATATGTCCCAAAGTGGGGGATCCTGTGGAGGGATCTCATCAAGGAGTGTCATGAATCGAGATGGGAAGGACATCCAGGGCAGCACCACACCAAGGCCTTGCTAGAGGGATCATATTATTACCGAGGATGGAGGATGATGTGGAGTCCTTTGTTAAGACTTGTCTTGTGTTCCAAAAAGACAAAGTCGAAAATCAGTTGCTCGGGGTGATTATTACCGCCATTTACCATTGCATAGAGGCCAAGGGAGACAGTCACCATGGACTTCATCATTTCAATACTGAAGTCTGTAGGGTATGGGAGAATCATCGTGGTGGTGGAAAAGTTCGCGAAGTATGCCACATTTATCCTCGCTCCAGCAGATGTGATGGCAGAGCTCACCGCAAGGCTACACGTAAAGCATGTGGTGAAGTATTGGGGGATACCATGACACACCATCAGTGATCGGGATCCATGCTTCATGGGTAAGTTGTGGACCATGCTCTTCAGATTGATTGGATCAATGTTCCACTACTCTACAAGTTTTCCCCCCAAGAAGGAAGGGCAGACAGAGAGGGTGAATGCCTTGTTGGATCTCTAAATGACTCACTTTGTAAGTTCCAACCAGCGGGATTGGGCCATGTTTCTTGATGTGGCTCAATTCTCCTACAACTTGAAAAGGAGTGAGTTTATGGGGAAGAGTCCTTTTTATGTGGTGATAGGACAAAAACCCCTCACTCCTCACCCAGCGGCACTTGGGGAGAAGTACCAAGGAAGCAGCCCAATCACCTACACTATGTCTAAGGAGTGGCATGAGCAGGCCAACATGACGAGAACCCACTTGCACAAAGCTACCATGAATATGAATAATTCGGATGACAAAGGAGAATGGATATAAGCTTCCAACCTAGGGACAAGGTGATGGTGAACCTCTTGCCTCAGTAGCACAAAGCTTTCAAGAGGGTGCACAAGGGCCTGATTCAGTGATATGACGGACCATATGAGGTCGTGCACTGAGTTGGGGAGGTATAATACCACTTAGTGTTTCCTCCCAAGCTGATTACCCATCCCATATTCCATGTGAGTATGCTCATTCTATATCATGAAGTCGTGGATGACCCAAGAAGAGGGGTGTCTACAAGGGCACCTACCGCGGTTGTTGAGTCATATGACAAGAAGGTGGATATCATACTCGACGATCGGATAGTTTAGAGACGTGGAGTGCCACGAAGAAAGGAGTACTTGATCAAGTGGGAGAGATTACCAGAGTGTGAGGAAACCTGGGAACGCGCAGACAACATATGGATGTTCGTGAGGACTATTGAAAAGTATCATCATGGACGCGCCGAGGACGTCGCTAGAATAGGTGGGGGAGGATGTCACGCCCTGCCAAATGGAGTGGAGACCTGGTGGTGAGGGTCTCTAGAATACTCTAGAGTTATCTACATCTACACCAAGTTCCGGAATATTCCAGACTTCACCGGAGTGTTGCGGAATTCCCCTTGGTCCTTCAAGGGTCCGGAACATTCTAGGCCTCCATGGAAGGTTGAGGATATCTACGGGTTCTAGAATGCTCCATGTATATTTTAGTAGAGTGGGATAGAAGAATCTAGAATCATGTAGATGTGTACATATTATAGCATGTTGTAGACTTTTCCACCACTCACTATATAAATGGAGTGGCTTTTCATTTGTAAAGACACAAAGAAGTTTAGAGCATTTGAGAGATTCATTGTACTTGTGTCTTGTGAGCTTGTAAAGCACTTCCCTTACAATTCTTACTATCGTTGTGAGTGTCGAAATGCAGAACTCATGTAGGATTTGTGAAAGGGAAGCTAGATGGGTGCCACACGAGATCTTGGGAGAAGGCCATGTCTCGTGACATGTTGGAATCTATCACTTGTGAGAGATGACTCATTGTGGGTCTACATAACCAACCCCCACCAACGCTCGACCATCACATGGAAAAGGAAGGTAGCTAGATCTACCATATGGTCCAGTACTGTCTTTTCCATCCTGAAAATTTTGTCCATAGACTCTAGCTTGACTTTTGCTACCTAGGGATCTGGGTATAGGCATAACTTCTATGGCCGCTGATGCTATAATTCTCGGAGAGAACACAGTGTCTGCTCAACCTCGGCCTGTGCTTCCAGTACTAACTATCACTCTCTAGGTGGAGGGGCCACTAATGAAGCACTGGGCGGAAGGGCATCACGTGAGGGTCCCTGAACTAAAGCCTCGTCACTTTCCAGGTCTTCGTCACGAACTGGAGAGGGTCTCCAGGTAGGCCGCTGTCATGAGGGCTTCCTAAAAATTATCATAGATTATCACGATCAGATGAGAATATATATATATATATATATGTGTGTGTGTGTGTGTGTGTGTGTATGTAATAACCAATGGGAGCTAACTCAAAAAGGATAGTCATAGACTCAATCCTACTAGATTCATATTCTAATGTTCCCCACAACAAGTGTCTCAGTGTGCCGAGTCGACAAGCGGGTTATTAGGGTCCTGGTGAATTGATATGTCGGTTGCCCGTACCATCACTGGACTCCCTGGACTGAGATCTTCTCTCTATACACATCCACAATATTTCCCAAAACCCAAAAAAATTACATTTTAGGGACGTTTGAACAATTCCCCATGGAACAAACCACCCCAGATACAACTTTGTCAGGACCCAACCCTATCGGTCCCAAGCCGCAACAACCCCAAGCCTGCATCCATTGTCCAAGGGCTGGCGACAAGAACCAAAGGTATAACAATATCAGGGAGGTCTTTGACTAAGTACCTGTACCCACACACATATCCCACTCAATGCAGAATTGTAGAGTAAAAAAGATAACAAAAGGAAAAACAATTATAACCCAACCACAGTCATGCATCAACCTATAAATAGAAAAAACTTAAAGTTCTGAAAATTACTGACAAGACGCTAATCCAAAAAGGGGGAAAACGTGCCCAACTAGAAAAATTCCACAACTAGGAAATATGTAAGACAAGTAAATAGATGGTGAGTCTCACACCTAAATTCCATACTATGACCACTGAAAGTAGGCCAATCTCTGGTGTCCTCTTTGCTCCTCCATAGTCTCGATCGACCTATCTGTCGTCTGCAAAGGCACACCAAGTGCGGGAAAAGCCCATGCAGTGGTGAGTATAATGATACACAGTAGGATGCCCTGAAATATCAAGGGAGCAACAAAGTAGGTACAAAAATGGTGAGCAATAGACAGAACAATGAATAGTGTAAGAGATCAAAAGAGATAGTGAATCACAACCCAATGAATGAAAGGAAGTAGACTCATCCCAAATAATAGGAGATAGACGTGGAAATCTCATGGCATACGCCGTGTGTCTTCGACTATCCTAGAATGAGAGTATCTGAACCCATGGAGTTGGAAAAAAATTAGTGAGGATATATATATATATATGATCAACAAGAAACCCAAACAAGTGAATAAGGGGATCTCGATCTCAATGCTCAGCCCAAGATAAGTAGCCAATAGTTCTAAGGATATCCATCACTGATTCCCAAGAGTCCCACATGTCAAAGCTATCTCATCACTGAATCGCGCAACCATGTGTCCCGCTCCGATAACCACGAAGAAAAGTCAATGACTAGACTCATAGAAATGGATAATTCTGAAAGAAGTCGTCGGGTAACCCACTCACTTGCCCAACTTGAGGGTAAACCTCAAAAGGTCATCGAGTGACCCACTACCCATCCCTACTAGAGGGTAATCCCTAAAAGGCCGCCGGGTGACCCACTGCCCATCCCTGCTGGACGGTAAACCCTAAAAGGCCATTAGGTGACCCACATCCCAGCCCTGCTGGTGGGTAAACCCTAATGTTAGTTGGTAACCCACTTCCCAGACCCAAAAGTGTGTAAACCATAAGGTTAACGGGTAACCCACTACCCAACCTCGCTAGAGGGTGAACCCGGAACTGGTCCAATAAATCTGCACTGCTCGCACCACCCCTGTGTGTCGCAAACATCGTGAAAATGCATTGGTTCAGAGTGCATCAAAGAAAACTCCGACCAATTCTTTTTCATGTTTCCAAATTTAATGATATCTCGAAAGAGGCTCTACCCTCCTGAACAGATTACACAGTTGTAATCCTCACAAAAAAAACGTGAGATAAAATACTTACTCACTGGTAACGGACTCCGGAACAAAATGTTTTCAACACCAGTTTATACCCATATGGCGTCTCGTTGGCCCCTCACCTCAGTCCCATAAGAGATCAGGCGACCGACGCCATCTTAATTCTCTCAAAAAAACTCTCCTAAATGTCTACTCATTCACCCAGAACAGACGTCTAATTAAAAAGTTGTGAAACACTGCTCACAGCTTAAAAGATGGCCAATGTGTCCCACGTCTCAACTATGGATTCAATCCCTGAGACCACTCTAGAGAACATCTTCTCGACGCAAGGGTCACAACACCGCTGACGACACCTTAAACGGACTTCAGATGTGTTCGCGCCATCCGAAAGAAGAATCCTTGTGAGGTACTTATTAATCATGTCATGCCACTGAGCTCCCGTCACAAAAATTAAAAATCATTGAGGCCACCTCAAAAAATCCAGCTCGAGACGAGGATTGAATTGCCGTAGATGACACACAAAACAGACACTCGTACTGGATGTTACAGGTGTCCAAAGTCAAGGGGACGAACCCCATTGGGCGGGACCGACCCGGTCTGGCTGGTCAACCCGACATGGGCCGGCCAGCGCTGCCATGAGGATCATGTCGAACCGCCACGCCGACCACCATGCCTCCTTTGTAATAACAAGAAAAAGAATAAAACGGTCAGAAAACTTCTTAGGGTCACCCTGGACACCCCCGGACCTGAAATTTCGATCCTAAAAGGGCGTCTCAAAGTTCTGATCGAGTCCTAAACATCTATGCTCTTCGATTGATGATTATACAGAATTTTGATGCAAGAAATGTGTTAAATTTTATGTTCGGAAATAAATAAACGAAAAATGAAACCTCTTATCTCATTGGGCATAGCCTGTAGATTCAAGAACAGTTCACCGGAGCACCACACCGCCTTGGAGAGGTGGAGGAGAGGAGAGAAGCTTGTTGAGAGGGATCCTCCAGGGAATTCTAAGGGGAAGAAGGGGGAGGAAGGGTTTAAGTAGAAATCCTAATTAAATTTAATTACATCATAAACCCCCACTGGTAGGCCCCGTACCTGAACTCACGATGGGGTCGAGGTTAAGTCTCCCCTAGGTTAAAAACCACATTCGGAGAGTAATAGTGGTCTCAGAATTTTAATCTGAGCCTTTGTTCGGAAGTTAGAAAGTTCATGCCTGGGGCTGCTAAATTATGAAAACTCCCCTAGTGGATTTTTCCACTGAAGGGTCATGCCTGTGAATGTTATACCCCTCCTTGGGTAAACGGCTCACTCTGGACGGAATGGTGCCATATGTTTTCCCATCCTAGAAACCATTTATGATTTCTTCTATTTATTTGGCGTGTCTAGTTTTAATGCACTAAAAATTTAATTTCGGCCACACCAGGGCACATAATCACACGCCGTCTAAACGCCCTGCTCTGGAACAACATAAAAAAAATTTCTAATTCTTAAAGGCTAAAAACTCGGGTACTTACACATAACATCCACTCTAATGATGAAATTGTTATATTCGATCATTTATCTACATTTTCATATATTAAAAAATAATTTTCTAATGGTATCATTGTATTACCTCAAGTGTTAGATGTGGATTTATATCAATAGAATCTTCATATATAAACAATTTGATCTTCAATTTATACTTATTCACCTGTAGAATATTCTGGGAAGTTGATTCATAATATTATTTTGATCCTTCATTTAGTTGAATTGTTTATGATTATTGGAATTAAATGTATTTCATTATATAGATATCTTATCAATTATAGAGGAATTGAAGTCACATTTTATATTATAAATGAATTAAGGTTCATCTAACAATGTAAGTATGATGTTGAAATTCTATTAGAAATTACATATATCATGTGGGTATTTATTCCAATATGAGAATGTTATATATCTTATATGGATTCGTAGAAACACACCATTAAGGATACAACTATTATACATGATTTTGGGTATTTACTTTAATAATAATTTCTAAATATTCCACATATATTGATTTTCTATTTTCAATAGAACACATGTTGAGTGATATGATTATTTTAAATAATAATTATTGAATATCCCCAATTGGGTTGTTTTATTTGAAAATGAAACAATACAGTAATAATGAAATGTGATTCATAATCCCTAGTGAACCATCATGGGGTGATATTGTTCAGTTTGTTAAGAAAAAAATTGGATCTATGAGAATTAGAATTGATTATCGAGAAAATAGCAATATCAAAATCCTGAAACAACTTTTTCTCCCTTGTATTCATGACTAATTTGATAGACGACATGGATATAAATACTTTTATAAGATTAATATTCATTCTGAATATCATTAATTGAGGTTCTAGAAGGAGTAAGACACCAATATGTAATTTTTTATATTTTTTTTACATAATGAATTTATTTGGATTCCCTCTGGTATTACAAATTCCCCCACAATCTCTATGGATTTAATGAATATGTCAATATATAGTATATATATCAATTTTTTTAGTAATAATATATGATATTACTATATATTAAATGATAAATAAGGAGCATAAAGATCAATAGAGTTTTGTAATAATGACCCTAATAAATGATAATTTTTATGAAAAATATACCATGTGTAAATTTTGGCATAAAAAATATTCATATCTCAATTACACAAGCTCAGTATTGGGTATATTTGTGGATCTAGGAAATACATATGTTATTGACCATTGGAATTTTTTTGTAAATGATAACTAATATCTAGATTTTTCATGGTGTGGATGTATATTATCATTTTTTTCTAAATGACATATCATGATTATCTAGTCCACTCACAATGCTGACTTAGAATGGTGTTTTGTTCATGTTAATCAAGAAATGTGTAATGAATTTGAAGGATCTAAAGTAAAGGCTAGTATATTCACATACTGAAATTCTACCAATTAGTATATAAATGCGTGTGATCTATAGTGATGAACTAGAGAATGGGATTAGATATGTTATTATGAAAAATGATATGGTGGTAGCTTATGCCTCGTGAAAATTATAGATCCATGAGAAAAAAATACCCAAATTATGAGTTGCAATTATCACTAGTAATATTTTCTTTTAAAAAATGGAGGAATTATATTTAAGGATAAAGGTGTGACATATATAATAATAATAAATGTATTATTTATATTTTCATCCAAAATAAACTAAATATGTTCCAATGATAATGGACGGATTTGAATAATGATTATGAATTCTCAATACATTTCAACACTAGGAATGAAAACAAGGTCGCAGATTCATAGAATTGAATGGAAACTGTAATTTTATTTATTAGTAGGATCACAAAAGATCAAATATATTAGTATTTCCAAGTGATGGATCTATAAATTGCAATGGAATGAGATAAATCAATTCATTTTCAATTTAATTTTAAACGATCTATTTAATGAATTATTAAGGATAAATAAAATAAATATCTAGATCCATAAAAGAAAGTGATAAATGTTCTTGATTTCAACATTTTTTGTGATGGAAGAATATTATTTATGAGCCAGGTTTACGACCCACCAATAATATATTTTATGTACGAAATATTGGATGATGATCCAAGTTAATTATCTATATTCATCCTTAATGAAAAATATATGTATATTGACCTTAATGTATATTTCATAATGGATGGAATAAATTGAGATGTTGTAGAATGGGTTTCACGATGCATGGTATTTCACCAAGATAATTTTGAGAGATAAAAATATATTTGAATGTTACATAAATTTCCCATACTAGAATCAAATTGGAATACATAACTTTAGACTTCTTCTTCAGAATTCCCAAAAAAATAAAGGAAATATTTCAATATAAGTTATAGTTTATCACAATAAGAATTTGGTACTCATCACTACAAATAGAGAATATTTATACAATGATCAATATACCAAAATATAAAATAATTAACTGTTGATATTTCATGGAATAGATCTTTCCATTATATTTGTTCAATATACATGGTTTATGTTGATTATCTGGAGAATTAATCAGTGGGATATCGTTAATGATTTACTGATAATCGCATCATATCATCCTCAAATTGAAATTCATTCTGATATGATAATTAATAATATAGAAGTCTCATTTATTTCTTTCTCTATGGATTTCAATGGCGATTTGGATCAACACCTGCCTTTTGTAGAATTTTCATACAAAAATGTGTTTCTCTCTAGTTTTTAGTTGGATCCTTATGAAGGCCTCATTAATTAGAAGTGATAAACTGTAATATATTGGAACTTTGTTTAGTAATGAATACTATTTAGAAATGATCTTGTTTGGGAAGTGGAATATAATGTTAGATCTATTTTACAACTAAATAATCATTCTCATCGTAAATACAGAATTTGTGCTCTAAATTGATGAAAAGTACTGGATTTAGAAGTGTGTAACAAAGTATTTTTTTATTTTCTCCCAATAATATTGATATGGGAATTTGAAATAAAGGAATTTAATTCCATAGATATATGGGTCATCTCTTAAATCCTTGATAATATTGGGAAGTTGGTTACAGACTAAAACTTCCATTGAATATCAATATTGTTTATGATGTCGTCCATGTATATATCCTAGTAAAGTATATACAAAATCCATTAAATTTAAAAATCTCAAATGTATTATTTCTAGATCATGATAATTCTTGTGAAGATAAACTGATAGATATTATGGATCATAGATAAAATATTCTATGAAACTAGACCAATATCAAGGTTAATGTTTTATGGTGGAACATCCAATTTGGAGAATATACGTGGGAAAATGAGGAAATTTTGAGGAAGAGGTATCCTCATCTTTTTGTGTCCAATTGAGCATGTTCTATTATGATATTCATATGAAGGGGGCATATTAAATAACACCATGTAATTTTTAAGTAATAAGTATCTTTAGAAATTTTAATTCTTCAATAACAATCATTGCATGAAACCAAAAGATTAAAAAAAATTGGACATAGTATTGGAATATCCCAGAAGTTAAATGGGAGTTAAAAATATATATATAATATTTATTAAATTAATATAATGTTTCAACTCAATATAAATTTACTAGTTTATTATAATAAAATAATCACACATCTTTTTGTAAAATAAAATCATTTATAAATATATGTACACTTAAAAATGTTTTTTTTCTATTTTTAATAGTTAATATATATTCTTAGAAATTCATTAAAATGGATTTTGAAATATTAATTTCAGCATATCGAAAATATATTAAAACATATTTCTATTTTATATTATTCCTTGAAAATATTTTTTTATAACGAAGAGTTCTAATATTTATTATTATTGGAAAAAATATTTTGTTTTAATGACAAAATAATTTTAAATTATTTTTTAAAATAATTAAAATATAAATTAGTTAATTTCAAAACCATTTTGAATTTTGAAAAGTACATTCTATAAGAATGTAATATATAATTTTTTTTCAAATTGTCATTTTCCCAAAAAAATAGTTTTCCATGTCGTTTCCAATATTTTATTTTAAATATACTTCCAAAATTAATTATTTTTAATTTTAAAAAGGGGATAAAAATATTTAATTAGAATTTAAAAATATAGTGAATAGGTATATTTTATTTTATCAGTCTGAATAGAAACCTTACAAAATTTTTCTACCACAGTAAAGTATAATTGGTGTAATTTGGGATTATAATATAATTATATGTACTATAAAATAACTCTAACATTTTATAATTTTTTAATGAATATAATTATACCATTAGTACATATGTAACGAAATTATGTGGTTCATGGGACACATATCCTTCAAAATGACATATATAACATTAAAATCACGGAATGTTACAAAATGTCAGATTTTTTCTTTTAAATAAACCTTACATTTCCACATGGGAAAAAACATATATGTTATTAATGTTTAGAAATGAATATTCATTATATAATAAACATATTTCCATGATAAAAATTTATTTTTTTACATTTGGGTCACTTTTTTTAGATTATCATATATATATTATTTTATTTAATAAAAATTTAATGATATCACATTTATGATTCAATTATAATATCATTTTTAAAATAGGATTATAATCATTATAAATTGGACTATAAATATTATTAGAAAATAAATAATATTTATCTTCATCGTTGTATTTAAATTATATTTTTTAGTGATTATATAATTATATTAAATATCTGTACAATGACGATGATGGAATTATTTTATTAATAAAAATATCAAGAATTTTTTTAAAAATATTAATGTAAAAATAATTTTAGATAGTTAATGTGATAAATGGATATTATTGATTTTATATAACATTGAGTTGTATACTAAAATATTTTTTTTTAAAATTTAGCTTTTAATATTTATATTTTTAATAATCTACGTAATTAATATTGTAGAAATGACGATAATGATATTTTAAAAATATATTAATTTATTTATTTAAAAATGATAAAAAAAATTATAAAAAATATTTACAATATTGTAAGAAATTTTATATTTCATTCTCATTTTTTATTTATCTAAAAACATTTATGCAAAATTTAATACTTTTTAATATATAAAATGTATTTACAAGAGATAAAATTAAAATAGGTTTACTAATGGTTAATCAAAATATAAAGGATTGAAATAATACCAAAACATGCATAAAGTAAAAATTTTATGATTATTAACCCTTATCATATATTATATTAGAATAAAAATTATTTATATGTATTTGGATTGACGTTGATTTTATTATAAATTAATATTTGTAAAAATTCCATATGCGGCCCTCACATTAATTATGAAAGGGAATCTCATCCCAACATTGAGCCTTAAATCTTGACCATCTTATTCCAAATTCTCTTCTATTGTCCCTATAAACATGGTAGATATTTTTTTTTAGAAAAATACCTATAGTTATGTCATTAAGATGGTATCTAAATGATGTTCTACAAGGGCGTGTTAATCATTTTTACAGGCTCTTTCAAGATTAAATCTTCTTAAACATCCAATTCATGTGTTTTATCTATTATAACGTAATATATTTAGTATCAATTATTTTATTAGGTGTTATTTTGTTTATGGAACAACCATAATCAATATTTCATCCATCACATGAAAAAACAAAATCATCACACATTTGTACATACGAATTACCCACTCCATATCGTGGTGTAATATTTTAATCATCCCTACGTCATTTTTATGGGTATTATCATGGAAATAATATATATATATATATATATCATAGTTGAATAATTATATTCATTATAAAAAAATTACTGTACCACCCTCTTCATTTAAAATTGACCATTAAAGGATGTATACCATTGTTGTGTGTGTGTGTAGGATCTACCATCTCCACAATGCGATGTGATTCATTTTCCATGTTGACCAATAATTAAATATTAAATAAAATTATATATTTAATAAATATTAAATTTATTATCATAATATCATTCTATAAATTATTCAACTATAACATATGAACATGAAATAAGACTTATATTAAAAAACATTTGTATGATGAATGAAGCAGTTAATGCCAGAGACAATGGTAACAATGAAATTTTATTAAAAATGGTGATAATATGATATAATAACAATATATATAATATAAAAAACATGAATATGATACTTTAAAAATTATTAAAATTACCTAGACAAATATATATATTTTATTAGTACATGTGATGGAAATAGAACATATGTGAAGGGTTAATTTCAGGATCACGTTATTATCTGGGATGGTTTATAGGTAAGTATTTACTTGTGAATATAGATCATCCATTTCTATGTTTCTAGAAAATATTTTTTAATGTATTTTTACATTTATTATCTAATTTATAAATTTATTTTTACTTCTGTTTTTTAACTTAATAGTTTTAATGAAATCATTTTTCATATTCCTAATGAGGTACTTTAGGAATTATCTGGAAAAAGTATTAGACAATTTATTTATTAACATACATAGAATACACTTATTTTTCTAATTTCATTACTCCTTAATGACTTGAATCATCAAATAAAATCTTACTAGGTTTTTTTAAAATAAAAATTTCCTTTTCTATATTTCATAGAATTATTCAAAAATGAAAACATTTTAAAAGAATAAAGGATATTTTCCTAAATAATTATTTTCTTATGATCTCCCAAAATTATTTTCAATTTAAAATAATTTTATGTCATGTTAATATAATTTAAAGGGTAAAGTTTACATATATTCAATCCCTTTTATTTATATGTTTAATTTATTTTTATTATAAAAAGATATTAATGAATCTCATCTATTTTTCAAAATTATATTATGATATAATTATGTTAATGAAGCACATTTATTTTTACGAGTTTTTATATGACAAATGATTTATGTTATTTTGGATCACATATGTATGATTTCCATTTTCTGAATTCTTGAACCTATATCTCCCTCCAATTTATTGGGTAATTATTTATATATCCTATGATATAGTTGAATGGAATGATTAGTGATCCCAGTTTAGTAATACATAGATAGAATTAGGAATGATCCTGATCTAGTTAAGGACATTTGTCCACTCTGATGGTCGTGGAAATAAGACTCCACAATTATGGAAATTATTTTATTTTATTAATTATATGTCATAATTATATGTCATTGGATATAATATGTTCTTTGATTCTTTATGAACATCAACAATATATCTCTGGAAATGTTATCATGATCATTGATACGAAGGTTATAATAGCGATTTTATTTAGGATTTTACATCTAATGATTACGATATGATATACTTTTTCCTTGATTACACTCATTAGTTATCTACGCTCACCCATTCATATGTCTATTTTCCCTATGATATGATGAAATGTATTAAATAAGATGTATCATGAAATGGTTATAGTGATAATGAATTTTGCCGGAGATGTAGATGTTTTATGAATCAGTTTTTATGATTAACAATTTCTAAAGACTCTGAACATGTAAAATTATAGCATTGTTATGTTATGCTATAGATTTATATTTTTGATTTAAATTTAATATCCATATATGAAAAATATTTGATTTTATAAGTTTGTATGTACTAAATTATGTTTTTTATGGTACATTAATAGTATATTTATGTTTATCTAACTACTTATTTGATTCTGGATACCTATAATCATTTACATGATCCAAATTTTCTAAGAAAATAAATATTTTTTTAGAATAATTATAATTGAATTTTTATAAAAAATTCATAGTAGAAGTCTCATTATAATTTTAATGTGTCACAAATACCCTTTTACGTCAAATAAAATGATTTACTTTCTATCCTCAATATAAATCCTATAGCTGACATTGATATAATCCGTTCTATGGAATAGATTTCAGAATAAGGTGATATAATTTATTTCATAGAATAAGGAAATCATGATTTAGGGTGAAGATTTTTAATTCATTATATATTAATATGATACATAATCATGTGAAAAATTTCAAGATTCACCCCTAGTAGCTGTAAAAAATGATATTCAAGGGAAATAAGAAAGAAATTTATGCATAGAGAGGGTAACATATAAATTGTGGATGTACCTATTGTAAATGAATAAATTGATTTATTTCCTATTGAATTAGCTGACTATTACCCACAATATAAAGGTGATATTTAATAGTAATAATCAATGATTCAATAACAATATCACATATTCCATATAGAGTGGACACTATGGAAGTAGTGAATTTAAAGAATCAACTAGAGGAATTTTATAATAATAGATTTTTTCTTCACTATTTTTTCTCTATAATTTTCCCATATTTATTTAAATATGATGTAATATTGATCCATGAGATTGAAAATTAATTTTATATAAAAAAATACCATTACAATAATTTACTAGTATCCTATAACTCACATGTTTGAACAATTCGATCAAATTCACATTGAAAAAAATGCCAATGATTGATGTTAATTATATGAATCATTTATTGTCCGTGGAAAAGTATTAACAAATTAATAAATCCTACAATATTATATAATAACATTACTAGTTTAAATTAATTCCATTTTAATAGGATAATTTACTCTCAATTTTTAGGGATGTAATGAATATAGTAATAAATTAATATCTTTATCATTGTGATGTTGTATTAGTTGATGATATTTTGGTGTATTAAAAAAATTGGGATAGTGATATTCAAACAATAATAATTCCAAAGACACTTATAATGAATGATTTATATTGAAAATTTATAAATTATGAAATCTGCATCTTCGAAGTATATTATCTTTTTGATAATATATCTATGGATGAAATAACAATTGATGATATGAAGAAGTCATTATTTATGGAATGACATACACCAAGGAACATAATTTTGTTAAGTGATTACATCATATTAGTGGGTATAAATTGTGGATTAATTTAGAAATTTTCCAAATTGTATAATTATTTAGCCAAGAATACATGTATATGAGATATTTTTTTATTTTAAAAGGAATGTGAATAACATTTTAGTGGGATATGTAGAAATTGGACAATGCTCTGATTCAGACACTACCATCATTATGTGATGGGCCTGAGATATATAGTGATGCATCAAATTTGGGACATGATAGTGTCATAATGATTACTGATAACTGTATTACATATTTATCTAATAAATAGAAGACCCATGAGCATAATTATCTAGAACATACTCAGAAGATGGAGGTGATAATATATTCATTGAAGACATGGATACATTATCTCTACAATGAAATATGTGTGATACAAATTGATCATAAAAGTATAAAATAAATAATTTCATAGAAATATCTCAATATGATACAATGGCTATGGATGGAGCTACTAATGTCTAATTATTTCTCAAACCACTTCCACCAAGGGAATTAAAATTAGGTAGAATATGAATTTTGTATGAAAGATCATGGAAATTAGACCCTAATGAGGATAGTTAAAGTTCATATATTAATGGATAACATTTGGATATGGGAATTTTTAAGAAAAAATATAGTAAATTCATTTTTCAAATTACCATAAAAACATATTTATTAAATAAATAGCTCGTAATATGATGATGGGAACTATAAAAAAATTTAATTATATCAATAATAGAAAATTATAAGACTATGTTTGTAGGGATGATGTTCTAATGTTTGGAAACAATTTATATGATCGAAAATTGATTATTCTAAATTTGGAATTTTATGCTATTTCATATTGTACAATTTTCCCAATGCATCATAAAAGAGATATGATATATCATGATTTGAGGTAAAATTACTTGTGGGATAAAATGAATGTTATTATTTAATTCCTATTAATGATTGCATTGAATTACATTAATTATATAAAGAAAAATGGTAGGGGCATCACACAACCACTTATTATTCTTTTTTGGATATATAATGAGGTTCTAATAGAAATTTATAATGGACTGCCAAAGACTCCTATAAAGAATTTTTTATATGGGTTATCATAGATCACCAATAAAATTCATCACATTTCCTTACATAAATTAAATATATACATTTTGAGTGAAAAGATATATATTAATGTTTTTCAAGACATTATGGTGATACTATTTTGATAATATTTAATAGTGATCCCCAATTAACATTGAAATATTTGAAGACTATTTAAATGTCTACTAACACTAAGCTTCATTTTAGTATTTCATAATATTATCGAAATGAGGGACAAAAAAATAACTATTCAAATAATGTATTACATGATAATGAAATGATCAATTAACATTCAATATACATGGTATCATTATTTATATTTACTATACTTTTCTTATAAAAATATTTTTCATTCAATTAAAAAAATGGAGTTGTATATATCATTATATAGAAACATAGTTCATAATATAACTTTCTATCATAGTGGGGGGGGGGGAAATAAACGTGTCCGTAAGAAATATGTTGATGATAAAAAACTTGATTTAAAATATATTTAGGGACACATTAAGTATTCACAATATTGAAAAAAACATTATTCCAATAATTAGAGGAATGATTTTAAATTCGATTTTGTTTTTTATGTATTCATGAAAGTGTCTCTATATAAGGTAGTTATAATGTTTTGAAATTAGGGATAGATAATCTCTAGCTAGATCAAAACCATTTAAATCCTTGAATGAATTGGATATTGTTCTTTTTTATTTTCAATGACACCAAGTGTTTGAAAAGTACATGATGTGTTTCATATATCATTATGAAGGAAGTATGAGACTGTCCCAACATTTAATCTCAACAATGAAAAAATAGATTTGAATCTATCCAATATAACTATAATGATCCAATACAGGTTTTTAATTGTAATAATTTAGGAATTGGAGGACTCCTCTATTAAATGTTCATTGAATAAAATGAAAAATGGATAAATCAATGTTGGATCCAAAAGATGATATAAATAAGAACTATAGTCATCTCTTTAGAAGCTAATTTCATTAAAATAACATGGTTGATATTTTTTAATGGGGGGATAATGTAAAAACCCATGTATTGATGAATTATTCCATATTAATTAAATTCAATATCTTTCATTGTTTTCAATACATGTAACACTGGGTTCAAATGATAATAACCATTTAAAATATTCTAATATCTTGTCCATTATAACCATGACATTATCTTAGTGGGTATGAATAAAAATAAACCAATTAGTATAATAATGTTATATATTTATTAATAAGATAAATTAGTTCTATATTTTCTGTTTACAAATAAAATATATAACAATTGATAGAAAATGAATTGTTGTTTTCGATAAATATTTTTTTAATGAAATGGTTTCATCATTTCTTGTGACATCAGATAAAATTACTTTTTATACATTTGAAAATTTTCTTCCCAAAAAATATAATAACTTATTAATTGATCATATCAAATTTACATTATATTGAATGTAACATATTTTTCTAAAAATATTCATTTTTCTCTACAATGTCATAAATATTTGTTTTCATTTGTAACATTTCATTGTAAAAACATTTTATTAAATTTTATCAGACATTTTTGATAGTTTTTAAATTAATATTCGATTTCTATTTTTATTATAAGTATAATTATTTTAACTGGAATCAATTTCTGATGTATTTTAATATTAAAAATGTCCATAGTAATGATCATTTTCTATTTCGAAACATGCTTTTTCAACCCCTCTGTGAGTATATTTTAAAATTTTATTCTACTACATCTAGCAATTATAATTGGAAATAGGGATTCCATATTTAAAATAATAATAACATATATTTTTAAACATCTACAGTTTAATTTTTTACTAAATTTAATCATGAAATTTTTTAATATAATTTTTACCATTTGTGTTAAAAAATGAGTTTACAGGGAGTTGCAATAAGAAGACAAGGGTTAAAATGAACAAAAACATTTCCTAATATTTCTTGGAATTAAAATTTTCAACATTATCATTTACCAATGCCTATCTTATGTTTATTTGGATTCTTTTCTAATGAGAATTAATTTATCAATTTGGATTATTTTGAGAAACATACAAATTATCTCCATGGAGGTCACCTTTACCCACATACAAAATGTCTGCCCTTCCCCTCTTATATTTACACCACCCCATATTATTTTGATAAAAAAACTAAAAAAATCCCAATAATTCATATTCTTATTCTATATATTTTACTAATCCCAAAATACAATACCCTAGGTCATTAAGAGGATATTAAAAGTATTTAACTCTTATAGAATATATTTTTCATAACATATCTCATTCGTCTTATTTCAACCATTTCCACCATAAATTATTCAATCCAGAAAAAAATATATTAAAAAAATTATCTCAAATATTATGATATGATTAATTTTTATGGAAAATTTTGTATCCCTATATAATCAATCAATTGGTAATTGAAATATATGATTGTGTGTACATCAATCTACCTCCCTACGAACTAGTGTAAATCATTTATTGAGAACACTTCTAAAAGAAGGATATAATGATAGAATTATTTTTTATAAATATTATTTTATATATAAATATTCTTTAAAAATTATATTATCATGTTTAACTTCATACATTCAATTCTATTTTAAAGATGACAATGTCTCTTGGGTATAATGAAGAATAACACCACATGAAGAGATGTGAATTTTTTTTTTAATTACTATTTAAAAAGAATGTGATAATGATAAAATGTATGAATATATTTAATATATATTAGATTGTATTGACTAATAATTTTAATATATCATCCACGTACATTCCATTTTACTAATTATGAGAGTTTCATAATTTCTTATGTATAGCTAGGATATAGTATCTTCACGAAGTGATGCCATTAATTTTCCATTTACAACTTATAAGAGCATCCATATTAATAAATATATTGAATATACATTATATTTTTAATAGTAATATAATTACAAATATGATGTAATTGTATCCAATGTATATGAATTTGGACTTTCATTACAAAACACACATGAGAAAATATAGAAATCAATACACAAAATAATGAAAATAATGAAATTTTATTATAAAAAATATGGTTAAATTTTATTTGAGGATAATATATGATAAAATAAATTTGTCTAAGGTTATAATATGAATTAATACCATGAGTAAATCCGTTTTATAAGATTTTAAATAATGTTCACCAAATGGAATGTGTGATGAGGTGATTCCATCTCAATTTAAGTTCGTTGAGGTATATTATAATGTTAAGAACATATTTTCATCTATATAGTGAATATAAATTGCATATATTTTATAACATAGTAGTTACAAAATAATTCATGATATTTTATTTTTCTTTTTAAATTATCTCATTCATTGAGATGTTATATAGAAGTTATAATGTGGTAAATAATTTTAAAACCCAATTATTTTTCATTAATATATATTAATTATACATTTTCAATTTATATTATAATATTTTGTGTACAATTATTTTTATTATATATTATGTAGTATTTAAAAATATCATATTTGGACATAAATTTGATACACATAATCAATTTTTAAATTATTTCTCACATCAATGTTATATTCTATGTAATGGGTAACTTCTCAATTTTGATTTCATTAATAAATATTTTTTAATATGAACCTTTAAAAATTTATGTTGGGAATATATATCCTTATTCTGAATGTACAATTAATAAATCTTTATTCACAATTTAAAAGTTCTCTACTCATGTTTATTCTTCAATTTGTTAAAATTTAGAGGATATAAAAGAGGTCAAAATTATTGTTCTATTTCTATTTATATTTTTTATTTTATACATTATCTTGAAATAGTCTATTCATAATCATCATTTTTCATTAAAAAAAGTGGGTACAACCACGAAAGCGGCACACACGCAAGTAAGAAAATGACATGTAAATCGCAAGCCCGGGGACTTGACCCCGCGACCTGCCCCTCATCATTTATCATTAAAAATATACATGTCATAAATATATATATTTCAATACTATAGTTAGTATTTCTTCCTAAATCTTATAAATTTTTTTACATATGGTGTTTTTGTTAAATGATATGTTAAATAATGTGTAAATGTTCATACATTGATATCCCTTACTTAATATAAACATTTTATGATAAGGAATATTGGTTCAATAATTTAATAAATTATATGATATGTGATTGATTATTTTTACAGGAACATAATGGAAGGTCCTAGTTATAAATAACCCTTTCATGCAACGACGGGTCTCATAAAAAAAGAAGCTGGTCAAATTATATTGGATTTTAAAAAAGTATTTATAAATTTACATTAAATAATAATTTAAAAGTATATATACCATGATTATGGAGATCCTATTGTCTAATAATTAATAAATTAATTAATTTATAATTATGTTTTATTATTATCCCTTAAATTTTCTCAATAATATTATTTCTGATTCATTTAGTTCTCAATTTATTGATTAAATGGAATGTTGTTTTTATTATATACGTAAAACTATTGATTCTTCATAATCCAATTATGATTGTAAAATTACGGATTAAATGAAATATGTGTTCTATTATTTACATTAAAATATTAATTTTTAAATATTGATTCATGATATATTCAACTATAAGTTACCATTACATATTAATTTATCTCATCATTATTTGGATTCCATTAACCATGTTATGATGATGAATAATTTTAATGAGTTTAAAAGATGTTGATAATATAAATTTTTATGTTTCATTTTATATTCTCAATCTAAAATGGGTATTAGGTCTGTAGCTTTTTCTCCAAAATATTTATAATGATCATTCCATTGGTATTTTAACACTAGAATTTTTTAAAATATAATCATTATTGCACTAACTCTAGGGTATTGCAGTCATCGTATTTACACATAAAAAAGTTTAGCCACATCATATATTTTTAGTGGTGTATATACATTTATTATTTACAATTTTCACAATATTTCCAATATTTATTATTTTTAAACACATTTCTTGTTTTTTCATTTAATGATATTTTGATTCAAATGATACTAATGTTGTAATTGATTCATCATTGAAAAAAAAATCAATATTTAAAAAACTTATTCCCTTGTACTCATGCATGGAAACCTATTTCAAAAATTATATATAATATATTATAATTGTTTTTTAGTTTAATTTTAAATCTATAAATATTAACAGATGTTTTGAAAATATCTATTTTTAATATTTTTAATTTTTCACTTTTGAATATTTTTACCAAAGTGTAATGGAATGTACTTTTAAAATTTACAGTTGGACCTACTATTTCATTATATCATATATTTTAATCATTATCTTGATTCTTATATATGTTTTCATTGTTTTTTATGAGAAATAATTCCCAGTTTATTTTTCAAAAATTATTATTCTAAAACATTATAATGAAAGAACATTTTAATCATCAATATAATTTAAACCAAAATGTTTATATATATATGTGATATATTAAGTAATTTATGAGATTTTATAATGGTAATAAACTATTTAATGTATTATTACTATATTTCGTATCATTTAAATTTTAAATGACAATCACCGAGATTGATATAGATCTATAATTCATTTATTAATGTGAGAGAGTTAAAGGGAATTAAGCTACTTATAAATTAAATTTTGGAATTAACCATAAATTTTTTTACATGACAAGGTTTATTATTAGTGTTATTATAAGGATAAAGTCCCAAGATAACAATATGGTTTTTAAATTTTTTATATATGGTTTATAAGAATTATATTTTTTTCAAAATTTTATGAAATAAAAAAATTCGTAATATAATTTTAATGATATTATAAATGGAAAATGATTTCCTTCATGAGTTCAGAAATTTTACATATTATAATTATTAATTATGGTTTTACATTATCGTTTATTAAATTTTTTTAATGAAAACACTAGCCGATGAAGTTGATTTTACGTGTCCTAATTTATTATTTTGAAATCATTGATTATTTTGAAAAAAATTAAAATTTCTGTATGTGATTTCATGCAATTTTTAAATACTTTTTTTCTATTCTTTTTACAAACATTGCAGTGTTTTATTTCAATACCATGATATAAAATTGTTCATTATTATTCAAATATATGTGAATGTATTTTAAAATATGAAATAGTTATAGACCATAGGTGAAGTAATGGTTTCATGAATGAATCATGAGTGTAAACAAAGGGGCATGTTTTATAGAATGAATTTCTATTTTGTCGAAATGACCACATTATTTTTGAAATAGTTTTCCTAATTCCATAAAATTCATTAACAATATTATCAACGATATTTAGAAATGTGAATCTCTAATTAAAATAAATTTAATCGTGCATTTATTTTGTGATGTGTTATAATATTTGGGGAATGTTGTTAAGTGTAGATGAAAACACCTGAATTGTGGATAACTTATATATTTTATTTTCTATAAATTAATTTTTATTAAATGTGTTTGATCCTAAGTGTTAATTTGGATACTCGTATTTAAGAATCGATGTTATTTGGAAAAAAATATTTAAAGGTAAAATTCATACCCCATGTATATAAAATAATCCAAAAGGATATCATTAATATCTAGTGACTGTGTGGTGTACCTGAGATATTATGGAAACTAGAACCTATAAAAATTCAGGTATTTCATATAGTTTTAAAATAATAATCATATTATAATTTTTTTTAAATATGATAAAAACATAGTAAAAGGAAAAAAGAAAAACTAAAAATAAAACAGAAAATATATAAATAGTAAGAAACTTATGTGATAATTCCCCCCACCATGAAAACATTATTATCTCGAAATATAATGTCAAGTAGTGGTCTAAAAACAAAAATGATACTCTTTCTCAACCCACGCCATCTGATACCAAATTTTATACACATTATTCCCATGTTTCCAAAGGACACAGAACAACGGATTAGACTTCCCCAAGAGGGAAAATATCTTATGAATCAACTATTCTAACTAGGAATTCAATAACTGATAAATTAGTCTATATCTATAACTCTTTCCAATTATACACAAGGGAAGGATCTGGATTATGCTTCCTTAATTGGGAGACATTAAATTCATCAATAATTTGTTTCAATTAAGAATGAAAATCGAAAATGTATTCCAACTTTCATATACTCTATTTGATTTCATGTGGCTTGACATACCTCAGTGTTAGCTTTTACTTTTCCCCCAAATGGCGTCAACCCATTTGACAGGTCTCCTTCAAGGACACCTGAGCACCCCCAAAAACACAATATCTTAATACCTCTAATCCCTATAAGAATTTTGGAGACTCTGAGATGTCAATAACTAATTTATGATAAAATGTAAATTTTTTAATGTCTCTTGCATAAGAAAATTAAACGAAACCAAAATATTGAAAAATACTGTCTATCTCAAATAGAACCATTCTAAATGAATATTTCTAAATATTGTCTTAATAAAATTAAACCAATCGAAAATGTATATCCAAATATCCTCTTTAATATAAAAAAGTTGCATGAAGCATGTCCTCTAGTATATGATTTCTTCACCCTGTATGACCATCTGTTTGAGGATAGTATGCCATTCTCATCTTAATCTGCAATCCCATATTCATTTAAATACCTTTTTAAAATCATGAGGTAAAATGGGGATATATTTCTTAAATAATTGCTTACAAAACTCCATTAAACATAACCACTTAATGAACATAATATTGTCCCAGATCATTTACTTTATTTGAATTTGTGGTCGAAATGAAATTGGATTATTTTTTCAAATATTAAATCACCACCCAAATTGAATTACTTATATGAGGTGTACGAGGAATGACAACATTGAAATCCATGGTGACCACATCCCACTTTTTGGGTGGAATGGGTAATGGATGAAGCAATGTAGATGGCCTTTGATGCTCTATCTTTACCTAGCGACGTTTATAACAATACGATACATATCATAAATTTATGGCCACAATAATCATCACCAAAACTATTTTAGATCACCATAATACAAAATGGAATCCCCATTATGAATGGACAACTAATATTAGAGGCTATTCCACATCACTATGAAAAAACCCCAAAAGAAAAAGATTCACTCGAGAGGCAATGAACAATCAATATATGCCTCCCCACCATGAAGAATATATATATACTATTAAGACAGTTCATAACTACTATTTTCCGACTGAATTAACTCAATAAGAGAATGAGTTGACGAAACCCCCACCATGAACAGACCTCTGATGTTAACCTTGGACTCTATGTTTTCCTAGGAAATGAACCCCATTAAATTCCATTTACCACTAGACATCCTCAATACCCGCATGAGAAAATATTTTTCAAGTAATTAACCACCACATTAACCTTTCCTTGGGTATATTATATCAAAATCGAACCCCTGTAAAAAAAATAATCCGATAACAATGTGTCATGTTCAAGTATTTTTTTGTGATAAAATACAGTATACGGCTTTATGATAAGAAAATACCTAAAAAAATTCCCCAAAAAGATAAATTTAAATATTATTCACAAAATATATTACAGCTATTAATTCTATATGATGTGTTGGATAATTCTTCTCATGTGGTCAGAGTTAGTGAGAACCATATGCCACAATGTGATCATCCTAAGTGAGGACACACTTAAAGCCCATACCTAACACATTGTAATTATACACATTGCCCTTCCTATAATTTGGAATTCTCAATACATGTGTAGTATTCAGCCCCCACATAAGTATCACGAAGGATTCCTGGCATTTTTGGATCCATTAAAACATCACCCCATTCTAGGTGAGTGCAATCATCGATGGGGAAATTCAAGACAAATCCCAAAAAAATATCATGTAATAACCTAATAGACAAAGAAAAATATTGATATAAATCACATTATTTTGATCCCCCCACGATATAACTACCCTCATCATCTCAGGGTCCATCGATACCCATCACTCTAATATCTCATAGCCTATAAACATCACTTCCCTGATCCAGAAGGTGCACATAGAAATATTTACATAAAGGAAATGATCCTCTATAGTTCCAAACATGATATAGATATGATGTTCATCTTATTACTTATATACAGAGTAAACTAGGATGTTTTTCCTGAATATCACAATGATAAAGTCAAGATACTGGTGGAATAACCTATTCATGATCACCATAAAAACCAATGAAGCATAGTTCAATAAAAAATGAATGACCATATTCTCAAAGTGGTCATACGAACGTCAAAAATTCGTCTTCAGGATTTTTTCCTCTCTTAAAATGATTTGGTGGAAACCTATACTCAATTATATCCTGGAAAACAACTTTTCCCATTAACTTGAATGAACTGGTTTTCAATTAGGTGAAAGGGATATTAATTCATAATGGTAACTTTATTCAACTAGTGTTAGTCGATGCACAACTGAAAATATTTGTCATCCATCATTGAAAATCGAATAGGAGAGTCCCATGTAGAGATGCCTGAGTTAATGAATCCATTGGATTCCAAATTTTCCAACTGTATCATTAATCCCATCAGTACGGTGTGGCCCATACGATATGATGGAAGAGATAACTGTTCTATTATTAGTTCAAAAACAATCGGGAGTTCCATATCCTTCCCAAGGGTTATGCACAAAAAATTATCCTTAAATACCTCTGCACACTTATCCACCACAGGTTGTAGTCCACCATCCGGATAACCACCGTAATCCTCCAACACGAGTGATAATATCTAAATAACAAGATTTACCTAAAAAGGGAGTTGATGTACAACATGACTCGACCGATGATATGACTCTTCAAGAAATACCTAAGGAATCTCATCTGGTTCCATGAATATCACATGTTTCCTATAGAAATAATTATGTTCTTAGAAGTGATCTATCCAATCCATGTTTAGAATTATATCAAAATGTTCCTTATCGTTGACCAGGAAATCCCACTACATCTATACCCTTGACACAGATAGTGCACATGAAGAGCACTATAAACTATTCTTCTTACACTACATCATTACCAATTCAATTTCAAAAGAAAACATATCTATTGGGATGTTCAAATTATTCACTATATGGTTATTGATAAAAGAAACATATGATACAGTCACAAATAGAATAGATTCTATATAACATGCAATCGGAATGGTACCTTGAACTATTAAGGACCCTACATCTTGTCTCTCTTGTTCCTGATGCACAACATGAAGATTCCTAGTAACATTATGAGAACAAAAACTCACATATGGATCTACCCTAAACAATATCATCCATGATGATTACCCAGTCTCGACAACAAGGCCATTAAACCAAGGCCCAACCATTCATGATGTCACCAACTGAATTGGATCTCCAATGAAAGCCACAGATTTTACCCCACAATGTTGTGTGTGTGTTAACTTGTAAAAATGATGCAAGTTCTTCAAAACATCACATATATGATCGGGCATGGGAGGATATGTACATGTAGGGCATATTTTCCCTTCATTCCTACATTGATGTCACATAATGAACAATAAATTAGAAGATACATATAAAGGATACTACGAAGGATTTCCTAAACTACCATCTCCCTTTTTCCCATGCTCATCCTAGTTCCTCTACTTCTCAGATGAACTACTATGCCCATCAATGACATAGACCATGAGGAACCAAACATTAACTTGTGGTCAATATCCACAATTCAAGAACTATCTACAACCTCATAATTGGACATCAGTATGAATTGAAAGACTTGACAATAGATCTTTGGACTCAAACCCCTTTTGAACCTTTGAGCCTTTATCTCCACATTGGATTCTATTTCATGTGCATATATGACTAACAAGAAAACGATTTTTTCGA
This sequence comes from Viscum album, assembly GCA_963277665.1. Lineage (NCBI taxonomy): Eukaryota > Viridiplantae > Streptophyta > Magnoliopsida > Santalales > Viscaceae > Viscum > Viscum album. The sequence continues at coordinate 1,090,398,863 of OY728143.1, read as the reverse complement.
ACTCATTCATTGAATGATACCATTGAAAATGATCAAGAAACTCATGGGGTATCACATTGGCGAAGACCTAAGGACTGTACTGATTATTGATGATAGCCATAAATTAATTTCATCTCATCTTCTCATACATCCTAGCTTGAAGTAGAGAGTCCCACCACCTTAGACGGGTACCCTCTAACATGAATGATTTAAATTTTTCTTTAACATTATCTAGAGTATCATGAAATTGAAACTATCACTCAATTTTTTAAACCCACTCTACTGCTTCCTGAGGCTTTGTACTACCTTAGAACATAGGAGGTTATTTCTTAAAAACGTATGGGATTTTTCATTCATAGGACCAAATTCATCTTCCCTAACTAGAGTGAGAGCATGATCTACTCCCTATCCCTGATCCTGAAATGGTCATACTATTGCATCCATAAACCATTTAGCATGGGTTTTGGGATAACTCTTTATATAACCACTGGTTTCATGGGAGATATCAAAGGAGGTATGTTTCAAAAAAAAAAGTCACCATTGAAAAAATTAGTATAACAGCTCTGAATATATTAAGCAAAAACATAAAATATGAATAAATAAAAATCATTATGATAACAAAATGGTCATGACACTTCATCTACACACTCTGATCATGTTCATTGTATAGCCTACACATCCCACTTAGATGAAATTTCAAACAATAATATCCACATCCCATGATGATGTGAGGTATGTCATGGGGTGTGTTGGCTAGGAACCCAACTCACAACCAGATCTCCAAACCATAGCAGTCATTGATCTGGTCTAATCAGACGCATCCCAGTTGAAATTTACCAATTGATAAGCCTTATACGATACCATTTTTCCACCAAAAAAGTCATGTCGTCATCCAAAATGGTGCATGACCCATTCTGTGGAAGGTCCTAAAGGGAGTTCCCTATCCAAACATGCTGGAAAATGTGACTAGGTATCATAAATAAAGAGTGGGAATGATTAACCTGAATTTTTATACATTAAACAACAACCAAAAATTAATAAAAAAAATATGAAAAATAGAAACCAAATAAACCATAAATAATTTCCAAAATTTAATTATGGGGTATTAGTCAGAACTATACAAGGCCACAACAAAAAATGAACCACATGTCCATCAAAAAAAAGGGAAATTGGAAGCACACTCAATTTATCTCAAAAATGTCATCAATGATAGACCTTTAGAATCCTGAACACCCATCTCCAATGGCCTTTCACTTACATGTGTCAAACATTACCAAGTATACATACACCCAAAGGTGTAATCGAGTGAGATCGTAATCCCATTATGATTCCATCCAATATAATATTTAATGCTAAAAACATAATAAGACAAATATCATGAAATTTTTTATAAAAAGGAAATTCTGGTAAAAATTTTATGGAAATAAAATTTAAATGAGAAAAAACATTAAATAAATAGCCATTAACAAAAAAGGCTTTATTTTGAAATTATCAACCATACATATTTTATGCCAATGGTAAATTTGATAAATTAAAAAGGAACTAGGCATATGAAATACCCCCAATGAACTAGATTGAAATGGGACCCCATGAACATCGTTTTTGGGAGAAATGTGTTATAAAAACCACGAACAACAACTTTATCATGACTAAGCCACTAGAGATTACAAACACACACAATTATAGTGGTCTCAAATCATCACATGTGTTTTGTTCATGTGGTCATCATCAATCACACTAAGTGAAATTGAGTCTCAACCACTATTGAATCACTCAAAAACTATTCCTAGTATGACAACATAGTTACCATGTTTTTCATTTTATTCTAAAAAATATTCAATTCTCAGATAACCCTGCTGTTACATTTAATCAACCTAAAGAAAATATTATCTCAAGACACCACTTATAGACCCAATATCTATTGTAAAATCAGGTGCATCCCAAACCCATTTACAAATATGTTTCACTACTCTTGATTAATTTTATAATTTATTTCAATAATTTATAAAAAAAATTCAAGAAACACTACAAGGATATTACATCAAAACTGAACCCAACCCCAATTTTTAAAATCATCCTGACACCAAAAACCTATCAAAACATGACTCTAATCCATTACAAAATTTAATAATCAAAATCCACAATTAATAAAACACAACCAAGTGACACAATATGTTCTTACATAAATAACACACCCAACATCACATAGAAATTCCATTTTAAAATTAAATTCTTATTTAATCCCATATAAAATGTCTAACCACTCATAATAAATAATGAACCTAATAAATTCCTCATGATAGTAAACGAAATTATCTAAATATTTGTTATACACAAAACCCATGACAACCCTGCTTTTTATTACACACATAAACATGATTTATTACATAATATCTTCACTTTATACAACATGGAAAATTGATAGGACTTCTGTATGTGAGGATTAGGATCATTAAAAAAATAGAAACATAAAATGAAAAATCTTATTGAAAATTTCCTTTACATGACCACTAAAAACCCTTGTACTTAGCATTGCATCAGATAACTTTAGGACATACATAAAAAAGTGGGTTAGCTATAAAGCCTAGTAAGGGAATAAATATGGAATAACATGAGGAATATAGTAGAATTTAAACATTTGGTAAATGAATGAATCAAAATTGAAACATGAACATAAAACCATGATAAATAATGATAATAAAAACAAGGAAATGTGGCAACAACACTTAACAATGAATTAGAATGTGCCAAGGCTCATTGCACATGTAGAATGAGTAATCACGCATTTCACATGAAGAAATAGTAAAACCTTGTTTAAATTGAATTAGCTTGAGTAAACGCTCATTTCACCTGACATGTCATGATACTATACATTATCAAATTCATTTGAGCGATATTACAGTGCACCCTTCATAAACATTTCATTTCCCGCATAACTACACCAAAAGGATCATATAACATGGAATCAATCAACATCATAAGTTATTCAATGATTTTGGAATATGGAATAAAAACATTAATGAACCATTCAATATTTATATGTTCATATAGTTGATTATCCTTTATAGAGACATGTGTATGGTATTCACTATACAACGATATTGGCTTGAAAAAATGCGGTCCAATTTCGGCAGCATATTGGCGCGACATTAGAATTCATAAAAATGGTTAATGATAGATAAATGGGTGTCTTATCATATTTAAATGTAATTTAATGTTGGGGGTCCAATAGATCCATGTACCAAAAAAATTTAATGGAATTTAGATATGTAATACAAACGAATTGCTTGAATGTAAATGATGAGAGAGAAATTCCATTCCGAATTTCGGCATGGTAATGACTGTACATGAGAGGCATTAATGAGAGTGAAATGGGATATCTCATTATATAAACATAAAGAGGTAATTATGGGGGAGGTTAAAAATAACACCCCCACATTTTTAATTAAATGCAAAAGGATATAACAATATAAGGAATCTTGGACCAAATTTAGAACGGAAGAAATCCCTTACCTGGAAGTGTGATCCCAAAAGCCTGTAAGGGGCTTGAGAGAGGCTTCATGGGATATTGGGGACCATTTGTAGGGTTATAGAAAGAGGATGGAGGGGTTAGGTAGAACTCCAAAGTATTTAAGTGAAGAGGAAGTGGGAGCATGGGTGGGATTATATTGGAAAGGAGAAGGAATTCATTATTATATAGGTTAGGGACACATCACATTAAACTAATAAAAACTACAAACCAGCACAAGTTTTTTGACATGGATTTTCCCAAAGGGACTGGAAAACAATATTTTATAATTCCAATTGCATAAATTTTTGAAATAATAGAGTTTATTATTTGTATCTGAGTCCCACTCTCGAGGAAAACAATTTATAAAGACAAAATGTTTTATAATCCTTGAAGGATCCACTAAAGAATGGTAAAATTAATCAAACAAACCTAAAATAAAATTATTTTATTTCTAAAACATATTTTTTCTGAAAATAATGTTTATAGTATTTTATTACTTCACTATTTGTTCATTATGATGTCTTAAAACACATTATAGTTTTAAACGATAATTAATTTTTACCCAAAAATTTAACTGTCTCAGTATATTATGAAAAATTCACCATCGGATAATTTTGATGTCATGATTGTAAAAATATTATTAATTTTTTATGAATAATTTTCTAAATATGTGAATTTTTTCTTTTAAAATAAAAATAAAAATTTATCAAAAATTCACGTGTTTTGAGAAAAAGAGCTTCCAAACATTAATAAAAATTACAATTGCATTCATAAAATTATACGATAAATTAAATTTAATAAAAGAAATTTAATTATTATAATAACATTTTATTAAAATATTATTTAATTCCATAATATATTAATTAATCAAAAAAGTTTTCTTAATTGAATATTAACTATAAATACTATTTTCTCTTAAAAACATTTTGTAATGTAACATTGATAAAATGAATGTATATTCTCTTTACAAGAATAATGTATATAATAATTGTACTATGGTATTGTTACATAACCACTTAAAACACATGAATAAGACCTTATGGTATGGTGCTTGAAGATGGAAGACTCTTGGGGTGGCTCGGATTACAATGCTCAAGTGGTAATCTCAATCAACTTCCTCTTCTCTCATTCGAGGATCGGCTTGAACTTAATGTATTGAAGATCAAATTGGGTTTGGTCCTGAATGAATCCCAATAACAACACCTCCTTTCAATGCTCCAATAAAAGGGCTTCGTATGGGTGTAGTCTACTGGATGAGGCCATCACTTCTTTTATCCATGTAAATTTGTTTTTTCAAAGCACACTATTTAAAATAATCATGTGATCATTGTTCAATGCATATATTATGCACGATCAGAATTTATAAATGTTTTCCATAATACCATACATACAACCAAATAAGTGCATATTATTTACATATCCATATGAATACATTTATTTTGACCAAGATAAATTTCCATCAATGAATTTTTGTGTCCTTACAATCTTCCCACCTTTAGAAATTTCACCGAGGAAATTTTATTTTACATTCTAATCCACATACAGGTGCGTATAATTTTCCTTCATTTGATCTATGACATCTTCATTATTTCCTATTATTATTAATTTCATGTAGAATGGGTTCATGTGTCACATTGTTACCTCTATTTATTTTTTAAATCATATATTTCCTTTTACCAAAAACACTTGATGCATCAGGGTTTATATCGATTAATTCATCCAAAATTATTTAAATTGTTTTTTTTATATATAATTCTGAAATATCATCTTGAAATTGTTTTTTTAATGTCATACTGATTCATTATCAACTATTTCAACATATTTTACTGGTAAATCAGTTTTTTTTATTTCCCTAGAAAAAATATATAATTTCATACATATATGAATTATTGAGGTCTTCCTCTTTTGCAGCATATTAAAAAAAATTACCACTTAATTATTTTCAAATAATGAAGGGATTATGAAAAGAACATGATGGTACTTCCCATGTTTGGCATGGTATGAATGTTGAGAGTGAAATATTTCCCAATAGAATGTAATTTATCCTTGAAGTTATCTTGCAATTGTAGAGGTATTGGATTCTTCATAAAGTTGTTTGCAGTTAACATGGAAATTTGAAAATGTTTCAAAGTCATATGAGTATGACTACGGGATGATCGTTCGTTGTAGTTCTTCAATAAGTGATATAAGAGTTGTTTGTGATCATCCTCCTTCCATGTTTTAGCAATGAAAAATGATATAAAATTCGGGGTTTTGAATACAGAGATATTGATAATAAAAATGGAAATATTGATCATAAAAGGATAATGTTTCATAGGATAAGTATTTCTTAACTTCAGACTCTTTAGGTTTAAATATTGGTTTTCCTGGATCTATTTCATAACATATATTCTTATTGTTTTTTTATTCTATTAATAATGGATTTTAATATGAACATGAATTTGACAAAGCATTTCCCTAGGGAGTGTCTTTACCAAAAGTGCAGTAAGACCCATTGTCATGTACCAGGATACCCTAGGTCAAACCTGAATCTTTTAGTTGGTGTTTTCACTCCATGTTACATCTATTCCAAAGTCTACTCTACCTGCTCGTTTCCAGAGAAGGATGTATTAGCATGATAAACCACTTACTCAATACGCACCATAATTTAAGGATGTTTTTATTATACTTAGAGTTATATCTAAGGATTCACTAAGGTTTTTTTTCATCCAAATACCAATAATAACTAAACCTATCCTCTGATACCAACTATGACAACCTTGCTAATTATTACACACTTAAACATGATTTATTACATAATTTCTTCACATGATACAACAAAAAATATTGGGAGGTCTAGTATGTCTATGGATTTGAAAATTTACATTATAACATCATATATAAAACACAAGATCTTATTGAAAACATCCTTTACATGACCACTACATTCCCTTGTACATAGCATTTCATGGGATAACATGAAGACATACATAAAAAGTGTGAGATATAAAGCATATTAAGAAAATAAAAATGGAATAACATGAGGTATATAGTACATGTTAGAAAATTTGAAAGTCAATGTAGCACAAGGGGAACATGAATATAATGGGATAATAATGCATGATAACTATAACAATGAATTGTGGCAACCACACTTAATATGGAGTTAAAATGATCCAAGGATCATTGCATATTGAGCATGAGTAATCCCTCATTGAACATGAATCATGAGTAAACCCTCATTGCACTTAAATTATCTTGATTCAACACTCATTGCACATGACGTATCATGATGATATACTCTACCCATTTCATTAGAGTGCTATTAGGTCACACCCTTCTTAAACATTTAATTTCATGAATAAGTGTGCCACATAGATAATATAACATGGAATAAATTATAATAATATGTTATTAAGTGATTAAGGAATGTGGAATAAATACATGAAATTACCATTCAATGTGTACATGTGAATATGGGTGAATACCCTTGATAGAGACATGGGTATGGTATTCACTACACAATAATCTTCTCTTTGAAAAACATGGTGAAATTTCGAAAGCATCATGGCATGACATAAGAATAAATAAAAATGGTTAATGAGAGAGAAATGGGTGTCTCATCAAATTTATATAAAATGGATATTTGGGTTTTATATAGATACATGTCCCAACAACTGTAATGGAATTTAGATACATAATAAAAAATAATTGCTTGAATGTAAATGCCGAGAGAAAATTTTCTTACGGAATTTAGGTATGGTAATTGGTTTACATTATAGGAAATAATTAGAGAGAATAGGGATATATAAATATTAAAAATTGAATAGGGAATTATGGGGGAGTTGTGGGATCGTACCAAATTTTTTTTAATTTATTGAAAAAGAAAAGAACAATATAAAGAAACATGGACAACATTTAGAAAGGAAGAAATCCCATGCTTGGAATAGTGATCCCAAAAGATTGGGAGAGGCATGAGAGAGGATTCTTGGGAGATTGGGGAAAATTTGGAGGATTATAGATAGAGGTTCATAGGGATTTTTCGAAATCCAAAGGCTTTAAGTGAAGAGTATGTGGGAGCGTGGGTGGGTTTATATATGAAAGGATAAGGAATTCGTTATAATTTTTGTTTGTGACACCTCACATTAAACTAAACAATCCCACAAACCAGAACTTGTTTTTTCCCCATGGATTTTTCCAAATGGTAATAGAATATAATATTTAATAATTCCAATGTACTAATATCTTAAAAGAATATGGATGACTATGTGGAATTGAGTCACACTCTTAAGGAAATCAATTTTTAAATACATAATTTGTTATAAGCATTGATGGGTCTACTAATGCTTTGTAAAATAAAAAAAATAACCCAAAAATGACATTATTTTAATGGTAAATCATATATTTTCAGAACATAATGTTTATAGTAATTTATTACATCACAATTAGGTCATTATGATGTCATTAAACACAATATATATTTAAAAGAAATTTATTTTTATCCCAAAAAAATCGATTGTCTCAGAAAATTATGAAAAATTCACCGTTGGATAATATTGATGATATGATTCCAAAAATAATATTGATGTTATCTAATTTCTTTTCTAAATATGTAAATTTTTACATATAAAATAAAAACCAATATTTATTGAAAATTCATGGGTTTTGGCAAAAACAATTATCAAAACATAATACAAATTACAATTGCATTCCTAATATTATACTATAATTTATATTAAAAAAAAGTAATTTAATAATAATATTAATATCTTATTAAAATATTATTTATCTCAAATATCTATTAATTCATCAAAATAGATTTCTTAGTGGAATAATAAATAAAAAAACTATTTGTGCTTTAAAAACAATATATAAAGTAAAATTAATAAAATGAATGTATATTATCTGTACATGAATAATATATGTAATTGTAGTACTAGGTTCTTGTAACATAACCCATTAAAACACCCTCATAAGGCCTTTGGGTAAGGCACATGGGGGTGAAAGACCACGATTAAACACTATCGATGAATCCATAGATTTTATATATTTTTTACCCCAAGGATGATGGAAGAAACCATAAAAATAAAGAAGAAAAAAGTGATAAACCCACTTACATTTTTAGTATTGAGGTTTTCCCATAAAATACCATTTAAATATGGATATATAAGAGATATTTAAAGATATAAGGGGACACATATGGATGTAAATCCTATGTGGGGAAGAATATGTTTAGAATAATTTATAAATATGGGATGATAAAAAAATGTAAAATTATTATTTTATTGAGTTGGATAACTCACATGGTTATTCCATAGGGTTTAATAAACCATGTGGAAACCTTATGTACTATCTATCAAGAGCTCACAGTTACCTCAACCAAGGTTCATGGCCATCTTATATACATGTAGTAGGTTCTACCTTTTACCTCACAGTTACATAGGTTGGGTTCATGATTTACACTAACCATACGCTAACCGTGAACCACTAGTTTTGCACCAAAACCTCAATTTTTTCTCCACAAAACATCAATGAAATCAAATTGAAAAGAATAATGAAATCCAAAATGGTAAAATAATTTTATATAAAGAGACATATGTTTCATAATTACTATTATTTTTTATTGTAAATTATTATTGAAATAAATATCATTAAATTATCAACTTCCCACCAAATATCTAAATAGTGTAGTAGATCAAAATTATCAATATGTGTTTTGAGACCATGTATCATCATGATGAAGAATTTATATTGTGTTTGATATCACATGTTATCATGTCCCAAAGAGGAAGTTCATGTATTCATGTAATAGACATTATATTTTATGAGTTATAACAACAATACTATATTAGTAGAGAGATATTTTATTTACGAAGTCTTTAATTATTAAATATAAATATTCATATTCAATAGCAATATATAAAATGAAAATTTTATTTCCTTCACAATTGATGGAGAAATGTTAATCATTTAAAATTAAAAGTAATAGTCTGTAATAAATTTCATTAAAATACATTATGATTTAGAATATTTAAAACATAGTCTTAGAAAACATAAAGAAATTAGTTAGAAATTAATCAATTGTGACCTGTTTTCACATACTCATATCACATTTCATGAGGTACACTCACAATGAAAATATAGAATACTTTCATTTTTTTCATTTAAACGATACAATAAACGAAATTTTTATCACTTAGTGACTCGTTATTTTATAAAATAATATAATGAAAGTGTTAACAATATAGATTAATAAAATAGAATATAATTGATAAATAAATAATTTTAAATTATATAAATATATTTCTTAATTTGAAGAGGTACGTTCATCAATTATTATTAATAATAATTATATTGACCACATGTATAAAGAAACATTGTGTAAGGGTAAAATTAAAAGAGGTGTGTGATTTTAAATTTACGAAATTCAAATAAAACACAAATGTAAATTAATAGTTTAAATGAATTTCAAATGTTAATTTTATAAATTTATGTAATCTATGAATTTATAATTGATAAATTACATGTGAAATATAATGATAATATGAAATTATAAAGAACATTGACATTTTAATAGAAGAACATAATATTTAATTGTATATGTGTCACATAACGCTGATATTAGATGAAAATATAAGACTACCTGACATTGAAATAAATTTAAATAAACTAAATATCCTAAATATCTTAAATTACATAGTGCTTTTAGTTTATAGTTCATTACACACACCACTATTTTTATTTTATATTATAGGAAACACATAATTAATATTGCATTACACATAACACTATGCTAAAAATAAATGTGAAATATTACAGTAATATTTAATACAATAATTATACCATATATTTAAATTGAAGAGTGTTAATAATGGAAACTATATTATTAAAAAATATATTTTCTATTGACCTTTGGAAAAATAATAATCATTAAGAAGAAAATGAAAAACAATATTTTTTCTAAATGAAGGATTTTTCATGCATTTCACATATAATTTATAATTAATTTGACAACCTTTTATAAATTCTATATTACAAATTATACATTATTTTTGAAATTTTAATAAAATATTAGAATTAGGATGAGTTTTTTGTGCATTCATAAATGTTTCCATTTTATAAATATTATATAATGGAAAAATTTAATCTAAATATTCAATTTAGTTTAAATTATATATAATGTAAAAATATAGATCTAATTGGATCTATAGTATAATTAAATCAATTATATATCGAATTGTAAAATTTATTCATTTGGAATTATTTTCATATTGAATTTTGGTATAAAAATATTTCAAACATTTCAATATTTTATCTTTTAAACCTCATTTTCTCATAATGTTTATGAGATTAATTTTAAATTAAAATTTTTCACCTTTCTAAAATAAATTTTGTAAAACTGTTTCCATTTTATTAATTATAATTAAATTTAATGTCAAATATTGTCTAGTTAATAGTTTACCAAAATGAATAGTGAAACTAATAATGTTTAATTACCAATGTTAATGTATTAATAGATTTATTGGGTGTCAAATAATAATGATAAGGTTTAAAATGACAAAGACACATTTTTAAAATATTCTGAATCAATATATTTCAACCACGATCTTCTTCTTATTAATTATGTTTTGATTTTGACACATGACCATGAATATGACATATATAATATGATATGTAAAAAAAATGAAAAAGTAACCTTACATAGATTTATTATCTATATTGAAATGGGATATGGGAAAACAATATTTGTTCATATATAAATAATATTTTCAAAGATAAATTAGTTTTTGAATTATATATATTTTTATTATAAATATTGAACCAGTTACATTGGATTTTTATGTAACACTAACTTATTATTTACATAGATAATAGTATAATAAAATAAATGATATTAAAAATATTATATGTAATGTAAATTATGTAAATTTTTTTAAATTCATTTTATTATTATTAGGTCATGATATACATATTTAATCATAATGGAGAAAATCCACTCATCATATTCATATTTATTAATTCCAATGAAATGGATAATGTAAAAGTTTACATTAAAGTGATTTCATAAGAAATGATATTTTATTAACATGTTTAATATTTCTAAAAATCATATATTCTTCCATGCGATATATATATTTCAATAAATATAATATATGATCTATTTACATAAAAATTTTGATTTGTTATTAATATATATTTATCGGTATTTTTAAAAACACTTTCAGCACATTTATGGATAAAATTCATTTTTCCCGTTAGATGTGATTTCGCTAAATTAGTTTTCAAAAAATACATGATTATTATTTATTAAAATTGATATTATCTTTTATAGATATCATTTAATATAAATCTGAAAATTTTCATTTTATTATATGATTATAGAAGTATTTACCAAGGTTGAATTGGATAGTTACCTAAGTGAAAAAAAATGGTTAAAAATGATACATATTACATATGGATCAAAATGTTTAAACAATGTTCTCTTTTGTGTTGTAGTGGTTTGGATTGAACATATCATCCCCAAAACATTAAATTATCAATTTTGGTGCAACATGAGGTCATGTTTACATCCCCTTATAGAATAATTTAAGTGTTTTTATAAAAAAATTATATCCTTATCAATTATAAAAGTGAATTCAATCTCATAATAGCTTCATACCTTTCATAAAATTTTTCTCTCCAACTCATATCCAAATCCATTCCAAACATACCTCATCTCACACTAAAAGACTTATATTTTCTAGAAATAAATACAATGAACTAATTCCTAAAAACCTAATATGGTTTCCCAAATAAGAGGTAATTTGTTCAATTGGTATTTGTATTTTATTTATTCCGTACACCTCCTAATTTTTTTATTAAATCAGTCATATATAATAACATCAGTATCTTCCATACACTAGATGATGTAATGTTCAGATCATAATTTTGGATATAATGTATATATGTGATATTTAGAAAATACTTATACATATGGGTACACTATATCTTATAACCCTTATTGTATTCCATTATGTAAGGGATATGATAATATCGTCGGTGTGTACGACATATACATCTTTGTGATGAAAACTAATTCAATTTTTACAAACACTTTAAATGGAATGTAATTATTATAATGATAATTATTATAAATTATATAAATGACCTTAATATGATTTTGATAACAAAATTATCATTATAAAAAAGAAAATATATAATTTTATTTTTCAAATAATGATGCTATCATCTTTTGTGTATATGTTGATAACCAACATCACGAAGTTGTGTGACTTTATTTTCATACCTACAAGAAAAGAATGATATATATTTATAATTATAAGAAATAATATGGTATTAATGTTATAATTATTATTCATAAAATATGAAATATTACATACCACATTTCCATAATGATCGATGAAAATGGGAACATTACTCATGCGTATGTTGGACATACCTTCTCAATATACGCAATGTAATTCAATTCTTAAAAACCATCTATCATGATTAGTAAAAAAATTACAAATTGTGTGTAAATATAATAATTATTTAATAATAAATATTTATGAAGTGATGAAACTTTGTAATATTCACAAAACATTGAACATTAATAATAATGTATGAAAGAGAAAACAAGATGACTAACACATAAAACAATGAAAATAATGAAATATTATTAAAAAATGGGTGGTAATATATTATAATTGTATTACATTTTATATTTCAAATATAATTATGGTTTAGTACTTAATTAATAACATTAACAAAACCATTTTACATGATTATAATTCATTTCCATCTAAAAGAAATAATGATGAAAGGTCTTTCACCTCAATTTTCATTCCAATGATATTGAATGGTTATTATTATCAAAATATCATTTAAGCGATGTATATATTTACCCATTAAAATATGATATCAGGATTCATTAATTAATCATTGTTTGTTTTGTTTTAATTTGAATAATTTCACCCAAGTTTATATGACTTTGAAATTTCTTGGAGGTAATGTTATTGTACAATATCCTATTCTTTTGTGATGGTTATGTGTATCATGAACACATAATTTTTTTATAATAATTTTAGATTATATATTATATTTTGTTTAAATATAAATATTACTGTATGATAAAATTTATAATTACCTAATCATTATATCAGTCATTCTAATTGATTTAAAATTTTATTTTATTTGATTAACTAGGGAAATATTGATAAAGCTGTATCATTTACTCTATTATGGATAAAAGATGATAAGGGATATTGATTCATTAATATATTGATCCCTATATATATGGGGGATGCATTGGATATATTGTTATTTGTGGGACATGAATTTTTTTTATCTCTTCGAGGCATCGACATGTCTCATGATACAAATCCAGAGACCATATATATTGTTTTTGAAAAAATAGTTTTAATCTCGAAAGAGGATATATCATTATAATAGAGGATTTAATCTTAATTATACATGAATTAAAAAATTATGTATTTACATCATTTATAATGGATTTATATTAACATACATAGCATTTTATCCAAGTTATTATCTCTGGAGGATGAATATTTTCACATTATTGATTAAATGTCACGAGTTTTTAGATAATTACCATACAATATAAATTATGCAATATATATACATATGATTTTTATTTTATTGATTAAAATTGTTTTTTTTTAAGTTATTTATATTGATATATTGTTTTTCTTAATTTATTAATGATATCATTCCATGTACATGACCCATATAGAGAATTTTAGATTACCCTTATTATTTTCCATTCTTTAGAATCCATGAAGTGTAATGTGCACGGTATGAAAGGATATTCTAAATGAAATATTTATACTATCTAATAATACAATGTTTTAATATGGGTTTTCAAAATCCAACAATGAGTAATGTATATATATTTGTGTCCAATACTACTATATTATTTGTTTATTAGAGAAATTGATTCCATGTATATTAATATTTTGATGTTATACATACACTATATCTGGGAAAATATATTCAGTGATTTTATAGATATTAATTGAATATGTTTTATAGAAACCGTAGGCAGTATAATTTGGAAAATATAGACTATGAATCATTACCATATGATATAATATGAGGATAATTGTATAAAAAATTATAATATTTCGTTATACATTTATTGTGTTGTTTTACATAGAATGAATCCCTATATTTATAGATAAATTGGATTTTGTTCATGCATAGAGGAACTTAGTGGTATTTACTCTAAATATGGTATATTATTATACACATTATTGTCACTTGGTGAATGAAAGTGAGCCATACTATTGACCTTATTTTCACAATGTTTTTGGATTTGATTCATAAAATTCACATAGTCATTACAATAGATTTAAAGGAGTATAAAATAGAGATATACTCATTTAAAACATGTTATTTTTATAAGATTTTATATGTATATAAAATTCAATAAATGTTATTTACATCACTATTTCTGTATTATACTTATTAATAATGATGTGATCTAATCTAGTTTTTATTATATATTAGAAATGGCTGCTAAAAGGATGGATTTGTAATATTATTCAAGAACAATTTAGGGATTGAGCCAATAAGGTTTATAAAAAAGTAGTTGGAATTGACAAATTTAAAAAAAATAGAAAATATTATTCATGTTATTTAAAATAACCTTACATGAATAGTGATTCTTAATCAGATGTGATATATTCATATATTTGATATGTTTCTATTATAATAACCATCATCATTGGGTTGTTATACTAATTCAATAAAATATTAATATTGGACTATGTCTCTAGAGACAGTCCTTAAAGGCTTGAGCTATGGTTAAATGGATATGGTTATAGTTTAAATGTGTTGTCTCAAATGAAATGATGATCAATAGAAGCCATGAATGTTGATTACTAAAGATAAAGAGTAAATATAAATCATGAAAGAGAATAATTTCACTTAGATGCTCTTTGAGAGATATTTCCCTATTGTGTAAAAAAATAGATGAAGATAATGTTCAATAGCATAAATCAAAATGAATTAAAATGTTTTTTAGTGTATGAAGCAACATTTTAAATATTTAATTTGGTTGTTATGAATAATAAATGAAATAAAATTTGAAATTTTAACCACTAATATTTAGGGAACAATCAATGTCAGTAATGGTTTTTTTACCTCCCGATCAATGTATAAATATAATTATTTAGTGTTATTTTATATCAATAATAATAAATAATTACCAATATCTTATTGTTTTGATGTAATATTAAAGAATAATAATAAGTAAGAGAGGAAATATATAAATGGGAAAAATGAGGGATTGATTTTCCATCCTATAATATCCCAATCATCAAGGGAATATACAATAGAATAATCTTATCGATTAGGGAAATATTACTCTATTGATATAAACTATGAGGAATGGTTTGTATATTTGTGTATTTTGATCAAATAAATATGGTTTAGATTCATTTTATTGATTACATTATAATCATAATATGTATGAAATTTAAAATGAATTTACTAATATACAATTTTATTAATTATTTTAGATCATATATTGAATGGTAATATGGCAATGAAAAATAATCTAGTGTTATGTTAAACTTCATTGAAACACATAATTGAGGGAAATAAAACACATAATATTTCTTGGATTCGTAGATAGTGATTTTGGGATATATAGATGATTGATATGGATAAATTAAATTAGAAAGTTATTTTTTCTAAGGTGCTAATTAAGGGTTATCTAATATATTGTATTATTCTAATATTGATGGAATTGACATCATTTTTGGATTTCAAAAATTCATCTAATTACCATTTTTTTCATTTAATGAATATATAAGAATTAATTTTTTCAATATTGTTTTATTGATGTTTTAGTAATTAACTTATTTCTAGAGAATACATGATGAAGTTATTTAATTTACTAATATGTGATGAATAATACCATAATTATTTTTTAGGGGAATATATTGTTGATTTAGTGACCTTTCATCTAAATTTGGCCAGAAATATTTTGTATTGGAATTATGGTTAACTATATATGAAATGGATAATGCTGAAAATAAATGAGTTATTGAATAAATTTTTTGAACTATTTTTCTTTTATTAATGATAGGAGGAATATATTGTATATATTTTAGGGATCATATGATCTTTTTAAGGTAATTTTATTGATTTAGACCTCATATAATTCAACATTAACATTCATCCATTATAATAATAAATGAATTCGAAAAGGATTGATGCCTCATAAAAAGGTAAGAATTGTTCAAATGATATTAAAATTTATCTCCAAAAATATTTTAAAAAGTTCTAAATATATTTTTTAAATTAATTCCTCATATATTTTAATGGGTCATGAAAAAAATATCCAATTATCATCATTTTTTTATATCAGTGACCATTTCCATGCCTCATAGATTTGTGGAATACTTTCATTAACATTCTATAGATCAAAAATATTCTTTTTCTAAATGTTTTTTATCACTCCCTATTAGTAATTGGTTGACATTTTTATATTATATATATATATATATATACAAATTCACTTCCCACTTATGTTTCCCTATATAGATATCTAGTTATATTATATTCCCTATGATGTAGCACTACCCATACATTCCTCTGGAGAGGATATTTTTCTAACTCTGGTATTGATATAGTTTCTCAACAAAATAATTTTCAAATATAAACCATTTATTAACAACATTATGAAGAATTTTTTGGAAACAAATTATTTAAGTGGGAGAGAATGTCCCACCCAAAAAATCTCAAATTAGTACATTTTATTTGATACCATATGTGATATACAACCCCAAACATTCTGTAAGAAATAAAACCTTCTAAATAATTCTATATTTTAATAAATTCAATATCTTAAATATATTTCACAACATTAAACAATGATTTTATCATAAATTACATGAATCACTCTGTTTCATTCTTTGGTCTCACCAAAACATACCATGTATTTCGATTGAAGCGGTCGCCTGTAGTGTATCTTGGGTTTTCAAATCATCAAATAACATAGATGAAAACAATAGAATCATACATTATATGAAGTAAATTATTCTATATTTTTGAATGAATTGTGGTTGAGGATAGATAATTTACTAGATAACTAATTGACCTAATTGAATTCAACAGTTTAGAATTTCTTTATTCAAGGTGGATAATAAGGATTGGTTGGATGAATTTTATAAATTGGGTCTAGTGTCATTAATTTGATAATGTTTATTTCATAGAAATGATTGCTTCAAAAATAAATCAATATTTTATATCATCTACTATCCTATATATTATCACTTATTTTATTATAAGTTCATGTTTTGATAACTGCATGTAATTGGATCATTCGATGATTTAGAATTTTTCACCAAAAAATTATCTAGGTTGAAAGAGAATGTTTTCATTGAATAAAATATCAATTAAAATAATTTTTTATGAATTAATATAATGAAAAATAACATTAAATACATACCATTTAAAATTCCATGGACAAATATTCAAGATATTTATCGACTATTTATTTAATTTATTTAGTGGATGATATATGTGTATTCATAAGGGTGGAATTGAAGAAGTAATAAACAACCAAATATTAAAACTACACCATTGTGTAAAAGATTTATCTATTCACTTATAGAAAAAACTAACACCTTAATAAAATTATATCTAAATTTTAACAAAAATAACATAAATCGATATGAATAATAATATTCATTTATTAAAAAACTATGGTTATTGGGAAAAACATGTGGATGGAAATGATTACAATGACAAAGAGTCATTAATAAATTACATTAAAAAAATACAGCCTCCTTCAAATCAATCACCAATACTACCTTAAAAAAGAATTTCAATATTCTCTAGTTGATACCCATATATTACATGTATTCTAACAAGATTTTGGAAACCTAGTTTTGTGGAATGTTTGTTCAATAAGAACTATTCTAAACATGACTGAAATGGGATCAAGCAAGCATTCCTATGTCTCATGTTTCCAATATTGATTATATTTGGTAGAATTTGAGTGACTCATAAATAAAGAAATTGAATCTGTTTATGCCCAATAACCGCCTGTAATCATTCATTGGGATTTTATTTTTGTTATCAAAGAAGTATTTAAAATAGTGATATGTCATTCTAGGCTATAGCTTCTGAACCATAATCCAATCGTAAATCTTGGCTACCTAGATCACCAATGAAACATCATAAATAAATATATCCCATATTTAATGAATTGTTTCGATATATATATGTATAATTTTGTTTAAATATGAGGTTAGTTTCAACCGGGAAATATTTGCAACATGTAGATAATTTAAATGTGGTAGAGTTGGCTTCAACCCGAATTAATCAGCATGATAGACCATTTTGGTGGTCTGCTAATATAATCCTTGTAGTTCTCAATATGTATGAAGTATTAAAAATTTTATGTTCAATGAAAAAATGAAATATTATTTTCTAATCAATATTCATGGGTGTTTGACAATGTGTCGTAAATTTTACCATGTCATAATTCACAATTAGCAGGAATTACAATCAAGATCCAAAATAAAAATAAAATTTAAACTGAAAAAAAGTGTTTATAAAATCTGAAATTAAGTAAAATTATATTTAATAATAATGAATATTAGACTCATTTAATGACTTAATTTCCAAAAATATAATCCCTCACATGATCCCATTACATTTTAGAATTTATTATCACATTCAATAATGTCTCTATTAAGCATGATTAGATGACGCATGTAAAAATAAACATGGGGGTTCATATTAAATAAAGGGGGAAAATAGAAGTCAAAGGTGGAATCAAATCATATTATTTTGAATATTATTCCTAAATTTGTCTTATTTTTTTATTCCATCATAATTTAACATTCAGTAAATCCCATGAAACACAATAGTGATAATTTCCCAATGAATCATCTGATGAAAGGAAATTGGGTTGTAAGTGAATCTTATATAGTCGAGGATAATATAGAGGCAACACAATCAATTATAAAATATTAAACCAATAATAGAGATAGAATGTCAAAATATGGACTAAAAATGATTGTGTCATATTCCCAAAGTACAAAAAGCCCAGAAATAAGACAATCCATTTCTCATTGGGGAAAATATAAAATTTATCATTTATATATATTTTGATAAATTTGATCTATGATTAAAAATTTTAAAATAGATTGAACAAAAAAACAATGATATGAATTTGGGGAACCCAATAACAAAAACAAATTCCCAATAATAAAAAATGCCTGCAAATTAATAATTTTATTATGTTTGATGAAAATTTAAATTAACAAAAATAACTTAAGACAACATCACTTTCCAAAATTTAAGATCTCAAACTTACCCATGTATTAATATCCGAGTCAAATACTAAAAAAATATTTTATATTTCAATTCAATGATTTCAACAAGTATTATCTTGTAAAAGGTTTATAAAATCTTTCCTTCCATTACTGATAATTTTTAATTTTAAATTTTTTTTAATTGTTCTCTTATTTTATGCACAAAAAAATAAATTTTTTATTTAATCCCCCAAATAAATAAAAACATCGTCTTTAGTGTATAATGAAATAAAAATTTTATAGGGAAAGAGGTAGAGGAGAGTATTTTGAATGTAAAATTCTAAAATGAGACTAATATAATGATGTCATCTAGTGGTTTATGTTATTGTTAATTCCTCTCCCATTTAATCCATAAATCTAAACGTTAAATAGAAATATATAATAAATGAGGAATGATTTGGTTTTTTACACATGGAATAAATGTTATTTTCCAAAAAATTCAACAAGAACAACATCCCTTAAATCTTATCCATATTCAAAATTAGATCACAATGAAAACCTATAGAGGTTTTCCTCTTAAAAAATATTAATGGACTGAAAAAACATACATTTTTTGAAACCCCAACAACTATGACAATTTACATGTAAACGAGGGGTTTCCCCCAAGAGAGTATTTTATTTTTTGTCATTATCAGGACACTGACCAAAAATATATAAATTTTTATCTCATTCATAGGATTAATTAGTTAATTCCTACTATATTTCTTATTTATTAAACAGTTCACTGAATGGTTTTAACCTATGAACATTACTTTTGTAATATTTTCAGTTGTTTGATCATAATTATATATATACTCACGAGGTATGACAAGATATATTGTGTATTGACCTGACCATATATTCCTAAACATCCTAGATTGTAATGATGTTTGAAACTATACATGAGTATGGATTTTCAAAATTAATTTTTTTTTGATATTCATAGATTATTTGAATTAATATCAACCAATATATATCAATGAAATTAAAAAATCCTCCATTTTATGTTCCTCAAGTTCATTAAGGTCAAATTTCATATTTATAAAATCCACATAAAATTCTATAATAATTATTTTTATTTCCCAAAAGGCCTTATGTTCATTGTTTTATGGTAAATGTAAATATCATCAAAAATCACCCTATATGGTGAAAATACTATGATTTTTTAATGAAGTATTATATAACAAAAATTATTTATATATTTTATCATACCCATTCTTCTAGATGGATTGAATATTTTTTCTACAGTTTTCCAAATTTACAAATTTTACATAAAGAATAAATATAGGTTTGAGTACAGTAGGAAGTGTAACATTTGTGAACAATACCTTACATTGATCTAAGAGAAAATAAGGAATTGATGTTGAAATGTGTTCTACGATTACTAATAAATAACTATGTATATTTAGAGGGATTGAATCATTTTTTCCATAATCATTCATAATAAACAACTTATTGGATTTGGAGATATCCACTATAGAATATTAAGGGTCACATGAATTTTATTCTCTATTAAAAAAATATATCTATAACCATAATTGGAGTAAGTATAAATAGATTGATTTTATTTATAGATCCTAATTTTTGATATCTATGAAAACTTTTTCTGAATAAAAATATTTTATAGAGAGATAAGTGTGGAAGAATCCACAATAGAGGAACATTGTAGTGGTTTTAATTATAGAAAAAGGGCATCCACATGAATCTCCATGAAAAAATTCCAGAATGGAATCTTTTATAGAGTTGAAAATGCATCTCTTAGGGAAAGGGTTATGATAGATCAAAAAATATGATTGGATCATGAAATCCATAATGGTTGAAATCAATGAGTAAATATCTTTTATATTGGTCGTAGAAGAAATATTGAATTAATCATGTAACCATGTTGTTTTATTAGTTATCAAACCATTAGAAATCATTTACACAATAATTGTTCTCATTAAGAAGTGAATCTTACGTAGATATGTGAAGTGAGTTTTTTATGAATTCAATCCTAGATATTTAATCCTAGGATAAAATAATTCCAACTGGATAGGTGAATATTGTTTTTACTTAATAATCTATGTATAAATAAATTTGACTGTATAATGGTATTCCATTAAGGATGCATTAGAACTGATTATCTGTTACTCGCCTGAGGACTTGATCAATGAGGGGTACATCAAAATGGCCTTTCATCGTATATATGTTAATCATCCTTTGTTTAATAGGTAATGTCCAACTAGTAATATCAATTATACATTGAAGATACCCATCCTCATTTTTAATCACATTTATTCCATCCCTCTTTATAACTACATGAATGGGGATTGCCCACTCACTATCCACAATGGTGTTGATGATACCCTCCTTCAACAACATCAGAATTTTATTCCACACCTTATCCATTATATTAGTATTGAGTCTCAATTAAGGTTTTTGATATGGTTCTTAATAGTATTATAGAAATATACAATGAATTATAATTACTGAGAAAATACTAGGAGTATCTGGAAGGTTCTATACATTTTTATTCTTATTCATACCTTGTAATTCCTGAAGAATCCTCTCTTGATATTATATAAAAGGATATGAAATCAAAATACTGATGGTTTTATTGTACATATAGAGTTAATACATAAGTGATCATATTTGGGATTTGAATTCGATACAATTTTTGTTAAAAAAATTAAATTGGGATGGGAATTTTCTGCAATCTCATTTTATATCTATGTTGTTATAAAAATATTCAGTCATGAAATTTGGTATCTTTTGGAAGTGATTGAGTATATAAATTATTATTATTTTGAATCCCAAAGGAATTAATTGAATTGTAATTTTGAAAAACCATCAACATAGTAGTCAAAATGAGATTCAAGATAAGGAGGAAAATTCCCCAGATTTTTGAAAATGTAATCAAATTAATCATGAGTAAAACTTGATTCATTAATTCTATGATGTTACATTAGTTCAATTTCAAAACTAAATATCAAATTCACATAATTAAATTATTCATCATTCCAAATTTTAGAGTTACAAATAGAAATATTTAGATAGTGGATCGTGTTTATAAAAGATATTTTCCTATTCCCATCATAGATTGGATGATGACCATTGTTGTTGATATGATGGGATGATCAAAGATAGAAGTGGTTCACACCATAGTAATCATTATTAGTTTATTATAATTTAAAATAAATTCAGATAAGTAATTGTAATTTAAAAATATCACAAAACATTCTTTAGGTTCCCTTACTAACACTAACACTACAATTAAAATGAAGGAGTGTGATAGATGTTGGTCGGAGAACATCATGACCTAATTGTAAATACACCAAATATGGAATGAGGATCAGTCATATAACATCCCAAATATTAAACTTTTTAAATTTACTTCAATTAATTTTTTCAAATGGTATAAATGCATATGAAATACAATAAATTCATTTTAAGTGATGAATGAGTGAAATAAAACGTGTTTTGATAACTTAAAGAACCTGTCGTTACGAAACAGTTACATGACCTTTGGAATTGTAATGTGATCTTTATTAATAGTAAACTATCCAATTTAATAGTAACCTCACAAATTGAAGTATAAATATAATTTATCTATATTAATAGTGACAATAGTATATAATTATATAACTATATAAGTAAGTAAATATTTTAATAAATATCAATTATGTGTGGGTATTTTTATAGGTCATAACTATTTATTTATAGTTTTATGAATTATTTAAAAAATTAAATGAAATATAATTTTCATACAATTTATTCATAAATTATTATTTAAATTTCAAATGATTCTACAAATATTTTACGAGAACTTAATAAATATTACAAAAATTTAGAAATATAGCTTTAATTAAAAAAAATTACTCTAATTAATAATGATTTTATTTTAAAATAATTTCAATCACAATTAAAATATAATTTTCGTAAAATTGTACATTTTGTAATTATATATGTTGAAATATTTTTATGTTGAATTTTTTGGATTTTTCTAAAATACATGAATTTTTTGAATAGTGAAATATTGTAATTTATAGTATCTGTATATAAATGAATATTTTAGTCATGCTTGATTTTGGGATCCTGTAAGTGACTATTTTTATGAATTCACATTCACTTATTAATTTATTTAGTCTCACGAATAATCAATATTGCATGTATGGGTAAAATTTATAAAACAATGAATAATGTAATGAGACCCCCCACCACTATGAATACCATTTTCTCCTCACACCTCCCATTCCTTGATCAATGTCAATATTATTCCAAATACTCCTTCCAAAAACTATCCCCCACATCTAGTATCTTTTTGTCATAATAATACCAAAACCAATCTCCTAGGGAGGTTATCTAGATGATGTAATCAATTGGTTGTAACGACCAAAAGTTTTTCAATAGAAATTACCTTTTAATAAATTAATGTCATAAAATCCCAGGAAAACACAACATAATGAACAACTGTGTTTTAAGTGACCTTTAAAAATAATTTTGTCACTTCTGTGTTGGAAATTTTGAAAATTTAACATACACGGTTGTGTTCGAGATGTTTTTTGGAGTCTAATAAAACAAAATTAATTTTTGGAGAATAGTAACCAAACCTTATGAATAGTATCATATTCGTATGAATATTTTTATACACTAATGAGTAGTAACCTCACCTATGGTGGTATAATAATAATATTCTAGTTGGATGTACGACATACGTATATTTTACAATAAGTTAATGAATGTATTAAAACTGCTTTTGAAAATAAATTATTATTTTAATTAGATATTAAAAAAATAATATTTATAAAATTAATTTTAAAATTTTGACTTCATATTTGGATTCTACATGTCTAAAAATAGTTAGGGTGAATTTTTGGGATTTTTCTGAAATACTTGATTTTTTTATGAATAGTAGAATCCAATAATTTACAATAAATGAAAAATAATGGATTAATTGAGTTATCGATGATGTTCTACTAATTTAATCCCACATGGTTTGGGATCACATGATAAAAGAACTATTCATGGACATGGAAGACTTACTATTCCTTCTCTTGGGATGAAATAATGAATTAATGATTATAATATTATGAAATCCCTCCTCTCCTCCACTTTAAAAACCCCACTTCACTCCCTCTTATCTCCACTCCTCTCAAGCCTTGTTCCTTGCCATTATTTTGCGAAAATATATCCCCAAGGTCCTCCCCCACATCAAAAAGCTATCATCCTCCCCAAAATTCCAAAATCTATCACGTTAAGTGGTTTTCAAAGGAGTAAGTCTCAAGAGGTAAATTCCTCTTACCAATTTCTTCTATTCTTTTTAGTTCTATTCTTTTTTATTTTTTCCTCACCACTATTCACCATAATAGTATTATACATCCAGTTACATACATGTACTAGAAATTCTTCATTATAGTGGTATATTTCATTATATTCTTTCATTTCCCCAACCTTTTATTTGAACGAAATTAAAGCACCATTTGAGATGTGCAAATTTAGTACATTGAAGGACAAAAATTTATCAATTTATATTATTATCATTAAATCTCATCATGTAACCATTTGTGTTATGGTTGAACCATGTCATTATATATGTAACATATACTATTTTTGGTTCTGTAATCCTTTGGTACAAATGGAATTAAGTTATAAATCCAAACACATTCATTGTAATCAAATCCACAGATTAACAAAAACTGTTATCACTATGGCTATATATATAATAATTAGACTACACTATAAGTAACTTAATTAAAATTAAAAACATGTAATCTCTTGTATATGAACTGAAGAATATAACTACAAAATCTGGACATCCTCTTTCATCTTGTATATAATATAAAATCGAATATAAGTGAACTGATCTTTTAAAGCAAAGTAAACAAACTAGCCCGAACAATGAAATTGAACCTTGTAACTAATCAAAAATGAATTTAAGGAAAAAAGGCTTATAAAAATAAATTCATTATAAATTATTTTATGAACTTATTAATTAATAATCCTAATTTCTTTATTCATGTCTTTAATAACAGGTGGAGAAAACCAACGGATTTAAGGTAAGGGATCCTCCCCTTTTCACACTTAATCAAGATTGTTATCTATGGTATGCCTTTTTGTGTAATACCATGTGATGGGATATGTCTATACACCTTCCCCATACTGACCTAATGTTTTATAATTGATGATATACCCCTTATCTCCCTCATCAATCCCTCTTAGTTACACTCGATACCATGCCAATACACCATGATGGATTCTACCCGAACTTCTTTTATTCCATCGTGTTTCTCTATCGTTCTTTTTACCAAAATCTTGTGGTTTTTTCATTTATGTAGAACTTCAAAAAAAATTATATTCTCCAAAATAATGTTCGAAGATCCATATCTCATTCTCTTTCATCGATATACATGTTTTTAAGTGAATATCTCTTCGATACTTCCAAATAAGCACTCTCGTTTTAAAAAAAATTCCCAAACTTTTAACCAATTTCAAGTGAATTATATATTCCATATTAAGTAACCATTATCTTTGAAAATTCTATATTTTTATTAATAAAACCTTCTTGTTTCGGTTATGGTTTTATATAAAAAATTTCTGCTTTACTATTTTAAAATCTCTATTGTATTTTCCTTAAAACCTCACAAAAATGTTTTAATGCTAATATTTCTAAAATACATTTCCCATATGTTGTCACTTATGTTTGGAACCACTTACCATGTTATATGCCTATTTTACCCAATGAATTTACATTTATTTTATTATTATTTCCATACACGGACACTATCAAGATACACCCATTGGTAAAGATTTATGTCTTGATTGAGGTACCCAATTCTTTCCATGGGTACACCTATGTTTATGTATGGTTGATTAGGTATGATTGTATATGTGGTAAGAATATTAATATGGAAATAATATTCATGAAAATTTTGAAATGGGTTCGACTAGATAGTGCTCCAATGTATTGGGTAAGGATAAGTCCCATGAGATGCGATGTGAAACCGGACTGGCGGTTAGCCTTGACTCGTACGGAAATGGGAAATTGGATTGGCGGTTAGCCTTGAACCATAATAAAGAAATGTTTTATGATTCTTCTACATTTATAATATTACATTTTTATATGATCCCATGATTATATTTGATTTTATAAGTTTCATGGTTTGGATATCATTATGAAATGCCTCCTAACTAATGTGATTTAGATGTATCCTTATGTTCATTCCCTTACTGGGTTTTTTAGCTCATCCATATCTTCATGTGTTCCCCTAGGTACCCTAATCATATTTAAGGGCTCAATGGAAGTTAGAATATCTTTATGGAGATTAAATAAAGATGTTTTTCCCCATGTTTTATGTTATATGTACCTAGACCTCCAAGACACTAGACATAACGATCCTTGTCTTGTACTCAGATAATTAATAATGTTTAAAATCTTGAAATGTTCTATGTAAAAGGCTCGGATCGCTATAGTTGATATCAGAGGATGGTCTAGTTATTTTTAGAGATTAGGAATAAAGCACCTTTTTGAGAACCTTAAGGAGGAGACTAGTCATAAAAAACAGTCCTACATTTTCATGAGGATAGAGTAAGTGGTTTAACATGAAAATACATCCCTGTCTGGATACGAGCAGGTAGAGGCAGATCTGGCACAGATTTATTTAGGGGTAAAACCCAAAAACACCACTTGGATCCATACTCGAATGGGAACTGGTGCATGATAACAGGCCTTACTGCACTCTTGGTTACGACACTCCCAGGTGATATGCTTCGGTAGATTCAAGAGCATAGTATAAACCGTTATTAAAGGAAAAAAAGAATCCCATAAGAATATATGTTAAGAACTAGATCGAGGATAACCTAGATATAAACCTATTGAATCACAAGTCACGATATTATTCTTCTTTATATGTTCTAACTTTTATGTCTAGATATTATTTTAATGACCAATAGCTAAGTATTCAAGACCATTAATTATACTTTCTTCTTCATAGTTAATGGCAGGAAATTGAAGAACACGTTCCAACAACCAATTTGATATGAAATGTGATGTTTTCCCTAATGACATGCCGGATTTGACAGAAGCGGGTGCTCAAAACTTCATGGAAGTACTTTCCCAGCTGGCTACAGTTATGAATAATAAATTGAATCAGGTTGAAGATCCCATTCCTCCAAATAAAGAGAAAGTTTCCATATAATCCTTAATGAAGAAAAGGCCTTCAATGTCTAGCGGGTCTTCTGATCCTCGCCAAGAAGAAAAATGGATTAACTCTGTTGAAATTATTTTCTCTATCCACCAGTGCTCGGAAGAAGATAATGTTGTTACATCAGTATATCATTTTTATGGGGAATTTGATCAATGGTGGATACTGATCAAGAACACAAAGTCCTAAGAGGAAATTTTTTCCATTGATTTAGAGGAATTCAATAGGATGTTTTTCAACAAATATTTTCCTCGATCACTCCATCTCAAAATGGAAAGAGAGTTCCTTGGACTCAAAAAAAGGAATAGGAGTCCATTAGGGTGTATGAAGAATACTTTACAAGGATTGCAAGGTATGACTCTGGCATTGCCATGAACACTGAATCTAAGGTGGATCGCTGCTTTAGCGGAATAATGCCATGTCTACAGAAAGTGTTAGTGATTTGAGACTTTGATAGCTATGAAGAGATTGTCCATTGTTCCCTCAAGGATGAAATTGATATTGAAGACTCTAAGTTGTTTCATGGGACTAGTGACAACAAGCGGAAAATGGAGAACAACATGGGTGGTTCATCAAACAAATCTCATGATGGGATGAAGCCTCACATTACCCTTTGCAAAAATTGTGGGAATAAAAATTTTGTGAAAGTGTGTAGGGATCAATGAATTGATTCAAATGTGGAATGTTTGGTCATATGGCCATGAACATCCGAAGGGATATGAAAAATCCCGCTAATCTATAAGAAGAAAGGAACGTTCAAATCAACACTCAGCCTGTGGTTCAGTGTTATAACTTGAAGGAGCTTGGGAATTATGCTAACAATTTCCCTACACTGAGGGTTGTCGGAGGCAATCATAAACAACCTCCAAGGAAACATGGAAGGACTTATACAATCACTACTACTGAGGTGGATCCGGAAAATGATGTGGTGATAGGTACACTTGATATTCATTCAATAAAAATGAACGTTCTATTTGATTCCCGTTCTATGTATTCTTTCATATCCTCCAAGTTTAGTAGAACTATTCAAACACCACCTCAAAATTTGGAGGAAAAGTTATCTGTGTGAACAGTGAATGGGGAAATTATTTCATTCATGGTTTATAACTCCTCCCTAGTTAATGATTGTGGACTACAAATCCCATCAAATCTTTTCATACTTCCTTTAGTGGAGTTCGATGCTATCATGGGCATGGATTATCTATCCTTGTACAAGACCAAGATCAATTGTCGATAATGGGAGATCACTTTTCAGAATCAAATTCATCCTCCAATTCTTTACAAGTGTAAGGAGGAAGATGATTATCCTCTATAATCTTCTTCTAACGTTTGGATACTATTTCTTTTTCAGAAATCATATCTAGCTCAAATTATGGTGACAAAGGATAGAATAATTCTTGAAGACATGTCCATCATGAGGGATTACACAGATATATTTCTTGAAGAGTTTTTTGGTCTTACTCCCAATAGAGAGGTTGAGTTCTCAATTGAACTTCTCCCTGGATCTCTACCAATCTCAAAGACACCATATAGAATGGCCACCGTAGAGTTAAAATAGCTGAAGATGTATTTAGAAGAGAATATGGATAAGGGTTTTATACGCCCGAATGCTTCACTGTGGGGCGCTCCAGTCCTCTACGTCATGAATAAAGATGGATCAATGCTCCTCTGCATTGATTATCGTCAGCTCAATAAAATCACTATAAAGAACATGTATCCCCTTCCATAGATAGATGACTTGTTCGATCAGAAATGTGGGGCAAGTTATTTCTCTAAGGTGAACCTTCGGTCGGAATATCCCCAACTAAAGGTGTGGAAGGAAGATATTCTAAAGACTGCCTTTCAAATGAGGTATAGAAACTATGAGTTCATAGTAATGCCTTTCAGACTCAAAAATTATCTTACAATTTTCATGGATTTAATGAATAATGTCATTAGTGATTACCTCGACAATTTTTTAGTGGTCTTTATTGATGATATTCTGATATACTCCAATAACAAGGAGGAACATGAGGAGAATTTGTAAACTACGTAAAAGACCGTGATAAGGGAGAAGTTGTATGAAATGTATAGTAAATGTGAGTTCTCGATGAGGAAGTATCATTCTTGGGGAATGTTATCACCATCAAAGGGATATCTGTGGACCCCTCCAAGATAAAGGCAACTGAATAGTGGTCAAGGCAATCTTCTGAAACAAAGATCCACATCTATTTAGGTCTAGTTGGGTATTATCGATGATTCGTGATGAAATTTTCACGATTGTCAAACCCAATGACCAAGGTGACACCGAAGTGAGTAAAGTTCTTCTGGATAAAGGATTGTGAAGACTATTTCAAGGAGTTGAAAAAGAAGCTTATCACTATACCGGTACTCACACTCCCTTCAAGTGGATAACTCTTTGTGATGTATAGTGATGCTTCTATGAAAGGATCAGGTTGCATGCTAATGAAAAATGATAAAGTTAAATCCTATTCCTCAAGGTAGCTGAATATCCATGAGAAAAACTATCATACGCATGATCTGTAGTTGGCGGTCGTGATCTTTACGTTGAAAATCTAACGACATTATCTCTATGAGTAAAAATGTGATATATATACTGACTACAATAGTCTCAAATATATATTCACCCAGAAAGAGCTTAATATGCGCCATCAAAGATAAATAGAGATCATCATGGATTATGACTACTCAATCCACTACCATCCCAGTAAGGAAAACAAGGTGGCAGATTCTTTAAGTAGAAAGGATCATGCATCTTTATCAATGATGATAATTGAAAAGGATTCGATCTTCTATGATTTTCAATGGATGGACATGGGAATCATTAAGGGAAGAACATCATTAATCGTTTCTCAAATGATTTTTCAACCATTCCTCTTGTAGAAAATAATGTATGTTTAATGAAAGGATGTGGAAATTCAGAAATGTGTGGAAGATGTTAAAAATGTGAAATCCTCCAATTTCAAATTTAATGAAGAGGGATTTGTATGATCTGGGACAAGATTATGTGCACCATCTAATCTATAGGTAAAGAGGATCTATTGAATGATGCACATAGCTCAACCTTCTCTATCCATCCTGGGAGTACCAAAATATACTGTGATCTCCAAGAACACTTCTGGTGGGTTAACATGAAGAAAGAGATTGTGGAATATATATCAAGGAACATGGTATGTTAGTAAGTTAAAGTCGAACGTCAAAAGTCCAATGGTATGATGCATCCATTTCTTATACCCATGTGGAAATAGGGAAATGTTACTATGCACATTGTCACGGGTCTCCCGAAGACGTCGATGGAAATAATAAGATATGGGTTGTGGTTGTCTGACTCACCAAGTCATCAAATTTCATCACTATTTGGGAAGATCTCTCACTTGAAAAACTTGTAAAGATATATGTGAAGTAAGTTGTGATAATTCACGGTGTTCCACTCTCAATTTTCTCTGACCAACATCCAAGGTTCACATCAAAATTCGGGATGAGCCATAAACATTATTGGAGTACTGAATTAAATTTCTGCATGGCCTATCACCCCCAAAGTAATAGCCAGTCTGAATGTACTTTTCAGATGCTTGAAGATATTCTTAGATACTGCTCTCTAGATTCAATGGTGGATGGAATCAACATCTCTCATTGGTTGAGTTCTCATTAAACAATAGCTTATACTCAAGTATTCATATGGATCTATATAAAGCTCTCTATGGAATGTGATGTAGAACTCCAACATGTTGGGATAATGTTATGGAAAGAATGCTACTTCGCCCCGATCTTGTTCATGAGATGACAGAGAAGGTTCAAGTCATCTAGAAACACATCAATGCTGCTGAAAGTGGGAAAAAGTGTTTTGCTGACAACCGTCAAAGGGAATTGAAGTTCGACATTAGAGATAAAGTCTTCCTTCAAATATCTCCATAGAAAATATTCATGCGATTCAAGAAGAAATGGAAGCTAAACCCAAGGTATATTGGCCGCATTGAGATCATTTAACTCATAGGAGTCGTGGCCTATTGGCTTTCACTTACACCAAATATGGCCCATGTTCATGATGTTATTCATGTATCACTCATGAATAAGTACATTCCTGATCCCTCACTTGTAATAAACTCATAGGTGGTGCAGCTGGATGATGATATCTCCTATGAGGAGTATCCAGTAAAGATTATAGATAGGAGAGATAAGGTTCTACGAAACAAGACAACACATCTTGTCAAAGTGTTATATAGGAACCATATGTTTGAGGAAGCAACATGGGAACCAGAAGAGGAAATGATGGACAAACACTCTCACCTATTTGTGCAATGAAAAATTTCAGGGGTGAAATTTCATAAGGGGGGAAGAATTTAACGACCCAATTTTTTCAATGGAAATTCCATTCTTATAAATTATGTCATAAAATTACATTAAAACACTACATAATGAACTATTATGTTCTAAGTGACCTTTGAAAATAAGATTTTCACTTCTGTGTTTTTCAATTTTGAAAATCTGACATACACTGTTGTGTTCAAGATGTTTTTTGGAGTGTAATAAAACAAAAATAATTTGTGGTGAATAGTAACCTACCCTTCTGAATAGTAACATACCATTATGAATAGTGATATACCATAATGAGTAGTAACCTCAATAATGGTGGTATGCGAATAATATTCATGTTGAAAGTATGATATACCAATATTTTAGAATAAGTTAATGAATGTTTTAAAAATGGTTATGATGATAAATTATTATTTTAATTAAATATTTAATTATTAATATTTAGAAAAATATTTTGAAAAATTGGACTTCATTTTTTGATTCTACGCTTCAAAAAATTGTTCAGTTGAATTTGTGGGATTTTTCTGAAATACATGAATTTTTTATGATTAGTAGATTCTGTTAATTTAGAATAAATGCTAAATAATGGATTAATTGAGTCATCAATGATGTTATTTTGATATAAGCACATTGGATTCGGGTTCACATGATACAATTACTTTTCATGGTCATGGAATACTTACTATTCCTTGTCATGAGATGAAATAATAAATTAATGATTATAATATTATGCAATCCCTCCTCTCCTCCATTATAAAACCCCCCTTCACTGCCACTTCACTTCACTCCTCTCAAGACCTATTCCTTGCCATTATTCTACCGAAATCTCTCCCCAAAGTCCTCCCCCACGTCCGAAATCTCTCAGAATCCTAAAAATACCAAAACCTCTCCCCATAAGAGGTTCTCGATGGAGGAAGTCTCAAGAGGTATTCCCCTTCCCAATTTCATCTTTTCTTTTAAGTTATATCTTTTTTATTTCATTCCTCACCTCCCTTCACCATAATAATATGATAAAATGAATAAAATACATGTACTAGAATGTCTTCATGCTTGTGGTATTTTTTATTATCTTCTCATTTTCCCTTACGTTTTATTTGACTGAAATGAATGCACCATTTGAGATGTGAAAATTTAGCACATTGAAGGACAATAATTTATCAATTTATATTATTATCAATAATTATGGACATGAAACCATTTCTGTTATGGTTGAAATAGATTATTATATATGTAATATATCCTATTTTTGGTTCTTTAATCCTTTTCAACAAATGGAATTAAGTTATAAATCAAACACATTCTTCATAATCAAATCCACCGATTAAAAAAACTGTTATCACTATAGTTATATATATAAGAATTCGAATTCACTATAAGTAAAAAAATTAAAATTAAAACCAATTAATATCATAGATATGAACTAATGAATATAACTCCAAATATGGACAACCGCTTTTATCTTCATTATAATCCAAACTTGAATATATGTTAACCGATATTTTAAATCCATGTAAACAAATGAGCCCAAAGAGTGAAATTGAACCTTGAAACTAATCAAAGAGGCTTTGAATAAATTAGAAAGGGTTATAATAAATAAATTTAATATATAATAGGTTCTATACTTATCAATAAATAGGCCTAATTTTCTTATTTGGGTCTTTAATTACAAGTGGAGAACCCCAACGAATATAAGGTAATGGTTCCACCCCTTTTCACTCTTAATCAATATTTTTCTCTATGCTATGCCTTTTTGTGTAATACCAGGGGTTGGG
Source organism: Viscum album (assembly GCA_963277665.1). NCBI lineage: Eukaryota > Viridiplantae > Streptophyta > Magnoliopsida > Santalales > Viscaceae > Viscum > Viscum album. Next base: position 1,090,364,815 of record OY728143.1, on the reverse strand, counting down.
ATATGTTAATACCCCTACCCCATACTTACTTAAAGTATTATATGTGATGATAAACCCCTTATCTATCTCATAAATCCCTCTTAGTTACACTCGATACCATGCCAATAAACCATGATGGAATCTACCCGAACTTCCTTTGTTCCATCAGGTTGCTCTATCATTCTTTTTACCAAAATGTTGTTGTATTTTATTTTATGTAGAACAAAAAAATTTTGTTAATATGCTCCAATCTCATGTTCCAGGATCCATCTCTCATTCTATTTAGGGGATATGCCTGCTTTTTAGTGAATGTCTTTTTGATACATCCCAATAAGGATAGTCGTTTTAATGGAACTTCCCGAACTTTTAACAAATTTCAAGTGCAATCTATCTCCCGTTTTAATACACCATTATCTTTTTAAATTTTTTATTTTTATTATTAAAACCTTCTTAGTTCAATTCTGGTTTTATATAATATACTTCCTTCTTTACTATTTTAAATTCTCTATAATATTTTCCATAAAACCACACAAAAATGTTTTAATGTTAATGTTACTAAAATACATATATCATATCTTTTAACTTATGTTTGACACCAATTAAAATGTTATACGACTATTTTACCCTATTAATGTCCATGCTTTTTCTTATTCTTTCCTTACATGGTCACTTTCATTATACACCCATTGGTTATTATTTATGTCATGATTGTGGTATCCAATTCTTTCCATGGGTACCATTATGATTATGTATGTTTGATTATGTATGATTTTATATGTGATAAAAATATTTATGTGGTTAGAATATTCATCAAATTGATTATATGGGTGCCCCCATATAGTACTCCAATGTATTGGGTATGGATGTGTCTCTTGAGATGCGATGTGAAATGGGATTGGTTGTTAGCCTTGACCAGTACGGAAAAGGGAAACGGGATTGGCTGTTAGCCTTGACCTGTACTAAAGATATGTTTTATGATTCTGCCACATTTATATGATTCATTTTTATATGAACCCATGCTTATATTTTATTTTATATGTATCATGCTTTGGATATCATTATGTCATGCCTTCTAATTCATGTTCTTGAGATGTATCCTTATGTTCATTCACTCACTGGGCTTTTTAGCTCATCCCATTGTTCATGTGTTCCCCAGGGTACCGTATGCCGATGTAAGGGCTCAAAGGAAGTTAAAATATCTCTATAGAGGATAAATAAAGAAGTTTGTTTTTTCCACATGTTTTATATTATATTTACCTAGTCTTATAAGACTCTAGACTTAACGATCATTGGAATGTACACTGATGATTAATTATGTTTAAAATCATGAAATGTTATATGTAAAAGGATTTGGTTGATATATAGTTAATCTCTTATTTTTTTCATTAAAATTCTTTTTCATGTTACATTATTTTCTTATATAAACGTCACATATCCTTGTCCAAGTAAAATTAAAAAACTAGTATCTCATATATAATGTTATTTTATTTTTCCCATCATAGAATGAATGATGACGATTGTTGTTGATATGATGGGAGGATCAAATATTGTAGTGGTTCACACCACATTAATCATGCTTGGGTTGTTATAATGTAAAATAAATTTAGTTAGGTAATTGGAATTTAAAAATATCACAAAACATTCTTTAGGATCCTCTTACTAACAGTAACACTACAGTTAAAATGTAAGAGTGTGATAGATGTTGGTTGGAGAACATCATGACCTAATTGGAAATACACTGTATATGGAATGAGGATCAAACATGAAACATCCCAAATATTAATCTATTTAAAAGTACTTCATATAATTTTTTCAAAAGGTATAAATGCATATGAAATACAATACATTCTTTTTAAGTGATGAATGAGTGAAATAAAATGTGTTTCGATAACATAAAGAACCTATAGTGATGAAATAGTTACCTGACCTATGGAATTGTAATGTGATCTATATTAATAGTAAAATATCCAATTGTATACTAACCTCACAAATTGAAGTATGAATAAAATTTATCTATATTATAAGTGACAGTATTATATAATTATATCACAGTATAAGTAAGTAAATATTTTAATAAATATTAATTATGTGTTGGTATTTTTATAGGTCATAAATATTTATTTATAGTTTTAGGACTTATTTAATAATTTTAATGAAATATAATTTTCATTCAATTTATTCATAAATATTTTTTTTTATTTCTAATGATTCTACAAAAATTTTATGAGACCTTAATAAATATTACAAACAGTTAGAAATATAGATTTAATAAAAAAAATAACTCGAATTAATAATGACTTTAATTAAAAATTATTTCTATCACATTTAGAATATCATTTTCATAATATGGTTCTTTTCTTAATTCTATATGTTAAAATATTTTTAGGTTGAATTTTTTGGATTTTTCTAAATTAAATGAATTTTGTGAATAGTAAAATATTGCAATTTACAGTACATGTACAAAAATGAATTTTGTAGTCATGCTTGTTTTTGGTATTACGTAAGTGACTATTTTTTTGAATTCACATTCACTTATTAATTTATTTAGTCTCATGAATAATCAATACTGCATGTCCGAGGGAAAATTATAAGACATTGAATAATGTAATGAACCCCCCCCCCCCCCCACCACCACTATGAATACCATCATTCTGCTCACAAATCCAAATCCATGATCAATTTTAATATTATTCCCAATACACTTTCCAATACCTATCCCCCACATCTAGGATATTTTTGTTAGAAAAATACCAAAACCAATCCCCTATGGAGGTTCTATAGATGAGGGAATTAATAGGTTGTAATGACCCAAAGTTTGTCAATAGAAATTCCATTATAATAAATTATGTAATAAAATCATAGGAAAACACAACATATGTAACTACAATGTATTAAGTGACCTTTAAAAATAATTTTGTCACTTCTGTGTTGGCAATTTTGAAAATCTGACATACACGGTGGTGTTCGAGATGTTTTTTGGAGTCTAATAAAACTATTTTTTTGGAGAATAGTAACCAACCCTTATGAATAGAAACATACCCTTATGAATAGTTATATACCCTAATGAGTATTAACCTTTCCTATGGTGGTATAAAAATAATATTCAAGTTGGATGTCTGATATACCTATATTTTAGAATAAGATGACGAATGTTTTAAAACTACTTTTAATAATATATTATTATTTTAATTAGATATTAAAAAAATAATATTTAGGAAATTATTTTAAAAAAATGAACTTAATTTTTTGATTCTACATGTTGAAAAATTGTTAGGATGAATTTTTGGGATTTTGCTAAAATTCATGAATTTTTTTGAATAGTTGAATCCAATAATTCACAATAAATGCTAAATAATGGATTAATTGAGTTATCGATGATGTTCTACTGATGTAATCCCACTTGTTTCGGGATCACATGATAAAATCACTATTCATGGTCATGGAATACTTACTATTCCTTTTCATGGGATGAAATAATAAATTAATGATTATAATATTATGAAATCCCTCCTCTCCTCCACTTTAAAAATGCCACTTCACTCCCTCTTATCTAAACTCCCCTCAAGAATTTTTCCTTACCATTATTTGGAAAAAATCCCTCCCCAAGATCCTTCCCCACGTCCAAAACCTCTATGCCTAATCAAAATACCAAAAACTTTCCCCTTAAGAGGTTCTCAAAGGAGGAAGTCTCAAGAGGTAAATTCCTCTTCCCAATTTCTTATTTTCTTTTAAGTTGTATTCTTTTTTATTTCTTTCCTCACCTCCATTCACCATAATAGTATGATAAATCTGCTAACATACATGTACTGTAATATCTCAATTCTTGTGGTATATTTCATTATCATTTCTTTTTCCCCAACCTTTTATTTGACTGATATGAATGCACCATTTGATATGTGCAAATTTAGCACATTCAAGGACAACAGTTTATCAATTTATATTATTATAATTAATTATGGTCATGTAACCATTTTTATTATGGTTGAACAAGATCATTATATATGTAATATATCCTATTTTTTGTTCAGTAATCCTTTGGTACAAATTGAAGTAATATATAAATCAAAACACATTCTTTGTAATCAAATCCTCCGATTAACAAAAACTATTATCACTATGGTTAAATTTATAATAATTCGACTTCACTATATGTAAACTAATTAAAATTTTAACCATGTAATATCATGTATATGAACTAAAGAATATAACTCCAATTCTGGACATCCACTTTCATCTTTAATATAATCCAAACATGAATATAAGTAAACTGATCTTTTAAAGCCAAGAAAACAAACATGCCCGAACAATGAAATTGAACCTTGTAACTAATAAAAAAGAAATTTAATGAACTAAAAAGGGTTATAATAAATAAATGGAATATAAACAGATTTTATATACTTATTAATTAATAAGCCTAATTTGTTTATTCAGGTCTTTAATAACAAGTGGAGAACACCAACAAATTTAAGGTAAGGGATCCCCCCCTTTTCACTCTTAATCAAGATTGTTCTCTATGGTATGGATTTTTGTGTAAGACCATGTAATGGGATATGTTTATACCCCTTCCCCATAATGAACTAATGTTTTATAAGTGATGATAAACCCATTATCTCTCTCATCAATCTATCTTAGTTACACTTCATACCATGCCAACACACCATGATAGATTCAACCCAAACATCCATTATTCCACCGGGTTGCTCTATCTTACATTTTACCAAAATGTTTTAGTCTTTTCATTTATGTACAAATTCAATAAAAATGCTCCAAAATCATGTTCCAAGATCCATATCTCATTTTCATTCGTGTATATACATGTTTTTATGTGAATCTCTCTTCGATACTTCCCAATAAGCACGCTCGTTTTAAAGAAACTTCCCAAACATTTAACCAATTTAAAGTGCACTCTATCTTCCATTTTTAGACACCATTATCTTTTTAAATTATGTATTTTTATTATTAAAACCTTCTTGGTTCAATTCTGGTTTTATATAGAAGAATTTCTTCTTTACTTTTATAAAATGTCTACAATATTTTCCTTAAAACAACACAAAAATGCTTTAATGCATGTGGTTCTAAAATAAATTTGTCATATGTTGTCAATTATGTTTGGCACCACATACCATGTTATATGCCTATATTACCCTATGAATGTCCATGTATTTTATAATTCTATCATTACATGGGAACTATCATGATATTCCCATTGGTTATGATTTATGTCATGATTGTGGTACCCAATTCATTGCATGGGTACCCTTATGTTAATGTATGGTTGATTATGTATGATTGTATATGTCGTAAGAATATTTATGTGGAAATAATGTTCATGAAAATTTTGAGATGGGTACGACCAGATAGTGCTCCAATGCATTGGGTAAGGATAAGTATCATGAGATGCGGTATGAAAAGGGAATGGTTGTTAGCCATGACCCATACTGAAATGGAAAACGGGATTGACGGTTAGCCTTGACCCATACTACAGAAATGTTTTATGATTCTTCCAAATTTATATGAGTACATTTTTATATGATCCCATTCTTATATAAAATTGTTAGTTTCATTCTTTGGATATCATTATTTTGTGCCTCCTAACTAATGTGCTTGAGATGTATCATTATGTTCATTCAGTTACTGGGATTTTTAGCTCTCCACTTTGTTAATTATTCCCCAGGGTAACCTATGCATATGTAAGGGCTCAAAGGAAGTTAAAATCTCTTTATGGAGATAAAATAAAGAAATTGTTTTCCCCATGTTTTATGTTATATGTACCAACACTTCCAAGACACTGGACTTAACGATCCTTGTCATGTACTCTGTTGATTAATAATGTTTAAAATCATGAAATGTTATATATAAAAGGTTCGGGTTTCTATAGTTGGTATTAGAGGATGGGCTAGTTATTTTTTAAGATTATGAATAGAGAACCTTTTTTAGAACCTTAAGGATGAGACTAAGCATAAAAAATAGTCCTAATTTTTTTTGAGTATAGAGTATGTGGTTTATCATTAAAATACATCCCTGTCTAGATACGAGTAGGTAGAGGTGACCCTGGCACATATTTATCTAGGGGTAAAACCCAAAAACACCATTTGGAGCTAGACTCGAACGGGAACTGGTGCATTATAACAGGCCTTGATCCACTCTTGGTTATGAACCTCCCAGGGGATATGCTTTAGTAGATTCACGAGCATAGTATAAACCGTTGTTAAGGGAAAAAAAGAAGCCCGTATGAATATATTTTATGAACTAGATCGTGGATAAACTAGATATAAACCTAAGGAACCACAAGTCACGATATACTCCTTTATTATATGTTCTAACATTTATGTTCAAATTTTGTTTTTATGATCAATAACTATGTATTGAAGACCTTTTATTATATGTTATTTTTCTTAGTTAATGGCAGGAAATAGAAAAAAACATTCCAACAACCAATGAGATAGGAAATGTGATGATTTCCCTAATGACATTCCAGATGTGATAGAAGAGGGTGCTCAAAACATCATGGAACTACTTGCTCAGCTATCCCGAGTTATGAATAATAAATTAAATCAGGTCGAACGGCCCCTTCCTCAAAGGAAAGAGAATGTTGTTGTAGAATCCTTAATGCGGAAAATGAATCCCGTGTTTTTTGGGTCTTATGATCCCCTCCAAGAAGAACAATGGATTAACTCTTTTGAAAATATTTACTCTATCCTCCAGTGCTCGGAAGAAGAGAATGTTTTACTAGTGGTCTATCATTTTGATGGGGAAGCTGATCAATGGTGGACACTAATCAAGAATAAAAAGTCCCAAGAGGAATTTGTTTCCATAGAGTGGGGGGAATTTAAGAGGATGTTTTTAAACAAATATTTTCCTCTGTCACTACATCTCATGATAGAAAGATAGTTCCTTGGACTCAAGCAGAAGGAAGATGAGTCTATTTGAAAATATGAAACAAACTTTACAATGTTTTCAAGGTAAGCCTCTGGCTTTGTCATGAACACTGAAAAAAGGTGGATTACTTCTTTAGAAACCTAAATCTAGGTCTACGAAAAGTGTTGGCTATTCGAGACATCGATATATATGAGGAGAATGTTCGTTGTTACCTCATGGATGAAATGGGGATTATAGACTCCCAGTGGTCTCATGGGCCTAGTGAAATTAAGAGGAAAATGGAGAACAACATGGGGTGTTCATAAAAAAATCAAATGAGGGAAAGAAGACTCACTTGACCCTTTGAAAAAGTTGAGGGATGAAATATTTGGTGACTGTATTTAGAGAAAAATGAATTGTTTAAAATGCAGAATGTTTGGTCATATGGCCAATAACTGCCGAAGAGATTTGAAAAATACTGTTAATTTAGAAGAATAAAGGAAGGTTCAAATCAACACTCAGCCTGCAGTGTAGTGTTACAACTACAAGGAGATTGGGCATTATGCTAACAATTTCCCAACACCGAGGGTTGTTGGAGGCAATCAGAAACAACCTCCAAGGTAACATGGAAGGTCATAGGCTATCAATACTGCTGAGGTGGTGCCAAAAAATGATGTGTAGACAGGTACACTTGTTATTCATTCAAGAATATTGAATGTTCTATTTGATTCTCATTCTACGCATTCTTTCATATCCTCCATGTTTAGTAGAACTATTCAAAAACAACCTCAAAATTTGGAGGAAATGTTATCTATGGGAACAGTGAATGGGGAAATTATTGAATCCATGGTTTATAACTCCTCCCCAGTTAATGATTGTGGACTGAAACTCGCAGAAAATCTTTTCATACTTCGTTTAGGTGAGTTCGATGCTATCATGGGAATGGATTGGATATCGTTGTGAAACACCAACATCAATTTTAGAGAATGGGAGGTCCATTTCCACATCCCAATGCTTCCTCCGATTCCTTACAAGTGTAAGGAGGAAGATAAGTCTCATTTAGAATATTTTTCTAACGTTTGGATACTGCTTCCTTGTGGGAAAGCATATATAGCTCAAATTATTGGGACAACATATAGAATAATTCTTAATGACATGCCCATCTTGAGGGATTACACTGATGTGTTCTCCAAAGAGTTTCATGGTCATTCTCCTGACAGAGAGGTTGAGTTCTCAATTGAACTGATCTTTGGATCTCTGCCAATCTCAAAGACACCTTACAGAATGACCACTGTAGAGTTAAAATACCTGAAGAGGTAGTTATATGAGAATATAAAGATGAGTTTTATACACACGACTGCTTCACTGGGGGGGTGCTCCAGTCCTCTTCATCATGAAGATAGATGAATCAATACGCCTCTGCACATATTATCATGAGCTCAATAAAATCACTATAAAGAACAAGTATCCCCTTCCATGGATAGATGACTTGTTCGATCAGCTTCGTGGGGCCAGTTATTTCTCTAAGGTGGACCTTCTGTTGGGATATCACTAACTAAATATGAGGAAGGAAGATATTCCCAAGACTGCCTTTCAAGCGAGGTATGGACACTATGAGATCGTATTAATGCCCTTAGGATTCACAAATTCACCAGAAATTTTCATGGATTTAATGAATAAATTCTTTAGTGATTACCTCAAAAAAAATTAGTGGTCGTTATTGATGATATTATGATATACTCCAATAAAAAGGAGGAACTAGAAGAGCATTTGGAAACTATGTTAAAGGCCTTGAAAAGGGGGAATTTGTATGAAATGTATAGTAAATATGTGTTCTGGATGAGGAAGTATCATTATTTGGGCATGTTATCACCAGGAAAGGGATATCTGTTGACCCTTCCAAGATGAAGGGAATTGAAGAGTGGTCGATGTCAACATCTACGACGGAGATCCTCATCTTTTTAGGTCTAGCTGTGTATTATCAATGATTCATGAAGAAATTTTCACGATTGTCAAACCCAATGGCCAAGCTGACATGGAAGGGAGTAAAGTTCTTCTAGACACAGGATTGTGAAGACTATTTCAAGGAGTTGAAAAAGAGGCTTATCACTGTGCCGATACTCACACACCCTTCAACTGGATAACTCTTTATGATGTATAGTGATGCTTCTAAGAAAGGATTAGGTTGTGTGCTAATGCAAAATGATAAAGTGATATCCTATGCCTCAAGGTAGCTGAAAATACATGAGAAAAACTATCATACCCATGATCTGGATTTGGCGGCTGTGATCTTTGCGTTGAAAATCTTGAGGCATTATTTCTATGGGAAAAAATGTGAGATATATACTAACCACAAGAGTCTCATGTATATATTCACACCAAATGAGCTTAATATATGCCATCAAATATAGAAATAGATCATCATGGATTATGACAGATTAATCCAATACCATCCCGGTATGGAAAACAAGGTGGCAGTTGCTCTAAGTAAAAATGATCATGCATATTTATCAATGGTGAGAATTGAAAAGGATTCGATATTCTTAGAATTGAAAAGGATGGAAATGGGAATCATTAAGGGAAGAAAATCATTAATCCTCTCTCAAATGATTACTCAACCATCCCTCATGGAGAAAATAAAGTATGATCAAAGAAATGATATGGATATTTCGAAAAGAGTGGAAGCTGTTAATAATGGGAAATCATTCAATTTCAAATTTGATGAGGAGGGAGGTGTATGATTTGGGAAAAGATTATGTGTACCATATAATCTATAGAAAAATAAGGATATATTGAATTATGCACATAGCTCGACCTTCTCTACCCATCCCGGGAGTACCAAAATGTACTGTGATCTCTGAGAACACTTCTGGTGGGAAACCATGAAGAAAGAGATTGTGAAATATATATCAAGATAATTGGTATGTAAGCAAGTTAAAGCTGAATGTCAAAATCCCAAAGGTATGATGCATCCATTGTCTATACCCATGTGGAAATGGGAAAATGTTACTATGAACACTGTCATAGGTCTCCCAAAGACATCGAAGGGAAATAATGCGATATGGGTTGTGGTTGCCCGACTCACCAAGTCACAACATTTCATCGCTATTCAGGAAGATATCTCGCTTGAACATCTTGTAATGATATACGTGATGGAATTGGTGAGACTGCACAATGTTCCACACTCAATTGTCTCTGACCAAGATCCAAGGATCACATCTAAATTCAGAAGGAGCCATCAACATTCTTTGATTATTTAATTAAATTTCTGCATGGCCTGTCACCGCCAAACTGATGGCCAGTCTAAAAGTACTATTCAGACGCTTGAAGATATTCTTAGAGACTACTCTCTAGAATTCAATGTTTGATGGGATCAGCATCTCCCATTGGATGAGTTATCATACAACAATATCTTCCAATCAAGTATTCAGATGGATCTGTATGATGCTCTGTATAGAAATCAATGTATAACTCCAAAGTGTTTTGATGAAGTTGGAGAAAGAAATCTACATGCACCCGATCTTGTTCAAGAGATGACAGAAAAGGTTCAAGTCATCCAGAAACACATGAATGATTCTCAAAGTTGGAAAAAGAGCTATGATGACAACTGTCTAAGGGACTTGATGTTTGACGTTGGAGATAATGTCTTCCTTCTAATATCTCCATGGAAGAGAGTCATACGATTCCGGAAGAAATGGAAGCTAAACACAAGGTATATTGGCCCTTTTAGATCCTTGACCACATAGGAGTCATGGCCTAAAGGCTTTCACATCCACCAAATATGGCTCGAGTTCATGATGTTTTTCATGTATATCTCTTGTGAATGTACATTCTTGATCCCTCAGATGTACTAAACTCAGAGTTGGTGTAGCTGGAAGATGGTATCTCGTATAAGGAATAGCCAGTAAAGATTCTAGATCAGAGAGATAAGTATCTATGCAACAAGACAACACATCTTTTCGATGTGTTGTGGAGGAACCATATGTTTGAGGAAGAAACTTGGGAACCACAAGAGGCAATGAAGGATAAACCCTCTCACCTGTTTGTGTAAAGTGAAATTTTAGGGGTGAAATTTCTTATGGGGGGAAGAATGTAACGACACAATGTTTTTCAATGGAAATTCCATTCTTATAAATTATGTCATATAATCACTTGAAAACTCAACATAATAAAAATCTATGTTCTACGTTCCCTTTAAAAATAATTTTGTCACAACTGTTTTTTTTTTAGTTATGAAAATCTGATATAAACTATTGTGTTCAAGATGTTTTTTGGAGTCTAATAAAAAAAATAATTTTTGGTGAATAGTATCCTACCCTTCTGAATAGTAACATACAATTATGAATAGTGATATACCCTAATGAGTAGTAACCTTTCCAATGGTGTTATGAAAATAATATTCATGTTGGAAGTACGATATACCTATATTTTAGAATAAGCTAATGAATGTTCTAAAACTAGTTATAATAATAACGTATTATTTTAATTAAATATTAAAATAATCATATTTAGAAAATTATTTTTAAAAATTGTAATTCATTTTATGATTCTCTAGGTCGAAAAATGTTTCGGATGAATGTTTTGGATTTTTCTTAAATACATGAATTTTTTATTAATAGTACAATCTAGTAATTCAGAATAAATGCTAAATAATTTATTAATTGAGTCATGTATGATGTTCTTATGATATAATCCCATGTGTATCGGGATCAAATGACTCAACAACTATTCTTTTCCATGGAATACTTATTATTCCTTATCATGAGATGAAATAATAAATTATTGATTATATTATTATGAAATACATATTCTTTTCCACTATAAAACCCCACCTTCACTCCCTCTTCTCTTCAATCCTATCAAGACATGTGCCTTGGAATTATTCTGTAGAAATCTCTCCCCAAGTTCCTCCCCCAGGTCCAAAATCACTAAGACTCCTAAAAATACCAAAACCTCTCCCCACAAGAGGTTCTTTAAGGAGGAAGTCTCCAGAAGTAAATTCCCCTTTCCAATTGCTTCTTTTCTTTTATGTTTTATTTCATTCCTCACCTCCCTTCACCAAAATAGTATGATAAATCCAATAAAATACATGTAATGGAATGTATTAATTCTTTTGGTATATTTCATTATATTATCCTTTTTCTGCAACCTTTTATTCGACTGAAATGAAAGCACTGTTTGATATGTGCAAATTTAGCACATTCAAGGACAACAGTTTATCAATTTCATTTATTATCATTAATTATGGTCATGTAACCATTTGTGATATGGTTGAACCAGATTATTATATATGAATTATATCATATTTTTGGTTCATTAATCCTTTTCTACAAATGGAATTATGTTATAAAGCAAAACACATTCTTCGTATTCAAATCCACCGATTAACAAAAACTGTTATCACTATGGTTATATATATAATAATTCGACTTCACTCTAAGTAACCTAATTAAAATTAAAACTATTTAATATCATGGATATGAACTAAAGCATATAACTCCAAATCTGTACAACCACATTCATCTTGATTATAATCCAAACATGAATATAAGTGAACTGATAATTTAAATCCATGTAAGCATACGAGCCCAAAGAATGAAATTGAACCTTGTAACTAATCAAAAAGTCACTGAATGAACTAGAAAGGGTTATAATAAATAAATTGAATATAAAATATTTTCTGGACTTATTAATTAATAATCCTAATTTTTTTATTCTGGTCTTTAATAACAAGTGGAGAACACCAACAGATTTAAGGTATGAGATCCACCCCTTTTCACTCTTAATCAATATTGTTCTCTATGCTATGACTTTTAGTGTAATAAAAAGTGACGGGATATGTTTGTACAACTTCACCATACTGCCCTAATGTTTTATAATTGATGAGAAATACCTTATCTCTTTCATAAATCTATCTCAGTTAAACTCAATAACATGCCAATAAACCATGATGGAATCTACCCCAACTTCCTTTATTCCATCAGGTTGCTCTATCTTTCTTTTTACCAATATGTTGTTGTCTTTTATTTTTGTTAGAATATCAAAATTATGTTTATATTCTCCAAACTCATGTTTGAAGATCCATCTCTCATTATATTTCGGGGATATACATGCTTTTAAGTGAATCTCTTTTCGATACATTCCAATAAGCACACTCGTTTTAAAGTAACTTCCCAAACATTTACCCAATTTCAAGTGCACTCGGTCTTCCGTTTTAGGACACCATTATCTTTGTAAATTCTGTATTTTTAAAATGAAAACATTCTTGGTTCAGTTCTGGTTTTATATAAAATGATGTCTTCTTTACTATTTTAAAAGATCTAAAGTATTTTCATTAATACCGCAAAAAAATATTTTAATGTGAATGTTTCTAAAATACATTTCTCATATCTTGTGTCATATGTTTGACACCACTTATCATGTTATATGACAATTTTAACCTATGAATGTCCATGTTTCATCCAATTCATTCCTTACATTGAATCTTTCATGATACATCCATTGGTTATGATTTATGTCATGATTGTGGTACCCAATTCTTTCCATGGGTACCATTATGATTATGTATGGTTGATTATGTACGATTTTATATGTGATAAAAATATTTATGTGGCAAGAAAATTCATGAAAATGTTGAGATGGGTGTGACTAGATAGGTCTCTAATGAATTGGGTAAGGATAAGTCTCGTGAGATGCGATGTGAAATGGGATTGGTGGTTTTCTTGGACCCGTACTGAAATGGGAAATGGGATTGGCAGTTAGTCATGTCCTGTACTAAAGAAATGTTTAATGATTCTGCCACATTTATATGATTCATGTTTTATACAATCCCATTCTTATATTTTAATCTATTAGTTTTATGCTTTAGATATCGTTATGTCATGCCTTCTAATTCATGTTCTTGATATGTATCCTTATCTTCATTCATTACCGGGCTTTTTAGCTCATCCCTTTGTTCATGTGTTCCCCAGGGTACCTTATGTAGATATAAAGGCTCAAAGGAAGTCTGTAGCTCTTTACGGAGATTAAATAAAGAATTTTGTTTTTTCCCCATGTTTTATATTTTATGTACCTAGTCATCCATGACTCTAGACATAACAATATTTGGCATGTTCTCTGATGATTAATTATGTTTAAAATCAGGAAATGTTATAAGTAAAAGGATCAAGTTTCTATATATGTAATCCCCTCTTTAGTTTTTATTACATTTCTATTTTATGTTACTTTATTTTCTAATATACACCTCACATATCCTTGTCCAAGTAGAATTAAAAAACTCGTATCTCATATTTAATGTTATTTTATTATATTAATGTAATAAATATTAATCAACACTCTTACCCTCCCTCATTATTTAAATGATGAAAATATCACCCTTATGTTTCTGATCTACCACCTTCGTGGATGATGTGCTTTCATATTTCATTTTCAAATTCAAGCCTAGTAATGAAACAATTATTATTATTTAAAAAGAACATATTACATGTATTATATCTTATATGATGATTGGTAAAAAGTTTTAAGACATGATAATAATTAATAAAACAAGATGATTTCCTTGGGATCAAAACATGATGAATTAATATAACTGATAATAATAACTAATATATTTAATGAATCATCCTCAAATGTAGAAAAAATTGAATTTTCATATTATATATTTTCATTTCTGGTCAACGATACTCATTTAACATTATTTTTCATACCCATATACAAGTAAACCGATCATGAAAACCTAGGAAACTCAAGCTTCCGAGTGATTAAATAGAATTTTATATCACGCCAAAAGGAATATAAATGGAAATTATTAAATTATAAAAAATAAAATTCATATATAATAGTTCTTTTATTTTTAATAAATTAATCAAAATAGATTATTTGGGGCATTAAGACCGAGTGAAGTATTTTTTCAGACATATGGATTATGATTTTACCCCAATCTCCGTTATTTTTCAGGTTACTCCTCATCTATTTTTCTCCAAAAAATTATAATTTATTTTTTATGTACATATTCTATATTATTTTTTATGTTAAAAACACATGTATCATGGTCCAATTATATTTATTTTCAGCGATATACATGTTTTTAAAACGATCCCAACCAAATTCATCTCGATAAGCATGCCTGGTTGAAGAAGTATTTACAAATTAATTACCTTCTTCATGTGTAATACATAAACTATTTAAGTCCCCTAAATTATTTCTCAAATAACTAATATGATAAACAGATATGATCCATGTTAAATTGTAGTTTTATTTTAAGAATATTCCTTTTCCCATTGAAAAATAGTGTTCGTTTTCCCTTAAACTGTACTAAAATTTTATATGTCTCATTTTTTAAATACTCTATTCAAATAATTTTGACAAAATATTTATTAATATATCCCTTAATACATATATTTATAAATTTATATTTATTATGTAATTCCATTCTTTCACGAACACAATAATGATATACACATTATAATTCTTTTTCCATGATTATGGTACCCAATTAATTTCTTGGATAACCCATTATTTTATGTTTGATTAAATTTGTATGGTTAATTATGTTATATGAATATTTACAAAAATATTATGATAGGTGATACAATAGAGTTCTCCAATTAATTGGTTATCGTTTAGTCTCATGATATGTTTTGTGAAATGGTAGTGGTGGTAGCCCTGACTCATTCACCTATATGTGCAGCGTGCTTTATCTCATGGTCCTTTATGTGCCACGAGCCTTGAATCATAATAATTTCATAATTTAGGTGGTTTTCACACTACTATTAATCAAGGATTATTTAATCCCAATTTAATATACTTTATGTTTAATCATGTTCTATAACTTTTATATCCTTATTTTATGCCTTCTAAGTCAAGTATATTATTTTATTTTAATGTAAATTCCCTCAATTATCTTTTTAGCTCATCCAATTTTTCATGTTATCCTATTTAAATGTAATGGATAAAATGATGTTAGTATCTCATAATAGATGTTAAATTAAGAAATAAATTTAGTACTATGTGTTTAGTTTTATGTGTATAGTCCTCCAAAACACTATACACTAAAATCTTTATTTGTAATTTTATATTTAATTATGATTACAATAATGTAATTATCTATGAAAATGTATAGGGTAACTATTGTTGGTATAAAAGAATATGATTAGTTATTTTTTGAAAGTAGGAATAGATTTTTTTAGTATAAACCCTATGAATATATGTTAGGAATGATATCATGGATAAAGTAGATTCAAACCTATGAAATCAAAATATATGAAATAATTTTTGTTTAAGAGTTTATACATTTATTTTTAATGTTTTAGTTTTATGATTATTATCTATGGTTTAGAGCTCTATAATTGTACTTTATTTATCTTACCTATTATATAGAAATAAAATAACTCATGCCAACAGTAAATGTAATAATAAATTTGATTACTTCCCAATTGAAATTCCAAATATGAAGGGAACAGGTGCTCAAAAGATAAAGACATTAATTTATGAATTATAACAAGTTATTAATGTAACATGAATTGTGTATAACACCCTACATATTTAATGAACGATAAAGTTTCCATTGAAACCATCATGAAACAAATGCCTTCCATGTTTAGTGGATCTGATGATCCCCTCCTTGAATAATAGTTTATTATCCCCAAAGAATATATTTTAAATATCCTCCTGTGCTTAGAAGAAGTGAAATTTTTTCTGGTGGTCTATATTTATTATGTGGATGTAGATTAGTAGTACACACTATTAATAAATATGAACCTCATGGATAAAATCGATTCCATGTATTGGGATGAATTTAAGAGAAATATTTCTAATAAATATTATCCCCAAACCATCAATCTCAAGATAGAAAGAGATTACCTTGGATTTAAGCATAAGGAAGATGAGTATATCACGGAGTATGATTCCAAAATTATAAGTCTTCTAAGATATGCCTATATATTTCTATTTAACACATAAATAAAATTAGATCTGTTCATTAGTAGACTAAAGATGAGCCTACTAAAATTATTGATGAATCAAGACATCAACAGATATGAGATGAATTTTTGTTCTTCCCTCAGGGTTGAAATAGAAATTAGTGAAATTCAATAGTGTTTGGGGCCTAATGAAAAAAGTGGAAAATGGATTCTAATATGGGTGGATGAGAAAATAAATCCCATGATGAAAAAAAATACACCACATGTCAAACTTTCTTGGAAGAAGAATCCTAGAAACTATCTAAAGGGAACGACGTGATTATTAAAATATGGAATAATGGTGAATTTGGATATGAATTGTCATAGGGATATAAATAATCCCATTTACCTGGTAGAAGATTGTAATTTTCATATAATTTCTCAGCCAGATGTGAATAGTTTGAACTACAAGGAACATGGGCATTTTTCATTCCAATTCCCTAATCCCATGGGTTTCAAAGTCAATAACCCACAAATTCCAATGCAATAATTAATGGATATTCTACACCTACTACTGATGTGGATATAGAACACAATGTTGTGATAGGTATGCTAATTATTAATCCAGGAATAGTGAACATACAATTCTTTTATATTTCTATGAATAATTTCATATATTTCATATTTAGTAAAACTATTAAAACAACACCTCAAAATTTAGATATTGATTTATCTCTTAGAACAACTAATGTAGAAATTATTTCATCCAATGTATATGACACATCATAGTTAATGTTGTTGAATTAATCCTCCAATAAGATTTTATGTTAATTAATTGATGGAGTTTCATACTGTTTTGGGTGTGGATTAGCTATCATTATACAATGCTAACATCAACTTTTGGGAAAGGGAGATCACTCATCACATACCCTGGCATAACAAAATTCATTATAAGTGCAAGGATAAAGATGAATCACATTTAAAATCAACATCTCAAGTGTGGATATTACAGCCTAATGATAAACCATATCCCACTCAAATTATTGGCACAAAGAAGATGATCATGATGGATGATATTCCCATCATGAAGGATTATAATATTGTATTCCCTAAAAAATTTCATGCCGTTTTATTGGAATAAGAAGTTGGTTTTTCATGTGAAATTATTCCAAGATTACTGCCTATATCAAAGACACCATATAGAATTGTTACCATTGTTCTAGAAGAGCTGAAGAATAGTAACAATAATATCCTGACAGGGGTTTCATATGCTTGAGTGCTTCACCAAGTGGTGAACCCATAGTCATCATTATGAAAGAAGGATAGATCAACATTCATATATATTTATTATCATGGCATCAATAATGTCACAATAAAGAAAAAGTATCCCCTACCATAGATATATGACTCGTTCAATCCAGTATGCGGGGGATTGTTATTTCACTAATGTGGACCTTCTGTCAGGATATCACCAATTAATGGTGTTGATGGATGATAATCCCATGGATTCCTTTTGAACTAGGTATGGAAATTATGATTTCACAGTGATTCCCTATGGATGCACTAATTCTCTGGAAATATTCATGGATTTATTGTATTGATACATTATATATTACCTTGGAAAATTTTTTGTAGTATTTATCAATTATATTTCGATATACTCGAAGAGTAAGTGGGAATATGAGGAGCATTTGAAAATCATATTCAGGAAATTGTGAAGGGAGAATTTTTTTTTAAAATATGTCAAATACGAGTTCTATATGGATGAAGTAACATCCTTGGGGAATATAATCACTAGATATGTTTTATCATTGGACCCTTCCACGAAAAAGGCAATCATAGTGTGGTATATGGCATCATCTATAACATAGATACGTAGCTTTCATGGTCAATAATGTTTTTATCAATTATTTTTTAAGAGTAAATAATAATTTTAAAACAGAATATCCAATATAACATCGAATGTAGTGATGTATTTTTTAGACTCAATAATGTGTGGAAATCGTTAAAGAGCTCAGAAGGAGGTTTTCCACTATTCAAGTAATCGCACTCCCTAAAAGTGTAGAAATATTTCTTGTATACATAAATTAATAACTGAATGGATTATGTTGAATATTGATGAAATATGATAATGTGATATCCTACACATTATGATTGATGAAACATCATGAGGAATACTATCCTACACATGATATGGATTAAGCAGCTAGGATCATTAAAATGAAAATTTAGAGGCATTATATTTTTGGGGGAAACTATGAGATATATACTAATCACCATAGTCTCAACTATATATTCTAATAGAAATATATTACTATGCCACATTAAATATGGTAACATCTCATCATATATAATGAATAAAAAATCCACTACAATCTTGGTAATGGGAATATGGTAGTGGATACTCTAGGTAGAAAAGATATTGCATCATTATCATTGATGTTAATTTAGATGGGTAAAATATTTTTAGATATACTATAGATGGTAATGGGAATCATTAATATTTGAACACTATAAATAATTTCTCAAATTTTTTCTCAGACTTCCCTTATGGGTAAATTAAATTATTCTCATATAATGATATAAAATATTAGAAAAGGCGGATGCTATCAATAATTTTAAATCCTTTGAGATAATATATATGAGGATGAAGTCATATTATTTGGGCCTTGAATATGTCATCCATGAAATCCATTGAAAACAAAATTTATGTTTAATGATTCCCATAGCTAAACATTCTCTATTATACTAGGGAGCACAAAAATGTATTTCGTTTTCTTGGAGAACTTTTGGTGGCACAATACGAAAAAGGAGATCTCTAAATATACATTAATGTTACTTGTATAATATAATGTGAATAGTGGATGGAAATATTATAAATGGATGATGAAAACATTACCTATACCAAAACAGAAATTGGATACCGTCACAATGGAAATGGTCAACAGAAATCCATAGGAAAAAATTCCCTATGGGTTATTGTGGATCATATTACAAATACATCACACTTTATTGCAATTCGAGTGGATATGTCACCGAATCAAAATTAATTGATATACATAAACAAATTTAACCCCACATGGGGTTCTAATATTTATTGTATCCAAACATAATCTCGGATTCTACACTATCTTTTAGAAAAGACACTAACAAGCTCAACGCACAGAGCTAAACTTCAGTACGGCCTATCATCCACATGTAGCTGGCCAACCTGATCAGACAATTCATACATAAGAATAATTTTTCATAGTGTGTTATATGTACATAAAATAAAGATGGTACAAACATTTCTACTATTCAAATTCTCCTAACACAATATTTTTCACTCAAGCATCAAAATGGTCTATATGAATCCCTTTTTGGGAAAAGATGAAGAATTACAAAAAAAAGGATTCGTTTGGTCAACGTAAGATATAAATACTTGAAATGGTCAATGATATGGTAGATATGTTGAAAACCATCTAAAATCACATGAACTCATCTAAATGTTAACATTAGAGTTATGTACAAAATCATTGATGGGAAATGTAGTTTAATGTTAGAGACATGGTATTCCTCAAAATTACATTATGGAAATGGATAATGAGATTCAGGAATAAGGGAATTTATGTCCAAGGTACTTCATTCCCTTCAAGATCCTTGATTTGTAGGATTTGCGGCCAATTGATTATAAATTACACCAATCATATCTCATGTACACGATATACTCCAAATACACCTCTAATGGAAGTACATACCAGATCCTTCACATTTGGTAACATTAGAGGTGGTATTTTTGGAGAATGATCTTTCTTATGAGGATTGTCTAGTGAAGATCTTAGATCATAAAGATAATTTTCAATGCAACAAACCTACTGACCATAATAATGAACATTAGGAGAACAATAATTACGAAGTGTCCAAATGGAATCGAGAGCATGTGATGAAGAGGATTACACTCAACTATTTTCAATATAGAATGTAAAACAAAATTTTAAGGGTTAAATTTCATAAGGGTGGAAGAATTTAATGACCAAAATTTTAATATACATAAGTTCACATATTATAATTATGTCATATTATTTAAACACATATAACAAACAATAATATATTTATAAACAATGAATGTATGAAATAAAGTGTGTTTCTAGTAGTTATGGAACATGCACTCATGAAATAGTAACGTGAACTTTGGAATATTAAGGTGACCGTTATGAATAAAAACTAGCCAACTAAATATTAATATCACCAATAGAAATATAAATAAACTTCATCCATTTTATAATTGAAAATATAATATAATTATATTATATTAAAATTTAATTTATAATATTTATAAAAATATTTTCATAAAATATTATTCCTTTTTGAATTCTACATCGTGGAAAAATAATGATGTGATTTTTTTATTTTTTCTAAAATACATGTTTTTTGTTAAAAATGACATATTGTAATATACAATATATATAAATAAATGAATTTTGGAGTCATTTTTGAGTCATTAATGATGTAAGTGACCATTTTATCTAATTTATTTGAAAAAACTAACTTATTTACCCGCATGGATGATCACTATTGCTTGGATTGAAAAAAATAATAAAATATTGAATTAATATAATGTATCCCCTCTCCCATCCACTATAAATACCTCCCCTCACCACCTATTTTCCTAACACATATAAAGACTTTAACCTTGTCTATATTATGATAAATACTCTTCCCAAAACTATCACGCAAATCTATGAGGTTTTTTCATTAAAAAATATAGAAAAAGAATCCCAAAAAAGAAGAGTCTCGAGAAGAAGGAATAAATAGGTAAAACCCTCTTACATTTTCATACTATTTGTTTTTGAATTTCCCCTACATTCTAATATTATACATAATTTAATATTTTTAAGTGGCATAACAAATAAAATTTCTTATATATACTTTACTGTTATTAATTTTATGGATTAATTATTCATCAAATCTTTTCTCATATATCTATTATTTTTTTAATGAAAACATCATTCGGGAGGTGTTGATCTACATCATTCATGGATGGAGTGATTTCATCATACAATTAAACTTTTGAGGTTGGTTTGGAAACCATTGTTATATTTTATGATGATTACAGTATATGTATTATTATTATTTATTCTACTCTAATAATTTTTTACAAATGAAAATAATTTATAAAACAATATAATTATGTTGTAATAAAAAAGATAAATTTATCAAAATTATTATCACTAATCATTTTCAAATGGATTATCCTTTATTCATGAAAAATATTATTTTAAAATTAAATAAGTACATTAATAAGATATATGTTCATTTATAAAAAACTATCTTAATTCTACATAATTTTATATTCACATATACTAGTAAACTGATCATAAAAATCAAGGAAACTCGCATTTCAGAGCAACAATATGGAATTTCAGAACCCACCAAAAGAAAATAAATATACATAAGAAATTGATACGAAAATAAAAAAAATTATAAAAGGTCATATAATATTTAATTAATGTATCTAATTTTATTATTCAATACAATATGATCGACTGTAGAATAGTTGCAGACATAAGGTAAGAAAATCTACCAGAACCCCCATTATTCAATCGAGTTAAAATTCTTCTATTTTCACCAAATAAGATTAACATTTATTTTTAGTTAAATCATCTAATTTTTTTATATTCATTACTCATTTATCATGATCCATTCATAATTCATTTAATTTTTATACATGTTTTTAAAAGGATCCATGCTTAGTTATTCTGAATAAGAAATCCCGATTTAAGGGATCTTCTTGAATTCTTTCCCACATTCATGTTTGATCCATAAATTCTTTTAGGCCACATTTTTTTCTAAAATAACTATTTATATCATTAAAAGCTACCTAGTATCAATTATAGTTTTAGAAAATCAATTACGCCTTTTCAAATTTCATGAATCTTGTATGTTTTCCTATATACCATAATAATGTTTTTTATTGATAAAGTACCATGAATGTTCAGGACTCAAGCATGCTCAGTCCTAAAAATTCATTTAAGAAAATATAAATACAGTAAAACACACCAAACATGCAGAAAACAAGCACTGCCAAATTTGTACACAGGAACACAATGCAACCCCAAAACAACAAAAGTCAAAAAACATACACTAAAAGGCCCTCAAATAATATCCAATTGACCTAGAATCCACCAAAAAACCAAATCTCTAGCTCGACCCAAGTCCTCCATGCATCTATTCCTAACAATAAATTCCAACCCTTGACCATGAAACTGAATACATACTACCTAATCTACATCACCTGGACTCAATGCGTCCTTAGACACCGCAATAATAACTCATCACAGTGGCCAAAACTTTTCCACCAAAGTTGTTGTGTATCTCGAGGTCAACTTTTTATTAATAAAACATCTAAACACCGTTTTTACATCATTTCGACATAAATAATAATGATATATGACTATAATTAATTAGGAATATCCATGAATTATTTAATTCTTTTCTTTCTTATAATCATTTAAGATACGTTAATTTATTATGCTTTACACTTGATTATGATAAGTAATTATTTAAATGGGTAATCCTATTGTTTATATAATGTTACATATGTACTGTTATTTATTTTGAAATCATACTCATGAACATGTTATGATGGTTGTGCCCTGATAGTACTCAAAGTCATTGGGTAAGGTTTTGTCTCATGATAGGTCATGTTCAATAGTTTTGGTGGATTCCTTGACTCATGCTCCACTGTATGCTAGAAGCTTTGACATGTCCTCCTCTATGTGAAATGAGACATGAATCATGAAAAATAGATGTTTTATATTTATGGAACATTAAAATTAATCATGTTTATATGATCCCATGTTATGATTCCATGTCTTTAGTCATGTTCTATACATTTTCATATCAGTTTATTTCCTTCTAACCCATGTGATGTGATTTATATTAATGTTTATTCCCTTACTTGGATTTTTTGCTCATCCCTTTGTTAATGTTATATCCAAGTTATCTTATATAGATGTAAGGGCTCAAAGAATTTTAGGATCACATACCATCTGTTAAATAATGAAATATTTTGTGTAGTCCCTTGTTTTATATTACATGTACCTAGTCTTCTATTACACTAGATATTAAAATCCTAGGAATGTAATTTGATTTGTCATTATCCTAAATATTATACAATGATATGGGTAAAATGATACGCTCACTATAAGACATGATGTAATATAACAAATGGAATTGAAAACATTGTTATCTCTTAATTCACTGTTAATTAAGGCACATAAATGATTATTTAAAATGTGTGGAATGTTCCCTTGAATTGATGTAAGGAAATTTCAAGCCAAACTGACATAGATTTTATGTTAGAATTAAACTTTAACATTACAAAAATCTATAAGTTACATTGAGATAGAGGGAATGGTATTATATATCATTTAGAAGTGGAATTTTTAAATGATCCTAATATATTATTTCCATCAAATTTCCATTCATTTCTTGAATATTTTTTTTCTGGCACAATTATGTAAAAAATGAGATTATTTTAATCATTTTTGAGGTTATATTTCATCAAATATATCTTTTTATATTTCATAATCTGTGGGGGCGTTATTAAAAATTTTCATCTCATTTTTAATAATATAATTGTTCCATATTTTTTATAGGGATTTCATTATATTTACCACATCATATGATATGAACAAATATTAGTTGTTCATGAGTTTTTTTACTAACTATATATTATCCAAATAATATTGAGGTTGATACTAGCTTTATAGGTTTTGGTTCCTTGCTAGTATGTATGGTTTTTAATTAATTTATAAGGAATAAATCTTTATAATTAATTCATTCATATTTTAACCATACATTTCATGTAGTGTAAGTCGAATAGATTTAATTTAGTTTTGAGTTGGTTGATTTAACAGTGATGGATATATATGTTATTTGATAGGAATATTAATTAGTTTTAGGTTTATTTTTTTAATGAATGAGATTCGTATTTTGAGGATTTTGGTTATAAAAGATTACGAATTTGAAAATTCAATGGAGGGGGTCCTTATGGATGATTGGGTTACTGGTTATCTTTTCATCAAAAGCTAGGATATTCTTAATATAGATTATTGTAAGAGTTTTGGAATTGGGTGATATGAATATTCCATGAGTAAACCTATTATATATGTTCTCCTAAAAAAGAATCTCATATATAATGGATTATTTTAGAATTTTTTAGTCTTAGGGGTATGTTTTTCACAAATTATAAAAACTGGGTCAATAATTTATATTGAATAGAACTTGAAAATACTGATCACCCCACCATTCATATTGAGGGTAGTATATTTGGTTATATGACTATCTTCATCACTATGAGTTTTAATTCAATCGTTTTTTTTGTATTAAAATTGTAATGTAATTCTCACCAAGTATAGTATTGTTCCAAAAGACATTCATGACCAAAGTAATCATTTTTTGGGGATTTTTTATGGTTTTATTACAAAGCATATAAATGAAATGTTATATTCCATTAACATACCATTTACTAATGATTACAAATTATTATTTGATTGGAAATCCATGGTAACATACCTTGTTCAGTATGTCTTTGAACCTGCCCCATGATTTATAAAATTACACCCATTCATTTCCTAAATTTTTTTTGATACTCTATTTTGGGGCCATTGTTTCATGAAGGAAGACATAAGAGTTGTTTAATTCACATGGAACATTATCCCATTGGTGGATTGATGAATTTATCTAATTTTATATCCAATTAGTTTATCAATCACTAAGTTATAATGAAAATATCTTCATCATAGTAGACTCATGTATATGATGAGGGAGAATAGTTTCAATTCTTATGTTAAACTCCTTGACATGAAGGTCTGGAATTTCTAATTCCATCCCATGAATTTTTTGAAGGTGGTTTAAGAAATTAGATTTGATGGTACAATGAAATTATTCTTGGGAATCATATATTATTTCTCAGGGTCCATTGGTATAGTAATGTGTTAGAATGTCATTAATGGTTTGATATATTACATTCCCCATGTTTTGAGAAGCCCTGTTTGGTTTTCCATTTTGTTCCATGCCCGATTTAATGAGTTGTGTTCATTGAATACCCACTATTTGAATGGGATAATTTTTTTATCTGGATTCTGTGGAGGAATATTATTTAATACAAAGTGACTCTTCGTTTTAGCTGACTCCCCAACCCCATGACAATTCACACTAAATAAAAAATTTTACTGGTCACAATAATAGGTGTACAGACGAAAGGAAAAGACAAATGAAATATAGTTGAAATTATAACTAAAAATGGATGGTCAATGTAAAATGGTATAAAATTTAAATAAATATTGTGACGAATAAATTAATTCCATAAAATGTTTTTCAAATTTGTAATAATACAAATTTATCCATTTTTGGTTTTGATGTAGTCCCTTTTAGTGTTACTTGGGCTGATGAATTCTCATTAAAAAATGAACGAAGGTAATGAAAAAAAATTATATGCAGGTGATTTGGCTATAATGTAGAAATTAATTATCATTATTTTATTTTTAATCCTAATAAACACATAAAAATAAGTGACTTCAGTTTTGGAGAATCGGTTGATACTGGGTTGTTACCAGGGGTGATTTAATGATATCCAAAAAATGGATTCAATGTCACAAATTATAGACTGTTTGTTTCAATGAAATGAGATCATAAAAAATCACCAACATATTTAATACATTAACTATCAAAAGGATAATCACATACGAACATGGAGGATAATATTATTACTATAACAATGTAGATGATCATTATATCACTAAAAATGGGTAAACTAGATACTAGTGAGGTTGAAGGAGAAGGTAATCATTGAATAAAAATATCCTTTAAAATAATTATTTATGAATTTATTAATTGAGAAATAAAATCCAATACATACATTCCAAAATTCTATGGGTAATCCCATATGTGGGTTATCCCACATTTCTGACTCAATTTAAACGATATACATGATTAGACTCATGATTGGAAAATTAATTATGTCAAAATGAATAAATAACGAACAATCTACCATTGTTGGATGTAATTCTGTCAACACAGTGAGGATAAATTCACATCTTAATGAAACTTGATCTAGGTTATAAAAAAATAATAGAAAATTTTAAGAATAAAATATTTTTATTAAGTAACAAAGGTGATTATGACCACTTACATGTAAATGAAAAAAAATAAAAAGATAATGACAAAAAAGTTTATTATAATAAAAAAGAAACAAACTACTTAAAATACATCACTAACGTTATATTAAATAATAATTTCTAGAGGTTTTCGTCAATACCCTCTAGTACATGTATGACTACTTTTTTTATGGTAGGCCTATGGTGGTAGAAAACTTGTGGAATGTAGAATTTGTCATCGTTGACTCGAAATGGGAGCCAACATGCAATCATACACAAATAAGTGTAAACATATCATCTACATGTATAAATTTGAGTTTCTTATATTAAATGAAATTGAATCCCATGGTTTTTTCTAACACACTATACAATTTTTAAAGGTTTGGTTTTGCGATTTTGGAGATAAATTCAAAATGGAAGGGTTTTATTTTAACCCAAATATTCTTGAATAGAATTTCATCTTCATGTTTGGTCACCTAGATAATCCTTAAAAACTAATAATTGCATATGTAATATGACTAATAAATTGATCATATGGATTTTTTAAATCATAATTTTAAATTTTATCTTAAATAGAGGTGTGCTATTGATGAAACAAGCTGATAATTGGATTAAGGTCGAGTTTTCTTCACCCGGACGTTTTTGGCATGAAAGAAACTATTGGTTTTCTTATAATGTGATCCATCATGTTCTATTAAAGAATGAAATATCCCCAATAAAATGAGAAATATGAAATTTAAAAATGAATGTAAAATCATGTGATGTATGGGATTTACAAAGTGTCCCAAATTATACCTATTAATAGTGAACTTCAAGGGGGAATTATAATCATGATGTGAAATATTATTAAAATTGAAAAATGGACTAAAAATTGTGTTTTTGAGTAATGAGATAAATTAAATTTATATATTATTAAAATTAATATTATTTTCTTTAGTTTTCTATTAACTTGTGTAACATGAAACCCTGATCTTATCTTTCATTACTCAATACTCCATGTTTATATAAAATATTAAATGTTATATTATAATTTAATATAATTTTTATGACCTAGAAGATAAATTGGAGATTAGGAATATTAATAACTAAAATATTAAAAATAATGTTATAGGATTCTTATTAATAATATATAAATCATTATAAAAATTATGATGAATTTTAATTTATTAATGATAGATTAGGCTCCCTTTGTGCACATATTTTAAATTTAAATTTTACTATTTTCAGAAAATTTCTTTCAATAAGTGAAATTAATTTTTGAAATCATAATATCTATTTTATCTTACAATTAATTTTTTATAATTTTCATAAAATATTCATTTATTGTTGAATTATACAAAATTCAGAATTCTCAATGAAAAAATATTTTTCATTTAAATTATTTTTAATGAATGGTTATATTATAAACTGGATTAATTATTATATTAATTAAATTACATAATCATTATTAAAATTTAAATATTGTTTAGTAATTTAATATTAAATTATATATAAAAACATATTAATCGTTTGAGGGTGTTTACCTTAAAAATCATGCTCTATAGTCACATGTGCATGATTAATTATAAATTAAATTTTTATACATATGAAATAAAATTTTAAAAAAGGATTCCATATATTGAATCGATATATTAAATATTTTCAATGAAATAGGACATATATTTTCAAAAAAAATTGAGTACTAAAAAAAATTAATAAATGTGGTTAGGGAAAAAATGGATTTATATTGGTTATACTGGAAATATAATGGTTAAATAGACCTAAATACTTCTAAAAAACCTATTAAATTTCCACATTTAAAACCTAATCTTTTCATTATCATTATTTATGACAATAAGGTACAATTTTCAATTAATGTGGCCTATACAATTTGTTATGTACAGAAAAAAAGGGACCTTCCTTGCTTTTAATATACATAATGCATTGGGATAGGGGCACAAAACAACATATGTTTGGTTATAAATAATTTTCTAAAATATAAATGATATTTTATTATAATTATATTTCATTTATTATTTTTGGTGATGAATTTATGACATTAAATTTATAAGATAAAACAATGAAGTAATTATTATTTAATATAAAAATAAAATATATGATTTTATAAATATTTAATTTAATTAAATTGAAAGAATTATTGTGTTTTACTGATATTGTAGATAAATATGTCATGTTATACATATATAAACATAAGATAATTTAATCAATTTATTTCTATCATAGTTTTAAATTAAAATTAAATGAATAATGTCAAAATAGACATTAATGATATTTAGTAATAAATGATATGCTAAAAAATGTTTTATAATTAATAAAAAACTTATACACTTACAATATAATTATAAGTATTTATAAAATTAAAAAATGAACAAGTAATTTACCAATTATTCTTTTTTAAAAATTATATTAAACACTAAATAGTAAAAATTTATTTTATTATGGTTGTGGTTGAAACAATGATTTTCCAAATTAAAAAAGGTAGTAATAAAAATAATTGTCAACACACGTAGAATTTTTATTTGATAAATTTTTATTTAATATTTAGATTTATTGTTCACAAAAAATATAATAATTATCATTTTATATGGAAACTGAATGATCAATTTAATTGGATAAAAGAATAATTACAATATTGAAAACCCATAATGGTAAAAACAACGAAACATATATGTTATGTAAATACATTTTTAAAACATGTGTTATTTTATAGATGAGATGGTGGACAACCATATAATCCATAATTAACATTAATTATTTCTTTTGGGGAAACTTGTGGTGATATTAATGTACCATTATTTAATATGTATGGGTGTCTACAAAAAATATCTCACCTCCTCAATTATAAGTGAGGACATTCTCCCCTTATTTTTTCACACCAATGTATCAATTTTTCCCAACCATAACCATACCAACTGACTTCTCTACATCCCTCTTCTCATCCAGGATGACATTTTTTGGGCCAAAATTCGTCATAGGAAATTCTTTATTCAATCATACTGATGATTCCCAAAGAAGATTTATTGTTCTACAATGATATTTTTTATTTTATATCTTCTTAAAAATCAACCAAATATTATTAAACCATTTTGATATAATATAATTTGTACATTCCATATACTCGTTTGTTATTATGATTAAGGAATTATGAAGGATCTAATATATATATATATATATGATATTTATAACATAATTATACCAATGGATCTATTATATCATATATTCAATTTTTTCACTCCATTCCTTTAGTGATATGATGAAGTCCCATGTTTGTTTTGTGGGTCACCACCTCTTAAAATGATGTTATTCATTTTTCAAAAAATCTGATACATATAATAAAGTGTAGACAAATTATATATATATATATATGTTTTTGATGTGAGTGACATAATTATGATATTAATGACAATTTCATCATTTTGTAATGGTAATATATGAATTTCTTTTGACATTTAATGATCATAATAACATTCATGTATATGTGGTTTATGGAATTCAGTGAGCGACTTGACACTGTATAAATCCCCACACCACATGGATAATATATATTTTTATATTTAATGAAATAATATAGAATTAATAATATCAAAACAATTCATTAAAAATTAAATTTTATTTACCACCATTCCAAAATGAACATCGTAAATGGGTAAGGTTAGTCATGCACATGCATGACCTATTGCCTCTATGATCGTAAGGTAATTCATTTCATAAAATAAAATATTATTATTGGTATCAAATGTACTATTTATGTATATAAATGATAATTATGTCACAATTAATATTTCTATGTTGATGGAACTATATAATATGCACATCAACCAGAACATTCATAACAAGGACGAAAACAGAAAACAATGTGATGAACATTGTAAATAATGGAAATAATAATTATTACTGACAAATTTGTTGTAAAAATGGTATATTAAGATCATTTACGATATTATATATTTTTTAAATTTTTTCAATAAATTAATAAAAATATTAAATCATTATATAGGTGGATAAATAATTCTCAACTAATTGAAATTGTGTTGTTTGGGATTTCATCAAAATTTACATTCCTTTGAGATTTAATTGATATAATGATACAATGCAATTTTTTATAGGGTATATAAATTCCATTTAACATGAGATATTATAATTCATTAATAAATTTTGATTTTTTAATTTTCACATTGAATTATTTTATCCAATGGGTGTCAACTTGAAAATAAACATCTTGTAATATTATTTCCGAATATGAATTTAATTCTTTATTGTAAAATATATCTTAAAACCATAATTTAATTTTAATATATTTTTATTAGAAATTACAGTTCTCTAAAATATTCAACTTCTTGAAATATGGATATGATTATTTTAAAAACCATACACCATTTTTTATAAATGGTGTTTTTAATGTTATTTATTTAACTTGGGAAATATTGAAAATCAATATCCTTTACACTATTATGGATATTTGGTGATACAGAAAAATCAATCATGTGTTTTATTGATCATTTTATATATACCAGATTATTTGTGGATTCAGTCATGTGTGGTGCCCTAATTTTATATTGCCCCCTAATACATCAATTGGTATCATGTAAAAAATTAGTTGTTAAAATAAAATGGCTATATATATATATATATTTAAATCATCTAGGGGATAGAACAGGAGAATAAAGGCATTAATGTGGCTCATATATGACATCCAACTATTAAGAAATTCTACATTTTTATTTAATTTATTTTATTATCGTTTAGATTTTCACCATAATATTTTATGTAGATTCCTTTAATTTGTAGTTTATTTATTACCAAATATGTACTCTAGGTTATTTAACATGCCATATTAATGAAGAATTTACCAATTTTTATTTTTTATGTTATTGATTAACTGTAATTGTCTTTAGTTTTTACCATTTCATATTTATTATACTTCATTTAATCTCTACAACATCAATTTTAATTATCCATTACTAGGATTTTGTTATCACAATTATTTTTTTCCTTTCTAAGGAATCAACGAACATTAATATGAAATATTTTAAAGATACTCTAAATATAATAATTATATTATTAAAAATAATTATGTTATAATTTTCTTTTAATTGTAATGAATCACTCGAATGTGTTTCTAGTTTACCAAGACTTCTATATTATTTAGTCTTTAGGGATATAATTTATTGTATTCAATTCTAATTCAATTTATTAGACACCAGATTTGAACAATTTGGGTTATGGATTTTTCAATGTCTATTAGGCATATAATGATAATGGATATTTTTGTATCACGTTTATACAATTATATTTATTAGCAATAATTGATACAATGCATAAAAGTAGAATGATAGTGAACAGACCTGATATTTATTTCATGATTATCTCAATGTGATCCACTACATCTCCACACCTGAACTCAAAATATTAATATTGTTAATCCTTTGATTTTGGTGGTGATCAAGAAACCATTCCCTTGAAATTGTTGTTTTTAAGGACCCTCTTTGTATTCGCTGGTACCTGATGATCTTATCCCCCATTTTATGAGATTTAGAAACCCATTGGAGAATTTTTATGAAAATGTAGAGGCTTTCGTTATAAAAAATCCCTTTCAATTAGACATTATAATATTTTGTATGGATTATTACAATTTGAAAATATATATTTTAAGATAACATTGAGATACATTGGGATATTGGTTAATAAAAAGGTCTCTTAAATATGTTTTTTATAAATCTAAAATTTTGTATTAAAGAAATTAGACAGTATATTTAGAGATTATTTTAATCTTCCAATATTTATATGAAACAATGTCCTATTCTCTATGTGGTCTTTTATTATTATATAATTCATCTCAATGTAATGAAGATCAGATTATACCATCATAATGAATACTACGAGCAAAATTAATATAACTTTATACTATTAGCTACCATACTTCTTAATACTCAATAGCCTCATTTGGTTAGATGTTGGACAACCTGTTGGTATCGTCTATTCTGGAATTTTTACCTAATAGATTTTATAGCATTACAATCTAGTTGATGGACTTTAACTCTAGGAGCTCAATTATTCCACAAGTAATGGATTGATTGTAGGAATTTATGATCTATGTGGTTGGACTTCTTCTCAACATGTCTTCTTCTTTTATAAAATCAGCAATCAAATCCCCAACACCAGGTAGCTTCTTCTTGAAAAATTATTTTTCAAAGTATACAACATTATATTCTTTTAAGGACATTTATTGACATTAAAACATTATTTTAATGTATAGAAATCTAAAAAGTGAATATTCCATGATTTAAACAAGAATATCATTCAACAATCGAGTCAACATCTTGAAAATCATTAGACATAGAAAAGAATTGATTCATATTAAAATAAGGAGACTCAAAATCACTGAAATGAAATAGTTATTTACATAATTGAGTTTTTTCATCATGAAAGCATCATGAGAGAGAAATTATCAACAATATCCCAATTTTGAGGATATAAAAGAGATAACCAACAACAGATTAATATAATGTATATAAAGAGAGAAATTTAAATAAAATCAAATTCTATCCAGCTCCCCTTTGTAAAATATTTAATAAATAACATATTTATAATATTTAAATATAATAAACACACTTAGAAAATAAAATAAATATCATGAATGGTCACACATTATTTGAATGAAAAATTTTCACCAATTCTGTGTTTAAAAAACAATAAGATGTTGGAGAAACATAAAAATAGATTTTTTGAAAATAGTAATCAAGGGATTAAAATAGATTTTATAAAGTGGTCATGAAAATATTTATTGTCACTTCAATCCATTCCCTTGATTGAATGAGAAATACAAGGATAAAAAGTATTTTTACATAGAGAATGAAAAAAAATTATATTTAAAATAGAAGAATGTGAAGAATTATAATATAAATTGAATGTGAATATTGAATGAAAATGAATATTAGTATAAAAATATAAAAAAAGAATTGAAATGACTATTTATACATAATATTTCACCAGAAAAACATTCTATTACCAAAGGATTTGTAGAATTTGATTGATTCCATCATAGAATAAATTTTGAAAAATTTCCTTCAAAATTTATGTATACCATAAAACCATAAATCGAATTTTATTCAAAAAATGACATATAATAAAACTTTTTATGAGATAAAATTATATAGAAAAAATTTTAATTATACTTAATAATCCACTAATAAAGGTAAAAAAATTCAAAAGAGTTTATATGAGTAAATATTTTTATTACTTTTGAGGAAAATAGATATAAAAAACACATAGTAATATTAAGAACAATAATAAGAAAATTGTTTTGATATTTTTAACATAAGAGAAAATATATTAAATATATAAAAAAGTAATACTATATTGAATATGATCTATCTATTATATGGAAAATACCATAACTGAGATTGGAATATTATTTCATGACCCATCCCATATGAGTTTTTGTCATGACTACCCCAAGCTCACCTCTAATAGGGCAGATGATGGAGAATAACACCTAGTAGTAATTTTTCACAAATGGGTGGAATTATCCTAAAGAACCAATTCAAATGCACACATCACCAATACAAAAAATGTTGAAACTTAAATTAACTAATATAATTCACGCATTCTACTAAGCTCCAACAACTGGAGTATAATTGGATGAAATGGAAAATTCGATTGGGATAAATAAAATCCCACTACAAGAGTATGTAAAAGAATTATAACCGATACTATATAACTGTATCATTCTCTATATGTGGGGGCTATGTCACATGTCTGTTCCTAATAAACCCCATGATCTTCCAATCTCCAACATTTCCCTACACAATACTATTCCTCATATAAGTCCATTAAACGGTTTATGTCTTCATAAGTCACAACATGTGCGAGTAATTCTTGTACATGGGTGAGTATTACAATATTCAGTTGGACCCCTCGAAAAGACTAAAAATTAATCACCATGTATATTCTTCTCAATTAATTATTTAACAATGGATAAAAGTTAGATGAAGAAGAAATACATATATTACTTGGAGGTACTTTATCACATCATTAAATCATAACCAACTTCCAACCACATGATTTTTCATGATGTAACTCTTTTTTTGATAACACACTCTACAAGCCATGAAATAACCATAGGCACTTGAATAATAAGTCTATCTCATTTGATACATGTCCTAATATAATGAATTGTTCAAAAAGGACAATGACACACATAGAGGGGGTAATAACTAGAATCGTTGGGGGACACCATGAACCCATTTTGGATTAATCCTCTTTATATAAGATCATGTTTCAATGATTCCACAAAGCAAACCAATATGAAATCTTGGATGTATGATTCTCACCATACTCCAGGAGGTCAAACCGGTTCTATATACTCTAATAGAGATGACCGAGGATCACATTGTAGCTTCACGAATGGACTCCACAACTACATCTAATACTCATCCTCTATTAGGGATTACAATCTTATGATGTGGGTATAATTCCACAATTACCCTTAAAGAAAGGACCATGAAAAAATACTCAACTTCTACCTGTCCAAATAAAAAACCCAGTATTAGGCTCAAAATAAACCTCTCAAAATTAGTGTCTCAATGCCATATAAAGATAATTGATTGGATTATCTATTTAAAATTTATGACCCTTTTAAAATTTCAGAGGTCACTATACTCCATGATTGACTGCTATGGTCGATCCACCTACCGTGTAGATCGACTGATGTGGTTGAATACTGTGGACCGTCGATGTAGGTGTTTCACCCACTGCAGCTCAAGATTTCAAGGATCACAATTGACAACTATGGTTGACAGTAAAAGGATCAACCTCAGTTTTCAAAGGTCCGACTCCGGTCCATCATGTCCCAACACAATAAAACGACCCATCCCATTGACCAAATCTGATCCATCTTCCTGACCCATCCCACATGGAATAGCTCACTAGCTTATCCCTCTCCGATCATATCCTTTACTCATGTAATTCCGCTCCCACGACCTCCTCAATCATCCCCTATGGATCCAAACTTCCACTGATGTGGTCTAATGTGTCTTCCGAATCTGGTCCGCCTCTACAAGCCAAACCACAAACAGATATAACCCACACCCCTAATATTTCTCGTATAAGATGAATCCACCACCACCTACTATTGTGTAAGACTATTTTCCAAGCCAAATCTCACCTCCACACTCTATATCACAGCACTGAAACATTGTATTTATCACATATCTATATTTTAGGATCATTTTATTCATGAATGGAAGGAGAAACAGTCGATTATTTTAAAAGGGTTTCAATGCATGGGGGAGAATGGAGAACATCAAGAGATACGATAATCCTGGGATAATAATACCAAATTAAAAGGAGATGAATGAACCGCAATTTTTTTACATGAGGATAACGTTTTATTTCCATTAAAAAATAGTAATGATATTCAATTTTAATTCCCAAAAATATAACCCCCAAAGAAACCCATATAGCTCGGTGATCGATCCATAACCTAGTCCATCTCTATATTGATTTGCAGTCATTACCTGAATTATGAACGATAATGAATCCACATAAACAAAAATCTTACAAAAAAGTGGATTGATCATTTCTATTTAACAGTCATTACTCTATCATCTTTGGAAATATCCTGTAGCATTGACATTTTTCAATAATTGATTTGAAAATCCACTGTCTCCAGATCATGATAATTCACTAGATCTCTCTCTTCCTAGAATAAAGATAATTCCAATATTAGGATATTTATACTGGATTTCTGAAAAGTGTTTTTTTAAATGATAAACTATCGTTGAATAGATTCATTGATGTAGAAAAGAAAATAAATTTTTCCTAATAAATTTTTTTCATTCATGATACACGATATGATTTTCAACAATCGAACTATTCAAAAAAATGTCATTTCACTCCTAGGGTAATATTGGTACTCCAAAATCAATGACTCTATTTGACTTCCAATCCATGCATAAATTTAAGAGTTTTTCTAGTTTTTTTTACTAAAAATCTATGTATTTTTTACTAAATATTTAAATATTTCTCAATCATTTGTTTCTGGAACACTAGAGCCCAAAAATAGACACTATTTTAGAACGTGTTCTTCAAAATAATCCATATAATATTAAAAAAAAATTCATGGAAAATAAGAGACATTACATTCTCCCCTCATGTGGACTTATTTCCTTGAAAATCAAAAACATGTGATACTCATATAGATGGGGGTACTGGGAATGAATCTGTGACTCTAGCTCCCATGTACTCTCTTTGATATTACCATGATTCCAAAAAACACACAACAAAGGACTCATTCACCAATTAAGGATTCTCTCCTACCAATCCTCTATTTGCACTAGGTACTCAGGGAAGGTATCTCTATCCTAGATGTCAAGCTCTCCATTATCTAAAACATGTGATGGATCATTCCAACAACTCAAAAAATGCAGCACGTCGAAGCTTTTATATACCATGTTTAAAAAAGGAGATATATCAATGAAATACACCGCTCTTACAAATATTCATTGTATCAAGGAAGGTCTTATGAACATTAGATATATCTTGATTCCTCATCGAAATCTCCAATATCCCCATCGAGGGGATACTAGAAGAAAAAATTGCCTCCTTTCTTGAACTATTAAGGTTCATGTTGTTTATCAGCATAGTACTTATGATTCCTCTACATAGTATTCAACAACTCCATAATGATCATCACCTTCTCTATAGTTTCTTGCAAAAATATTGGAAAAATTAGTGTTTACTCTCCTATGTTCGTATAGTAATGTTTTTACCGCTAGGATCGCCCATGAAATGCCTCAAATGCTTCAATAACAATTTTGGAATGGTAACTATTGTTTGATGTAAACTCCACCAGTGGATGTTTATACTACTAACTATATCCATTGTCAATCATTAAATCCCACAAAAGTTCCTTCAGGACATGAATCATCTACTCAGTCTTGTAATCCTTATGTGGGTGAAAACTATTCTCAAGCATAATTGGGTCCTGAATTCATCTTCTAAACCCTTATGCAAAAATTATGTAAGGGGATTATCATGATTAGAATCAATAATCGATAAAACCACATGGATTTGAATTATCTTCTACAGGTATATTTGTTCAAAGATATCTACTAAACTCTATTTCGGGATATCTAGATAGAAGAATGACTAGGTATGTTGGTCAAGGAGAACCTAGATGAAATAATGTGCCCTAGATGTATGTGGTGATCCTATCACAAATTCCATTGATATATCGTCCCGCTTCCATTTTAGAAATATAACGGGTTGAGAGAAAACTCCTAGAACCTATTGCTCATCGTTCACTTGCAGAAATGCAAGGCAAGGACAAACAGTCTATGCAATGTCTTTCTTCGTCCATGACCACCATAAATGTTGTCAGTGATCCTGGAATATTTTCCCAGCAAATGTGTCTACCAATAAATAGGATGTATGAAACTCCATCATGTCATCATCCCATGAAACTAACGATTCTATAATGCATCCTTGAAAAAGAACGACATGCTACATCCATTTTAATATCCATCTAGAGCATGCCCTGTGGATATCTGAGCATGTTGGGTCTCAAAGAAGGTATCCCCAATAATTTCTTCCCTAACTAAATGTTAAATTGGAGGGGTGAAAAACATAAACAGTAGGCCAGCTTCACTATCTCCATCCATAAAAGATATATGAAGCGAGGAAAACTACTCTGATTCTGTATTAATCTACTATGAAATGGGTATCTTGCTGAGAGCATCTGCTACCATTTACCCCTTCCCAGCATTATAGACAATCTCAATGTCATAGTCCTGGAGTAACACTATCCCTCACCTCTACCTCATGATATGTTCTTTGTGAGAGAATATTTAATTGATAATATTGTGATCATAATAGATGACAAGCCTTTCCCTAATTTCGAAGTGTCTCCACATCTTCAGTGCAAAGACCACTCCTCATAACACAGTATATGTGGTCACATAGTAATGTTCATGTGGTCAGAACTGGTTTGAACTATAGGCAATGATCACTTGGCTCTATATCAAGAAACCACAATGATTGATCCTTCATATATTTAATTACAAAACATACTCTAAGCCTCCCCTTGTCAACATCAATAAGAGAGTTCTCATCAACCCTAAAATTGCTTCTAAAATCACTTCTTGTACATTTCCATCCACTAGAAAGGCTACATAATCCTTTTGAAATCACTAAAGGGTGATTCTAGTATATAGAAGATGTAGAAAAACCTCTGATAGTGCACTTGGAATTGACGGAAACTCCGCACCTTGGTACTACTATTTAGTTTTACTCAAGAAAGAAAAACTACATCATTTGCTCGATCCAATGTAACTCTTGCATCTGCGATGATGTGTCCATGAAATATGACTACACTAATCCATAACTGATACTAAGAGATTTTTTCTAAAAGATGATTCTCTCACAGAGTATATCCAGTACCATCCTCATGTGTCTTGCATACCCCTCTTCAGAATGTGAACAAACTAGGATGCCAGCGATGAAGATCCCAGTGAACTTGTTTGTGTAAGGACAATAGAAACGATTAATGAGTCCCATTAATGCTACTGGGGAATTATTCATTCCAAATGACATGAAATGATTCTTATATTGACATTAATAGCATCTTACGACCTTCTGCAGTATATCCTCATCCTGTACTCGTAGCTGGGGTTATACTGATATGAGTGGAAACATCTATAACCACCATTACCCCTTAAATTGATCATAGATATCATCGATCCTTGATAGTGGATACGTTTTCTTCATGATAACCTTGTTTAAGAGATAGAAATACACCTATGACATAGATATCATATCTTATTTGTTGGGAAAAAACTATAGATGCTAAGGTTGAAACCCAGGGTCTCATAAATCACATTCTATACATGTCCTTCTATTATACCCTCATCTCACAAAGCTCATTGGGAGGCATCTACTATGAATGTGTAGATATAAACGTCATCTTAGGGTGTAGATCAATTTAGGAGTCATTATCTATGTGGTTGCATAATCCTAGAACATCATCAAGAATTACATTCTTATAATCCGGCACCAGAGCAAGATGTTAAGGACTCATAATATCAATAACACCAAGGGTCAGGCTAGCCAACTAATGATTTATCTACTACACACTCATATGAGTGAGTTTTTACAACAATGAATGGATTAAAATTTTGATCCAAATATGAAAAAATGGATCTCACCACTATAGGCACAATAAACTATTAAATAGAAATATTCAATCTGATCAAGAACTATAGATAACCAATCAATACCAATAATGAAATCATAATGCCTCAACAACGCTACCATGATATCCCAACTAAAACTATAACCATTAAGTGTCAAGTCATTCTGTTAGAAATAGTTTGAGATTATAATGTCTCTTCTAGTATGATTCCCTGTGCGTAAGGGTTGAGAAAACGATTTAGCTAGAAGCTCATTGTTTAGAAAAAGATTCATGGAATGAATGGAATTACTATAACATATGTCTATCAACACAGCATCTATGTCAGAAAAGGCATACATCATACCTTGTACCATCTATGGAGCCTCCTGGTAATAAGCCTCCATAGCAAGAATCAAGCCCTGAAAATGTCTACCTGATCTCTGAACATGGCATGGACCACCTAGGGATGGTGGTGGTAATATTTCAAACCTATCACGAACTCATATTTCCCCACTATCCCCTATTCCATTTCTCCCTCCTATAGACAACCCATATAATTTCTCTCACTCTCTATCTACGTGATCCCTCAGCTATATCCCGGTCTATTGTACAATTGGTCTAGAAATATTATACCAGATATCCCCAAACATCTCATGAGAAACACTAAATTTGACTTACCTAATACAAGACACATTGGGACCCCTACACCACCGACCATTAGTCATGATGTAACACCCCAAACTTCTATAGTATGTTTCTCTTGGAATAATTCAATAGGTTGCGTTGTACGTGAAATCAAGTTATAGCACACCATGACCAACCAAACTAGCCATTATAAATAGTAATACCAACATTTTGAAATTATATAAATTTTTTTTTTCAAAATGGACTTCATTTTTAGATTTGGAATATCAAAATTAGCTTAGAGTGAAATTTTGGTATTTTTCGGAAACCATTCAATTTTTTTTCATGAATATCGAAAAACATTGCGTAATTATTTTAAACCCAGTTTCTCTTTAAAAAATATTTATTTTATTTATAATTATTTTCTGTATAAATAGATACATAATACATATTTTAGTTCAATTCAATTTATTGTAGTCATTTTATAATAAAATTAGATGTATACAATTTTATTAAACTTTTTACCATCTTTCACCCACCTTCTAGGCATGTTACCAAATTTCCATAAATCATAATTTTAGCACTTCTATGAATTGAATTATAAAAATATGATAGACACAGTTTAAATCAATAAGTAAAATGTGGTTCAATAAGATGAAAATAATTTGTGGTGAATAGTAACTTTTGACATTTATTTTCCACGGTTAAAAGTAAATAGGGTAATTAAAGGTAAAAAATAATATTATAATTACCATAACAGAAGTCCTAATTATACTTAATAAGTTAATATATCCCAAATACAACCTTAGGAATAAAATATGATCCATTGGGTCCACTTGGATTTGATTACGATAGTTCTTATTATATTATTTAAAGAAGAGTTAAAAGTCTTATGTTCATCTATTCCTAAATAAATCATTTTTAATATAGGGATACGAATTAGATAAACTAGACTATAAATATTAATTAAGAGGATACAAATACTTAATATATAATAGTATTTTATTTACAATTTTTAGACATTAAATAATTAAATTTATTTATGAAACTATGATGATTCATTAATTACCTTATTAATGAAAGATTGAGATAATATATATTATAAATATCCAAATAAATTTAAATTGGTATTTTTAATTCATTAAAATAATTTTATTGTTATATATGACATGTTATGGTTTATTAAATAAATTTTCATCAAAATAACATTTTTTTAGACTTTTAAAAAAATCAAATACTGAATAGTGTCAAAATTTACGTAAATGTGTTTTTAAAACAAATACTATTTTATTAATTGATATAGTATTCCTAAAAATATAAGTTTCGGCCAAAAGAATTTTATATGGTTAAATATATCAATGATGAACTTGTTGGGGTTCTCCTGGTAGTTTATAGTTTGTTTATTAACCATATATGATAAATATACATGCGGATGTGGTAAATGTCAAACTATTTAACTAAGAGTTAAATCTAAACGTTAAGGTTAAAATGGTGACATAATATTGTCTAAAACATAATGGTTGATAGATATTCCACCCATTACCACATTAGCCTCTAAATAAATTTTTTTGGAGTCATTAAAAACCGAAAATTATTTTATTATAAAATAATATTTCAAGCTTTCTCTAAAGTAACGATCACCTCTATTATAAACAAGCACTTCCACATCCAACAAAATCACACATCCCGATACATTTGGCTCAGCCATACCCTACTCAAATAACCTCCAAACAACTCTCTAATAATCATAAGGGCCTTGCATTGATCAGAAAACCAACCAAAAGATCCCTTTTGATCAAATCCAAAGGAAGCACCTGAAGAAGAGGTAACAAATTTACCATCTCTTTCAAGTTCTTTTCTTCTTCCACATCCTCTTTTATTATTGTTTCCATACCAAAATAATAAATCCAGTACCTTATAAATACTATGATTTAATTATAAATATTTTAAAACCATATTCATTATTCTATCCATCCTATGAATGTCAAATCACCATATGTGCGTATGTACAAATTACCGTCTCGACGTCGTGATGTAGTGTGTTCTTCAAACACATCATTATTGGGATGGATATAAAAACGAGTATAAATGATGAAATAATAAATTTAAAATGTATAAAACTTGGTATATATGATATAAAATTCAATCACATACAAATTCACCATCAATGGAATGGTATTGTAGCTCTTGCCTACGTATGAATTACCTTCTCCAAGAATGTGATGAGATAAATTCCCCATCACAACCATCCATAATAAATTTCATTTTTTAATTAAAAAATAATGTTTAGGAACTTAATATCATTATTGATATTTATAAAATAAATATTATCCATAAAAATTATGACTTACGTATCAAAACCTATAAAGGAAAACAGATCAATTAATACACGAAATGATGATACTACTAAAATATTATTAATTAAGAAATAATAGAAGATCATATATGATATCATATTTATGTATATGGTTCATGAATAATATAATAACTAATATTTAACTATTATAATGTATTCTAACATTCCCTCTAGAAAGGAAATGTACTAGGTAAGGGTTAATTCTACAATCACATTATTATCTAAGGTTGTCTATACATTAGTATATACAAGGACCTTGATATCATCTACATCTATGTTTCTTAAAAATGTATTTCAATTTTTT
This sequence comes from Viscum album, assembly GCA_963277665.1. NCBI lineage: Eukaryota > Viridiplantae > Streptophyta > Magnoliopsida > Santalales > Viscaceae > Viscum > Viscum album. Next base: position 1,090,321,482 of record OY728143.1, on the reverse strand, counting down.
ATCCATTTATTAGAATATGGGTTACCATAATTTATAACCTTGTTTGAATTGTTACAAAATAATTATATATAAATCATTTTGTCATTTTCCAAACAAAGGTACTTTACGACCTTTTCAACAAAATTTACGAAAGAATGTTTACTTAATTTATTTGGCTGGTGTGGCAATTTTTTGCCATTATAACAACTTTGAAACCATACTTACAAGATTATAATATTATTTTCAAAAGAAAAAATTCTTTTATAGTAATGTGACATTTAAATTATTTCAAAATAGAATTGATATTTCTCTTAAAAAGTTTTGATTTCATCTATGTGAACATCCTTTGATCAATTTTACAGATTTTAGATGATGATTTATTTTGATACAATATTTCATATTAAATTAAAGTCTTTTTTATATATATTTGATTGTGGATGTGTTATTATTATATCATTCATTGTTTATGGTTCAATTATTTAAATTTCTTATGCTAGTTTGAATACGGATGATTATGTTCTGTATCAATATTTTCATATTATCAATGCATTGGACATAGTATGTGATGGGTTTAGCCCACTATAGCTCCTCGATGCATCGGTAGGTATAATGAGACAAACTAGTGTATTGGCACAAAGCCTTAATAAAATTTTATTTTTACTCATGGCATTCGGCCTTGACTATGTGGTTATGATGTCGGGCATTATGCATTCCATCATTATGAACTTGGTTGTTGATATTTCTTGTGATTCTTCAATTAGTAGAATATCCATGTGAATATGTAAATGGAATTAATTGATTTATATTTCCCATATTAATATAGTTTTTTCAATTTAAAAGTCCGTTGTTTAAAATTATACATTTTCATTAATTTTATTCTTATTTATCAATGTTTCCGCTATAATGTTTTCCTTACTAAGAATCTAAGATCACCCCTTTTAGTGTTTTATTTTTTCCATGATGAAAATAACTATTTTATGGTTGACCTGTAGAGATATGATAAAGGATAAATGTGTGTTCAATTTGGAAATTGTTTTTATTGTTTCTATCACATGATATAATGTAAAACATAAGTATGTATCTAGTACTTCCATGGCTACTAAACTGATCGGTCATTCGGGACATGATTCCATCTATTATGCCAATTTTATGTAATAATACACTAACTCTGGGTAACGGGGGTCGAGGCATTACATTTGGTATCATAGAAAGTTTAGTACAAACCTCAGAAACTAGATTTAGAAAAACATTGATTATAGAACATTACCCTAAGATAGTATTTGTGGATTACTATAGAAGAACTTCCTAGAATTTTAGTAATGAATCGATTTTTTACATTTTATAAACAATTGATCCATGTATGGATACGAGCAGGTAGAGGCAGCTGTAGAATAGTTGTTCCTAGGAGAGAAAACCCTAAAAAGGAGTTTTGGACTAGACCTGGGGTATCTTGCTACACAACAATGGGCCTTGTTGCACTCTTGGTTACAACACTCTTGGGGGATATGCTTAGCATATTTCACATTTTATTTACAAACCATTATGAATGATTTATGTGTATACAACTCTTCAAAAAAATAAATTTTTATGATTATGGATTATATCCATAAACTATTCTTTTTATGTTATATGTGTTATTATTTGGAATTATGTATTTCAATTCATAAACTAATCTACTGTATGCCATTCATTAGGAATTGAGCTTAGTGGATGGAATGGAAACAATGTAAAAACACATAATATAGGTAGGTATTTCCCTCCTACTCAAGATAATTATAGTGGGGCAGGAGATTCTACTAGTTTGATTCATCTTATCAGCATATTGGGATGACTCACTATGTTTATAAATAATAACCTTACCCGTATGGAGCACCCTGGTCCACATTGTAGATGTTCAATGATAGTCCAATTTATGATACAACATCCTCCAACATTCAATGGGTCTATATATCCATTTGAATATGAGAAATGGATATGTTCATTAGAGAAAATATTTCATTCTTTACGGGGTTGGGAAAGGGAAAAAGTAGTCATTGCAGTTTGTCACCTCACTAGAGATGCAGAGCAATGATGTTCATTAATTGAAAATACAAGGGAGGATACAGAAGTATCAAATATGAGATTAAATGGGTTTAAAGAGACTTTATTAGATAAATAATATCCTTGTGATCATCAAGCTGATATGTAAAGAAAAATTCTAAGACTGAGGCAAATGGAAGATGAGAATGTAAGAAAGTATGAGGCAAACATTACATGGATAGTAAGGCATGTAGAAAATTATATACATACCACAAAGAGTAATGTTGATCGATTATTCTATGGTTTAAAACCATGTCTTTGTTGAGAATTAGTCTCACAATCCATCTCATAATTCATGTTTTTTTATCTTTTGCTATCTATTTAAAAATTAAAATCTAGAAGTCTTAACACATTAATGAGAAGTTAGAGAATAATTGATCACCTGATGACTTTGGAAATGTAAAGAAAGGAAAAAGAGAAAAGTAGAATTTCCATCATGTAGTAAATATGGGAAGAAACTCATCAGTATATGCCTAAATGGAATGGGTGTCTGTTACATAAGTGGTTAAAAAGTCCACCAAGTTAGTGATTGTAAGTGAAAGAAATATGTTTTCAATGTGGAATGCTAAAATTTTAGAGAAAAGGGGAATTATGCAAATGAATATCCTAAACACAAAGAAAAAAACCTCAGAAAACGCCAAGGGAGCGAGGCCATGCTTATGTGATCACTACTGCTGAGGTTGATGCTCCGAAAGTCATAGTGGTAGGTAATGAAATGTTTTCATCAAGTTTATCCAATGCTTTATGTGATTCTGGATCATCACATTGTGTCATATCCTCGTAGTTTTCTATGAAAATTAGATATTTACAATTTGATTTAATAAGGGATTGGTCAATCAAAACTCGTATGGGAAGTATCATTGGAATAATGTTTAGTGAATCTGACCCCATTAGGGAATATAAATGTTATTTATCTGCTGATCCCATCATCATACCAATGATTGAATTTGATATAATCGCTAATATAGATTGGATTTTGGACCATGATGCAAATATATATTTTAAGAATAATAGTTTACAATATTCGATAATGATAATGAATACCTTATATTTTGAGCCAACATGTCACCACCTGATTCTTATCTAGATCCACCCCCAGTATCTCTACTAACATCAATTATTGGGGTGGAAAAGAATGAAACTATGGTTGTATAAATGAGAGTAAAAAATAGAGGTTATAACTATTGTGCATGAATATGTTGATGTGTTTCTAAATGATTTACATGCACAACCTCCAGAACATGAAATTGATTTTTCCATTGAATTAATTCATTGTTCAAGGCCCATATCAGAGACCACTTACAGAATGGCCACTATAGAATTACTGAACCTAAATAAACAAATAGAGGAGTTTACTAATAAGGGATTTATTCACCGCAGTTTTTCTCCATGGGGAGCCCCTAATATTTTTGTTAATAAGAAATATGGATCTATGAGGTTGTCCTTTGAATACAGGGAGATCAATGCAATAACAATAAAAAACAACTATCCACTACCTCACGTTGATGATTTATTCATCCATCTTCATAGATCTAAAGATTTTTCAATGATTGAAAATCGATCTGAATTTAATTATTTGTGTGGGAAGAAGGAAGATATTCTGAAAACAACAATTTGAAATAGGTACGAGCATTACGAGTTTACAATAATTCATTTTGGACTAAATAATGAACCCTATATTATCATTGATCTAATGAATAGTGTTTTCATGAAATATCATGAATAAAATATAGTAGTATTTATTGATGATATCTTAGTATAGACAGAAATATATGATGATAATGTAAATCACATGTGCATTATTCATAAAGCCCTCGGATGAAATGAATTATATCGGACGTTTAGCATGTATTAATTCTGGCTTCAAGAGGTTATGTTTCATGGCCATATTGCCTATAAGGTTAAAATCTCTACTTATCCTTCAATGACCAAAGCAATTCTTGAATGGAATCACTGACATGAATAAATGAGGTGCGTGGTTTTATTGGTTTAGTAAGTTATTATAGGCATTTTTCCCAGAATATTTCCCAATTGGATGACCCATTAACACAGCTCACGCGTAAAGGGGTAAAAATTGTTTGGAAAAAAAGTGTAAATAATGCTTTGAAGTACTAAATATAATATTAGTCAATGCTCTTATCCTGACTCTACCATTAGGGAATGATGGGATGGTTATTTATTGTGATGCTTCAGATAAAGGACTTGGTAGTGTATTAAGAAAAATGAAAGGGTTATTTCCTATTCATCACAATAGCTATAAATTTATAAAAAAACAAACCCACTAATGATCTAGAGTTAACATCTGTAATATTTCTATTGATGATTTGGAGACACTATATATATAGTCATAATTGTGAGAAATATAGAAATCACTAGAGCATGACATATATTTTCTCACAAAAATAATGCAACAAGAGGCAAAGGCAATGGCTCGAGCTACTCATGTAATATTGTTGCACTATACACTACCATCCAGGGAAGGTAAATAATATGGCAGATGCATTGAGATGAATGTATCATGGAGTTTTGAACAAGATAAGTGTTGAAAGGGATCATATGTTCATGGATCTAGTAAATATGGATATGAGAGTAATCATGGAAGGTGAAACATCAAAAAAATTTCAAAAAGTTGAAAGGCCATATTTACTATAAATAATATTTACGTACTCAGATTGATGATGAGGAGATTCAAAAAAAAATTAAAACTGTGAATGATGTGAGATTGATTGAGTCCATATATGATGATTGAATTTTGAAATTTGGGAAGAGACTTTGTGATCCTGACATACCTGATCTAAAAAGATAATTTTTGGATGATTCTTAATGCTCAAAATTATATATACACCATGGTTGCATTAAGATGTATATTTATTTGAAGGAAAACTTTTGTTGGGAAAACATAAAATTGGAGATTACTGATTATGTGCCATGATGTATGGTTTCTAAAAAGGTAAGGGCAGGAAGACAACATCCTATAAGAGTCATGCAACCTCTACCTATACCGAACTGTAAATGAGATGATATTATGATGGATTTTGTCATGGGACTTATGAAGACTCCCATAAGGAATTATGCAATATGTGTCACTATTGATCATCTTACCAAGTCATCACATTTTTTTCATATAATAGAAGATATTCCACTTCAAATGTTAACTAGAATATATAATAATGAAGGTGTAAATATTCATAGAGTACAACTATCGATTGTTTCAGATCTTGATCCCCTTAAAAATCACGATTCTGGAAATTTTTTCAGAAGGCCATGGATATTGAACATCCATTGAGCAATGCCTACCACCCTCAAACTGATGGAAAATAACAATATACTATTCAAACCAAGAAATACATGTTGAAAACCTTCTGACATGACATTCAAGGTATGTGGGATCAATAATTACCTTTGGTATAATTTTTCTATAACAATATATTTCATTCATGTTTGTAAATGGATCCATATGAAGCATTATATGGAATACGAGGTCGAACACCAACTTGTTTCGATGATGTTGGTGAAAGAAAACTCATAGGACCATACCATGGTGAGGAAACAATGGAAACATTGAAGGTTATCGAAACCCCAATCAAAGCAGCACTACGTAGCGAAAAGAGAAATATTGTTAACCGAAGGAGGTAATTGGAATATCAAGTAGAAGATCATATATTTTTGAAGGTATCTTCATGGATTGGTGTTATATGTTTCAGTAAGAATGGTAAATTGGGACACAGGTGCATCAGACCATTTGTAATTCTAGAACGAATTGGAGTTGTATCTTATCATTTGGAAATTCTAACAAGTCTCTCTAATGATCATGATATGTTCTGCAAATCATTGTTGAGAAAATTCATGCATGACCCAATGCTTGAACTCACCAATTATGAAATATTACTTGAACCCAACATGTCTTATTTTTTAGAGCCTATCAGAATTATTGATAAAAGAGAACAAGTGTTGAGAAACCGGATGACTCATCTGGTGAATGTTCTATGGAGAAACCATAAGATGGAAGAAGAAATGTTGGACCCCAAGGAACATATGATGAATAACCGGCCATGTATTTTTATAGAGTTGTATTCTAGAAATGTAGAAGATGAATTTTCTTTAAGGAGGAAAGATTGTTACACCCCAAGAATCAACAGTACAAATCTTTTAGAATAATACAATACATTGTGTTGTACGCAACGTTGAGTTATAGAACACCAAAACCAATAAACCTAACAGTTATAATGATAAATACCAACTTTTTTAAATTGTATAAATTTTATTTCTTAAAATGGACTTCATTTTTAAATTTGGAATATCAAAATTAGCTTAGGGTGATTTTTTGGTATTTTTCAGGAAACATTAATTTTTTGAAAAATAAAGAACAAAATTGTGTTATTGTTTAAAACCCAATTTCATTTTAGAGAATTATTTATTTTATTTAAATTTATTTTTATTCAAAATATATACATAATACCTATATTAGTTCAATGAAATTCATTTGTGTCATTTTATAATAAAATTATAAGTATGAAATTTTATTGAACATTTTATTGTCTTTTACCAACCTTCTAGCCACGTTAGAAAATTTTCCTAAAAAATAATTTTACCACTTCTGTGAATTAAATTTCAAAAATCTGATAGACACGGTTGATATCAGTATATAAAATGTGGTTCAATAAGATTAAAATGAATTTTAGTGAATAGTATATTTTGACATTTATATACAACGTTTAAAAGTGAATAGAGTTTTTAATGATTAAATTGATATTATAATTACCCCAAAACATGTCCTCATTATATTGGATAAGATTATTTCAACTAAAAAAACATTAAGAAAAAAAAAATGATCCTTTGGGTCCATGTGGATTAGATTAGAACAGTTATTATTATTTTATTTAAAGTGGAGATAAAAGTTTTATGTTCAACTTTTCATAATTAAAATATTTTTAATATAGGGTTACATATAAGATAAATTATAATATATATATTCATTATAAATATGAAAATATTTCCTACATATTGGTTTTTTATTTATTATTTTTAAACATTAAATAATTTAATTTTTTTATGACACAATGATGTTGTAGTAATTGAATTATTAATGAAAGACTACAATAATGGATTTTATAAATATTGAAATAATTGTATATTGAGAATTTAGAGGAATTGAAAAAACAATTATATGTTAATATGACATGTAAGGATTCATTAAATGAATTTTTATCGAATGAATAATGTTTTTTGGAATTTAACAAAAATCAAATACTAAATAGCGTCATAATTGACATAAATGAGTGTTTGAAACAAATATTGTATTATTAATTGATATAATATTCCAAAAAATAAGTGGTTCTTCCAAATAACTTATATAAGGATAGATATATAAATAATTAACCACATTTATTTCTCTTGAATGTTTATATTTTGTTTAGTAACCATATAATATAAAAATACTAGAATACTTGGTAAATGTCAAAGTATTTAATTATTAGTTAAATCTAAATGATAAGGTTAATTTGGTAATGTAAAACTATCTAAAACCTATTGGTTGATATATTTTCGACCCATACCCACATTAGCCTCTAAATTAATCCTTTTGGAGTCATTATAATCTGAAAATAATTTTATAATAAAATAATATTTCAAGCTTTTCCTAAAGTGAGCCTGACCTCTCTTATAAAAGGGAAATTACCCTTCTCTCAAAATCAAACCTCTAAAGCAATTTGGATCGGCCAATCCCTACCCAAATAACATCATAGCTACCCTATGTTTATCCTAGTGGAATTCCTTTGATCATAAAGCCATATTATGGAGCCCTTATGATCAAATCGTAAGAAAGAACCTAAAAATAGATAATTATTTCACCACCTCTTCGAAGTTCGTTTCTTCTTCCACTTCTTCTTTCATTGTTTTTTACATACGAAAATAAAAAATCCAGTACCTTATATATACTTTGATGTTATAATAAGTATTGTAAAAAAATATTTATTATTTAATCCATCCTATAAATGACAAATCACCATACGTTCATAGGTATGGATTACTCTCTCCACATAGTAGTGTAGTTAGTTACTCAAACACTTCATTGTTTGGATGGGTATAATAATGAGTATAACTAATGTAACCAATACATATAAGTTGTTAAGGATTCTATAAATTTGATATAAAATCCAATTACATATGATTTCACCATCAAAAGAATGGTATTTTCGCCCGTGTGTACCTAATGATTACCGTCTCCACGAACACCATGAGATTCACTATCCATCATAACCATTCAAGAATAAATATCATTTTTGGATTAAAAAGTAATGCTTAAGTACTTAATATAATTATGTATAGGATTAAAATATTTCTTATCCACAATAAATATGAGTTATGTAACTAAACATATAAAAGTAAATGAATCTGTTTACACCCAAAATGATGATACTTTTGAAATATTAATAACAAATCCATATGTGAAGATCATATATGATATCATATGTTTTATGTGGTTCTTGTATAATTTAATAATTATTTTTTAACTGTTATATTGGTGGTTAATATTCCCTCAATATAGTAAATTTACAATTTAAGGTTTAATTCTACAATCTCTTCATTATCCAAGGCTGTTTATGCGTTAGTATCTACTGGGACCACTTATTCATCCACATATTTTTTTTCTTAAAAATGCATATCAAGTCATTTTTCTATTTACCAATGTATGGGTTAAATTCATTTATACCCTTTTTTAACTTTTTATAAATTTTTTATAAAGGAATCTTTCTTTCATTTTCCAAATAAGGTATATTACGACCTTTTCGGAAAAATTAAGGAAAGAATGTTTTTTACCTTATACTGCAGGTGCAGCAATTTCCCACCCTTATAACACCTTTGAAGGTTCCCGTACAGTATTATACAAATATTTTTAATATAAATGTTTTGTTCTTTAATTATGTGACTATTATATGATTCCAAAATAGAAAATGTTATTTACCTCAAAAAGTTTTGGTTTCATTTATGTTTACATTATTTGATGGATTTTACACAAGTTTGAAGTTGATTTATAATGATACAATTTTCCGTATTGTATTAATTTTTTATATATTTAAAAGTGGATGTGTTTTTTATACCATTCATGGTTTATGGTTAAAGTATTAAAATTCTGTATGCTAGTTTTAATAAGAATTTTTTTGTTATGTTTCATTATTTTCATATGAATAATGCATTGGACCTTGTAAGTAATGGGTGGATCCCACTATTGCACTTTGATTCATCGGTAGGTATCATGAGAAAAAACTTGTGTCTTGGAACAAGGCCTTGAAAAAATAATATTTGTAGTCTTGGAATGAGGCCTTGACTCTATTGTTATGAAGTCTACCATTATGCATTCCATCATTTTGAATGTGGTTATTGATATTTTTTGTGATTATTCGACTAGTATAATATCAATGTGAATATGTAAATGGAATTAATTGATTTGTATTTTCCCTATTATGCTTATGTTTTAAATTTAATAGGATTATGTTTTAGTCTTATGCATTGATTTAAATGTGTATTCTTATTTATGAATGTTTCTGCAATATTGTTATCTGTACTGAGCATCTAAGCTCACCCCTTTCTATGATTTTTTCCAAGATATGAAAAAGTATTTTATTGCTGACCTATAAGGATATGATAATGGATATAAGTGTGTTCAAAGGGGACAAAATGTTGTTTTTGTATTTAACTCATGATATAATGTAAAACCGAAGTATGTATCTAGTACTTCCAATTCTACTAAACATATCAGACTTTTGGGACATGATTCTTTGTTTCATGACAATGTTATGTAATAATGCACTGTATTTGTGTAACTAGGGTCGAGACGTTACACCATAGGTCTCCTCCTTAAGTGCATGTCCAACATGGTTCCATTTTACTGTCATCAGTATCCTTCCACACATCCCTCAACTACCGGTTTCCCACTACTAGCTCCAACTAATAGAGTTTTAACTACTAGATATTATTATAATTATAGGTCTCTCTATACTACCCCATCATATGGAGGAACTCTATTAAATAACACTGATTCCCTGATGTCTCTGCATAAGCCCTGCTCGAAGGATTGATCCCTGTAGAACTGGTCTCAGACCATTTCCAAGAAGTTGTTAAAAATATATGTTTACAATGGTAAATACTCTACCATGGTCGTAAAACCCCAATAAGATGTAGATGTTCATTTATTAGTAAAGATCACAACATGTCCAGATAGATATTCCATCTGATGTTATTTGTGAATTCTCTCAAGGATAGAGTTTCCTTGTCATATGACTAAGTCACTATGCTCACCCATATACAAAAATATCATGGAATAAGACTCAATTTTTGGCAATCCATATGATATTCATGCCTCGTCACAAAGAAGAAATCATGTGATACAGCCTCAATCCAAAACTCAGAATTTTGGTGACATAGATCACCTTAAATCCCTTGAGGTTGCATCCATTGAAACTAATGGACTGCAGTCAAACTACTTGAATCCAAAAATGGTATTATTGGTAGTAGTGTCTTCTTGATGGGTGGTGGTATAAATGGTATACCACCCCGAGGATCTACCTCCAGTACATGTCCCAATATTGATACATCAACACTATGAAGATCATATGCATGATCACACAGTGGGATCATGGATGGCTATCTACATGGAGGTATCATGAAATAAAACAAGATGTACTACAGTGAAAATAGTATATATGGGGATATTATTCAGTAAGTATATGGAGAACACAAAAATTACAATTAGATGGATGTACCAATTGTTTTCCATACAACCACTATTCACATATACAAAGAAAAAAATTATTTTTTCAGAGTCATGTTCTATTGATACGTCATCCACCGGACCAATACTTGTGTCCTTAGCCAGGAATACAAACTCAAAAAACATCACATTTTTTACCATATAAAACTCAGAGAATCATGATCCTAAATTAGTATATAAAAAAATTTATACCACTCTATCATGGCCCACACCAAAGGATTCTATGACATGACTACCCCATGCCCACGTTTGATAGTATAGGGTTGGGTGACAAGAATCAAGAAGGAATTTCCCACAAATAAGAGGCATTAGAATGAATTACCCCCACACACACATATCTAAGCCAAAAATGATGAAACATAAAAAATGTTATCGAATGCATGAATAAAATTATGATCCCACAACCAGATTATCATAAAAAGTAGTGTAAAAGTAAAATGATCAAAATAAAATTCCACCACAATAATATGTAACACAAATCTAACTGAAACTGTTAAAGTACAGCCATCACCAAGGGTGATGATGAAGTCAATAGTATGATCCCAGTGAATTCCTTATTCTACCAAGCTTCAGCTATGCCCCACCAACTAATTGTACTCCTAGGAAAAAATCAAAAGTATTGTAGTCTTCACAAGATATGACATGTGTTATCAAAGTCTATATAGGGATGAGTATATAAAAACATAGCAGGACAGCCAAAAAATAATAAACATGAAGAACCAAGTGTATTTATCTCAATAGAAATTGTAAAAATGGATAACAATTATAATATGAAGAAACCAAATTATACATGAGAGAGACTCCACGCCATTAGGCAGCCATAATCGGCTAACATCCGAGTGATTCTACAAGAAGAAATGATCGTACTAGTATTACATACTACTTTAGCCATGATATTATTATAGACACTCGAAAAATAGGTGAAGCTTATTTGGTACCATCCAAAAGAGAACAAAATTGTCATATAATATAATGATACACGTAGAGGGGGGTCTTTCAAATAACCGATAGGGGACACCACTAACCAAATATAGAACAACCTAATAAATTTCAGATCATGTGACAATGATTCCATAAAAACTACCAATACACCCCAAAAGATGGAGGATCAACTCCATACTCAATGAGGTCATTCTGATTCCAAAAACTCCACTAGGGATGATTTCAGATCAAACTATATTCTCACAGATGGGACATCACTACTCTATATGGGCCTCGTCCACTAGAGGTGATTATAATTCAGTGATGTGAATGTTATCTCTCACTATACACTCTATAAAATGACCAAGGGAACACATTCAACCTATACTGGTCCAAACTAAAAATCATCCATTAGTCTAAAAAATGTTGTCTCAAAATTAGGGTATCAACACTATAGATGACTCGTTGATTATATGCTCCATTTAAGAGTTATGGAAATTATAAAATTTGAGAGGTCACTTTGCTTGCTAAATGACTATAATAGTTGATCAACCTATCACATCATCAAACCATTATGGTTGAACAAAAATAGTGGACTCATTGATCTTACCTTTTAGTTGTTGCACCCCCAACATCTTATGTTTTCTTAGATCTTGTTGACCAATGGTTTCCACCATAACTGGATCCACCCTGGTTTCCCCTGATTTTACCCGAGTAGGACCCATCCCACCGACCTAACCTAACATAGCCCATTGACCTGACATGACCAATATTCCGGACCCAACTCACTTATCCCACCCTACTAGCCGGTCCCTCCCCTCAGTCATGGCACACTCCGCTCGTCGCCACAACTCGCTTGGAACCACTTATGAATCACCCTCTATCGGGCCCTCCAACCCTACAAATCTTCCATCACAGTCCCATGTTGAATTCCACATTGTTATTACTCCACAAACCAACCCCAATGGCCCAAAATCTTGCCACAAGTACCCGCACATCCATTTGGACCCACAAATCCCCGCTCACCCGATTCAGCTAAGGCTACCTCCCTGACAACTGCATTCTATCATGACAGACCATATTCCTAGATAATCTAACTGATACCATTTCCATCGTACCTCTTTCACGTTGTGCAGATCTTGAAAATGTCGATTTAGATAATTGCTCCATGAATTAATGGATCAATGATCAATTTATCCCGGCAGGTTTCAAATCACGAGGGATAAATAAGAAAATAAGAAAAACAGTGAATACAGGGAGGAAATCACAAAAAATAAAATAAGAGGATGGAACCTCAATCAATGATTATGTCAATGTTGATTCGTATAAATTATAAAAACAATTAATATTTTCAATTTACATTCTTCTAAGTATACCCCAAAAAATAAATCCCATCCCGCAAGGTGATCGATCTACAAACCAATCCATTATTCAATTGATTTGTGATTTTGCAATCAATTTTGAGTGTGAAGGAATCCAGATAAACAATAATCTTACCTTGTGTTTTGATCAATTTCTTTCTGACTGGTCAATGTGTCATTATCAATGTTGTGACACATCATTATAGTCATTAGTCAATTGGATATTATATATTCTACCATCACCTTCTTGAATGAATTATCAAGATCTTCATATTGTGGGCCTCAAAATGTTTATAGGGTTATAGGATTAACCATTGATTTCAAAAAAAATGGTTTATAAAAGATAAACATATAACTGCATCATTCCATAAATGAATAAAATAAAATGTTTATTCTTATTTTATTTTATTCTTTTAAAATGCACTATACTACTTTATGCTATCGACCTGCTCTAGCCAGTGTCATGTTGTGCCTAGGGTAAAGATGATATTATGAACTCTATAGTTCTCATAGATTTCTTATTATAAAATCCATTTAATATTTATTCTTCTTTTTTAGGAAAATGAGTGTACATTCTATTTATTATTTTTACATTTTTCGTACATTTGTTCTATGTACTCCATATATCGAAATCACATGCCATCTCTATTCCTAGTCTTGAAAATAATCGATATAATATCTAAAAATATTACAAGGATAATACTGGATGTTACATAAGGCTACACATAAGTCATTAGCACAATTGATATAATGGTATAATAACCAAGGAGATATAAAATGAAAAAACAAGGTAATTTTGTTATAAAAATATTTGAATAATATTACTCAATATAACCATATATCTATTGAATATTATATTAAGATAAAAATCCTTTCTTCAACATTAATTAATTTTAATTGATCAAAGGATAGTGTATTACTGGAAATATCATCATGTTGACATTACATATTCAAAAATAAAAATATGATATCTCATTTTTGAAATTTACCAAATAATAAATTATGAAAATATTCAATGGGTTTTTTGAGGATATGGATACCATTTTTTGGAGAATGCTAGTAAAAAAAGTCTTATCAATTATAATAGGGATATGGTAAAATGATATCCCAACATATAAGAGTTTTTTATTCAAATAAATCATTCATGATCTACATCTCTTAGTGGATATGTATTCCAATTTATCTAAAGAACACTAAAATGAGTTATTTTTTTTATTACTCCCTAAGATGATGTATTTTGTATGTAGTTGGAATCCCATATAGTACTTTATTTATTTAGATGGATGAATCAACATTATCATTAAAAAATAATTCATAAAAATATATTCCATTAGGAGAATATAAACAATGAATTTATATCCTATAAAATAGACAAAAATATTTTTTCCATAATTGATAAGAGAATCTATGGGATTTGATTAAATAAAACCCCATTGATAGTACATGAACATGATATCTAGATAAGAAGTAATAAAACCATGTAGACTAGTAATAATGACTAGGTACATATTATTATCAAACAATTGAATGGTTTGATCTTAAATTTTATTTCAATATGAAATCATCTGTTTACTACATTTCAAGTTTTGATCCATGCCAAATCTTCTTAATATTTCAATAGCATTTATTAAATGGAATATAAAAATTCCATCAATTGTTTTAGAAATTATAAAACCACTAAAGTAAATTATTTGAAACATAAATATAATTTCAAATTATTTTTTCATGAAATTAGATAACTCAACCCAATAAAAATCATTCTTATTTTAAATCAATTCATACATATTAATATTAATTAGTAACAAAAAAATTTATGTGTTTTAGAAAAGTGGTAGAATCAGAAATTACATTTTAAAAAATTATTAATAGTAAAGTCAAATTATATTAAAGAATATAATAATTGAAATATTTTAAACTATAACAGTATTTAGTAAATTTGAAAATACAATTTAAAAATTATGATTTTTAAAGTGAGGTGGTTGTTCAACAAAAATAAATTTTGTATCAAATCCAATAAAAATTTATTTTTCGTTATACATTTAAATGATTTTATATATGTTTGCTAATAAATTGATAGCAAATATTCTAATGATTTATAAAAATTGATGGTTCCAATGTATTCACAAAATATTTTTGTTTCATATTGTTTACAACCATTAGTTACAATAAGAGTTTTGTTTTTATTTTTTTTAATAATATAATCTATGTAATTCCTAAAATCTATTTTGATTCTATGATGAGATGATACTTAGGTCCTTCATAGAGTCTTCCAAAATAATTTTCTATGATAATATTTAGTTCCTATTATATTTAAACAACCCAATTTTCAAAGATAATGTAATATATAAGAGTTTTGGGTTCTATGTGAGAGACAACAACAATATGTCCATCCTCATTTCAACACAATATTCTCGTATGAGTTCTTGCTTGTAAATATCCATTGTAATTTTCAAATTTATGGCCTTTAGATTTTTAAAACTAATTATGTGACAAACCACAAGGAGATTATAATAGTTATTTAAGCCCTATTGTTTGAAATGAATCATTTCTGAAATCATGTTGAAAAAAACTTTTTCAGAAATTGATTTTATAAAAAAAAATTCAAAAAAAAACGATTTATTGTTTCAACATTTTATTATATATTTTATAGAATAAAAATACTATTGATAGGTACCCATGATAGATACCTCCATAAAATATAGAGTCAATTTTTAACTATTGTTATTGGTGTTATGAAGAAAAAAAATTCAACTGAACCCATTAAAAACAAAAATTCCTATTTTTTATTATTAAAAATATTATAATTGAACTTTTTATGAAAATGAATAACAATAAAATTAATAATGACAATTAATTATTAAAAACATATACCACAAAATTATTTGGTAAGTAAATAAAATACATGAATAAGAGTTTATGAATTCTCATTGATAGTTCATTTACCCCTATTTAATAAAATGATATTTTGAGTTGATAAATGAATAAATAATAATAATTTATACACATAAAATGAATCTAATTCATAAAATTATTAATTTATAACTATACATCATGATGACACTAAATTAATATAATTTCATATTTTTATCATTTTCAACAATTTTAGATAATAAGATGATAGTTTTTTTCAATTATATATTATAAAATAATAAAATATCTTAATTATTACATTCATTTCTTAAATATTTACAAATGTATAGGATTTAACTTAAAAAATTTAAATTTTAGAAGATCATAATAAATCATGATGAATTAATTTAAGATATTACATTGAGGAAATAATATTTTCATATTTCAACATAGAATTTTTTACATAACATGTTTTTATGATTTGAAAGGCGTTTATTATTTGAAATAACATTTAGGAAATATAATATTAGTTTGTAATGATTTAGTTTTAAAAGTGTGTCTGTATAGTAGTTATGAAGGTTTCTATGAAAAATCATTGATTTATTAACTTGTACAAAAAATAGTATTATATTTCTTCAAGGATTAAATTTTTAATTGGTTTTATAAAAATTTCAAAAACAATTTACTATAAATAAATTATATAATTTTTAGGTTAAATGTTTGAAATCATTTTTCTCGTAAGAATTTTAAATTAATTTATAAGAAAATTTACAACTTCTTAGTAAATTATTTTTTATAAAATGGATAAAAGAAGTCATTTTTAGTGAGATTTGAGATTGTAAAATAAATATTACCTTCCCTGAATATCATTCAAATAGAGTTATCACCAATAATGACATGAACTTATTTCTTTTTTATTGATTTGGTCGAATCCAGATAGTTCTCCAAATATGTTCCTTGAGAAAAAATTATCTATGAATCATATTTATTTTTTGCATCTTTATTGAAATGAAAATTTCTTCAATGTGATCATATACATGATCCATAATTCAGATTCTATTAGAGACAATTGATATTGATGGGGTAGTTAATTCTAAGAAGTCATCACTTTCAATCAATATTGTAAATTATAAATCTGTTATTCTGTATTTATTTTCATTGATTTCATTTTTTATAGGGTACAACACCTTCACGTTTTCATTTATAAATATGTTTACAAAATGACACATTTTTTTCTAAAAATTGATTCACTTTATTCAATATCTTGTAAAATTTATTGTTCTTGAGTTAATAGCTAATGTTCATGGTGGGTTGGGAAAACCATTTAACATCAGATATGGATAAATCATCACTTGTGGTTTTAATGGTTATGGTTTTAATTACTATTTTTTTTTATCAATTTCTAAATTTTTTTCTTTTAACACCATTTTTATTTCATATGTTATTAAGGATATAATTTGTTATTTTGTCACCATTTTTATCAACAATTTTCTTCCTGAGTGTATCATGTGACCAGATGAGTGTGAATCGCTGGGAGGTTGAGGGGTCAATTAATGAACCTTTAAGTATTTTTTCTAATTTATTATTTTTAATTAATCCTAAATGGATGGTTAAAGCCTCAATCCACTCTTCTTCTGTCTCTAGGCCTTACCTAGAGTGATTCTATAAATGTAAATGCCCTGAATACAAGGTTTTACAAGCTTCAGTTAAGAGACCTGCTTTTTGTTGTGTTTGTTATTCGACCCAACACAAATTCTCCACTATTATTTTATTTGTTATTGCAATGGTTGATAGAAAGTACCATTTTATTCTACCTGAGTCCCACATGAGGTTCTTTATACAACATCACATATTGTTACCAGAGTCCCACTGGCTAGCTTTAGAGTCTCACTAAAGACTTCTTCTCCTTCCGAAATCACACAGGGGTGATATAACTCTTGAGTCACATGAGCCGCCTCCTTCATTAGGTACATTCTAGATTAACTGTTGATGATCATACACTCTTTACACACAGGCATGCAGAATAACACTTTCATGTGTATCTTTTTAGGAATCATAAATAGCTTTGGGTAGTGCCTGTTGGCCTTTCTCAATAAATATGATCACTTAAGTTGATAATTTTTTGTCTCTACATTGTTCAGGAAATTATTCCTTATTCTAATTAAAATCAAAACACACATAGATGTGTGCCAATGGATTACACAATATATTCATGAATATAACATTCAAGAATAATCATGCTTAATATCATCACATTCTCCCTTCTTGGATTTTCAAGCATTATAAAATCATTTGAATGATTTTCATTAATTCAGTGTGGATTTAGTCTCAAATATCATTTACAACATGTAGGGATTACATTGGTTCTAAACATATTGTTTTGGATATCTTAGTTATTTTTACATGTGAGTGTGTTCAAGCATGATTGCATGCATGAGTCTCTTTACGTTGAACATACTTTTTCTCTTCTTATTTCTTCAATATGAACAAACACATTCAATTATTTTTTTACTTGTTCAAATGTATGCATTCATGAATGAAATCTTCCTTTTGTTCTTATTTTTGTGGAAATATCTTTGGGTAAAACACTTTGATTAGACAAAAAATCTATTTTCTTTCTCATATTCTCTTTCTATTCTTCTTTTGGGTATTTTCACACAAACAATGTCTTATTTAATTCATATAATTTTTTTATGCATGGGTCTTCCTCATGATAGAATGAGCGCTTCTAATGGTTGACCTGGTTCTTGGAAACTTTTGTGTCTCAACTCATTCATTATATTTCATATGAATCATGCATTAATTCTACACTCTTCCTTGTAAAATCATGAATCCTTGGGTTTCTTGTTTTTTAAATAAAGCATACATAAACCTCGACCATCATTCAATCAAAATTCTTCTTCAAAAACTAACACATGAAAAATAGTACATATCAAATGTGAAAGCAAGAAGGTGTTCTTCTTCATTGTACAATCCATTGGGCACACAATATATTCTTCATCGTTTAAGGTGTGTGTGTGGTCCATATTCAGAGAACCAAGATGGTCCGTGGGTTCTGTACTTGAAGAGTTCAGCAATGGTGCAAGTGCATCACTTTTATATTTGTGTTTTCTTTTTCACGAATGAAGCAAAATAAAGGGTTCAAAAGAACATGTCACATGTTTGACTTCTTTTTCAGTGTATATTTTTTTGCACTTATCCATTGCACAAGGGATTCCCAGCACTCCTTCATGTTGATAGGCTGTGTGGAACTTCATCTTTATGAAGCATGGATATGTAGAAACCCTCTGGGTTATGTGCTCTATTTTTGGAAAATAGGAGCTCTTCTTGATAATTATACCATCCTTAGAATGAGTTAATAGAATCCTCCATTTATTGGAAAGGTTGAATCATTCTTCCCCATTATAAATCCAAGAGATATGTCACAGTGATCGAAATTTGATTGCATGAGAAATATGGTATTTTGAAATATTCAAATTTGGGATATACAGAGTCTCTCGGTTTATTTTCATTCAACGAATTTCCTTTGTTGTTGATGCGTATAATCCACATGTGCGTGATTTTTTTAACGAATGAAAATTATTTCCCTAAAGGCTTCGAGTGTCCTCACAACTCCATTTGCTTAGACCGACATATGATAGATTTATATTGATGCATGCATCCTACTTTTATTGAATTCATGTGTTCGGTTCATCTAGAAGATATCTAGGGGATTTAATTGAGCTCATATGGTGGCTAGAGTGGTGAGTTGGGTGTCCGGCTAGAGCTCCTAGTTCACAGATGAAGCTGGTGCTTTGCGAGATGTCCATAGGTTAAAAATATCCTCTGTGTCTCTCCTCATCTGTTGGATTGATCAATGACAGCAGATATTATATCGTGGGATGCGAGATGGACTGTTAGTATAAGATCTCAGTCAATATGAGATGGATGGGTAGGATTAGTTCCGCATTTTTAAAATGTCACCCCACATCGAAATGAAAACACTGGCTCTCATGGTTTAAATATCAGTCAGTCGTTGAAGTCACTGAGAATCCTTTTCTCACCCACCACTGTTCTGCCTCATACAATGTTCTCCCCTATGGCTGTACTCTAGTGCCCACTCTACTTCTTGTGTGCACACGTAGCACCCACTATTAATGTTAGAGCACACGTTGGTCATTGTTCATGCACATGTAGGCCTATACATAACTCCTACAACATGCCTTATTTGGGGATGGCATTTAAGGATTCCCTTAAACACAGTTTACCCTCGAGTCTTGCATGTTCTTGAGGATGAGGCCTCTAGGTGGCCCTCATGGTTGGATTATTTTTTATGCAAAGGAACACAAAAATTAGACATTGTTAAAAACTAAGTATACCTATTAATAGATTATTTATTTAAATACCAATCTCCTTCTTCAATATCACTACAGTTCCAATCAACAAACCTTTTCCTATTCATCTTCTATTATTTTTGGATTGATAATTCCAATGTTCATTGTCAAAATGTCATCATTCATTTCATCTTAGATCAGGAATCCAAAATATCTTCAATAAGTTGTTTTGATCCAATAATGAAAGTCGATTGGATCATTTATCCATTCCTTGTTCATTAAGGCATAATGAATGTTCTTTAATGTTTTAATGAGTGATGTGTTCTTTTTAAAAAACTTGTATTCTTCATTGATAAAAATATCAAAAAAACTTCTGATACTTAAACCTCATCCATTTAGATTCAATTGATGGATCTTCCACATATCATCCAATTAGTGACTACAGATGGATCTTGAATTTTCCCTCATTCAATTGACTTTTTCATGGACTTCTTCCAATGTGGAAACAATGTTTCTTCTATTCAAATGATTCTTGGATCTTAGTATTTTTTTTAAAAATCGTCGGATTGTTTTTTTAATATTAATCCATGATAAAATTAGGATCTTAAATGAATTAAAAACTTCTCCACATAAATCATTGGAAAATCTTTCATCATCACCTTTCCATATAGATATTTATACATGACTCCTAATTGACAAAAAATGAAACACCATGCTCTAAAATGTCCCCCTTTTTATTTTGTTGTCACTATTACTTATTAATTATTTTAATGTATCAATATGTATTCTAATATTTTCTCCCCCTTATTAGAAACAAAATCAAAAGGTGTTGTGGGGTCTGTTTAGAAACCTATCCTCCTCACATTGATGAATATCTTCAAGAATATTTTTCAGAAAGAGATGATGTAACATGGTTCAAATAGAAAAGAGCCTATAGAAAATCAACTCTAAGTGTACTTGTTATATCCCGGTGTATAAACCAATATAGATATGGCCATTGTTTTTAATATTCTCCCAAAACAACCATACATGTGATATCATGATCAAAATTGTTCAATTATTGACCAATGTATTGATGATAATCATATTTATCAATGAAATGCTAAATCCTCCACATACATCACAATACATATTAAATAGTTTTTGTGAAAATATAATTCTTTCCCTTTCGTCTCCACTTTTCATCAATAAATAACTCCCCCATAATTGATAATTAACTACAATTATGAACAAAGGATGAAACTGTGATTGGAATACCTCAATTTTAGTTTCATTAGATGATACGAATTAAAATTTTTCCTTGACAAAATCATTGATATCATCTCCTTAATATTTACCCCAACCCCCTCATGGGGTTCACTCCCTTTGATATTCCTTGGATGAAAATAATAATCACATGACCATCAAGATATTCATATTTATAATCTCCCACTATGGAACACTTCAAGTTATTATCTAATGATGAATAATGAGCCAAAATATTTGTTCAACACATTGATTATTCAATTATCATTTTTAGAATGACCTTAATCTTAAATTCCCTATAATTTAAGAAAACATATTTAAAAAATACTAGGAAATAATATGGAATAGTTGTGAGAATCTTTATAGAACCACAGGGGTAGATAATTTTTTCTCAGCCTAAGAACACCATTCCTGGTAGCTCTAGAGTGTCTGGTACTCATTACGATGGTGTTTTATCTCCATTTTATATTTTAATCCTTCTTTGTTATCATGGACTCTTTACTTTCATTCACCTTCATCACTTGTGGATTTGTTTCCTTTTCATGTTCCAGAAGTGAAGTAGCTTCCATTTTGGAATATTTTTCTATTTTCCACAATGTATTTGTCCTGGTAAAATAGTAATACATTTGTTTTCATGTTGTCCAGCCTTATATATCTTTACACACAGTTGTTTTGAGACACTTGTGTTATCATGTGATGATATCCTCTCATTATATTATAACTCTCCTTCATGTGAAATGACTTGTTTTTCTTTTTCATTTGCTTTAGCTAGAACTTCATTTTTATATTTTTATAGTTGTCTAGAAATTTGAAAATGATTTTTCCATATAAATAAACACCCCTTCTTAACATTTTATGATTTGGAGGATCCAAATGACTTCTTCATTTACATCATGTTACCTTTATTTCCTAAATTATTAATATTATCTTCAGGAATGTCTTTAGTCAATCCCATCTTCTTCTGTATTGATTCACCTAGTAGTTTATTCTTCTGTACATTCATTTCAATATCTTATGTAATGTGATCCATGGTATGATCTTTCTTTCAATATTAGAACCATTATTTGTCTTTACTACTTTTGGATCCACCACCCTAAAACTTCATTGATTTAGATTCCAATGACATCCCACTATTACTTTATAAAATCATCTTAGGAGAATGTTCTTTTTCACCAATCTTCTACTTAGTTCCCAATAAAGCTTCTACTTTCATAGCTAGTTTCTGTGAACTTATTTTCTTATCAAATTTGGATATAGGCTGATTTGGACATGTACTAACCTTGTGAGAACTTCCATTACATACCTCATAAATATTATGAAGTTATCCAAATCTGTTTATAATGTACACAAAATTTTGGATCAATGGATGTTTCTTCCTTTTCTCTATCATTTTCCTCTTTGATTTGGGCGCCCATTGTTCTTTTTTATTTAGATTATTGAACCAAAATTTTATTGCACGATGCCCATAAGTTTTGCAACAGAAAAATTTCCCCACAAATCTTGAATACATGATATATTCCGTATTAGATTTTTTTAGCATTCGTCATGATGTGTTGTGCTCTATGTGGGAAGTAATCTTCCATCTTATTCTTCATATCCACCATATTCATGGTGTTTGGTATCTTATCACCTTTATCATCCATGCATGTTTCAAGTTCTTCTTCAAAACATCCACTTTTTGTATAAACACATTTAAAACCCCGTGTAAAATATGGTTTTGATGGTATCTTTTCCATAGAGGATATTTACATGGAATTAAAGGATTATTTATAACTCCTTTTGGTATCATTATTATTAGGGAAAACATGAGTGGCAACATATATTCTTCTAGCTAGCTGAGATGTTTCAACTTGGGGTAATGTCTAGTTCATCAATATCACCTTTAATTGAAAACATTTCATGCTGAGAGACTTCTTCTAATCCTCAAAGGATCTCAGTTTCCTTTCTCAATTATCCTTCAGCATTAGCATTTATTTTTCATACATTTTTTTTAATTCATTCCCAGAAATGTCATGATCCATTAACTTATTAAATTTTTCTTCAATTGAGGATCTTTTACAACAACAAAAACGTTCAGTAACATTTCAAATGCATGTAAATATTCTAGAAACACAATCACAAAAAATTCATTCTCACAAATAATTCCTTTTAATTATTCAGTATCATCGTCAATTCCTTTATTGTGAAGAGAAATTGATTCTTACTTTTCATTCAAACGCTTTTTGATGGTGTTGTATTGGCCAACCGATTTTTCCAAAGCATCTTCCGGGGAATTATATTCTTCATCTAGTTGTAGTTTTTCATCTTGACTGGAATTAATTCTTGTAGAAATTTGTCTTGACACTTCTCTGGGGAAATTCTTCAGATGATATTTTAATACAGATTGAAGATAACTAAATTATATATCCTCATCATAGAATTAACATGCTTTATTAAGAGAATAATAATTATTGGCACATGTTGTACCTTTCAGATTTCCATTAGTATAAGGTGTCTTCCCATTATAGTAAGCTTTGTCCTCATCTTCCTTTCTTGTTTCTTCTTTTGGTTATTCAGAGTCTTGTCAGATATCTCCATTTGAGTTGGTTCACTCATAACTCAAATATTTGCTTCATAAAGATTCCCTATGATCTTTTAAAGGAAACCTAGCTCAGATAACAACTGAAGTTCACATATCTGTGTGAATCCCTGAGTGTGTGAGAGAGTGAATTACTGATCCCTTTAAATGTTTTTACTAATTGATTATTTTAAATTAAATATCTAAAAAATTTTAAAGGCTATATCTACTCTTCTTGTGTATCTCATCCTTACCATTTGTGATTCTATAAATTCAAAGGCAATAAACACTAGGATTTAAAAGTTTATAGACAAATGCCAACTCCTTGCTACCTTTGTTATTCTCACCAAAAGTCATTCTATATTATAGTTCTATTAGTAATTATTATTGTTGATATAGATTCCCAGTTTATCATTCCTAGTCCTACATGAGGTTATTTAAATTTCTCCCCACAGTGTTACCAGAGTCCGACTGGCCTACATCAATGTCCCACTAAAAACTTATTCTCCTTCAATAATCTCACAACGGCCTACTAGGTCTTGATTCATATAAGCATACTCCTTCTTTATGTTATTTCATGATTCACTATAGATGATTATCTACTCCATCCAAATAGTCTTTTTGATTCACACATTATTGTGTATCTCTTCTATAATAATCAACCGTCATTGTTAAGGTTTATTGGCCTTTCTCAATAACTTGTATCACATAAATTAATGAGTCCCTTGCTCAATAATTCTTGGAAAATTATTCTTTCTTTTGTTGAAGAACAGACCTCACTTTTATGTGTTCTAATGGTTCTCACAGCTTCATCAAGAATAAAATATTCAAGAATGATCCAGAAAAATAATAGAACTACCACTCTTCTTGGATTCTCATAAACTGTAATCTCATATGAAAGATTTTCCTTTATTCAGTATGGAGTTAGTCTCAAATATCATTTACTTCATGCATTGATTATTTTGGATCCCAACTTCTTGTGTTGGATATCTCTGTTATTTTCACAGAAGCATGTTCTCATGCATGATTTTATGCAATGGTATATTTATTTTGAACATGCACTATATTATCTTCTTTTCTCAAAATGCATAGACACTTTTGATTCTATATTAATGTGTGAATCTTCATTCATCCATTTGTTCTTCCATGTATGAAAATCTCTACATGTAAAAAAATTTGAGCACAGACACAATCTCTTATCTTTATCCTTTTATCTTTCTCATCATTTTTTTCCTTAACAAACAGAATTTAATATTAAATTCATTCAATTTTATATGTTTATGCAAGGGTCTTCATCAAGATAAAGTGAGTGCTTCCCAGTGATCTCCTTGTTCTTGGAAACATTGGTGTCTCAAATCTTGCATATTCGTCCATAAGAATCATGCATGATTTCTCCTCTTTTTATTTTGATAACATGAAGCATCAATTTTCTTCTTCTTCAACTAAATAATACAAAAACCAAGGACTCATGCAATAACATTATTTATCAAAAACAAAACAATGAAAAATATTACATATCAATGGTTCCTAGAAGAGGGTGTTCTTCCTCATTGTGCAATCCTAATGGCTGACATTATTTTCTTCATCATGCAAGGAGTGTGTGTGGTCCTTCTTTACAGAACTAAGAAGGTTTGTAGGTTCATTCCTAGAGGAGTACATGAATGGTGAAGGTGTACCAGTTGAGTATTTTCGGTTTTTTATTCAAGGACGATGAATGACGAAGGTTCAATGGAACCTATCATGTGTTGGTCTTCTTTCAAGATAATGGGTGGTTCTCACTTATCTTTTGCATAATGTATTCTTTGGGATTTATCATGTATCTAGGATGGCGAAAAGTCTCAAGGTTTTGTGACCTATTTATAAAAAATAAATCTTCTTTATAATTTCCCAACCTCATAATGATTATAGGGACTCCTCCATTTATAGGAATGGACGAGTCCTTATTCTGCATTCTAAGACCTCATGATATAATATAGTGATCAATATTTTAATGAATATGAGATAAAATGTTTTGAAATCTTCAAATGCAGGATACATAGTGTATCTTGGTTTATTTCCATTCAATGAATCTCCATCTTTCATAGTTAGTATAATACTCACATGGATGAGATTTCAAATCCATTAAAATCATTTCCCTGATGTCTTTATATGGCCTTTAAAATCTGTTTGCATCAGCCGACAAGTGATTTTTTATATCGATGCATGCATGAATCCTTCAATGCAGGCATGTGTTTGGTTCGTCCAGAAAATCATTATGGGACTGACCGAAGCTCAAATGGTGGTTATAGTTGTGAGTTGGGTGTATGCATGGAGATCCATGTTCATTGGTGTCATTGGTTCTTCCCAGGATTTCCGAGATTTGAAGATAACCTCGGTGCCTCTCCTCGGCTGTTAGATTGAT
Source organism: Viscum album (assembly GCA_963277665.1). Classification (NCBI taxonomy): domain Eukaryota; kingdom Viridiplantae; phylum Streptophyta; class Magnoliopsida; order Santalales; family Viscaceae; genus Viscum; species Viscum album. Next base: position 1,090,295,006 of record OY728143.1, on the reverse strand, counting down.
CACAGAAGGAGGATATTATATCGTGGGATGAGGGATGGATAACGAAGCTATGATATCACATGTGATCAGATGGATGCCCATGATTTTTTCCATGTTATTAAAAAGTCATTCCGCATAAAAATGAACACACGAGTTCTCATGATTTAAATATATAGCAGTGACAATAGTCGCTGGGAATTCTCCTATCTCCCTCCACAGTACCACACCATACCGTGTTCACCGTGTAGGTGTGCTCTAGCGCCCACTCTGCTCCTCGAGCATGCACCCAGCTCCCACTATGAATTCTATCACACTCACTTGTGGGACTATACATAGCCTGAATACCCACCCTCATCCAGGTATGGCCTTGAGGGCTTCCCTTAGGTTCAATTGACCCTTGTGTATTCCATGATATCGAGGATTAGGCCCTCAGTAGGCCTCCATGGTAGGATCGTTTTTGGGAAAATGCAAAAAAAAGTACACATTTTTAAAAAAATATATAAACAAGATGATATTACATATTTAAATACCAATATACTTATTCGTGATCTCTAGAATTCCAACCCACCAACCTTCTTATCTTCTTCTTAAATTTTTTTGGATTGAGAAACACGAATATTTTCTCCAAAACACCATCTTTTTTTTCATCATATAATAAGAATTAAAAAGTTATTAAATATGTTTTCTGATCCAATCATGAATTATGATAGGACAATTTCATCATTTCTAATGAATTAAGGCATAAAACATTGTCTTCAATTATGTATTGAGTGATGGGTTCGCTTTAAAAGACATATTCCAATGTTGTAACAAAGTTTCTTCCAGTGAAACATTTATTGGAACTTAGGTTCAGTTCTGTAATAGTCATATTGTTTCTCTAATCATCATCCCTGATAAAATTGGGATCTTCAATTAATTAAAAACCTCAAAACTAAAATCATTGGCACAACTTCCATCATCACCTTTACATGCACATATTGACACTTGACTCCTTATTGATAACAAATGAAACAACATTCTCTACATAGTATTTATTGTTTGTATCCCAGTAGTTAGATAAATCACATTGGATATTATTCAAAATAATTATGTATATAAATCATCATTGATGATAATTATACTATTTATAATATTAATAAACCTCATAAAAAATATATTTATTGATTCATTATGACTCATATATGACAATTTAGAATCCTAGTGTAATAGAACTAATCTACAGTTGTGGAAGTTATTTTCAACATTATATTTGAATATAAATAGTTTTTAAATTTTTAAAATAATTTTACAAGATGATACATGATGAAACTCATTGTGATAAATACTGCAATGTTATCCATTCATTGTTTTTTTATTTTTGAAATAAATTTTTAACCTCATCGGAATTTCATTTTTCATCATAATCGTTAGATTGAAAAGAATAAAGCATCATCAAATTACATGGTGGTTAACTATAAATAAAATGAAATGAATATATATGAATTTTTTAATATCAATAATAGTTTTCATTAGAAACATGATAATGAAAATATTAATTAGATTCCATTATAGAAGATCATACATTGAAATCAATTATGATTTTTACAAATTGGACATGTTTTAAAAAAATTATTTATTGAATAAAACAGAAATACTCGGATACCAATTTTGTGTTAATGTATATTTTAATGTAGAGGTGAATTTAAAATATTAGAAATAAACCAAATGTAATATGAAAACTAAAATACAAATATTTTTAACCGATAAATTTATTATGGGAAAAAATATGATATGATAATCGAATAAAATTATATGAATTATGAATATAATATCAATGTACATTATGTGTGTATAACCAAAATAAACTTGTGTATCTAGTGTATGAAATTATTTTTATCTATGGGAAATGATGATGTACTTAAATAAAAAGAGAGAGAAAAATAAATTCATAATTATTATAGTAATAAATTTATATGAAAACATTCATATCCACACCTTTAATAGATATATAAATATAATTATTCCATTTATCATAATAGTGAACAAGAAACCAATTGTCTACAATTTGGTTCTATGAGTACCCTCTTTAGTATTAGTGGTAACGAATGATGTAGTACCTCGCTTTGGAGAAGTGAAAAACTATTGGAAAAACTTTTTGAGATAAAATCAGCTTGATTTACAAAATATCATTACAATTACACTCAAAAATATCCTTTATAGATTATTACAGTTTGATATTCCTAATATTATAGAATGTGTGAGATCCAATGAGGGATTGTGAACTAGTAATATCTATTTCATAGGATTTTTAAAAAGCTAAATATTTTGTGAGGAATAAATATGATAAAACAACTGGTGACAATGTTAATGTTACATCATAACAAGGGAATACTTTTACTAGAACCACATTGATTGAGATCAATATGGAAATCATCAGGTGTAAAGTAGATGGAGAAGACTATTATTATGCCAAATTTGAAAATTAAATATATGTTATTGATCTAGAGGTTCTGATCCCACCAGATACACAACAGCCACCACTAGTTAGCATGTTCACTAACCTGAGGCACCCATACATCTTGAACTAGTATTAGTTTACTAGTATACCTACAATGGAATGAAAATTTTATTACAATTTAAAAAGGATGATTCTTCCTTCACTATCAGCTAGCCAATGGGTCATTTTCTCACATAGTGTTCTACCCATATGTCCCTGATAAGAGGGTAAACATCAATTGGTAGATAGTGCTGCCTGTAATGGTTCACCATTGAAATATTCCATATAATTCTCATTAAAGACCATTCAATTGATCATACAAAATTATTCCATTATCTTTATTAAGGAAATAATGGTGCTCCAAAACATTATCAAGAACATTATTCCATTATTGAACTCACAAAAAAACACAAATTATTATTGTAATGACATCACATCATGTTTAAATAAAGAGACAAGAAATACCATAATAAAAAAAGTATATAAAATTGTGAAATATATTTATATTTAAAAACAAATTGGAGGGATATTTAGACTAGAATGATATTATGATAGTGAATTTTCAGATGGATATCAACTTATTTTTTATTATGACATTTTTTCAATTTAAGAAGTAATAAAAATTTCTAGACATAGATTTCATTAGAAATAAAAAAGAATGAAGATAATAAGTGTAGTTTATTGTAAATATGTAGTTTACTCGGTGTTTGATGAAGATATAAAAACTCAATAAAATTGTTAATATGTTGACTAATGTTCCTTAAACATTAAATGTGGTTTATATTTTTTATGGTGAAAAAATAATGATATTAACGATAATGTCAGTGGTTTTTAATATCTCACATGATGAATATAATATAGGATATGATGAATTGAATAATAAGTTAAATCACATAAGAATAAAATATGTAATTACTAATAATATTTTTTTTTCAGAAAAAAAATTAAAAGGAATTCATGTAATATTTTGAATAATACATGAAATCTACTTGTGAATGTTCAATATATAGTTAATTTAGTTATTAGATTCCCATAATATTTTAAAAATATTAACAAAATCCAATATGGAATTAAATTATACTTTGTGGTGATAGAGTTATTAAAAATAATTTTTAATATTGATAAAATAGAATTGATATGGAAATGTGTAACATAAAATGATAATGTATATAATTTATCCCCATAAAAAATATCATATTCAATGTAATATATTCAATACATATTGACAATGAAAATATGGGATAAATAAGTTTGTCATATTTAAGAAATTATAAAATAAATCAAAATAATAATGTAAATAATGGAGTTTATAAATTAGGTAAAATGATGGAAAGTTCATATGTAAATTATAATTGAGAATGGAAAAGTTCTAAAATACAATTTTCAATATATGGATATTATTTTATGGTTTTTTATTTTATTCACATTGTAATGAATTTTTGGTTTGGTATAATATATTTTTAAACAATATAAATTATATTATGTTGCATTCAGTGGGGAGATATCCACTTTAGAGTAAAAATATTCATATCTGAGATAAAAAACATAAATTAAATGGGCGAAAAAATTTCAATTCCTAAATAAGAACCGAAGAAATATAAAATAATTTTATTAATATAATAATTTATAATTCATATAATTCATTTATGGATAAATTTTATGAAATATTATAATGTGATTTAATAGAAAATGAAATGGATTGAGATAAATTATTTATTAATTTTTTACAAAATTATTAACAAAATGAATGTACATTGATTTGGGATTGTGGATATTTAAGCCACATAGTATCAATTTATATCATGAATAAGTAGATATAATTTTTTATGTGATTAGCTATCTTCCAATATATTGGTTAATATATTTGAAAATTTTATTTTGTATGATTCTAAACATCATGTAATTATTTCCTTGTTTAAATTTAGGATTCAATTTTCTAATTTAGGTTAATTGAATGTTTACATGATTTATTTGGTGGTTTGAAGGTGTTATTGGGTTTTGGGATATTAAATTAAACGAATTTTTTCCATCCAGTGCATCTTGCACTATTGGGTCATGGTTAGAGATAAATGTGCCCGAAACAAGATCTAGACATGAGGAGGGTTGAACAGTTAGGGAAAATCCTGTGATTTGGAGAGAAAAACAATTCTTACATGGAAAAAAGAATTATTTATAGTTGGAAACTGATTTTTCAAACTACGAGAGCCTCAATATAGAATCATGACACTTAAGACAACTTGGACAATGTATAGCACAAACTTTAGAAAACCATGTGTCCAAACTGTACACCGCATAATAATGAGAAAAATTACCAAATTTTGTCCCTAAGAATTTATGTCTTCTACCCAATTCTCTTCCCCATTCTACCATTTCAAACCTAGTGATAAAAAATAGGTTCCAAATCATCCCATGGGCGGTTTACATTCTATTCAAGGTTTTATGTAGTATCGTTGGTTGTGCATCGAAGCTCATTATTTGTATAAATATCAAATTTCATTCCATTTTTAGAATTTGGATTTTTATTTCATTATTATTCTTATGAATCCATAAAACCATCATTTCTATAGGATCATTGGAATGAGATTCAATTTGATTTTGAATCAAGAAATTTGGATGTGGTTAAGGGTGTGGTAATCATTTGATTCGATGTGCGATGTCTAGAAGATAAATACCTTGGTCGTAATAATTATTTTTTAATGAATGTGTGTGTTAATGGATAACTATTATTTTATTTGTATCATTAAATGGATTTGGTTAAGTGGGTGGATAAATTTTTACTTGAAATCCTCATGTACCTTCTGGATTATGATGTTTTCAAGACCGGTTTAGGACCACCAATGGGATGGGACAACATCCTAGAACACATAAAATGGTAATTTTAATTATAGATATCTTTTATGATGAATTAGTGTTTGTGATGAATATTTCTGGATTTAATTTTAGTTTAAAATAGAATATTTTTAATTTTTCTATACATTGATAATTCCATACAAGATTTTTATAATAATTTGAAAAGGTGTATAATGGATTACTGGGAATGTTTTGAATTTCATAAGAACGTGTAATGGTAACATGTTAATGGACTAAGGTATATGAAATGATAAATGTGTTTACTGGGATAATGTGTTGAAACTGGTGAATATACATTATGGGTATAGGCATAGGAAATGGAAATTATTTAAATTTCTATTCTATGTAAATGATAAATATATTAAAAGTTAAAGTATTGATGATGAATAATATATTTATTTAAATGGAAATTTTACAGGTTATGTTTATTGATTGTGAATCAATTGTGATCTGAAATATATGGTAAATGGATAAATAAGAATTTTCAAATGACTTTGTAGTTGTACGATATGGATTGAGGATATACTCCCACATGTTATGTGATAATGAGGCTCTAAACCCCAACCCATAACGTGTGAGTTATAAAAGGGGGATGAGGCTCTACTCCACTAACAATATCATTGGGTGAATCTATGTTAACCGAGGATCCTTGGTAATTGCAATTTAATTTTAATAGAATATTTTCCCTATAGAGACAATGACAATGATTTAATCTATATTCCTTACCAATTGACTAAAATAGGCCATTGAGTGAGTCCTATAGATTCATAATTCAAGTAACAAGTGAAGAAAAATGATCTAAGGCACTAAATTGGGTAAATTAAATTTTGTTAACAATATGAACCTGCCATGTATTTTATTTACATATTCATCTATCTAGTACATTAATTCAATATATTTTTATATCGGATATGTTGTATACACCATTTGTGGTGGTCTAATGAGTTGTAATAACACCCAGATCAGTCCACGGTTGTGTAACTGAGAATATTCCTATGTTGTATGTCAATATAATGGAAAATGACGTTTTCTAGGGATCGAGTCGAGTGTCTGGTGTTAATGGTTGGTGATCCAGACATGGTGTTAGAACTTGTTTTAGGGATTCATCCACTTATCATTTGGTTTTCTTCTCGTTTTCTATTGTGATCATGACATGGAATATTTTGGTTATGGTTTTACCCTAATTAGTAAATTGGTAGTAATTCATGTTTCTACTTTATTTGTTATTGTTACATATTTCATTAGAAATATATAGTGGATTACACTGATAAATATGATCTAACCTCCCTAAATGACCCATTTAAACCTCACCTATAGTTATAAACTCTAGAATATGAGGATACGGTATTTAGGTCATGTGGTCACCCAGATCTGACAATCAGTTTAGTGGATTCCAGATTGGGGAGAATACAAAGTGCTATTAGATCAGTTGATTTCTAGGTTCTCCTTGTTTGGGAATATAAAATGAGATATTAATAGTTGTTTGTACATGAATATGAGTGTGTTATTATGAGTAGATAACCCATGTAAATAGGAAAACTCAATATCCCATAGTTGGTTTGTTGTTCTTGGTGAGTGTTTTTATGATTGAATGATATTTCACCATTGAGTAATTCAATTTTTTTATGTGACACTATTAATATATATATATATATATATATCATTGAATCAATGTAAATTGATTGTGCATCCAAGTGGAAGTATAGAAATCAAGGGATTTTAGTAGAATTCATCACTATTGGAACACGTGATATGAGTGTGTGGGACAAAAAAGGTGGATTGTATTTTACCATATTAAAAATTAAGAGGAATTTTTTTCAATTGAAAAAGATGAAAACAAGAAAAAAATAATAAAATTTCAAATACTTTTATTGAATTATTCCAAATTAAGTGTCGTAAATTATTTAATAATGTTGTTTGTATCATGATTTGAAATGTCAAATAAGCCTATGAGGAAATTTTTACACTATGTTTGGATATAGTTTATGATTTATGTCTAATGAATGACTTCTAACTAAATATGTTAGTTTACCCCACGCTATTCTAGACCCATTATGGGTAATATTGAGGGTGTTTTTCTAAATGTTAAAATATCCTTTGGGATAGTGTATGTGAAGTGATTTTTTTGTGGATAATGAAGAGCCTTCTTCTATGTGAACAATGAATGTTAATGTTATTTGTTCTAAAAATAGAGTATGGTATTATAGATAATTTCCACCATGACAATGTTTTCCAATTGAACGACATGTAGAAATCAATGGGAATGCTCCTATGTGTGGAATGGAATTCCCGTGGTTCCAGGTAATAATGGTCAGGATCAATTTTTTGATAACTATGATTATTTGAAAATGATGATAAAATGGGACCGAGATAATAACATGTTGAGTATGATTGATTTTTCCAGATAATATTATTTGGAACACCATATAATATTTTCCATAGTGGGTGTATACAAGGCGATAGTGTTTTAGATAGAGTCAATATAGGTTATATTGGATCACATGGAGACACCCACAGAGTACATAGTTATGCTAGAAAAACATATTTTGTAGGGATCAGTGATGTGCTAGTGTGATATTATTCGTCAGACATAGAAGTAAGAGGTCATTCTATGGAATGCATACAAGGAAATTTTTATAGAACACTTTTATCCTGAGACCTTCAGATAGGATTAGGATGCAGAATTTTTGAGGTTGATGCAAGGAATAATGTCATTCCAGATTAGGTGGGATGCTTCATGGAATTATAATGCACTTTTCTAATGATGCAAAAAGACGAGACAACTATAAAAATATATTTCCAGGATAGACTAAGATATGAGATTATGTCTTATGTAAACATTTTTTTCAATATGTTTTCATAAGTGGTGGTTCAAGACCATATATAAAAATTGAACATAAAGGATGATTTAGGCAGAGTGTTTGTGGTTCCAGTTAGACAGACTAGTGGTGAGACATCGAAGGATAGGAATATTTGTTTCATAAATCTTAACTAGGTTTATAGTGTGTAAATTAGTTATAAAAGAGGATCATCCACTCATGGTGCTACTATTGAGTTTATCAATTAGTGTGGTAGGTCAGGACACATGTAGCGTTAGTGCCCCTGGAAAACATTAAGTGTAGATCATGCTACAGAATATAGGATTTGAATAGTTTCTATTTTATCCAATGATAGCTGGACATGACTGAAGTATTGAGGTCGATGTCTACTGTAGGTACGAGATTAGTAACCCCCTGTTTGACAAGAAGTTGGATCTCTACCATCCCCACTGATAAAGATAGTGCGTTTAGTAGTTAGGGATGAGTGAGTCCATACAAGTATTGTATTATAATTATAGGCATTAAATCATGGTATTAGGGTATAGGGGTAGGTCAACATCATGAAGTTCATTATACCCCTTGATGCATGGAGGCTGGACCATCAACTATACATAGTATAATCCTTTTACGTTCCATTATTTATTGAGATTTGATTTATAAATATCCCACAATTTTTTTTAACTCAGTTTTTTTATCATGGGGGTTTTAGTGGAATTTATGTGCACTATTATAATGATTGATAGACCATTAGGGGTGTGATTCAAAAAACTAAGGAAATATAAATGGTGTGCGTTCGAGGTTGGTGGGTACCATTTCCTATTGGACATGATTTCTCTTCTGATGTCGAGCATTGTTATGATATTTTTTATGAACTAGATATTGTTATATAAGGCCCATATTGGAATTACCATCATAGGATATTGTTTATGTATCATGAGGGAGATATATGTGCCTATCATGGTGAATGAGATATATGAGTAGTCTTTATTGGACATTTATTCAATGGGTGGGTGAACTCATGGATAATTGGATTGTCTTATTTTTGATAATGGATTAGTAGAGCATGTCATTTTTCCTCTATTGGTAGATTAGTTTCGGGGTTTGTTTCCTTATGAATTTTGTGGTAGCCCGCTCTAGGGGGATGTTGAGTTCATATCAGAGTTTCTTCCAGGAGAAGAAACAGTTTCAATTTTGCTGTAAATAATAACACTAGAATTCAAAAGTGAACATAAATATCGGGTTCATGAAATAGGGAACTATGGGTTTATTCATCTAAGTAAAACACCATGGGGATCTCTAGGATTTTTATCCAAGAGAGATGACGTGTCTTGGTCACTTTTTAATAATTATAGGAATGTAAATCAGAATATAGTTATGAACTGATATAATATTCCCCAAATCGACCATCTATACGACCATATGATTGTTTCGTAAATGTTTTATGAAATTAATCTGAAATCCGGGTACTGTTAGCTATCGTTAGTGCTTCCCATGAACCATAGACTTCATTTAGATGTAGGTATGTGTTTTTATGTCTTTTGGGATGTTTTTCGTGTTGAAAAATTCACTAGAAATTTTTACGGAATAAATGAATGAGATCTCTAATCCTAACATGGATCAGTTTTTAGTTGTCTTTCTAATGAAATCATAGTGTACTCTTTAACACATAATAAGAAATGCATCCATCTTGATAAGATTTTGAGTATAAAAATAGATCATAGTGTATAATACAAGCAATCAATGTTTTATTTCAAGATTTAAAAGTTTCATTTTTGGGCTCATCATCTCAGAAGATGTACAATCACTATATTTAGAGAATTTGAATGTTGTTGTGTCTTTGGAGCAGCCCGAGAATGTTTCCAATATCTGATGTATCCTTGTATTATCTATCCATTTTAGATGTTTTGTTAAGAAATTTTCTCTTATTTCATCACCCATATTAGTTGTAATTATGAACGGAATCATGTTTGAGTGATCTAGGGATTGGGATAATTCCATTGAGGAATTAAATAGGTAATTGAAAATAACACCAATAAAAATCATAATTGAATGAGGTATGAAATATAAAATGTTTTGTGATGAGTCTTTTTTTTGGGATTGGAGAGGTGTTGATGTAGGTTGATCAGGTTGTGATTTATGAGTCCTGTTAGTTGATACCTCAAGAAATATATTACCCTACAAATGATCTTGAGTTATGAATGACATTTCATTCCCTAAACTATTGTTAGAATTTCTTGTTGTGAGAGTGGTTCACAGTGTCTACCAATCGTAAATGGATAATGTAAATAATCTATCAGCATGATTTTAATATTCTTTAGTATATATGGATTTAATAGATTAAATCCTATAACTGTGAGTTGGATTATACATTGGGAAATGTAATGAGTGTTTCATATTCATATAAATAGTATACTCAAAACCATTGATTTTAGGAATATAATTCAAAGTGGAGGATAATGGAGTTGTTTACAGATATAAATTTTTATGTATACGAGGTTGAAACACATATATCCCTCAAATACATGGTTGTTTAGTCCACACTTATGAGAAAATCAAGGGGATGAGGCAAGATGACTCAAGATTTTTGGCATTTAGGGAATGAATTAATGGTGGGGATCCACCTTCTAGTCGGTCTATTGGTGATGATGGTGTCATTTGTGGTTGTGTTCATGTTGTTGTGGTAGTATGTTTTTGAAAAGAGGAGATACTAGAGTTTCATGAATCTATTTTTTCAGTACAAAATTGATTTACCCAAATATATCATGGTATTCCGTGGAATTATTGCTTTCCAGGGAAGATGAATGATTTGGAGGGTTTCATAGAGTGATGCTTTACCATCAAATAGGTGAAGGCTGAGCCTTAGTGGTCAGGTGGTTTGTAATAACTATTCCCCCAATATATTACTGAGATGGAATGATATGAAAATTGATTTCATGGTGGGTATCCAAGAATAGGGGTATAATTTTTGTAGATGTGGATCAGTTTACAATGGTTTCTCACATCAAGCTAATTTGAGAGTCTTTTATCATTTATCATAATGTTGATTTATATGTTTGAGGGATAGTATGAATTTGTGGAGTTCCATGAATGATATTTTTAGATTGATATCTATGGTTTACATTGTGATTATAGATGTTTTTAAAATGTTCAGTTGGTATTGATGTGTTTTTTGATTATGGATTTTCACCCACTTACAGATGAGAAATAAGATCATATATTTATGCTAAAAGGGGAAATATTGACGGGTAGTGCACATGATTTCAGTGAAATATGGAAAAATAATCTATCATCATTTGAATTTTCAAAAAATAATAGTTTCCATGATAAAAGTTACATGACGCCTTATGAGGTTCACTATGGTAGACCATGTAGATCTTCATTGTGTTGGATGGTAGCTTGGGAATCAGAATTGTTAGGACTGAGTCTAACGCATGATACCATGGAAAAAGTTCTATGATTTAAGAAATGTATTTAAATTTAAAATAATTTGAATAATTCTATAGACACTGAAAAAGTCTGTAACTCCCATAGGAAGTTTCTAAATGACAATGCGAAGTCATATTCGGAATCTCAGGCCTGTTCCGGAGGCCAGGGAAGTGGTACATGAAATTAAGGAGAACTTGCGCGAAATAATGAGGTGCATGCGAAGCATTCCCAGGATTCGCGTAATCGAGCCGATGTCGCGCATAATTATTCACACCCCGGTTCCGTGCGGTGAAGCTTTGCGCACCTACGGTTCCCAGCACGGATGATTTCGCGCGCTTCCTGGATTCCACACCGGCTGACTCCTATAAATAGAAGGCGACCCCTGACGGTTTGGGGGTTTCGGAATTCCGAATAGCTCCTGTGTGCGCAATTCAGACTCCCCTACGCACAAGATGACTTCCAGGTAATTCCTCTCTTCACGCAACCTTGCCTCGGGGTTCGCCTTTGCGCGCAACTCCACTGGATTAAGTGATTTCACTCACTACTCCGGGTTTCCCCATTGCGCGCAATCATTACCCCATGCGAGCAATCCCCTCATGTGCGTGCAATCCCCATCCTTTGCGCGCAATCACGTCTTCGCGCAATCCTCTGGTCATATTGCACGCCATCCCAGTGTTTTGCGCAGAAACCATCTTTTTGCATGCAACACCCAGGACCCCTTTACCTTGACTCCCCTTGACTGCCTTTCCGCGCCGGCACCTGATGTCTCCCCTGCTGGGCATGCGCGCCATGCATTGTTTTCCTGTACGGCCTTCTAGGCTCGTACGAAGTAACCTCATGGTCCCTTGGGAGGTGTTTCCCATTGTGTTACTTTTCCTTATGCTTCTCTGCATAGGCACAGTAACGGCTATTGCTTCTTCGCATAGCCACGCTAAGGTGGACCCCTCAATGGTTCTACCTTCGGCCGCCTTTACTACGTCCTTGCGATGCCTTCCCTCCCACAAGGGGTGGAGGGAATTGGGCATGTAAGCCCTAGGGGTGTGGAGCGGACCCACCTCATCCAAGATGCAGGACGTTAAACTGCTAAGCACCTCGTCCTTAACACATGACGTTAAACTGTGGTCCGACCTCATGCTTCGCACGCAGGGTCCCCCCAGCTCGGACATTTATTACACCTCTCGTCTCCACTGGAATGTAATCTTCCTTGAATGGAATGAGATCCTCCTTGTCAGAGTGGCGTTTGTCCATGGGGGAAGGGTTGACTAAGATAGTAAGCCCCTAGCCTCCCTTACGAAAGGTTGCACCCATGCACCTTTGTACTTCCCTCTTACCAAATCCAGTGGAGTCCCTTTCCCAATATGCTCTATTTCACCACGGGCCTCCATCCCAGAGTAAGCCCCGGCATCCAGGGCCACTAACCATGTGTAATCCCTTGTTTCCTCTTTGGGCCGCTCAACGTGTAAGCCCCATTTCGCTTCTAACGGACGCACCCTTTGCAACGTGATCGTCTAGTCCCTACTGCCTCTTCTTTCTCACAGTGAGCATGACTCATGTGGGCTTAGAGCACGCATCGTCCATGACATCCTCCCATGGGCCTCCTCAGAGCGTAAGCCCCATACCAGCAAACATCGTGGACTTTGATCCGTGCTAACGCATGGTACGTAGTAAGCCTCCACGAGGTTCAAGACCATCACCCGGTCATTCTGACTTCTTCACATCGGTTCGCCAACACCATGGGCCGCCTCAGAGCATAACCCCCAAATGCCTTCATCCCGCATGAAGTTAAACTGTATCTTATCCCGCATGACGTTAAACTGTATCTCGTACCACATGACATTAAACTGTATCCCTCGTCCGGCATGACGTTAAACTGTATGCCTTCGTCCCACATGATGTTAAACTGTATGTCATCCCGCATGACGTTAAACTATATTCCCCAAAATACGTGGACATTAGTCCGTGCTAATGTATGGTACGTAGGAAGCCTCCACGAGGTTCAAGACCATAGCTCCATCACCCATCCTGATCCTTACCCAGGACGCCACATCCCGATGAGATCATGCCACCCCATCCCAGTCCATAGTATCCGGGAAGCCTCCCATGTGCTGACCCCATCATCGGTGTTCCCCCTAGGGGGTTCTTCAATATGATCCACTCCTGGTGTTTTAATCAGTACGATCCGTCTCTACAAGATGATAAACTCGCTGCATACCCCATGTTTAACATGGGAAGCTGAGGAAAACCTCAGATGGTACACAATTACTTGCATTCGATATGGGATGCCTCGGGCGTCCGCGCCCTCGAGAATCCCTTTTATAAGGAAAAGAAGACAGACATGCTGATCCCCAGCGTCAAGACATGCCAACGACACCCCAACGTGACCATTCTCTTCACCAAAGGTTGATGCCCAGACAAGACCCCTTGGAGCATCTCCACGGAAGCAGAGTAATTAACTAGCGTACATGCAGATATGGCGCCAGGAACAAGATTCACGAACCCGTCTTAAATCTATGAGGGAGACCCGGACGAGGTGACGAGCTCCGAGGAGTAATCCACGGATGGAAGAACCGACATCCCATCATCCCGGTTTTGATCAAGGAGCAGACGTCCCTAAACAAGGAACAGATGCCGCCCACCTTTGGAAAGTGGTAATGCGGGGAAAAAAGTCGTGCATCCTCCCATGCGTGACGGACACGCGCGTGCACCCCAGCGTAAAAGCGTCGGAAACAAAAAATTGTGAACCTGGAGTGAATCTCTTCTCCTCAATACGGGGACAGGTAGCATTCGGGGAGTCAGAATATTATCATGTCACCTGGTCTGGGGTACCTATTACTGGGAAGTGAAACCCTCCAGGGGTTGAGGCAGTCAGGATGTTGTGCACTCCGTTCTGCGACGTCGTCAGCGTGGATCCCTCTCACCGACCATGGAAGACGGAATGATGTTGGGCTATTGGTTGTCGATTTTGTTTCCTGTTAGTACTAATGGGTTCATCTCCCTGCTTCCAGGAATCAAATCACTTCATCTGGAGCTCGATCTCCACCTGCCCACCGGCGTAGGGGCAGGGGCAGTACCGACGCAGCTACCCCGTGCGGTCCCGCTTTTTCCGCAGTTACTCCGACTCCGATTTCTACGACTGCCGGGAGCTCAAGCCCCCTCCCCCTGTCAGAAATCATCCAGAAAAGGGTGATTCATGACCTTGTTCATAGGTATGATGAGGAAGGGATCATCACCACCAGGGGAATGGCTCGTTTGGATCTTGAGCGGGTTGCGCCTCACCATTATTTCCGCCCCTGGGGGTCGCGCAGGGAGCCGCCGCTCCCCACTCTGACATCCAACCGCTTCAGGAGCCTATCCTCGGAGCACCTTGACAGATCCCTCCACTATGCAAATGAGGTGGGGGATGTCCGGGTTCGCCCGATCAGAGACCCACCCCAGTGGTTAATAGAAAGAGCCCCCTCCATGCTGTGTCGGCACTGCCGCCCGACTCACCGGGCCGAGGAGCAGGCAATCTTCATGCCCGCACCACAGGCTTCAACCCATCTGACCTGACACCAGCGTCAGGCACAAGCGGAAGTTGATGCCCATCCTGGGGCACCATCGTCAACAACCATTGCGGCCCGAGCCGCTGCTTACTCTTGTTACCATACCCCCGCACACGTTGAGAAGGGGCAGTCACATGCCCGACTGGGATCGAGGCCCCGACCGCTCTATAGGAAGTTTGGGTCGACTCTCCTGGTTGCGGGAATAGGCAATGGCCACCGTAGACCAATCCACGGTAGTGAAACCAACCATGAAGGATCATTCTGTGCCACTGATTTGGAAAGCCGAAGGCTTCGCCGCGACAGCTACGCTCTAGGTATGACTCTTCCCAGGGCCCAATGCACTGGGTATAAGTTCACTCCCCCTACCGCTGGCCGCTAGTATGGAGACATTGCATATCTGGTAGCTCACCCACATGGAGGTCCTCCCCATGTCCCTTGAGACATATGTCCCGGTGCTCCTCGCACCCTAACCTTCAGTCCCCTCTACCCCAGCGTTATTGCGGCCAGGGGAATCCTTGGCAGAAATCATCCTTACCCTGAGGAGCCACCCAGGGGCAGGAAGGCGAGAAATCTTCACCATAAGAGGAATGTCAGGGGAGTCTGGAAGAATATTTGACCAGTCCGTTTGTCGGACTCTGAGGCGGAGTACAACTTGATGATGGAACCTTCCCCCCAACCCATTGAGTCGAGGGTAGGGATGGGGACGTGACATGTCAGTCTCGTACTCCCCGAATGCAAGATCCATATGATTCCCTCCTCCCTCCGACGGTATATCCAGGAGGATGAGGACTTGGCGTACCCCCGGGGGTCGAACCTGCAGTTATCACTGGCCTCCCCAGAAGAACCTTTCACCTCAGTAAGGGTGGGGGAACTATTATAGGGACCGTCGGAAGACTCGCAATGTGAAACAACCTCAACAAGCACCGATACTGTGATAGGTGTCCTGTTTTCTAGCCCATACTATCATGACGTGGCATCCAGGGCACTGAAACCCTTGGAGGATGACTCAGGGATTGGCGGCCAATCGGCCTGTTCGCCGTATTCACCGTCGGCCAGCTCACTGGCCCGACAGCCTGCCTCGGCGCCGTTGCCAGCTCCCCGACCACACCCAATTGATGAGATGGGGTAGCAAGGGCCGGATCCCGAACTAGATTCGTGGAGATTTTGGACCGTCCTCACAGTGGGCCACTTCCCTGAGTAGTTTTGGATGGTCGCGGGATCGGATTTTGATATGCCAAAGTCACTCATATCGGGAGAGTTTGAATGTTTCCGCCAGACTTTTTGGGCGACTCACTCCCGTCTTTGCCATCAGCTAGAAGCGTATTCTGGGATTCAAGCACATCTTGAGGATATCGGTGAGAAGTGTCGTCGGGTCGACCTAGCTGCGCTCCCCGTGGTTAGGCACCCCGAGTCACTTGACCACCACGGGGCCCTCCAACAACAATGTGTCCAAAGTTTTCAAGTACTCCACATGGTTATCGAGGATTCCACCCCCCACGCGCACGTCCGCGGATGGGGGAAGTACGCTGCCCTTCTTTTCTGTGCGATATGCAGATAGCCCGACTCACTGGGCGGCCCTGAGGGAATGTCGGGAATGGCAGTGGCGGTCAACATGGATGACCTTTCAGATGATGGAAACGGTGTGGTGCTCCTCGATGGGGATTCTCCCCCTGAGGACAAGCCACTACTGGACCCATCTGGGAGGATGAATCGCCAATAGAGGAGCCTCCTAGGTCTCCATACACCCACTGAAGCCTAAACACTGAGCCAAAACATTAGCAAGGGTAAAGAGAATGTCGGGTATGTCAAGCTTAATGACCCATATGCCTCAGTACAGAGGGCAGAGGAAGTCCCTGTGAAGGCCACGCTACGCCGACAGCTTGCTGAGCAAAAGAGGCTAGTTGATGGCTCTTGGACGAACGCATTGTAGAGCGGAAACATGACTATGGTAACCCTAGGCCATGATAGTAGGGGCAAGAACACCTACCCCTTGACAAGATTCCCCCGGGAAACTACGACCATGTTGTGTTCGCCTATAGGTGAGAGGCCGAAGCCCATGACAAGAAGGCACGGTATGTTTCGCAGAACCCTCCCAAGCGGCGGGATCACCTGGGGGACCCTGCTCGGTTTCCTCCCGCTGCCCTGAGAGTCGCTCCGCCAGCCGCTCCACGATCTGCTGAGCTTGACTACCAGATTGAAGAGCCCGAAAATGTGATTGTGGTTAGAGATCCCCATCAGGACAGGAATCCCCGTCTGGACGATCTAATGTAGGCGCTCATCAACCGCTTAGAGGCCCTGGAAACTCGGCAGGTGGAAATCCCACCGGACAGCAAGCCATACCCAACGTGGGTGGATTATATGTCGGGCCTTCCAGGATTTGGGAACCCCAATTTCTCACCCTTTAATGGGACCAAGGACCCGCCACAACACCTGGACCACTTCAACACGAGGTGAGGGCCTATGTTAGGTACTCCGATGCAGCAGGAGGCTGCCAAGCGCTGTTGCTTCGTTCAGTCACTGGAAGGACCAGCATTCCTCTGGTACAGCCAGCTCCCCGTCAGATATGTGACTAGCTGGGAGGACCTTCACTAGGAATTCCTATACCGGTTTAGTTCCACAACCCAGAAGACGAACATCGCGGACCTCTTCAGGTGCAAACAAAGTCCCGATGAGTGAGTCGCGTACTTCGTCGCCCGATGGAAGGGGCTCACGTACTCCCTTGTCATGGCAATGACTATGAAGAAATTACTGACAATTTCCATAGGAAATGTCAAGGCAGTGATGGTTCCTTCTCTGATCACTCAGAATTACCCCGAAGGGGTTCGGGACTTCTCGGACAAGGCTCAACGCCTCGATGAAGCCCTGCAATAAGCCAGTCAGGCACGCCCGCTACCTCTTATAATCCATGCATGTTGAGCTTCCAGATCCAAGCCCACTACATTGGCCCAGATAGATGCCCCTAGATAGATAGAGTTGCTACCAGTAAGACTATCTCAGCAGCCTCATAGGGGTCCACCCCCACGGGCACAACCTTCGGCCTAGTAGCGACCGCCCCAAAATCGGTGGTTGCCTCCGCATAACGCACCACCACCACCGAGGAGAGATAATCAGGCTCCGCCTCCTCGGAAAGCTCCCCCAACCCCTTTTCATGGTCAGTCTCCATGATCCCCCTTTCAAGACAAAAGGAATCAGAATTACTCGTTTGACGAGGCCTAGGTCCCCGGTTATTTCCATAGCGCCATGGAGTAGAGGATCGTGTGGCTGCCTGAGTGCCGGAAGCCAGAAGAGGCGCATCTCACTGATCACCCTAACTACTGACTTTATCACCAGACCCTAGGGCACACCATCCAGTGATGCTATGTGTTCAAGTACTAGCTCTAAGACCAGGTTGACAACAACATAGTTAGGTTGGGCCCAACCCCGGTGCAAGTGGCAGGTGTCTTTGTGAGATCAGATGGAAGCAACGGCAACAAGGATGAGTGGAAGTAGGTTTCCGACCATGGGTCACGGAAGTATAACGACTGGATGGCCAGAAGGATGGTCTCCCGTTCCCATGGCATCATCTGTGCCCTCCTGAGTCAACCAGAACCCTCAGAATCTGCGAGCGCCGCTTTGGCATCGTCGCCCCAGCCTACCTCTTCCCAGGAGCTGAAGCGGTGGCACAAGAAGAAACAATGCGCCCTTCTGATGCCATCATCATCTCGCACGCTTGGAAATTTTATGCCCCCAGAGATGTGGATCCCTCCAGGACTCCGTCCGGTAGTGGATGACTCCTCGAGTGAGAGCCCGGGGTACGCTTCGGTTAACACCATAGAGTTGGTAAATCCCTTTATGACTTCCGACAATGAGGAATGCCAGGTGGACCTTCCCAATGTCCCCAGCCGTTGCCAACGTCGACGGACCTATGGCTACATGAATCGCTGGGGCATGGTAGTCCTCACCTCCAGTCAAAACATTCACGCTACTATGACCATGCAGCAGGCCTGATTAAGAGCTCAGAACACACGGCCCCCTCACATGGTGTCAACAGGTTCTCCTCAACCACTGTTTCTGTTTATGGATCAGGAGATACCACGTTGGTCGTGCCGTGACCAGCCCTGCCCTGCCACCGGCCAGCTACAGCCTTTCAGTCCTAGCACGGCAGCCACCTCCCTGTCTTCGACTGGTGAACAGCGAGACGTGCCTAGTACCAGTCAGTCACTGGTTCCTTCAGCGTGTCCCATCATGCTTCCAATCGCAGAGCGGCCGGCTGTAAGAAGAAGCTCATGTTTGGATCAAATGTATGATGTTCTGAAGCACCTGTCCGGAATTCCGGCAAGGCATTCTATCCTTGCGGCCCTTCGTCTATCGTCTGAAATGCCTGAGACGCTCATTGAAACTATAAGGAGCCCCCTTTAGTTTCAGACGGAGGTGGCAGCCATAGAAACCTCCCACACCAAGGCGACTGAGGATGACGAATGTCAGGAGGTTATCACGTTTTCTGGTGAAGATTAAGACCTTTCCATAAAGTGGCACATTCGCCCACTGTACATCACCTGCCAGTTCAATGGTGTGGAAGTCCTCCGCTCTCTTGTTGACACTGGTTCTGGGATTAACCTAATCCCAACTTGGACACTAGGGAAACTGTGGTTTCCTGAGGATGATTTAACTCCCTCCGACCTCAAGATCGAGGTGTATGACAGGAACGAACAAACTCCACTTGGCAAGATTTTCTTGAATGCCTAGTTCGGCAGCTTAATTTACAACACAGAATTCATGGTTGTCTCTCCGGACACCGCCTACAACACGTTGATGGGCAGGTCGTGGCTCCACCTTCACGCAACGGCCCCCTCATTATATCACCAGTGCATCAAATACCCCCTTAAGGGATGAGTGGGCGTGCTCCAAGGAGATGCATATCCTTTTGCCACTTCTGAAGCCCGTTATCTGGACGCTGACTATTACAAGAGAAAGGACAAGCAGATCCTGGCAGGTGAGGTTGTGTCCGCCACTGTCACGAGTGATCCCTGGGTAGGTTTGGATGATGCATATGTCTTCCCAATCCATCAGTTTGAGGCCATGACCCCCGACATGGGGCAATGCTTCGTTGTTTCGAGTACCAGAGGAAGGCATATTTCCGGGTCCAAGCGACGGCGGGAAATCACCATGTACTCTTACACCATCCAGGCTCATGTAATCCCTGAGCCCCTTACCCATGTACGATATCGGGACATTAGGCTCAGGGAAAAGGAAGTACGTCATACGTGTCTATTTCGCAAGGCCGGAATTGACCGCCTTTGTCGCCATGGTCTCCGCAGTGCAGGAGTCTCCGGACGTGATGACCTCTGCCGCGCAAGTCGACACCAGCTTCCCATCAGGGTCTGGCAGCCCCGAAATGGCTCCCCCCATGGATGATCCCTCTAATAGTGGATAGGAGGACATGGAAGATTCTCCTCCTGCCTTTGAGGAGGGAGTCCTGACCACGGATGATGAGTTAGTGCAGGTGAACTTCAGTAGTGAGGCGGACCTGAGACCCACATTGGTCAGCGCCGTTATGCCCCCCGAGGAACGGAAACAGTACATAGACTTTCTCAGACAGCATAGTGATTTGTTCGCCTAGAGATATGATGAGATTTCAGTGCTAGATCTCCAGGTAGCTATCCACCGCCTTGGCCTTCTAGAAAACCATCGTGGGTTCATGCAGCCTCCCAGGAAGATGCACCGCTCTCATGGAGCCATGGATGAGGCCAAAGTTGATAAGCTCATCAAATCCAACTTCATCAAGGAAGTCCAGTACCCCAGGTGGCTAGCCAAAATTGTGCCAGTCAGGAAGAAGAATGGGTAAATCAGGGTCTGTAACGACTTCTGCGATCTCAATCACCATTGTCCGAAGGATGATTTTCCCCGTCCCGTGATAGAGTTGTTGATCGATGCCACCGCCTGGTTCCAAGACCTCTCCTTCATGGATGGGTACTCTGAGTACAACTAGATCCGGATGGCCCCTGAGGATGAAGAGTTCACTGCCTTCAAGGCCCCCCATGGTACTTTTTGTTACAAGGCTATGCCGTTCGGCCTGAAGAATGTCGGTACTACCTATCAAAGGGCTATGCATCACATATTCAAGCTGATTCATAGGACACTAGTGGAGTGCTACGTGTAAAATCTGGTGGTTAAATCTCGTCAGTGCTAGGACCATCTCAAAGACCTTGAGAAAGTGTTCGACTTCCTCCGTTATCACCTCTTGAAGATGAACCCATTGAAGTGTGCGTTCGGGGTCACCTCCAGAAAGTTTCTTGGCTTCGTTGTTAGCTACCGAGGAATCGAGATCAACCCAGAGAAAATCAAGTCCATTAGTCAGATGCCTCCCCCGAATAATATTCTGGATCTGAGAGGTCTTCAAGGAAACATAGCCTACATACACCGATTCATTGCGAATCTACCTGGAAAGTGTAATCCCTTTTCTCGGCTCATGAAGAAAGGTGCCGCCTATGAAAGGTACGAAGAGTGTCAGATCACTTTTGAGGAAATCAAGCAGTATATGCTCCAACCTCTGGTCTTGATGCCATCAATTTCTGGAAAGCCGCTGGTCCTTTAGGTGACCGCCCTGGAGAAATACCTTGGCGCACTTCTCGCCCAGAAGAACAACGAGGGAACCGTGAATAGCCACTACTACCTCATCTGCGTGCTCCTCGATACGAAAATTACATATTCTCCCATCGAAAAGAGCTCCCTGGCTCTCGAATTTTCCGTGTAGAAATTGTAGCACTACTTGCAGCACCACGAGGTACAGCTAGTCTCTAGGGTAGACCTATTGAAATACATCCTAAACCGACCTATTTTTACCAGCCGATTGACACGCTTGGCGGTGATCCTCCAGGAGTTCGACTTCAGGTTCGCACCTCAGAAGGCCGTCAAAGGACATGTGTTGGCATACTTCTTTGCTGCAAACCCAACCTCCACGGACTAGCCACTAGATCTAGGCTTTCTTGATGAGGTAATCCTCTCTGTCAATCACGTCATCCCATACTGGAAGATGCACTTTGACAGTGCCTCCCGGAGCACCACCGGTAGGAGGATAAATGATCCTAGGATCTATAGAGTGGGTCTGGGTGTCGTCTTCATCACCCCGAAGCAAGCCGTTCTGCCGTATTCATTCCTGTTGTCAGAAGGCTACACAAACAATGAGTCATTGTATCATCCCCTCATCACTGGCCTCGAGTTGGCTCTCGAGATTGACGTACCCCATCTATATGTAAAAGGGGACTCCGAGATAGTCATCAAGCAGGTCAATGGTTACTATGCTGTCAGGAATCCAGAACTCGTTCAATTGGTGGAGTGTACCATTCATCTAAGGACTAAGTTCCCCTCTCGGCCAGAGGTCGTTCACATTCCCTGGTCGCAGAACAGTCGAGCAGATGCTTTGGCCAGCCTGGCCACAACAGTTGCGGAGCCCAAGAAGGATGACCTAATTATCCACGTGGCACACCAGAGAGTCATTTCCCATGTTATTCTAGAGGGAGATCATGGCCCATGAGTGAACCATCTCACCATTGGTGCCCCTTTGTCAGGATCCCTGGGGGCTTCGGGTGCGGTAATCGAGACAGTTCATGATTGGAGGACGCCCTTGGTTGAAAATCTCCAGCATGGCAATCTTCCGTCGGACCAAGCCGAGCGCGAGCGAATCCGACGTTGTGGGCCGCAGTTCACCCTTCAGAGTGGTCCCAGTCTTGAGTAGCTCCTTTACAGGCATGGATTTGATGGTGATATCCTCCGTTGCCTTCAAGGAGTCGAGATGTCGCAGGTCATGCAAGAGGTGCACGCTGGTTCCTATGGCGCCCACCAGGCCGGGTCGATGTTGTCCCACCAGGTTCGGAGGCTGGGATACTTCTGGCCCTCCATGATCTACGACTGCATTGAGTATGCCAAGAGGTTTCACGCGTGCCATGTTCATGATAACTTTTTGCATCGTACACCGAAGCCTCTCTATACTACCAAGTATTCTAGGCCTTTTTTAGTCTGGGGGTTTGATGTTGTAGGACCTTACCCACCGGCAAAGGCCCGCCAGTGCCGGTTCATCTTGACCACTACATATTTCTTCTCCAAGTGGGAATAGGCAATCCCTCTCAAGGAAGTCAAAGCCAGTTTTATCGCAGACTTCATGAGATCCAATATCATCTATCAATTTGGAGTACCTCACGCTATACTCGTGGATACGGGAACCAACTTCCGATCTTCCGAGCTGAAGAAAATGTATGCCAAGTACAACATTATCTCTAACCACACCACCCGCTATCATGCGCAGGAGAATGGACAGTTTGAGGCATTTTAAAAAACCCTTTCTATCATTCTACAAAAGATGGTTGGTCAGAACAAGAAAAGTTGGCCGGACAAGCTCCCCAACACCCTATGGTCTTATAGGAAGATGAATCGTAACTCCACCCAGGTGACTCCGTATTCCCTGGTGTATGGAGCTGAGGTCGTCCTACCCATCGAAATCCAGTTTCTATCATTGCGCATGGCGGTCTATGACCAGGAAACACTGGATAGAGTTTCCGAAATCTGTCTAGCCAAATTGGAAGTGCTGGACGAAATCAGGCTTCACAGGTTACATAACTTGGAAAGGCATTAGAGTAGGATGGCTCCAGCTTTCAATAAGAAGGTTCGCCTCCGCTCCTTCCTGCAAGGCGACCTGGTGTTGGCTCTCAGAGCGCCGATGATTCCCGGAATGAAACCACCGAAGTTGGAGCCCAAATGGGAGGGGCCTTTCATTGTACATAAGGTCTATCCCAACTGAGCCTATTCCATGATGACTATGGATGGTGAGAGCATAACTCCTCCCACCGAATCTAGGATCCTCACGCAGTACATTGCCTAGGTATGTATGGTCTTGCGTGACCTTAAACTGTACGGTCCCGCACAACCCTAAACTGCACCATGGTCTGAGTTCTAAGACCATAAACTATGATCTTTACATGGTCCAGCATGACCATAAACTAAATGTTTCCCTACATCTGGGACCCCAATGGTTTGAGTTTTAAGACCTAAAACTAAGATCCTTTCCCTGTTCGACACGACGTTAAATTTTATTCTGTCCCACACGACGTTAAACTGTATTTCTTCCTACATGACGTTAAACTGCGTTTAAAGAACTACGTGTGGCTTGTTTCCCATATTTATTGGATATGTAGGACCGCCTGAACAGTTAGATTTTAGGTCCAGCCCCATCTCTTCTGAGATCTCGTGATCTCCCGATTTCCTCGGTCTTTTGACCTGCCATTCCCTCAGGAATCTGCCATCTTTTGGACTCTCTCAGACTGAGCCCCTCAACCCTTTCCAGTTGTCTACTAATGAGTTCGGAGTACTCTAGTCTAGGACCTAGAGTGTCAGATTCGACTTAGGAGAGTCTTCGTCCGCTTGTCAAGCTTCTTGTTCCCCTTCATTCGGGCCCCACCATGTTTCACACCCGGAGGGACCCCCAAGAACGACCTGGATACAATGCCTAAGGTCTCTCCTACTATCACAGGACAAAGCCACCAAATGTTTCAGGCAAAAAATTGATACAAATCCCCCGTTTTGAATGTGGTCAGTGGTTGATGCTCATTTGTTTGCCCATACTTCTAGGCTAACACGACATGATGCTGTGTTGCGAGCATGGTCCGTAGTAATCCTCAGTCGTCACGCCGGCTTCTTCGTGCCCTGAATATTGGCTGCATGATTCACACTGTGTTCCACCCCACTGTGTCAAGGTGGAATCTCGACACTCCTTGTACTAACACTTAGTACACCCCCACACGTCAGACGGACCATGCTGCGAAACGGTGTCTCTCGGGGCTCCCACGATCTGAGCGCCAGAGAATGTTCTTGGGTTTCTTCATTACAGGTTGCGTGCAGCTTGACCCACATCCCTATGGGGAATGATTATTTGCCCAGACATTGTGTTTCGGGCCTAGCGTAGCTGGGAGCTGGCATCTCCTGCCCCCCTGATTATTGAACCCTCGTAGGCCCCTTTGGCCCGAGGCTCCTCTCTCGGAATCGTGTGCGGTGATTGTATGGGATTATGTCCTCATTCGCATCAGGTATTATTTATCGCATCGTGCGTGGTTCCCCTGGTCCATGCCATAGGGCCTTAAACTGTGCTTCCAGGTCCAAGCCATACGACCTTAAACTGTGCTGCCTGGTCTATGCCATACGACCTTAAATTGTGCTACCAGGTCCACGCCATACGACCTTAAACTGTGTTGCGAGGTCCAAGCCATATGACCTTAAACTGTGCTTTCAGGTCTAAGCCATACGACATTAAACTGTGATGCCTGGTCCAAGCCATACAACCTTAAACTGTCATGCTAGTTCCATGCTATACGACCTTAAACGGTGCTGCGAGGTCCAAGCCATACGACCTTAAATTGTGCTTCAGGTCCAATCCATACGACCTTAAACTGCAATGACAGGTCCTACCAAATGACCATAAACTGTGATAATATCATCCCAGTTGCACGTCGTTAAGGTTCTACCTCTCAATAACTATGTAACGCTTGATTCTCATCCTTATGAGATATATATGAGTGCCTGTGAACTTCCACACCGGCCAAGCCTCACTTTTTGTGGTCGTTCTCTCGGCCTAAACGCGTCCCTAGGAGCACATAGCAAGCAGGGATTATCCCCATTCACATTGGGTTTTGCAACCGCTTTACCGTGTGTCTCCCATTCACCGTATTATTTGGTTCATGTTCTAAGACAGTAAACTAAGACCCTTGGTTTTTCACGTATCGGTCTCTCTTGTGGGATTGTACAATGTGGTGCAGGATTATGTCCTACTTCACGTCAGGTTACTCGTCGTACCGTTCCTATCCCCATATGAGATGTGTCCCATGTCCCACACGGCGTTAAACTGTATTTCATCCTACATGACGTTAAACTGTGCTTCTAGAACTACATGTGGCCTGATTCTCATCATAATGAGATACGTAGGAATGCCCAGACATTTCTTCTTGGGTCCAGCCCCATGGAATAACAAATCTCGTCCCTCCTTATTATCGGCCCATTGGACTGACTTCTTGAGAAGTGGTGTAATCGTGACATCTACACCGAATAAGTTTGAGATTCCCCATAGTAATAATGGGAAGCGGCAGTTCTCTCGCTAGAGAGGTCCTGTCTGAAAATTGGGATGATCCGTGATCAGGTTGGCACATCCGCCTAATGTGCCTCTGCCACGGTGGCGCAATTTCGGGAGTGTTGGACTCTGTTTGAAAAAACCACCATTCCACATTCCACAATTTTTGTGCCCATTTATTCGGATCCACATTCTCTTTCATGTTCGATGGGACCCCATAACAGTATTGATGATAGACCTATGGTCTGCCTACTGTCTTGGCCCAACATTCTGAAGGACTGGTCATGTTTGACGGGACCCCCTAACAGTATGGATGATATACTTTGGTCCGCCTTATGCAATAATATGTATGATAGAGCTTTGTTCCGCCAATTGTAGCAGTATGGATGATAGACCTATAGTCCACCTGCTATCTTGGGCCAACATTCCGGAAGACTAGCCGGCGATATTTGAGTTAGGCCCCATGTTGCGAACATGGTCAGTGGTCAGCCCTCATTTATTGTCCCCATTTCAGGCCAACATGATATGGATGCTGTTTTTCCACCATGGTTAACATTTTTGCTCCATCGTTGAGCCCCAGAGTATTCCGAATTTAGGTAGCGTGATTCACCTTTCCTTTCCATCTCCCTATGTTCGGATGGATTTCAATGCCCCCAGCATTCCCCCGCTCGTGTGTCAGAGCGCATTGAGAAGGTGATATATCAATCGATCTGAGGTCATATCCTTAGAAATCCAGGCCCAATTTCAGATGCCTAAAGCTTGGTTAATGCCCCACAGTTGGACGAACAGATAACACGAGTATCATTTTCTTCTCGCGTTGGGTGTGACCCATAGGAGCTTAGGGTTGAGTTGTTATTCATTTTGGAATTATGGTTGAGCATATTAAACCAAGGGTACAAATGAATGGATTTGACCATGTATTGGATTGAGATGATGAGAATTTCAATCAGGAAGTTAATGAGATGGCCAAAACAAAGCCCCTAAGGGTCAGCATGCTGGATCGATCCTTCCAATGCTTCTACCCTTTTTTCTGGTAGCCTCCATGACCGCTTCTCGCTCCTTGCTGACACTCTCCTCATCAGCCGCCGCAGAGCGTAGCTCGCCAACCCTAGATTATGTCTGCGCCCGCTCGGTTTGAAGTACGACCATATGCTTACTCCCCTCCATCAGTTGTTCCTGTGCATCAGCCAGCTGGGCCTCCAGTTGTTCCCCGAGCTCAGAGCATGTCACAAGGAAGGCCTCCTTCTCTACCTCCTGCCCTTTAAGGTGCCTGACCTCATGCTCCGCCCTCAGCAATGCTGGGAATCCGCTGATCTTTCCTAACACCAGGCAACGTCGGTGTGCCGGCTGCTCTCGCGTATCTTCTCGAACATGTAATCACGGACCTTTAAATGAATGTGCTAAGCATCAGCCCTTCCGGCCCACATGAAGCGCATCCAGGTCTAGAGTGATCCCATCCACCTCAGCCAATCCGACTAGGGCTATCTGAGAGAGTTTTGGATACAATTCCACCCTTTGTGATATGTCATCCGGCTCTCCACGACCGCTTCTAAGTCTGAGTCATCTATCTCTTCAGGTTAAGCGGGGCCGGTACACAAGAAAGGCAGCCAGCAGGTCAGCGGCAGGATCTGCCTCAGGGATGTCTTCATGAGGAATAGGATCCTCGACGTCCGGGCAATCTTCCTCTCTCACCCCGACAGCGACGATGCCTCAGTCAGCCTCCTGCCACGCCTCAAGATCAGCGCCGCTGATGCCCTCATCCCCCAGCTCACCAATTTCTAGGGCCGAACCAGAGCGGAAAGCATGTTTTGAATGAGGTGGTATGTCTGCCACGTGTCCGCTCATGGACAGCCCGGGCTCCGCAACCTAACGAGCCTCCAATGTTGAGATCACTTCACAAGGTGTATGCTGATTAGTTGGGATCTTTTGATAAAAAGTTCCAGTAGTGAAGCCTGAGACTCACAGGAATCCATAGCATTGGCCTCCAGTGTTCCGGTTGCTGCAGGAGCTACCGTGATGGGAGACCCCTCTGCGCTTATCAATTCAATGATGGGTGTCGGATCCCCATCCAGTCCTATCAGTTCCCTTCCTCACTCCTCTAGTGGGGATGCCTGACCAACGCTTAGGCGCTCATGAGTGAGGTAGAGAGAGGGTTTGGAAATTAAAAAATGGGAATGGAAGAAAAAAGGAAATGAATGAGGATTGAGTCAAACCTCGAGCATCTCCATTATGTCGAGATCAATGTAGACAATATCAATGTTCTCTCGGAGACTCCCTTAGTAGGTCGCCCTTGACGACCCCTCACCTTCGGGTTCTCCTTCTAATTCATATTCGCTTTCGCCTTCGTCTTCTCCAGTCTCATCCCCCTCTAACTACTCGTCATTGTCGCCTTCTCCCGGTGGCATCACATCCGGATCATGCTCATGGCCGACCATCACTTTCACTAGGAATGGTGGCACCGCATGCAGACCCCTTTTCCTTGCATATGTGTCCATGGCCGTCAGATAAGCATACCCCTGATGGAAGTTTACCTGGTCGGTAACTCGAATGAGCCCGACCTCTGGCAGGTGGATCTCGCGTTGCATGATCTTCTGCCAGACGGCTTCAATGCTCAGCGATTGCCACAGGGTCATCCAGGCTGACCATAGTGCTTGGAAAATCTCATCTTGGGAAGGTTTGAGTAGGTACCTTATCTGCTTCCCGGGTAGTTCCATGGCCGCCTCATGTGACCCCCCCCCCCACAGTCAATGAGGTTGTGGAATCACCGTGTGATGTGCCCGCTGCTGAGGTCCCAGGCTGCGCAGGCCTTGCTGCCGGATGCGCCCCTGGTTCCCCCCTTCTAGAGGCACCTTGCCTCCTCACCCTTCGCCCGGTTTCCAAGCGGGTAGCCTCGAGTTGCGGGACTCGCTTACGTAAAATCCCCTCTGGGTACGCAATGGTCCAGTGCTCGGCATACTCAATTGCTAGGCCAGTGTAGACCCCGGTAGGGGGAAGAGTGATGACGTCGCCGGAGCCGAAAGTCGTAAACATCAACCACATCTGGCACAGAACGCTAGGATTCTTCTCCTTCCATATGGCTATGAATACCTTCTTCGGCATTCATTGGAGCCACCCGAATTTCCTGGAGAATCAAGATGACATGTAAGGCTCGTAGATCACCTTCTCGTCGATCGGATCCATGAGCACGCTGCCTCGAATGCTCTGTAAATACTCCCACTGCTCTAGTGGGACTAACCCATTGTCTACCATCTGGCCAACTGTGGTGGGGAACGGGCTGAAGTTGAAGTTGTTGTGGTTACCATTGCAGATTCTCACGCCCTCTTCATTGAGCGTCACTGGTGCCACCCTGGCGATGTTCAGAAAGGACAGTCATAGGTCATTGCCCGGAGGATGGATGGCATTTGGGAAAGTGTACCAGATGAGGTGAGATTCCACCCATCCATGGAAGATCTGGAAGGGGCCACATACTCTCCGAGGTGACCCCCCCTTGTGAGATGAGTCCCCGGATGGGATAAAGCTTGGCCAGTATGGGGATGCCCAAGTTGAACCGTTTGTTGGCGGCCATTGTGCCCTCTATCACCAGTGTTGCTGGACGGACGCCCATCCTCACGTCCCGCACTGGCAGGAGCCACCCCCTCAGGAAGGAGGAAAGGAACCCAGCATAACAGACGTTCGGGTCCCAGGCCTCGATGACGCGATAGCCCCATGATTGGTATTTCCCCGCCTCCATGGTCCTCCAGTATGACCCATCCCTGCTCCTCTGAGCTGCGGTTGGGCACCGTTTCCCCCATCCCAGCATCTTGATTGCTGGATCCTTCTCAGGGAACTGGCTGAACCAGCCCTTGTAGGCAAAGTCCTTCAGGAAGTCCTTGACCCCCAGCCTCTATTTGGATTGCTCTAGTAGGTGCCACGTTAGCATGGGCGTTCATGACCTGTCTTCCCTGGTGTTCTTTGGAGGAATGAACTCATCGTATTGGTATCCCTCCAGTTGGATACCTCCGATGCAGTGAATGTCCCAGATACTGATGCCAACATCCCCATGGTGAAGGTGGAATGGGTTGGTATCAAGAGACCACCGGGTGAATAGCTCCGGCCCGAGCTCGGGTTGACGGTGGGTGTGGAACTGCGATGTCCATACCGACTCGAATAGGCCAATATGCCGCAATTCATCCCCAAAATGGTCACAAGTATGGCAAACTCAGAATGCCCAGGCCCACTCGTTGGTAATGTTTCCCTCGGACCGCAGGTCCAAATCCTTCAGCAAACCCTTCGTGTCATCTGTGATGCTCGGACGAAACGTGGTCACGTAGAGGGCCGGAGAATTCTCTGAGATAGGCTCATCCCTAGTAATGTTCCGAGTCCTCGGGTTTAGGACATTTACGTCCAAATGTATGGTTTCCCTAGCAGGATGGTCGTTGTTGATAATGTTTTAGCGAGGAAGCTCATCCTCCCGGGTCACCCATGACCGCAGTGTGTCCACTACGAATCCCGACAGAGGCAACTCCTCCAGGATGCCAAAGTTCCAGAGTGTGAGGTTGTCAGACAGGGGATACATCATTCGGGCTGGAGTCAGCAGATTGAACAACGTCAGATTATTGGAAACGATCACCTTAGCGCCATAAACCTCCTCATTCCATGCCATTTCGGTCCTACGAGCGGCGACTTCCCCCTCATCAACTCGGTTTGCGGCCATCTCGAATATTTTGGGAGTTGCACGAAATCAGGATGGAGTGCGCGGAATCGGAGAGTGCTGCGCAAAATCTTAAGTGGAGGTGTTAAATCCTGGATTTGGGTGTGCAATCGGTAGGCTAGGTGTGGAATAGCCCGAGTAGGCACGAATGTACGGCCGAAATTCAGAAGGAATTACGTTCTGCCAGAGTGTTTTTACGCGTAGCCGCATGAGAAATTTCACGCACAAGACCGTTAAGCCTATCACATGGAAAAGCTTATGTACGGATTCGGGACCCAGCGCCCCTTTTTATAGGCGAGGCCAGGGATCTATGCCGCGTGGAAGGAGAATTCCACGCGGATCCATCGTTCTGCGTGCCACGCCGGTTTTTTTGCTCGCAAAGTGCCCAGGATGGGCCCTACTTTGGCATTTCGGTGTTTCCCTCGGAATGTGACCGTTGCAACCTCTCGCTCATCCAATTCCGAGGGGGCACATTTTTAGAAGCCGAAAAAGTCCGTAACTCCCAGAGGAAGTTTCAAAATGACACAGAAAATTCATATCCGAAATCAGATCCCTGGTCTGGAGGCCCAAGAATTGGTGCGTAAAATTAAGGAGGACTAGCGTGAAATAATGAGGTGTGTGAGAAGAATTCTTGGGATTCGCATTATCGAGCCGATGGCGCATGCAATTTTTCACGCCCCAGTTCTGCGCGGTGAAGCTTTACGCACCGACGGTTCCCGGTGCGGAATATTTTCGTGTGCCGTGTGGATTCTGCGCCGGCTGATGCCTATAAATATAAGGCGACCCCTGATGGTTTTTGGGTTGTGGAATTCAGAACGGCTCCCATGCACGCAATTCAGACTCCCCCGCACACATTATGACATCCAGTTAATTCCTCTTTTCGCGAAACCTTGCCTCGGGGTTCGCCTTTGCACGCAACTCCACTGGCTTAAGTGATTTCAATCACTCCTCTGGGTTCCCCCGTTGTGTGCAATCTTTACCCCATGCACGCAATCTCTTCATGTGCACGCAATCCCCATCTTTTTTGCGCAATCACGTCTCCACGCAATCCTCGGTCCTATTGCGCACCATCCCGGTGTTTTACATGCAAACCTTCTTTTTGAGTGCAACACCCATGACCCCTTTACCATGACGCCCCTTGGCTGCCTTTCCTCACCGGCACCTGATGTCTCCCCTGCCGAGCATGCGCGCCATGCATTGTTTTCTCGTACGGCCTTCCAGGCTCATACGAAGTAACCTCAAGGTCCCTTGGTCGGTGTTTCCCATTCCGTTGCTTTGCCTTATGATTTTTCCGAATAGGAACGATAATAGCTATTTCTTATTCGCATAGCCACGCTAACATGGACCCCTCAATGGTTCTCCCTACGGCCCCCCTTCAATACGGCCTTGCCGATGACTTCCCTCCCACAAGGGGTAGTGGGCATTGGGCATGTAAGCCCTAGGGGTGTAGAGAGAACCCACCTCATCCAAGCTGCAGGACGTTAAACTGCTAAGCACCTCGTCCTTAACACATGACGTTAAACTATGGTCTGACCCCATGCTTCTCACGTAGGGTCCCCCCATCTTGGACATTTTTTATGCCTCTCGTCTCCACGTGAATGGAATCTTCCTCTCATGGAATGAGATCCTCCTTGTCGGAGTGGCGTTTGTCCATGGGGGAAGGGCTACCTCAGAGCATAAACCACTAGCCTCTCTTACAGAAGGTTGCACCCATGCACCTCCGTACCTCCATCCTGCCAAAGCCAGTGGAGTCCCTTTCCCACTGTGCTTTGTCTCACCACATGCCTCCATCCCGAAGTAAGCCCATCCACTTAGGGCCGCTATCCACGCGTAAGCCCCTGCTTCCTCTTTGGGCCGCTCAACGCGTAAGCCCCTTTCCACTTCTCACAGATGCACCCTTTGCGACGTGATCGTCTGGTCCCTGCTGCCTATTGTTTCTCACATCGAGCATGACTCACGTGGGCTTAGAGCGTGCATCGACCATGATGTCCTCCCATGGGCCACCGTAGAGAATAACCTGATACCAGTGAACTACGTGGAATTTGATCCATGCTAATGCATGGTACGTAGGAAGCCTCCACGAGGTTCAAGCCCACCACCCGTTCATTCTAACTTCTTCACGTCGGTTCGGCATCACCATCTGCAGCCTCAGAGTGTAAGCCCCAAATTCCTTCATCCCGCATGACGTTAAATTTTATCTCATCCCGCATGACGTTAAACTGTATCTCGTCCTGCATGACGATAAACTATATGTCGTCCTACATGATGTTAAACATTATTCCCGAATTACGTGGACTTTGATCTGTGCTGACGCATGGTACGTAGGAAGCCTCCATGAGGTTCAAGCCCATAACTCCATCACCCATCCTGATCCTTACCTGGGCCGCCAAATCCCTGTGAGATCATGACACTCCATCCCACTCCATAGTATCCGTGAAGCCGCCCACGTGCTGGCCCCAACATCGGTGTTCCTCCTAGGGGGTTCTTCATTCGGATCCACTCTCTGTGTTCCGATTAGTCTGATCTATCTCCGCAAGACGTTAAACTCGCAACATACCTCGTGTCAAACATGGGAAGCTGAGGAAAACCTCAGATGGTACACAATTCCCCGGGTTCGATATGGGATGCCTCGGGCTTCAGCGTCCTCAAGAAGCCCTATGATAAGGGACATAAGACAGACATCCTTATCCCCAGCGTCAAGACATGCCAATGACACCCCAACTTGACCATTCTCCTCACCGAAGGTTGCTGCCCCGACAAGACCCCTTGGAGCGTCTTGACATAAGTAGCATAATTAACTAGCATCCATGCAGATATGGCGCTGGGAACGAGCTTCACGAACCCGTTTTAAATCTATGAGGGAGACACGGACTAGGGGACAAGCTCTCAAGAGGAATCCACAGAAGGAAGAACTGACATCCCATCATCCCGGTTTCGATCAAGGAGAAGACGTCCCTGAACAAGGAACGGATGTTGCCCGCCTTTGGAAAGTGGGAATGGGGGGAAACAATCTGCAGATCCTCCCATGCGCGACGGACACGCGTGCGCGCACCGACGTAAAATCATCAGAAACAAATTCCAATTAGGAATGGATTCAGAGAATTCTTGTGAATGAGGTGGGAAACATGTGTTTCAAATGGTGTCTCCGTGGTTCGGTAACCATCGATTTAAGAAAAAGGGAATGTTGACACTCAGTTATTTGGAAAAATTAGAGTATGTCAATAGTATTTGACTGGGGGAATATTGATTGGATCTTAATCAATGTGTTTCGTGGGTCAAAAATTCATCAGTATCAAGTTAACCCACCCCACAAGATTGAGTACGAGTATGTTCTAATTTAGGATGAGGCATCCACTAAGGATATTTCAGTTCATATTTATTATCATACTAAGAATGCATTCTGTGGAATTACTATTCCATGGTTCATTTTTTATGTAGTCATGGTATTGTTTAGGATTAAACTAGTGTAAGGGATCCTGATTCGGGGGCGTGCTGACCCGATATATATCATTCAGAATCTCAGTGATATTTATAGGAGGGGCTTCAGAACTAATAATTATACGGAGGGAAGTTAGAATGATCTTATAAGTCATGGAGGTAGGTTCATGTTTAAATTTTGGATTTAATCTGATAATGATGGTAAATGTAATGTATATCAAATTTATGATGTGGTTTTGTGGGGTTCCGGGGGCTCAAAAAATGAATGAATGGATCATGCCCATCTAGTGCATGTTTCATGGATGGTGTGTGGTGAGAGATAAAATAGACCCCAATACATAATTTCTAGGAGGAGATGTACATAGTAAATAAAAACCCTAAGAGGGGGATCCAAAAAATGAAACCATAAAAAAGGAGTTCTACATGTTTAGTGAAATATTTTTCTAACCATGTAGGCCTCCCCATGTAACCATGTGACCTGACACTTCTTGGAAAGAGGTAGGTGAAAGGTCTGTTCATGGTTTGGAAAACCATGATGGCTAACCTTGCACCCCATTTAAAAGTGAAAAATTAAAGAACCTACCCCTCCAGATTTTATGTCACTCACCATATTTTTTTACCTTTTCCCCTTTCAAACATAGTGACGAAAAACAAATCCAAAATCTTCCCAAGGGTGGATCTCCATTGATTCTAGGCCATTTAGAGGGTTGTTGGTTGAAGTTATATCTTATGAGTAAGTGTATTGATCCTCTTACATAATTTTATTAGATTAGGGGATTTTATTTAATTATTCTCCTAATGATTCCCTAATTATAACTTTTGTGATGGATCATAGTATGGGTATCCAATTGGTGCATGATTCCGGCTATAAGGTCATGGTTAAGAGTGTGTTAATATTTTAATTCAATTTATAAGGAAAAAAGTTCTATCACTTGGTCTTAAAGATGATTTGTTATTGTATTTTTATATTAATTTCTACCTCTTTTTTTAATTTTTCATTAATTAAATGGATTTTGTAAAATCATTTGATAAATGTTTAATTTTTCCCGTCATGATCGATGTGGGATTCATTGATGATTACTTAATCGATTTTGGACCACCCATGTACTGTGCTATCATCTAAAAAAAATTGAAAGTGGTAATGTTATGTATATAGTGTATTTTTGATAAAGTATATCCCATGATGAAGATGTTGATTTGATAGTTGAGTTTGACAGTTGTTATTGATAGTGTTTATTGACATTGATACAGACCTCTCAGATTTTTTTGGAATAATATGATAAATGTTGAAATAGATTAATGTGAATATGTAAAATGGAATATAAAAATCTAATTGAAATATGTATTATTAATAATTAATATTAAATGATAAATGATTTTAATAGGATAATGCTACTAAATTGTCGAATATATTTAATGGGATAGGGAAAAAAATAGGGCAATGGGATAAATGTATTTTATAGGTAAATGGTAAATTTGAAAGATGTTTAAAGATGGATGATTTATTATATTTTGATTAAAATGTGAATTGTAAATGTAATGGGTACTTATTGGAAATATATTTTGATATATTATATCTGGATAATTGATAAATAAGTACGTGCACATGGCATGGAAATAATGTTGTATTGTGATTTTGGATTTAATCCCATGGCTCATGTCAAACTAATGCTCAAATATCGACCCCATAATGCATGGATTAAAGAATGAATATAAGGCTCCCTGCCCGAAATACCTTCATTGGATAGAAATAACTCGACCAATCCTCTATGGTATGTGTGATGTGTATGTTATGAAATTATATCCCTGGCGGAATATGTATCATGATTAATTATATATTTCATAACAGTTGAGAATCATAGGCCATCATTTGAGTCATGTAAATTCCTAACCAATAGAACAAATGTTAAAAATGGATCTAAGAAAAAAAAATGTTAAAATGTATTATTTTTACTACTGGAACCCATATCTTATTTTTATAAAATAGTCTTAATTTTTTTTAATTTCATGCAATGTATATTGTGAATTTATATTTTGTAAACATTATTGGTGATGGGGAACGTCATTGTAATCACATCCTACTCAGTGTTACATTGGTTACTCAAGCAGTTTTCAAGGATGCAAGTTAAGACAAGGGAAAAGTTCCAATGCATTGTGGTTGAGTCGGTCATGGTATGTGCATGGTTAAGGATTTGGAAATTGTGTTAGAACCTCTTTTTGAGTATTTTCGTCATTTTCATTTTTTAGAATTTTCTTCACTTTAGGCATGGTATTCATTACATGGAATATTTTTGTGGTAGTTTTATCCTATTTGATAAATGGTTGATAATTCTTGTTTATATTTTATTCGAAATTATTCCATATTTATTTGGTTATATACAATGGATTACTTGATAAAGTGGTTGTAGTATCCCCATGGGACCCATTATACCCTCACCACTAGTTTGAAACTCTGTGTATATAGGGGGAAGTGCATGAGTTCATGTTCCAACCATTCTCTAGGTACCAATTTGGTGGCTTCTGGTTCAGGGAAATTATGTATTTCATAAAAAAAGTTCCATATCAATATATATTGTTGATTAAAATCTGCATTCCAATAAATATTTTATTGATATCATTATATTAAACACAGAATGTGTAAATTAGATATGTGGTGTTGAAAATGTTATTAAATTACTAATATATATGTGGATCATTAATATAATAATGTATCCATAAGTTGCGTAAAATTAAATAAATAAATTAAGAAATATTTAAAATAGGATTTGACGTATATTAATTAAATTTTAAAATGTAGATGGAGATTAATGTTGGATTCAATGATTCTCTCAAAATAAATAAACATACAATAATTATTTTACATTTGAAAAATATATATTATATCTCCTCATGATCAATATGTTGAAAATCTAAATGATTACAAAATTTTATAAGGGACATATTGGTCATTCATTACATTATAATATTGATTTAAAAAAACAAAACCCTTAGAGAGGATTCACATTGATATGCATGGCCTAATAAATCTAAAAATTACATTTGGAGATATATTTTTTATTTAGTTATTTATTTATAACTCATGGATCATTTATATAATATTAATTTCACATATTTATGATTACAGGAAGTGATAAAATGTTTTAAATGGGGTATATAGAATGAATACAATTATCCAATGAATTTTTCTTTAAGATAAGATGATTATGTAAATGACCATGAACATATTTATTACATTACTATGATTGGAATTTTATAGGATAAAAATTAATGATAAACATTAATAAAATAGATTTTATTAAATAAAGGAATAATATTTGTTGATATACATGTAATTATGTTGGTTGATCAAAAAAACATTGCAATATATTTAGATGAAAGTGACTGAGTATATGTTTTCCATTCAATTTCATTGTGTAATTCTATCAATGTTTATAAATTTCCATTCATACTATGATTTTTTTAAATAAACTGGTCATTATATAGATCATCCCATTTTTATGCACATTTCAAATTAATATGAGTAATATGAACATATGAAATCATATATATCCTAATATTTATGAGATATTTTTACTTTATTCATCTAGTTGAAAAGGTATATATTATTATAAAATTTACTTGTGTTGGGTAATTTCATTGATGATATTATATGGTTTTCATACAATTTTGATTGGTTTTAAAAAAGGATCATGGTGGAAGATGAATAATGTGGTTCCCAGTTTGTTAATTAGAAAAATAGAAACATGGAATGTGATCACAATTTTAATGAATTTTACATTGAATATCATGATTCATATTTAGTATGCGGCGAGGAGAGAGTAATTAAGTTCATCCACGGTTTATTATAAGAACTTAAATAACTTTGGGTGGGTGTTTAATTTAAATCCCCAATGTTTTATTTTATATGGAAAACTCATGATTAACTTTTTAAAATTATGATTGAAATTTTAATGATTTTATATTTTTTGTAAGAATATAAATACTATTTGGAAATCGATATGAAATATGGTTTAAATAAATGACTGATATTTTGTATAAACAAATTGATTTTTTTCATTGTGACTACCACTAAGAGTTTTTATTATCCACTCTGACTTTGTTTCAAAATAAGAAATCGGATAGTGGCCTTATAGGATAACATCACACCACCATAAGCTATTATAATGTTCCAATACCATTGCTTCCAGCATGCCTAAATTACTCCTACTTGTTTTATAGAGACTTACAACATGAAGAAATATTCAGAATAACTCAATAGGGGATATTATAAGGGATTTTGTTTTGAAGAAATGAAAAAAATTGTAACATTAATCACATAATGGAATAAAGAAACAATAGTATATAATCAATTACTAAAAATTGACAATTAAATTAACATGATGGTGCACATTAAAATTACATCGTCATACATTATGTACTTATATTACAAATGTCATCCTATAACCTAAAAATATAATGAAGGACCAAAAGAATCCAAGGCTCATGCCCTATATTATCTATTGTTGTCGAAACATATGATGTATTTCCTAAAACTAAATATATAAATATAATGTATTATTTTGATGTATTTCATATTTCCTGACAACAACGATTTTAATGCATTGTTTATATTATTTCATGTTTACTGAATTGATACACCATTCTATAGATATTCTATTATTTATAATTTTTTTGAGCATTTTAATATGAAGCAAGTAAATACATATGATGCATGAACATTATACATACTTTAGACCTGGGTTTTAATATATGTGTAAATATAGTAGTCTATGAATTGTTATCAAGGATGATTTATGTAACATTGATTCAATGGTTTTACATATGTGATAGCTTCAGGATTGGACAACCATGCATCTACCCAAATATCACTTTTATCTTACTCCCTTTCGTTTTAGTGAATTAATTTTACTCTTGTTTCATATATACATACTGTAATTCCATATAGAATAGTTGAATCACAATATATTGTCAGACTATTCAACATGTCTCGTGGATATACCATAGATGTGGGATTCTTGTATGGCTTTGTGATATTTGCTAAACCATTTGGCAATGATGAGTGTTTAGCAGATTCTCTTCAATGTAAGATGTATTTATTTATAAATTTTTGTCCCATCTTTATTTAGTCATAGGATTTATATTTCATGAAAAATATATACTCATATATTGGATTAAATCTATTTTTCATGTTGTAATAATTATTAACAAACTCATAAAACAAATTAGAGGTATCAAATCTTATCAACACAGATGTTTTATGAAACTTAATATGAAATGAAAAAGCAACAAATATAAAAAAAACTTTATCATATTATTGAAATTTTATTTTCAAAATTATTTAACCATACATAAAGTTTCTATATAATGGTAACTAATTTTTTTACGTTATACTGATGGGTTACTTAAAGGAAATTGATTCATTACCCTTACCTAAATCAATTTTGCAAGGGTTACATGTTTTATACCTATATATGTTGTTTGAAATAAAGGTAAATGGTTACTTACCATTGTGTTAATGGTTTCATGTAATGGTCAATAAAAATAACCCTTTTGAATATGATTTTAATGTATGGTTCATATGAATATATGCATATATGGAATGGTCTATGTAGTTGTAATCCATTGACTCATGTTTGTGTTATCTCTATATAAAGGTATTTTAGGATTAAAATGTGTCATTTAAATGTGAATAACCCCTTGAACTATTATAAAACCCACCAACACTAAGGAAACCAATATGTTACATGTACAGAACGGCTCGCATTAAAGTCATTATCATGTTAGTTTTATGTGGAATGTATAATTTTTATATTTACCTATGCATAACGTCTTTAAGAAAGTGTAAATAGAACAATACACATATGTTGTATATTATACATAAATTTCAATCCAATTGGTCATTTTTTAGACATTTTACGTAAGTGGTGTGGTAGGTTGACATTAGGCCGAATATGGATTCTAGGTTTTGATGAATAAGTTTTTAAAAAAAATATATTTTTAAAATCACTAAAGTATTTAAATGGTTTACATTCTTTTCATTATAATTATTAATTTTTTTACATAGTATATTTTATAAAGTGTTGATAAAAAATAATCGGTATAAACGGGTTTTCATTGAAAATATATTTTTATAAAAAGGACATTTTCCCAAATATTCATTGTTTATATTTAATATAACAATGAAGAAATTATATTTAACATAATATCATAGAAAAAATAATTATTTATAAATAAGAATAATAATTATCTATATAGGTAGATAAATTGTTTAAGTAATTCTAAAATCTAAATATTATATTTAGTTAAAGAATTATTATGAATAATTATATTTTAAAATTATCAAATTTAATTTCATGATTATTCAGATATTATTTAATCAACATAGTTTTTTTCATAATTGATATGATCATCCTTTATAAAAAAGTTATAATATTATATTTATATTATTTTCAATAGTAACACAATATAAACTAATTTATAAACTGAGTATAATTTATATAATATAATATATTTAAAATATAAATGAAAGGAAAAATATTATATAGTTTATATATTAATTATTCTCAAATATTTAGATTCATAATTATGAAATTTATATAATGTTAACGATATAAGTAAAAACATTATAATTAATATTATTTGATATTTTTAAATATTTGGTCATCTTGTGATTAATAAATGAAATTTTTTATTTATAAAAGTGTTAATACCTTAATTATTGATTGTTTAGAATTTTTTAAATTATTAAATGATTTATGTAAATGTTTATATGATACATTTCATTTTATATTTAGTTCATTTATTTAAATTCTATGAATTATTATATAATTCATTTAGTTTTTATCTAACATTGTCATGACACATAATTTCGTCAATGAAATATCCATTTCAAGTTGATTATTCTTTAATATTATTAATATAATGATGTATAATTCCCATTATCCAGAATATATGACCAAAAATAAATTTATTGTATCTTAAAAATAAAAGTTTGATAGTAAAAATTTCTGTAAGAGTTTAATGAATTAAATTGTGGGAAAAATAGAAAATAATTTAATCAGAATTGGAAATGTTGGGTCTTCATAATTTTACAACATAATCACAGTCATTAGAAAAAATGATGAAATAAAAATAATATTTATAATTAAATATTCCATTTTAAAATGAAAATATATATATTCCAGACAGAATATAGAAGTTAATGATGAATAAAATAAATATATGTTTATTTTAGGATATATGGGTCTCATAGGGAAATTAAAAATATTATTGTTTCTCATCTATAGAATAAATATATAATATATTGGTATCATATAAATTTTAAATATGATATATCTATACCATGGTACAAGTAAATTCTTTTTAAATCATAAATTAAGTGTGGGTAATTTTTTAAAGGATAAATGTTTTAAATGATAATTTATAATAATAACAATTGAATAAAATGAATTATATAACCTTAAAATGAATTTATAATTTAAAATAATTTTTTCTATAATTATTATATAATTTTATGAGATCATATGTAATTTTCCAAAAGCTTCATAATGTCCATAATAAAATTTAAATC
Organism: Viscum album; assembly: GCA_963277665.1. Classification (NCBI taxonomy): domain Eukaryota; kingdom Viridiplantae; phylum Streptophyta; class Magnoliopsida; order Santalales; family Viscaceae; genus Viscum; species Viscum album. The sequence goes on along the minus strand of OY728143.1, from coordinate 1,090,253,127 downwards.
ATATTCTAATAAATTAGGATTTTATTTAAAAAAATAATTACTTGATATTTAGGAATTTTTTTCCCTAAAATGGATTTTATATTTTTAATCTAAAAAATTAATTATGGTTGGAGGAATTTTTTTGATTTTTATAAAATAATATTTATATCACTGAAAAATAATAACAAACTATCAAATATATCATTCAAAAATACTCCACTCCTAATCTTATTAATAAAAACCATAATAATTCATTCTCATCACAAATTATATCTATTGATGATTTCCCAATTTCTATAAAACTCAGATCACAAATACCCCCACCCTGAATATCCTAGTTCATCTGGTATCATATAAATACCAGTCCAAGATGCCTTCAACGTAATCCAAATTTGATAAATCTAAAATTGAACAAAATTCCCTCAACAAACATTTATTTTTCTTTCATCTTGAGACTCTAAAAAAATTCAAGGAAATAAATTATAATAACACTAGTATCGTATATTAAGTTTATTTATATAGTTATAATTTAATTTGAACAACCCATCCACTAAAATTATCATTTTAGTTTAAAGTCAAAATCGATTTTCATATTATCACTGTTCACTACCTACATGGATAGTGAGTAATCATTTTCTGTTACTTATTTCAAGCATGGATATAAAAATAGTAGAATGGTAAAATAATACTATAATAAATATATTATATATTATTTAGATTTTTATATCTGATATAATTAATATATATTTAAAAATATTATACTAGTTTTTGATGGTCTGTAAACACACCTTATTGTACTAACCACTTAATGAAAACATTATCACAATGTTAATTAATTATTTTATAGAAAAAAATTGGGTTTTGGTAACATTATAATATGTTAATGTGCACAAATAAAATTTTCATTTCACTTATAGAGTTTTATTACAATTTAAAGAAAACTATAATAATTATCAATAAATATTTGTAACTTTGAACTACTAAACGAGGGTCCTCAAAGAATGAAATTATGAATAAATTACATTGAAATAGTTAAAATGATTATAAAATAAATAAAATATAGACGTATAAGTGTGTAAATCCGTAAATAAAGAATCTAAGGTTATTAAATAAGATATTAACTGTATATATATATTGGAACCATACATAATAAAATGGATATCTATGAATAATCTTTTTTCTTTATGATATGAATTTTCTCTAACTAAATAATACTTTCTATCTCTCACTCTCCAAGGCTATGAAATGAATATTTACTAGGTATATAAGTATATTTCATGTATGAAATTATATTTTAACCATATTTTTATTTTGTATCAAATATTGTAGGTTATTTACTAAAATTCATTTTTTCTATACATTATGAATGACTCATTTATGTGGCACACATAAGCATGAAAATGTTATGATTTTCATTCATGATTTTGTTCCAATTAATTTGATAAAATATTCTCCCTTGATATGTTATTCATGGGATAATGGAGTTTACTCAATAAATTATGTTACTCTATCCACCATCCAATGTTTTCATGGTGGTTATCATTTAATTATGTTAATTCCAGGTTTTCAATTCCTTTATCTTTTCAATAATTCCATGATATTGTGTTTCTATGAACCTAATTTTTTAATCACATGATATTAGTCATAATAATTTATTATATATGATATCATGTTATGTCTTTTGATAGAGATGTTATCCCCCACAACAATTGTAACTCCATTACTTAGCTTTATAGCTTACCACTTCCTTTTATGTATTCCTTAGGTTATCTAATAATTTTTTAGGATTTAAAATTAATTTTAATATATAATTATAAATAATAAAATAAATATGTTGTGTTTAGGATTTTTTTCTATTATTATGATCCTTTTCTTACAAATACTCTACGAATATTGATCCCTTTGTTGTATTTAATAGATATTAATGTCAAAAAATCATATACAAAATTGTGTAAAATATTGGGTAATAATAAAATGTATCAATGAATGGTGTAGTTTTTTTTGGATTATAATAGCGTAATTTAGTGATTAAAATATTTAAAAATAACAATAATATGATAATATAATGGATTATTTATTTATTGAAAGAGTGGTTTCCGTGAAATTTCTGAACATCCAAGATACTACATGTAGAGGTGTATATGACACTATTATTCCTATGGTAACAACACTAAAAATGGTTAATTGTTATTTGAGAGAATCCTCACATACGTTGTGATAAATTGGACATTTAGAAAATAATGTTTGACACTCTTGGGTATTTGTTTTGGAAAATTAATAAATAAATTAGGAACCATAATAATGTACATAAATATATTTTTCGGTAAAAAAATTAACAATAAAATTACTATTTATAAATATTATTGAAACCAATAGACTCATAAGTTAGTATATATGTTTTATTTTTGTGTTATCACTTATATGTTAATATTTTCCATTTTACAGATTACAAGATAATTTTTGCCTCACCCATTATTCATTTATTTTATTTAGTGAAATAAAATATAATAGACGTTTCCATAAGATAACGTGTTATGAAATGTGGTTATTTCCTTAATTATATGCATAAATTTATCAGATTGGGATATAGGAACGTCATGAATTGTATTTCTTATCTGAGTCTAGGATTTAATAATAACATGAATCATGTGGAATTCCGTCCTTATCATATGAAATATAATGTTTTATTTTATATTTTTATATGAAAAAGGATTCCATGATTTAGTGATTTTTTTAATTCCTTAATTAATGAATAGTGAATTATGTCTATTGATATGATATTGTGTTTCCTCTAATTCCTAGAACAAGGGATATTCTAGATTGAATTATATAGCCTATAAGGTGAATTTGACCAGTGGTGGACAGTGATCATTAACATTAACTATAATTGGAAAATTGATTCCATGTAATCAGAATATATCTAGAAATTATTTTTCAATAAATATTATTCATACAACCTTCATCTAATTACGTATATTTAATTCATCAAAATTATTCAATAGGAAGATGATTCTATCAGGTTTAATAGAAAAACCTCGAAAGGAATTCATGGTACACCACTGGCGTTGTGATTTACAATAAATATATGGTATAAAATTTCTTTCGAGGTTTAAGGATGATAATATGAAATAATTATATTACATGACACATTCACATTTATGATGTGATTATTTTTTGTTCCCTTATGGTTGAGATGAAGAATGTATATTGTAAACAATCCAATTTGTTCAAAGATAAATAAAATAATTTTTTAATTTATCAGATCTATAAATAAATACCATAGTGGGATGAAAAAATAAAATCCCATATTTTAAAAATATGTTATTAATAATTTTGAAAACAATCCCAATTGAACTATGATATCATTTAAATTTATAAAATAGTGGAATCTGTCTATTCATTGATAATAAAAAAATAATGAATTACCCTAATGCGATGGATTAAAACATAATTCATATCAACCCTCATATTATTGAACAAAGTTTTTATATCATGTAACATATAAATTAGGCACAGGAAGGAGTTAATCCATGTTTTTTCAGATACAATCATTGAAATCATCCCTATGTCATATAGATAAAAAATTGTAATATGATATCACTAATCTCGAGTATGATCGGACCAACGTTGTTCAGATAGGTATGTTGATTATCATCTCCAGAATGAAAAATATAATATTTTATTTTAATTATATGAATTCATTAATATCATTCATTATTAGAAACAAAATCTAGCACCACTATAAAACATGGTTGTTGGGTTATCTACCAAGAAAACAAAAGAATAAGTAATTGAATATCATATATATTACTCCACCATAGTCAATAATTGTGGATTAATCCTTCTAGAAAATATTTTCATACATACATTAGTGTATTTTTATTATATATTGTGAACATAAGGGGTTCCCATATATAAATACAACATCAACTGTTTGAAGAGGGAGACCACCCTTCACATCAATATTAATCGTCCAATTCAATAAAACATTATGGGGAGTATGAACATCCCTTAGAATCATCATATCATCTGTGGATATTCTTTCTTTATGATCAATAATACCTAACTCATCTGATTGACTAAATGGGGAATATGTTATTGAAGAATTTCTCATAATGAGGTTTTATAGTGATTTATTACACGATGAATTCCATAGCCTTCAACATGACGAATTGGTTGAGATCCTAGTTGAAATTTACCTGAATACCTACCCATATTCGATAATTTTTATACATATTGAATTATTTAATAAGAATAACTGAAGAATAATTAATAAGATACTATAAAAGTGTTTTTTATATGATCAATGCAATTACTGTGGGGTCATTCAATCATCATTATCATGAAGAATAATGGGGTCATTTGTGTCTACATTTATTGTTGTGAGGTCAATAAATCATTATAACTTTCTAGAATCCATTTAATTGATAAATTACATGTTTGATCAACTATATGGGGATTATAATATCTATTAGGTGGGATATTGGTATAGATATTTCCAAATATTGGTGAAGAAGGAAGAAAGCCCCATGACTACCTTTCTGAAATTTTTTTCACACTATGAATTCATAGAGTTGTCCTTCAGACATAATAATCCTCCGAAAAATTTCAGGGACCTAATTAATAGATTATATACTTATTTACATGACTAATTTTACGGTAATATTTATAAATTTTATATAGTAATAATCCTAATTGAAGGAGGAGGATTAGGACATTTTTTGTCCTTTCATGAAAACATTGTTAAAACTAAATCTATATTTAAATTAGAGTAAATATATGTTCGAAATGGTAGAAGCATTGTTATTGGTGAATGTTATGACTTGAAATGGGATATTTATGGAACCTTCTATGAAAATAGAAATTATATAATGGCCCGTACCAGTACTATCAATTGATATCGATAGATTCAATGTACTAACAGGATATTACTAATGATTTTTATGATACCAATAACTATTGTCCTACCAGTTCTATAGGCTGACTAATTGTGGAGTGAATATTTTTTAGCAACTAAAAGAATTTTTAGTAATATGTAATTGAAAAATAGGGTTCTCGTAGTACCATTTATCACACATTTCCCAATGATGTAACAATTCATGGTATGCACTGATTCTTCAATAAATATTTTGCGTTGTGTAATATTACAACATTACCTTTAAGTAGGCTATGCTTTAGGAAATTTTAAATTTTATTATTATAATTATACAACACGTGATCTAGATTTCACCTTTATGGTCATCTCATTGGAAATGAGGTGGAATTATATTTATGGGGATATGTCTGTGAAATATATAGAACATTAAACCATGATATATATATTAACAGAGAAAGAGATTAATATGTGCTTGAAATTATGGATATATATGTTCAAATATTATTTAATTTCATTACAAAACCATCCTTATAATGAGAATAATCGTCAATATTCTTAAACCATACATGACCTTAAAACATTATAAATGATGAGAATTAAAAAGGATCCAATATTCTTAGATGTGTAAACAGTCACTATAGAAATATTAATGAATGGAATATCCTAATTTAATTAAAAAATAATTGATTAAATTTCCATTTTTAGAATATTAATGTTTATTAGTGTGATTATATAGAAATATTGTTGATGGTGGAATAAATAAGAAAATGTAAATCCATATTGTTCAAAATTAGTGATGAATGAGTTTTCTAATTTTCATTCTTGAGGACGTGTTCTATAAAATAATGTAATAGTGAAGGATCTATTGAATTACGCTCATATCATGACCTTAATCTTCATACCATGTAGAATAAAGATGTATCAATATCATCCATTTCACTATTGGTGGGAGTAGATAAAAATGAAATTACAAAATTTACATCAATATTCGTTGTATGACATGATGTGATAGATTAAAAGAAAAATTCTATGTGCATAATCCAACCATTACCCTTACCAGCATTGAAATGATAAAACAACCCCTAGACATTTTAACTAGTATTGTGTAAAAATTAAAAGGATACATGTTTATATGGGATATAGTGGATCATCATTCAAATTCCTATGACTTCATGTTATTTTTAGATGACATTATAGATGATCAAATTGAATGGATATATGTCAAATATGTTTCAAAGATAAATTAACCAACACTATAAAATGTGTCTGATCAAGATCTATTCTTTTCCACTATATTTTGGAAATGTTTCAATAAATCTCAATAAAATGTGTTAATCATCATGAAAACTTATTTCCATAAAAATGATGGAAAATATAATTGGACTATCCATACACATTATGATCAGTAGATAAAAACTATATGGAACTAAAATGATGATGTTAGTAGTATCTCTCATTGGTTTTGTTGTCAAAAAATAATATTTGAACTCATTAATGAAAATATATTAAAACAATGAACATTATGGTATGAAGTATTTGATACATGTGTGTTGGTATGAGGTTAGTGAAGACGTATTTTTGGGTCCCAATATAGTTGATTAAGTTGTGGGAATGTTAAATACCCTTCCAAAGAACATAATAGATGGAAAATGTTGAAAACAGATCTATGTAGACAATCCTCAATGAAACTGTTAGTTTGAGGATGTTGATATATTGGTCCTATGTATGTGTAAATGGAATAGAGTAATTTCAATTTTGGAATAAGGGAATTTTTTTCAATGTACATTGTCTCCTTGGAGTTAATTGATGTCATCAATGTTGTGGATTATCAACTAGCACTCAAACTGATCAATTCATTGTTAAATGATGAATTCTAAATATCATTCTTAAGGATGTAAGTAACAAATACCTCACATGTATTTACATTAAAGAGAGTAAAGTTATAAAGTGTACAAAATTATGAGTACCAATCATTGAATATCTTGGCCCATAGTGAAAAATTTATATATTGCCTAATAACTCACCTAACATGTGTACTATGTGTTAAACATTAGTACAAGTAACAGGCATTGGAAATGGATAAATCTAAGACGAAAAAGAAGTACCCTCAAAAGTTTACACTTTAATATGTAAACTGTAATTTGGAAGGATAAATTTATTAAAGGGGAAGAATGACGTGAAACATAATTTCATAAAAGGAATTTCCATATTTAATATATAATTGTTTCCAATTTAGTAATATAATGTTAAATAATTCAGTAGAACAACATGATAGAATATATAAAATTTTATTATAATTTTAAAATTAAATTTATTAAAAATAAATTTTCATGAAAATTTAATGTTTTAAAATGGTTAATAAATAGAATATAGGACAAAAATAATTGGTAAATTATTAATTTGTCAACCCAACTTAATATTCATAGTCATGAAAAACAATTTAGAACTGATTTAGAATATCAGAAATGAAATACAAATTCTTAATGTTACAATATATATAATATTTTTATAAAATCGATTATATTGATTATTTCATGATATATAAATTATTATTATGATGTATAGATCCCATATGATCGCTAGAAATCAGATTGTGGAAATATTAATCTTAATTTTGGAAAAGAAACTTGACTATTGGTATAGTTATCTGAGCATTTTGAATAGTATCCCAAGCATCAAAAAAATATTGAATCCTATTGAAATGGAAAATAATATATTGGTATCAAATAAAATAAAAATATGATATATTTAAACATTTTTAGAATAAATGTTAGAAAATCATATATTATGTGTTTGTGTGTTTTATGAATACAATTGTTTTAAATGTAATTTAATAATGATTTTTATTAATTCAATGAAATTTTATACTCATTAAAAGGGGTGCTATATTAATTATTTTTTTTACATAATTATATGAAAATATAATGTTCCAATAAACACTTTTTAATAGTGTCAAAAAAATATTTCATAATATTAAATTCTTTATTTGATAGAAAAATAATGAATTTTATATAAAATTTAATTTTCTCATATATATAAATTATACTCTAGATATGGATTTTATTTTTGGAATCAACATCAAAAATAATTATGCTTCATTTTTACAGTGTTTATAAAATAGTTTTTTTAGAATATTAAAATATGGTAATTAATATTATAATCTATACAATTGATTTTTTGAGTAATGGATGATGTAAGGAAAAATTAATTCAAACTAACATGAAACATTTAACGTATATAGTCACAAAAATAAATACAATTTATTGACTTTTATCAAAATATTATTCTAAGGTACCGTGTAATGAACAATCCATAAATTATTATTTTTACATCATATCTAATTGAAATTATTATAAAAAAATAAAATTAAATCAAAAATAGAAGGAAAATCTTATGAGTTTTTTAATTAATTAATATGATTTTATTATCATATGAATTGTGAGAAATTGATGAAATTATATGGACATAATTATTGGGATCAGTCCAACCCACCATTTTTCTTTAGATTGGTAAACATAACTCTGTAAATTACCTTACTTCAATCATTGATGTCGTAAATTTCCACTAAAATATATATTCATGATTCTGAAATATATACCAAAATTAATATACACTAATTTTATGTGGTAATACATTACATATGTTCTTTTCCAAAATTCCTTATGTAAATGTCTTATTTTCAATCCACTTATATAGTGAATATATGAAAAAAATGTTATGATGTGTGATTATAGATATAAATCCAAACCCATGGAAAATGTTTTTCCCCCAGATAAATTATTTATGTGACTAGGGGTTGTATGTAATCAAATATGGGACTCTATATACCATTTGAGGGTTTTGTAGAAGTTATCATTGACTTATATATATATATATATATATCAAGATTTAACTTTCATCCTAATTCCAATAATTCAATAATTTTATGATTCCATGAACTTCATGTTTAGATACAATATGATTATTCCTGATCAGTTAATCCTTATAATATAATGTTGTTCCTTTTTATAGATATTTTATGCCTCTCAATCTCTTTTATTCCTTTACATTGATTTATAACATTTTCCCTTCTTTTATGTATTCCCCAAGTTTTCCTATTTAGATTCATGACATCAAAATATAGTTAGGATCCCATTGTAGAGAATAAAATAAGAATTTCATGTTCTTGACTATTTATAAGGTATTATAAAATAATTCTTACAAATTAACTTGTAATTTTGATCCATTTGTTGTATTCAATGGTTATTTTTGTAAAAAATCAAGATATAAAACGTCTGAAAGTATTGGATCTCCATAAACATGAACATATATAGAAATGTTCGTTATAAACATTAATTTTGTAGATTAATACAATATATTTATACTATGTGTCAGAGTTATTATGAATTTTAATGATTAATGATTAATTTATCACTGGGTATATGGACTTGGGTTTTGACAACCTAAATTCCCTAAGGCTTGTGCCTTTGATAGTTTAGTGAATGATTTTTTCTATCTATCACACCAGGATTACATATGTAGATATTTTTAATATCATATAATTATAAACAATAAAATTTAGTGCTAATGTACATTATTTATATAATAAATTTATATATTTTTGATTATATTGTACATCTATTTTTGGGCATGTAGGACAACATCATTGGTTGTTCAAAGCTTAATACGTTAATGTGATTATAACTTATAATCAATGTATACCAAACATGATTCTATAATAAAATTACTCAAATTATTTATACATTTAAAAGAATAAAATTATATAATATAGTGATATTAAATAGACATTTTAATAATAAGTGTTTAAATCCATCATAGGATAAATGTTTGAAGACCTCGGTTATCAAACTAGGTAGTTTTGTTCAATATCCAATTTCCAATAAATTATGTTTTAATAGTAAAAATTGATTATGTTTCCACTGATTATCTAGTTTCTGTTGTTTAATTCTATTACGTATTTCTGCTATAATTTACTTATTTAGCTACTTTTTTACATTTTATTTTTGTAAAAATTTACTATAAATGTATAATGGTTATGATACGATAGTAATTAAGTTGATTATCACCATAAGATGGACTATAAAAAATTGTTTTACACTATGATATATAAGAATCAAATATCGTACGATAGGTATTATTTACAACATAATCAATTCATTGTAGAGATAAATTCCACAATGGAGTCGTTGATTAATTAAATATGGATCATGGCTCATTAATGGATATATTGTGTCTTTAAAGGTTTCATAATTTTAGTGGGATTCCATATAATTAAATTCCTTACTAAATGGAAAATAATGCAAGAAATACATCATAAAAAATTTATAGATTTTAGCATGAACATCATCAAGTAAAACATTAAAATTAATCCATAAAAAATTGAAACATATTGTTTGATGATACAATATTTCAATGAATTTGATTGAGTGAATTTGGTTCCAAGGATGATGATGATTAAATTTCAAAATATTATATGTATTTGAAAATAGTTGGCATAATAAAAATTTATGTTGTTAGGTAATGATGTTTTTAATGGATTAAAATGTTGAAATATTGGGAACTTGATTCATAAATCTAATAAAATTTCAATTTAAAATAAATATTATATATTAATCTGAATTGTGTTTAGTAGAAATGACTTACAAGATGATCTCATAGAGATGAAACAACAATAATATGTAATGTGATATTATAAAAAACCCAATAATGTGCACCAATCATAAGACTTGTGCGGAAGTCTATAATATATTATATGATAAAAAAGTTCTTATGTATGTTTTTTTTGAATATTCATAAAATGTATAAGAATATTAAAATTTATCATATTAAATTAAATATCTATTTTAAAATATAATACAATAAAATACATAAACATTTGTGTAAATATAAAATTCCAAAATAGAAATGATAATTTATGACTATATTTTAGACATTGGGTTATCTATATCTAATTTTATTTAACTATAATTGCATGTTGTGATGATATATTATGGTTAGAAGCAGTATGATTCTTGTTTATAGATAAAAAATATATCCATGAGTAACAAAAAAAATGAATATTATTCTTTTTGTATCGTGGATGGCCTAATAGGTGTATATCAAGGAGTTTCATATATATGACTTTGGAAAACTAGAAGTGAGGTTATATTATTTGTTTCCCCATTAAATGAGGCTAGTAATATACATATCATCAGATCCATAATACATTGATATCCTACATATGAATGTATAAAAATTGATATAACTAATACTATTGTTGTTTCATATATTGATGATGATTTCATCAGTTGATGCTTATGAAAAAGTAGGTCTTATAATCATATGATGTGTATTATGACAAACCCCATCGATCAATAATATCCCAATTAGGGGAGAGATATAATGACCCCCTGTGTCCCACCCCTAGTAGCCCCAGAGTTTCAAACTAGAACTGAGTGTAAAAAATTACATAAATGTGGGGAATTAAAATCTATTATATATCAATATCATGAGATAGGATGAATCAAACACATGAAACTACATGAAAATGAATAAAAATATAGAGGAAACCCATCTCATAATTCTTGTACAATAAAAATTTATATTATCTAGAAATTAAATAATCATTCTGATAAAGAAAAGGTAGTGCCATAGAATCTTTCCAAAATTACAAGATATAGTTTTCCATCATGGTCCCCATTATAAATCATGAAAGCAAAAAATATGTTAATAAACATAAGGAAGCATAAAATTATAATTTGTATGGAAACCGATGTATAACATGAAATCTTGAATGAAACATTCAAATACACTCTGTTTAGAAACAAAAATATATATATAACCTAAATAGTTCAAATAACCTATCCATATCCGTAATAAAGAATACTCACATAATATAGAAATCCTTGTATAATAACATATTATGAGTCATGTTGATGAAATGAAATCATGTAACACATTCCGACTGATTTTCCACTCTTGCACCCCAATATCATGTTCCATAGAGCACCCATATCTTTTTAATATCATATTCTAATTCACGACAACATGGTGACATCACATTAAGCCCATAAACACTTGGGCCTCCAACCTAATGCTTGTTCATATGTAATATCAGTCAAAAAATAGGTTCATCACATAGAAATAAGTACAATAGAAAATGAGTATCAATAATACAAATGGCATCAATATCATTTATTCATGAAACCATGAACAAAACCCACAATATACCACCCTATAGTATGGTCACATAATATCATAAATTAATAAAACAACCCATTAACCCAAAGAACGATCACATCACATCCCCCAAATGATTCATGTTCTATCACTTAGTTCACTAGAAGACCTTCATGCATCATGAAATATGAATATTTAATCTACCACAAGGGAGAGGGGGGAAATATCAGTTATTTGTAAATCCATAATCTTCATCGGGATGTTGGAAAACCACCCCACACAAATATATAGGTTCCATAAAAAGGATAATAACATGTGTGGGGTATGTATATAAAATTATGAGGAACATATAAATATGTATAAATATATATGAAATGTTAAATTCCAACCTATGGGCTTACGAAACAAAAATATATAACTCACATAACCACTATGTTCCATTCAACCACTAAATAAATTTCACCACACAATGCACATGGTGCATTTAGAATTTCATACCAATACCATTATCTGACCTGTATGATTCATTATTAAGAATCAATTGTATTTTACAACCCTTTTGATTATTAATTAAATAAAAAACAATTACCATACCATTACTCAAACCAACACATTCCATTTCCATCATAATTTTCATATTTTATTACTACCCCGACCACTACCACAATGCATCAAAACACAACACATAAAACATCACATCATTTATACCATCACAATCTTCCCAACTTCTCCACCATATCATATCAAAATCATAAGACACCTTCCATCACCAGTACCCCAGAAAACAATTAAAAAAACACTCACACCACCACCCCATGGAAATGGAAAACAAACATCAATATGAAAACATGTAACAAAATTTTATAGATTCATATTGGGGTATTTTGATCACATTCTGTATCATTATATAAGAAACTCTGACACACTTTATAATGTGGTACTAACCATTTTTTAGACAAATATTAGTTGTTATATAATTTACATGTAGGGAGATTTGATAGATAAAATCAATGAGGCATTAATATAATAATAAGCACAGAATAAATATAGGAACTCAATAGCCCCAATTTTTTAATGTGTCATTTATCTCATAAAATCACAAAAAACTTAAAAAATTTAAGTCGTTAAAGAAGGAGAAGAAATCCATATTTACATTCAATTGAAAATAACCAATATATTATCTCTAATTAATCAAGATCAACGTATCTGTTAAATCATAAATAAGAAAAAACCCATCTTACATGACACACAATTAAAATTAAGGATGGCTTCCCTACCTAAAAGAGGCTTCTCTAACTCGATACTCACCCCATGGAAAATAAGATACCCCTACAACCCACAACTACATGTAAAACCCACAAATTATCCTACACCACATCTAGGGTTATAATAAATAGTCCATCACAAACCCTAAAACAATGTTACACTACAACTGTTGATATAAAACAAGTGAACAAGCGAAACCCCACAATAAATTAAGAAAAACCTACCATTTCCCACCATTAGATATCCACTGGAATAAATTGATCTATGTGAGGGAAGGAGGGATGGAAATCATCCAAAAATAAAATAGAGTGTTTCAAAAATGAAAGTGGGAATATATGATGAATGGGAATTAATTTGAAGAAAAATTCAATTTATATCATATGAAACACTATGATTTTGGAATAAATTATTCTGTTACTTTGTATGATATGTGATTCCTAGATTTTATTCTACAAAACTCACCTTTTATATATAGAACCCGCATAACTCTAAAACACATCAAATAATATGTGTTCAGGTATTGAATTAACTTACACTATAAACCCCCATCATAGAGTGTAAATTGATTTAATTCCAATAGCCTTTCTAATCAAAACCTAAAGGATCGATAACCTCTAATGTTGCAATGTGAATAATTCTTACGTTAAATCTATGATTACACATTAAACATCCTTGTTATAGAATACCTATAACTCCAAATCCACAAACACAGTCAAACCTCCAAAAATCATCAACAAAAACACATCTAACACCTCAATCCAACAAATTAAAATATCAGGTTGCAATGAAATATTACATTAGAATCCTCTCAAATGATTCTCTCCCACAAGAATCAATACCAAACTAGATGAAATTAAAAAAAGTCTGAGAATCCACCACAAGATATAATATTATAGGATATCATAATTCTAGATATTATACTTCACGTAAGAACTCGATAGCGAAAAAACACACATGAAAAACAAAAAACCACATCACCTCACAAACACATCACCACCTCTCACTACGTACAACAAAAAACATACCACACCAAACAAAAACAACCATATTCTTGTATAACAACTCTAAAATTTTCTTATAATCCACACACCAAAATCCTATAACCACCATAACAAAAAAAAAATCACTTTTCAGAACAAATGAATTGACGAAATTTATACACTATGTAATTATACTAACTTTTCTATCAATAATTTTCTGTCTCAAAAAAGTTTATTTGAGTCATAGTATGATGTGTCTCAATTATGAATCATGACCTCCCCCATTGAAATGATGAAACATTATCATAGATCACATTTTAAGGAAAATATATCATAATATAATAATACAATTTGAAAAATACTTATAAAAATAAAAAACATGGTATAAAAATAAAAAGAAATTGGTAATAGAAACACATATGTGTCTAAGGATTTGACCCACTCTCCTCTAGGACACCAAGAATCTATAACTCACAATCCAAGAAAATTGTCTTCTATGATTCAACTTCACCTAAAAATCATAGATCCTTACTTGACACTCTAATAATGTCACATAGTCATGTATATCCAACTTTCATCATTAAAATAAATTAAATTCGTTGTTAATATATTGAAAAAGCATAGTGACCTGGAAGATATTTTCGATACATCCAATCAATGGTGAAAAACAATACAATATGATACCACTCTAGATTTTTACACACATGTTATATGGCCTAACAAACATGGGATAATGATTAGCCCTACTGAACTTCCAATATCCATGTTAATGGGGAACTCTCAAGAATACAATGTATCCACCATTGAAATCAACAGGTCTTATCCTATGATATATATTATACTTTCAACAATCCACACCTTCCTTTATAATGACATTTAATAGTTAATGACTTTTTTATAGGCTATGAACCACAACTGGACCAAGAACAGATGCCTCCCCAATATCCTTCCAACGAAAATGATAAAGACACAAACTCTAATACAGTGCCTCATAAAGGGCCATGACAATTAAAAAGGGGTAGAGGTTATCAAAATAAAGCACAACTTAAGGTATGATTCATTCCAAATATATATTGAAATATAATATACACACCTATATCATATTCTGAGTTTTCATGACTGTCTTCCCCTTTTTCATATCAATTTGATGGTGGAAATAATGGTGAGGTTCAACTATGTTTTAAAATAATAAAACATTTTCATCTCTACTTATAAGGAAAAAATCACATCTTGGTCTTATAAAATGGAAAACATAACTCCAGGAAACTACAACACCTCGCCCACATAACTTTTAACCAAATATTTTATAGTTCCAGAGTCCCTAATCATGAGGATATTGGACAATTTTCTCAAATTATCCATAAATAGACAAATTGAATAAAAAACATCCAATGATAGTGGTTATCTAGTTATTGAATCCACCAAGATATCTGCACCAATTAAAAACGTAAAATGTAATGGATACAAACAACCACCATGAAAATGAATCTGAACATTTTCCATTACAAATACTAAACACTATGGAATGTTCTATTCTTCATCACATGTAATTATATTTCTCCAAATATGAATTTTTACTATATGTTACATATTGGATACACACATGTGTACCTATATTATTTATCTATGAAATCCACAAATGGCTAACTCATTTATCTATTCCATTATGAAAAACCTGACATGAAACAACTTATATTTTTTATTATCTTGCCACAATGTCTCTATATCAACACTACTGGAATAGTGATAATCGTTAACCTTTGTCTCAGATTCCGTCCACTCAAAATCCTCTACCTATTTTCTTAGACAATACTACAACATTATCTGAAATCATAATCTGCAACAATTAACCACCCACACATCTAATTCTTGGGATTTTATAATGACCCATTATTTTCATACATTAATATTAGTTAATTTTAGATGAATAATAAATAAATTACATAAAATCTCTCCTCAGGACCATAATACTTTAGTTTATTTGGAGACATGTAACTCAATATTATTAATTTTCTTAAATATATTCAATGTCATCTAAAAAAACAACACCATATAGTACACGTCACTGACATACCTATCCAAATCCTTTATTCATAACATGTGAGAATGTAAAAAAGAAATATTTGGGTCATATAATCATTATTGGTAAATAAGGGATATACATAAGCATTACATGAGAATAAGGTAATGAGAACATGGTCATAACATTTTTAAACCTATCCTTTCATCTGAAAGATCATAATATTTAGTTATGGAAAAAATGTTATAATTAAATAATATAGGAATCATATTATCATCAATTAATATGATCCATGAGAGTATATCCTTGGAATATGACATATAATACTTAAATAAAAATAATCATGTAAAATAATTTCCTTATTATTTATGGATATTTGGAAAAAAATTATAGAACCTTATTGGTTTATATACATCATTAGTGGGAAACAACTCCATCACCATCGATATCCTGTTCCTTATATAGGAATTGGATCACTCCTAATATCAAAATTGTAGTCAATGGCCACTCCCCTAACTATTATAATAGAAAATGTTCCTTACATAACCTTTTCACTCCACATACCAACCCCTTCAATATCATGAGATATTAATCTTTACCATGTGAATTAGTGTGAGGTAGATGAAACACATTTCTTATTTATAAAATAATAAACATCATTGGTTATAATGAATAAAACATCAAATAGTTAACATCTTACATATTTGGTACACATGATCATTAAACATTCATCATATAAAAAAATGAAATGATATGGTTTCATCAAAATTACATAATATCAAAACAGGTAAAAAATAGATATTTTTCCAAATCACTTCATAAATTAGTGAGATCATAAATGTTGAAAATGTTTCAGAAATAGTTTTTTTTCATGATAATCTATTTATAAATTTTTTTTGTCATTGGTACATATCATGATCAAATAATATGTTACAAAAATGAATATCATCCTAAATAGATAATGATCTACAAATATCACATAAACATGGCATATAGAAAAGAAACATTCATTGAAAACCATTTTTTAAAATATAAATCATATTTAGAAATATTTATTTGAAAAATCAATTTAACATTATTAATGCTTTAAAAAAAATACCAAAATTATTGAATAAAAGATCATTACAAATTTCAAAATACATTTAAAAAACTAAAAAAAGTAAAAACATTTCTATTGAATATAATAATGAAAATATATAATCACTTCCTTAAAATTTAGTTATTCTAAAATTATTGGAAAATATGTTTTCATCTTTGAATATGATATTTATAAATTAATGGAATTTTCAACTTCATAACCTTTTGAAATAATTTATTTAAAATATAAAAATTTCATAAATTATATAGAAATAATTTTATTTGAAATTAACAACGATAAAACATAATTGAATCATAAAATAATTAAGTTTTCATGACACTATTAAATATTTTTTATGTAATTATTTTTAAAAACAAATATTATTTTCAAATTTTTCTTAACAGAGAAAAATACATTGTTTGAAAAATGATACGAAAAATCATTTGAAGGATTTTTTTTAAAAAAAATAAATACATCATTAAAATTTTATATTAAAAATAATTCAATAATATGATAATGTATATTAAAACATATTTATAAATCGTTGTTTCATAAGAAAACATATTTCTAACCAAAGTGATAAACATTGTTGGATTTGTATTAAAACATTTTTAAGAAATATATTTAGTACATAATTGTGTACATATGGTAATATAACATTAAAAAATCATGTATAATCATATTATAAGTAAAATATTTAATCTATTGACATTTGGATGATATTATTCTATCCTCAGTAACATAATAATAAATAATCCTAATAAGAAATTGGAATGTACTAGGAAATATTTTCCCTATTTGTAATAATGAATCATAAGAACCCTAAAGGTATAAAATATAATGGAACAAAATATATAATTACAATAAATAAATTAATGATATTAAATTTTTATGGGTCTTAATTTACACCTTGATATTGAATACATGTTAATAAAATAGCATATATATCAATGGAGACGGATTGATACAAAAAATATCTTACAACATGAGTAGTATTTTGAGCAATAAGCCAATAAAATGGGATATCCTATAATGGATATGAAAATTACAATAATGTTTACTATAGTAATTGTAAAATACATTTATGAGAGGTATATAAAGAACCTATAATAAATAATTTTTGAATATGAAATGTGTCACACAGAAATATAAATTGAGAAGGAATACTAATGGTTATCGAACATACATGTTGGGTAAAATCAAAGATAAATCTATGAGGTTTTCCAATCAAAATAAAAACAATAAATAATTGACTAAATAGCCTACATTTTATGTTTGGCATTTTTCCCGAAAATTCACTAAAAGAAATAAAAATGAAGTCATAAAAGAAGGCGAATCAAGCCATTTTCAAAATCAATTTAAATTAACTGATTTATTATATTCAATTAATCTAGCTCAAAATATCTGTTAAACGTTAAAAAAGAAAAAAACCCTCTTACATGATACTCAATAATAATAAATGATGACTTCCCTACCAAAAAGAATCTTTTCCTACTCACTTCACTCCCCGAAGAATATTAGAAACACTTATAACCCACAACATCCTGTAAAACCCCCATATTAGCCTTCTCAACATCAAGTGTTAAAAAAACACATCCCACATAATCCCCAAAACTGTGCTACACCACATTTATTGGTAACAAAGTGTAGAAGTAGAGAAAACCCAAAATAAATTGGAAAAAATTACAATTTCCCACCATCCTATATCCACCAAACCAAATTGATGTTTCTCAGGTAAGGAGGGATAAAATTCTTCCAATAATAAAATAGAGTGTTTAATAATGAGAGAGGAACTTAATGATGAATGTGAATTAATTTGAAGAACAGTCATATAAATATACTATGAAACACTATGTTTTTGATGTACATTATACTATAACATTATATGTTAAATAATTCATATATTTTATTCTAAAAAACTAACATTTTATCCATAAATAATCAAAACTGTTAAACAAATCTACAAATATGAGTTTACGTAATAGATTAACTTATACAGTAAACCCACATCCAAAAGAGTATATTGATTTAATTTCTATAGCCTTACTAAACAAAATCAATAGGATGGATAATTTCAAAAAAAAATAGATATCCATGGGTTGATATACATCCTGGGTGGGACACAACACCATCAACATTGGTAACATGTTATTTATAGTGGTATTGGATCACTCTGAAGAAACAAATTGTAGTCAATGTTCACGCCCACAAATACTATATTTAAAAATGTACCTTATTGAACATTGTTCACTCAACATACCATCCCATTCAATATCATGAGATATTATACATTAACAAATTCATTTGAGTGAAATAGATGTCACAAATTTCTTATTTGGTAAACAGTCATCATCTTTGGATATAATGAAAAAACATCAAATAGTGAATATCTTACATGTATGTGACAAGTGATCATTAAACATTGATCATATCAAAACAAATGAAATGATACGGTTTCATTAAAATTTATTCATATCACAACTTGTAATAAATAGAGAGTTTTTATAATCATTTCATAATATAATTGTATCTGAAATATTGAAAATATTTTACCAATATTTTTTAGATCACAATCCATTTAGATAAAAAAGAACAATAATGTCCTTGGATCGAATCATGATCAAATCATTAGTTACAAAAATTAATATCAACATAAATATAGAATGATGAAGAAATTAAACATAGAACGTATCATATGGAAAATAAAAATTCCTTAAAAACCACATTTTCAGATTTAAATCATCTTAAGAAAAAATTTATTTGAAAAAAATTAAATGTGAAATATTTTTTACAAAACATTAAAAAATCATCGTGAGTAAAATATCCTTACCTCTAGGAAAATATATAAAAAACATAAAAAAATAAAATCATTTTCATTGACAAAAAAATGAAAATACATAAATTGTGATTTAAATATTATTTAATTTAGTTTTTTTGGAATGTATTCATTTATCTTCTAAAAGGAATTTGTTAAACATATATCATATTCAAATTCATCTCCTTTTTAAAAAAATTATTTAAAATTGAAAAAATTCCATAATATTAAAGAAATATTTTTATTTGAAAATAACATTGTAAAAATGTAATGTAATGTTGAAATCATTGAGTGGTCATGACAGTGGTAGTTATTGTTTATGTAGTGTAATTAATAAAACATTCTGTTAAAATATTATTTAAAAGACAAATGTAAATTGTTTGAATAAAGAAATGTTGAATTATTTATACTAATTTTGAAAAAAAAATACATGGTTAATATATTATTTAAAAAAATCAATTGTATGATAATTTTTTTAAAAAAATATTTAGAAATCATGGTTTCAGAAGAAAATAGATTTTGGACCAAAGAGATAAATATTGTTGGATTTTTATTAACACATTTTCATAAATATCATTAGTACAAAAGGGAGTAAATATTGCAATATTACATTAAAACCCATAAATAAACATATTATATGAAAATTATTTACACCATTGATATTTGGATCATATGATTCCATCATCAGTAACATAATATTAAATAACTAACATAAGAAATAATACTTTGTTAGGAAATCATTACCACATTGGTATATTGAATAATTAGAACCTAGATGGAATAATATAAAATTGAGAAAAATAAATAATTATGACAAATAAAATAAGGATATAAAATGTTAAAGGGTATGCATATACTCTTCAGGACTTAATATATGGGAATAAAATTACATATCTATCAATGAAGAAAATTTTATGGCAAAAAATACACTACCACATTAGTATTATTTTGACCCGTAAACCAAAATAATGTGAGTTCCTATAATAGATATGAAAATTACAATAATTCTCCCACTAATAATAGTAAAATACAATTATTTGAGGTATATAAACAACATAAAATAAATAGTTTGTGGATATAACATGTGTCTCATAGAAATATAAATTTAGAAGGAAATATTAGTGGTTATAAAATTTACATGTATGGTGATATTATAGATAAAATCAATGAGTTATTTCAAATCATTATAACCAAAAAATTAATAATGCACCAAATTGCCACATTTTCAGGGTACCATTTACCCGTAAAATCCCAAAAATCACAAAAAATATATTCGTAAAAGAATGTGATGCAAGCAATTTTATCATAAAATTGCAATTATCCAACTTATTATCTTCAATTAATCATTTTCAAGTTAACTATTTAATTATAAATAAGAAAAAATCCGTCTTTCATGATACACAATTAAAATAATGGATGAATTATCTACCTAAAAGATGATTTTCAAACTCGCTTCACAACCCCATGGAATAGAAGAATCCCCAATAACATAGAACCGCTTGTAAAACCCACATATTAGCCTACACCACATCAAGGGTTATAAAAAACATCACACACAAAACCCAAAACAAAGATACACCAAATTTGTTGATATCAAATAGGAGAAAAAAAGAAACCACATAATAAAAGGAAACAAACAAACCATTTCACACCATCATATATCCATCTAACCCAATTGATCTATGTGATAGAAGGAGGATATAATTCCTCTGAAAATAAAATAGATTGTTTCAAAAAAAAGAGTGTTAGATAATGCTGAAACTGAATTAATTATATGAATAACTCTATTTATAGCCTATGAAACACTGTGATTTTGGTGTAAATGAAATTATTTGTAAGTTATGTGATTCATAGATGTTATTCTACAAAAATCACCTTTTATATATAAAAACCTAAAAACAATAAACACATAAAAAATATGTGTGTAGGTATTGAATAAACTATCACTGTAAACCGCCACCGAATAGTGTCAATTGATTTTATTGCCATAGCCTTACTAAAAAAATCTAAAGGGTGGATAACATCTGATGTTTTAATTTTCATGATTCTTCTTTAAAACCTATTTTACACATTAAAAATCCCTGTTGTAGAATTCATATAACATCAACTCCAAAAACCCACCGGAACCTCCAAAAATACCAACTGAAACATGTCCAACACCTTAGGCACGTGGAATTTAATTTCTAGGTGGATTGGAATATTACATTTGATGTCAATCAAATGATTATATTCCTCCATAATCAATTCCAAACTAGATGAAAATAAAAAAGATCTAAAGAACCACCTCATGATATAACTAAAATATATATCATCATTATAGAAATTTTACTACTAGGAAGAACTCACCATTGAAAAGGCACACATGAAACCTAACAAACATCATAACATCAAAAACACATCAACTCCTCTCACTAGGTACAACATAAAAATATCAAAATAGAAAAAAAAACCATCATATTCTTCTATAACCACTCTAAAATTTTCTTCAAATCCACGGAACACAATCTTATAACATGAATTACCAACAAAATTCACCTCTTAGAACATATGAAATAACGAATTTTGTACTCAATTTATTGATAATAACATTTCCATGAATAATTGTATCGCCCAATAATGTTAATTTAAATCATAATAAGATGTGTCTTAATTAAGAATAAAGACCACCCATATTCATATGATGGAACATTATCATAGATAACATGTTAGAAAATGGATCATCATATATGAAGTTTTTTGGCAAATTCATATCCGAATACAAAAAATGATAAAAAAATTAAAAAATATAGATAAAGGAAAAACAATATGTGTCTTATACATTGAATCACTGTCCTTTAGGACACCATGCTTCTATAACTTGTAAACCAAGGGAATTGTCCCAAATTATTCACTTTCACATTAAAATCATATATCCTTTATGTACAATATAATAATAACACATAATCATTGATATCCAACTCTCCTTAGTCAATTATAGTAGGGTTATTTTTTTATACTGAATGTGCTTTGAGACATGGAAGATGTTTTGGATCCATCCAATCAATGGTAAAAGAACAACAGTATATGTTACCATTCCACGATTTCCTCACATGTGAAAATCCCCAACAATCCTGGGAGAATGATTACCCCTACCAAACTCCATGTTCCATGTTAATGGGGAAATCACATGAATAAAATGTCTCTATCATTGATCTGAAGGGGTATCCTACTATGATCAACAAAATACATTCAAGAATCATATCTTTCCTTCATACTAACATCGAAATGCTGAAGACATTTTTTATGCTATGAACCACAACTAAACAATGAACTGATGAATCCCCAACATCCTTCCTACATAACATAGAAAGAAAGATAATACAAAATAATTCCTCATAAGCAACCAATAAAATTAAACAGGGGTAGCTGTTATTAAATGAAAACCCAACTAATGTTATGTTTCATGCCAAAATATGTTGAATTCTATGATACTCACCTAAAATATATTATCAGGTTTCATGACTATATTCTCATTCTACAAATATATCTAATGGTGGAAATAATGTTGATATGTAACTATGTTCTAAAATCATAAAAAATTTCCATCCATAATTATGAGGTAAAAAGAACATCTTGGACTTATCAAATGGAAATCATAACTCCATGAAACCACACCATCTCAACCACATATCTTCTTGCCAAATATTTCAAAGTTCTAGAATCCCTAATCATGAGGATATTTGAAAATTTCATCAAATGATCAATAAATAGACAAATATAGTAAAAAATAACCAATGATCGGGGTTAGCCAGTGATGGAATCCACCAAGATATCATCACCTTCAAAAATTGTAAAATATAATGGCTACAAAAAAGACCATGAACATGAATCTGAACATTTACCATCAAGAAAAATACATACTTTGGAATGGTGTATTATTCAACACACATAATTCTAGATCACCGAATATGACTCTTTATTCTATGTTACATCTTGGATACACACATGTGTACCTCTATTATTCATTTTTGAAACCCACAAATGGCATACTCTTGCATCTATTCCATTATTAATAACCTAAAATGAAACAACTAATATTTTTTACTATACTAAAACCTTTCCTTTAATTAAACACTAGGTGAAACTTATTCATCAATCACCTCCTTTCACAGAATCTCTCCACTCAAACTACTCCATCTACTTTCATAGACAATAATACACCATCATCTAAAACCAAAATCCTCATTAATAAGCACCCATGAATCTATGTGTTGGGATTCTATAATAACCCATGATTTTCATACTATAATATTACATAATTTTAGATGAATAATAAATACATCACATAAACATTCTCACTTGGAACACAATAGTTTAGTTTATTTGGAAACATGTAACTTAATATTCTTAATTTGGATAAATATATTCAATGTCATCTGAAAACACATCCCCCTCTAGTACACATCATTGACATACCTATTCAAATCCTTTATTTATAAAATATGGGAATGTAAAAAATCAAATATTTTTGTTATACACACATTAAGGTTATAGAAGGGGTAAATGTGTGAATAACTTTAGAATAAGGGTATGAGAACATGGTCATGACTTTTGAAAACCTTACTCTTCATATCAATGATAATTATATTCATGAATAGAATAAATATTAGTATTTAAAAATATTGGAATCATAATGTACTTAATGAATTTTATCAATGTGTGTATATCATTGGCATATGACATAGATTTGTGAAATAAAAATATACATTAAAAATATTTTCCGTATTATAAATGGATAAATTTTAAAAAAAATTATATAACTCCATGGGTTGATATGCATCATGGGTGGGAAACAACACCATCACCATCAGTGTCATCTTCCTTATAGAGGTATTGGATAGATCACAAGTAAAAAATTGAAGTCAATGGTTTCTACCCCAACTATTATATTTCAAAATGTCCCTTAATAAACCTTATTGGCACCACATATTATCCCATTAAATATCATGAGATATTAAACATTACACAATCAATTACAGTGAGATAGATGTCACACATTTCTTATGTATCAAATAGTCAACATTATTTGTTTTAATGAAGAAAACATCAAATAGAGATTGTCTTATTATGTATGACATGTGATCATTAAACATTATTCATATCAAAACAAATATAATGATATGTTTTCAACAAAATTATATCATATAATTACTTTTAAAAAAATAGAATGTTTTCATAATAATTTGATCAATTAATGACATCATAAATGGAAAAAATTTATTAGAATTATTTTTTTATGATAATAAAGATAAATAAAAAAAGAATATTGATTTCCTTGGTTCATATCAAAATCAACTCATATGTTACAACAATTGATATCATCATAAAATGAGAATGATAATGAAATATCATAGAGAACATATCATATGGAAAATAAAAATTCATTGAAAATCACCTAATCAAATAACAATCATCTTCAGAAACAATTGAAAAATGTAAATGATTTTTTTCAAAATCATTTAAGAAACATCCTGAATAATATATCCTACCTAATTTGAAAATAAATTTTAAAATATATGAAAAATAAAAATTATTTTTATTGAAAAAATAATAAAAACACATAAACTAATCTTTATAATTTTATTCAATAAATTTTTTTTGAAAATATTATTTCATCTCCAAAAATGTTTTTTAAAAACATATTTCATTTTCAAATTCCTCTCAATTTGAAACAATTTATTTAAAATACAAAAAATTAAAAAATATTAATAAATAATTTTATTCAAAAATAACATCGAAAAAATGTAATGGAATTTTATAATCATTGAATGTTCATGATAGTCGTAAATATTGTTTTTTTGTGCAATTTAAAAATAAATATTGTTTCACATTTTTTATAAATGATAAATGTACATTGTTTGAAAAAAGAAATGATGAATAATTTAAAAGAATTTTGAATAAATATAAATAAAATTTTAAAATATTCTATTATAAACAATTCAATAATAAAATAAATATTCTTAATACTTATTTAGAAATCATGGTTTACGAAGAAAATAGACATCTAATCTATGAGATAAATATTATTGGATTTTTATGAAACATTTTTTGAAATATCATTAGTAAGAAAGGGTGTAAATATGGTAATATTACAACCAGAAAACATGAATAATCATAGTATATGAATTGTTTTTATTCTGTTGATATTTGGATCATATGAATCTATCATCTGTAACATAATCATATTTAATCTTGAAAACCAATGAGTTTGTAATAGTAAATCCTTACAATTTTGTTAACATTGAATCATAAGAACCATGATAGAAAAATATAAATTGAAAAAAATAAATAATTAATATAATTAAATTTAGGGTATAAAATTGTAAATGGTCTGCATCTACACGTCATGACTGAATATATGTGAATAAAATAACATATATCACAATGAATATAAAATTATGGAAAAAATACCTTACCACATGAGTAGTATTTTGAACCATAAACCAATATAATGAGATATCATTAAAAGGATATAAAAATTACAATAATTTTCAAAATAATAACATTAAAATACCTTTATCGGATGTATATAAACCACATAAAATAAATAGTTTGGGAATATTACATGTGTCTCATAGAAAAATATATTTAGAAGGAAATAACCTACCAAATGTTTTTACTTCCTCTGTACACGTTATGAAACATTGTATAATAATTATAATATTATTTTAAATATTTAATATTTCCATATTGGTATATATCACGTTTTATATGGTTTTATTATGACATATTACTACAAATTTATCAACAATTTAAGGCTAAATGCATGTTTTGGGATATGAATTATTTGTTATTGTGTGTAGGTTTTGTATTTTTATTTTGGGTACTATAAAATATTATTATTTGATGTTGATTTATATTTCATATAAATAAATCATTTTCATTCATCAGATACTTATATATTCTATGTATTTCAATAATGATGCACATCACTTCATAAGTTGGAAGCCTCACTTACCCACGAATACCATTATCAAATTCCAACAAAATCAATATCATGAAAGTATGTGTGATATACAAATTTAAAAGACTAATAATATAATAAATATAATATATAAATAATTAATCTTTCCTTATTCATATCCATGTTAATTTTTAATGTAAAATGGAAGCCATCATTTTGTGAGAATATAGTCTTCTCTACACACAAACAATGATTTCGTACCCTATTTGAAGAACGAGGAGACATTTTTATGGTAATAACATAAAATAATGAAATATAAGTGTATGAAATATTCACAGGTTATTTAATTATTATTTTATAATAATAATTTATGGCAATGGATAAATAACTAAAAAAATTATCACCGAGGAATGTTACCCACTCAACAAGTACCATAGCAAGAATTGCAGCAAATTCATTCCTATGATAGATCAATGTGAAATAAAATTAATTTAGGATGATATGATGGATTTTTGGAAGTTATATTTTATTTAAAAATCAAACAAATTTTTTATTTATGTTGTTAATAAGAATGGCAATGGGTTTCCTTCTATAATTTTGGTGAGTGGCACAACCCAAATTTTTCAAAATAATGAACTACACCCATATTTGATTTAACTCAGAATGAAAAATATTGTACCATTATCAATAAAATTAGTTATATGGTCTATATATAGAAATTAAATTTTTTTTTGGAAAATTTTTGTAGTATTTTTAACCCATATAATTTATGTTTAACCATATGGT
The DNA here is from genome assembly GCA_963277665.1 of Viscum album. Lineage (NCBI taxonomy): Eukaryota > Viridiplantae > Streptophyta > Magnoliopsida > Santalales > Viscaceae > Viscum > Viscum album. The sequence continues at coordinate 1,090,225,226 of OY728143.1, read as the reverse complement.
AAATTTTTTTTTACAAAAATCATGGAAAATAATTTTTACTATTTTTTTAATGTATTTTTGTTAAAAAGAATTTGAAATTATAAAATAATATATATTAATTAACCTGATTCAAAATATGGTATCTATATTTCAAAATTCAATTCAAGTAATCGGAATAATTTAATATAAAATCAATCCCACAGAAGCAGTGAGAATGCAATATTTTAAAGAGAAATCATTCAAAACTTCATAATGTTTTTATATCCAATTACAATATGAAGTTGATTGAAATGACTGATATTTAATTGATATATATATATAATTTTAATAAATCTACAACAATACCAATTTAAAATATAATGTATCACTATAAGCGATTCATAAGAAAAGGCTGTCTTTTAATTAAATTTAGTATTTTCCGATATTATTAAAAACTAATATTTTATGAAAAATGACAATAATTCATTTAATTATGGTTTTTAAATGATTAAAAAAATTTATTTTTATATTGTAGAATAAATTTTTTTAAAAATTATTTAAAAAAATTAAAACAAAACCCAAAAGTGGTTGTGCAATAAAAGGGGGTTTGAGAAGTGTAGGATTTTTATCTAAAATATTATTTTATTTTAACACTATTTTTAATAATAATCATTTGATGCATAATAAGTCAATGTTTTTGATATATAATATATAATTATATATTAAAAAATTACATATTATTAAATATTTTGATTATTTAAAATGGATAAACATAATGAACCTTAAATTTTCTTTTAGAGAAAACCCACTTTTAAAAACAAAAAAATAAACATATACTAAAACCCGATATAACATATTAAAAAACTAATTAAGTGGATTGAATTTTACAAAATAAAAATTATGTTTCACTAAAACCTAATGTTCTATTTATATTAAATTATTTATTAAAAATAAAATAACGTTGTATCAGAATTTGTATATATTCAATATTAACTATTATATCACAATTTTCGAAAGAATATAAAAATTTCATGGTAACCTAATTTCAATATTTTGATTACAAAAAATTAATTAAATTTTATAAAATTTATCATATAAATTAATTATAAAATAATTATAATATTTTCTCGATGAAATATTTTTTTTGTGAAATTAGTTTTTGAATTTAATTTCATTGAAAAAATAGATTCATTTTCTATAAAGTGTTAAAAATGTGATTAAATTTGTTTAGGGAATATGGATGTATATTTATAGAGGTACTATAATGCCATTTTTACACATCAACATAACAGCTCTGCTATAATGATATTTTTTTATTGTTTTCTGAATCCCTGTTTCATGTGTCATTAAAAGTATGGAAGAGACTCATTGTTAAGTGTGACATAATCTATCAATAAATATACATAAATTTAAAAACACATGAAATAAATAGATGTAACATTTTACCACAATTTAAAGTAATTTATCCCTTGAAATTCATATATTTTATCATATGAAAATTCTATCATAGAAACAAATTTTTTGAAAAGTTTTAATAAATCACCCGCATTAAAAAAATGGGATGTGTCAAATTAATATGGAAAACAATTAATTGGTTTTAAAATAGTAAAATATTGGTGGGAATTGAAAAATAGTCATATAATAGAAAACTAACATGCATATACAAATTGGTGGTGACTGAGATACTTGGTAACATGAATGTGGTCTTTGCTGAGAATGTTAATGAACCAAAATCCAATTACCAAAGAGGTGTGAAAAAGGTTTTTTATATCATCATAAATAATGATAATAAGAAAAATATTTATTTCAATTTCAATTTAGATATTTTAATAATTATCAAAATAAGATTTACATATTTCATTTTATTCTATTTCATAATCACAATATCACCCTTTAGGGTTTTCCCTAATACGTTACCACATCCACTCTTAATCTATTAATTATAGGTCAATTTTTAATTCCTGATGCGCTAATAGATCATATAATCCACTAGCAATGTTAATACATTACATTTATCTCTTTTTTTTAGTTAAAAATAAATGGTTAGTGTAGGTTATCAAATATAAATGAATTTCAATCTGGGAAAATAATTATTTTTTTTTTCTAAAACCACATTAAATATTAATAAAAAATAGAAAAATAAATAGTAATCCTTCTGACCCTATCCAAATAATGAAATACCAAACATTATAAATTCTTTTACAAAATTTAACAAATTATCTTATCATTAATCATCCAAATAAATAGTTCATAATTTTCACATACCAAGAATGTTAATACCTTCATCTTTTACTATATTTAAATAATAATTATATGGAAAACATATTTAATGAATAAATGGTTCCATATTTATTAAATAAAAATGATTATTGAATATATTACTAAAAAATAATCTCCATAAATTACTTTTTAAAAATCAATTGAAATAAAACATTAATTATTACTATGGAAATCATTACTATCCAATTTATTTTATCCAAATCATTCCTATATTATTTTCAATATCATTATCTAAAAATTTGAAACATATTAAGGGTTATCATTAAAATATATCATTTACATTAAAATATTTTTCCTACCTGTCTTCATTAATGAAAATATTATTTCAAATCCCTTATTAAAAACATATACTAAATAATAGCTATATATTATATTTTGAATATAAAATTCATGGAATTTGAATAGATAAATACATCCTTCACCACAATACCTTCTAAAAAAAGTACTTCGAATTAACATATAATTCCTTAATTATGCTATTGATTTCATAATTCTTTTATAGTCTCTTAATAATCACAATAATAACCATTTATCATATATACTATATATTTTTTTTGAGCTTCTCCGTTAGGTCATTAAAATTTCTAATTCCCAAATAATACACATTTAATGAATTCAATAGTCAATGATAATATAGGGAAAACATTATTATCATTATTTATATTAATAAAAAATTATTTCCCTATATAGTTGCATTATTTTTTTTTCATTTTTTTCACATTCAAAATATCTTCTTGTTCCTATAATACATCCACATGGGTGATTTTCAAATCATATTGACACAAACTGAATAATTGTCCTGACCTATCCCCCAGGGCCCGTGCCATGACTACCCCAAACCCGTCTTCCATAGGCCAGGGGCTGGCGACTAGCACAATGGTGTAAATCCCTAAAATGGGATGGTATTTCCTTTATGACATGAAAACGCACACTACAGAGTATGATTTGGAAGCAAAAAACTAATTAAAATTGTTTAAAAAGAGTGCTGAAAGTAGTGGGGCCGGAATACAAGCCCAACAGAAAAATACAATTAAAAATGAAAACACATACAACTGAAAAGGACATAACAAATGAAAGGTGTAGATAAACTCATGGATCGTCCAGCATGGATCATACTAGAAGGGTAGGCACATATACCCACCTAAGCACACCAAATATGTATGTCTCCTCCGCGTACTGACATGTTGTATGGTCCACCACCGAGTACCATCCAGTCCTGGTACTCTCAACCTCAGTCAGCGATGTACGTCATCTGAAACCAACCCAACGAGGTATAGGCATAGCCTGTGCAGGGGTGAGTACAATGATAATTAGTAGGGACCCCATGACCCTCATGGTCTCACAAAATCCAACAAGGATAAACCAAAAAGTATGAAATCAAAAGATAACCCAACATAGGTATATGCCCATACATATACCTCGGTTATCATGTAATCCATTTGAATCATGATGTAAAAACAAAAAGTTACTGACTCAACTCAAACAAGTATTTTTATTATCAAAACCACTATACTAGAGAACTCTTTCTCAATCGAGTACAGTGGGCCTACCGCATCACACATAGGTTCTTCTCACTGACCTTGTACTACTGAGGTACTTCTCAAGTCGAGTAACATTGGTCGTTCTAACCCACATATAGGCGTTCCACACCATGGGTCTGCCACGCTCCCATATAGGTGCTCCCCCTCATAGCCTGCTGAGGTAATCTTAATATCGAGTACTATGGGTCCACCATGCTCACACAGAGGCGCTCTCTACCGTGGGTCTGTCGAGACACCAAGGATCTCCCTATTGGGCCATTTGAGACACTTCGAGTCAAATCAGTCAACAGTAGTCATGTCTCATCCACCTACTATGTCTCTGAACTACGCACGATCGTCTCCAGGATGATCCGCTACACGAGTTATTGGCCGATACTACAACTGTCATGAATTACCACGAAGAAGTATCTCAATGGTATTCCATGTCATAATGGTCTCCACACAAAAAACAGGGCATCAATAGGACGCCCATTCTATTAGTTATTAGCCTTTTAGTCATGGGGGCATAGTTGGATTCATGTACGACCCAACCTAACCGTACATAAACATTTACTCAAACTCCATAGGGGTATACCCAAAGTTACCATTGTTATCCTAGAATAACAGCGCCACTGAAGATTCGTTAAATGGTCGTCTGGTGCCAATGATATATCCAGAGAAAGTAAAGGGTCAGTAGTGGGCTCGGGTTCGGTCCAACCCAATCAGACAGACTCGACCCAACCCTGTTTGGTCCGACCCGTTATGGGTCGACCCGGTAAGACCTATTGGGTTTGGCCCGACCCATTAGGTGGGCCAGCTTGTTAGATTCGGTCGGGCCTGCTATGCCCAGCCTAGAAGGCCGTGAGGGCGGTTCGACCCGTGATCGGGGATGGTTCATCCTAGAGTGTCACGAAGCCGTGGGCCAGGTGAGCTTGTCCTGAAGGGCACAGTCGGGCCGGTTTGTCCAGGGTGCCGCTAGGGGGGGTCGTGGGCCAGTTCTGGAGGTCGAGAGGCCGGGAGGAGGCCAGGCAGGGCATGACCAGGATGGAAGGTGTCCGAGAAGGGCGCCAGGCAGGCCGACAGGCGGTCGGCCATGGCGCAAACTAGCCGGCAGGTGACTGGGAGGTTGGGAATCCTGGGCGGCGTGGTTCGGACCTGTGTAGTTTAGTTCCATTGGGGCTTACATGGGCCAACGGGGTTCGTCCGGGGTGCACGATAGGTTTTCAGTTGTGCGGCCAGGTGTGCGGGATGTTGGCGGTGGATCGGCCCGCGGAGAAGGTGTGGTCGGGGCACTAGAATGCCATGGGGGAGGCGCAGTAGGAAGAGTTCAAAGGAAGCACGACATTTGCATGTGCCTTCATCTCCTTCAACGCTGGTCAGTCACCTTGCCGAGAAACAACAGAAATAATAACGGCGGAGGGGTCGGGCCACGTTAGTTTGTCATTAACCCGCTGCGTTTAGGGTGGTAAAACTTGGCTCATCAAGGTGTAACAAATATGAACTACAATTCATTTACAACCACGCAACGATTCCTTTCCAATCTGATGAAGGGAAAATGAAAATGAATGTTTCACAAAATAAACCCCGTACCTTTTATTGTCGGTTGTCGTTATTGAATTCAAAGTAAGAAGATGATGAATTTCGACATTCATCACATTGGAAAGGCACTCCCAATCCAGAGTTGTGTCGGCTCGTTGATGAAGATGTGGAGGGTAGTTCTGTTGAAGATGCCCCACATCAGTAGGATATGTGGGAGGAAGTTGAAGAAGGACAACGTTCTTTGTTGAAGGAGTGTTCTTCATCTGTGGAGCATTCTTCATTGGAAGAACTTTTCTCCCAAGCTCATATATTACAATGATCCACCAAATGAGAAATTTCATGAAAATTAATAATAGATTTATATTTTATAATATTTAGTTGTTGACACAATAAATAAAATTGGTGAATTAATAACATGGATCCCCTAATTCGTTCATGAGTTTTGGCACAAATTAATTACGGGAGTAGGCAGCAATTAATTAAAGGGGAGGTTAAGAGGGTCTTACTCATTAATGAGGGAGTGTTGAGAGGTTTTACTCTCCTCCATGAATAGGGGGTTTAACCTTGTGTGGTCCCCACATTGTAACCTCTCACAGAAGGTTAGGTTCACGTGGGCCCCACCACCAAGACCTCTCATGGGAGGTTAAGGTGTGGTGGTCCCACCTCCCACATCCATGAGGAGGTGTTATCCCCCAAACACCCACATGTCGGCTCAAATAAAAATAAATTGAGACTGAAATTATTTATTATTTCCCACAAAAACCCAAAAAAAACTTTTATTCTCGACCCACTACCGTCGAAGTGAAAGTCTTCCTAATAGACTATCAGCTCTGCGAGTTCAATGTTGCCTTGAGATTTCAATTCCAAGACCCGGTTCAAAATTTATAAAAACCTGCTCGTACGTTTACGGAATGTACTGAAAAGAAACATCAGAAATTGATTATGGGCACCCCGGCACCCCGAATCATGTGTCGTCGGTTTTTGTGGACACGAAAAATTCCCATGTATTTAAGAAAAAAAATTCAACGGAATTTTTGGGTCTTTACATTCTCCCCATCTCAAGGAATTATGTCCCCATAAGCTATAACTTGAAATAGGGGATCGAGTGTGGGTATTAATAATGTATTTGAGCCTCCCACTCCCATGTGATCTCTTGGAGGTTCTCGTGCTACCAGAAAACGCACACCAGAGGTATCGACCATCAAGGAAGGACCTAATCGTGTTGGTCCTCAATCTCCACTGGAACCACCATAAAAGTTTCCACATCGTCGACGTCCAACTCTCCATGTTCGATGATATGAGAAGGGTCAAGCACGTACCTTCTCAACTAGGATACATGGAAGATGTCATGCACCCAGTGTAACTAAGGTAGAAGAGATAATCGGTATGCCACCTCGCCAAATATTTTGAGGACCTGAAAAGGACCGATGAAATGTGGAGAAAACATGCCGCCTCAGTGAAATATACATATACCTCTTCATGGTGAGACCCGTACAAAGACGTGGTCTCCATCTTCAAACTCCATATGTCTCCGTCTCCTATTAGCATATGAATTCTACCAGCTCTGTGCAGTCTTGATCGGCTCCTGGATGATCTTCACCTTCTTCGTGGAAGTTCGAACCTTCTCTAGTCCCACTATTGTTGACTCCATAGGGATAGTCCATCACAATGGTGATCTGCATGGTCACCCATATAATTCCTCGAAAGGTGCCATCCTGATGGTGGACTGGTAGATGTTGTTGTAGGAAAACTCCAAAAAAGGTAAGTGATCCTCCCAGCTGAGAGTGAAGTCGAGGACAGAAGCACATAGCATTTCCTTGAGGGTCGGTATGGTCTCCTCAGTCTGACCATCCCTCTAAAGATGGAATTTGCTGGTCAGATGAATCTGCACCCCGAAAGCCTCCTAAAACCCCTTCCATTGTGGGGATGTAAACCATGCGTCATGATCCGAGACAATATAAGAAGGTACTCCATGTAGCCGCACAATATCCTTCACATAGAGGCGTCACAAGATCTCTGTTGAACTATGCTGTCTAATCGGTAGGAAGTGGGCCAACTTGGTGAGTCGATCAACGATCACCCAAATCGAGTCATGACCTTTATATGTACGTGGAAGTCTTGTGACAAAGTACATGGATATCTCATCCCACTTCCACTCTAGGACCTCTAATGTTTGAAGAAATCATGCTGGTACATGCTGCTCTGCCTTCACCTGATGACAAGTGAGGCAATGAGAGACAAATTCTGCAACTGCCTTCTTCATACCTGGCCTCCAGTTCTATCGTCAAAGGTACTAGTACATCATCTCCACTTATAGATGTAACACTAAAGGGGATGTTTGGAACTCCCTCAACACTTCCTTCTGAAGGTACATCAGCACCATAGTGCATCCCCTGAAGAGGATGATGTGCTCACCAGCTTCAAAAAAATCCATCAGGTGCCTACCTTGTAGATTTCTGAGCACGTCATGTCTTACAATCAGTATCACCATGCTGGGCCTCCATGACTTAATATTGATGTGGTGGAGTGAAAATTAGAGACTTTAGAAAGGCTTCACCGCCTATATCCACAGAGGATATCGGTAAGGCAGACAACTGCTTTTTCACCTCGCCTAGCATCTATATACTAGATCACCTACTGAGTGCATCTACTACAATGTTCCCATTTCCAGGAGTATAGACTATCTCGATGTCATAGTACTGGAGGAACTCAATAAATTTATAATGTCTCAGGTGTAGTACATTCAGAGGGAAGATATACCTAAGACTCTTGTGATCATAGTACACGGTAAAACGTTCGCTGATCAGATAGTGTCGCCACATCTTCAAGGAGAATACCACAGCTTCTAACTCCAGGTTATGTGTATCATAGTTTTTTACATGTTGTCTTAGATACCAAGAACCATACGTGATCACTGCTCGCTCCTGCATCAGGACACACCTGATTCTTGTGTCTACTGTGTCGCAGTAGACTACATACCCAACACCATCCTCTGGAAGCATCAAGATGGGGGCACTAGTCAACCTCTTCCTCACCTCCTAAAAGATCTGATGGCATCTCTCCGACCACACGAAGGGTTTCCCATTCTTATTCAAGGCTGATATTGTTGTTTTAACTCTGGAGAAGTATGGAATAAACCTCGGGTAGTGACCATCCAAACACAGGAAACTCCGTACTTCTGTAACACTCATGGGTGGCTCCCAAGAAAATATCGTCTCAATCTTCGCTGGATCCACTACAACTCCAGCCTCTGAGATTATTTATCCCATGAAGTGAATCTCTTGGATCCAAAAATGGCACATTAGGACCATACCATAAAGATAGTTCTCTCAGAGTGTGTCCAGTAATACCTTCAAATGGAAGGTATGGTCCACCACAGTAGTTGAGTAGAGCATAATGACATCGATGAAGAAAATGACAAAGAGATCAAGATATGGATAAAATATCATGTTCATGAGTTCCATGAACACTGCTGTAGAATTGGTTATGATGAATGGCATAACCATGAACTCGTTGCGGTCGTACCGACATCTGAAGACCGTCTTCTGCACATCCTCGTCTTGAACTCTGAACTCGTGATAGCCTGATCTAAGGTCTATCATTGGTAACCCCCATTCTATGTTCAGCTGATCAAAGAGGTCTTCAATAATAGGGAGTGGGAACATGTACTTCACGGTCACATGGTTTAGGCGACTATAGTCTTCAAAAAACCTCATGATCCCATCCGCCTTCTTGGAAAACAGAATCAGAGCTGCCCAAGGAGAAAAAATGGGCTAGAGAAATCCCTTCTATTGCAAGTCCTCTAGCTGTACCCATAGCTCGCGATGCTCTTCAGGAGAGATCTGATATGCTGGTGTAAATATCAACGCCATACTAGGGTACATGTAAATGTATATGTCTACCTCTCTTCAATAATGTAGTCATGGAACATCGTTAGGGAAACCATCAATGTACTGGTCCACAAATACAGGATAGCTCAAACTCTCCACATCCACCGCTCGAAGGGTAAGGCAGTCCAACTGATGAGTGGTCAGCTGCACCCTCATCCGAGTAAGTATGTCATGTGCTGCAAAGGATCCATTCTAGCCAGTGAAGTTAAAATAGGTCAAATCCATGGAAACACACCACACTTTGCACCTAATATAGTATATATGATCATGAACTGTAGATAAACATCACATACCCAATATGACGTCGTATGTCCTCAATACCGCTATAATGAGATCTCAACCGATGATCTCACCCACTAGATTAAGATAACTCTGTAGAACTAGTGAATAATCATCAAGTCTACTACCATAGGAGTTTCTAGTCATAAGGATTGAGCCAATGACTCTGTCAGAATCTCCATGCTCAGAATGAGGGCAGTGGAATTGAATGTCTGACTGGAACCTGTGTCTATAAGAACTGAAGCTATGGTGGAGTAGACACTAATCGTGCCCTAAATCATATCTTGAGCACCATGATCATAAGTCTCAACTTCCATGGCCTAAGCTCTTGCCTATCAATCTGCTCCCTGGGGTCGGGCTGGACTTCCTAGTGGTGGTGGTGGTAACACCTCGAAATGTCATCCACCGCCAGCTGCACGACCAGCTCTTCAGCTTTTTCCTCCTACTCCCCGCGGACCACCTTGATCGAATATTTGACTCTTCATGGTTGGTCCTTTGAATGTCTTCTGATCATCTGAACGTTGGGTCAGACAATCACGAGCCGTCTGACCCTAGCCGCCGCATGAGTAACATTACCCACTCCTGGAAGGTATATGTCTACTTCCGGTTCCCCGCAAAACTGATCATCTATCATGCAGTCGTCCACCCATGGTTCTGGTCCTCTTGGACCTCTGCATCATCATTCAATTTCCAGTTGCAGAAGACTCTGATGCATGTCAACTAGTGGTGGGTCTCGCTGCTGGAGACTGGTCATCATGGAAACTCTCAACTTAGAGGGCTCTCCCCAATACCTCTTCTTGTGTTGGGATGCTGAAGGAAATCACCTAAGCACTGATATCTCACCTGGTCCCCTACTCGAAGGTCCGGGCCATGGAGAATGGCATGTGTTACATATCAGTGTAGTAGTGTGAGAGGTCGGTGATCCTAACTGATTATTGTGCCATCGTCATGCAGCCCTGCTGCAGATGAAGTATCTTTTGCATCCGCACTATACATAGGGTGGTGGGGACATACTTTGCCCGAAACAGGCTCTCGATGTCTACCTAGAGGAGCTTCATCTCATCATAAACCTATATCATGAATATATATCATCTTTTCTCTCCTTCCTGTAGAAGAATGGTAGTAAGAATCACCATGAAGTCGCCTGGTGTCCTTACCAGTCCAAGAATCTCACCACAGACTCCATCCAATCCTCAACTGCCTGTGGGTCCATCACTCCCCTGAACCTCGGTGGTCTCAAGAGCTGGAACTCATCAAACTCACTCAAGTGGTGTGCATCGCCTACTGCTGGGGATGGTGGCATTGGCGGTCCAGCGGGTAGTTGTACCACTGGTGCCTCCACTAGAAAAGGGTCTTGCACTGAGGCCTCGTTGCTCGTTGGGCTATCCACGCATACAATTATCAGGGCTCTAGTTGGTCATCTGCGAGGTGGAATCCTGGAAGAACAGATGTGACATAGTCAAAAGATTATACCTGGTGAGCTGATGTAGTTGAGTTGACTTAATGATAATTTTGAAAACACACACAAAATTAGTGTTTTCGTGCACACAGTCAAAAATCAGAAGTTAGGGTCCTGGTGTATTGATACGTATGTTGCTGTACCAACACTAGAATCCATGAACTAAGAACCACACTCAGTACCCTTAACACTATTGCATCACAGAAAAGAATGATCAGAGTCATATGTTTTTCTATATAACTGACTCCTCTGATACCAAATTTTCATGACCCGTCCCCCAGGGCCCGTGCCGTGACTACCCCAAGCCCGCCTTCCATTGTGCAGGGGCTGACGACTAGAACCAAAGGCGTAAATCCATAAACTGGGAAGACATATCCTTTAATATATGAAAATACACACAACAGAGGATGATATGGAAGAAAAATACTAAGTAAAACTTTATATAAAGTTTTATAAAAGTAGAGGGTCCAGAATAAAAGGCCAACAAGAAAATACAAGTAAAAATGAAAACAAGTATAGCTGAAAAGGAAAAATAAGATGAATGATGAAGAGCAGCTCCTGGATCATCTACCACAGATCCTAACTGAAGGGTAGGTACATATAGCCTCCTCTGCACTCCACGTCTGTTGGTCTCCTCCGTGTACCAACATATCTTATGCTCCACCTCCGGGTACCATCCAGTTCTTGTACGCTCAGCCTCAGTCAGCGTTGTCTGTCCTCTTCACCCAACACAATGAGATGTGGGAATAGCCTGTGCATGGGTGATTATAACAATACTCAGTAGGGACACTGAGACCTTCAATGTCTCACAAATTCCAACAAGGATAAACCAAAATGTATGAAATCAACATATAACCACACTTAGGTATATGCTTATACCTATACCTAGGTTATCAAGTTATCCATCTCAATCATTAGGTGAAAAAATAGGTACTAACTCTTCTCAAACCGGGATTTTAATTTTCGAAAACATGGTTTCTAGAAAAATCCTTATCCATTGAGTATAGTGGGCGTGTCGCATCACACATAGGCGCTTCCAACTATCCCATGACTACCGAGGTACTCCTCCGGTCAAGTACCGTGGGTCAACTGAACTCACACAGAGGCGCTCCCCCTCCTAGCGTGATGAGGTAATCCTATTGTCGAGTATTGTGGTTCTGCTACACTCACAGTGAGGTGCTCCCCACCGTGGGTCTTCTACGACACCCAGGTGATCCCCACTGGGATAGTCGAAACACTTCGAGTCAAATTGGTCAGAAGTCTTCAGGTCTCAGCCAGCTACTAGGTCTCTGCACTACGCACGCTTGCCACCATGGGGATCCGCTCCACAAGCTACTATTGGATACTTAAAATTTCATGAATTACCAAGAAAAAGTATCAAAAATGTCTTCCACGTCATAGGGGTCTCAACGCAATAGACATCGCTTCAATCGGACGCTCAGTTTTTCAGTTATTAGCCTTTTAGTTTTGGGGGCCCAGTTGGATTCGTGTATGACCCAACCTGACCATAACTCAAAATTACCCCAAAATATAGATGGGTATAATCAATGGGACTATTGTGATTCTATAATACCATCATTGTTGATGGTTTCTCAAACATTCATCTGGTGCCAAAGATATTGCTAAAGAATGTAATGGGTCAGTAGTGGGCCAGGGTCTAGTCCGGCCTGGTCGGACCGACTCAGCCGAACCTAGACTAGGCCGACCCGGTCTAAGTCAACCCAGTCATACCTATTGGGTCTAGCCCATCCCATTGGGCAGGCCAACCTGTTTGGTTCGGCTCAGCTTGCGAGGCCAAGCGCAGTAGACCACAAGGGTAGTTCGACCTGAGATCTGGGCTGGTTCGACCTAGAGAGTCATGAGGGACGCATCATGGATCGACTTGGCCCGGAGGGCGTGGTCAGGACGGTTCGGATAGGGCATCATGAGGGGCACTGTGGGCCGGATTGGGAGGTTGGGCGACTGGAAGGAGGTCGAGCATGGCGCTGCCAGGCGAGTGGCGGCCGGGCAAGGCCCGAGGCGGGCTAGTGTGCAGCCGGGCAGGGCGCAACCTAGTCGGCAGGAGGCCGAGAAACCAAGAGGCCGCACAGACGCGGCCTACCATGAAACAATTCCTGTCCAATTCAATGAATTTAAAAGGAAAATGAATGTTACACAAAATTAAACACCTACCATTGATTGTCGGTCGTCGACGTGGAATTCATGGGAAGAAGACGAAGAAGTTCTTAATTTGTCGCTTCTACCACGCACTCCCAATCCTGAAATGTGTCTTCTCATTGATGATGATGTAGAGGGTAGGTAGGTTGAAGACACCACATGTCTGTTGGATCTGAGGGAGGAAGTCGATGAAGGTCAATGTTCTTCATCAGTGGAGCTTTTTTCGTCGGTGGAGCATTCTTTGTTGTAAGAAATTTTCTCCCAAGCTCTTCTCTTCCCAATCTCCACCAATGATAAATGCCAAGAAAAATAATAATAGATTTAGTATTTATATTATTTAGTTGCTGACACAATTATTCAAATTGGTGAATTAATAACTTGGATCACTTATTTATTTCATGAGTGTTGGAAAAAAGTAATTTGGGGAGTTGGCACCAATTTGATAAAGGGGAGGATAAAAGGATCTCCCTCATTAATGAGGGAGATTTTAGAGGTTTTACACTTCTCCATTAATAGGGGTTTATCCATGTGTGGTCTCCACATCATAACCTCTCGCTAGAGGATAGGTTCAGGTGGTCCCCACCACCATAACCTCTAATGGGAGGTTTAGGTGTGGTGGTCCCACCTCAAAATTCCATGATGAGGTTTTAACCACCAAACACCCACATGGCGTCTCAAATAAAAATAATGTGAAACTCCATTTATATAGTATTTTCCATGAAAACCCTATAACTAAAATTTATTCTTGACCCACTACCGTCGAAGTGAATGTCATCAAATGATAATACTTTTGCTATGAGTTCAATGGTGCCCTCAGATTTAAATTCTGTGCAGCAGTTCAAAAGTTATTAAAAACCCGATCATATTTTTACTGAACGTACCTGACCAAAACATAATAAATTGATTCTGGGTACATCGGGCCTTGGAATCATGCGCCGTCAGTTTTCACAGACTCGTAAAATTCCAATGTATTTATGAAAAAAATTACATGGAATTTACAGGTCATTACAATCATCATTGTTTCAAGATCCCGACAACCAAAACTCTATGTGAAAAAATATATATTTCATTCGGTGATCCTGAGAGTGGTATAAGGTAAATATTGTTAATCTAGTTCCATGAATAAATTATTAGAATTATCACAGCATCATTAACTACATAAATCATCCCATTTGGATCATCATTGGAAAATAATCCATCATATTCAATGTTAAATGAGTTTCGTCAAGTTCACAAAATTAACCAATACCCAAAATCATAATGTGAGAAAAAATAATAAATATGGAAAAACATATAATCAGAAAAAAAAAATATGAATTATAAGATTAATTTATCAAGTCACTCTCATTTGAAAATATAAAACTTTAGGTTTATCCATGGTAATTCAAAAAAAATTCCATTTAAATACAAGATGGTAGTTTATAAAACGTATGTTAATGTACAATACATACCCCCCAATAGTGTAAAACTACATGTGTAGTAAGGAATGTCTATGTGCACCATGTAATGATTGAGTATACCTCAACACACCATTTTGGAGTTATTACCCTCAAGCACCTCAGTGTTGGAGTCACATAAATTTATAGTATCCAAAACATATATTTATTTTCATTGATACCACATGCACTATCCATTACCAAAATTCCATGGAATGTTTCAATAGATTGAATCATCCTTATAAATATCCCTATATAGATTCCATGAAACATCAATATAAATATTCCTATAGATGTCACAAATGTCTTCACATACTTTATACAAATTTTGAGTAAATTGATCACATGATACAAAACATAATTATCCATTATTTTCACACATTTAGTTAACTTTTATTGAGTTAAATTTTCAATAAATTAGACTAACATGTTTCTAATCTTCATAATTGTTTATTTCCTTTGGGATCAAGGATGATTATTTTTATAATTGTTTAAAATATATTCTCTGTATTTCTCAAAAATAGCCCATTATGTACACTTCAAAAAATACCATTATTAAAATTTCATTATAAGATTTGGAAATTCAACATATGAAATGGTGTTCTATGATGCTCAATTAGGTTATACAATGGAGATACATAAGCATAAAATGTTAATAAGTTTATGTGAACATGAGGGAAACATTTGGAAACCTATTTTCGATTAAAAATACCATAATGTGTCCTGTAATAAATATTGACACATCTCAATTCATGAATCATACAAGAATAAAAAAATGCGATATATGAGAGCATAAAATTTCCAAATACATTTAATTTTGGCATGAACATAAGCCTATAAAATCATTTTTATCATAGTGAAGGATCATTGAGATAAATTATCAAAGAACTCCATGGATTGATACAAATCCATGGAAGGACACACCACCATCACTAGTGGTATCCAATTATTCATAGTTGAATGATTTCACTCTTAATGACTTCATAATTTTTATAGTTCACTCCTATGACCATCATAGAAGACAAAGTTCATTGTTAAACTGGGTACACTCTCTAAGAAATTTATATCCATAACATGATATATAAGTCGTTACCCAATGAATTAGATTTAAATATAGGAACCACCTATATTTGGATATAATATAACCACTACCCTTTGTTATAATGAAACCATCATCACTTAATGAAAATCAAACATATGTATGCAACATGATCATAAATCATTTATCAATTCATTTTCTGTTAAATAAATTTAGTATCCTAAAAATTACCTTCGATCATAGCATATAGATAATAAATTTGATAAATAATTATTTAATCATTACACAATAACATAATCCATGGTAACAAAAGTTCGTTTTACAAAAAAAAATTAGATGATAAATAATTTATAGAAAATGACAAATCATATCCTTTGTTCATATCCCTATCACAGAACATGTTACCTCAAGGGATATATGTTTATATAGATGTTATTTGAATGGTCACACAGTAATAATTGATAAGTAAAATAGTCATTCTATAAAAATTACTTTGTTAATCATATAACATTTTCACAATCATTTTGTTTAATAAAAACATCGAGAACTAATAAAGGAAGCATGCGAAATCATTTAAAATGTTTTTTATAAAAATATTCCTTCCACATTAAAGAAAACATACAAAATTATGTAAAAATATTTCATTGAAGGTTTTGATGAAAATATATATATAGGAACCCCTAAAATGAATTTAAATTACTTCTTTAGGACAAAATCCTTTGAACATTGAAAATAACTTTTCTATATATATATATCATTATAAAAAGTATTTTTTTTAAAATATTATATCCCAAATATAAAAATTGCCCAAATATATTAGAAATAATTTTACTATAAACTGACATTGAAAACATGAATGGGAATCATGAAATAATTTAACTGTGATGGCAATGTAAAATAATTTTCATGACTTTCATGTTAAAAACTAATACATTGGTCATGTTTTCGATAAATTAAAAAAATAAATTATTTGAAAAATGGAATGAGGATTAAAATTATTTTTTACTAAAAAAATAAATCTAGAGATAATATGTCTTATAAAAATAGTAGTAGAATAATAATTCATTTTGTAACACATGATTAGAAATAATGGATTTGGAAGAAAACCTATTTCAAATTGTAGGGGGGAATAAAATCATATTTTTATAAGGTGATTTAATTAATTGTATAAAGTACAAGAGAGATGAAAAATCATAATATTAGTTTTTAATATCATAAATAACCATATTATAATAAATTTTACAAGTTTATTAGGAGTTATATCATTGGTTGTTTTTTATGAGAAGCATAATAAAAAATAATCATGAAAATGATTTGATTATTACATGAAGACATTACCAAATTGGTAACATTGAATCATAAGGCCCCTAAGGGAATACCATAAAATAGAATATTAAATATGGTTTATATAAATATTATAATTATATTACACAAAATTGGGTTTGTATATGAACCTCTTTGATAAATATACCTTCATAATATAACACATGTCTCGAAGAAAAAAATTTGAAACAAAAAACCCAAAAACAGTTAGTAATAATTTTAACACTAAACAACCTGAATCAAGGATCATAATATTTTTAGGTAAATTAAAATTATTTTCAAGATAATTATCATAAATTTCATTCCTGGGAATTTTATAAATCACATTAAATTATTAGTCGGTGATTATGGTGTGTGTCTCACAAAAATAAAATGATATATAGAAACCACTTTTGTCTTTAGTAACTTTTTAAATGATTAACCTTAATTTATAGTAAATATTAAATTATTAAAAATATATTAATTAACTATATTCATATATATCATTCCATATAAGGTTTTCTGATTAATATTTATTAACTATTTCTGAAAAAGTCTTTGTTAAATTTATATTTTGGGCAATAACTTTTTTTCATGTATTTTTTGACTTATTCTTATAGTTACTATTTAAAAATATAGGTTTATTAATAAATATAATATTTACCATGTTACAAATATAAATTATATTATATATATATATATAATAATTTATTATACATGGAGATAAAAAATGAAGTGCACCATTTATGGAGATTGTATGTTGTAAGTACAATTAAATGTTGTTTTTATTTTCACTATGTACTTAAGAAAAGAAGGAAAAATGATATATAATAATTAAATCATTATTTTAATGCATTATATATAAAAATTTATCATTAAACCTCATATTATTACCTTTAATGAAATGTGTGAATGAATCACATAACTTTGTAAGGAAATAGACCACCTGTATGCGAGCACTATTATCATATTCCCAAAAATTGTAAACCATTATGGTATGTGAGATATTATAAATCAATGAGAATAATATAATAATAATAATAATATATAAATAATAAATAAATAATTACTTTAATTCTTGAGGGGTGGTAATTGAAAAATTAATGCCACCGGTTCGTGAGGTGGCCATCCATATTACACTTGAAAGATGATTTGGTAACCAATTTTGTGGAAGTGTAGATGATAATTGGTCATGAAAATTGTATTAATTTATATAATACTATGTAACATAATTATTATATTATATAATAAATGTATAAAAATAAATTAATGATGTGGATAAATATATAAAATTAAAATGATCGTAGATCAATGTTATATCTTCTTTTGGTATAATCCTTAGGTTTGGAAAAAATCCCTACCAATGTTGGATTTTATGTAAAAAATAAGACTTATAGGATGAAATTATATTATTTTTTAAAATAATTGGGAAGGAATTTTATCATCCATTGGGTTTTTATGTAGTTAATAATATATTAGAGTGGGTGTCCTTTTATAAGTTATGTCATTGGAAAACTTGTAATTTTTTATATGATAAAATTAGACACTCATCACATTCATGTAAAAATCCTCCAATTTTGGATAATTATCAATAATATAAGGTATAATTGTAAACAAATGTCAAAAAAGTTGGAGATAGAGATGTTTGGATTTACTTTTATCCCATATCATTTCAGTTTAACCCTTGGTAAACACAATTTTATATTAAACAAGGATGGTAGTTTTTTCATTTTCTATTATTAATTTTGATAAAAAAATATGAAAAAAATATAATTTATATTTTATAATAACTAAAATTATGGAATCCATTTATTCTGATAACATTAATATAAGTGAAAAAAAAATTAAAATGAATCCTACTAATGAAACGATAATGAATGTTTTTATGTATAAAATATTCAAAATATTACAATCATTTTATATAAAATTTAACATTGAAATTGATATAATTATATTAATTTAGTTATTATTTATATATAATTATTTTAATTTAAAAAAACTATATCATTATTTATCTACAACAGATAACATTAATGAAAAGTTATTTTTGATTTAAAGTCTTTATATTAACTTTTCATCCAAAAATAATTTTTTTTCCAAAAAAACTCAAAATGTAACCCTAATATGATTTGTAATTTATGAATTAAAAATTATATATTTGTTAAAATAAATTTCTTAAAAAATTATTAAATTAAATATAAATTAAAACATGCACATTTGATATAGAATAATGTTTTTAATAAGTGTATATTTTTCATGTACAATATGATTTTATATTAAATCAATGTCTAATAAAAATAATATCATATGTATAAATTATATTATATTGTTATTAAATTTATAAATTCATTAAAAAACTCCTAAATTATCATTATTTTAGTTAATTATAATTTGGAAAAAAAATGATCTATAAAATCATTTTCACAATATTAAAATCTCATTTTAGAAAAAAATAAACTTATATTAAACAAAATATTAATTTTATTCAAAAAAACTAATAGAATTAAATATTAATAATTAAAACATATATTTCCATGAAATTTTAAAATAATTTTATTTATTTATATTAATTGATACTTTTGTATGAATTTGTATCTGTCACTATTTAAAAACAATTAGTATTTTCTAATGAAAATCAGAAAAATTCAACATAAGATAATTTCAATATTATCATTCCACAAATGATTTCTAATTTATAAATTTAAATTTACAAAATCTATATGAATGATTTTTTATATTTTTCATGTATTATTAAATTTTAATAATTAATTTTTTTATGAATATTATTACATATCTTAAAAAATTTGATTACATAGTAAGAATTTACAAAGAATTTTATATTAAATGGTTAATTTATATTTGTAATTCATAAAATATTTAATTACATTAATAGGTGAAAACATAATGGATTGGTTATAATAATATTATTTCATGGTTCTCAGAAGCATAATGGAACATATCAAACATGAAATTAATTTGATTCACTGTTGTTCTTAACAAATCCTATATAGAAAATTTAGTTAATTTGGAAAACAGTTTCAGAAATCACTAATAATAAATAATAAATGTACTCCACAACTCTCCAATGATATATGGAATCTTGAAAAACATCCCACTGTGTCTTATAACATAATGGTCTAGAAACATCATTATCCTTTACTAATTTTATAAAGATCTCAAAATCATTATCCTGAAGAAACTCCTTCCACCATTATTATAGAGGATTTTGAAAATAATGAGAGAAGATATAATTCAATATATTGTTATATTTGAGAATCAAAATCCTCTTACCAAACAAGTAATTCCACAATAAATTCAACTCAAACACAATCAAATATGGCCCAATATAAGAGGTGGTATAGTTATACATGTGCGAGGAAATTTCATAGTCTAATAGGAGATCCTCGATCTCTTCCGAATCAACACTCATCCAAATAACATATAATAAGAGTTAAAAAAATACACCATATTTATGAAACCAATGAATGGTATAATATTTCAACATCAACTTCATTTTAGAAAATTCAACCACACACTAATTAATGGACGTAAAATCCTAGTCCATCATGATCAATACTGTCAATGTTGTTATAATTGAAAAAAAATTATGTAAAAACCTCTAATAAGGACCCATAATATCGAAGAAATGATTTAACCCAACTAAATTATTTTATTTTTCCTACGAATAAATTCATTTATCTTTTAAAATTTTATAGACACGCCCTTCTAAGACAACACATGTATACGAAAACACATGCAACACACTCAAATTATAATGTAAGAACATTGAAATCAATCTTGTGTATGTAGAGTAACACAAATCATAGAATGGATTGTAACTTACTAATAATTAATGATATATTTAATATTTTAATAAGAAAATTTCTGTCTTCTTTAAATCACGCAACACGCAGTTAACATGAATTAAATGCAATATAAACATTTTTCAGTAGTTTTTAGTACATTAAAGACAGTGTTTTACCGAACAAAAATATATTATTAAAATATTGTAATTTAATATAATAATATGTAACTGATATCTTAATTTGTAGGTATAGGATATGAAAAATTAAATTATAATTTTTTAAATCACTAGTTACAAATTAATTAGAAATTAATATAGAAACCAATTTAATATATATGGTTATATAAAAACAATTTTTATGGTCCAAAGGCATTCTAAACTAATAAGATTAATTAATTAATATTAATTAATTTTATTAAATTAATATATATCTTATATGTAAAATAAATAATTAATATTCATCAAACATATTTTATAGGAATAATATTATAATAAGTATGTTTTATTCATAATGATATAAATTTTTTAAAAAAGCATTTTTGCTGCAATTTAATGGCGCACCTATTTTAAAAATGAATTTAGAAACATATATAAATTTTATATATCAAGAAAATTATAATATTAATATATAAATATCATAATTATCTTCGGGTTATTTTTTCTAAATTTTTATATGATATTCCATTTTTTGATAAATAGTTAAAAATGCTGAATTTTAAATGAAAACTATGTTTTCATAAAATTTATCTAGAAGGATAAATTATATTCATGATTGGTTTTAAAATATTGATAGATAATTTTTACATATATTAAAAAAAATCTATTTATAGGTGTTATGAAAAATTAGTTACATACAAATATATTATAGGTGTTATGAAAAATGCATTCAAAATTTGTAATGAGAATTATTTAAATTTCATATTATTGTAAATAATGTTTTGGTCCAAAAATATTTTTAAATGTAGATTAAATTAATTACAAATATTAAGTAAAAAATAATCTTAATAAGAGAATAATCCATAAACTAATAGTCCAAAAGGACCTAGTTACATGTCAAAAACATATTTTTTGGATTTATTTCGATCATATCACCCCACAACCAGTCTATTTTTATTTCTAATAAGTCATTTAAAAAGGTAAGTGTGAACCAAAGAAAAAGTAAACTAGTACAATACCAACCAACCATACCCAATTACAACCCACAACAAGAATCCAACCCACAAAATCCAAAATTAAAAACACCACAAATGATTTGAACATTTCAATTTCAAAATTCAAAATGGCTTCTCGGACAATGAGCCAACCCACATGACACAATCAAAATCAGTCTCATCCTTGACTACCATCATCGTCATCAAAATAGGAATCAAACTCACCCTCATCATCACCGGAGAAATTGAAAAATAATGACCACCATCTCTAGAAGAACCTCGAAGCCTCAATCACAAGAGAAAATCCACATCTCTTACTGAGAGACCACAAACCAGGGAAATGAAAACTAGAATAAAATCCTAACAAGGAAAAGCATGAAATCGATCTCCACAAGAAGCCAACTAATGCAACCACGGAACCATCCCCAAACCACTAAACCATCGGCGAACAAAATTCATCAAAACCCTCCAACAGCATGGAACATAGCTCCTTTATCGCACCCATCCTCATCGTAGCCTAAGATATGTCAAAAATCATAACCCCATCTCCCTACGAAACCTATGTCAAACCTGAAAAACATATAAAAACCATCAAATTATGACAACCCAAAACTATTGAGACCAAAAATGTATAAATGGGATTATACAGTAGAACAAACTAGGGAGGGACCATAAAAAGAAAAGTGACATGAGAAGATGAAACCCTAGAAAGAGACCATGGGATAAACCCATAAATGTTGAAGAATCAATATTCTGGGAGGACCCTAAAACACCCAACAACTATTACAAATCCTTAATGTCACCACTACTCTATATCTGACCTGGAGAAGAGAGGTGGAGCTCGAGGCCAGAGTGAAGAATGGTGGTCAGAGTCTTTATAAATATAGAGAACGAGAAGCTTGGAGAGAAGAATAGAACCACTGAGAGAGAAATATTTGAGGACCTGTAGAGAAAGAATTCTAGTAAGCTGAGTATAGTGAAAATAGAACTTGGGATAGAATAACAGAAGACAACGCCACCGGGGAGAACCCCATGAGGATGAAGAAGTCGAGCCAAGAGCCCGAGAGAACTCAGAAGAGTGACGTGCCACCTTATTGATGGGGTGTTCCCTACCGAAAACCGAAAAGATAAAATGGATTATGATTTATAGGATTCGATCATATTTTCCCATGTGATGATTTATTCATTATTTAATGCACACACTATGCATGTGTAATCTCTCTATAGTTTCTAGCATTTAATATTATCTAGAATTCCACTACTCCTACAATATAAAAGGGAACTCACCCATCCCCGTTATTCAAAACACTCAAGGCCTTTTAATAATCCCAAACCAACACAAATAATTTCCTTAAATTACACCTCCCATATTCTATGAATTTGATTGGGAACAAATAAAACCATGCATGTATTTTGGTATGGACAATAAAAAGATACCCGGATAATATGTAATATTCTTCAATAGCAATATTTATTTAATTTACTTTTTCACAACATAAATTATGTTAATATCATTATTATATAAAAACAACTATTTCTAACATGCCTGTTAAATAAGGAATATGACATTTTCATATTTATTAATACTTTTTATTTAAATATTAATTTTATTTTTAAAGAGGACGCTATATTCAATGGCGCACCTGACACAAAAAATGGGATTCTCTGAGGTCTTTTGTTGCACCCAATGCTGAGTCATACTAATAAATAATAATATAATATAATTTTAAATTGATGTTAATGCCTAGCCATAATATTAGCATGAATGAACAGAACTAACTAGAATATGATTATAAATTTTTGTAAAATGTTTTTACAGTTATTCAATAACAGTTAGAGGATTAAAATTTGAATGATTCTAATTTTATGTACAAATAGTATAATATCCTTTAAAAGGTAGATTTACAACCTTTTAATGGATAATCATTTTTAAAAATGGTATTTTTTCACATTTATATATTTTATTTTAAAAAATAAAATACATCATTAGAATCAATACATAAAAGTTTACTTTTGGTAAATTATTGGTATATTTCTGATAAAATTCATTTTTTAAATTAATAGTTAAAAAATACTGCAATTTAATTCAAAACTACCTTCAAATATAATTTAATTATATTGATATATTATCTTTAAAATTAGTTTTAATGTGTAATTTTATTATATTGCAACCATTTAATCGAATTTTATTCATTGGAAATAATTTTACTTTTAAATTGGACATAAACAAGGGAAATCATTTGACATTTTATACTTCATAAAACACGCTTTTTGTGTTGACAGTGATAATTAATTTTATATTAATTAACGCAACATCTATGTTTTTACTTTGTTAAAATTGACATCATTTATGAATTCATAATATCAAATACAGCTTATGCTGAATTTTTTTTCCTGAATACCTTCAATTTATGATGAATAATGAAAACACTGAGTAGTAGTTAAAAACAGAATTTTTCATTTTAATGAAATTTTACCGCTTTTGTGAGTTGAATTTAAATAATATGACATACATGTTTGATATTAGTAAATTAAATTTTGTTCAACAAGATGAAAATAATTTTTGGTGAATAGTAACTTTTGACTTTTATTTACCACGATAAAATGTAAATTGGGTAATTCAATGTAAAAATAATTATAATAAAATAAAATTACATTAAAACTTTTACAAGAAATATTTGATAGATAATGGCCAACCAAGAAAATCGTTGTGTGATACATTTGGCCTTTGAATTCCACTTGGGTAAGATAATGATATTAATAACTTCTTAATTAATGTTAAAATAAAAATATCATAAACATGTATTATTTTGATAAAACAAGTAATATGGGGTTATATAATTCCAATAATCTACTATAAATATTAATTTGAAATATAAATAATTTCATAGATCTTGATATTTTTTTAATTTTTAGATATCAAATAAATAAAATTATATATGACATAATAATAATGTCGTGTTTACCTCATTAATGAATGATTTAAGTAAATAACATCATAAAGATTAAAAAATTTAAAAACCTATCCAATTCTTATTGGATGATTTTATTTTGATCACGAGTTATAATATCTATGATTTTAATGAGTTTTTACCTTTAGAAACCAATAATCATTATATAATAAATGAATATTTTAAAATATTCCTAAAGAGCCCCTCCTCTCCCTTTTAAAAATACCTCACCTATAACCCATTACTCACACCTATAAAGACCCATGGATCATCCAAACAATACCCAAATAAGCTATCAAGATCCTTGTTTTCCACAAAGAAGCTTTACCTTATGCATAAAGAACTGCGAGAAATCATTTTGGTTCAAACCAAAGGGAGTTGCCAGATTTAAAGGTAACATCTATTTTAAGTACTTTTCATCTATTTTATTTCTTAGACCCCATAAAAACATTTAATTCCATATTTTATAAGAAAAAATATATCATCAATATACTATTTTGTTGCTAAGATAAGGATTCTTACTACACTTACACACACCTCCATCAAATGGGTAAATAACATAATGTTTATTTGGACGTCTAACTACTGCCTCACGAAACGATGATTGTTGAATCTTCTCCTTCCACATATTATGTTGACATTAAGATGAAACGATATTTATATGGGATATATATTATATTTATATTGTTTCTATGCTTCTGTATTTTTCATTGATAGAATGCCTTTATGGTTTCCATAGTGGGTAAATACTACAATTTCATTTGAGGAAGTGCGGAATACCGCCCCCTCAAAGAGATGTGACTCATTCCTTCCATACGTGGAACGTATAAAGGATGTAGTAAATTAAATTATATATGATATTATACTGGAATTGAAATATAACTATTTATCAACGTGATTTCATTTCATTAATTAAGAACCAGAAATGAAAGTAGCGTTAATGCGCACGTACAATTTAGAGTCTACGTGAACGTTGTATTTCATTTCATATCTCCAAATGTTATGTAATATTATAAATATATAAAAATACTGGATATATATAATATATAATATTTATAAATCATGAATATTGTTTTATAGATAATGTATTTTATTACCACATGATCTACATGTAATTATAATAAGATTAATTTTGGCTCAAGAACCAAATATCGACCAAACAACCATTATTAGCCTAAATGATTGAATAATATTTTTAACATGGTAATAAGTGATATAAAAAGAAATAGTAAACTTGAAAACATTTCTTATGGAAATAGATATTAACATTATATTTTTATTCATGAGATTAATGAACGAACGGGTCAAGTCAGACACAAGGTAAGGGGTTTCTTTTCTCAATTTTCATTCTATGAGATTTCAATTGTTCGGAACATATTTATTGCATGTAGTCTATTGTGCACTACCATTTGATATATATTATCCTAATTATTTTTATATTAATTGTATTTTTCTTTTTATTTTATGGTTATTATCTTTTTTTATATGACTCTATTGATAACAATGTGGTAATGTATTTTCATCTCACTTTTTATTCCTCTGAGATTCATGATATATTTTCCACTTTATACTTTTGTGTTATGTATGTAATTCCCATGATTTTATTAATTTTTTAATATACTATAATTTATGTTTATTTACATCTTCATTGTATGACCCTCCATTAATGTGGCCTATCTTTTGTATGTTTCCAAATTGTTAAGGGAACCATTCACCCTCTGATTTTTAAAAGAATTAATTTTTTATATATTTTAATTTATATATTCTTATGTTTTGATACGTTCTTATATATACTCATCGCATTAACTTTTATGTCCAAGTGATGAGATACTGTTTTCTCTCTCTTCATCTAATTTTATGAATTTTAAAGTGACGCTGTTTGGCTGTTACATTTCTATAAGGGGACATCTTCACCAAATTTCAATTCTTGGGGTTAAACATCCACTTATTGATTATTTCATGCTATGAATATGTGTGAATAATCAATTATTGTTTTTATATTAATATCCACTTATAATGGATGTATTTATATTTTTCACACATAGTTATGTCATTAAATTTTACTTAATCTAATGATATAATCGTTATAAAGGGATTTAGTCTCAATTCACATTCCATTGAGACTTAATTGTTTTTATGCACCAATTCACTATTATATTGTTTATATATTGTCTTTTAGAATATTATATCATGAATCCCATTATTTTGATGATATAACAATGTTCTAATTAATTTCCATTCCTCAATTATTTAAATTCAATTTTCTCACATTTTGTTAAAAACACTAACTAAAATATTGTTTTAAGTGATTTAATGATTTATTCTTCTAAATATTTATCCTTAATGTCCATTGTTTTAGAACAGGTTTTATGATTTCATTATATGAAATTAATGTTTTCAATTGATAATTCATTTTAACGATTCAAATTGGTATGAGACACACTGATTCAAAAATATCTTCATTAAATGTTTTAAATGGTCTTTGAATACGGTTTGATAAATCATTGATTATTTCAATATATAGAAATGAATAATTTTTATTGAAAATGAAGTATTACTAATAAAATATTTATATATTTTATGTGTTATGATTTTATAATGGTACAAGGACATTTGACGAGTGGTTATGTGATAAACCAAATGACTGGAGGTGTCGTGATAAACAAGGACAAGTGGTTACATTATAACATCCAATTCATTGGCTATGGAAGTTATCCATATGGCTATTCCCTTTAGGGATATGTGTGTAAGTATAATTTATGGTTATTACAATTATGTATTCTTATTTCCCAATATACCTTAATGTGTTATGTGTTCTTTCTATCGGTTTTAAAGTAATATTAAGGTTTCCAAAGGGTAAACAATGATCTTTTACTCAGTGAATAATATTTACAACATCATAGAGAAGAAAAGAATTAATTATGATAAAGAATTCATGGTTTACATGTTGTTTTGAAAAACTAATAGTTTTATTTTTTTGTATCCCTTACTGAGCTTTTTTATGCTAATACCATGTTTTGAAATGTTTTACATTGGAATTAAAGATGAATATATTCATGGATGTGATCAAGGAAAAGACATGTTTTCTAAAACAAGTAAGTAGACAAGAATAAATTTTTAAAAGAGTATTTATATTATGTAAAATATAGAAACTGAGTTGAAGTTTCAAATTGGATATTTTGGAGATGTAATGTAATAGTTATTTCTTAATTTTCTAAATCTCTAAACCTAAAAAGATATTCAATGTGAATTATTCACTTAATTCATGATTATTTAATGTTTAAGGATGAGTCATTATGGTTGGAATCAAATGTCAGTTTAGATAAATATTTTGACTAGGGTGTTATTTAAGCATATGTGACATTACCATAATGGTTATAATATTAGAAAAAGTCATTGTTATTTTATAGGTGACAAATTATTATTACATTTTGTGGAGAAAAATTAAAGGTATTAGGTAACCTTCCAGGATAAAATATGTTATTGTTATTTTTGAATAATCTGACTATATTTTTTTCTAATGTTATGAAATTGTATAGTTTTTGAAAAATGACAGCACATCGATCATGTGAAGACACAATGCATCAGACAAAGCTACAGGAATCAAACCCCCAAAAAAAGATCGATCGGGATTTATCACCTACTTCTAGACTACGAGAAGTCCATGGTAAGTATGGATAATTTTTTTAGTAAAACAATTTAATGGATCAAGAATAAGTTTATTTGGGATATTATTTTTTATCAAATGAACATATTTAGTGTAGGAAAATGATTTCAGGATTAATTGATAACAGTTCTTATGGAATACATTCGTTCATTTGGGAACATAATATGCTTAACGAAATTAGAATACCGTGGGATATAATTTCTGGAGTAATGGATGAAATATTATTTTGGAAGAATAATTATTTTTATTGTGAAAATAATGTGATAAGGGTTATTTATGGAAATGACTATAATTTCATAGAAAATATGTGATTAGGATAAGTACACTTTAGTATGAGACTTTAAGAGTAGTGGATGTTTTGTAGATTAATGTTATGATTAACATAGAAAGGCAATGTGATTAAAACCTTTTGAGGTTTTGGATTAAATAATAGTTATGATTATTATGAAGAATATTATAAAGTATTGTATATTTAGTGTTGTTTCATGATATTTGGGTATTTTTTGATTAATT
Source organism: Viscum album (assembly GCA_963277665.1). Lineage (NCBI taxonomy): Eukaryota > Viridiplantae > Streptophyta > Magnoliopsida > Santalales > Viscaceae > Viscum > Viscum album. The sequence goes on along the minus strand of OY728143.1, from coordinate 1,090,196,280 downwards.
TTAGAGATGAAGAGTAGTTTTTCTTTTTATAAAGGCTTATCCTTTTTTAGGGTATCTAATCTCGTACATTCCAATTTTCATTTTGGAAAATGTATAAAGGTAAGGGAAATATATGGTTAATATTTTTTGAATCATTTTTTTTTATAAAAGTTATTTCTAGCACTTATTATGTGACAATTTCATCTTGAATAATCATTGTTTGGAGAAAAGATGAGTTTGTGGTAGAAATTTTAAAAATGATGAAAGTCTACATGTCAACTATGTAAGTTTCCTTATGTTCTTATTCAATGTCAAAAATAAAATATCCAAATTTATGAAGAGGAACATAAAACAAAAATGTTATATGTTTACTTTTCTTACTGGGATACCAATAACCGTTTAACCCATCACGAATTTGTGGTTTTCTTGTTGTTAACATTCATTTAATCATGTTTTCTATCAAACTCCATCATAACATGATACTAAGATTCTCCTCCATATCCCTGATATCATGGAAACCTAGTATGGGTTATATCAGGTGACCTTTGTACTTATATTTCTTTCTTATAATGTGTTAGTTTTATTTAATCTTTTTTGATGTGGTATAATCAATGAGTTTCCAAGGAAAATTTAAAAATTACAAAGACATAATTTATAAAAGGGGGAAGGATGTAACATCCATGGAAAATAAAGAATATTAAAATTTCATATTAATTATTATTATTTAGTTAAATATTAATTTTATTTTAATGGGGATTTTATATTCAATGGCATACCAGACATTCAATAATCGGTATTTTGAAGTCTTTTATTTCCCACAATGTCGAGTCATACTACAAAATAATAATATATTATTATTTTGAATGGTAGATAACTATTAGTTGTTATATTAGTGGGAATGAAAAAATATAACAACCATATGATTATTCATGATTGTTAAATGTTTTTACATTTATTGAATAAAAGATATAGGCCAAAAATGTGAAAATATAAAATTTTAAACAGAAATAGTTTAATATTATTTTAAAGGTCCATTTAACACCATTTAATAAAGACCCCTTTTTAAATGTAGTTTTGGTCACTTTTATAAGTTCTATTTGAAAAAATAAATGTCATATTTATAATTGGGACAACAAAATTTACTTTTTGTAAATTGTTTGTATTTTTCTGATAAATTTCATTTTATAATTAATAGTGAAAAATACTGTATTTTAATTCAAAATGGCCTTTTAATATAATTTATGTTTATGGTTTTTTATCTTTTTAATATTATTTAATGTTTAATTAAATTTTATTTTTACCATTTAACTTAATTTTGTTCATTGGAAGTAACTTCACCATTAAAATTGTACCTAAACAGCTGTCAATCTTTTGATTGATAATATTTCATAAAAACCCACTTTTTTTGAAAATGGGAATTAATTATATATTAATTAATGCTACATATATGCTTTTAATTTTTTAAAATAGATATAATTTTTGAATTCATAATATCAAATATAGTTTAGGCTGAATTATTTATATTTTGATGAAAACAAGCAATTGTTTGTTGAATAGTTAAAACACTAAGTAGTCATTAAAAAACTATCTTTCTCATTTAAATGGAATTTTACCACTTATATTAATTTAATTTCAAAAATATGAAATACATGTTTCTTATGGGTAATTAAAATGTGGTTCCATAAGATAAAAATATTTTTTTCTGAATAGTAACCTTTGACTTTTATTTTCCACGGTTAAAATTAAATAGGGTAATTTAACGTAAAAACAATATTATAATATTTTAAAATTACTTAAACACTTGTTATAACATTATTGGATGAGTAATGGCCGACCAATATAATCCATTTGTGAGACTTTTGGCCTTTGGAATCCACTTGGGTAATGTAATTATATTAATATATTTTAATTTAACGTAAAAATAAAAATTTAATAAACATGAACTGTTTTGCTAAAAAAAATTAAATTTGGGGTTATATAATTGATATATTAGAATATAAATGTTCATGTTTAAATTAATGAAAATATTACCAACATTATTATAATTGATTTATAATGTTTATAAATCAAATAAATAAAATTTGTTTTGACACAATAATGATGAAGTGTTTTCCTCATTAATGAATTATTTAAATAAATAAGATTATAAAGATTAAATGAAATATCTATAACCTATCCAATTATTATTGGATAATTTTATTTCAAACACAAGTCATCTTATCTTTGTCTTTAATGATTTTTGGACCATTAAAACTGAAAATCATAATGTAATAAAATAATATTGTCAAACGTTCCGAAAGAGCCGCTCCACCGCCTTATAAAAATCCCTCACCAATAACCCCAATACTCAAACCTATCAAACCCATTGGACTGTCAAAAATCTGACATAATAAGATCAATATATCCCTTTATCTCACCTATAAGCCTTACCAAGGGCATAAGGATCTTCAATAAATCTTTTTGGTTCAAACCAAAGGGAGTTACCTTATTTAAAGTTAACATCTTCTTTTATGTTATTTTCTTTTATTTTACTTCTCCAACACCCAAAAATATTTTTTTATTATTTTTATAATAAAAAAATTATACTTAATATTCTAGGTTGTTGTTATGAGACTATTAGAACTACCCTTACACACACCTCCATCTAATTGGTAGTGAACATACATTTTCGGTGAACAACAAACTACTGCCACACGAAACGATGATTGTCCAATCTTCTCCAACCACATTTAATGGTTTCCATTAAGATTGAAAAGTATTTATATGAGATATATATTATATTTATATTGTTTCTATCCTAATTTATTTTTCATTAATAGAAAACCCGTTATGGTTTCCGTAGTGGGTAAATATGATAATTTTATTTGAGGAGTGCAGACTATCGCCCCTCAAAGAGATATGACTCGTTCATTCCATATGTGGAACATTTAAAAGATGTAGTTAAGGAAATTATATATGATATTATAATGTAATTATAATATTACTATTTATCATTATTTTTTCATTCCATTAAATATGAAATAGAAATGAAAGTATCATTGATGCGTACGTACGACTTACCATCTCTATGAACAATGCATTTAATTAATTATCTCAAAATGTAATGTAACATTACAAATACATTCATATAATAGATATATATGATATATAATATATCTAAATAATTAATATCTTTCTGGAGATAATGTAATTTTGACTATATGAACAACTTGACATTACAAGAAGTTCATTTTTGACTCAATAAAATAATATCTACAAAATGACTATTATTAACTTAAAATATTAAATAATGTTTATAACATGGTAATAATTAATATAAATTGAATAATAATCTTGATATATGTAATTTAGTAAATATAAATTAACATTAGTTTATCATTAAGTAGATTAAATAATTAATGGGTCATGTTAGACACAAGGTATTGGGTTTCCTATCTAACTTTTAATTCCTTGAGATTTCCATAGTTAGGAAATTATTTCTTGCATGTGGTGTGTTGTGAAATGAAATTTGATATATATTATCATGATTAAATTTATATTCATGGTATTCTATGTTTCATTATATTGAAATTAAATTTTGGTCATACGACTCGATTGATTATAATGTGGTAAGGGGTTTTCTTCTAACTTTTTATTTACGTTAGATTCATAGTATATTTGGAACTATTTTATATTGTGTTATGTATGTATTTCTCATTACTGTATTAATTATGTAATATACTTTAATTTAAGGGTATTTACATCTACATAGTATGACCCTTATTTAATGTGGTGTATGTTTCGTATGTTCCCAAATCGATAAGGGAACCTTTCACCATCCTCTTTTTTGAAGACTTATTCTTGTTATGAATTTTAATTTACATATACATATGTTGGGATATGTTAATATATATACTTATTGTTGTATATATTATGTCCAAGGGATGAGATACCATTTTATCTTTCATCAACTCATTTTATGAAATTTTATGTGACGTTGTCAGGATGTTTTATATCATTAAGGGAACTTCTCCACAAAATTTAAATTATTTGGGTTAAAATTACACTTCTTGATTATGTCATGTTATGAATACGTGTGAATAACCTCTCCTGTTTTTATAAATAATATCCACTTATATTTGTTGTATTTATATTTTCAAATATAATTAGGTCATTTAATTATACTTAATCTAAATAAACCATCATTATAATAGATTTCATCTCAATTTATATTCCATTAAGAATTCATTGTTGTTCTGCACCAATTCAGTCTTATATAGTTTATATACTATCCTTTGGCATATTATATCTTGAATCCCTCGATTCTCATGATATAATAATTTTATGATTAAATGTTATTCCTAGATTATTTGTATTCAATCGTCTCTCATTTTGTTAAAATCTCTTTAAAAAAATATCATTTTAACTATTTTAAAGATTTATTCTTCTAAATATTTCTCAAAGATCTCTTTATTAAATGTTTTAAATGGTTTTTGAAAATGGGTTGATAAAGAAATTGTTATTTCAATATATTGAAATGATTTATTTTTAATTATAAAGTATTTTTTTAGTGAAAGATTTATATATTTTATGAGTTATGATTTTATAATTGTACGTGGACATTTGAAAGGTGGTTATGTGATAATCCAAATGATGGGTGGTGTCGTGATAAACCTGAACGGGTTGTTACATTATAGCTTCCAATGCATTGGTTATGGAAGTCGGCCATATGGATATTAAATTTATTGAAATGTGTGGATGTTGACTGTATAGTTATTCATCATCATCTTATAATTTTTTATTGAATGAAGGAAAGAGTAAGAAAGAAAAAAATAAATAAAAAAAATGAGAAAAATTGGAAAGATGCATGGGGAGGTCCCCCGGCCAAGAAAGAATCTTGTCAGGTATGAAATGATGATGACCGACCACATTCCTTTTTATACATTAAATACCATTGGGTTGGATATATCTGACAGTGTGAAGAAACACCTCCACCGTGATATATAATCCCACCAAAACCATGTGGTTTGCGACCTCGTTCCCCTCTCTCCATTTTTGAATGGTAATCAAATTAGAACTCATCATTTTTCTACATTTTCAGATGACATAGCTCATAGAACATAGCTATTTCTATACCCTTCCAAATCGTTATGAATAGTTATGGATTTTGTTTCGATTTCAGAGATTGCTAGGTCCTTTTTCATTGAAAGGCTGAGCCCAGTCAAAATTTCCTTCACCTCCGTATGCTGAGAAGAGTCCTGACCCAATCAGGCTGAGAAAGCTAAGTATACCAAATTGTTGTGGTCTCGTACAACTCCTCCTCCACATAGGATCACTTGGATGCATGGGCTATCCATCTTGAGATTCAATCCCCCTGAGGGAGGACACCAGCATATATAGTTTCCTTCCATTCTTCAAGGCGACACATCCACATTGGAGGCCTCTTTAGATTCGACCAAGAGTATGAGTATATTTCCATGTCTAAAATGTCACAACCTGTCCTCGGGGCTCGTGCCATGACTACCCCATTCCCGCCTTCCATATGCCAGGGGCTGGAAACTACCACCGAAGGCATAAATACTGATAAAATGGAAGGCATTTCCTTTATATAAGTAAACAAACACAACAGAGTACGCAAGATGAAGTAAAAACTAAGAAAACAGAGTATAAAAGTAAGTGGTGGAAGGTAAATGGGCCAGAATACAAACCCAACTGAAATTACAATACAACAGTAAAGAAAAAATAGTTGCAGAAAAGTAAACCAGCAACCACTGTGTCATCCTCTGGATATCCCACCCGAAGGGTGGGTACATATAGTCTCCTCAGCTCCATGGGTTCGGCTCTCTGCTCCGTTAATGTCACTCCAAGTGGTCCACCTGCAGGTACCATCCCGCTCCACAAGATTCCACCTCGATCAGTGTTGTTTGTCGTCTGCATCCAACACAACGTAGTGCAGGCATATCCCATGCAGGGGTCAGTATAAGATAATCAGTAGGGACCCCGAGACCCCTGATGGTCTCCCAGAATCCACAAAAGATACACCACAAAGGATAGCTACAAACATGAATTATCAACCAACTCTAATTAGGTATATGACCATACATATACCTATGTCATCAATTACAGTTCGGCTCCAACTCATGAGCCCACGTACAACTCAGTCCATACAGGAAAGCACAACCCAATCCACACAGTAAAGACAATCAATCATATCGATGATATTTATGGAAAGTCAAGACTCAACTCACATAGGTATAATACTCATGAAGAGGGTTTGAGATGATAGATATAGCCTCTGAATCATCTCCCTTGCCGAACCCACATAGGATCCATGTACAGAAGGCATCGCTGCCGAACCAACGTAGGATCCACGTACAGTAACCATCGCTGTCGATCCCACATAGGATCCAAGTACAGTTGTTATTTCTTCTAAACCCATGGAGGATCCATGTACAGTCATCCTCACTGCCGAACCCATGTATGATCCAAGTACAATCGTCATTATCGTCGCAGTCGCAGCCAGCTCTAAGGGTCCCCGCACACAACATGCTCGATTCTGGGAGGGTCCACTCCATGACCCAAGGGGGTCGATACATCAACTGTCACAAAGTCCAGAGTTGATGTATCTCAATGATCTGTCTCATCAATAGGGACTAAATGCAATAGACGGTATGTCAATCGGATGCCCGGTCTGAGAGATACTGGTTTTTCCGTCCCAGGGGCTGGTTAGAAATATGAACCTTTCTAACCCTGCTGATATCCAAAATCATCCTAAACTCACTTATAGTATCGAAAAAGGTCTATCTCGTCGAAAGAGTCCTTATTCCGTAGACGGCACATCGATCAGACATGCAATCTTTAAGTTAACCAAATTTAAGTGATTAACGGGCCCGACCCATTTTGCCCAGTGGGCCGGCTGGTCATGTTGACCTAGTTTGACAGGTCCGACTGTCACGAACCAGCCCGGGTCGACCCTGAACCGGTCACCTGAGCCGGTCCACGGCAAGTCACGAGGGGCGTTCCCGATCCCCCCGGGATGGCAACAAGTGCCGGGCATTAAAATTTTAATCGTTGGAAACGATTTCAGCCCAAACTACAAACAAGATCAAAAGAACGAAAGTAAACTAAACAAACAGACAAACACTAAAGACCTAAACAAAACTACTCCACGACATACCTCCACGTGACCTCGCAGGTCACCACCCAACTACAACCAACGTCGCTCCCACACTGAGCGACTCAATCCAGGAAAACCTAAACGCAAGGAACCTGCAGCTGAAAAGGTAAAAGGTAGGCGTGAGCACAAAATTACTCAGTAGGTGAGCCCAACAACAAACCCCAAAGCACTACCAGTAAATAAAGAATCTATATGTTCCAGGTTTGAACTACAATTTATAAATGTAAGTTTTCATAATGATTTACTTGAAAATCAAACACGAGAAATTTCCCTTATTATTTTTGAAAGTTAGTTCCTTTCATCAGTTTTAAACTCATTCTAAAAAAACAAATTGTTACATTTTCAAATCTTACCCAAAGATAATAAAGCACTTTCATTTGAAAACCATTTTCCCAATGTCTAACAGTACAAGCTGTGAAGGATGACTGAAAGTAAACAAGCAGGGAAAACAAGTGCAAGTAAAGGGAAATAAGCAAGGAAAACCAAGTGCAAGCAAAATAAACTAGAAGTTATCAGCAATAACCATGGGCGATCCTAAACATCCCTAGAAAACCCCAGTACGTACTCGGGTTCAGACTACCTGCCGGCGTGGTACTCCATAGTCAATAACCAACTGGACACCTTAATAGCCAACCAGTGGCTCATCCCTCTTGTCCTGTCCACAACTCCAGGGGGTACTAACCCGTCTAATCAGGGTTAGCAAGCAACCGTCACTCGATAATCTACAAGACGCCCAGGAACCCATGGTGGTTTTAGTAACACGGTGTAAGTGGGAGACCCTCGCACGCGTGACTTATCTCACCGCACTTGCCAACCCCTTACACGGACATCGCTACACGACAACCCTCGAAGGAAATTCCCCCTATAGAAATCCCCTCACAAGTACATATATATATATATGTATGATCACTTCACATTTATTAAAGTGCCTATCAGGCCGTCGTGTCACATTCATTTTGACCATTAAATACTAAAACATTTTTAAATGGATATGACACACGTCATTTCATTGAATACCAGAAACACACTTAAAACTTTATTTAAGAAACTCAAATCAGCATATTAAACTTGAAACACACTGGTATCACAAGAAAAAAAATCATTTTCCAATATCCAAACGCACGCCAACTTTATCAAGAGCCAAACGGGCCTTTAATCATTTTTTTGAAGGAACACTATTTCTTAAATGAAATCCAAACTGTTGTTCGCATGACAAAGGAAAACATTTTTCGCCAACCAAGAACCACACTTAAAGTTTCCAAAATCATGTTCAAAGCTCATATAGTCATTTTCTCTAATTCAGGTTCTAAGAAACACCTTTTTCCGTTAACAATACACCTACTAATTTGCACACACCAAAGACATTTCAAAACACAATTCGACATAAATTTCAATTTTTTTCAGGAAGAACCATTTAGCAATACTACCATGTAAGCACACAATTAAATCCCAGAAAAACCCTTTCAATGAAACGCTAGAATTAAAAGAGCTTTTATCATTAGTATATTACCACACTATAAATAACTACTTAATAATACTCTTAAATTTACTGAAACGTAATAAAAAGACAAGGAATAAATAAATTCTATATTTAAAGGCGAGTGCAATCGGAGACCTACCTCAAGATCCAAGCGTGACGGTATAACGACCTTGGAACCAAGGCGCGATGACAAGACGTGTGTCCGAAGCCACGTGATAAAGTCCAAAACTCTGCATAATAGATATGAAGGACTCAGACACATACAAAAACTCACTAGAGCATGCGAAACCAAGCATCGGGGAGAAACGCTCACCTCGAAACTGAGGCGCGGAGACGGCGGAACCTCGGAAACAAGGCGCAGCGATGGCGCTTTCTCGTAAACGCCCTGCGTGGGTCCTAAAATCCTAAACCTACCAAAAACAAATATAAGTTGATGAAAAACCCCTAACAAATCAAAAGTGAAAGCCTAAGTAATAATAATTATGTAATAATAATAACAATCATAATATGACATAGTTATAGTATAATAATACAATAATAAAAACAATAATATAATAAAAATAATAATACTAGAATAATATTAACATAATAATAATATAACAATAATATAATCACAATAATAATATAATGATAATAATAATGATTATTTAGAATAATTATAATATAATACTATAAAAATGATTAGATAATAGTAATAATAATAATAATAATAAAAAAATAATCATAATAATAATATAGAAATAATAATAAAAATAATAACGTAATAACATGATAATAATAATAATAATAATAATGTAGTAATAATAACATCGTAATAATAATAATAATAATAATAATAATAATAATATGAAATGATAATAACAATAATAATAATAATAAATAATAATAATAATATAATAATAATAATAATAACATAATAATAATAAAATAATTATAATATTATTAATATGATAAAAATAATAATAAACGTTATAAGATTAACAAACAAAAAAATAATAATAAAATAAAATAAAATAAACTCACAGCGGAGGGGTTGCGGAGCAGCAGGTGAGGGAGGAGGCGGCAGCCGGAGGTGGGGAGCGGCAGCCGGGCGACGCAGGCCGGAGGTGCGTCGGTGGCTGGGGACGACCTTGCAGGGGGTGCGCGGTCTGAGCGGGGAGAGCCGGGACGGGGGTGGAGGCCGGGGCGGCGCGCCGCTGGGGTGAGCGGGACGAGAGGAGGGTGTGGGATCGGGACGGGGAGGCCGGGGCGGCGCGGCGCTAGGACAGCCGAAAGGGGAGGGAGGCAGGGACGGCCGAGCGGGGAGAAGTCGGAATGGAAAAGCCAGACGGGGCCGGTGCAGGGGAGCTGGGATAGTGGGGAGAGGGAGCCGGGACGACGGCTGGAGTCGCCGGAGGCCGGCGGCATGGCGCGGCGGGACGGCGAGCGGCGGAGAGGGTCGGGGAAGCCGGGACGGTGGCGAGGTCGGGCACGGGCAGGCGGGAGCAGGCCGCTGTCGCCGGAGCAGAGCAGGAGCCGGGTGCTGCTCGGTGCGGTGACGGAGAGACGGAACGGGACGTGGGGTGCGTGAGAAGGAAGAGAGGAGAAAGAGGGGGGGGAGAGAGAGGGGGGGCTGCGGGAAGAGAGGAGAGAAGGGAGAGGGGTAGGCGGCTGGGGTAGATTTAGGGTTAGGGTAAAAAAACTATATATATATACACATTAACAACAACAACAACAATAATAATAATAATAATAATAATAATAATAAAATAATTAGAGTAATAATAATAATAACAATAATAATAACAATAAAATAATTAAATAAATAGTCAAATCTTAATAATAAAAATAAAACATCAATGGAATAAAACTTCTTAAAAATAATAATAATAATAATAGTAATAATTAGAAAATTTATAATAATAATTATTTTTAATCAAAAATATAAAGTATTAAAACCATTTGAAAATAAATGTGCACGTGCGTGCGTGCGCGCAGACACACGCATATATATATATATAGACACATATACATATATTTAAACATATACAAACAAATATATATATATATATACACATATAAACATATATATACATATATACCTATATATAAACATATACACATAGATACAATATATATACATATATATATATATATACATATATAAACATAACGTATTAAAGTATATACATATATAAACATAATGTATTAAAGTATATACATATATAAACATAATGCATTAAAGTATATACATATATAAACATAATGTATTAAAGTATATACATATGTTCATACATACACATATATAGACACATATATATATATACTTATACACATAAAATAACTACAATAATAATAACACAACTCAAATAGTAATAATAATAAAAAGTCAACGTAAAAACTTTAATATTTAAAACGCTGGATGAACACATAGTCTCCCGGGCCGAACGCACGATCACCGCTAGCGATGCGATGACCGCGCATCGGCGTGAAACCGCCGACACAACTAATCCTCAAAAATTTTAAATCGGGACCAAGAAAAAAGTAAAATAAAGATATCTGCGGTCGGGGTGTGACAATTCTCCCCACCACAGACACTTTCTGCACCCAGAAAGTCACCAAGTCACAAGTCAGCCAAAATCCAAGTCTATGCCCAAACAAAACTAAAGGAACTTAAGAGAACTGAGATTTTCAGGATAACCTTACCCCACACAGGTCACACCCGACCCATACAAGAGAAAACTGGAGTCCGAGGTTGAGGGGAGAACACGAAAGGGTTCTCCCCACCACAAGAGCTCAACTTGTGCAGAAAAGTTGAACATCTAAATAAAAAACCCTAGGAAAGGGGGGGTCGACGCGGTAACTCCCAACCGATTCAAACCAACTCTTATAGCACGATTCAAACAACACCTCCGTCGAGACATTGAATCCTCGACTAGAGTCAACATCCTTCACCACCAGGGAAAACCCATAGAAAAACATTTAACCAACATCAAATTGGTGACATGATCCACCGAAGTCCACAAAACATAACCACATCGACAACATAACTAAAACGAGGTCAACCCACACAAGGGTCAAACTCACTTTTAAGGACACATGATTCAGAATATTACATTCACATGACAAGTCCACTTAGATTATCATAGAACAATTCCATCATCACATTATAGAATACCAACACATTTAAAATGATGTTGAAACTTTAGTAGCAGGAAAACAAGCATGAAAAGGTTTTTAATTGCTCTACCGTTAACAAGGAAGGCGGAACTTGGACCAAGCCTTCATAGCCCTGGGAACACCTGACTGTGCGCGAGCTTCACCCCGAGACCTATGGTTAGAGCTCTGATGGCTGAAGCATCTCCTGCCTCACAGTCAGGTACTGACACTCTACAGCGCCTCTTCAAGCGACGCTTCCGACAAAACTTCTCCAGATGACCAAGACAGCCGCAGCGATGACACGTCTTCGGAGGGTTGCGACAAGACGGCTTTAAATGCCCGAAAAGACCACACTAATAGCATAACACTGAACAGTCTAATGAACTGGAGGCTAGGACCAAGGGGGATAACTCCTAAGGAACAGGCATCTCTGGCGCCTTTTCCTCACTAGAGGGGAAACTCTTACGAACAACAGGGGATGCTGAAGTATTAACCACCCGCACACCGGAAACCAACTCAGCCAAGAAAGCTTCCTCCACAAGCTTCTTGAAACAAAGGTCTTTATAAGGGAGGACTCGCTCCATGATATCTGGACGAAGACCCTAGTGAAAAGAGAGACCTTCATGAGCTCATGCGACGGTACCTCTAGAGAAAAGGAAACCAGTTCCTTGAAATGGTCAACATATGCCTTCACCGTCTGTTGGCCTTGTTGAATATACACAAGCTCTCCCTTTTTCTCCAGCTTCACTTCCTCAGGTACAAACCATTGGATGAAAACGATTTTAAAGACATCCCACGTCATTTCAACGTGCATTGATGATGGGGTAACCTTCTTCCACTAGTCCAGAGCTGGACCCTCAAACAACTCCATAATTGCACGAACCGTAACATTATCAGGAGTTCCCAACATTCTAAAGACACCCTCCACTTCCTCGAGCCATTTCACTGCCTCTAACGGACCCTGTTCACCATGGAGAATAGGAAAAGTCTAAAGAGGACCAAAAACTGGGCATGACCTATTATAATCCTTAGAGACCTTTATGGGCGGCATTTCCTGAGCGATATATAAAACACAAAGCCAAAACCAATATCAACCCAAAGCAACCTCAATAAAAGTGCCTTCATCAAAACAGTCAGCAGAAAACCAAAAAAACACAAACACCACCCAAAATAAAATATCCTTTTTAAAATCCCCTTTTTATTTTAGACATTAAAACCACCCTCTTTCAAGACTACTTTCCAAAACCAATCCACTTTCAAACCAAAAACTTTCCAAAACTGTTTCCCCTTTAAACCCGATTTAGAAAATAGGGTCAAGCCATTAATTTCAAATACACACCCAGGTAATCTCTTGAACCGTTGCACATGTCTTCATCCACTGTCCAATAATACTCGCACCAACACGCATTTTTTTCCATGCATTATCACACATGTGCAAACATTCATAAAGAGGACCTTAGGATTCACCCCAAATCATTCTTAGCCAATTCCAAGCAAACAAGAGATTTCCAAATCAAGAGATTTCAGTTTTTAAAACCCATTTCATATATTTAATGTCTTTTAAAAGAAATCAGTCCAATTTATTTTTTTTAAAACCTTCTTTTTCATTTCCAACAACGTACTTACACCGACCAAAACAAAAGCAGCACCCAAAATTGCGTTAACCACTGGAGTGAGGGACTAGTAGTCACGCTCAACCTAGCGACATGGTAGTGGGCCATGTCCCAAGTCATCGTCGACCACTAGGAGGAATCCAAACCGTGTACTCAGACTCCACATGGGTCACTACTCCAGGTGAAGTCACGAAGTAACGTTGGATTGCCTCCGTTGTCATCTCTCAATCCAAGATAAACCATAAAAGACAAGGACACAATTCCTGAACTACCCCTGGTAACTCGAAGATCAGTGCGAGCAAGAGTTCGTGACGCTCTTCCAGTACCTACTCCTTGAGTTCCGACAGTCCTAATCTCACTATACCGGACAACCCAAATAACAACAACCCCCTCTGATCCATTTTGTCACGAACCAGCCCAGGTCGACCCTGAACCGGTCACCCGAGCCGGTCCACGGCAAGTCCCGAGGGGCGTTCCCGATCCCCTTGGGATGGCAACATGTGCCGGGCATTAAAATTTCAATCGTTGGGAATGATTTCAGCCCAAACTAAAAACAGGATCAAAAGAACGAAAGTAAACTAAACAAACAGAGAAACACTAAAGAAATAAACAAAACTACTCCACGACATACCTACACGTGACCTCGTAGGTCACCACCCAACTACAACCAACGTCGCTCCCACACTGAGCGACTCAAGGAAAGAAAACCTAAATGCAAGGAACCTGCAGATGAAAAGGTAATAGGTAGGTGTGAGCACAAAAGTACTCAGTAGGTGAGCCCAACAACAAACCCCAATGCACTACCAGTAAATAAAGAATCTACATGTTCTAGGTTTGAACTACAATGTATAAAAGTATGTTTTCATAATTCTTTACTTGAAAATCAAACACGAGACATTTCCCTTATTATTTTTGAAAGTTAGTTCCCTTTCATCAGTTTTAAACTCATTCTAAAAAAACAAAGTGTTACATTTTCAAATATTACCCAAAGAGAATAAAGCACTTTCATTTGAAAACCATTTTCCCAAAGTCTAACAGTACAGGCTGTGAAGGATGACTGAAAGTAAAAAAGCAGGGAAAATAAGTGCAAGTAAATGGAAACAAGCAAGGAAAACCATGTGCAAGAAAAATAAACCAGAAGTTATCAGCAATAACCATGGGAGATCCTGAACATCCCTAGAAAACCCCTGGACGTACTCGGGTTCAGACTACCTGCCGGCGTGGTACTCCATTGTCAATAACCAACTGGCCTCCCTAATAGCCAACTAGTGGCACATCCCTCCGGGCCTGTCCACAACTCCAGGGGGTACTAACCCGTCTAATCTGGGTTAGCAAGCAACCGTCACCCGATAATCTACAAGACGCCCAGGAACCCATGGTGGTTTTAGTAACACTGTGTAAGTGGGAGACCCTCGCACGCGTGACTCATCTCACCGCACTTGCCAACCCCTTACACGGACATCGCTACACGACAACCCTAGAAGGGAAGTCCCCCTATAGAAATTCCCTCACAAGTACGTATATATATATATATGTATATGTATAATCACTTCACATTTATTAAAGTGACAATCGGGCCGTCATGTCACTTTCATTTTGACCATGAAATACTAAAACATTTTTAAAGGGATATGACACACGTCATTTCATTGAAAACCAGAAACACACTTAAAACTTTATTTAAGAAACTGAAAACAGCATATTAAACTTGATACACACTGGTATCACAATAAAAAAAAATCATTTTCCAATATCCAAACGCACGCCAACTTTATCAAGAGCCAAACGGGCCTTTAATAATTTTTTTGAAGGAACGCTATTTCTTAAATGAAATCCAAACTGTTCGCGTGACAAAGGAAAACATTTTTCGCCAACCAAGAACCACACTGAAAGTTTCCAAAATCAAGTTCAAAGCTCATACAGTCATTTTCTCTAATTCAGGTTCTATGAAACACCTTTTTCCATTAACAATACACCTACTAATTTGCACACACCAAAGTCATTTCAAAACACAATTCAACATAAATTTCATTTTTTTCCAGGAAGAACCATTTTTCAATACTACCATGGAAGCACACAATTAAATCCAAGAAAAACCCTTTCAATGAAATGCTAGAATTAAAACAGCTTTTATCATCAGCAGATTACCACACTATAATAACTACTTAATAATACTCTTAAATTTACTGAAACGTAATAAAAAGCCAAGGAAAAAATAAATTCTAGATTTAAAGGTGAGTGCAACGGGGGACCTACCTCAAGATCCAAGCGCGACGGTATAACGACCTTGGAACCAAGGCGCGATGACACGACGTGTGTCTGAAGCCACGTTATAAAGTCAAACACTCTGCATAATAGATATCAAAGACTCAGACACATAAAAAAACTCACTAGAGCATGCGAAACCAAGTGTCGGGGAGAAACGCTGACCTCGAAACTGAGGCGCCGAGATGGAGGAACCTCGGAAACAAGGCGCAGCGATGGCGCTTTCTCGGAAACGCCCTGCGTGGGTCCTAAAATCCTAAACCTACCAAAAACAAATATATGTTGATGAAAAACCCCTAACAAATCAAAAGTGAAAGCCTGAGTAATAATAAAGATATAATAATTATAATAACAATCATAATATGACATAGATATAATATAATAATACGAAAATAACAACAATAATACAATAAAAATAATAATACTAGAATAATATTAACATAATAATAATATAACAATAATATAATCACAATAATAATAATACAGTGATAATAATAATGATTATTTAGCATAATTATAATATAATAATATAAAAATGATAAGATAATAGTAATAATAAATATAATAATAAAAAAATAATCATAATAATAATATAGCAATAATAAAAAATAATAACCTAATAACATGATAATAATAATAATAATAATAATAATGCAGTAATAATAACATCGTAATAATAATTATAATAATAATAATAATAATATGAAATGATAATAACAATAATAATAATAATAAGTAATAATATAATAATAATAATAATAATAACATAATAATAATAAAATAATTATAATATTATTAATATGATAAAAATAATAATAAACGTTATAAGATTAACAAACAAAAATAATAATAAAAAAAATAAAAAACAACTCACAGCGGAGGGGTTACAGAGCTGCGGGTGAGGGATGAGGCGGCAGCCAATGGTGGGGTGCGGCAGCCGGGCGACGCAGGCCGGAGGTGCGCCGGCAGCTGGGGACGGCCTTGCAGGGGGTGCGCGGTCTGAGCAGGGCGAGCCGGGACGGGGGTGGAGGCCGGGGCGGCGCGGCGCTGGGGTGAGCGGGACGGGAGGAGGGTGCGGGCTCCGGACGGGGAGGTCGGGGCGGCACGGCGCTGGGACAACCGAAAGGGGAGGGAGGCAGTGACGACCGAGCGGGGAGAAGTCGGAATGGAAAAGCCGGACGAGGCCGGTGCAGGGGAGCTGGGATAGCGGGGAGAGGGACCCGAGACGACGGCTGGAGTCGCCGGAGGCCGGCGGCTTGGCGCGGCGGGAAGGCGAGCGGCGGAGAGGGTCGGGGAAGCCGGGATGGTGGCGAGGTCGGGCGCGGGCAGGCGGGAGCAGGCCGCTGTCGCCGGAGTGGAGCAGGAGCTGGGTGCTGCTCGGTGCGGTGACGGAGAGACGGAATGGGACGCGGGGTGCGTGAGAAAGAAAGAGAGGAGAAAGAGGGTGGAGAGAGAGAGAGGGGGCTGTGGGAAGAGAAGAGAGAAGGGAGAGGGGTAGGCGGCTTGGGTAGATTTAGGGTTAGGGTAAAAAAAACTATATATATATACACATTAACACCAATAATAATAATAATAATAATAATAATAATAATAAAATAATAAGAGTAATAATAATAATAACAATAAAATAATTAAATAAATAGTCAAATCTTAATAATAAAAATAAAACATCAATGGAATAAAACTTCATAAAAATAATAATAATAATAATAATAATTAGAAAATTTATAATAATAATTATTTTTAATCAAAAATTTAAAGTATTAAAACCATTTGAAAACAAATGTGCACGTGTGTGCACGCGCGCACACACACACACACACACACACATATATATAGACATATATACATATATTTAAACATATACAAACATATATATATATACACATATAAACATATATATACATATATACCTATATATAAACATATGCACATAGATACAATATATATACATATATATATACATATATAAACATAACGTATTAAAGTATATACGTATATAAACATAATGTATTAAAGTATATACATATATAAACATAATGTATTAAAGTATATACATATGTATATACATATACATATATAGACACATATATATATATACTTATACACAGAAAATAACTACAATAATAATAACACAACTGAAATAGTAATAATAATAAAAAGTCAACGTAAAAACTTTAATATTTAAAACGTCGGGTGAACACATAATCTCCCAGGCCGAACGCACGATCACCGCTAGCGATGCGATGACCGCGCATCGGCGCGAAACCGCCGACACAACTAATCCTAAATAATTTTAAATCGGAACCAAGAAAGAAGTAAAATAAAGATATCTTCGGTCAGGGTGTGACACCGATCCAGAAGGGGTTTCAGATCGGTCTGAAGGGAAAACATAACTTGGCCCGAAGGGACCCGACCCATCCCGAAGTGGTGTGGCCCGGTCTGAAGGGGCGCAGTCCGGCCCGACGGGGTGCGGCCCTGCCCGGCGCGGCCTGACTGGGCGTGCGGCCCGGCTGGCACGGCTGGCAGGCTAAGTGGCTCGGCCGATGCCGAGCGGGCTCTAGGGGGGATGGGCCCCCCCGGTCTTCTGCACCGGCAGCGCCAGGCGGCGCCGCACTTCCCCGAACCGATCGGCTAGACCGACCTGTCTTCTGCACATGCGGCCCACATGGGAAATCCACCGATCATCCAGCAGGGCGCCCTCCTGGCACAACGGACCAGCTCTGCCTGGCCAGCCGATGGGCTAGCCGGTTCCTCAGCGCGGTGTTTTCCTGGAGCCACGGTTTTCCTCCGCCCGGCAGGCCGACGGGTGGGCCGATTCTTCCACCGAAGCGGCCCGCGTTGTGGGCCGTAGTTCGTTCGGCACAACCGACGTGAAGGCATAGTTTCCCTTCTTCATGATCATTGCAGGGCGCGACGGCACTGTGATTTTCCTCCGCCTTTGGTTGCCAATTCCCTAGGAATAAATTTCCAGCGGAGGGTTGTTGGGCCTTGTTCGTTCAGCACGCGCCTTCCGTGTTAGATGGTTTCACATGGCCAAGAATGAACAAGGTTCATGAAACACAACGAACTATTTTATTGTCAATAATATTGAATCAAAACACCCTACCTCAAAAAAAGTTGACCAGCATTGGCATCACGGTATGAGGTTTCTTAGTCGTCGACAGAGAGCGTCTGAGGAGGAAGTGGTGTCTCCCCTTTTTTTCACGGATAGAATATTCAATGGCGTGACGTCGTTGGTGAGTTCCCACATCGGTGTCTACTACCATGTCATGGATGAATAAGAGGACGAAGAAACCAGGGTCGCAGAGTCGATGTTCTTCATCAAAGAGTTGACGTTCTTCATTGAGGATCATGTTCTTCGAATAAAACTAGAGCTCTGTCCCTAAAATCTCAAAACAACATTCCAACACCAAAAATAAAATAAGGCTTCCATTATTTTATTAAATCATGCCATGCATTAAAATTTACAAAATGCAAACACTTAATTAATTAATGAAGAGTTTAAATTAATTAATTAATTTGTGTTTTGGCATGCAATAAAGAGGGAGAGAGGGAGAGTAACTTAATTAAATGGAGTTAACATGTTTTAAAGGGGGTGTTTATGAGAGTTATGGAAATGTGAAGGGTTAGGGCTCGTGTGGGCCCCACCTCACATTTAACCTCGCACTGGTAGTTAGGATGTTATTAGGTCCCACCATAACTTCCCCTTGTAGGTTATAACCACTTAATATATAGAAATAAAATTGTTCCACATTTTTATTCACCTCTCAATTAATCCACAGAAAATAACTTCTTCTCCCATGAAAACACATCTTCGGTAAAGGACCTCTTATGAAAATACAGGTGTTGCGAGTTCATTGGTGCCCTCAGATTTCAATTTCGAGCAGTGGTTCAAAATATACAAAATCCCACTCATTCGTTTACTGAATGTACCCTAGCTAAACTTCATAAATTGATTCTGGGAACACTGGGCCTCGGAATCAGGTGCCGTCAGAAACTGTGTACTCGTAAAATTCAAAAGTATTTATGAAAAAAAAATTCCTTGAAATTTCTGGGTCTTTACAAAAACCATTGTGTTCATATCTAGTAGAATATTTTTTTACCAATAAATAATGATAGGGGTAGAAAACCCCACCCCCTTGTGCTTCAATTTATTCTGCACCATCCATATGGTCCATCACCCCACACGCAGCACTAATGCTCGGGCCACCCTCTTCAGGCTTCCTCCTTTAGATTGGCAGAACCATTTAACAAGAAATGTTGTAGTAGATCCATCCGATGTAAGAGGCATATAAAACTCCCCCAGGACCTTCCTCACCTGCAATGACAAGTCACAACCGAAAAATAGATGGGAAGTGCTCCCTTCACTATGAACAATACAACATATACACCTGTACTCAAGATGGATACCACATCTATGGATATTTTCATCAGTCAGAAGGGCTCTATTACAAATATTCCATGTGAGAAAATTGATCTTGGTGGGTTTGTTTTTCAACCAAAGATGCTCATTCTAGCCCTCTGCCTGAATCTGTATATTACATATGCGATAGACATCCTTCGATGTTAGTGGACCTGAGGAAGAGGCCATGAACAGACATTTATCCTTTTCAAAATTATATTTAATGATTTTAAATCACTCCAGTTATGCCTTATCAAAAATTAAGTGTCTGATATTGGGGAAGAGACTGGCCTTCTTTAACAAAATATTAGAATCTGGACATCTAGAGAATCCCAACAGTGTACCACAGAAATCCAGATGCAAAAAATATAGTCCACCCTTCCCCAAAAACCATTGAGATAAATGAAGGTGCATATCAATAATATGTTTGGAGTTATTTCTATGGGGTTATGATAATCTTTTGGTTACAAAGGGTTATGAAATGGTCTTTTATTCAGTGAAGAGTATTTACTACTTTATAATGGTGAAAAGTATTATTTATGATAATGTATTCATTGTTTACATGCTGTTTAGAAAAACTAATAGATTTACATCTTTATGTAACCCTTACTGAGGTTTTATGATAATTTGATGTTTCAAAATTATTTTTAACAAGACATAATGATGAATTGGGTTAAGGATGTGATCAAGGAAATGTCATGTCATCTAAAACAAGGAACTAGACATGACACTGTTTTCATAGAGTTTTGATTTTATGAAACAATAGAAACTGAGTTGAAGTGTCTACATTGTAATTTTTGCGATGTAATGTAATTGTTATGGCCTAATTCTCAAAATCTATATACCCGAAAAGATCCTCAATGTGAAATATTCAATTAATTCATGATTATGTAATGTTTATGATTGGATCCTTATAATATATCATAAATATAATGAGATTGTATTATTATAATAGTTTAATATACACATTCACACACAACCGTAAAATAGGATTTGCAATTATCATTCATGTTTATTATGGACTCTTACCTAGAGAACCAATATTGTTTACTATTTCATTTACCACAATTAATGGATGTAAATAATGATAAATCTTTTATTGATATATTTCAAATATATTATTTACAATTTATCTATTCTATTATAAATTTTTAAATAAACATACATTCTTTTCTTCTATTTTGTGGGAGTATAAAAACATCATTTGTGGATTTGTCGACTAGAACTTATTTATACTGATTTCATTAATTCAGACATTACATTGAAAGTGTCTATAATAGTTTAAAAAAAATTATTACATATATGAATTAAATATGATATTTTAATTAAAATTTACATATATATCATTTACCCTTTATTCTTTTTAATGGTACAATTATGTTTAAGTAGTGTCCGTGCATATGTATGACCTCCCATCTCCAATAATGGTTAATTTAATTTAATGTTTCAAAATAATATAGATTATTCTAATTCATATATACATAATATACATGATAATGAAATAATTATTTACATTTTATAGAATTTGAAATCAGGATCAATATAATATTAACAACAAATATCATGTCAAAACATACTCAATAAAATTGGAACATAACACCAGAAATTCATTAAAAATGTATGATTATTAACAAAATACTAATAAGATATTATAAGAATATAATACCTAATAATATTAATATTATTATGGTTATTTAAAAAAGATATAGAGATAATTTACACCGCTATACATTTAATTCATGTTTTTTCATCTAAATATAAACAAAATGTAATAGATTTTCATCTCATTTTTTACATATGTGGGAAAAATGTCAAATTCACTAGTTAAATATTGTATGTAGTTTACCTTCTAACACAATTTTATATATTATATCTTGAAATTTTTTTTAGTCATGGTATTTAATGGTTTCATTTTATTATTATTACTTTTGTGGTTTTTTGATTCATATGATAACATAGTTGTAAGGTATTTCTAGTCAATCTTTTATTTATGTGAGACATATTAAATATTAATTTTTTTATTTTTTGGATTATACAATAAACTTTTATTTATAGTATACTATTTTAATTTATTTTATGTCATTTTATATACCCATTTGATGATCTGTCTTTCACTAGGTTTATGGATTCAAAGACACCAATGTGGTAAAGGGTTTTCATTACAATTTTCCTTCATTAAGACATTTTATGTAATAATAATATCTTATATTATATGGGGTTTATACATCTACATTTAAATGATATATCATGTGTCTCATTATTATTGTTATATTATATGTTTCAATTAATGTTATTATTTGTTTGGGATTATGATTCAATTATTTCAATGTGATATGGGATGCTTCTAAATGTTGAATGTTTATTTTCCTCAAGAATATTTTTATA
Organism: Viscum album; assembly: GCA_963277665.1. Classification (NCBI taxonomy): domain Eukaryota; kingdom Viridiplantae; phylum Streptophyta; class Magnoliopsida; order Santalales; family Viscaceae; genus Viscum; species Viscum album. Next base: position 1,090,173,859 of record OY728143.1, on the reverse strand, counting down.
TGTTATTTTTATTCATAAGAAAACAATAGCTATTGTTATTAATCTAGTGGTAATATGTCTTATTGATATAATATGTATTCTTTCTCTAGAAGAATTATGATAATTTTGAAAAATGAATATTTTAAAATACACGCTCTTGAAATATTTCTTCATTACCATTTTCCTTAGTTATTCACTATATGGTGACCATTTAACATTAAAATTCCTTTAAATCTCCCTATAAGTTTTGATGGATACTATTATTTGAAAAATGGTATACAAGTTTTACATATGTTGAGTATGTGATAGTTATTTATTTAACCGGTAAAATAATTAAAAATCCAAATGTTTTAATCAATCTGGATATTTGATAAAGAACATTGATCAATAAGAAAATAGATTGCATGGTTTGTAAGGAATATTTTGGACATTAATGACGTGGGTCGGAACTAATTGTAGATATTCCCTCAAAGCATCTATAATTTAATGGGATGAGTTAGTTGTCTATAAAAAGTAGTTTTCAGCCAGTATGTTTTAAACTATCTTTTGAATGTTCTTGATAGTAAATGGATCATGTACCATTAAAACATGGATTCAAATAACTAATCTGTTCAATCATTCTGATATAGTTTTTGTTATAACATTATATTATCAATATAAAAAAATATATGAATTCATATTGTTCTGTTATTTTAAATAAAAGGAATTTTTTTATTTTTTTTATATTTCAATATTGATTAATACCTTTTCAATTATTAAAATGTAATGTATTTTAGTTTTTTACCATTTCATATTGTTTACACAATTTCTGCTATCAATTACATGTCATGTGAGATTAGATTTTACCTTTAAATTATTATTATTCTCATTGATTCATTATTGTTTCCAAGGTACATAACCTTTACTGAGAACATTGGCCCACCCATATTTATTTTTTGTTACGAAGGATTTCATAAAGTCTACTATGAATGATATTAATGGATATTCGAGATGGAATTATATAATACTTTAAATTTATTATGTTGTTATTTTTTCATTTAAAAACAAGAATCATATATTTATCTAGTTAAATAAGACTACCAAACTAATCGATCCTTCATTATTTGATTTTTTATAATCATCCCAATGTTATGGGATTGTAAACTGGAACAAGTATTACAAGATTCATTTCCAAAAATTTTGTATCAATAAATGTTTTTTAGCAATCATTAGAACTTGATTTAGAAAAATATATGTCAGAGAACACATCAATATGATATTAATTATGGATAAGTAAAAAATAATAGCATAATTTTTTCATGTTATAATCAATATTGTATTGTATAGGAATACATACATGTATATAAAGAATAATGGATTTATGTTTTTAAGATTGAATACGAGTTAAAGTAATAAACATCACTTTTTTAGTTTTTATGTAATGGGAGCTAACCAATTTTAAGGTTGTTTGGGAGAATCTTTTCAAAAGTATATGCCTTAGTGGAAATTGTTAATTGAGATGAAATGCCTTTAAAATTTTAATATATAATATTATATTTATTAACATCTTTAGATAAAATATTATCATTAATGATATTGTTATAAAAGATAAATAATATTACATTCCTTTGTAAGAAAATTGGTTGTATTGAAAACACTGGTAAAAAAATTATTTAATGGTTAATTTAATTTCAAGTAGTTATATAAAATGTTAAACTAATATGATATTTATAATGTTTTATAAAAATTATATCCTATAATGTTTTAGGGATTGAGCCCATGATTGATGTAGGATAAGTGTTTCACACATACCACTATCCTACATGAAGTCCTGGTAAATGTTTCATTGTTTTCAGTGAAAAAAATTGATTAATAAATATTAATGATGAATAAATAGTATTAATTCCATGGAATATAGATTGAGGTATTAAAAATAGTTTTTTAATAGTTATAAAAATACATAAAAACAGGTTTTATAGATCTGATGATCTATTAAATTTTATTTTTAGTGATTCAAACATCATACTTTATTTTTTTATAACATTTTTTTTAATAAATGGATTAATTATAAATTAATAAATGGAAAACAATGTAGAAAGATTTGTTCATGAAATATAAATATTTCATGTTATAATATTTCTTTTTATTATTTTTTAGTAAAATAATAACCCAACTTTTGGAAAATTATCTCGAAATAAAATGTTTTTATAATATCCCTTTTCTATTGAACCCATAATCATATAAATCATCACAAATTTATGGCTTTTAGGACCCTAACACTCTATTGATGATGAAATTGGTTTTAATAAATGAACATAATCACTCAATAAAATTATTTATTCTTTTCTTCAATGATTATTTTATAACTTACCATTAATATTATCCTACATTGAAAAATTGTTTTGAGTTGTTTCATAAAATCTTAGAACATCCCATTTCACTTTTCAAGAGAATATTTAACCATCCCATCTTATTATGTAGTTGATTAATAAATATTTATTTTATAAATTATATCCATTGATTATATAGATCATGTTTATATTTGAATGACACAATTTAATCAATGTGGGGTGTATATAACCCCCTTAAATTCTAAATTAAGAATATTGAATTTAAATAAATGTATAAAACGAAACACTATGTGTATAATTTAATATTATGTCCCATGACATTATGATATATTTAATATTTAAATAAATCTATTATATATCTAGTTATATAAAAAACATAGAGTTATCTTTCATTATATGTTAGTACGTATTATTTAGTAGTTTGTGTTACATGAAGGACTATGTTTTACCAAACAAATAATTATTAGTAATTTTTCTATTCAGTAAAATAGGAAAAAAATTATCAATTAAACTGGATGTTATGAATAGAATTAACCAACTTATGAAAATGTATAGTTGAATTCATTATATAAAGATTCATTAGAAATTAATATATAAACCAAAGGTATATAAATTGAATGATTATTTTAAAAAATATATTCATGATCAAAAGATTATTTATATTAATAAATTAAATCAATTAATAATACTGATTTACATTAATGAATTATATTTATTATAAATTCAGTAAAATAAATATTATATTAATCCAATATATTTTATAGGCCCAGGATGGAAATAAATCGAGGTTTACACTATAAAATTATACTTTTCTAAAATTGAAAAAATTCTCCCAATTAATGCTTCAACTAAAATAAATATTTATTTTCAAAATTTTATTATTTTATGAATAAGAAATAAACTTTATTGTATAAATTATTAAAATATTATTTTCTTAGTGTGAATTTCTGTTATTTTTCATTGAATTTTCATTTTAGATTAATAGTGAGAAACAATGAATTTAAAATGAATATTTTCATCTACTTTATTTATATGGTTAAATTATGATATATAATTTTTAATTTATATTTATATAAATATTATTTCAGTTAATTATTTTCTTTAATTTGAATAACATTCACATTATGACTTCATATAAAATTATTTCAAATTTTCACACATTTTTACTTTAGAAACTCGCTTTGTTTTTTCATCTGTGGGATTAATATTCAAGTAATTTTTGAAATTAATATTATTTGAAATTTAAAAAATTGATTCTATATTTTTAATAATAAAAATTTATAATTTCTAGAAATTTAATAATAGTTTATTCACCAAAAATATTAGAGAATGCAGGTAAAATTAATTACAGTGATTTTGGTAATAATAAGCATAACTATTGGCTTAAAGATAATATTATGGGAAAACATGACATAGAAACATGTCAATAACCTATTGTATGTCCATATATTGACCATTATCTCAATTTAATATATTTTGGTTTAGTATTTTAGGAACATTACATATGTGATGCCTCTCAATAGTATATGCTATTTTTTATTTACAAAAGTGCCATTCATACTCCACTATAAAAAGGCATCCAACCCTATATCATATTCTTTGATCTCAATACCATCTTCTTATCAAAATCCTTCCCGAATAATTTCCTCTAATTTCGCAACACATTATAGAGAAATAATTTTTTTTGGAATAAAACCATATAAGTCTTTTTGTATAAACCAAAATGTGTTACCTGATTACAAGGTGACATTCTTTAACGATTACTTTTGTTTTATATAATTTTCCTCAAATTTAAATTGTTTAAATAATAATGACACAATTAGATAATTTACATAAATATAATGATATTTTTTTTATTATATTTCTAACAACACATTCATGCCCATTAATCAAATTGGAAAAGTAATCATTGTTCTTGTGTACGGTGTATTATTGTCTCATAAACTGATGTCTTTCGTTCTTCCATTTACCTATATTAATGGCTAAAAATAACATTGGATTAAAAAATTTTATATTATAAATAAAATATTTATTATTTATTTATTATCCTTTATCTTTGTATCTACCCATAATTCCATTCATTCCATTTTTTAAGAATATGATATATTTTTCTGTGGATGTGTGGATAACAACCTCCTCAATGTGATGAGATCCTTTCACACTTTACAAGGAATGTATTAACACTTGTTCTAATAAATATATGTGGAATATATGAAATAAATTTCATACTAGAATTATAATATATATATATATATAATTTACATCTCATTCCATTAAATAAAACAATGAAATAGAAGTACTGTTCATTCGTACGTATGATCAACTGTCACTATGAAGAGTGAATTTCATTTCATATTTCCAAATATTATTTTTTTGTTATAATTATATATAAACTTAATATATATTATAATAAAATCATGTATTACAAATTTGAGATGATGAAATCATGATCTACATAACAGGAATACCAAATAACATTTCAAAACATAATCTAGTAACGATGAAATTAAAACTTGAAAGAGATAAAATAATGAATGAATATTAACAAATGGGTAATAATATATTATATGAATATAACACATGACATCATAAATAGTATTATGTTTCTATTATAAGTTAATGAAATTACTAAAACCACTATAAAAGTGGTGAATGGATGATCACACAAAATTAAAATCATGGTAATGGATTTTCATCAGTATTTATATATATGTGAGGCAAATGTAATATTCACCACTTACATCATTTGGGTGGTGAAACTACTATGTATTTTTATATATTATATTAGTAATTATATTATATTATTTTTATTTCAATTTATCATTATTTAATTATTTATTTTGGTAATTCTGATTCATATGTTACCACATTTCTAAAAGGATTTATAGCTTCAAATATATTTAAGATATACATATTCCTTATTCGGATATTATTTTTTCAATGTTGTATATAATTTAGATGAATTTATAGTGTGATTATTATATAATAATTTAATATAATTTTCTTAACAGTTTTTTTATCTCTCTTATAGGGGGTTTATGGTTTCAAATTTAATGAAGGAGTTGTGGATTTTTATCATAATTTTTCATCTTAAATATATTTGTTATGTTACACACCTCTCTTCGGTTATGAATTTTTTATAAAAAACATTTTATATTTTATATAATGAATATAATTATTCTAATTATATTCTATGTTTAAATTAATTTTATACCATTATTTGTGTTAGGATTCCAATGTTTCAAGGTGGTATGAGATACTTTGGAATGTCTAAACATTACATTCCTCATGAGTGTTTTTAAAACAGAATTTTATTCTTCAAAAAAAATATACCTTGTTCTTACTCCATTGGGAATGTTTCTCATTGATTCAATGTTTATTCTTTTTATAGATGACATATAATTATTTTTACTACTTATATTAGTAATATTGAATTACTTGAATGGTTTTTGTTTTCAAAAATACATCCTTGAATAATTCACCTTATAATGATCATATAACATTAACTTTCACTTATTTATCAATATCATTTACCATTGATTTTATAATATCATAATCCATATACCATTTTTACACAAATTATGTACATGAATGTTATTTTTTTTCTTCGTAAATATTGATAAATGTGTTATTTTTAATCCATACTGATATATGATAAGGATCATCATTTATTAATTAATTCAATTACTTGATATATGGAATGTGTTTGTTATATATGACATGGGTGTGGAAGGGTAATAGATAATCATTTTATGCATCAGTACTCCCAAGGGATGAGTCAGTTGGCTAGTATTAGTGGGTTACTCATCTACTCTATTTTATACAATCCTGTAAAATGTATTGATAATAAGGCTATCATGTATCTCTGAAACGTGGATTCCAATAATTAATTATTTATATGATTCATATTTATTTATAATTTATATATTATATTTTGATAATGAAAATATCTATAGATTCATTTCATTCTATATTTATGGGATAAATAACACGTCAGTTTAGTTATTCAATATTCTGTATTTATTATTCATTTACACTAATTTAAATCTTAAGTGTTATTAGTTATTAAAAATCCCAAAATGATTACACACATCCACATATTGATTACATGAAATATATATTCATTTTTTCCTTTCCATAATGATTATTCCCATTGATTAATTATTTTTCCCGATGTACTTAAAACTTAAAGGTCATTTGAGTTCACCATTAATTTGTTTCTTTTACCCAGGATTTCATGAAGTGTACTTGTAATGATATTCAAGGACATTACATATAGAATTACATTATCCTCAAAAATTGATGTTGTAATTTATTTTTTTAGCATTAATATATGATTCATGTGTGTATCAAGTTTACCAAATCTAATAAAATGATTATTCTTTTGAGACATGGGACCTAAATCATGTGGATAAAATAGTATTGAGAACAAGCCACTAGATTTCCAGGTTTGGGTCACTAGAACACACCTCCCACATTCAGAAAAAACACAAGGAAAACATTCTATATAATGTTTAGAATCAATGTTCTTACATGAAAACTCTATGATGATTATAAATATCCTCATATATCATTTTATAATTCAAAATGTTTCTGATGAACATGAATATAAACAATTATAGGGATTCATTGAACACATAGTTCAATATACCAAAAAAAAATCTGTTGTGTTCATGACACTGAATGAGATGTATTTTTTTTCAAACCTAAACCTGATCATATTATTATTGGTGTCACCCTTATTTAAAATAAAACGGTGAAACCAAGAATTCTTATTAGTCATTAGGAACCAACTGGCCCCTCTCATCTAGAGTAAAATATCATATATCCTCATAATATTTTTTTTGATGGATAGCTAATTCAAAATATAGATGTTTATACACAACCTAATATTACCATTTAAATTTTTCATAACAACACTAGAAAAACCCATGGTAACACACTACATAGGTTGAAAACCTTCTCCATCATATCATCTGTCTGAATACTCAACACATGAATCACTACTGGTTGCATCCATTGAGTATACATTATTATAAAAAACTATAGGGTTGAATTTAAATCATGAACCCAACTACACATAATGTGGGTTGAGATGAACTATCATCATGAAATTAATCTAGGAACTCCCCAAATACCCAATGATCTTCCACCATACTGGAAATCATTGATTTTACATACAACTCACCAATATGAGAATGTGGGGTATATACACATATACTTACACTATGATTACGTCACTTGTAAATGAAAACCACATGTTGACCATAAGAATTATATAATATTAATCACTCCCTGATAAATATTATAATAAAATGAACTAGATATAAATTTATGATGTTAACAATTACACACTATGAAAACATCAAAGGTAAAAAAGTATCTCCTTGGGACTGATGTAGCCTAATCATCAATCCACACCCCCACGAACACATAAAACAAGATGATATAGGCATAAACTGGTATAATAATGAATAACGGAATTAGAAGATGTATACATCTAGTCCCATAATGTGTTCTAGAATGAAAGAAATAACAGAGTATGTCGATCATGAATCGAATATGCAAAAGAAAAAGGTTACATGAAAAACTATGAATACATCAATTTCCTTCTAGCCCCACTATAGATGCAACCTCTAATGACTCTAATTGATAATATGAATTTAAAATAAATCCCTACTAATATACCCCTCCATGACCATACTTATGTTGAGGTCCCTAAAAAAGTAACATTATAAAGTTGGCATCTACCAACCTCATCTACACTTGGTGTAGCGCTAGACTATTTATTATACTCCTATAATGATATCAATGGAAACCACATATAAAGATATCAATAAATATAAACTCCTTCACTAAACTAAGTACACAAAGACAATTAGAAGTAGATGTGGTAATTAATATAAACCCCAATGAAAAAACACAATGTATTGAATTTCCTAGTTTATGTTTTAAAACATGGAGCTCAAAAGTATAGAAATGATACTACTGAGATTGATTCCACTATATTAAAATCCAATAAGTCTATAAAACCTAAAACCTACCACAAAAATATATACTATTCGATAAACTACTCTACATCCCCAACCAATGTAAACATCCTCATAGTGTATCTTCTCACTATTATTTTCCTTCTTTTAATCATTATATATTTTAGAAACATAAATGGATTAATTGGGTGTTATATATAAAATTGGAAATCCTCCTCAATAAATTTCACATAGGAATTCCCATTTAATAAATGGTAGGGTAAGTGAATCATTGCCTTAAATGAAATTATCAACTTCGGCACCGACATAAGCCCCAATAGAAGAGAAAGTAGATCTTATCACTTCATTCACATTGTGTTGGATGAAAAAAATAGTTCTCAAACACATTCTTATTTTAACCCAGAAAACATATAAATCATTCCACTAGTATTGAAATATAACCCACTACTAAAATTTATTTACGTATATTTGACTAATTTCTAAAGGGTCCTTATTCATCAATGAGGATGGTATCAAGCCGAAAACAATCATGGGATCCTCCATCTTACTCTATGACTCTATATTAAAAAAAACATCATTCAAACATCCCAAAATAATACTACTAAATATAGTTCAACATCATATAGAAAGGAATACCCTCTTCAAATGAATCAACCTTTCGGAAATTTATTACTTCAGCATGCTGAAGCACAAAAACTGGAAGCACTACTGGGAAAATTCCAAGATCCATTCAAAATATTTATGGGAAATTTCCAAAATATATTAGCATGTAAATTTATAAATATTTATTTCATATATATTTAATTCTTATTAACATTATATAAAACCCCAAATTTTAAAAATAACCAAATACTACATGATTAATTTACACCTCCTAGGTCTCTACCCTATAAACTATACCACCTAACATAGTTATACAATATTCACAGAGTTTGGGAACTAGATATTGGGGGGCCTAAAATCATATTAACAAGGTGGTCACCATTTAATATGTCACAGAAAAAGGTCAACTAGAATTGTTTTCATACAAAACCATGTAATATTCATTATGCCTAACAATAAACTACATCATGTCTCTCATCCACCTCCTATAATATCTATTTTTCATGACCCGCATTAGCCTATGATACCTCAATGAGGGGAGATATATAATGAACCATCATTTATAGCCTCAAGTATGCCCCTTGTTGGGAACATGCACCGAAGGTTTTAAAATCACATAAATTAGATATATTACCTTATATAAGAAAACAATACCAGAAGATAAAATGGATTATATTCAATAAAATCAATGATATTAAAAATATAATGGAAAAATCTATCCAAAAATACATGTATAATAATATTCATATAGTTAAAATTCTCCAAATTTAAATTAGGAAAATAAAATCTAACATTGCAAAACAACATCTATCCAAATATCTAAGCATGTAATTTATAACATGGTACATGAAATCCTCCAAAAAACAGGAAAATTATTTTAAATACATTGGGGGAAATACTATAATAATCAAAAAAGAAACTGGAGTGTCTCATGCACATTATATTGAAAAATACTAACACACATATGAGAATTAATTTGATCAACATAAAACATAAACATGGTAACATTAAAATAACTACCCTCACTAAGACACACTAACCATTGAACACATGACATGTATAATAACATAATATTAATCTTTTGTTTTATTGGACAACTTACACCATGGTCCCAAATATTTCACTCTCTGAAACCAAAAAATAGAAAAACATAGTGATTCCACCTCATTTGTATGACATATACCATGGCCCACAGTTGGTTCACATCACATCATACCCACAAACACCTTGTCCACTGCCCTAGAGCATAATCAAATATAATATATCTTAAAAAAGCATGGTAATTCACATCTCAATCATAACTATAGTTTTATATTATCAGGATTGTGAATTAAATCAACCTTTATCCATCCTCCTCTATTAATTACCCCTCTATAATCTTCCCAATAAATGGTCACATCACATATCACTATCAAAGACTGGGGATAATTCACAATAGCATAGTCAAGTAACATCTCTCCTAATGAAACATGGTACATCACATAGTTTTCAATAGAATGAATAACCATCATATGTTGAGCATATCTAATTTTCTGTAAGATAAATAAGGAATAATTGGGTATTATGTGATCTATATTCATCATCAAGATTTCATGAAAAACAATCCTTCTATAAATACATGGGTTTCAGTTCATGTTTCTCAATAAGGTTGTGGTGCATGTAGAAAATTACAAGGGATGGTAAAATTTTCATTAGCTACACACTATCTCAAACTAGTGATTAAAAACAAGTAACTAGACATCTCAAAACAATCCCACATTCCCTTCCACCAAAAAATGAATAACACCACATAATCCAGAATCTTAATTTCACATTTCCAGCCAACTCATTTATAATTCGCATTCCTTTCATTGTTAAACATCTACCATATTTTACCACATTTATCATTATTAATTCATTCAATAATAATTTTTTCCTTTTAAAAAGACCAATCCATGAAATTTAAATCATTTTTTTAAATTTCGAAACCTTTTGGAAAACAAAGACAACACATTACAACACAATAAAAAATAAAGATCACATCAACAATTAAAATATCACTCGAACAAAATCAACAAAATATAAATATACATCCTAAATAACCTTCCATCCCTTCTACCCAATAGAATGTAAAAAATCATCAAATCCTTGTCCCACAAAAGTATAAAACAAACGATGACATCACACTAATAAATATACATTTTACAAATTAATAAATTGACATTTTGATCCCATTCAATGTAATTAATTTGGCCCATCTCTCACAAGTAATAATCATGGGGATACCGTTTTATTATCCAATTATATGGTGTTCATCGATTTCTAATTAGTGTATTATTTCACCAATGAGACACATGGATTCTATACAAAACAACTATTTGACAAAAAAAATATCCAAATACCAACATTTAGAAAGGAGAGTTTAGTCTATAAAATTACAACATCAAAATAATATATAATTTCTAATGTGAACTGAAAAAATCCCATTTCACAAAAAATTTCAAATTACAATTTCCATATTTTCAATTAATCTATTGAAAAAACATCCTAATGAAAAAAGTGAAAAATCATCATGCATGATACATAATAAATTGATAAAACTGAATACCCTCATCAAAGAGGATCATCCAACCAAATATCAATAGTATGTTTAAGAAGAATATCCCCCAAATAATAATAGCATGTGAATCCCCTTCACTACATCGTGGGTGATAAAAAATTACCTAATATACCCATATCAAATGTTGAACCGTCGAAGTGGATGTGAAAGAGAAATACAGTTAGAAATAATCATGAAAATTTTAAGAGATCACCACTAAACACCAATAGACATCCACAAGAACCAATAAATCATGTGGATGGAAGGATGTATAAAATTACTCCTAAACTGAAATAACGATAAAAAAAATTAGATAAATAATGGAATAATTTCAAATGAAATTTAATTGGACAAAATTATTATAATATGTTGACTCTATCAATTTAAATATGATTAACATAAATTTATGATGAAGCTTATTAAAACTCAAATACTCTTATCCTTTTCATCCTTAACATATCAATGTAGAAGTATAAAACGGAAAAAATGTGATTCACATATAATCATTTGATGATTTAGTGTTGTAAGTTGACAAATCATTGAGGTACCTTGATTTTTCAACTTATTTATCTATATAAAAACTAATAATTATGATGAATATTTTGTGGATTATCTACTATGTATGGACCTATAATTTATAATAGTTATACATGTTTATATTTTATCAATGCTATGTTTTTTCATACATTGGAGATCCACATATATAGTATTTAAAACATATTGGATTGTACTAATTTCTATTTCTAGACTCAAAATAAACATAAATGAATCCATTAAAAAGGTATCAAAGAATCGTTCATTGTGTGGTTTCTTATGTTTAATCATAGAACAATCAATTATACTCTAATACCAGATGGTGGACCGAGTAGTGTGTTATAATGTCTAAATAAGTCCACACCAACAACATCGTCAAATAATTCCATTTGATAGAAACTTCAAGTGATGTGAAATAATTTAATTAATTTATAGGACTACAATCTTCAAAATAAAATATAAACATCCAGTTATAGGATTTGTGGTGACAACTAAGGATGGACCTTCCTTCTTTATCCTTTATAAGATGTCTCTGAGAATGTTTTAATAAAAATTCCAATACATGATTTCAAAATATATCACAACCCATAGAATATAAATTGAATTTTTATTTATTTAAAACCACAATGTATAAGTTGTATTCTTTGTAACATAAAACATCAAATATTGTATGATTTTTGGTTATCAAAAACCACCACATATTGTTCATGAGCTATTTATCACTAATAGAAACAAATTTTCTGTATTATAGGTATAACAAACCACATATCATGTGTATTACAATTATCAGAAAAAATATAATATTATTTATATTTTGGGTATCATAAACTACCATATATCAGGTTGATTATAGTTATTATAATTTATGAACTACATGGACAAGTCAATATACCATTCCAGAAAACATAAATAATAATTTGTTTATGATTTAAATTTCAATCACCAAACACTATGTTTAAAAAAAATATAAATATAATATTTTGTGGAATATAAAGAATAAAAATAATTTTTTAAATTTATTTTTCATTAATATAAAATTGACATAACACACAATATATGTACCAATTTTTAAAAGACGGTTTCTAGAGAAGATACCAATAGACTACCTACTATAGTCCATGAAGGATATAACAATCTGATTTTGGACATTGAATTTAAATTAGAGAGGATAAATATGTGTTGAATTATAAAACTAAAACTTCTATATTTATGTTAAAAAATAGGAATTTATTTATTTTGAGAGAATAAATGAGGAATGTAGGCAACACAAGGTTCTATCTTCAAAGAGTGTTTCACTATGTAAAACTATAGAAATATTCGAGGTAAAATGTTGGTGATCCTCTATTCATGGAGGATATGTGGAGATTTATCCTAAATAAGAGTTTTTTACAATTGATGGAAGAAAAAGAAATTATACTTGAAATGTAGTAAGGAGATAAAAATTCATCATTTTTTTAATTGGGGTGGTTTGCGGCATGGTCAACCAAACCATAGTATAACAATGTGAACCACGTTATCTAAAAGACAAAACAATGAAAATTTAGGTAATCTTTTTCAATAGCATGTGGAAACCATTTATGAAATAAAGAAAAATAATTGTAACATAAAAAATATTTTTCTAAATCCCATAACATGGTTTAACAATCAATTACCATATGTGTTATTAATTATTATTGGTTATGGTTCATGGTTAACATAGTACATGTACTAACAGTGTTCCAAACTCTACTACTAGGAAATTCATAATTACTGATTAAACATTCCCATAATCACTAAAAACCAATAATTCCACCTTGGAAACTCCCATTAACTACAAAAAGTATGGAAGTGGAAATAAACTGAAAGGGGTTATACAATTATTAAATGTTATGGTTTTATAGCCTTCGAATCCTATATCATCTCATACCCAAATAATTCTCACAATTGCCATCATATTACTAGATAAAAAAATCATTCCTTTAAGCTTAAAAATATGTCTCCCATTCCCACATATCTCAGAGTTACCCTATACTATTTCAATACTCTCACAAGTGATTCAATCTTCCCCTGGTTGGTATTTTCCCTATGATTCAAAAATTATTATATTGTTACACATAAAATGTATCTTCCTCATTCTCAACAACGTATACAATGACTATATGAGTTGTTTCAATGTTATACAGTTAGAGTTTATAGATGTCAAACACATTATGAATCACTCTATACCTTTGTAAAATAACTACTTAGTAGGACATAGTTCTAAACCACTCCAAAATCTTGAAAATATCAATGAAACTAAATACCATCATATTATTTAAATGAATCTAAAACATCACTATCTGCATTCAAATATATATGAAAAACCAGTCACTATCATAATATTCATGGGGACAACATCATAGGTCAACATAATATGTATGTCTTCTCTATGTATTTTTCAACCACCTCTAGGTTATTTAGAAATCCTAACATTTCTACTATATTAAGCAAGACATGATCATAAAATATCTTCTAACCTTAAACCAATAAATAAAATATTGGAAGAACCCACAACATATAGAATAAAAAAATTCAATCCAATATGTCTCATAGTATCTATTATTGTATGTTACTTCATCCATATCAAGGAATATTTCCCTTCGAAATAAATTTTGAAGGAAACATGTTTAATGTATTTCCATAAGAACCTTTATTGTGTTTCTGACTACCAATCTATTATTGGATGGTATGTTGTACTTATATAGTCCTATGTTCTAATTTCTATATGAACCCCATGAAAAAAATCTCTATATGAAATGAGATTTTCTATCCAATAGGATGCTCTATGACACACCATGTAGTTGAATCAACTTCTCTCTATAATTTCTACCAAACTAAAGAATTATAAAGGAATAATCGGTATAAAGTGAGATACCTTCATCATTTAGTTGATTATAACCCAAACTACTTCATGTATAGGAGTATCCATTGAGAGTGTCGTCCCGAAATAAATTTGGTAATATTTGCAGATTCACTATAGAATGGGAAACCACTAGTGTATATTTGAAGGGAACTGATTCTTATCCTCTACTTTCTGGAAGGTTTTTCATAGATAAATATATAGATCTATGAAATTTTTCATTCAAGGATGCCAATATTTCAATTTTACAATAAGATAAATTTTGGTCAATGTGGAACTCTATGTCAATGTGTGGGAGTAGAATTAACTCATCATTTAGTCATGTAATATAGTGTGGAAAGCCACTAATTATTGAATAAATAGAATCTTAACAACATTTAAGGGATCATCAAGAGGGGAATACCTTCTATAGTGAGTATCTATCAATATTAATTTGTCAAAATCATTTAATTATATCTCTTTTAAAAAGTATATGAGAAAATAAGTGAAATCAAAGAGAATCAATTAAATGAAACCATATTCCTCATACACATGAAAATGTATTTTGATAATTAAGGACTTCATAAACTACTCATTGATGAACTATTATACCACTTGTGTTGATGTCATCCTACTCAATACATCCCCCAACAACATTCCTCAAAAAAGGTGTATATAGTCTAAAAATATAAGGATTACTAATAATAAACACATATTCTAAACATAATATTTTGATCACACTGGATGAATGGATAAATCATGATATTATGAGTAATATTTACAATATAATCCATCCAATGTGGTAGTGTCACCAATATCCATGTAATGGAACCAATAATTCTATTTTTATTTTGTTAATTAGAAATTTATTCCCCTTGTTCCTTTTATACGTTTACAATTATCTGACTACCCACCTATCATAAATCAACAATACACATATATTGACACATGTGAAATCACAAATGAATGTGTAATCATTTCCATGATCAGTTTTGTTGAAAGTAATAGTATAAGTAAAACCGTTTTTTCTCCTAATTTTATACCTAAAAATAATTAACCATTTCATATTCCACTCAATTTTGTGTCAAACCCGCCATTGTAGAATTAATTTGAGAGAAATCAAGGTTAAACCTGCACTACTAACTTCATAATACTATAATTTTATATAAATATATTAAATTATTGGATATTTATTATGAAAATACATCCAATAATTTGTATAGATATAATAATACACCTACCTCAAATATGACATGACCCAATATGAAATCCATGTCATGCAAAAACTGGCATGTTGGTGATATTTTAAAAATCTTCCACCATTTTAAAGTACATTGGGTAAACACTAATTAATGATCATGCTCCCCTAATTATATAGTGTCCAATAATATGTAATCAATGAAGAGTCTATCAATGTAATACATGTATGGGTGAAAGACATTATTCATTGAGGCCCTAAACATTTTCAACACATCTTCAAAACGAAAATATTTAAAATGGAATTATATAAGGGAGACATTATAAAAAATTTCATTCAATTGATGGTACCCTAAAAAAATATAAATATTCAAGAAGAAATAATATCCCTTTATCTTATAAAATTTTACATTTATTTTGGTTACTGAGTTCCAATACATAACTATCACCTAGTGAAGCCACATTTTGATCACCATTAATCATATATACCTATTAACATTCACAAATAATATAACTAGAAAAAAAGAGGAAAATATAGTTTCAATGAACTTATTTACCTAACTAAATTGTAGTTGATTCATAACCACCAAAAAAACTCTAGGAGAGATATGATATTGTGTAATTGATGCTGGACCTATACTCGATAGAATTCCCAAATGTTAACTTGGTATGCATCTCATAAGGCAACGTCAAGAAGTCCCTAGGGAAGACACATCAGAACAATTAAAAAAATATTGGTTTTATAGTCTTCTATTTCTCTCCTTTATATTGCAAAAAAATCCACAATAGTCGTCATAATACCCAACCATTCTTGGTCATTCCCCATATGACCTTCTCAGATATACCACTTATCAACATATTCAATGATACCTACCACTAGAGTGGTGAATTATATAAAACATAGATACCAATAATCAAGTATATGATGGAGAACAATCAATTCAATCTCCCAAATCATGTCAAACCACACATCTTCAGTATTAATATATTATTAATTAATCAAATAGTGCAAAAACTGTGGAATATCCATGAAATATATTGATTATTCAAGGATTTTCCCCAAATATGTTCCAATCTATATGTTTTAGATATAATAATATATGGGAAAATCCAATATTCAATGATCATAAGTGGATATAATACAATTCTAAGAATAAGTATTAAATGATGCGGAATAAATTGTTGAGGATATTAAAAATAGACACAAATCAATAAATGGTCCTAAATATTGCTTAGTTGGGGTATGATCCACATAATAGAGCTTCCCTAGACAATTTCCTTTTTCCATTATCATATTGTTCTATGTCCCATTACGCTAAAAAAATTATTTTCTATGAACTAGGCTTCCTAGATCACCACCCGGACATGTAGAGACATTATAAACCCCCCTTCTAGTCTACTAAGGTGTACTTGTCATACAATCAGGCCAGAGAACAAGTTGAAAATCCCTGCCATTTAGACCCCACAATTCCTCTAAGATAATCAAAATGTTTAGAATAGGACTCCACATTAATATAATTCCCTCAGTGTTTTGGTACATGAGAGACATTTATATACCATACTTCTATAAGAAAATACATCAGCAGTTACTATAAAGAAATAGAAAACCAACAACTCAACCTAAAAAGACTACATCCATCCTACTGTGATTCCTTGTAATAACATTTCATAGTTCCAGATGATCCACTACCATAGATATCTATAAAGTAAAATGGCCCCATAGTCTCTTCCTTATTAATATTCTTATATGTAATTAAGTCTTTATTGACTATAATTAAAAATAGGCCTTGTGAAACATATTCATGTTCACCTATAACATACTAGAGAGTCCCTTATTACATTTCTTTTCCATATAGGACTCATCACTGGCCAATGGGGGTGAAAAATTATTGCAATTTGAAAAATGGGAAGGCAAAATAAATGATATAAATATCCCCTGTCTAAAATGTAGAATCCCTTGTGACCTAACAGACCAAGAGGCCTTCAAAATTAAATTTATTAAGAATCCAATCTCTAAATAATTCCAATTCAATCCAACAATATAATAATACTTGAAAAATATGTTCCACTAATTTAGATTAAACCTTGAAACATATACACTAATAGATTCAAAATCGTGTCCAAAGAGGTATCTAACTAATCAATGAAAGTCTATAATGACTCAATCTACATATATTTTTCCACCCTCTCCTATAATCCACTATGGTTGTTTCAACATAATACAATTTTTAATAATTAACATATAATGTTTATCCCAAGGTGTTTCCATCGTAGTCAAATGAACCAATTATAAAAGACCCTCACAAAATATGTCCCTCAAAAGTGAACCCTAAATTGGATGAGGCACTTATCCCCTAGCAGGTGGGGTGTACTATTCTTTATCTCTATTGTGTGGAACCTTGGAAATCATTGGTACAATATCACAACTATCCATAATAACAATTCATAACAACATATTGATGTAGCATTAGAAGTGTAAAAAAATAGTTTTAGGGAAAAACATTGAAACTCTATACTATCAATAAAGGAGTCTCAAAAAAATATGTTCTCAATCAATCCATGTATACTTATTAAAAATCCATATCAAATATTTCAATTAAATAAGGATTATAGTTGTCCCGTTATTAATTAAAGACATTACATTCAATTAATATTTGTCAAATAATTATTTTTATAATCTTTATTTATATTTCATTTACATTTTTTGAATGATTTCCATTCACAAGTCCCAATAATTCTATATAATATCCCAATAAGAAATAAAAATTAAGTATTTTTTTAACCTTTTAATTTTTCATCATCATGTACTACTATGTAGTACACATACTAGTATTCTCTAAATTCATCAAGAACACCATCGTAGATCAGATATGTTGTTGATCTATATTGTGGGTCTATGTATTTTCGTTGGTATACTATACTATTAATGTCAGAGTATGAAGTACTGTACATAATAAAATCTTACCAAAATCACATAACAATACAAGAAATAATTAATCCACAATCTAATCACGAAAAATAAACCATCAAATAAACATGATGGTAAAAATAAATCATCAATTCCACTATAATGAAAACCATAAACTTATAGTACTAAAGTAATAAAACAATAATAATCTAACAACATAGAAACAATGAAAACATTTCAAATGAGATAAACCAACATAAATATTACATCTCTATCATATATGTAATTAAGCATCAGTCATAGGGAATATTATTTTGTTAGGTCCTACAATCATGAAGTCCACTCAGGTACCTGATAGAAACTAATGAATGTAGAGAGTAAAACTCTATAAGAAACAACCAATGACCTCCCTAAATTGATTAATCTTATAGAATGTTCATGTAATGAATAAATAAATTAAATAGTTTTCACTCAAAAAGTATGAAAATAAATATTAACATCCAAAACTATGCTCCAAAAATAAACTTATGTATTAACCTAATAACGTTGGCCATTATTGGATTCATATGATCTTTTCATGAAGACAATGGAAATATTTTTACAACAACCATATCAAAAAACACTACATATAATTTCTATTCTCAATTAGCAAACACTAAAAAATTTCAAATATATTTTTTATTGTAAACAATCCGATACAAACTGATTTTTCATAATAAAAAACCATTTTATAATGTGTATATTTATGTATCACATGAAACCAAAAATAAAGGGAATTATAGGAATCCAAAACCAACAGATATTTTTTTAATATCATGATAATAAAAACCCAAATATTTGGTTAATTATCAAAATCATGAACAATAATATATTTTCAGTATTCATTTTATCACTATTTATGCCCTCATTACAAATATATTTCTAAAACATCATAAACAATACTATGGATTATGTTTCTCATTTTAAATACCTCACCTTATGTTTTTGAAATTTATAATTGGGAATTTATCCTGGAGAAACCTAATTTAAAATTAATTTTTTAATTTAGGGGTAATGCATTTTGAACCAACAAGTTAGCCAATAAAATAAGTAATGTAGTATGATTTTTGTTATGGGAGAAATATAGATACAACCTACCTAAGTAAAATAATGTTAATCAGCTGTAATATTTTCCATTGATAATAATAAGTGTGGTATAAATTGATGTAACATATGAAATCTATAAAAAAATTATTTATTTTAAACAAGGTGGAATATATTTAATCATTGAGAAAGAATGGGAAAAGGATGTAATAGCATGACATCTTTTCTAAGGTATTTCTAACATGACATATAATAGTATAATCATAGGTATAGCAAGGGTGATCCCCCAATATAATTGTATAGGGGGAGAGAAGATATAATGATGAGATTTTGTTTTTAAATGAGAGGGTGAACGATGAATTATAAATATATGGAAAAAATTGATAATGTGAAATTTTCCACATTTCTAACAATGCTCATGGTTTGTCCACATTGTTGTCCAAAAATTCTCCATTCTTGTGAACTATACTATATGGATGCTCGGACCCAACATAGTTAGCTGAAAAGTTTTTTATACTATGCTAATATCATGTGTCATATCTTTATGATAAAATAGAATCCCTCGTATGGTTTACAAAACCCACATATAATGGTTTTATAATATGTTTTACACTATCTTTCAATATATACGGTATTGAAGAAAGATATCATAATCCATTATCCAACCATCTTCCTATATCTCCCATCAGTAAAAGCAATACTCTAAGTTAAAATATTCCCAACCACTCCTAAAACCTTTCCTAAACAGTTGGCC
Organism: Viscum album; assembly: GCA_963277665.1. Classification (NCBI taxonomy): domain Eukaryota; kingdom Viridiplantae; phylum Streptophyta; class Magnoliopsida; order Santalales; family Viscaceae; genus Viscum; species Viscum album. Next base: position 1,090,153,046 of record OY728143.1, on the reverse strand, counting down.
TCTCCCATTAAGCTTGTAAATAATAGATTTTGAGAAACATAAAAGTACCCTCACCTCTATGGTGGGATGGAGTTTTGTATTGTACTAAAAACCAACCGAGTTAGGTCAACATAATTATTAAAAGATGGAAATATTTATTTTCTATATTTATGTTTTTAATAGATTGGTAAAAGGTGGGTATTTTGTAAATTGAAATCTATCTAATGCTATCCAATTCAATCATTAAACCCTCCCATGTCTTACAGTAATAACTAATTAAATTATTCACCTAGTCACATTCATTATTATTAAATATACTTCATCAAGTGATTATATCATAATACATGGATTATATATTTACAAAAAGTCTCATTTCATTTTACATCACCTAATTTTATGATTGCTTTATATTAATGGAATATTTATTTAACTTTTTTGTTCTGTTTGGCTTTAACAATATTAATATATATTATGTTTATAATTATTGATTTATTGTGTTATGTTAAATCATCCATTGATTTTTATTTACTTTTTTGTTTTTGTCTAATTTTATACAAGGTCTATAGTAAAAAATTAAGGAAATATATGATGTGGGTATCTAAATAAAAATATTTTTATTATATTAATAAATATGTTTTTAATATTTAAACTAAAAATTATCTAAACTTATAATTATAAGTATAATTCCATGTAATTGAGTTGGATCTATGCCAAAATGTGATTTATTTTTTAAAAAAAACATGTACCCAAGAAACCCTAGGAAGAGGTTTGAATTAGGGGTTCAATAGTGTTATAGTTTTTCCTTTTCCTTATTCAGATTTTATTTTATGATCATGATATAGTGTTAGATGGAACACATAGTCTTGTGTTTTTTATATAAAAGCAATACATGTTGAATAATGACCATGAATACAATATAAAATAATCATGAGCACACAGATTTACCTGGTTCACTAACACATTGATTCCTTTAGAAATCATATACTAAATACATTGTTATTATTACTAAATAGTACACTATAACAAATTTTTTCAATATATTCGAAGGGTGATATATTTGTCCTGGGAGAGACCCTCTTTTAATTTATCCACACTTCATCAGTTAATGGTATGGTTTTTTATACTATTTGTGGATATATTTATATTTGTTAATGAATTCATAAATAAACACACCTTCATAATTTTGTATATTCATGGATAGCCCTCAAGATTTCATATTTCCATCTTCCATAAACCTAATGGGATAAAATCCTCAATAGTGAAAATTATGTTAGTGTCTCCAATCAATCATAGAATAATGTCATCTCAAGATGAAAATAAATTTAAATTAATAATTTTCTATTGATTTTTTCCAAATTTTATGAATTGGTAAAATAAATTATATCGCGTCCACTTGTTCCCTATTGATTTCACTTATATATCATCATGTGTTCTAATCATTTACACTATGAGGCTCTCTTTTTAATCATCTCAAATTTTGGTTGCCTAATCTATTATATTAATAATTTGATATAAAATATTTTAATTGTAAAAGGTATCCTTTAGTTTTTAAACTTCTATAGGATGCATTTATAATCATAGAGGACACCATGAAATTCATGGAATGGATTAGATCACAACTTATTTTATTTGATATCATGTTCATTACTAAGTATAAAAAATTATTTTGCTGTGAATAAATTGTGGCATATATTTTGATGAAAATTTATTTTTTTAGATCATGACCAATAATTCCATATTAAAATAATTTCTTACATATTATCTATATTTAAATTTTACTAGGAATTGAAAACATTCATTATTATAGGATAATCGACAAAAAAAGGATCCACGAAATACATATGACCTACTAAATCTCAAAATATTAATTCTATTTATTTTAAAAATAATTACATAATCCAAAAATTTCAATCTATATAACAAGGTGAATGATTATTTTCATAATGATATATGGAATTATGAGGTCTCATTGATTAACATAATAAAAAATATAATTGAACAATTTTATTTTGTGTGGGAAACCTTATGATTATAATGATTAAACCTTATCATGTTCAAAAAACATTAGGATAATCAATATTATATATTACCAAAGTCATGTATCCTCAATATTTATAGAACTACTAAATCACATCACAACAACATTCGATGCACGACCTACTGAATCCTGATAATAATAACTAGATTAATTACGTAAATATATTCCATAACATCAATATTTTATTAAAATCATCACAAAACATATTTTCTATGATATTATGGTTGTCATGTCTGTTTATATGCACTACTGCCTAAAAACCAAAGATGAGGAAGAGGATGCCACATAATAATATATCTTTTTATGATATTTATTTACATATCATTGAAAACACCAAACCCATGTAACACATGACATTCATTAATATTTATATAATGATTTTTATTCTTGTATACCAACTATTCCCTATTATATATTAATGAACTCTTGTAGTACCTCTATTTTCCCTAACCATATGACCTCTACTACTACTGTTATCCAATATTTCACATTCCAATAAAACATGCACTACCTCATATGGGTTATATATTATTACACATATAATGAAATATAATATTGTTCATGTTTTCTTACCAAATGTGGGATGAGCATGGACCTACACGTAGATGTGATTGGAATTTTTTAATTAGTGTATACAAATGTATCTTCAGAAATTATATAAATTCAAAGTAAGGATTTTAATTTTCATAAAACTGAATAGAACATCACAAAACAATAAAAATTACAAATAAGTGGAATGATTCCAAAAATATGGAGATAAAAATAATATAAAATTTTAAATCGTTTACATCTGTTATATTTTACACATGAGTTCTTATAATACTCTATATATTAACCTTTACATTAACTTCCAATATACCCCTATAAGATTCATTTTATATGTTTTTTATAAAATATAACATATATATTTATGGTTCAATCAATGGGCCCATTTTATTTTTGTTTAAATATTTCATGAATTCCATTAACCTATTATATGACTAATTTTCTTTTTCACAATGTTCCAATAAATTATAAAAATTTATTAAACTATCAGATGTTTCTATCAAAATATATCTCCCAATATATCTTATTATTATAGTGGTACCAGTGATAGTATTTCATCCCAATTATAAAAATTTATTTTTAAAAATATAATCACGGGATATTTATATTTATTAATTCCGTAAAAAAATATAGAATAAAAGTGTATATTCACACTACAAATATTCAATTCAGAAGAACTATTTTTATGTACATGTAAGATACAATCCACGAAATTAGTCATTTATCTTAATAACATCAATAAAATCTCACCAACCATTCAAATAACATTTTCCAAATGAATTATTCTTAACAAACTTCAACAATTGAATTTACAAAAAGTCATTGAGAAGTCATAAAATAAACTAAGATGTCTGGGTAAGAATATGATGTAGGAAAAATATTATTTCATAGAAAAATCAGTGGTGTCTATATCATTCATAATACTATATGAGATACTTGTGAAATATAAAATTCCATTAATAGAGTAGTAAATGTGATCTTAATCATAATAATAAGGGACATTATGTGCCTATGAATTAAACCATAATAGTATATGATATACCACTGGTAGAACCAATTTTCGATAAACATTTATTGTAATCTATTTTAATCACTTTATATTTATTGAAATCCATTAATGATATGTATAACTAATTTTTAGAAGTTGTTATTAGTCAATTTTATATCCATAATAAAATCTTATTCATATATGAGTAATAAATAAATCAATTTTTTATATTTTATTATCATAAAAGTAAAATATAATAACATAAAATAGTTATATCATTAGAATGATAAAACAATATTCATCCATTAGTGAATCTTCTATTTCAATTGAATCTGAATTCTTGTCTTCCAATACAACAATATCTTTTTAAGGAAAACATAATATAAAATTCATTTTATATCTTAAAACTAAATCAATGACTCATATTATTCTTTTACTATGGTTTTACTCAAAGGTAGGTGAGTCAATAACATAGATTTTTCATTAAAATATATATATATATATATATATATATAAGGTCACTAATGATTAAAAATAGTGACTATTAAATTACAGTTGTGGGAATATATTTTATTTGAAACTACATTAAAAAAATCTTTTCTTATTGATTATTTGTATTCATAAGGATTATCTATTAAATTAAAATATATTGTATATCACATGTGTTATAAAAAGTGAAATACAATATATACCTCACTGATTATATCTTCACATGACAAAAATTTATCTATATTCATTAGACAAAAGAAATTATGTAAAATTAGAGAGGTTAACCTCCAACATCCTATAGTTTATATGTGTGGTTGCACTTTATGGACTAACCATAACTTATATGTTTTCTTCTAGGACATTTCATTCATATTAATTTTGAAAAACCACATGTAAAAACAATCTTTTGGATAATTTGTATAGATTTCATCTCCATACATGAAATGAGATTCTCACATTGAGTGAGACACATCCCATATTTTGATTCCCAATCCATTGATGCACCATTATTGCAATAATCTATTTATTACTTCATTCCTTGCACAAAGACAACCTCATAAATTATTAATCTTAATTCATTAAGATACGAATAAACCCACGTAATAATTTATCTATGTTTCTAATAAAATAACATTTACCTTTTTTAATACCAACATTCAATACTATGTTCCTATTATTAACTATAATAAAATAAAAAATATATATGTTTTTCTAGATGATGCACCTTTATTCTTCATTTCAATCAATAATGGATATTATGGAATATCCATTTGAGACTGAACTAGAATATTAAATTTTACCCATTCTTTAAAACCATTATAAAACACAAATCTATTATTTGATAAGAATGATATATCATTATTCCATTATTATATACTTTTCATTAAATGCGCAATGAATATGTTCTTTTCATTTCTATTCCATTTTTATTTTTGGTACCTATTTACACTACTAAGGATATACTAAATTGAAAATAACATCATAAAATGTTTAATATATTCTGTATTAAGATATAGTTATATAAGTTATAACTTCATTATTATTCCATATAGATTCCATAAGAAAAATAATAATTTTTTCAAATCCTAAAACATCATTTTATTACCGCAAATCTCTATCAATCACTTCTAATAAATGAACAGGAAACAATTTGGTGACTTATTTTTACATAAAAATGATAATATTGAAATATAATGAAGTAATCATTTCATTATTATTATTATTTTAGTATTGATGAAATAAATTAATGTTTTATCTAAGAATATTAGTCATTATTTCCCTCTCATTCAGTTTGCCTTAACAACTATAAAAAAGATAATTCATTTCATCAGGAACTGTTTCATTTGTTTTAGCCCCTCCTTAACATCAGTTATCGATGGCATAAATAGATACTTATTTTTCATGATTATGATTATTTCATGAATTATTAATTTAATTATGTCACCATTTCATTCATTTTCATGTCGATTCTATGAATAGTATCTTATAAAGTTATTACATTCACCATCAATTTAAAATTTCTTTATTAAAAATAAAATATAGAGTAATAGTAATTTTTACATTGATAATTAGTTAATTATAAATCATTTTTTTATTTAATATTGTATTTATAGTTTCACTTGAAATGAGTAGATTTTCTAAATAAAATGGTTTCATATCCCTTTTATGTTTCTTTATATAAAAAACCCATCTATATGTTATCAAGGAACTACAATTATGGAGTAAGTTTTAGATATATAGTATGATACAGTTTTATTATTTGAATAGGAGTACCCAATTAATCATTAGTCATCATATATTTATTTTTAAAAATAATTATTAATAAATTGAAATACACTTCAATATATTTTACATCCAGATCATCAATAAAATAACAATGAAATTTTTTTTTCATAGTCTCTTTTTCTATATAATTTTTCAATTTTTATAAATTTATGTTTAATAAAATTCAAATAAATTTTATGATAACCTTCATATATATACTCATTTATGTCCATATTAAATTTAAAAGTATTTTTTGTTATTATTTGAAATGTTTCAAAATCTATTTGACTCAATCTTTTCAACAATATCCCATTAATCAATTATATGATTGGATATTCAGAACTATATTTCAAAATCTAACGTAAATTCTTTTTTCTAATAAAAAATATATTTTATAGAAAATATATGGTCTAAAACTATTTATTCCATATCACATTTAGTATTCAAACATTCCTTTTAAATTATATAATAGAAATACTATAAAATATAATCAATTGTACTCGATACCACTTATAGGAACCGATAAAACTGTATGTGGGGGGATCTGGGAGTCATAAGAACTGAAAATTTTCATTTTGTTTTTTATATTTCCTTTTAATAACGTGATCATTCATAATAAAGAACCATTATTTCAATAATATTTTTTTGTTCTAAATCCACATCATATTGTGTAAACATAAATAGAATATAATAAATAAATGAAAATCCAAATTAAATTGGATCAAATCACATTTAAACATCCATTGATTACATACATTATTATTTATAGATATCACATAATAATATCCTTATATCTCAATTTATATGTGGATATAATTTTCACAAGGAAATACTAGAAATCCAAGGGAACTATAACATCATCCATATTATCACTATATAAGTTAACGATATGGAAAGACAATATAAGTAAGGTTCATTAAATTTTGATCAATGATTACCTAACTAAATTATTCTTTAATTCAAGGATACTCTTATAAAATTAATTATTTTTTAGATTTCATGTAGAATGGGACCAACTCCCAATTAATTTTTAGTTAATTAGTAATTTTGATCAATAATAATACTAACATTCAATACATAATGAAAATATTTAAAAAGGAATATTTATTTTAAATTATCATTGGTCGTTATCAAGGTATATTAGTGTTATGTCTTCCCCATCTTCTCGGATTCATTCTAAAAATACTGAACTAGGTTCAGTTATCATTTTTTCTAAAATAATACATTTTTTCCTTCCTCTAAAATAATTATCATTTCAATATTTCCCCCACTCTATTAAATTTCTTATTACATATTTGATATATCTATTCAACTCTGACTAAAATATTTTTCGAAAAAATATAATTAGTATTTATAATAATGTTAGATTCTTTGAACATCAAATAATGGTTTGGATCACACATTATTTCCATTAGATTCGTGATCCTCTCATATTGTCCCAAATAAGTTTTTTTGGAAAAAAGAATTTTTTGGAATTCCAATATATTCTATTCTCTAAGGATTATGATCACCATATTCAATTTTAAAACAGTTTCATTTACATTCAAAATAAATAAAAAATTAAATTTTAATGTTTATATTTTTATTGTAGAATTATATTAGTCCGTTAAAGGGTCTAAAAATATCATATCACCTTTTAAATATTTACTTATTGCAGCATGATATTTTAAATTACTTAACATTCATGTAATATTTCATGGCCTACAATATTGTGCCTACTAATATTCTCATTCTATAGAATGATAATATGCTTCACCAGTGAACCTTATAAAATCATTCCCAATAACATGTCAGGTTGATTAATAAAACATATGAGTCTACAATTTCATCAATGTGAATCTTGATCAAAGTTATGAAATTCAGCATTACAGTGATTCATCATTAAAATGATCAAATAGAGGATAATTCAATTCATCATTATAATAAATACACAATTTTGTGGAATAATAACAATATCAAAGAAGGAATAAAATACATTTTTATCTATTTTGATCCAAATTATTTTCACTATTATAGAAACCATGATATTTATCCAATATAAAAAACTCACCAAGACCATATATATGGAATGGAATGGTTGATGACTATGTAATTAAAAATATCAATAAAGGAAAATAAATGATTGACCTTTACAACTCAAAAAAACATCCTGACAATATATTTTACTCCTTAGTGTTGTTAGAGAGATAAATATTTAAAAAGTAATGAAAAAAAATCAATGAAACAAAGAATAAAACAAGTATATTTATGTCACTATATTTTTCAATGTTTTATTTATATTTTAAAAAACATTTATTTTGTGTGGGTATCATTTTCATGTTTATGTCGATGAATCACTATATGAAGTTAGTGACTTACTACAAAAATAGGGTCCATTATGTGGCCACGCTCTCCCATCTTCCTAAGTTAGGTTTTCCTCGAGAGGCGATCTATATGGGGAGGCCTCTATGATGCGCTAGCTTTATCTCCTCCTCCACTCTTCCCTCCCCTTTCCATCTCTTCTTACCCTTGTAATCTCAGTTCTCTTAACCTCCTTGGGATTGTATGATTCCATTTGGTGGTGAAGGTGCTCCTCACCTTGGTCTGCCTTTCTCCTTCTTCTGACATCTTGGGTTTGTGTCGATGCGGGTGTTATGGGTCCTCCTCTTATTCTTTAATTGTTGTTCAACCTATCACACTCAAACCCTTATTTTTCAGCCCTAATATGGGTTTCAAGATGTCTGGGGATGGTGTTGGAGGGGGGATGGCAGTGGTCTCAGTGCATTTCTAACACTGAAGTTTATTTCATTCCCTATGGTTTGGTTACCTTATTCATTATCTGTAGTGATGTTTCATCTGGAATTTTCTTCATTCATTAATTTTGCCTATTCCAAATTTTTTTCTATAATTCATATAGATTTTATGGGTTTGGATTATCATATTTACGATGGTTTTGTGTCCTACTGTGGTTCCATACCACCAAGGCGCTGTCATTTAATTTGTGATGGTACCAACACCTGTGTTGTGAACGTATGGAGTGGCATTTGTCAACAACTCTAGTTGTTTCATATCTGTTCAAGGTTTCATAGATCTAGGGAGATGGTATGAGTTATTTGGTATTTTTCTGATGTTGTGGAGGGACATTCACCACTGGGTGTTTGCCGTTAGTCGAGCAGTCAAGGATTTTTTTGACTGTTTGGGGGAGAGGCATGAGGTGATGACACTCGAGTTTTAATGACCCAATATGATGTGATGGAATTATGTTTGTTTGCACGAATTTTGGATTTCCAATTTTGAATGTTGCGGTTTGTGTTGGCATCCCAAGGTAGTATGATGGTTACTTTTTGAAATTCCAAATATGAATATTGATTTGTTTCTCGATTATCGATGACTTTGAATGTGAATTACCCTAGCGAGTTGAAGATGGTTGTGATTGATTTATGGAGGTAGACTCTCATGGATCATGGTTTTTGAATCCATGCACTGGGGTTTAGGCATGTTGTTGTTTTTTTTCTTCATGACTGGAATTTGGTGGTACTTGAATTCTAAATTGTGTGGTTACCACTAACCAAAAATTAGCACTACAAAATTATAAAAAATAGACTTGGTGGGATCACTGTATAATTATCATCATTGGGACATTGTTGAGACTTTATCTCAAAATTTACCACCATGTTATATAGAAAATTTTATTCAAATATTTTTTCATCCTATAGATTCTCATGAAACTAAAATTATAATTCCCCCTACTGGTTTTCTCCCCATATACATTTTTTTCTGTGGTTATGTTCATAAGTCATGTCACAGGGGTAGAGAAAATAATCTTCTTATATTTAATGTTATTGATTTCTTTCAAGGAAAAATAAAAAATGATCTTTCAAACATCACACAATTTATTGACTTGTATATTTTTTTCATAAAGTATACAGAATAATTTGGAACAAAATAAATTCATTCACAATTCTTCGACTAATTCCAAAAACAATGAAGTAAATACCATCAGTTTGAAATATAAATACATCATCATCAATTATTATTTCCTCATAAATTCAACCATAAAATTATGAATTTCTTTAATTTTTTAATTTCCAATCACTCTATAGAATTAATTTTTATGCATATTATCAACAATTCCAATATACATTATTTTTATTATAATTATGATTTATTGATTTAATGGTTTATTTTAAGGTTATTTTATATGGTAAATTTTTTATTATATATTGATCATCATTAAGGTTAATTTAATTAAAATAACATAATGATATATAAATTTTTTTATTTTATATGTTGTATAGTGAACTAAATTTGATTAATGAGTCATACATTTGTGATTTTTAAGTATATTTTTCTTGAAATAATTTGAATTAATTTTAGAATTTTTATATATGTTTTTATAAAACATTAATTGTTTTAAACAATTTTTTATTATATGTAAATAATTTAATAAAAAATAAAAATCTTATTTTACATAGACAATACTATTAATCAATAGTTGAATAGAATATAAATTAATTTTAATTCATTTAATTTTTTTGAATATATTTTAGAATCGTATTGAATGATCTAGTGTGAATAAATAGAAATTTCATATATAATATATGTTCTAATAATGTTCAACAATAATATGGAAATCATCGTATTCTCAGTAATAAAATTAAACTACATTAAAAGTGTTAATTAGAATGACATAAAATTTATATGATGACATTTTAATATGTATAATGATAAAAAATGTTATCATAGTTTGATAACATTGTTAAATGTATTATGTGTCTTTTTAGAGGTAAAATTTTTGGCTGGGTTGTATGAAAATAAATATGTAGGAAAACACTACCATAGATAAAATAAAAACATATAGAAAACGATTATGCAACCCTAACGAAATACACCATTATTTAAATGCTAGAAATATGTACCAGGAGACTCAAATTATCATTGGGAACAATTTAACTACATTTATTAAAAAATAAAGTAATAAAAAATCGATATGAACTAGAGTAACTCGTCCATATGTTTATTTATTCCGTGAAGAATAAACATGATGAACTAAAATGAGTGAAAAATATTATAATAGATAAATTTAAATTTCAAATTTTATATCATTAATAAAAATAATGAATGACTTTACTCACGTAGTCAATATAAAAATCAACTAGTTAGACACAACTAAAATTTATATGATACAAAATATGCAAAAAATAATCTTTATAAAATTGGAATAAGATGCCAATGTCTCAAGAAGACTAAATACAAGTATTCATAATAGAATCTAACTAAATGTTTGCATATCTAAAAACATTCATTTTTCATGTTGTGCATTATATATAGAATGTTATGTTTCATGATCATGAGTGATTCAATGTTGATCGGAACCATAACTAATCATATCCACATCTGTAATTATTTGTCTTTACAATATAAAATAAGTAGGTGTATGAAAACAATTTTCTATTCAATTAAAAAAATATTAATCAATATTTCTCCAAACAATTATCCATAAAAAATATAATTAATAAAATATAAAATAGATGATATATTAAAGGATGTAATTAATGAATCATGATACAATGATTTTCAATACCAATATATAGATGTTTCAAGCATCATCCTATTTTATAACATGATATGGATAATGATAATCTATATTACATCATAAAAATCACTAATCTCTTGGAATTACCTTACATGGTAGTCAGGATTATACTATATTCTAGGAAGTGGATGATATCCCATGATATATTTAGTAATTTTTCATTTTGATAAAGGGTATTTTCTCATTTCATTCATATTTCTTTTTTAAAAAAGTAATTTGTTAAAATTTACATTACCAAAATACACCTCTTCAAACATAACCGTTATAAAATTAAATAGTATCCATGTTGAAGGAAACATTGCTAATGATATTTATAAATATTATTGCTATTATAAAGTTTCAATACAATAAAAAATTTATGTTATTATCTATTCACATATAACATTACATATTTTGTTATCAATTAGAATATTTTTTATTTGAGAACAATATATCAAAATAGAAAAAGATGTAATATCACGTGGGAGAAAAAACATGATAAAAACTTCAAGACCAAAATCAAATTATTCAGATAATATATCTGTTCAAAATTTCAACATATATACATTTAAATATAAATTCATAAAAATCCAAAATCATGATGTAATTGATAATTATATTCGTTCTAATAGTGAGACCTACAAGGCAATTTTAAAGGATATGAGATGAATATGTTATGGTATAAACATGGATATTATTCAATAAATGTTATCTAAATAAAAAAATACATTACTGGAAAAAATCATCTATAAAAAAAGATATATTATAAGAAAATAATCTATCATACAATACCGTGAATAAATAATTTCACCATGTTGCATTAAAAATTAAAATTGATTAAAACTTATTATATAATTTAATTTATGTAAAATACAATTTCATTGATTCTATCTATAGATTAGTGGATTATTATAAAAAATCATCCATGTATTAAAATTTATTAAAGGAAAATAATTATATTTTAATAGAAATATTTAATAAATGAGTAATAAAACACAAAAAATATGAATTTTTTTACTACTGAAATCAATCCTTTAAACCATACCTAGAATAACCTTTTAATCACAATAAAGTAAAACTTATGAATGGTTATGTTTGGATAAATGATATATACATATATATTGTATGTGAAATTTGAATGATGTTATTTCCAAAATTAAACTTAATATTGAGGAAAGTGTAATTCGAAACTAATCACCATTTCATGTATTACATCAATTCAAATATAGTAAAGGACTATAAAACATGATTATATATTAAATTATTAATATTAATTAATAATGAATCATAGAGGGTACCATCGTTGTGAATCTATTTGAATCAATGTAACCAAAAATTCCAGAAAAATATAATATAATATTCCATGAATAGATTATTTAACAAAAAAATAAGATATAAAAAAAACATTACTAACCTTTATAATATTTTCAAAACATGAAAGTTATTGTAAACTAATTTATCCAACCATGGTATAAAATAAAAAAACTTCTTAATTAAATTCATCATTAACAAGAATAGATAAGTTATTAATAAAACATATACTACACAATTTATAATATTATATATTTTAATGAATTGATATTAATTGTAAAATACTGTAAATATTTATAAAAGAATATCATTGATTAGATTTCACATGTTATATCAATGTACCGTTGAAATTTATCCTTCCAAAATTTTAAAAGAGGTATTATGTATTTATTACTTATTTAGAGAACCCATTTACTTGCATGTCATAAGAGTGTTCTAGAAATTCACTAAATTAGTCAAAAAACACGAACCATAATCATTAGTTACAAATATAAATTTAAACTACAGTTTCAAAAGACATAAAATCTAATAATTATAACCATATAAACAATTAATGACAATAAAAAATAAATATAATCAAAGAACAATAATCTTGGAAAAAACTAGTAGATAGACTCATAAAATAACCTTAAGAACATATATTATTAATTAAATCATAAATAAACAGAAATATTATTCTATCTAACTATAATGTATTAAAAAACATAAAAAATCAGATCTAAGTCATTTTGAATGAAAAAATTGCTGAATTGAGGAGAATTTTTTTTATTAGTTAGTAAGAAAACAAATTAGGAAACCAAATACATAGAGGTGGTTACCCTATTCCAAGGTAATTTCCAAACTCTAGTGACCATACCATGATTGATAAAAACAGTTAAAATTGGATAAGTAAGGACAAATATTATATAATAATAATCATTTATTCAAAATAAAAAACACTTTGTACTACCCTTGAATGATAAAATATAAGTAATATGGGATGAAGCATGGGAACACCATCGTAGGGTCTCTCATGTGGGAGAATAAAATATGTTTTGAAGGATGAATTCGATGAATTTGAAGGACTTTATATGAATCAATTTATATCATTCATCCCATATAAGATAAAATTTGGAATACCTCAAATGTTCTCCCTCTTTGGTGGCAGTAATTTATTGTGGGAACCCCAAGGGAACCCATCACTCGATCCTACTAATTTGGTACCTAGAACCACACAACGGGTACCTAATGCCACCTATAGTCTTAAAATTGATATATTTCGACCATATAAAATTTCTAGATCTAAAAAACCACTTCCTAAACCTCAAACATCTTATTAGTGATCCTTTGTTTTTATCACCAAACATCATATTCTAATATTGTGCTCCCAGACAAAAATGTACCAATATTTTAAACTATAAATTTAAATAATAATAGAATTCCTTCATTAAAATGTCTTATATAAATCCATAATATTTCAATAATCCATTTGATTTAGAATAACGTTAAATTGAAAAACCAATCATATGACTTGTTACCCTGTTAACTAAAATTGATTACTTTTCAAATGGCTTAAAGTCTCATTATATCATTAATTATTAATAAATTATCAAATAAGTTTTGCTAGAGAATTTATTATAACCATGAAGGGACACATCCATATTTACTGTGAATAAAATATTTCCACAAGATCCTTACCTAAACAAGGGACACTAATAATTCACATACTTATATATGTCTCTAAAATAAAATATCAGACTATCTAAAAATCACCATGAAATATAATACAACTTTAAATATAACAATGGAGAAACCCCAAAAGGAACACTGCCAATATAAAAACCTTGAAGAACTACCTATCGAATAATTCTCGATGAAATGGTATCCCCTTGCAAAAGAGTCTAATAAATATTCTTAACTATCTACATTGATTAAATTATAATTTTTAATAAATGCATCATTGTTCAAATAGATTTATAAAAACATAATTTCTCATTTCAAATTAGAAGTTGTGAAATTTTTCAAAAAACAACACTTCAAAATTTAGCTCACTTTGTAGATCAAATTTTAGAAAAGTTCATATCTTCACATTATATAAGAATTTATTTCAAAATATTCTATTACTCGTTCAACAAAATTTCGAATTTTCTTCATAAAACATTAATAAATATTCTTAAAACAGAGAAATTGTGAAACACCTTAATATAAATCTTGAAAATGGAATCAAATTTAGCCTGTTTTCTAAACATAATATAAATGTATTCTGAAAAACATTGACAATAGAGAACCTATGTATAAAATAATTTAATTGAAGTGTAGTATTATCTAAAGAAAACATTTCACTAGTAAGGGGTTATATAAAATTCATAAATTTTATATCTACATAATTATTCAACATTTTATTACTAAACATGAATCATATAGTAATTATTTGATGTTTTCATATTAATAATATACAAATTAATATGAATAAATAGGGGGAAAATATCAATATCATCAGTACTATAAAATTAAATAAAAAAATAGATATCAAATAAAGAATAAATTAATATATATATATATATATTAATTTATTACAAACATATAACATAAAATGGAAAAAAATACAATTTTTACGAACAAAATTAAAATTAAAATTTTTAATAAATAATTTAAAAGGGGCTACGTCGAAAATATTATCACAAATAAGTATGTGATAAAAATTAATTAATTATATAATTTTAAATATGGTATTTTGGAATATGTTGGATACTTTAACCATTTTAATTTAATTAATTGACGTCATTAAAATTTGAAAATTCTAAAAAAATATGAATTACGCATGTCTTAATATAACCATGGACAATACAACAAATAAATGGTAATAAAATAGGGATTTTATTTGAGTGATATTATATTCCTAGAGTCCCACTATATAATACATAATCCATTTGTTAAACCAACACATAGACCTATGATACCACCTCACCGCTCGACCATCCCAAGGTTACTTTTCAAACTATAGTAACTAGGAAGACAAATTCTCATTATAGAAAATATTACAGAAATCATATTTATAGTCTCATTCCAATTAAAAATTAATACAGTAATGAACCCAACCTATTAATATCAAATTAGATACACCCTAACTGAAATACTCAAACAATACCAAAATATGTATTCCACTACCCTTTATGTGATCCTAACACCCTAGGGGATACTTACTATCATAAAATAAATAATTATTACATTATAAGGTGATATAATTATATTCCATACTAAAATAATTCATAATATAATTGTTTCAAGGATCTGTTTTGAACCATCTATATGATTGATTTTTTATAAATGAACAATCTTATAACCTAAAATAGATAATACTATAAAAATTCAGATAATAATATTCATATATATAATAAATAAATGACATAACTAATAAAAATGTAGTAAAAATTGTATTTAATGTAAGAAAGGGTATTTAAAAAATAAAACCATATTTTGTAGGTGATTTGTCGACATAACTCCATCTATAAATGTGATCATACTTAAATTCCACCAAAATATTGAATACATTAACTAATACATGAAAAGAGAATAAAAATAATAAATTTCACATTGATTAATTTTAATATTAATAATGGAATATAATTGGTGAACATATATGACCACCAGAGTTTCTACGTGTAGTGTGTGTTTATAAATACTCATGATTACACCACTAATGGGTCTAAATGCAATCTTGAATAAATAGTTACATTTTATTATTATGTATACACATTAAATAAATATACTACATGAAACTATAAAAACTACATCGTTTATAAATAATAATTTGAAATATTTATTATATTTTATAATAAGTATTTCTATGTATACAGAGGGTCTATACCTAGATAGGGCTAAAAACAACCAATCTATAAAAATTAATAAAATGGAATTAAAACTCAGGAATATCATGTTTATACCCTTGTGATATTGAAAGAGGAAGATGAATACTAAATTCAAGTCACCAAGGTCCTTTTTATTCAATAATTGTGGATGTGATCATAAATATTCATGTTTTTCTGACACCATTAAATTAATCATTTCCCCGAAATTGTAAAACTACATATAATTAACATAATAGAATTACAGAACTTCTAATATGCACATAATATTTCAATGAAATCACTATACTCAAGGAATTATTAATACTGATTCAAATATACATTATTGTTAGATAAATAAATAGGATGATCAAAAATTAAAATAATACATATGCTATTATAAAATTTGAAATTTAGCAATTATAAGACATGATGATGTTTAATTTTTAAAATAAATAATATGAATATATAGGTTATATAACATGAAATATAACATATTAAAATAGTAATTTGACCATCATCAAAGCATTATTTGAAGAAATTATGAAAAAATCCCCATTTTATTGAATTTGAAAAGAAATTATAAAAAAAAATATAATAGATGAAAATAACAACAGAAGGATTACTATTTTTGATCAAATGAAAAAACATGGAATTGAAAATGAATATGTGACCCCAATGATATTGTTTTATTATAAGTTATTTTATTTATAATTCCTTAATATATTGAAAAATTCATTTACTGAAAATATTCCCTTATAATTGAATTTTTTACACATCATTGATTATTCCATAAAATTTTGATGCCTAAAATTAATTTATAAAATGAAAAATTATTAGAACACGAAAAATATTATTTTATGGAAAATTATTTTCATGACTCGATATTCATATTTTTTTATAATACATATAAATCTCGGTCAAATAATTTTTTAAAGGACATAATTTAGTGTTCCTTAGAAAATATTATTGTATGTACAGTATAATGGTTTATAAATCCAAATTTCATTATAATTCATGTGTTTTATCACAAAAAAACTAACCTATACATTATATTTTAATCAATGAAAACTCTTAAACATTGTTATAAATGGATTTTTAGTATATAACTCATCTAGATTATAGTTATGGAAATTTATTTCCATATTGTAAAATGAAATAGTGAACATAATGGCTATTGAAATTCCCATAGAAATGATATTACACATATGGTGCAGGATAAATCAATATACACTATGAAAATTTAATCCAAATAAAATTATCCACATTTTTTATCAATCTCCACCCACTAACTATTTTTTAATTCCTCACTTAGATATTATAGATAGTAATGTAATAAGAAAATATGCATTCAAATTGTTTAGTACTAAGACCCTACATTTATAAATTTTGATAGTTTACCCAAAATGGATTCTTCACATTAATTAATTACATTAATTAAATGTGGAATTTATTTGAGTCACAATAATCTTCTCATATCTAGATTAAAAAAAGCTAAATTCCCTCTCTTCATAGTAAATCTCTTTCTTGTATTATACTAGACATGATAAAAAATATCACTCTAGAATTAGAGTCACATGGTGACCTCCTTAGACACCTTAGGTACATTAAGTTATATTTCATTACAACATATATTTGTGAGAGTTTTTATTTTTGTATAATCTTTGGAAGTAGATTATGTACTCTAAATAAGATGATTTTAAATCAATAATATTGATATCATTCAACTTGATAGTATTATATTAAAATTCACTCATGTTATTAAGAATTGAATACTACTCAGACCTTTCATTCAACCAAGCTACATAGATATCAATATTTACTTATCTCTTTGTTGAATCACATAGTTATTGGGATAATTTGATCTTTTCTATAAAATAGCTTTGTATATCTTAATCTAAATAGATTTAATATAAATATATAATAAAATTCCAATATTTTAATCTCCTAGACCATTACAATCCATTATATTGGGTTAAATATGGTGTTAGAGGAGTCCTAGTAAGTCATGGTGACTCTTTTCAATACTTCAAAATTCCCTGTTTTCCAATTATCCCAACGACACCTCATTCCAGCGGAGTCTCTCCTAGGTATTGTAAAATTGGTGGTGACTCAGCAGAGGTGTCTCACCTTGCGGTGTCTCCCCATCAATGTCACCCTGGTAGTGTCACCCTGGCAGTGTCACCCTAGCAGAGCTATTTTGATATAACTCATTTCATACAAGACCTTTTATAAATTATAACTAAATATTATAACCAATTCATTATTATGGGGTTATTAATAGTATTAACTTCCTTCTAAAGAACTATTCAAATGAAAATAGTTGAGACTATAAAAATGAAAAATTACTCTATGTATTTTAATATTGAAATATATATGCAATATATTTAATGTCATATTTATATTAATCATATATGTTTTCTAGATTTCATATAAGATGAAATTCAATTTTTTGTATAAAAGAAATTTTTTTTCAAAACATATAGTTCTACCACCTTTTGATGGACCAAAAATTTGAAATATAGTTTTTAAAACATAATTATATTTTAATTGATAAAATATTCATCTTCTTTGGATGTGGGAATCCAAAATTTCATTTGGATTAAATTTTGGTATTTATAGGTCAAAATTCTTATATTAATGAATAATGAAAAATACTATATTTTAAATTAAAAACTACTTTATCATATAATTAATATAAATAGTGATATTATATTTTAATTGTTTTTAAATTAGATTATATTATTTATTTTAACAATTTATTACAATTTTTTTCATTGGATGTAATTTCGCATATAAATTGAACATAAACACATGTAAATATTATGATAGTTTTTCATCTTAAAACCCCACATTCTAGTTTTGGCAATGGAAATTATTTTTAAATAATTTTCTTCCAATTATGTGATTTGAATTAAAAAAAGGATTAAATAAATGTAATCATACTATTTAAATTTTTTAAATAAGAACCTCTTATTTTTGGAGATTATGAAAAATAATTGTATTAATTATTTTTATTTACAATGGTTAAAGTGTAAATAATGTAAATAAGCGTAAGAAATAATATTATGATAATATAAAACAACCATAAAACGTATCCTAATACTATTGGATGTGATATGGATGACCAATATCATCCATGGGTAGATATTATGACCCCACATAGCCAATGGGGTGTGATAATATCCTTTTCAAAATTTAAATTTAAAGTAAAGTGAAATATTACATAAACATGTATCTTGTTCTAAATGTTTTTTAATATTGGGTTATATATCTAGTATCATTGAATATAATTACTAATTATATGTTTCAAAATATTTACGACATCATCGTATTTTATTTATAATTTTCATTCATTAAATAAGTAAATTTACTTATTACACAATGATGATGCAGTGATTACCTTATTAGTGAAATATTCTAATAAATCATATTATAAATATTAAAATAAATCTAATTTTAACATATTGATTAAATACATGAATTTTTTGTAATAATTGTCATGTTTAGGATGTTTTAATGCCTTTTTTATAAGTAATCGAGTTTTTATGATTTCAACAAAAATCAATTACTAAATAGTGTCAAAAAATGACATAAATGAGGTTCTATAACAAAAACAACTTTATTAAATCATATAACAGTCTGGAAAACTAATATTCAATTAATAAAAATATATAATTTTGAAAAATTTATTAATTTTTTACTTTTTGTTATGTTATTATTTTTTAGTAAAATTGTAACCATATATTATGAAAATATAAAAATACATGTTAAGAGTTCATGTTTTTAACTAAGGCATAAACTAATAGAAAATGTTACATATGTGACCAAAATTTGTTTAAAACCAATTGTTATAGAGTATTTTAACACCTAATCATATTAGCATATTAATAAATGAGTTTGATACCACTATAAACTGAATATTAGTTTATCATAAATTAAAAATTTATGACATTAATTATGTCACGATAACCTCTCCTATATAAGGGAATTCCTATTTCAATTTTATTTACTCCTCCAAATCCCTATGTCTCTGTCCAAACCTAACAAAATATCATCTCAAAACCCGTTTAATTCATCTAATATGCTACAATTTGTTCATAATTCCATTTGATGGAGTCCTTTTCTACAACTTAAAAAAGAGATAATCGAAAAATATGTAATATTTTATCACCTCTTTCCTAATTAATTATTTTTATACTTTATTTTATTATATTTTTTCCATTAAAAGTAACAAATCCAATATATTATACATAATTATATTTTATTATAATTAATTTACAACCATATACCTACTTCTACCAATCCTAAGAGTAAAAATATCACAATGTGTGTTTATGTACGACTTACCGTCTCCACACTATGGAGTAATTTTTTATTCAACAATTAATATTTTTGATGGGTATAATGATTAATATAACAAATGTAAATAATAAATATTAAATTTAAATGATTTTTTATAATTAATATACCATTCTATTCCATACCATTGAACCATTAAGGGTTTGATATCGTCACTCATGCTTACATACAACCTACCATCTCCACAATGTGATGTGAGTCATTTACATGATATTCAATAAAAAATAGTGATATAAATGAATCGAAGGAATAAAGATGAAATATATTATAATAATATCATTCAGTAAATAATATAACTTTAAAAAAATAAATGTAACATGATCTTATCTGACAAAACATAAATAATATCATAAAAAAGATAATATCCAAATAACTGGTGACCATGAAAGGTTACTAAGAAAAAGATGAAAATATTATCATATATAATATCATCATAATTACTATGATTATAGAATATTTCAATAAATTTTTTTATATATATATGAGTTTTTTATACATACATAGCATATCAAACCTCATGTAATAAATAATTGTTCAATCTTTTTTTTATCTGATATTGTTTATGCTTAAGTATTTACTAGGGATATATGTATCATAAATTTACATGTTTTCAAAATATGTTCACATAAAATTCTTACAATTCATCTATTAACGATTTTATTCATTTTAGTCATTTATTTATTTTACTACAATGTTTGGAAGGAATATTTAATATGTTTACCATATGAGACACCTTTTGAAATTATGATAAAATTGTGAAGAGATCATTTTTTTAACATATACACCATGAATGGATTTTTATTGTTTCATGACGTGTTATTTCCATGAAGTGTACTCAACATGATTTTGAGCTTCTTTTAAACTAATTTTTTAAAATTATACTTAATTTTAAGGAATGTTTTTTTATGAAGAATGGAAATGATCCTCAAGAATTAATTTCTACTATCTTATAATTGTTAATTTCTATTTAAGATGATGACCATTAAATAGAATTATGATTCTATACCTATTATTCCTATGTTTCAATTTTTTTAATAATGGAATGATATTTTTTATGGATTGTGGTACGATAGAATGATGTTTAGGAAACCCATTTTATTTCATGGGTTATGTTATGATGAATGTTTTACGTTTTTTTGTAACATGTTAAAATGATCTCATAATGACATGGATGAGACCAATATCACCCTCAAATGCAGTGGGAAAAGATTGATATCTTATGAGATAGAAAAGATAAGAATGGAACATAAATCAAGATTACTAATACTGTCACGACCCGTCCTTAGGGCCCGTGCCGTGACTACCCCATGCCCGCCTTCCATAGGCCAGGGGCTGGCGACTAGCACCAAGGCGTAAATCCTAGTAAAAAGGGAAGGCATTGCCTTTGTAAAGTAAACAAACACCACAGAGAAACCAAGAATTAGAAGTAAAATACTAAGTAAAAACAGAGTACAACAGTAAGTATAGAAAGTAAGTGGGCCAATATACAAACCCAAACTGAATGTAAAGTACAACTGGAAGGGAAAACAGCAAATGAAAAGTAAAGCCACAACGCTGAGATGTCCACTGGAAATTCCACCTTAAGGGTGGGTATAGATAGCCTCCACTGCTCCTCGGGTCCAGCCGACCGCTCCGAGTACATCCCGCCCAGTGGTCCACCTCTAGGTACTGTCCTGCTCCGCAAGCCTTAACCACGATCAGGGATGTCTGTCGTCTGCAACCAACACAACGTAGTGTGGGCATAGCCCGTGCAGAGGTGATTATAAGCTACTCAGTAGGGACCCCGAGACCCCCGAAGGTCTCCCATAATCCACAAAGGATAAACCACAATGGAAAGATACAATCACGAAGTAACATCCGACACTGCATTGGTATATGCCCATATATATACCAAAGTCATCAATTCTCGTTCGGCTCCAACATCCGAGCCCAAGTACAACCCAGTCCACACAAGAAAGAAAAACTTAAATCCACATAGGATAGCACAACACAATCTACAAAGGAAAGAAAAATAGGATTCAGCTCACATAGGTATACTTCTTTGTATGATGATAGAGATGATCATGTATTGCCACTGATTCACCGAAGTCGTCATACCCACAAAGGATCGATAGGTACTAACCCCCGCAATGACCCACAAAGGATGTGACCCACACAGGATCGATAGGTAACTAACCCCCGGAATGACCCACAAATGATCTGACCCACACGTGATCGATAGGTATCTAACCCCCGCAAAGACCCACACAGGATCAGACCCACACAGGATCTGTAGGCGCTGGCCCACACAGGACCGCTGAGCGCTGACCCACACAGGATCAGACCCACACAAGATCTGTAGCACTGACCCACGTAGGATCGTTGAGTGCTTTAGTCATCGCCGTCGAATCCACTAAGGATCTATGCACAGTCATCGTCGTTGCAGTTGCAAACACAGCTAGCTCTAGGGTTCCCGCACACAGTAAGCTCGTTTAGGAGGGTCCGCTCCACGAGCCGAGAGGCTGATACATCAAATGACACATAGTCCATAGTTTATGTATCCAAAAGTTCCGTATCATCAACAGGAACTCAACGTCGTAGACGGCGCGTCAATCGAACGCCCGGTCTGAGAGTTATTGGCCTTTTCATACCAGGGGCCCGGTTAGTTTTTAAGGAAAAACCAACCCAACCGTACTCCACCTGCGTCCAAACCTCATGTGGAGTAAGAAAAAATATTCGTATCACTTAGAGGAATCGAACAAAGTCGACGGCATGTCAATCGGACGTCCGTAGCTCAAGATATGAGCGTTTCCACTCCGAGGGCCCGGTTGGTTTCATGTACGAACCAACCCAGCCAGACCCAAAGTATTCCGAAACATTTAATTCGATATACCGAAATGACTGTCTCGATCCACGGATTGCATCTCCACTGACGGCGCGTCGATCGGTGGCTCGTAGCTCAAGATACGGGCAAAATACTGAAAAGGACCAAAAACGGGGGGTCTGGGCCCGGACCGACCCGGCCCAACCCCCCATGGGGGGCGTGCTGCCCCCACGTGAGAGTACCGTAGCCCCGCGTGGGGCCGCCCTTTGGTCAGGGGATGCGGAAGCCGGCCGTGTCCCGTCTCTCACCGGACACACGCGGTCGCGGGTCTGCCGGCCACCGCCGCGGCGGTTCTCCTCGGCGGCGCGCCAGGCGCCACCGCCTTCTGCCGCTGGCACCACCGTGCCGGCGTGGTGCGCCGGCGGTTTGCTCCGCGAACCGCCGGGTGAGTTACGGTGGTCGTAAATCCTTGCCGTCTTCACCAAAAGTCCTCCCGGGGTCCTTCCTTCACTGTGAGGACCCCGCATCGCCCATGCGGCTTTCTTGGTCGACGTCTTCCATTTCGCACACCAAGAACAAAAAGGGGTGGTGGGTTCCGACCTGTTCGTTAGTCCGCACCCACCGTCTTAGCATTTTAAAAGTCTAACAACAATTTAATATTGAAACGCAATGGGCATAAATCACAACGATTTAATAAAACAAACCCCTACCTCGTCGTTGTCGTCAGACGTGAGTTCTTCGCGGGATTGATCGTCGCGGAATAAGAGGATCGTCGCATCGCGGAAGGGCATCGCGTCGTCGCGGTATACGGCATCGCGTCGACGATCTCCGAGGGTTTACGAAAACACACAAATTTAATTTCACGATTTAAATCCATGTTAAGGATAATATCCACAAAGGAATTTTAAAAGATCTGTATTCCCCTACCTCAATCGGTGTTGATCGAAGATTGCGTGGGGATGGATCACTGCAGAAGAACATCGGGGGAGGAGAATCGTCAGCGTCGCGGTACACGGAGTCGTGTCATCGATCTCCTAGGGTTCGGCGTTTTTCACCGCCTTTCGTCAAAGGCTGGCATTCTTCATGTTCCCCACGTTCTTTGCATTCTTCGCGACGGAGGATGAAGATACAGTTTCTCCAAATCCTCCCAACAAACCGCACACATGAAGAAGGTGTGTTGGCCTTATTTTATTATTATGCAAACTGTTTGAAAACATGATAAGACACAAACCATTAATTCGGTGAATTAATGGTAATGACTTAACTGTCCATTTAATAGGAGTGTTTAAGAGTTTTAGAAAACGCACCAGTTGACTTTCATTAAAGAGGATTTTTTGCAGGTGTGTTACATAGGGGAAAAGAAACGGTGGGGCTCATGCAGGCCCCACATCACAAATATCCTACCTAGAGGGTAGGATATTAGGATTTACACCCTATCCGATTCAACCTAGATTAATTAGCTTTAAGTGGTTTTATGTGGCTTTAAATGAAATAAAATAAAGTTGTCGCACCACATTATTTTATTTTATTCACTTAACCCCAAAAATTAAAAACCACACCCGAGCAAACGCAACTCCTAAAGGGGAGTTTCTACGAAAATACCGGAAATGCGATTCCATCGGTGCCCTCAGAATTCGATTCCGCGCACCAGTTCAAAAGTTAGAAAAACCTGCTCGTTCGTTCACTGAACGTACCCGAGCCAAAAAATCAGAAAATGATTCCAGGAACACTGGGCCTCGGAATCACGTGCCGTCAGAAACTGCGTTCTTTTCAAATTCCAATGAAAATTAAGAAAAAAAATTCCTTGAATTTTATGGGTCTTAAATCACTCCCACATCAGGGATTTACATCCCCGTAAAGATACAACATAAACTAGGGAAACAAATGTGGGTACTGACCACGCATCTGAGCCTCCCGCTCCCAAGTTCTCTCTTGGAGATTCCCATGCTACCATCCGATGCGCACTAGAGGAATTGATCGTCCACGCAGGACCCGCTCCTGTCGATCCTCGATCTCCACTGGGACCTCCGTAAATGTTTCCCTATCATCAACGTCTAGATCCACTTGGTCAATGATATGTGTCGGGTCGTGCACGTATCTTCTCAGCTGAGATAAGTGGAAGACGTCGTGCATCCAGTACAACTGAGGTGGTAGAGCCAGGTGATAAGCCACCTCTCCAATCCTATTGAGGACCTAGAATGGTCCGATGAAGCATGGAGACAACTTGTCGCCTTGGCCAAATCTCCGTAAAACACGTCGAGGTGAGACACGTAAGAAGACGTGGTCACCATCCTCGAACTCTAGTGGCCTCCACCTCCTGTCCGCATAAGACTTATGCCGGCTCTGAGCTATTCTCATCCGCTCCTGGATGACCTGGACCTTCTCTGTCATGTCCCGGACAATCTCTAGTCCCACAAGTGTCGACTCCCCAGGGTTTGTCCCGCACAAAAGAGATCTGCAAGGTCGGTCGTACAACGCCTCATATGGTGCCATCCCAATGGTGGAATAGTAGCTGTTGTTGTACGCAAACTCCACCAAGGGTAGGTGGTCCACCCAGCTTCGACCAAATTCGAGGACACATACGCGGAGCATGTCCTCTAGAGTCTGAATGGTCCTCTCCTTCTGACCATTCGTCTGAGGGTGAAAGGCAGTGCTCAGACGTAGCTGCGTCCCGAACACCTCCTGCAACCCCTTCCAAATCCGGGATGTAAATCAAGCATCTCGATCAGAGACGATAGATGATGGCACACCGTGAAGCCGTACAATCTCCTGAACGTATAGACGTACCAAGATCTCCATTGAGCCTTGCTCTCTGATGGGTAATAAGTGAGCTGACTTGGTGAGTCGGTCGACAATCACCCAAATGGAGTTGTGACCTCTGGAAGTGCGTGGATGTCCAGTCATGATGTCCATAGATATCCCGTCCCACTTCCACTCTGGGTCCTCCAAGGGTTGTACCAAGCCTGCTGGTACCTGGTGCTCTGCCTTCACCTGCTGGCTGGTGAGGCATCGAGAAACGAACTCTTCCACATCCTTCTTCATGCCCGACCACTAGTGTTGTCGTCTATGATCCTGGTACATCTTTCCCACTACAGGATTTACCGCCAATGTAGAAGTGTGAAACTGCCTCAGCACCTCCTCCCGTAAAATAACCAGTACCAAGGTACGTCCTCTGAAAAGGTCGTCGTGCTCTGCTCCAAAGGAGAAACCATCAGGTGCCTGTCCTGAGGATATCTGCGTATGCCGTGTCTCACAGTCAGCGTCCCTACACTGTGCCTCTCTGACCCACTTTAGTAGTGGAGGAGAGACTGTGAGTGACTGAAGGAAAACTGCTCCATCTCTATCCACAAAAGATATCCGCAAAGCGGCTAGCTTCTCTATCACCTCCTCATGTAGCTAAATGCCCGTCCTCCTACTGAGATCATCAATTACCACATTCCCCTTCCCAGGAGTATAGACTATCTCAATGTCATAGTCCTGGAGGAACTCGAGCCATCGCCACAATCTCAGGTTCAGGTCCTTCTGAGAAAAGATGTACCTGAGTCTTTGATGGTCAGAAAAGACTGTAAAGCGCTCACCCATTAGATAGTGTCGCCATGTCTTCAGAGCGAAGAGCACTGCTGCTAACTCCAGGTCATGGGTAGCATAGTTCTGCTCATGCGGACTCAACTAACGTGATCCATAGGTGATCACTTCCTGCTCCTGCATCAGGACACATCCGAGTTCGGTCCCTGATGCATCGCAGTAGACTACGTACCCTAATCCCTCCTCAGGAAACCTCAAGATAGTGGCGTTGGTCAATCTCGGTCTCAGCTCCTGGAATCTCTGATGACATCTGTCTAACCACACAAAGGGTTTCCCTTTCTTCGTAAGAGCTGAGAGTGGTGCAGCAACTCTGGAGAAGTCTGGCACAAATCTCCGATAGTATCCAGCTAGTCCCAAGAATCTTCGCACCTCCGTCACGCTCTTAGATGGCTCCCAAGCTAGCACTGCCTTGATCATCACAGGATCCACTGCAACTCCCGCCTTAGAGATGACGTGTCCCAAGAAGTGGACCTCACGTATCCAGAACTGACACTTCGAGAGCTTTCCATAAAGCTGGTGCTCTCGGAGTGTGTCTAGTATAACACGCAAGTGGTAGGCGTTCTCCTCCTCAGTCGTCGAGTATATAAAAATGTCGTCGATGAAGACCACGACAAATCGATCGAGGTATGGCTGAATGATCCTATTCATGAGGCCCATGAACACTTCCGGAGCATTGGTTACACAGAAAGGCATAACCAAGAACTCATAGTGGCCATACCGACATCTGAAGGCCATCTTCTGCATGTCCTCGTCTCGAACTCTGAGCTGATGATAGCCTGACCTGAGGTCTATCATTGAGAACCACCGTGCTCCCTTGAGATGATCGAAGAGGTCATCAGTCCTCGGTAGCGGATACTTGTCAATCACTGTCACCTAGTTCAGGAGACGATAGTCGACACAAATTCGCATGCTCCCGTCCTCCTTCTTAACGAACAATATCGGGGAAGCCCAGGGTGAAACACTGGGTCGGATGAATCCCTTGCCCTGAAAGTCCTCCAACTGTACCCCTAGCTCTCAAAGCTCATCGGGGGCCATCAGATATGCTGGAGTGGATATCGAGGATGTCCCAGAGTACAGAACAATATAATAGTCTACCTCTCTGCGAGGAGTTAGTCCTGGAATGTCGTCGGGAAAGACGTCAGCATACGGATCCACCACTGCAGGAAAACTAGGACTCTGCACATCAACTGCTCCTAGGATGAGCATATCCAACAGATGAGTGATGGGATATCCTCTCCTTTTCGGATGTCCATCTGTGCTGCGAAGTATCCCTTCTCTCCGGTGAAGGTGAACCTGCTCCCGTCGGTGCGTACACATCGCACCTTGCGCCTAATACAGTCAATCTGTGCATGGATTGTAGATAACCAATCCATGCCCAAGATGACGTCGTAAGGCCTCGACACCGCTACAAGAAGATCCCAGCCGAAGATCTCGCCTCCTAGAGTAAGCTCACACTGCCGGCACCAGTGTGTAGTCGTCTAGTCAGCTCTCGTAGGAGTCTCTAGCCGTAAGGATCGAGCCAACGGCTCTGTCAGAATCTTCGGTCTCTGAACAAGGGAAGTGGCTATGAAATACTGACTCGCTCCTATGTATATAAGAATTGCAGAAAGGGTGGAATATACACAGATAGTACCTCGAATCATCTCGGGCGTGCCGTGGTGATAGGCCTCTGGTGCCGGAGCTGTGCCTATCTCTACCCGCCAGCTCCCTGTGGTCGGGGTGGACCTCCTGGTGGTAGTGGTGGTAGAGCCTCAAAGCGTCGACCACCACCTACTGCTCGGCTAGCTCCTCTGCCTCATCGAACTTCTCCCTGCGGACCCCCACGGTCGACCCTCTGCCTCTGCCTGGGTGGCACCTCAATCGTCTGCTGCTCCTCGGCATGGTGGGTCGGGCAGTCATGAGCCATGTGGCCCTGCCCGCCGCATGTGTAACACTGCCTGCCTCTTGAAAGACTGGCTCCATGCTGTGTGCCCCGCACTGTTGAGCCAGTGTCCTGAGGTTGTATGCCTGAGGGTTTGGTCTTCCTGGACCCATGAGTCATCCGTCGACTGCCTGCTGCAGAAGAATCTCTACGTGCCGCCCCGCGGTAGGTCTCAGCACTGATGAAGGCTCTGTATGAAATCTCTTGATCAAAAGGGCTCACTCTAGTACTCCTGCCTGAGTAGGAATGATGAGGGAGATCAGCGATGCCCTGATCTCGTGTCTAAATCCCTGCCCAAATGTCCGGGCCTGAAAGAACGGGTCTCGTACCATGTCTGTCGAGTAGCGCGAGAGATCGGTAAATCTCGCCGAGTACTGGGCGACCGTCAAGCTGGACTGTCGCAGCTGAAAAAGCTCCTGGATGCGCACCGCACGGAGGGTGGCTGGGACGTACTCTGAGCGGAAGAGTCTCTCAAAGTCTGTCCAGAGAATATATTCCACATCGTGCACCTGGAGCATCAAGATCCACCATCGGCCCGCTTCCGCGTGCAGTGGGCTCGCTGCGTGGATCACCATGAGGTATGCTGGTGTCCTCACTAACCGGAAAACTCGCACCACTTCCTCAAGCCAGTCCTCGACTGCCTGGGGGTCCGTCTCCCCGCAGAACCTGGGTGGTCGGATGCACTGGAACTCATGCAGTGCACTAAGGCGACGTGCATCGTCAGCGGCTG
The DNA here is from genome assembly GCA_963277665.1 of Viscum album. NCBI lineage: Eukaryota > Viridiplantae > Streptophyta > Magnoliopsida > Santalales > Viscaceae > Viscum > Viscum album. The sequence goes on along the minus strand of OY728143.1, from coordinate 1,090,123,152 downwards.
GGGCTGGAAGCATCAGTGGCTCGGTGGGTAGAGGTACCGCCGCTGCCTGAACTGTCAAAGGGACCTGTACCGAAGCCTCATGGCTCGGCGGGCTTTCGACACGTACAACTCTCGGAACCCTAGCTGGCTGCCATCGTGGGGCCATCCTGAAAAGGAAACAGGTGCGCCATGGTCATAACAGTATACCTGGTGAGCTGAAACAAAGTAATCACAAATAAAACATGAAACACACATGCAATCAATGTTTTCGTGCATTAAGTCAGAAATCAGAAGTCAGGGTCCTGGTGTACTGATACGTCGGCCGCCGCACCAACACTGGACTCCCTGAACTGATAACAACACCCAATACGCTTAACATTATTGCTTCACATAGAAAAAGATCAGAGTCCCAAGTTCTGCGGTAGAACCGAACTCCTCTGATACCAATTTGTCATGACACTTCCTGGGGGCCCGTGCCGTGACTACCCCAAGCCCGCATTCCATAGGCCAGGGGCTGGCGACTATCACCAAGGCGTAAATCCTGGTAAAAAGGAAAGGCATTGACTTTGTAAAGTAAACAAACACCATAGAGAAGGAAAGTAGTAGAAGTAAAATACTAACTAAAAACTGAGTACAATAGTAAGTGCGGAAAGTAAGTGGGCCAATATACAAACCCAAACTGAAAGTAAAGAACAACTGGAAGGGAAAACAGTAACTGAAAAGTAAAGCCGTAACGCCGAGCTATCCACTGGAAATCCCACCTGAATGGTGGGTACAGATAGCCTCCACTGCTCCTTGGGTCCAGCCGACCGCTCTGAGTACGTCCCACCCAGTGGTCCACCTCTAGGTACTGTCCTGCTCCACAAGCCTCAACCACGATAAGCATTGTCTGTCATCTGCAACCAACACAACGTAGTGCGGACATAGCCCGTGCAGGGGTGAGTGTAAGATACTCAGTAGGGACCCCAAGACCCCCGAAGGTCTCCCAGAATCCACAAGGGATAAACCACAAAGGAAAGATACAATTACGAAGTAACATCCGACACTGCTTAGGTATATGCCCATACATATACCTAAGTCATCAATTCTCATTCGGCTCCAACATCCGATCCCAAGTACAACCCAGTCAACACATGAATTAAAAACGTAAATCCACACAGGATAACACAACACAATCCATAATGGAATGAAAAACAGGATTCAGCTCACACAGGTATACTTCCTTGTATGACGATAGAGATGATCAGATGTTGCCACTGATTCACCTAAGTTGTCGGACCCACAAAGGATCGATAGGTACTAACACCCACAATGACCCACAAAGGATCTGACCCACACAGGATCGATAGGTAACTAACCCCCGCAACGACCCACAAAGGATCTGACCCACACATGATCGATAGGTAACTAACCCAAGCAAATACCCACACAGGATCTGTAGGTGCTGGCCCACACATGACTGTTGAGCGTTGACCCACACCGGATCAGACCCATACAAGATCTATAGCACAGACCCACGTAGGATCGCTGAGTGTTGTAGTCATCGCCGTCAAATCCACTGAGGATCTTTGCACAGTCGTCGTCGTCGTAGTTGCAAACACAACCAGCTCTAGGGTTCCCACACACATCAAGCTCATTTAGGAGGGTCCACTCCACGAGCCGAGAGGCTGATACATCAAATGACACATAGTCAAGAGTTTATGTATCCAAAAGTTCTGTATCGTCAACATGAACTCAACGTCGTAGACGACGCGTCAATCAGACGCTCGGTCTGAGAGTTATTTTCTTTTTCGTCCCAGGGTCCCGGTTGGTTTTTAAGGAAATACCAACCCGACCATACTCCACCTACGTCCAAACCTCGGGCGGAGTAAGCCAAAAGATTCTTCTCACTTAGAGGAATCCAACAATGTCGACGTCACGTCAATCGGACATCCGTAGCTCAAGATATGAGCGTTTCCGCTCCGAGGGCCCGGTTGGTTTCGTGTACGAACCAACCCGGCCAGACCCAAAGTATTATGATACCTTGAATGCGATATACAAAAACGACGGTCTCGATTCAGGGATCGCATCGCTGCTGACGGCGCTTCGATCGGTGGCCCTTAGCTCAAGATACAGGAAAAAGACCTAAAATGTCCGAAAACGGGGGGGTCTGGGCCCGGACCGACTCGGCCCAACCCCCCTGGGTCGACCAAACCCGGTTCCGGGTCCGACCCGGATGGGCACGACCCAGCCCGACAACCAGGGGACGGCTCGGCCTGTTACGTCTGAGCGGCGCGGGGGGCGTGATGCCCCCGCATGGGAGTACCGCGGCCCCGCGTGGGGCCACCCTTTGGTCAGTGGACGCAGCACCCGACTGCGTCCCGTCTCTCGCCAGACCCGTGCGGTCGCGGGTATACTGGCCGCCGCCGCGGCTTCAGCCATGGCGGTTCTCCTCGTCGGCACACCGGGCGCTGCCGCCTTCTACCGCCTGCGCCGTCGTGCTGGCACGGCGCGCCGACGGTTTGTTCCGCGGACCACCAGTTGAGTTCTGGTGGTCGGAAATTCTTGCCTTCTTCGCCAAAAGTCCTCCCAGGGTCCGTCCTTCACAGCGAGGACCCCGCATCGCATGTGTGGCCTTCTTGGTCGACGTCCGCCATTTCGCACACCAAGAACAAAAAAGGGTGGTGGGTTCGGACTTGTTCGTTAGTCCGCACCCACCGCGTTAGCGATTTAAAAGTCTCACAACAATTTAATAATGAAACGTCGTGGGCATAAATCACAATGATTTAATAAAACAAACCCCTACCTTGTCGTTGTCGTCGGACGTGAGTTCTTCGCAGGATTGACCGTCGTGGAAGAAGAGGATCGTCGCGTCGCAGAAGGGCATCGCGTCATCGCGGTATACGGCTTCACGTCGATGATCTCCAAGGTTTTAATAAAACACACAGATTTAATTTCACAAATTAAATCCATGTTAACGATAAAATCCACAAAGGAATTAAAAAAGATCCATTTTCCCCTACCTCAATCGGTGTTGATCAAAGATTGTCGTGGGGAAGGATCACCACAGAAGAACATTGGGGGAGGAGAATCATCGGCGTCGCGGTACACGGCGTCGCGTTGTCGATCTCCGAGGGTTCGGCGTTCTTCCTCACCTTTCGTCGAAGGTCGGCATTCTTCGCGTTCTTCACATTCATCGCATTCTTCGTGAAGGAGGATGTAGATACAGTTTCACCAAATCCTCGCAACAAACCGCACCCAAGAAGAAGGTGTGTCGGTCTTATTTTATTATTATGCCAACAGTTTGAAAACATGTTAAGAAACAAACCATTAATTTGGTGAATTAATGGTAACGACTTAACTGTACATTTAATAAGAGCGTTTAAGATTTTTAGAAAACGCACCAGTTGACTTTCCTTGAAGAGGAGTTTTCGCGGGTGCGTTACTTAGGGGAAAAGAAACGGTGGGGCTCATGCGGGCCCCACCTCACAAATATCCTACCAAGAGGGTAGGATATTTTGAGTTCCACCCTATCTGATTCAACTTAGATTAAGTAGCTTTAAGTGTATTTAAGTGGAATTTAGTGAAATAAAATAAAGTTTTCGCACCACTTTATTTTATTTTATTCACTTAACCCCAAAAATTAAAAACCTAACCCGAGAAAATGCAACTCCAGAAGAGGAGTTTCTAAAAAAATATTGGCGCTGCGATTCCATCGGTGCCCTCAGAATTCGATTCCGAGCATCGGTTCAAAAATTAGAAAAACCCGCTCGTTCGTTCACTGAACATAACTGAGCCAAAACTTCGAAAAATGATTCCGGGCACACCGGGCTTCAGAATCACGTTCCGTCAGAAATTGCGTTTTTGTAAAATTTCAATGAAAATTAAGAAAAAAAGTTCCTTGAATTTTACGGTTCTTTACAAATAAAAGGCATGAAAGGTAATTAAATGTGGTTTAGTAATATATAACTGGAATGAAAAATAAAATCGGTCCAGTAACGGACTTTGTCCGCTATGCTGGTCATGGTAGCAATTCCTTTTATGGTATGGAAATCATAATATGTTCTTATTTTTTTCACAATTCCATTTTTTATGACAATTATATGTTTTCATGCATCATGATTCCATAATGATTTATTCATTATGAACTAACTATATTTATTTCATGACATAATATTTTTGAATATGTTAAATGTTTATGTATGTTTGAACAGTTATGTCCATGTTTTTATATTATTGTGTTTAGGTTTTGGAAGATATTTTCAATGCATAACATTACTAAGAATTTGATCTCAATCATTTTCAAATTTAATTTCCCTTTTTAAGTGATGAAATTTATTATGTATGATGTGTCAAAATGTGGATCATGTTTTGAACGATAATGTATGAGATAATGTATATTTTTTATCAAAAAGTTGTTAATGTTTCCTAGTTTTTAAAAGAACTAATATAGTATGGAATGAGTGTGTCTATTTGTTTCATGTATGATGTATTCTTTTAAATTAATGTAATTTTAATGTAATTAAATCATGGGACTTTACTGTTTGTATTAGAGAAAAGGACATAGGAATTAATCAGATCATTGGGAACTCCCACATGTAAATGTTGGAGAAATCACAGCTCTCCTCCTAAGGGATTCAAGATTAAATGGATGGCACTAGGGATGGTGGTGTGTCCACCTAGGGGGTGTATCCTCCCATGGGGTGCTCTGATTGTTATTAATTCTAGTCCACTATAAATAACACCAAACCATTATAGTTGGTTTTAGAGTGATGATTTAGTCAACCATGGAAACTAGGATTCAAAAACAGCAGGGAGATACCTAGATATATTTCTAAGAATAGTTATTGTGATTTAGGAAGGATATGTATATGTATATGTTAAAATTGTATTCCATTGTGATAATCCTGACTGACGTAGGGTTAAACTAAAGATATCATAGTTTGAAATATTATATGTTATACAAATTAGTTATGTGTTTTTAATCTCTAATATGTATTTCTCATACTTTTCATTCTATACATATTCAATAGCCATTACTATATAGAAGATGGTTATCCATTTAATATTTTAGAAGTGGAAATTATGGGACTAATGAATATCAATTTACTAGGTGCAAATATCAAGAATGGAATCATGACTACATTATGAGTATTAGTCATACTTATGAGGAAAATGTGATTTTAAACGAATTGTAAAAGGTATTTGATATTGTTCATGTATTTTTTACATTAATCCTAAGGATCTTGAGGTTCAGAAACATTAATACATGATTCATATTTTAGTAAATATGATTGTGATGTATCCTGAGTACTGGTTTAAGAATCAAGTTGGATTATTGATTTGTATATATTTTAGAATTCAATGATTATGATATATTTATAATGAAATATGTGTTTTCACTATAGGTATTGTAAAGGATATGTTGAATAGTTCTATGAAGCCAAATAAGTGATTTATGGGTATAGTTATATTATTGGAGAACAAGTGATTAAGGTAAATATAACCCTTAATATGACCATTATGTTAAGATATTAATGTTTGGATAGTGATATGTTGGATTGAAATAAGTAAACCGGATGGTGCTGGTTTCATGGGATCAAATTATGGAGTTTTTGACAAGACGTTAATGCTATCATTGATGAAGTACATAACTTTTTGGGTCTTAGCGAATATATCCACTGAGTTATAGAATAAAGTAACATGTATGTTTTCAATAAGGATATATGGTAATTTTGGTTATTACCATGACTCAAGAAAATGCATGATTAATTCATTAAAATTTTTGGAATGTGACCAATGATATATATCTTATGATATAAGAGGAATAAATGAAGGTATTCACATGCCTGTTAAAGGACATTTCATAAAGAAAATTATTGTGATTTAGGACTGAAGTATATTGGATAACCCTAAAGGATGGAATGGGTTTAGTTGGACATATGATAGTATAGTTTATTGGGAAATAATTTTTTTAGTGATTTTTATGGATATTTAAAATTTTATATATTCATAGAAAATACAACCTATGTGACAGTCGATAAACCGACATGTCAGATATGGCTTTGAAAATTGAACCTGCATCTAAAGTGAGACATGCCTTTATCACCATCCACAAGCCTATTTAAAGTCCCTAGTTAGTATAAATTATTTTAATTTTATTTAATTGATATTATAGATGATGTATAGGTCAATTCTTTAAACCATATAAGATAAATCTCAAAATATATGGTGTTATGTATATTTGAATACATGTGAAAACCTATTTGTTGAGACATATGTAATGAACTATCTTTCTAATCACATGATCTTCTAACACATCAAGAATGAAAAATTCAACTTCATTTCATTAAATAAGAGATTATGTGGATGTTTTTTATGGAATGAACAATAGTGAGATTTTACCAATCAAAGTATGTATTTATTCTCATGAAAAAATCTTCATCATTAATTAAAGTATCATCAAAACAAAAAAATTTATCTCAGTAACTTTTTTTCTTATTAATTATAGGGTCCCTTAAATCATCATATATGTATTGGTTTTTGGTTTTTAATGTTATCCAAACATTGTTATCTGTCATTATCCTTCGAAACATCATGTTTAGATTTTTCTTCTATATCCATGTTTTCACTTCCTGCCTATATTCTCTTATGTGTAATCCCATTGATGAGTTACATTGGTTAACCATTATATTTATAACACTCCTATATAGAATGATGTTTTATTATTAATTTTTATGATGTGGGTTTCTATGAAAGAAACATTCAATTTGTAAACCTTTTATAACCCTGAAAAATTACAAAGATGAAATTCATTTTATGGGGGATCTAATGTAACACCACTATATTTTATGAGATTTTTTTTAATTTCATTTATTTCATTGTTTTTAAGAAAAACCAATATTAAATTGTGTTATTCGAAACCCCATGTTAGCTTGAATTATACAAAAAATTATACATTGCATACATTACACAAAATTTAATGTTCTTTTGATACAATTCATTTCACTCATGATCGAGTATAAGTGATAACTAAATATTATAACCTAGTCATTATATTGGTGGGTAAGAATAGTATTAACTTCTTTCAAAAAAAGATTTCAAAATAAAAATAAGTGGGTTTATAGAATAATAAAATCACTATATTGATTTTATTAGTAAAATATATACTTAATATATTTAATGTAACATTTTATATTTATTTTATATGTTTTCTATATATGATATAATAAAAAATTCAATTTTTTTCTAAAATAAGAGTTGTTTTAAAAAAATACATTTTAACGCCTTTTGATGGAACACCCAATTTAAATCATTTTTATAAATATTTTATTTAATTTATTTGAAAAATTAACTTCTTATATTGAAGTGGGACATCAAAATTTATTTTTATTAATTTTTTTGATAAAATTTATATTTCAATGAATATTGAAAAATACTGCATTTTAATTCAAGATTTCCTTTTCATCTAATATATTTATATAGTTAGATTGAAATTTTAATTTTGATTAATGTGCAATTATGTTTTTTATTTTCATTTAATACAATTTTGTTCAGTAGAAGTAATTTCAAATTTAAAAATGCAATGAAATATACGTCAATGTTTTGATAGTTTTTACTTCGTCAAAAAATTCTTTCTAGTTTTGACAACCAGAATTAATTTTATACTAATTTTTTCAAATTATGTGATTTGAATTTATAAAAATGTACTCCATATTTGTAATAATAAATTCAAAATGGTGTATATATGTACATTTTATTTTTCGAAATCATTAATAGTAACTTTAGTAAGTATTTTTTTACCCTCGTTAAAGGGTATATACGATAAATAAGGGTAACAAATAATATTATAAATATATAAAACTACACTAACAAAAGTCATAATTATATTTTATCAGATATGGATGACCATTATAATCCATGGATCTATTTTGTGACACCATTGAGCCACATGGGTTTGATAATGTCCTTTTATAAATTTTAATTTAATGTAACAAGAAATATAACATAAACATTTACTTTTTACTAAAAATAATAATATAGGGTTACATTAATGATATCATTGACTTTAAATATGTATTTATAGAAACAAAGCGATTTAAAAAATCAGGATATTTTATTGAAAAATTTTAGACATTAAATAAATAATTTATATATGACACAATGATGATTTAATGATTACCTTATTAATGATATGTTCCAATAAATGAATTTATTAATATTAATATAAATATAATTTTAACATTTTGATAAAATACACTTGTTTTATTTAATAAATTTAAAGGTTAAATAGTTTTTATTTCCTTTTTTAAGGAATCATGTTTTTATGACATTAACAAAAATCATTTGCTGAATATTATCAAAATTGACATAAATGAGTTTTTAAAAGAAATACTAGTTTATTAAATGATATAATAGTCTGAAAAATATACGATTCATCAAAAATACTTTTATAATGTTTAAATTGTCATTAATGATCCACTTTTCATTCTATTGATATTTTATAATAACTATAGTACACATATATTATGAAAATAAAGGAAGGCATAGTAGGAGTTAATGTTTTTAACTAAGGGATCAAGCTAGAAGATAAGGTCAAATTTGTGACATAAACATATTAAAACAAATTGGTTGAGATGATTTATAACCATCAAAATCTTATTTTTTAAATAAATTAGTATGGGGACATTAAAAACCTAAAATAAACTTATAATATATAAATTTTTCCAGACATTCCAAAATTTGACATCACCTCTCATATAAAAGGGATCTAATCATTCTCTATTATTCCCACCTCCAAATCCATTTTTCTCAAAACCACATTTTATAAATTCCTCCATAAATCTCTTACTTAATCCTATATTCCACACATTAGTATTAAATTCATAATGTTCGACATTGTTTTGAAATAAAATTGATATATTCTAAAATGTTGTATTTGTTTAATGACATATATCAAAATTATTTTCTTCTTACACATTATATTCTTTTGTTTTTTCAATACTAAAGTAACAAATACAATATCTTAATCATTCTATGATGTTATTATAATTATGGGAAAAATTTATACCACATTTAATCCCACCTATGAATATAAATATCATTATGTTTTCGAGCATAAGGCTTATCATCGTCAATTCATGTTGTAATTTTTTATTCAATTACACTTAATTTGGATGGATATAATTAAGAGTTTAATTCATGTTAATAATTAATAAAAAATAAAATTATTCATTAAAAATAATATTCCTTCCAATTATATATCATTTATCTATTATGTGAATTATACTGTCACTCGTGCATGCGTACGGCTTACCATCTCCACGATGCAATGCGATTAATTCTACATGTTATTCAATAATCCACAATTATATAAGGGAATGGATTGGATAAAAATGATATATATTATAATAATATATTTATTTATATGATATAACTATATCTAATGAAATAAAACATGAGAATATATGACAAAAGATGCATAAGAACATAAAATAGTTATTATTTGAAGAACAGGTGACAATGAAATGTTAATAATAAATAGATTATAATATGAACATATATCATACAATAAAATGACTATGACTATATAATAAGTAGGTGAAATTATTTAAATCATTACAATTGAGTTTAAGATACATATGAATCGTATCATACCTAATATAAGCGGTAATTGTTCAATCTTATTTATATTCGAGCATTTTTATACGTAAGTATTAATAGGTGATATATTTATCATCCGTGTCCATGTTTTATTAAAAAAAATACATAAAAATGTATATTATTATTTTATGTATGATTAGATTCATTATTAGTAATTCTTTAATTTTACTACCAGTTTTGGAATGAATAATTCTAGTGTATACCATACAAGGTACTTTTTGACTTTTCTAGAAAAAAACAAAGAGAATGCTTTTTTATCTTATACGACATGAGTGGATTTTTTTTGGTTTCATGATGCCTTATTTCCATGTAGCTTCTTACACATGATATAAATATTATATTAAACTAAATAGTTTTCTTTTAAAATAAATCATCATTTTGAAAAAAGTAATCGATTTTGAATACGAAAGGATATTATCCTCAAGAATTAAGTGGATGTGTTTTATCAAATTATTTTCCATCTATGATGAACATATTTAAATAGGATTATTATTATATCTTTATTATAACTATGATTTTATTGTGTTAAAAATGGAATGATATTTTATACGAATTTTCTTATGATTTAATTATGTTTAAGAAACCCAGTTTATTTATTGGGTTGCGATATGATGTATGATATATGTTTTGGTGGAACATGTATGATGATTTAATTATGAGACGGTTGGGACCTATATCTACCTCAAATTAATTAGGTAAATATTTATATCTCATGAGATAGGTATTATTAGAATAGAATGTAAATCCAGTTCTATAATACTAGGTTGTAATGGAACGTAAAACTAGTTCATTAATACATAGCTATAATGACATGTAAACCCAGTTTTGTAATGGATTTTGTCCACTATGATTGTCTTGTCATAAATTCCTTGGAAACTATATAAATAATATATGTGATTATTCATTTTTTACAATTACATCTTTTATACCATGAAACACCCCGAGATTTTATGAGATTAATTCTTTTTAATTTCATTTATATCTTCTATTCTACACTACACCAATATTATCTTGCGCTATACGCAAGACCGTATTAGCTTGCAGTATACGCAACACTATTCTTGGATCGTGTAATAGACAATTTAAAATTCGTTTGATAGTAGTTATTCTACGCAACATTGAGTGTGTATATATATATATATATATTCAATGTATAAATGAAATATGGTTGGATTCTGTTATACAGAAAAGAAAAGGAGTCTTGCACTACACGCAACCCTAACATGTCTTACATTACATGCTATCGTGACCTTCCTCGATAGCGTGTGTTGTATGCAATACTGAGTTTCACTATACAGAGATATGATATTAAAATATTATATAAAATGGCCGTTATGAATATCAATATCACTTTTTGGAATTTTATAAATTTTATCCTTCCAAATGGACATCATTTTTGGATTTGAAATATCAAAATTAACCTAGGGTGATTTTTTTTGTATTTTGCTGAAAACAATCAATTTTTTATGAATAGTGAAAACACTATGTTACTATTTAAAAACCGACTTTTTATTTAAATAATTATTTATTTTTTTTAATTAAATTTTTTTCAAAATTGATACATAATACCTATATATATTCAATGTAATTCATTAGAGTCATTTTATAATAATTTTATATATATAAAAATGTTATTGAACTTTTCACCATCTTTTACCCATCTCCTAGGAGAATTTGGAAATTCACATAAAACATAATTTTACCGCTTCTATGAGTGGAATTTATAAAATTTGAGAGACACATCTAATATCATGGACTAAAATGTGGTTCAATGAGATGAAAATAATTTTTGGTGAATAGTTACTTTTTACATTTATTTACAACGGTTAAAAGTAAATAGGGTAATTATGGATCAAAATGATATTATTATTACTCTAACAAATGTCATAATTCTATTGGATATGTTTAAATCGACCAAAATAAACCTTATTAATAAAATATTACCATTTAGGTCCACCTGGATTAGATTAGGACATTTATTATTAATTTATTTAAAGAATGGTTAAAATAGTTAAAATCAAAGTTTAATAACTAAATCATTTTTATTATATGATTATTCATACGATAAATTAGACTATAAATATTAATTATAAATAGAAATTATTTCCTACATAATGGTATTTTATTTATAATTTTTAGACATTAAATAATGTAATTTATTTATGATACAATGATGACGCAGTAATTATCTTAAAAATGAAATATTAACATAATTGATGTTATAAATACCAAAATAAATGTTATTTGAGACCTTTTGTGAATTAAACTAATTTTCTAGGTTAATATGACATGTTATAATTTATTTATTTAACTTTTTTCTAACTAATCATACTGTTATGATTTTCACGAATATCAATTACCAAATAGTGTCAAAATTGACATCAAATAGTTTTTAAAACAAATATTATATTATTAATTTTTATTATATTCCTAAAAATATAATATTAGGCCCAAATACTTATATTATGATAGGTGTATCATTAATGGACCACTTGGGGGACTCTTGGATGTATATGGTATGTTTATGTACTATATAATATAAAAATACAATGTGACATGGTAAGTGTCAATCTAATTAACTAAGAGTTAAAATAAAAGATAAGGTTAATATAATGACCCAAACCTGTCTAAAATCTATTGGTTGAGATTATTTCTACCCATAACCACATTATCATCTAAATAAATAATTTTGGAGCTATTATAAACCGAATATGACATTATTATAAAATAATATTTTGAGTTTTTCCAAAGGTGCCCCTCTCCTCCCTTATAAAAAGGGCACCCCTTCCCTCTTCTCTTTACACCATTGTGGGCCTTAAAACTCGCCCAATACTTTCCCATTTATCTTCTACACATCCCTAGAAACATTATGGAGGTTTCGGTATCTCAAAATACCAACTCTAATTCCTTAAGAGGAAGCTTAACAGAGGTGCGTCGAATAAGAGGTAATCTCTTCTTCCGATTTTCTAAAGTTTCTTTCTTCTTCTACTTATTCTTATTTAGTTGTATCATTATAAAGTAAAAACATCAGTATTAATTATATACTGATATGTTATTATAAATATGAAACAACCGTATTTCACCTTCTATCCATCCTACGAAAAACGAAATCACCTAGCATGCGTACGCACGGAATACCGTCTCCACGCCGTGGTGTAATCTGTTTTCAACCACCACCTTACTTGGATGGGTATAATGGGGTAAATAAATTACTATATATGATTATTGTAAAGTTATATTGATTATGAAATATTATACATACACTTAAAATTCCATGATGATGGGAATAATATCATCACTCGTGCATACGTACGGACTACCGTCTGCACGACGCGACGAGATTCATTCTCCATGTTAACCATTCCTGAATAATTATAAAGTATATATAATGAATAATAATGAAATATATGAAATAACAGTGATACTATATTTATGTGTATATATATGTATGTCATATAATTAATTCCATTCAATTCAATAAGGAAACGAAAACAGCGTTCATGCGTACGTACGGCCTACTGTATCCATGAACGGTGTATTTCATTTCATTTATATATCTATCATTTATATTTATATGCTGAATATATATTATATATAAATCATGTTTTACATTCTGGAATTATTTAAATCAGGATATATGTAATAATATCAAGAACAACAAGTCGAAACTCGTATGATATATGAAATGATTTTCTCCAAAATGGTGCTTTAACATTGAATTTACAAAAGAACGGGTAATATAAAGTCATATGTGAAAAATATATGATATCATAACAAACAATATGATTCTGAAATAAGTCAAAGACATTATTTAAATCATTATACAGGAGGTTCGGAAACATACGACGCATATCAGACATAAGGTAAGGGATAACTTTTCCAATCCCGTTTTTATCCGAGATAGTTTTTTTTTGTATTTACTGGGGTTATTGTTATCATCCAATCCCATTTTTTCTAAAAATGATATAATCTATGTTTAAAGTCATTTTTACCCATTTTTTTACTTTTACTACATGGTATGTAAGGAATCTTTCTTTTGTTTACCATACGAGGTACATTTTTACTTTTCCGGAAAAATTACGAGAAGAACGTTTTTTTAAACATATACAGAGTGAACGGATTTTTTATTTACATAAATATTCCTCTACATGATTTCATGACTATTTTCAAAAAAATAATTGTATGTTAATATTACTGGGTATTTTTTGAATGAAAATTATTTTTGAAGAAGAAATGATATTTTCCTCAATAATTCATATCAAATGTTTTATCAATACTGTTTTCCATCTAAGATGAGGTTATTTAATATGTGTATTCTTCAAGTATAATGTCTCTATGATTTAAATGGATTCACTTTTCTTATGATGAAATGATATCCATTTGTTTTATATGGATTATGTTATGATGGGATGATGTTTATGAAACCCATTTTATTCATTGGTTTATGATGAATGGTTTATGTTTATGTTGTGGCACACATATGAATGATTTCATTATGAGATGGGTGAGACCTATATGTCCCTCCAATGCATTCGGTAAAGATTTATATATCATGATATAGACATGGCTAGGAGGAGTGAACTCGAATTAAAATGAGGAGTGAACTCGATTTAAAAAGGGACTTTGTCCACAAAGATGGTCTTGGCAGTAATGCCATGGCTACTTTGGAAATCATAACATGTTCTGAATTATTTCCACAATTACGTGATTTATTCCCATGGTATTTTATCAAGATTGATGTTCCATTAGGATACATGCCTTATGTACTTCCAGGATTTATATCTTTGATCAAGATTTTGATGTTTAAACATTTTGTTCCTGTTAATAAGTTCAAATGTTTATGGTTTGTTTTATTTTCTCCATGCTTAACCATACTGAGAATTTGAGATCTCCCATTATATGTTTTCTTTTCCCTAGTATTTCAAGAATGGTTTTATGTAAGAAAAACAAAAGGGAAATATCTTTATGGGAGATGTTGAAGATCATTCACCATGATTATAAGATTACATCTCAAGTTTCCAAAGCCACTAAACTATTACGGTCCTTTGGTGTCTATTTTTGATATGTATTAAGTATTCCAAAAAATTAATGTAATCTCTATGTATGACAAGCTTTGGGTCTCTACAGTTGGAATCAGAGAAAAGGCTTAGTCAACCTTTGGAAACAAGGATGTGATAACGTTAGTGAGATCCCTAAAGATATTTTTAAAGTATGTCAAGGGATGTCCCTAATGTTTAGTATAACTATAGGTTACAATCCTAGAATTATGTTTATGATCATGAATAACCTAGGGCGAACCCAAGGTGTCATGGATTAAAGAATGTGTGATAAGTTAGAAATCCCATAAGTAACTTTTTATGATTACGTGGTTCCTCATTATTTTAATTTTTTCTTACACCATGGTATTTGGTTTTAGTCAATGGAGGGAAGCAGAAGTAATTGGGTCAACATTGAGTCTAATGGAAAAATTGGTGACTATTAGAAAAGAAATTGTGTAATGACTAGAAGGAATAATTTTTTTATTTTTCTGAATCAGTAGTCGCGATATATGATTAACAAGGTGATCTTTAGTGGTATTATAAATTCATCAAATAAGAGGAAGATGGATTTTATGCATGTTCGCATGTTGAGGAGGATAGAGAACGGAAGATTGAGATTTCTAAAGATGGAAATAAGAACCTTGATGAATACATCAAATGGAGGGAAATATGCTATCTGTGTGGAGAGAAGATTCATAGAGTGACAGACTGTTATGGAGTTCAATGTCTTATCTGTGTAGAACATGGACTTTACCCAACTCAATGACTGGACTTAAGAGGTTACTTATTAATCATGGAAGTACTTATTCCCTGAAAATCATTGAAGATGATGGTTTGAAGTGTTTATGAATTGGTATTCAAGAATAATGTTGTTGATGTAATTTTATGGTATATTGGAATACCTATATATTGGTCCATTGTGGTTTTCCGTAAGAATATGGCATCAATAACCATGAAAAGTGATTTAAATATTTTTAGAAAGTATATTATATGCACATAATAAAGGGATAAAGAGAAAATAATATGTTTGATAATATTCATGAGCTCATGACTAATATAAGGACAAAGTGATATCATGGTTTGAGTATAAATAATTTTTGGGATTTTGGAATGTGGAAAGAGACAACTTTTGATATAATTAATGATTTCAACTAAGGTTTTATGTTAATTTATGTTGCAATAGAATACATTATTATGGTATTCACATGGTTTAAATGTGGCCAGCATGATATAACGTATGATATATGGGGGATAAATGATGGTATTCACATTATCAGTAGATGACATTTATAGTAATTGTTTTTATTATACTACGAGGTTGGACATAAGTATTTTAGATAAACCTAAAGATTAGAATAGATTATGTTGGACATAAGTTACTATTGTTTAAGGATAGATCTTTTTTCGAAATTATTGATGAGACGTTATAATAATGTATTTTTAGAAAAAGGACAACCAGCAGGACGGGTGAAAACCTATCACATCGAACAGTGCTGTGAGAATCGAACCCACAACCAAAGTGCGATTGGCCTTTATCACCTTCCAATGGCCAACAGGAAGTCCCTGGTTATTATAAACTAGTTTTATTATATTAAGCGTTATGAAAGATGATGTATAAGCCCATTTTTGGAATCATATACGATTAACATCACCTTATATGGACATATGTATATTTGATAACTTTTTCTAACCCTATGTTTGAGACAGATGAATGACCTATCATTCTATCGCATGATCTTCTAACACTTCGTGAAAGACAAATTCAACTTCATTTCATTAAGTGATGAAGTGTAAATTGTTCGAGTCACGAGCCACATTGATATTGTGCCAAAATCAAGTAATTATTTCTTTTAATTGAAAAATTACTCAACTTTAGGGAAATGATCTTGAATACCAAAAACGTTGTCTTAGTGCTCTCATATCTGATGAACCAGATGGTACCTCAGACCCCCAAACTTTTATGGATTTGTGACTGTGGGATTTTTCTATAGCCATGTTCTCCACCACTCTCCATCAGAACATGACAGTTAGATTTATCTTCCATATCCATATTTTAATCTATGATCTCTTATGTGGGAACCTTGGGAATCTATTTTGTTTCTAACGTTAATCTTTTAAAGTATGTTTTAGTATTCAAATTTACAATGAAAGAAACTATCATGTAACAAACCCTTTAAAACCCTGATGAATTTTGAGGGCGAAATTCATTTTACGGGGGGTAGAATGTAACACCCCGAGATTTTATGAGATTTATTCTTTATTAATTTCTTTCATATATTCTATTGTACGCTACACCAAGATTATCTTGCGCTATACGCAAGACCGTATTATCTTGCAGTATACACAACACTATTCTTGGATCGTGTTACACACAATTTCAAATTCGTTTGATAGTAGTTATTCTACACAACATTGAGTATATATATATATATATATTAGATATATGAATGAAATATGGTTGGATTCTGTTATACGCAACAACAAAGGAGCCTTGCACTACACGCAACCCTGGCTTGGCTTACATTACACGCAATCGCGACCTTCCACGATAGCATGTGTTATACGCAATTCCAACTCTCACTAAACAAAGATATACTATTAAAATATTATTTAAACTAGCCATTATGAATAGTAATACCCAATTTTTAGAATTTTATAAATTTTATCTTTCAAAACGGACTTCATTTTTGGATTCGGAATATCGAAATTAGCCTAGGGTGACTTTTGGGTATTTTTTTGAAAGATTTCAATTTTTGATGAATAGTGAAAACACTGGGTTACAATTTAAAAAATGACTTTTTATTTAAATAATTATTTATTTTATTTAAATTTATTTTAGGTCAAAATTGATACATAATACCTATATATGTTCATTTTAAATCATTGGATTCATTTTATAATAATTTTAGATATATAAAAATATTATTTAACTTTTCACCATCTTTTACCCACCTCCTAGGAGAATTTGGAAATTTACATAAAACTTAATTTTACCTCTTCTGTGAGTGGAATTTAGAAAACCCGAGAGACACGGCTAATATCAAGGTATAAATTGAGGATCAATGAGATGAATGTTTTTTGATGAATAGTAATGTTTTACTTTTATTTACCACGGTTAAAAGTAAATATGGTAATTAAGGATAAACATGATATTATTATTATCCTAAAACTTGTCCTAATTCTATTGGATAAGAGTAATTCGACCAAAAAAAACTTTACAAATAAAATATGTCCATTTAGGTCCACTTGGATTAGATTAGGACATTTATTATTAATTTATTTAATGAAGTATTAAAATAGGTAAAATCAAGGTTTAATAACTAAATAATTTTTAATATAGGGTTATACATACGATAAATTAAACTATAAATATTTATTAGAAAGTGAAACTAATTTCATACATAATGGTATTTTATTTATAATTTTTAGACATTACCTAATGTAATTTATTTATGACACAATGATGATGCAGTAATTATCTTATTAATGAATTATTAACATAATTGATGTTATATGTACCCAAATAAATGTAATTTGAGAATTTTTCTGAATTACACTAATATTATATGTTAATATGACCTGTTAGTATTTATTTAATTAAATTGTTTCTAAGTAATAATGTTGTTATGATTTTCACAAAATTCAATTACCAAATAGTGTCAAAATTGACATAAAATAGTTTTTAAAAAAATATTATATTATTAATTGTTATTATATTCATTAAAATACATGGTTCGACCAAGATACTTATATTATGATAGGTGTATCATTAATGGACCACTTGGGGGTCTCTTGGATGTATATGATATGTTTATTAGCTATATAATATAAAAATACAATGTCACATGGTAATGTCAATCTAATTAACAATGAGTTAAAACGAAATGATTAGGGTAATATAATGACCCAAACCTATCTAATATATATTTTTTGAAAGGATTTAGACCCATCCCCACTTTGGATTCTAAATAAATCATTTTGGAGAAATTATAAAGCGAATATGACTTCATTATAAAATAATATTTTGAGTTTTTCAAAGGTGCCCCTCTCCTCCCATATAAAAGGGCACCCCTTCCCTCTTCTATTCACACCCTTTTGAGGCATGAATCTCGGACAACTCCAGCCCAGTTCCCTTCTTCACTTTTTTAGCAACATTTTTGAGGTTCAGGTCTTCTCAAAATCCCAACTCTACTTCCATAGGAGGAAGCTTAAAGGAGGTTTGTCTAAGAAGAGGTAATCTCTTCTTCAGATTTTCTCGAGTTTCATTCTTCTTATACATATTCTTCATTAGTTGTATCATTATAAAGTAATACCAAAAGTTTTACGTATATACATATATGTTATTATAAATATGAAACAACCCTAGTTAAACTACTATCCATCCTACAGAAAACGAAATCACAGCACGTGCGTACGTACGAAATACTGTCTCCATGCCGTGGTGTAATCGATCTTAGACCACCACCTTACTTGGATGGGTATAATGGTGTAAATAAATAACAATATATGATTATTTTAAAGTGATATTGATTCTGAAATATTATACATACACTTCAATAAAATTCCACGATCATGGGAATAATATCATCGCTCGTGCGTACGTACGGACTACCGTCTCCACGACGCGTTGAGATTCATTCTCCATGTTAACCATTCATGAATGATTATAAAGATTATATAATGAATAATAATGAAATATATGACATAATAATCATAATTAATTTATGTTTATATATATGTACATCATCTACTTAATTCTATTAAATTTAATAAGGAAACAAAAACATCGTTCATGTGTACGTACGACCTACCGTCTCCGTGAATGGAGTATTTCATTCCATTTATCGATCTATCATATATATTTATACACTGAATATAAATTATATATAAATCATGTTTTACATTCTGGAATTATGTAAATCGGGATATAATTAATAATATCAAGAACAACAAGTTGAAACTCGTACGATAAATGAAAATATTTAACCCAAAACGTTTCTTTAACATGGAATTTACAAATTAACGGGAAATATAAATTCATAATTGAACCATATATGATATAATAACAATTAATATGATTCTGTAATGAGTCAATGAAATTATTTAAATCATTATATAGGAGGTTTGGAAACATACGAAGCATATCATACATAAGGTAAGGGATTACTTTTCCAATCTTGTTTTTATCCAAGATTGTTTTTTTTGTAAGTATTTACTAGGGTTATTGTTATCATCCAAGACCATGTTTTCTAAAAAAATCATGTATGATTAAATTCCTATTAACCCATTTTTACTTTTACTACATGTTATTTATGGAATCTTTCTTTTGTTTACCATACGAGGTACTTTTTGACTTTTCCGTAAAAAGTATGAGAAGAATGTTTTTTAACTTATACAGCCTGAATAGATTTTTTCTTTAAATAAGGATTCCCCTACATGATTTCATTGCTATTTAAAAAAAAATCCTTTTCTTTTATAATTACATGTAATTTTGTGAAAGAATATGAATTTTGATGAAGAAAGGATATTTTCCTCAAGAATTAATTTCAAGTGTTTTATCAAAACCATTTTCCATATAAGATGTCATTATTTAATATGTGTATGCTTCAAGTATAATGTATCTATGATTTACATGGTTTCATTTTTCTTATGATGAAATAATATCCATTTGTTTTATATGTATTATGTTATGATGAGATGTTGTTTATGAAAACCATTTTATTCTTTGGGATATGATGAATGATTTATGTTTATGTTGTGGCACACGTAATAATGATTTCATTATGAGATGGGTGTGACCTATATCTCCATTAAATTCATTGGGTAATGATTTATATATAATGATATAGACATGGTTGGATGGGTATGTTAATTAGGTTCAGTGATACAGGACTAGAATGAGGAGTGAACTCGATTCAGAAAGGGACTTTTTCCCCAAAGATGGTCTTGGCAGCAATGCCTTGTCTACTATAGAAATAATAACAACTGATGAATGATTACAACAGTTACATGATTTATTACCATGCAATTTTATCAATATTGATGTTAAATTATGATACATGCCTTACGTACATCCAATATTAATGTCTTTTCTCATGATCCTGATGTTTAAACATTATGTTATTGTTTTGAAGTTAAAATTTATATGGTTTGTATTATATTCTCCATGCTTACCCTTACTGAGCATTTGAGCTCACCCTTTATATGTTTTCCTTTCCCCAGGATTTCAAGAAAGGTTTTAGGTAAGAAAACCAAAAGGGTAAGATCTTTATCGGAGATGTTGAAGATCTTTCACCATGATTAGAAGATTGCATTACGAGTTTCCAAAGACACTAAACTATTACGGTCCATTGGTGTCTGTTTTTGTTATTTATTTAGTATTCCACAAAATTAATGTAATTTATATGTACATAAAGCTTTGGGTCTCTACATATAAATTATATTTCATGATTATTCATGGTTCCATTATGATTTATTCCTTATAAACTACTGATATTTATTTCATGACATGTGGATTTTTTATATTTTTAATGTGGTACGTTGTTTTTTCAAAATTTATGAACATGTTTTTACATTCATATGTTTATTATTTGTAATATATTTTCCATCCATACACTTCTGATCATTTTACCTCACCCCTTTTCATGTTTTTATAACCCTGGATATGATGAAGTGTATTAATTATGATATGTCCAAAAGTGGTAATAGTTACGAAGGATCATATATAAGATGATGTAGATGTTTTATTAACCAGCTGTTCATGTTTTTCAATATTCAAAGGAACTAATCTAATATGGTATTTTGATGTTTATTTTTTGTCATATATTAAATATTCTGTAAAACTAATGTAATTTCCATGTATTTCAATATTTAAAAATTATAGTTGATATTAAACCAATAGTAGTAGTAATGAAAATGATCCATGTGAACTCTCATGTGAGAACGCCAAATGAAGAATGGCTCACGCCCGGGTGCTTCATGAGAAAATATATTCCACTAGGTATTTAGGTGTGTACCACCTAAGAGGTGTAGCTTCCCTTAGAGTAATCTGATAGGTAACAATTAAATTCCACTTGAAATAATTCTAGACAGTTATAGTTCATCACACTAGTGGTGTAGCCCACAAGAAATCGCTCGGTCGCAGCAGATCTCTAGAAATCACTTTTCTAGTGGTCCATCATCCAATAGTTTAGGGAGTTGAATCCTTTTGATGCCTCATATAGTGGTACCATGTCCAATGCTGCCTCATCTAGTGGTGCATCACAGGCAGTGCCTCGCTGGCGTTAGCTAATCTGGTGGTGTCTCATAAATTGTGTTCCTAGTTCTTCTAGTTTTTTTCATTTTATGTATTTTTTTGACATAATACAAGGTATTTTAATTATTTAAAATTTTTATAGGGTAATTAAAAGGAAATAATATATATCATTAATTACCCTAGTGTCTTGATACTATGAAATGGTCCAACCATGTGGTCTTTGTCAGATCTTCCATTAAAATAATATAAAAAACTGTTTCTAATTTCAATTAAATTCAAACTAATCTTCCTAAAATAGAGACACTCTACCCTTGATCAATACATTATCCTTCATCTAGAGACTATTCATCCCAAGTGGCTTCTTCGTTGATTATTTTTTTAGAGTTTGGGTTGTGTTTTCATGGAGGGATACCTTCTGTACATCATCGCCTATTATTGTCCCAACCATGAAGATATGGATGTTATTCATCCTAGAATATTTTCCATCATATTTAAATTTTTTTAGTTGGGATGGGATAATTGATTATTTCCCTTGGAAAAATAGTATTTTATAGATTAGTAACAATAATATAATTGGGTTAAGAATCAATATGCAGTGGGGTGGAAAATTGATTCATGGCCTTGTTGTTTTTTCCTTTTTTGGTGATATTATGATTACTATAGGCTAACTACCCTCTAAAAATCGTGTCTTTTCAGGGTCCTTATTTGTGGATTGAATTGTATATATCTACCATGATGTTTTTTTCTATTGGACTCAATTATATACACTTTTGTTTTTCACATATATTTGGCTAATAAATATATCAACTGGGTTCATACAGTTTATATACTAAACCTTGATGTAACAAGTGTAATTAAATAAATTGTTACTTAATCCAAAAAAATATGTATGTATTTACTTTTTTTGGAAATTTTATAGTGGTAGAGTTTATGAACAAGGGGGTTTGATTGATATGATAATCTGGGAATGATATGATGATGGAGCAAGGCTATAGAAACATGTTATGCTTTAATATGCTAGTGGATGTGGTTGTGAGTTGGGGTTTTTTTGGTTACTAAAGAGAACTAGTATGATTAGATTGATGAAGGATGTTATATATTTTTATGGGTCTTTCTCCATTGATAATAAGAATAAATACTCCCTATATATAGAGGCCATGGTACAATGTGTATCTAATGTAGAGTGAATTAAATAAAGATGATTGTTAATATGTTACTTAGTTTCACATGTTATGTTATAATGATGAGATAATTACATTATAATTTTTGGACGACATGGGATGGTATGGTTAATGGGACAAAAATTATCAATGAAATATTAATTAGTGTGTTGTGTGGATGATTGTATAGAATAAAATGACAGGGTCTTAATCATAGCGGAAATGTGAATCCAAGTTAGTTTATTGGGCTCACCACCTTCTAAAATGGTGGATGTATATCCTAATTATTTTATCGAGAAGTAGAAACAGATTGGGAATGTCATTGTTAGGTATTTTTTTTGTTTGTAATTATATAGGATGCCCTTTAGGAATTTCTTCTACATGTATGCATATATAATTCAATCTGATTATTTGTATGTGCACCACAACCTTGTTGATAACTATTGCCCAAAAACCCCTATCATCATGTAGGAGGGTGTCTTTCCCAATATCATTGTAAAAGGATGGATGGTTGTACACTCACTCTACCATATTCCCTCTTCCATGAGATGACGACCCATGTTTCATCATCCTGGATGTGAAGAGATATATTTTCTCATGTGACTTTAGGATGAGTTTTGATGTGATTTCCACAATATTTCATTATTAAATGGGATGTGTTGTGGTGCCCAGATGTGTTCATGTAAGATGTGTTGTGGGGCCCATAATTATATGGCTTAGATGTGTAGTGGGGCCCACCTGTGTGCATGAAGTATTTGTTGTGCACCTTAGTGTTTGTAGGTTTGATGTTATATAGTATATTTGAAAGAGGGGTGTGCACTAAAAAATTTTCTGTTATGGAATGAAAGTGTCTAATCATTGTAAAAATAGAGCAAGGGTAACCTATCATGGATGTGATTTATATCATGTTACATTAATTGCATTACTTGGTGACAATGGCTTAGTGAGGTTGAGATTAGATAATATACCTATTTTGGTGTAATTTGGTTTTGTTTTTTATCTCCCAAGGTAATTTGTATATTACATTAACATGTGCATGTGGGACATTGGACTTCCTTCTCAGTATACTTGTATGATCATCCTAAATATAAAAAACTACATTATGGTTTCAATGAAGGTTTCTTTGGTCGTGTTGGTTGTTACCATCTCAAACCTTTTTATAGTTATTGTGTCACTATTTTTATATAATAATTGATATTTCCTTGGATAATTTTATTATATTTGATCTAATTATACATTCAAATGGGATGTTTTTGGGATTACAATTTTAAATTATAACACAGTGGTGATGATGATTCTCTATCTCATATCCTAATATTATTTCTTATAAATATTGTTATGACTCTCATATTTTAAAATATTTACACTATTGGTTCTAGTCGCCAACCTATGTCCTGTGGGATACAAGACAAAGCGGACATCAAATCTCTCCCAACATTGGGGATTATTTGGATATAACGAACGTGAATGAGTAGTATTACATCTGATGGTTGAGTGACATGATGGAGTTTGTAGTTATTCATTGTGTTAATTTTATGTGGTTGTATGGAAATGTTTCTATTTTACAATGGTGCGTGACATTGTCCAGGGAGACTGTATTGGAAAAATGATTTCTGGCCCCCATGATCCAGTGTATAGACTCTGAGCATTTGGATTGACCAAGTGATATGGGGTTTTATATGGTAAATACCTAGGATATGTACATGCATCCAATTGACTTTTGTTCTTGTATAAATAAGTTTTTTGGGAAGCTTAAAATTAATTAATTAAATTAATATAAATAATAATAAAAATTAACACTACATATGTTTATGAAATATTTTCTTACCATTAGTTTACAGCTCTTGGTCATCGACCACATGTGGCTCAAGAATTTTAGGTTTAGCAGCATTATCAAGTTTATTCCTGTAAGGATTATCTAGTAGAAGAGTATAACTATAGGTAGATCATGTTGGGACCTTTCCATAGGCATGCTTCGGGAATGTAAAACATATGTGTTTCAGATGTGGAGACAATGAGCAGGTTAGATGAGATTGAGATCACATTCAATTTGATCTAGGAAATCAATGTTATATTGGGTCCAAATGGAATTCAGTATGATGTGGGATTTTACGCATCAATGTTGGACACAATATCTAGGGGAGTTTAAGTAGGAAGAAGTTTTGTGTATTGAATTCCAAATGATGTTTCAAGAAAATTTACTTTTTTCGACCATGAAGGGTTATAATATTCCGAACTTACTCTTCCGTCAATAGGGGAGTATGTCGGCATTGGATCTAGGAATCATGTTCAATAACCATATGTGTTTTCCCAAAACATTTCATTAGAGTAGGAGTCTCATTAACTGAATAATTAAGGGGGACTCTATGCTTTTATCATGTATGTTATTACTCCTTATATGTTGCCAATGTATTTGGAGGTATAGAAGAAGGAGGAAAATATCGAGTATGTGAATTTATGAAGATGTTATCAACTAGAGTGAAGATATCAATGTTCATTGAGAGGAAGAGTATTCAGTGGAATACCAAATTGTCCATGGAATTAAATATTTCAACAAATAGGGATCTGACCTTGGATACTTCTCTTTCGAATATCTAGTCTATGTGTCTTTCCACAAGGGTTGGGGTTGATTCCATTCTTCTATGAGTTTCACAACAATATTTAGAACTAGTGCCTTGTGGTTTCCCAAGCACAGTTTGATGGAGGAGGATTGTCTCATCTTCAACCCCAACATCAATTTCTTATGAGACCATTCTAGAATCAGGGAATCTATGTTTTTTGTTCATCGGGTGGTGATGGAGTAGGTAGATGTTAACCATATGTTTCTACTTGAGTTTAGGGACATCAACCTAAGGAGGGTTGTGGTAGTGTTCATAATTTATGTTGTATAAGAGTTTGGTGTGATCAGTTTCACATCATAGTGGATGCGGTTTGATTAGGGATAGGGATCATTATTATTATAACTACACTGTTTAGTACCCTTGTTTGTGCCTTGTTTGATTAAATATCTTCACACTCTTTTGTAAACCCACTCTATCCCATGATATGGGAATAGCCATAGAGAGGATTCCTATAACCATGGGGTTGAATACTCCATTTAGAGGCCATACCAACTTGTTTTATGTGTTCCATGGGTGTAGACTGATGATGGGACCACAACAATCCCATAGTGATATCTTCTCTCTATAGATGAAGCCATGAGATTTCATTAGTAGGGTTAAATGGCTATATTCCACAAATTATTTTATCTATTACTTCTATAGTGATCCGTTTTTTTCTATATGGATGACACATGAATGGTTTTCATTTGGGATTATGGATTTTATGTGGGTAGATGGTGTGTGGACCCCCATATATTCTTTTTGGCTGACCTGTAATGGGAATCTGTGGAAACTAAAATTGTGTTGATTCCAAAAATCATTGGTGTGTTTGTGGATGTTTTCACTGAGGAGGTTATGTCTCTACCCACTAAAAATGATTTTGTGTTTAGGATAGAATTTCAAGATTTTTCTTCTTCTATTTCAATTACTCATTATCATGTAGAACATTTTGAGTTGCGTGAGATGAGGACTCAAATAGATGATCTGATGTAAAAGGGTTTTTTTGGCCCATAGTGTCGCAATGGGGGAGCTCTAGTGTTTTTGTTAATGATGGATAATTATATTTTGATGTTGTGAATTAAAAAATGGAAGATGAATTATGTGATAGTAAATAAATACTACCTTATTCTGAGGATAGACGTTCTTTTTGACCCACTGAGTGGGGTTATATGGGTTTCTATGATCGGTTTGTGGTCAAGATATCTGCAGTTGTGGGTGAATGAAGTTGATATCCCAAAGACTACCCTTATATGCTGGTATAGGAACATTGATTTCTTCACTATTGCAAAATGGTTATATACACACGGTTTTGAAAAATACCGTGGGTATAGGGATAATATGTGTACCTATACCCACGATTTCACAAAACCATGGGTATGGGTGACCTATTCCCACGGTTGTTTCCAAAACTGTGGGTATAGATTAATTTTAAAGAACAATACACATGGTTTTGAAAAACTGTGGGTATAGGTGTTTTTTTGGAGACATAAACCCACAGTTTTGTCCAAACCGTGGGTGTAGAGTTTTTTCGGAAGACCTATACCCACGGTTCTTCAAAATTGTGGGTATTGGGGGATTTATTTTGAAGACCTATACCCACGGTTTTAAAGAATCGTGTGTATAACATTCCCACAATAAGGCGGGAAAAAAATTACATGGGACAAAGAAAAAAATTGGTGGGAAGATGATCTAGATTAATATAATTAGGTGGATAGAAATAATAAATTATGAAAGCATTGTAGCATAGTTGGTTAAGAGGTCGTTTGTTATTTCTCCCGGTCCTGGGATCAAATATTTCTCATTTTTTTCTAATAAATAACTAATATTAATATTACTGGACTAGTATATATATAAATATATATATAACAAAAATCTATGTAGCTTCGTTGGTTCGGAGCAACATCTCCCTTCAGGAGTTCGTTGGTTCGAGTCTTATCATCTTCAATATTCGAATTTGTCTGGCGTCTTCAAATTTCAAATCTGGCATATTCAATTTTCAAATTTAGTCATAAAAATTAATATATTATATAAAATATATTTATACAAACATATATGACGAATTTAATGAGTGTTCAGGTAAGGGAGATAGTTTGAATGGAGCGTGGGTTCAAAACTGGGCATGAACTTAATTTTTTAGTTAAAACCCCATGGTTTGGAAACCGTGGGTAAAATCCATTGACATGGAGGCAGCACACTCATTACACGGTGTCAATATATATATCCAATGTTTTGGTGAACCGGGGGTATAGACTGAGACCTCTATTGCGGCGCCTTTCCATCCCAAGTTTCATAAAACAGTGGGTATAGGCTATACCCACAGTTTTGGGAGCTATACCCACAGTTTTGAACCGTGGGTATATGTAGTTTTTTTAGTCGCGTTTATTCATTTGATTTTTTATTTCTCAAACCATGTTCACGTAGTTTATGATCTCAATTTTACATGAGTTCTGGGATCAGCTCATCTTCGTATTCATTGATGATAACTTAATCTAATAATCGTTAGAGAAGGATCACTCCAATCATCTCAAAGCTCTCTTCCATGACAGTCAATGCCACTAGCTATATAAAAATATGTCTATGTGTATGTTTTTTTAAATGGTAGGAGATGAAGATCACATTTTCATATATTTCATACCATAATTCATTGTTTATAATCCCACTATGGTGTTATTGGATTGGTAATTGTCACGTTTTTAGGTAATAGTTTTATTTAGAGAATAAATGAAAAAAATGCCTAATTATGGATTTTAGACAGATTTTTACATTAAGGGTATTTTAGTCATTTAATGGAAAATAAATGTCCAAATTTTGTGATTAAAATATTATTAGAATCCTGATTTTAGTTTCTACACTTTTGTCTTCTGGACCAGGAGATTATTCTGTAATCTAAAGGGTCTAAAAATTAATTGAATATGGATATTTTTCCAAGCGGACAATGTGGACCCCATCAAAGTAATGGAAACCAAACTCTGTCTACAAAAATTCAAATGAGCTTCTGCCACTAGGGATAGCACGAGAATAGATATGGACGGCTATACAACAAATTTGGGGATTTTTGGAAGTCATTAAGGTAGCCATTAAATGACATTCCTTTGGAGGAACCTTCCTAGAAGCTTCGTCCATTAACAGAAACAGAGAATGAATAATTCATAACAATTGCATCTGGTTTCCAATAATGTTTCAATTTGGAGGGTGAACGAAAAACATATTTATGAACAATATTCATGAATGGTGGAATGCGTGAAGTGGTAATTTATGGGGTCTACATCGTATCATCTTTCGAGAGACGAATTCTTCCTATAAATGGATGCCCTCTCCTCCTTCCCAAATCATCCTATTCTCCATTCCATTACTTCAAGGCACCAAGGAGGAAATCTACACCATGGGAGGGAGGCCAAAAATCATCCCCAATTCATTTTTTTATTTCTTTTCTTTAATTTTTTTTAGTTTTCAATTGTAATTTAGATTTTTATTAAAATCCATTCATTGTTATCATTTTTGTGTCCACCCATTCACCCTCTTTTCTTTCTCTCTTATTACTATCATGAACTATAATACTCATGATATTGAGTTACTAATCTGAGAAATATCCCGAGGGAGTAATCAGGTTTTTTGAACCCAATACCATGTTTTTAATATTCTTTGAGTAAATTCTACGGATAATTTATAGTGGGTGTAATCCTCGTTGTGGTTGTCTAAAGATTAACTTCCTAATCTACAACTTTTACAACTCGATTGAGGAGGTGGATAGAGGGTGTTATTGGCGATCTGTAAGTATACATGTCATTCATAACCGGGGTAGACTAAGGTGTGCACACATACAATGTAATGTGTTCACAAAGAATATATGAAGCTGGCCAATGAAGGTGGTCCCTGAATGTTCTCTCGGGAGAACTTCCTTTCTTTTCTAATTACATTATATTTAGCATTGCATGGTAATTTAGAATTAAATAATAGTTTCTTCCAATTCATGAATTTCATTTATTTCATTATATTACATTTATTTCATAATGTATAAAACAACAACAATAATTAGATTATGTGAACTAGAATAAGTGATTAAACTAACTTCGAACGCTCCTCAAGTTAGACGACCCTGGTCAGCCACTGTGCTACATTAGGAAATTAAATTTGATTTTTCTACGCCCTACGACATGAATGCATCAAAACTGGCGCCGTTTCTTGGGATCTAATCTCTTTCTTACTTTAATTTTTCTATTTTCTTATTTTATATAGTATTCATTATTATTATTATTTAAAAAAAAATCTAAAATTTTTTACATGATGGATTCAAATTCAAATTTTTATGCATGAGATGATTACTCATAGGTGAAATATCAATAACCAGAAATTGATTATTGGAATCTAAATGACCATGTTTAAAGGATTAATTATTATCTGGATGATTTGGGATGGAAAATGGAATGGGCATTGGGCTATGTTTGTAAAAGGATGGAGCAACCAGACCGTGAGCAGGAGAAAGAACCAGAGATAGTGGTGGAAGAAATTTCACCACTCGTCATGGAAGAACTAGAAGAGGTAAATATCGGGGTACCTAAAGACTCATTCATCCTCACTCAACCAATTCTACCCGAGATATATGAAAAGGAGGATGACTATCCGACTGATCCAAATGTGGGAGATCAACTAGAATTGGATGAATTATGGAATTAATGTGAGGAACTACTTGATCTCCCCAAGCCTTGCAAAGAAGAAGAGCCAGAACCGCTAAAAGAAGACACCCCACAATTGGTGGAATATGAAGTCAAGATAGAGGATCTCGACTTCCTACCTTCATCCAGTGATAATGAATTCCATGAGGCACTTTCAATTGAAGAGGATATTAAAGTCGAACCGAATCAATGAAATGATATAATATTAAACTCAAACTCTTTTAATTTTATTGAAACTAATTTGAGTATCACCCCTAATAGTTTTGAAGTTTCAGATTCATCCATATCATATTATGACTTGGAGGATGATGTGGAAAATGATCCACTTATTTAGAGACACATAGAGCTCCCTGAAGATTTTGATCATCTACTTGAGGATGTCCATGAGGAGATACAGGTGGATTTTCTTGAAGAACCAAATCTACAGGCTGCCTACCTTAAAAAGGGAATATTTTGACATTAATATTTCAAATTTAAATTTTTAATCTCCCTTTGACTATTCTTTTCATGAAGCACATGTGGAGTAACCAATATATATTGAATAAGATGTTGCACAAGTAGCAATTGAAGAGGAGGAGGTTCCATACTTCATCCTACCCCGGCCATGCAAGACGTATATAATTGTGAAGGGGGCGGATCTGGTGTAGTCAATACATGTAATTCTCTTCACCAAGAACAAAAACTGCAAGCTTGGACGAACAACATGTGGTGGTTCATGTCCATGAAAATCCACCCACCATCGGATTATGGATAACAGTTGGTAATTCCCTCTAGAGGCAGTAAAAGATGTCAGGTACCACTTGGGGGATCATACCAAGATTTATCCTTTACTTTCATTATAGTAATTTAATTTTCAATAATAGGAATTTAGATTTCAAATTTAGTATTCAGAATTAGTCTACCATGTGGCACCCATTCTCTTTGAATTTTGAGCATAAATGAAATGATCCTTGTGATTAATTGAGTAATTTTTCTTTTGTAGGATCATGAAGGCATAAGGTAGCCCTGAGAATTAGAAGAAGAGGACCAAATATGTATTTCAAAAGGGAGATAACTTTTTATGATTATCATTTAAACTCCTTTAATTTTTTGGTCCAAAAAATATTTTGAGCTTTAATGAATATTATTATCACTATTCACACATCAATTGATTTTTCAAGAGTTGAAATTATTTTTGAAATAATGGATTTTAAATGATTGTTGTTATGAATTATTTTCCCTTGAAATGGATTTTCAAGCATTTTAATGAGTTTGACTGATTTTTGAAATCCATGCCCATGAAACACTGACTCAAAATATTTTTCCAATCCTGTGAGGTATTCTAAATCACATTTACATATTCTTCCCAATACCCACACTTTCTTGGGGGAAAATTGAATTTTGTGTGAGAACCAGAATTTGTGAATAATTCAATTTCGAAGCTTTGGATTTCATGGAATGTATTTGAAATGATTGATTCATCTCTTTAGATAACAAAATTTTATCTTGAGACCCACCTTTACATTTATAATTTTTAGTCCCTTAGGTTCCATGAATTGTCTTATAGGTTTAAGCTACCTTACAAGACAATGTTTCCTTACATACCCGCACATTTAGTATTTTCTCACGGTTATTTCATGTATGTGTGTGGGGGAAGGGCCTTTTGTGTGCATTCATTAGGATGTTTATCATTTATTGGTGATGTGAGGTGTGTGTCAATACTTTGGGAAGTGAACAATAAGAGAAATGGGAATGTGTCGTCATTTCATTGTGCTTTATTTGTTTAATCCATTTTTCCTTCGAAACAAAGAATAAAAAAATGGAGATGAGATTGAATTCTTCATTGTACATTATTTTAGGACACATTTCCCTCTCAAAAATCAAGGGAAGGAATTGTAATTAATTTATTGTATTCATATTTTCTGCTCATCCTCCATGAAAAAGAAAAATAAAAAAACGAAGACAAAGTCGTGCCTTTCTAGAGATTTGTAAAAAAGAAGAATAACATAGATGATATCATTCATTATAATCACTTCTTTAATCATGTAACATGTCATAAAAGGGGTTTCATGTTTTTTTTTCACATTTTCATGTGGTATTGAGTGATTAATTTCCTGTGTTTTCACTTGAATTAATCATTCATTTTACTTAAGAGTCCAACCTCCTCTTTCTTTACTGAAACTTTTTCAATCATTTTCCCACCAACCCTAAGACACAGAATCATTTGAACCCTTAATTAAAGCCCTCATTATTGAATTCATTTTCATGTTTCACACTATGGAGAAATGATAATTTTGACAAGCCTATTGTGATACATGTGATTTCTAAGTATGAGCATAACTCTAGAATCAATTTCTCTTGAGTGAAGAGTGACATAAAATTCAATGTGAGGTAGGTTGTGATTGGTCCATGGAATGATTAATGATACTGAACAAATTTTAACGATTGAAATGAAAGAAATAGAGAATTATTACTCATATATGAGACATGATGGAATTCTATTTTGGATAAGATCATTGATATTTTCTCATTTTTAATTGTTTTGTCAAAATTGATTTGGATGTGAGATGATTGCCCAGATGTGCAATGGTTAGGTGTGGAGGAGTGATGAAGCTCACATTTTCATATATTTCATACTGTAAATCATTGTTTATAATCCCACTATAGTGTTATTGGATGGGTAATTATCACATTTTTAGAATCCTTATTTTATTCCCTCCACATTTTCCTGCTGAACCAGGAGCTGATTCGGCCATCTAATGTGACTAAAAATTCATTAAAGTTGGACATTTTTTGGGCAGACAATGTGGAACCAACCAATGGAACAGAAGCCAAAATTGGTCTACACACATTAAAATGAGGGGTTTCTACCAGGGATAGCATGAGGATATAGAGGGATGGATCCACAACAAATTTGGGGATTTTTGGAAGTCATTAAGGAGGCCATTAAATGACATAATTTTGGAGGAACCTTCTTAGAAGCTTCATCCAGAAAAAGAAACCGAGAATGAAAAATTCATAACTATTTCATTCAGTTACCAGAGAAGCTGAAATATGGAGGGTTAATCGCCAACATATTTATGAACACTATTCTTGCATTGTTCAACACTTGATGAGGACATTTATGGCGTCTACAACGCGTCACTTTTTGGGATATGAATTCTGCCTATAGAAGGAGGCCCTCTCCTCCTTCCCAAATCATCATATTCTCTATTCTGTTACATCAAGGAACCATGGATGAGATATCCACTGAGGGAGGCCAGCCACAAATCTTCCCAATTTCATTTTTATTTATTTATTTCTCTTCTTTATTTTTGATTTAGTTATCATTTGTAATTTATATTTCTAATAAAATTCATGCATTGTTTTTATTTCTGTTTCCACCCATCCACCCTGTTTTCTTCTTCATCTTTTCTCTTTTTATTCTTTTATACTTATCATATTCTCTGCCGTGACCTCTTACCCTCAAATATGAGGGGTTAACCCAAGACTTGTCGCAGGGGTGGTAGGTGGTAATTTCATTTATTCTGTGCTTAAATTCTGATGTTTTATTATGTTTGTGATGAGCATGAGTGATTTGCAGGGGTATGGCGATCTTCCACCATGACACTGATCTCAAACTCATATCTATTCTTTTATTAAATATTTTCACTCATTTCTACTGGATATAAGCTCTTCATATGATGGATTTGATCCAATTAGTGGTTGAAATGGCATACGATGGAGCCAGGACGTGGAATATGTCACATTCTCGACCGAGGTGTGCCATAAAACTTGATTACAGGAGGAGGTGAAGTTATGATTGAAAAATGCATTAATGATTTCACATCATTAAAATAAAATAATAGTAATTCATGAATGAGATCTCATAATTGAATTATCAAACATAAATTAAATACTAAGAAAGAGAATGATGGAACCCACAAACCAACCCGTAAAGGCCATGTTCTTTATTCATTAATTTCATTCTATCACAGCATGTTAGTTTTATCATTTATTTAAATTGAATTGAATTACCTTACTAGATTAAATAAAAATAAAAAAACAAGTAGTTTAGGTGATTTAGATTATGTAAGTAAACGATTGAGAAAACTCCTCATGTGAGACGACCCTGGTCAGTTACTATGATACACTATGAAAAATTAAATTGCTTTAGCCACACCCTATGATAGGCGTGCGTCAAAACTGGAAATCCACGCTACCAAAAACAGGAAATTCACGCTACCAATTATGACACACGCCTATCATAGGGCATGGCAAAAGCAAATTTATTTTCGTAATGCAGCACAATGGCTGACCAGGGCATCTCACTTGAGGAGCGTTTGAAGTCAGTTTAATCACTTATTCTAGTTCACATAATCTTATTATTTTTGTTGTTTTATACATTATGAAATAAATGTAATTTAATAAAATAAGTGAAATTCATAAAATTTAAGAAACTAATATTTAATTCTAAATTACCATCCAATGCTAAACATAATTTAATTAGTGAAGAAAGGATGTTCTCCCGAGAGAACTTTCAGGGAGCACATTCATTGGAAAGCATCAAATATTCTTAGTGTACACACTCCATCGTATCTGTGCAAACCTTAGTCTAACCCAGTTATGAATGAAAAGTATACTCAGCGATTGCCAAGAATGCCCTCCATCCACCTCCTCAAACGAGAGGAAATGGTTATAGATTAAGAATTTAATCATTAGACAACCACAATGAGGATTACACCCAATATAAATTATCTGTAGAATTAACTCAAACAATATTAAAAAACTAGTATTTGGTTCAAGAACCTGATTACTCCCTAAGGATATTTCTCAGATTTGTTACTCATAATCATGAGTATTATAGTTCACGATGGTAAGTAGAGAGAAAGAAAAGATGGTGAATGGGGGGACACAAAAATAAAAACAATGCATGAATTTTAATAGAAATCAAAATTAAAATTGAAAACTAAAAAAAATAAATAAAAAAATAAATAAAAAAAATTGAAATGAGGAATATTTGTGTCTAGCCTCCCTCAGTGGAGATCTCATACTTGGTGCCTTGAAAGAATGAAATGGAGAATGGGATGCTTTGAGGAGAAGGATCTCTCCACCATTTATAGGAATATTTCTATTCTCTGAATGTCTATGCATTGTATCCCCATTAAATGACCTTTGGACGAGTTGATCCCTTCTTGAATGTTGTTCATAATTATCGTTTGAGTGTCCCCTAAAAATCATAGCGGATTTAGACTTGTATTCCGATTGTTATGGTCGTTTTACTATGATACTTTATTCTGTTTAGTCGGACTCTCCAAATCGCAAACCTCCGGAGTAGGGTTATTTAATGACCCCTTAAACGGCCAATTCATACTGCAATTAATTCATTAATGATTCCCCAATACTCCTTGCGCATCAACCCACCAAATATCACAACATCTGGGCCAACGATGAATGCATTATAGAGCCCACACCAAAACTAGGAAGAACTGAAAATAGTTTTATTGCTCCCACTTGTGAGCTTCCTTTGAGCATCCACATGGCCAATTCAACTTCTAGTCCAAAAATAGTAAATTAAGCCATGGATGATTAGAATCTGCAAAAGGATGAAATTCGCAATTTGGATCACTGTAGATAAGAAAATACTCAAATAAGATCAACAATCTAAAAATGGACAATGTATTATTGGTTAAGCTACCCATCATTTTCGAACAACACACCACTCTTCCATAAGGATATTTAATGAAAAACAATGACCCCCACATGAAATGACATATTCCATAGAATTTTGTGAGTATATAGATTCTTTAAACTCTAATAATGATTTATATTTTGTTTGATAGAGCAAACATTGTCTTTCACATCTTTCACAAAAACATGTCCTACTTTATTTCATTCAGATAATCATCCAACTAATAATGTGTTCAGAATCATTTAATTTATTGAGTATCATATGGACCCATGAGATTACATGATTGAATGATATTTTTGTATTAGAACTCAACTAGTGAGATTAATTGATCACATTTCCCTTTAACTACCATAAAGATTGATCCTAGTGATACTTTCAGTATCTAAATAGTCTATTTAGATTGGCTATTAGTTTGGTGGGGACATGTTGTACTACAATTCAATTAAGTATTTCAATCATTTTCAATACTTATAGAGAATTTAAAAGTAAACATGAAATACAATCAAATATAATATAAAGTTATTCCCCATCCATCCTCACGACATTATCACATATATACGCGGAAGTATTTTTTAATGGAGATGAATTGTGTAGTCCTAGTGAGTTGATACCCAACAAACCAAATCACATTTTTTCCTTGAGATATATTTTAGAGACTAGTGAAATGGATTATAGAAATTTTATATGATTTCCATCCATTTATCAGAAATAGTGTATAATTCCCTTGGACATATGTTACTCTACATTATCATGCTCAGATACCAAGAACATTGAGGTGTAATCAGTGATGATTGTCTTCATGATGTCCCACCAAAATTGATATCAATGGTAACAATAAATCTTGGTACAAATATAATGGTAATGAAAGATGAGATTTGTGTATTATGTAAAAGATCCATCTTTATCTTAATTGATAATGGAATCAAAATTCCTAGTTAAAAATAAAATAAAATCACAATCATTGATATAGTATAAATGAATCATCACTTACATTAAAACATTCACCCTTTATTGAATCTCTATATCATCAGATTATACAAATTTAGAGATCTCATTTTTAGATCGATGGGAATTAAGCTATTAAAAATATGATATTTCATATACCATTATGATTTCAAGACCTATCCAGTGTATATTCATGATCATTAGTCCTATATCAACCATAATTATGCATAAAGTGTAATGTTATTTTATGGTAAGGGAATCATTAATCTTTTTTCTACTAATCTGTAACAGTGAATGCAGATATTTTAGTCAATTTTTTTCTGTAACCATATTTATTAATTAATTTTGATATCCTTTTATGTGAATATATAATTTCAACTCATGTAATATATATATATATATATTTATGTGTGTGTGTGTGTGTGTTTGTGTGTGCATGTGTGTTATAACTATCATCATAGAGTTACGGATGTGAACTCATTATTACGAAGAGCACAGATAATGATTGAAAATCATGTGTTGGGTTGTTATTCTCATGGATATTCTGTTATTTTAAGGTATAAGATAACACATTAGTATTATTTATGATTAAAAATTTTAATCCTTTTTTAATAACTTACTTATATCATAAACTCCTATCCACTCGATGATATTGTTAGTACATCCATAATGATTAGCCTTTTTGTGAGAGGTGTAATGTCTTCCTTAATTATTTTGTTCAAAAACACATTACCATGTTCGATGCGAAAAAATTAAAATATATAAAAAATTATAAGACACAAATCATAATAATTAAATATTACTCAACTAATCAATGAAAACGTTGGATTTCTAGGAAAATTGAGAGTTTAATCCATGGTTCGATTAAAATTGACACTAAAATGGGATATTTAAAATACCTCACTTGTGTTCATGATCCCAAATAATGTTACATGATTCATCCAGGAATCGATCTTTTTTTATCTTATAATACATTTTCTAATTTAATATCATCTCTAGAATTATAATTATATGTTATTCAGGTATTTCCTTCCTCATTGAGTAAATGAGAGTATCATTGATAAGGACAACCTTTTATTTTTTATGGTCATCCATAAATAATTAATTAACCAAATAGATAAATATTTATTGGGTTTTAGAAATTCCTAATGGCCTCAAATTTATTTCATAGTTCTTGTAACTTGTATAAATTGTTTTTATGACTTTGATCTTTTATCACTATCAACTATGGATATCTCAAATGAAGATCATTGTTTGAAGACTACTATGAAACTCATAGTTGATTAAACATATCATAAATCCAAGGAAGGGGATACATATTTTTTATACTGTTGATGTTCAACTCAGATTAATTGATTCATATCCACAATGATCGATCCACTTTTATAAAAATATAAATGGCTCACACTATAGCGATGAACAAGGGCATATAAACCATTTGTCAAAATTATCTTCTAGTCTCTTCTTTATGACTTCTTGTTTTATCTGGACCATATTATAAAAAATTAGTATATAAAAGTTTCTTTGAATAAATAATATATTTATAAATCTAGAAAAAAATCTAGGAATGTTTGGGTAACTCTTTGAGAAGTACAAGTTTCTATTACAGGAAAACAACAATTCACTCAAGGATTATTAAGTCCATATAATCATCCATTTCTTAAAGATTTTATTCATCGCATGGTATCAACACCCACACCATTGATGAATATTCAATAAGAGAATCATGATATTTATTAAAATTTCGTGTGGAATTAGTATGGTTTGGAAAATACAAATTTTTTTTGTATTTTCCAAATAGTTTTTCTGTGCACTTTATAAAGACAACCAATCCATGTCTAGTATATCATAATATTACATACAAAGAAGTATTAAAATATTAAATAGAAAAATAAACCAACATATGGTGATGTGATAAGATTAAAACACCTATTCTTCATTAATTACACCATAATGAGCACTTATATATATATACTTCATGGTATTAGTGATTCAAATCAATAGTACTATAAAACATACAATATATAATAGAATTTAAATAAATCTATTAAAAAATCAATTGTAATTAGATAATATTATGAGTACCCATCAACAATTCCATAAAGTGATTTTATTTTCAATATTCACTACAGACTAGATAAAATATATCATTAATATATTATTTATTATTATGAGAAAAATAAATCTTAAGGTGTATCTTATGGGATCCCATTGTTTAAAATATGTCATAAATGATTATTGTTTTATTATTACATATAAATAGGAATATAAATATGGTTATAAATAAATTTTATTTATCCTAATTATAAAATTAAATAATCCAACCTTTAATACCAACTATAGAATCCCAAATTTTTATAAATGTCTAGTCCATCGTTTTATAGATAAAAACATTATAATGTAAAATAGTGTATCCAAATGTTATAAGTCTTGGTAAAATTGGGCTCAAACTAAAATTTTACATAATAAAACATAAATATTATTAATATTACTCATATTTATCATTTTTAATATCTCAAAAACTCCATAATATATTTAGTCACCTAATGATATGCATCAATAATTTGGTGAGAAAAATCCCAGTAAGGGGATGAATAAGGTAAAAGAATTAATTTTACATGGGTTAGATTAATCAATATACAATTATTAAAAATAATATTATCATCAACATAATGAAGGAATTATTTGATAATGTAATGGAAGTATTCTTATGCCTCAAAATTAAACATCATGCCATGGTGGTCAAATACCACACATACATGAAAATGAAGCTCACATCATGTCCATCCAATACATAAAATCATAAATCATAACATCATAATTTTGAATAAATCATGATTAAATATTTTGATTAAAACTCATTATGTAATTATATATGACATGTTTACTAATTCATTAGA
Organism: Viscum album; assembly: GCA_963277665.1. Classification (NCBI taxonomy): domain Eukaryota; kingdom Viridiplantae; phylum Streptophyta; class Magnoliopsida; order Santalales; family Viscaceae; genus Viscum; species Viscum album. The sequence continues at coordinate 1,090,083,309 of OY728143.1, read as the reverse complement.
GTGTTATATAAAATCCATCCCAACTATCACATAATAAATCCCCAAAATCATTAATTATACATTAATCAAATAAAAACTGTACACGTGAAATAACCAATGGAATGTGATGGGTTTCATATAGATTTAATAATTCATAAAATCATTAATAAAAATAGAGTTTCCAAAATGAATATGGGAAAACATATTTGGAAACAAAATCATCATTATTGTGGGATAAAAAAAATTTCATATGGTCCCTGTTTATACTTTGGAATAAAAATTCATTTTTATAAATAATTTTATTTAGCATAAAACAAATTTTGGAATGGTAGGAAAAATTAATATGCAAGAAATTTAATTTAACAATATATAGATAATATATTTGGAATATTTGATGAAAATAAATACCGAAATGGATTAGAATTATGGATAACCTGAATAAATATTTGTTTGGTTTGAGAATCACCTTACATAAAAGCCATATTTATTTCTCATCAAATTGCTTCCTGATTAATAATCTTCTATTTTTTTAAACATTGGAAATGAAGATAAATATGTTAATTTATGAAATTATTAATCAGATAAAATAATTTCAATATATTTTTTAGTATCTATTTTTAGAGGTGAATCAGCACGATATCATGTTTTCCAAAAAAATAAATTTTGATCCAAATTTGATATTTTTATTCAAAGTAAATGAGATAAGTTTAAATAATTATAAGGTCCCAAAATTTATATATTTATACATATATATATGATTTATTATTTATTTCATATATTGTGTGGGTGATAAAGAAGTATTTGGATCCATCCTCGTTGGAGGTTAAGCAATTTTTAATAATAATGATGTCCTAAGGTGGATAAAGGGAGGAATAAAAAATAAATACATAAAAAATATATTTGTCAAAGTATATTAACTTTATTAATATAGATTTAAAATAACTCATAATTGAAATTGAAATATTTTATTTTGGTATAGGTCAATATAATAGAAGATAAGAGGTAAAAGAGATATGTCACGATAAAAAGATACTAATTTCCCTAAGCCACTTATCTTGTATGTAATTTTAGTACCTGAATTAAAGGTTTGGGTTTACCATAGAACATTCCTAACATTTCAATGTGATTACTAGAGATTATTTTTTATGATAATGGGATACAATAATTTATTGATAAGTGGTTTTCTAACTGCGAAGTTAGCAGTTATATCTTTTTTAAAAGATGGGGATTTATTATTTAAATTTTTTAATGAAAAACATTAAAAATGGAAATCCATGTTTTAATGATAATGTTGAAATAATGATTCATAAACCAAAAATGTTAAATGTTTTTTCTATTAAAAAATATTATGTAATAATTTAAAAGTTTATTAAAGAATAATGTAGAAAATTGATAAAAAAATTAATGGAATACATTTTACATTAGAAGTTAGAAACTAGTTTTTAGGTTTCAAAATCATTTTTATTATATAATTATGAATCATAAATAAAATTATAAATTATATGGATGAGAAACAATTTCTATAATATATTAGGTCATTATTACATCATGAATAATGTATCTCAAGATAAATATTTTATTTAAAAACTATAATTCAAATATTTATTTAAAAATTGAAATATAATAGAAAATTACAAAGAATACAACAATAAAAAATATTTATATAAGGGTTTAAATAATGTAATAAGTATTTTTTAAATAATGTTTCATTGTACATTATTTTTATTTTTAATATTATTTTTTTATTAATATATTATACAATAAAATGGATTACATAAAAATTTTGTTAATATTTAGACTTAGTATTTAATCATGATATTTATTTTATGTAATTATAATATTTTTGTTGATTATAATGACTCGTGATAGATTTTATTCATATTAAAATTTACTATTTTTGTCTCATAATATTATTCCAATGGTGAGGTTGATATTCCCTAATTTTTGGTTATTGTTCCCAAAATTATTTTTATTATTCCAATAACTTCATTACTGTTCTAAGGGAAACATTAAATCCTATGAATAAAATATAATTATATCAAAAATTATTCACTATAATTCACCCAGATGTTCTATATTTACAATATCTATAACGTCAATTGGGTTGTTAATATTCAGTTTTTTATCTATAACGTTAGCTATGGGGGAAATGATTCTACAATATCAGTGTGACCTAAAGTTTCCCATTATAAATTTTTTATTTCATATTTTATATCCCCATGTACGATTTTAAATTTTAATAGTTTTAGTCAATGAATCTTTAGTGATTAATAGGTTATTTAGTTCCCTATGTGGTGAATCATTAAAATAAAATAAAACCCATATTTAATATAGTGAAAATATATTTTTGAAATTTTTGGTAAACACATCGGACATGATTTAAAAATATTCACAACTTATGGAATGAGAGAATACGAAATGTCTGATCTCAAATAATTATAAACAGATAACTATATCATAACATTTCAGAGAATTAGACAGATGCATAAATATCATAATAAAATATACAAAATAATTAGCTGATAATAATAATAATAATTAGAGCAATATATTTTCTGAAAACTATTTTTATGGAAGCATAAAAGATATGTAAATACTCAAGATACAATTAAATAATCATATAAAAATTTATCGTAACATAATAGTGATTAATAAATATGAATATGTAGAAATAATGATAACATTGAATTAAATGGAAATGAAATATATTTTTAATATTTAGAAAAACATGGTAAGTAATTAGTAATAATTGAACAACCATAAGAACATGAAATATTATGAATAAATATTATTAATATATCTTTCTATGAAGAAATTGTGTATGAATATTTTTTCATATAATTTAATAAAATAACAAAAGATGAATCCCATATCGCATTCTCCCTAAAACAAATGAAAAAAAAATTTCTACTTTTTATGTAACACTTATATATTTTAAGTTATATTAAACTTTAACTTGTTTATATTATGGTGATATAGAAACCTACCTATCATCTTGCATAATTTTTAATGCATCATAAAATAAATTCATTCATCTTATCATAAAATGAAAATGAATAGAAAATGGGATTCAAAACATTTCAAAATTGTATGAAATAAAAAATCAAAGTAATATAATACTTGAAAATATATCACTAAAACAAATATTCAAAAAGAGAATACATGGGTTCATTTATGATCCACTAAGTCATTATAGAATATTTTATTTGAAAATATATGATAAATTTAATAATAAGTTCTCTAAATAATTTTCTATCAGTTTCATCATAAAAATTCATTATTATTATAGACCCATCTAAATACAATTTATTGAATATGAGGAGAAAAAACAATTAAAATATCATGGAAAAAATACTAATGAACACAAAATTAATAGAAATAAATTATTTTTCATAATGTGTAATAGAATAGGACAATATCATTGAATATATAATCGTTTATTGTATTTTTTAAACCTTTATTAAAACCCCACATTATTAAATAGATGAATAATTTATAGATTTTAAATGTAAAAATAATTTAAAATGTATCATTTATAATAAAAATAAATTTTTATTATTATGGAATAAGTAATATGCGGGAATTAAAAAACATATATTTGGAATAAAAATCCATAAACATATATGATGATTATTCATAACACAAAATAATTATTATAAAAAATTTAATTATAATGGAGGAAGAAAGTAGTGTGAATCAATATTTCAACACTAAATAATGATGAAATAATAAATAACCTTATTATAGCATTGAATATATCAATATTGAAGGATAATTGTTATCAAGAATGTATAATGACCATCTAATGGATTTGAGTCTTTAAATGCCCTTATATTTTTTTTAATATTTTAATGAAAACTATTTGACATAGAGGGGGGGTGAATTTGGAGTTAAAATGTAATGATAATATAATATAGATTATATTTTATATCCAAAGGGTAGTAAATAGTTAATTTATTTAAAATTATGTGATGAAGTAATATTTATCTCAAATAGAGAACGTTTAAGGTTAAATGGTTACCTTGTTTAGAATTCACACATATATTTCATCAAATATCGTAAATAAAAAAATTAATTTTTTACATACAATCATTGATAACTTTTGTCAAATTTCATTTCTTTAATATAATTAAATTATATATATATACAATATTGATCTATTTTCTAATATTATTTCATAAATAGGATACATGAGTATATTCAATAAATATTTGTGTAACTCTATATTTTTGTTGATAATGGTATTGGGATCCATTAAATAGTTTAATAGTATATTGATAATTAATAGTGTTATATACATAATGTATAAATGTTAAAAAATTGATAAATTAATACATGATGGGGGTAATGAAAAATGATACTCTTTTCTTGTGGATGCGATAGTCCATACATATTAATGATTAGTAAATGAGTCATAAATAGATATATGAAACATTAACATCTCATTTCAAAATTTATTTTTAATGTATCATATTTATTTTTGAATATCATCATTGAAACTAAACAATCTCGGTAGATAAAATATAAAATTTAGATCCTCATGGAAGTTTTAACATGAAAACCCACACTAAAAACCCTATTGTTGTCCAATGTGGACGGCGAGGAATCCACAATGATTGTTTCGATAATATCATAATATCATTTAATAGAAACGATACTAATTTAATTGCATTTTATTGATATAAATAAATAATATGTTAAATTTTTGGGATAAAAATTTATAATGGCAGAAATAATTAGGTTGGAGACATGATCTTCTATTATATATCTTGATGGATGCGAAGTCTTAATTTAGAAATAATGTGGTCTTGGTATTAAGGACGAAAATATTGAATTAAATAATATGTATTGTTTGAAATTATTTAAGTGGAATCTTATGCTATGTGTTAACATGAAATGGATGATGTGATCTACTATTATATATATGTTAAAAAATACTTTTGGGAAAACCCTTTACACTTTTATGATATCATTGCACTATTCCAGGTTAAATGACAAAAACATTTACTAACATTTTAGTTTTAGGTGTTCTGGGTCGATAAATCCACATCCATATGTTTCCAAATATGATTTAAAAATATTTATTATCATTTACCACCGATGTAAAAATATTAACATTTTCTTTATGAACATGTTATGTATCTTTTAACTGAGTAAAATATATTATATTTGAAATTATATGGTTACCCCAAATAGTAAAATTATTTGATTTCAAACAAACTTTTATCTCCATTAAATCAAATTTAATTTCCTAAAATATTTATATTATCATTTAAATTGATCTATAATATATATAGTATATTATTAAGAAAAAAATATTTTATAAAATTTGTGTTCATCCATGTATTTTAATGAAATCTATTTTAATAATAGTTAATATGATTTTATATATAATTAATTATGATATTATATTAGTCATTTAAATTATAAAAATAATTTTATTATTTAAATATGCTACATTTTTAATGAATTATTTAATTTAAAAAGGATTCTTCATCATCATAGCAATTAAATGAAATCATTATAACATGATAATTATTAAAAAAAGGAATTTATGTTTTCACCTATTATATTAATGTTAAACGTAAAATAAAAATAAATTTTTTGGATTAAATTTTAAAATTTTAAAATAATATTTTTTAATATAATATCACAAATATTTTATTGAGATAAACGACATCAATATAAAAACTATTATATCTTTATTTTTTAAAATTGAACATATGATTTTCTACTTCATTATCATACACTTTAAAAGGATTCTCTTATTTTATTATGGATTTACTATATATTTAATCCTTCTTTTATGATAACAATTAATTTTTTTTAGAAAACTCTATATTAATACTTTTCACATAGACGTAATTTTTTCAAAAAACAAATAATATTATTTTTTACATAATATTTATATACATAATGAAAAAAGGAATATTTATTTTTCAAATTATATCTTTATGATTAGAATTTAAATTTTAAAAAAATTATAATGTTTTAAAACCGAATTTTTATTATAAAATGACAATTTAAAAATAAAAATTTATTATTCTTACTTAATACAAGTTACCAAATATTTTCTGTTAAAAATATATTAATAAAAAATAAAATTTCTAAATATTATTCATATGTTTCATGGAATACGAAACCATATCCCAAAAAAATATGGTCGAATTGATAATGTTTTACAATAATATATGGGTCAGAATTATAGTATATTAAATGAAACAAATAAATATTTATCTATTTTTTAATTACATTTCCTAAAAGTATTTATTCCAATTCATAATAATAAAATTAGAAAAAAAAATTTATTTGATAGAAATTTATTATCGTTGTTAGAATGTATTAATAACATGAAATATAATAAATATATTAAAATATGACAAGTAGAAATAAAAATATTTAAAAATAAGTAATAATATAAATCGATAATCATATTATGTAAACATAAAATTAAATCTAATAAATAAAAATCCACTCAGTTAATTTTAGATTAAGAGATTAGAATAATTTTGATATTAGGTATCCTTATTTTTAAGAATAATATTATTATATGTCTAAATTTACAATTGAATCCATAAAATCAATTAATTGTCAATGTTTTTCTAATCCCTGGGAACCCTCGATCAAAAAATGTTAGAGAAAACGTAGTTTTATTGAATTTGTAGATTAATCGACTAAGAAAAATTCCTAAAATGATAAAAAAAATAAGTAATGATATTTATAAAATAATTCACAAATGGATTCTATAATTAAATAAATATTAATAAATTCAATATGTTGATAAATATTAAATAGAATGGGTAATGTGATTTTTCTTCTTCAGATGTAGTATCTATTTGAAGGAGTTTTTCATATAGTCATATTCTATATTCATCAGAGATGGTTTTAATAAAATCAGAAATATAATTCTTCACAAATAATGGTTCATCACATCTTATTCTTCATACAGTAAATTATTATAAAGCGCCATTATAATGGTTGATAGGGGTCATCTGGTAGAATAAAGATTAATAATTTGATATAATAATTAATCATAATAATTTAAAATGGAATTTAATTTTCTATTATATTTTATTAACGACTTTATAGAAATAATTATTACTTTGTTCAATGTTTTTATTAGTGTATTCTTAGTAAAAAATCATCAAATGTACATTATTACACATTTTATTCTATTCATCTATAAATATATATCCTGTGAAATTTATATTTTTTCACCTGATATAAAATGTACATTGAAAATCATAATAATGAATAACTATGCCTACTGGAATTATAATTCTATATTTGATAACATAAAATCCCTTTTTACAAATTTATTCTATAAAACATATGAAATAATAAATATAATAATGTATAACACTTCAAAAATGTTTCATTTAAATTTTAAATAATATTCTTCGAATGTGTAGGAATAAAATTGGAAAAAATATACCACTTTTTCAAAAATATAAATCACAAAATTGAAGGATAAAAGATTAATTGAGAAAAAAATTAAAATATACACACTCACCAAGTCTTATAAATTTATAAGAACAATAATTTTTCAATAAATTTTTGAAAATTCTTAAATTTCTTTTAATATTCAAAAATATTTTTATCCAAAGGAATTTTTGTTCATTAAAATAAAAAATTAATCCTTCTATAGATTAAAATATAGAATCATTGTTCATTTACATCAGTATTTTGAATACATTCTCCACATTTATAATTTTCCAAAAATGGAAAATAGAATATGTAAATTAATTGATAAAGAAATTAAAATTTTTGATAATAAACATATAATTAATTAAATTAAAAATCCAAAAATAGATATTAGTAATCTCTCTATATATTATTATAATAGATATATTTATCTAAATAATTTTTATAAAACACACATCCATTATTTTTAGGAAAAACACTACAAATCTTATTATTTGATAAAATAATAAAATAGCTTGTAAAAAGTAATCATTATTTATTTTATATGTTTCTAACAAATACTTCTTTCTTTTTCTCATTTTTTGTGTATTTAAATAACTCAAAAAACTTCCATAATTCATTCAATTTGTTATTCTAGAACATTATCTGTATAATTTAATTCTATTATTCATCTAACATTTAAATTTCTATCACTAATAATGAAATGTCATCTTATAAGACTTCAATTTTCCTTAATTTTTTTTATATTTAGTAATTTGGAATCGTAGTAGTATATTTTGGATTATCATTTATTGTAGTCTAAAAAAACTAAGAATTGATGCACAATGTAATTTATGAAACCAAATTTTTACCTCTTCTAATTTCATCAATATTTTCATCATAAATTTTTAATCACCATCATTATACTTGATAAAATATAAAACATGGTTCATTATTCTCAAATCATCTTTAGATTTTCCATTAAATGTATTAATTATTCATCATTTTGAATGACTATGTCTGCATATTTTTTCAATGAATATCAATTATCCAATGTTTCATATAAATATATATTTTAATCTCATATGAATTTAAATTATCATTTTTATTTTCCCCTAAACCCTACTAAAAACACTATTTATATAATTCAATATAATTTGAATCCTTTAAAATAGGTTAATTCTGTATAATTATTTGAATTATAAGAGACATAACGAATAGATGGGGCACCTTGTGCTATTTGTTGAGGATCTTATCTAATTTCATCACACTTATTTTTCTGAAATATCCACTACAATACCATTTTTCTATTATTATTCTATGTACAATTTCCCCTTTTTAAAATTTCTCGTTGTCCAATTCGTAGAGGTTTTATTTCTAATTGGATTATTTATCTTTATCTTATTTTCTCATTTTGTGAATATTGAAAATTTTCAGCCAATGATTTTTCATTGTCATAAATGGTTAAAATGTATCATATTCACATTGATATGATAAATAATTTGATGAAAGAGGTAAGATTTTTTCCATATCCAAAGGCCTTCTTAATTTTCCAAAAATATCACTTTCTTTATATTTTTTTTCATTTTCTTCAAAAATCCCATCAACTTCACATTTCTTGTCTAATTATTTACCTTTCCCAATAAATCATCATTAATTATTTTATTTCAAATGAATAATTTTTTTAAATATGAACTTATTAAAATTATAGTTCATCATACAATGTTTCTACCATTTAGTCAAAATGAAATACTTTTCCTTTAATTTCTCTCTGAACATTTGAATGTGTCTTTTTGACACATTAAAAAATTATCTTTCTATTTTTTCATTTCATTCATTCCTATAAAATTTATATACTACATAAGATCTTATAATGAAAGATATGAAAAAAATTTATAATTTTCAACTCAGATAATAAAACAAGTAATCATCCATTAGAAAACTTTTTATGGTCACGAATTCTTTTTTTCATTAAGAAAATTTATATAAAATTTATTTGTGTTGAAATAAAATTTTCCAAGCATTTTTTGGATTAATTTTTTTTAGAAAAATTGTCCTCGAAAAATAATTTTTTCGATAGTTTTATGTGTATAAAAATATTTTTTTTTTGAAAAAATAGTTTAGTCAAGATCAATTTACAGAAAATAATACATAAAATACATTTAAATTTTCCATTATTTGGATGAAAATATTATATAACTTATAAATTTTTTCAAAACATAATTATAATTCCCCCCCCTTGGGGATTTATATATTTTAATTATATAGTTTTAACAAGAACATGGTAAATAATCATTTTATATTGACTATTTTAATTATCTATAAAATATATTTGAATTTATCTTAATTAAGAGTTATTTAAAAATCAACATGTTGTTATTATATTCAAATTAATTATGAAATGATATTTATTTAGTTATTGTTATCCCCATGTTAATATTATGTTATTTCAATTTTTTCACTATTGAGTGATGTGATATTTCTGTAAATATATATGTAAAATTTTTTGTTACAAGAAATTGCAATTTTAGAAAAAATCATGTGAAATTTAGGTAATGTGTGTTGCAATACCCTTTTAGGAAGTTGTCACTCCACCTTCACATGCAGACATAGAAGGCACCGTGACATGCAGTCAGCAATCTCCCTTTTCATATTATCCCATCAATAATGATCACGAAGGTCCCTATACATTTTTGTTCTACAAGGATGTATAGAGAAAGTTGAGTTATGAGCTTCATCCATCAACACCTTTTTTATTTCCAGAATAGATGGAAAAAATAGTCTTGTACGAAATATCATTACACCTCCTTGATGAGAATTGAACTCAGGAAACATCCCTTTCTTCCCAGCCTCACACCTATTCTGTAACAATGGATCTTTATTTTGAGCTTTTTTGATCTTCTCTTGTAGTGACTGTTGAGAACTAATTTGGGTTAGGGTAGATGATGTCCCTTCACTTATAATTTCCATGTCCAAATTTACAAGGTCAATGATCAAAGGATCTCTTTAAATCCTCATCATGAACAGAACAATTGGGTCTTTCATGCTTAATACATCAGCAACATTGTTTTCTCTTCTGGGATGATAATGAATTGAATAATAATAGTCTTTAAATAAGTTCCAACCAATCCTTTTTCTCATGTTCAATTCCTTTTGTGTGAAAATATAATTCAAACTTTGATGGTCTGTATATATTTCACATTTATCCCTATAATGATAGCGCCACTATATCTTCAGAGAAAAAACAACTGCAGCCAGCTCCACATCATGCGTATCATAGTTCTTCTCATTTATATTCAACCATCTATATTCATAAGCAATGACCTTGTCATTTTTCAAGAGGAAACACAAAATCCCTTTTATATATGCATCACTAAAAATAACTAATCCTTCTCCAATTGAGGGAAGAGTTAACACAGGTGTAGTAACCAATCTCTTCATTAGCACTTTGAATCATTCCCCGCACTCCTTTGTCCTGATGAACATGACCCTTTTTCATGGTTACTTGGTTAATGGATTAGAAAGTCCTGAAATGTTTTTCAAAAACCTCCTATAATATCCCTCTAATCTAAGGAAACTTCAAATCTCAGTTATATTTGTAGGATGAGGCCGCTCCTCTAAAAAGTTTTTCATTAGAGGGTATACTGTGATTCCTACATTGGTAAAATTGTGCCCCAAGAAAGCTACTTGTTGCAACCAGAATTCCCATTTACTAAACTTTCCAAAAATACTCTCCTTATGGAGTATTTTCAAAATAACCCATATATGATCCTTATGCTCCCCATGATTTTTGTAATATATCATAATATAATCCATTAAAACTACCCCAAAGTTATTAAGGTAGTCTTTAAAGACTATATTCCTCAAATCCATAAAAATGGAAAGTTCATTAGTCAGTATGAATGGCATAAAAACAAACTCATAATTCCCATATCATGATTGGAAGGAAGTTTTTGGATTATCTTATTTCATCACCCTCAATTGATGATTACTAGATCAAAGATGAATCGTAGAGAAGAATTGATCCCCATGAAGTTGGTCAAATAAGACATCAATTTTTGGAAGAGGTTATTTATTTTATACTGTCATCCCATTCAGTTCTCTATAATCAATGCATAACCTCATCGATCTATCCTTATTCTTCAAAAAGTCAGTAGGTTCTCCCCAAAGAGACACACTTGGGCGGATAAACCCATTCTCCAAAATATCTTGGAGTGGTTTCTTTAATTCCTCTAGATCCACATTTTCCATCCTATACGAGGTCATTGTTGTCGGGCAAGATTTATGTAATAGTTTAATAGAGAACTCTACCTCTCTTTATGGGGATGGTCTAGGTAACACCATAGGAAATACATCAACGTATTATGGGATGATGAGTACATTATCTATTCTCAAACTCGCATTTCTGTCATCTTCTTCAGTGATGAATTACATAAAAAAGGATATATGGGGTTCTTCTAGGAAAAGATCAGGTTGAGATATATATCCTTGGAAGATAACTGTCGTTTTTCCATTTAAGACTAAAATGATTTCAATAATTCTGCATTTGATCGTAGCATTATACTTTGAGAACTACTCTATCCCTAGTATAATGTCGAATTATAGGATAGTAATGACTACTAGAATTGTGATAAGATTGTTCTTACCAAAGTAAATACTATTGTTTCTAAACATTGATGATTCTTGGATAAACCCACTCAGAGTCTTGACTGATAACCCTACTTTTATCCAATCGGGAGTTGATTCTAAATTATTTGCAAACATGGAAGAAATAAGGGAATGCGTAGATCCATAATTGAAAAAAGTATTTGCTAGGATTTAGAGTACAAAAAGAGTACCTGCTTACACATCATTTGGAGCTTCATCATCAGCTGTTGTGATAAAAAAAGCATGACCTTGGTCCCTTGGCCTTTACTGAGGCTCATGGTGGTTCCCCTCCACTACACTTGGATTTGGACATTGATCAGAAAAGTGACCAATTTGTCCGCACATAAAGCATTGGAAATCAGGTAGGTCCTAAACCATCTTCCCCTTGTTGATAGTGTTTCTATGTTGAGGTTTCACCTCACTATGACAATTCCTCGCAATATGGCCTTCTCTTCTACACTTGTAGCATTTCCCGCTTCCAAACAGGTAGTTCCCCGAATGCTTCTTCCCAAATTTATTACACGTGGGAAATTGCACTGGCTTGCCTCCACTTCCTTATAAATTCTCATCCATAATCTTAGCCCCACTGATCACTTCTTTTCGTTTGATTTATTATACCACAACATCTCACCAAACCTAGTTCAACTTTCATTGAATTTCACACAATCTCCCCATAGCAGGAAGAATATCGGTTGGATGGATTATTCTGAAGATGATGTCTCAGTCCACCTAATAATCCATCAACCATTCTATTTGGATCCATGAAAAAAGCAAGAGGTGTAATGTGAAAGCCTTGGGATGTTCATCTCGTAGCTTTCCATCGATTCCTTCTCCTTCTACTTTATCTCAAGAAACTCTTTCTCCAATATTGTTCTCAGAGAATGGGGGAAATACCTACTGAAGAATATCCCTCTTAACGCTTCCCACTCCATAGCGTCAACATCCAATTTTTCCTCATGTTTTTAATTAGATCCCACCACATATCATCTTCTCCTTATATGCGATAGACATCCATGGTGACATTCTCTTACCCTAACAACAGAGTATAGAAAATATCTTCTCGATAGAGCTGATCCATTGCTCAACAATCAATGTGTTAGTCAACCCACTGAAGGTTAGGGGTCGTTGAATCATAAAGGACAAAAAATAATGTTGTTCCCTTTGCGGTGAGATCAGTCTCTCAACATGATTCATGTTGTTTCCCATAACATGATTATGTTGGTTCATCATTCGCATGAATTCTTCTATTCTAGCATTCATCGGTGGGCCGTCATCGAATGGTATATTGCGGTCAATATTTCCATGGTTCCTCCTATTTCCCTCCATTTCTAAAATAGTATAACATTAATCAGAAAATTATTTCATTTACAAATATTTTAACTATAAAAGATTTATATCCTAAAACCTCTTTAAACAATCACATTTCTCTATAAATCCTTCATAATGATTCATCAAAAGATAATGATAATCCAAACATATCCCCCAAGAGTGTCGTAACCAAGAGTACAGCAAGGTCCATTGTCGTGTACCAAGATACCCAAGGTCATGCCCGAAACTCCATATTGGAGTTTTCACTCTTAGGTACCTCTGTGCAAGAGCCGCCTCTATGTGCTCGTATCCAGACATGGATGTAATTGTTTCTTAAACCATTTACTTAATACTCACCAAAATAAAAGGAATTTTTCCTATATTAAATAATTTCTACAGGATTCATCCTAAATTTTTCATAACATAATTTCCATAAATAACTCATCTATCATTTGATACTAACTATGGAATCCCGCCTTTTTATTACCTTACATTTTACATGAAGAAGATCTGTATTGTCTAGTGTTTAGGAAATAGAGAACAATAAAACGTGAATATATCATAAAACATTCTTCTAAACAACTTTTATGGCTTTATAATAAGTTCTTCCTTATTTAAATTACTTCTTATCATAAACTAGAGACATACATCAAAGCAAAGGGAGAGAAAAAGTCTTAGTAAGGAAAACATGTGGAACAGTTGTCATGTGATCTTGAGCAATATTAATAATAATACGATAAAAGTCATAAAGGCATGAGAAAGGGAAGAATAGGAATATTATAAAAAAAATAACATTAATCTTAACTTGAATGTGAGGTAACTAAATTTAATTTAGAAATTCATAAACATATCCACAAGTTTGATCCCTGAAGTGTCATAAATATTACCAAGGTTATTCACCAAAGTATTGTGAAACTTATCATCTCTAGAAATTAATTCTTTACCCAATGCATTAAAGATCAATCCAGGTACACCCTTAATATGCCTTTAATTTCATGTGATCCACAAATATCATAATCAAAAATTTCATAAATAACCCATATAAAATAAAATAAATGGGTTTCATTTCAAAATTGTAACATTTTAAGAGTGCTTAGAAATTAGATCATAATAACATTTATAAACCATGGAAGTGAGTGATGGTTATATGTATGTCAATTACGGAATAAAATATATTATATTTATATATTTTTGAACAACCATAGAAACTAAATAGGTCTCGGTATTCACAAAAATAAAACGAGATAATTTCTTTATAGAATGGGATGGAAATTTGGAGACGATATTTCTCCAGCATAACAGCTATATAATATAGATTTAGAAAATATTGAAAAGAGAGGGGAAAAGGGTGAACCACTCATAAATAATTGATAATATAGTATAAATTCCGAATAACTTGGAGATAATATCGTGATATGGAAATTTTAATGACTTTCTACGTGAAAAGGAACCATGAAATAAAGGGAAGATATGATTACATTTACAAAAAATTCGGTAGCCTAACGACGTCACATAAATATTTAGAAAACAAGTTGATGAGAGAAGAAATGGTCTCTCAAAAATTAGACATAAAATGTAAAGATAATAGATCATATAAGAAAATACCCACAACATAATGATATGGAAATTAGAAGACACAACATAAAGGAAGTCATTCCTTAAAAGAGGAGGGTGAAATGAACCCTTACCTTGATGTGTAACTTTGAAAGAATGAAGGTTCGGACATTGGGAGGCTTGAGGGAACATTGGAAGGACTAAATGGGTGGTAAGAATACCAGAACATCATTGAGGAAGATTTTTGGTATGAAATTAATGAGGGAAATGGCATGGCATTTATAGGATAATGAGTGAATAAATTATTAATTTCCAAGGGACACCTCATCGGTGGTATTTGAAAAACCATGGGCATGACCATGTAATTTGCCCATGGAATTAGGTGTTTGGTAAAACTCATAACATATATCACGATTCATATGTCTACCAGAATGAATACATCATTATTACATCCTTAACAATGTCATTAAACACCTGAAACTGAAAACTGCATTTTTACTATTCACTGAAAATTCAACTATTTCAGAAAAATACCTAAAATTATCCCTAAACAAATATCAATGATCTAAATTCAAAAATGAAGTCCGTTTTATCAAGATATTTTTCTATATATTTTTAATTTTATTTTTAAATAAATTTATTATTTATTCCAAAAATACAACTTTAAAACTATAACTCATTTTTTAAAACCATAAAAGTGTAATCAAGGTCCCATAAAATTATCATATATCTATAAGACAATAAAGAAACAATTTATGATAAAATTATATGAAAATAATTTTCAATTTTAAATTATTAAATTAATTATAAAACTGAATATGAAATATTTATGACATATAAAAATACCAAAACCTAAACTATGATAATTTTCTTATTCTTGAGTTGTCTAAAATGTATTTATACATTCATGGGTAAAGATTCAATTTTTTTCGTAAAATTTCTATTAACTACTATTCATTAGTATTCATGTGGTTATGTTACTATTCATTTTTTACTATTCACTAAAAACAATGTTGAGCATATTAGACTCTAAATTTTTACTTAACACCACTGTAAAAGACCATTTCATGAAAATCATTTCACATTATTAATTGTTTAATGAATACAAAAAATAGGTTGAAATACCTTTTTTCCTAAATTCATCAATAATAAACATCCTATATTTATGTGGATATTTTAAATTCGCAATAAATGACATAATATGAAATAAAATTTTATTTATATAAAAGGATTACACAAAGCATCTATGGTCTTGTAACATAGCCTCTTATAACACCAGCATAGGACCAAAGTGTAATGTGTGCTATGGTGATAGAATCTTGGGGTGGCTTAGACAACACTGACTGAGTGGTGATATCAATCAGCTTGAACTTTTCCCTTAATTGAATTCATTCAAGCTTCATACATTGAGGTTCTTCTTGGGCTAGATCCATAGAAAAGCCTAGTGATGCTACCTCCTTTCTAAGCTCCAACAGATGGGATTCATATGGCTTGAGTCTACTCTATGAGGCCATTCAATCTTCTTCCTGTATTAATTATCCCAGATAACCATATTTATAAAAACACAACATTTGGATTATTGTTTACAATAGTCATCTTGACCAACAGTCATATTGGATAATGGTCATATAACAGTCAAAACCCAACGGTCTCATTTTAATTATATCCACTTTATTAATGAAAGGATATAGTTATGTTGATTATAAAGTAGAATAACACACAATATTAAAAAAAAAATTATAAATAAAAAGTGTGAGTTGTTACATCTTGCTGCATCCAACCAATGACCAAATAAGCCCTCAATTTCCATTTATTCTACCTAAAAACCTTACCCAAGGCATAAGGAACTTCAATAAAACCTCTCGATAACAGCCAAACAGAGTTATCCGATTTAAAGGTAATGTCTTCCCTTATGTTAATTTCTTTTATTATAATTCCCCAATCATCTAAATTCTTTTTATTCCATTATTTTATAACAACTAAATTATACTAAATATACTAGTTCATCTTTGAGTAAATTATTCTAACTACACACCCATACACCTCCGTCAAATGGGTAATGAACATATTGTCTTCTGGATGGTGAACTACTGCCTCATGAAATGAGGACTGTTCAATTTTATCCTACCACCTCTTATGATGGAAATTAACATGGAATTGTATTTATATGTGATATATATTATATTTATATAGTCTCTACACTGCATTATTTTTCTATTATACCACACCTTTATGGGTTACACAATGGGTAAATATGATAATTTCATTTGAGGAAGTTTGGTCTACCACCCCCTCAATGTGATATGACTCATTTATTCCGTACAGGTAAGGTATAAAGGATACAGTTACTGAAATTATATATAATATTATATTGAAATTATTATATACCTATGTATCATTAATTTTTCATTTCATTAAATATGAAAAAAATGCATGTAGTGTTCATACGTACTTACAGCTTACCGTCTCCATGAACGATGCATTTCATTTCTTATCTCCAAATGTTATATATAATTATAAATACATATATATACATGATATATATGATTTATATGATATCTAAATCATGAATATCATTATAGAGATAATGGAATTTTGACCACATGAACAACATGTAATTATAAGAAGATCATTATTGACGCAAATACCAAATATCTACAATAAAACCATTATTAACTTAAAAGAAAACATATGATCATACCAAGGTAATAAGTGATATATAAGGATTAATAAACTTGAAAAAAGTTTTTAAAAAGTATAAATTAATATTATTTTATAATTTAGGAGATTAATGAAAGAACGGGTCTAGTCAGACATGAGGAAAGGGACTTCATATCAATGTCATTTATTTGTATCCAACATTGATTTAAACATGAAATTCATATATACAGTGTATAAAACCATTTTACTTATAATTTCAGTCAAATGGAATATTTTTTCAATGTATTGTTCTATTAAATGACATAAAATAATGTTTCTTTTAGTGTAAGTGGTAACAACGGCCTTTTCCACCGCCACGAGTATTATTTTATATATGGATTATTTAACAAATTGTGATGTTTTAAAAGGAATTTAAATACAATATACTATTTTACATAATTTGTTATTGAAAATGGGTTTGATAATATATTTTTTATGTAAATATATTTAAATGATATATTGTGATTGAAATGTTAAATGTTATATTTCCTTTATTTTTTTATGTGTTTGGAATATGTTATGGTACATCGGAATTTTTAACGTATATGGGTGGTTCTATGATAAACCCAGGGCAAGTGAGCCCAAGATAGCTCTTCAATGCATTGGGTAATGTGACTGAGGTAAATGATAATGTTTCTCATAAAAGATTTAGAGAATATACTGTGATGGGTCTTCCAAATGTAACTCTCTATGTAGCTGTGAAATCTATAAAGTGAGTTGGTTATGGATACCACCGGTTAACTTTATGATTTATTTTTTCTATCTGTTATTCATAAAACTTATTATTTCATGAGGTATGTTAAAAATATTATGTTTTATTGACTAATTTTTTCATTATTTATTTTATAACCATTCCCAATCTGTTTATGGTGATTCCGCGTTTTGAAATGTTTTCACCGGACTTTAAGATGAATAGGGTCATTGATGGGAGCAAGGAAATGTCATGCTATCTAATCCCTGGAATTGTACATGACTTTTTTTCATGAGTTTTCATTTTATAAAATAAATGGAAAACGAATATAAGTGTCTACTTTGTAATTTTTGAGAGGTAATGTGATATTTATAGCCTAATTCTCTAAAAATATAATCCTGAAAAGGACTCCAATGTGAATTATCCATTAAATTCATGATTATGCAATGTTTTAAGGATGGGTCCTTATGATAGTGTAATGCACGTGAAGTGATTCTCCACCCACCAACTAAAGTTAAAATATGATATATATGCATTGTGTAATGTGGTGTAGTTACAAGGCACCACTGACTATAAATTATTCCATCTCACCAAAAAACCACATGGGATAAATTCCATAAACAACCCTGAATGTGCAGAAGTGGGACATGACATCTCCAATGGGAAATCCACATAGTTTCAATGGGAATCCTGTAGTAGAAACCTTATGAATGACATAAGGGATTATGTCTCATGTTTGTAAACAATGCATGATCATATTTTTGATCAGTTTAACGACATTTGAGAGACTATCAATATTACGTAAAAGTGATTGCATGGGTCTAAATGGTCTCATGAAACCTAAACATTATAATTCCTAAGAGAAATTGAAGAATATTTGAAATATTGGATGGAAGGGCATATTCTGAGAATAATGATACATTTATTTTCATTTGAGGGATTCATAAATTTCTCTTAACCTATATATATCATGTGGAAAACCTCAGAGGTGTCAAACCTAATTACATGAAAGAATTGGATGTTTATGTGTTGAGCATTTCAATTCCACATGGTATGCTATCTATGTAATGAGAATGACCCGAGACATATCATCCCTATCATGTGAAGTACACCTGACATGGCATATAGGTCTGGAAACAACTTTAAATATATAATACATGATCATGTGACACTCTTGGATGTGTCTACATAGATCACGAAAGACTATAAGATGATTTAGTTGGGTTAGGGGATAGTCTATAGGTCATCTTAACCAGATCATGTGGTTGGTTTTTTTCGTCGAAATCCCAATAATTCAATGGATCAAAAAACATAATATATTATTCAGATGTACATAGAGGTTAATTCCTCTAGAAAATTAGTGTTTTGTAACCTTGACAATCATAGAACCTCTAACAAGTTAATCATGATTGGAAAACAACCCAATACATTGTAGCTCTATGATATAAACACTTGAGACATATCAGATAGTTATTCAGGATATACCACATAAAAAATAATCACATTTCAACTATACATCCTTAGTAATGTTTGAAAGAAACCCCTGATATTTCCACCACACATCCCTGATATGTCTAGCATGTCAGGATGACACACTGGTTCACGATAACATTGTGTGAAAGAATCATTTGGAGATAAACTATGAAAACCACCAGCCATGATCCTTAAATAGCGTACCCCCTTTTAAAGGGTAATTTACTTAATTGTTTACGGTTGTGTATTTTTACAACCCTATTATCAGAATGCACTTTTTTGGGGTCGTTGGGTCGTACCCAGAATTTTTGATTGACCATTCATGGTCATCATCTTTATTTATCTATTAGAGTATAATTAAAAAATATGTAATATGTGAATTCATACTAGTAATACTCCCTAACTATCCTTAACATCAGGGGTAATGGTAATTTAATAATGTCTAATAACCATCCCAAACCATTAGTGGGTCCAAAGGAAATTGAACTACACATTATCTATTCCAATCCAAACAGGATATGTTGGATCCATTCCTATGTCTTGATATCCCATGGGAATCTAGTGTAATTCCTTCAATATCCCAAATGTTATTGACTCGTGGAAATTAATTATCCCATTCGAATACAATACTCCCTCATCTATCATTGGGCGAGAAGTGGGCTTGTACATGTGTATCATTTTATGTTTAATCCATAACCACGCCCTCATGTGCCTTATACTCATCTATGGGTTATAAATAAAACTATGAGAAAACTAATTCCATTAAAACATAAGTATGTAGGATATCATCTTAATTCCTAATCTCAAATTATGCATCAACCTTAGTTTCATTACCTCTATTTCACATGTACTCTATACATTGGGACAAAAAATCCCCATGTAGTTTTATTATTCTTTCTCACCCATCAGCAAATTAAGAAGATAATTCGACTATGAGGACACTGATTAATTATATATGAAGGGTAAATATGAATCCTTTATATCCCATTACAATTATACCAGACACCCAATTAGGGCTGACCCTATTTATTATTCTCATAACCATTTGTAGTGAGTCTGATCATATAGTATCCCCTTTTTCTCAAAATTAGCATGAATCACGTGATATTAGGGATTTTCAATGATCATATCACCACATTTATAAATATTTATTAGCCTATATATTTTCAATGCATAATCCCTATTTAGTGAATTGACATGATTTCTACTATACAAGGGTATCAACCTAGGTGTATGTATGAAAGGAATAACCATATCAACAATACACTATAAATTAACCATCACAAGAAATAATTATGTATTAACACCCATTACTGGGTTAATTATTGAATGAACTATGAGAGATCATATTCCTTCTATAGGAAGGTTAAATATGATACATTCGAAGGACCCATGATCAAAACATGGTACGAATATTCTCTCATATATCTATTTAATACATGATTTTAAACTTAAAGGATTCTACTATAGTATAATATATAGATATTGATTCCAATTATAAACATTTAACATAGGATTCCTAATGATTGTTTTGTCACATCCCACAATCACTAATCATCTACTTAGATGGAAATTAAATATAATGTTCCTTGTAAAATAGATTCAAAATTTATAAAGATAACCATTTATAAAAAATAATATAAAATGGATAGAGAACCTTGGATATGTTAATATTGTCGCATTAATAACACCCCCATTATCGATTGAAGGATTCAACACCTTGTCATTTAATTTGGGTTACAAAATCAATATTATGATATAGATGGGATTCAAGAACATATTTGAAATAAATAGTAGAGTATTGTAGTATGAATTAATTACTAATAAAATATTTTGATGATCCCAAAAGATCATCCTCTCGAAAAACACGTGTTATTAAGTATTGTTTATTTTGAAACCCCAATTGACTTCCAACCTCTTTTAAAATTGATTGTAGCTTATTATGGATGTTTGAGTCATTGGGAGTGTCTAATAGAAATTCAAATGTTAAATCAGATCTGATAATTTTTAAATCTATAAGTAAACCCCATACATTAAATCTTCTATGATCATATCACATTGAAGGAAACATGAATTTTGAACCTAATGGAAATAATTTAATGATAGAGAATGTAAATATTTATAATAATTTAATGATAGAGAATGTAAATAATTATAATAATTTTGAATCCTGTATGATAATCATTAGGGATACCATCTGTAATCTACCGAGTAAAAGATATCTGTAAATGATTCATCCTGGATATAAGCATTAATAAAAGAATAAATAAACTCAATTTCATAAGGTGTAAATTTTAAGAATGTTTTGTTGCCTTGATTTATAAAAATACATTAATGTCTACGTACTAGGGAATGTTTTTTCAAAGTAAATACATCTTGGTTTACTAGAAACCTTTTCATTATGTCTTTACTTATGTAATAAAATCATCCCATATAGAAAAAAAAACTTTTACTATCAAAAACCCATTTCACTATAATTATATTAAAATAATTAAGACAATCATCCGAATGAAAAATTTTGATTCCTCTCAAATTCATTGATTTTATCCCACATATATTTTATTGAACATTCACTAATAAAATCATCATCTATTTTATTTATATCATATTATGGTAAAAATAAATATCATTCATATTTAGAATAATTGAAACACTAGTTTTGAAATTATGATCTACATAACTATAGATATTATCATATGGATAATTTGTACCTATTTTCTGATTATCTGGATATATAAAATCATATCCTTTAATAAAATGTTTATTTTCATCCAATGTATTAATTTAGGATAGGTATCTAAATTTTTTTAAAATAAATTTTACTTTCTAAGATGTTAATAAAAAAAATATAAATATAATAGAAATATTTTATTTATGGTAATTTACACGAAAAAAATTTGTCATCAAATTTTATTTACCCTTCTTCCTCAAAATAACATATATTGTTTTTGATAACTCTTTTGGTGTAATTTTTTTCTAATATGCATGTAAAATTCAGTCATAAAATTTATGAGTGGATTTACATAGAATATCATTAAATTTACAGATGAATAAATTCAACCCAAAAAACTCTAATGTAGGAATAGTATGGATTTATTCCATTCCACATCTCAAAAGTAGTATTATTAATAAAATGGATAAATATAACATAATTTTATATTATAGAAAGCAATACTATTTTCCTCATTATAAAATTGTTTATAAAATGAGAATTCGCTCAAAATATTTCTAGTAAAATTCTAATAAACCCTAGTTTTTCAAAATAAAATCATTTATTAATTGTGTTCTAGGAGATGATAAAATATTTTTATAACTATTATTCATAAAAAAATTGAAAATAATAATTTTGGATATATCCACCTGATCATGAAATTAATAAACAAAGGTATATCTTTCTCATTTAAATTACAAGGGATAATGTTTTTAAAAGGGAAAAATTGATTCTGAATGATTTAATATAAATTGACCCATTTATATATATTGACATAACCAACTAAGAAATTTAAATCATATTTTTACATAATATTTAATGAATTTGTTGGAAAAATTAAATGCATTTTCACTAAGTAGAAATACAAAAGTGTTGAACATCACAAATAAATTTAAAACTCAACATATGTTTCTGTCGCGCATGAGCCTTAATCTAGTTAGTGGGATCTCCTTATCGCATCCAAGTGGCCCGGGATCAAATATAGTTGAAGGAAAATTTCTGGGTTATAGTAGCAGACATTGTAGCATCACTATAGCATGAACTGTACAGTATTATAGAAGGTACTATAGCAGGCATTGTTTGACACTATAGAAACTATGAAAATTCGCCTGTTTGGGCCTTTGGGCCACCAATTGGGTCCCCGAGTCCTTTAAGGCCTTCAGGCCACCCTGTCCATAAGCTTAATAAGTCCTTGAAGCCACCTCATGGCCTTTCGTCCACCATTAGTAGAGATGATTACCAGACAACCTACAAGGAAATAGTTCCAGAAGACTGGTGGGAATAGATCATTCACCATAGAAGAAGGTAAAAGTATTGCAAGAATGAGTGGATATATCACCTACCATTGGGACATGATTTTGCATGCACAGAAAATCATATCCAAGAAGTAATGCGAAGGTGGAGGGCTGATTTCACGATGAAGATACTAGGGAGGATCTGTTCTAAGTAGTTAGTCTGGGATGTATGTAATGTTTGAATCCTACAGAAAATGAATTCCTCTATGGCCTACAAGCCTTGTAATACGTACTTCTACAGGCCTTGAAAGGGTTCCACCTCACCCCTTGAAAGGTGGATTATCAAAAATCAATAATAAAATGATTTCCTTCCACCCATTGGAGGAACATATCTTTCTTTCCCAATTGAAAAAGATCAAGAAAATAATTAATATTAAATATATGATCAAATAAATCTCTAATTATTAATTTCATAGAATTTATTCTAATGTTATAACATTATAGTTTCATATCATTATATTCCAAAAATAATATCTTTTCCACTTCAATATGTAAAGGAAGTTCATGGAATCTATTGTCATTTATATTCAGTCTGTGAATATTTTTATAAAAATCCAAATGAATAAAAAATAAACATAAAATCATTGAATTTTACATATATATTTCATGAAGACCACAAGTTAACCATAATCACATAATATATTTTAGGAAATTATTTTATTCTAAAATCCTAAAAAAAATAAAAACAATTCAACGTGAAGCCTTTTTCAGATGAAAAATATCCCTAATATGGTATATTAAACATTGGAATCATCCCAAATATAAAATATCCCAATTTTAATTGTAATAATATTTTGGAATAATTAATTCTTCACACTCATGTATCGGAAATAATCATTATCTATGTACCAATTATTATTACTACGTGGAACTCTGAATATTTTCAAAAATATAATAAGATACAATTTTAATACCCAAAAATTCTTAGGACAACATTGTTAAAAAGTAAATCATTATGGGTCCAAATCATTCCATAATTTCTATGTTTAATGTTTAATAATTAATTATAAATATAGACTATGTGAAAAGTAAATTTTTAAACATTATTCGATTGCATTTGTTTCTTCTAGTGTCCACAACTCTGACATTTCTTGAAAAAAAACATACATTTAAGAACAACTTAGTTAACCAAAAATTGATATATATATATATATAGTTTGTAAATCCTTTGAATACAATATTTTTGTTGGTATCAATATTATATAAAAGTGAGATAAATTAATGTAGATTAAAACATGATAGATATTGTTTCTAAAAAAATTATTATATTGTTTCAAAACCAAATTCTTATTTTCATATATGGAATTTGAAATAGTATTATTTCATGTTATTTTAATATATATTAAATTAATATGGAATGTTTTTAAATTATATAATTTTATATTTCATGTTAATCCATTGAATATCTATCGTTCTACGAAAAATTATAATTCTCATTTTCATGTAATGGGGAAAATCTAGAGAAATTCTCATAACTTGGTAAAGTATCCACATTAGATGAAGTGTAATTTTCCTCTTCCATAGAAGAATAAATTTATTAATTATTTTAATAAATAATTCTTTTATAAATGATAAAATATTAAATAATTTAATGATAAAATTGACACAAATCCTTCATTTTCCTTTGAAAATCCAGTATATAATCACATAATTTTCTAACATTCACAACTAAAATATAACTACTTTTCTAATGTGATTTTTCACTACAATAACACTATCTACCTAATACATTTTGATATCTCTATCTATTATAATTTTTGAATATCTTATAATTTCATTATTTATGTCCTTTTTATTATGTATAATAATATATAAACTGATGTGTTTAGACATTTTACATTCATTAACAAATAAATTCCAAATTATCATTCATGTCAACTCTATCCTATGGATTTTTCATGTAATTGTATATAAAATATTTCATTTAAATAATATTTTTCATCATTATTGAAATATTTGTTTTTTCATTTTCACTATATTCTAATTAATTATTTCATACAAAAAACATTTAAATTCTTCTAAATTATTGATTTTTTATTATTTTCATCTAATCAAACATTAAGTAATATAATAAAAGTTTAAGGAAAACATACATAATTACATTTCATAGCTTTATCACCATCTCTTTATTATATAGCCTGATGCATCCATGGGATAATAATAATATCATGTAGATTAATATTCGTAAAAAGTGTATTATCATCTATTTCTTTTATTTTTTACTCCCCTCCAATTGACATAATATCAAAAAAGTCCCCAATATATGATAATTGTTTAAATTGTTATATCTCAATAATTTTTATCTGTTAATAGTCATCATAAATACTATTTTACTCCCATACAATAATTTTCATATATTAAATGACATTATTATACCATTTTATGTTTCTTTTAATTGAACATGAAAAAATATTTCTAACTCTGTAACTGTGTTTATAGTTATCCTTTATATTTATTAAGATGTATTAATTTCATTCTCATAAATTTTTAATATTAATTCAGCATAAAAAATTTATCTACTCTGGATTTTAAGATGAAGTTATTCATGAAATCCCTCCAATATTCATTACATTCACCATATACTATATGCGGTCTACATGGTTTAGTATTTTGATATTGTAAAATGGATAAATCACTTCAAATAAAAACAACAATGTATTGTTTTTATCAAATATTTTTTTGTAAAAGATTATAATTTGTATAACCTACTCTCATACTAAATGTTTGATCAAAATAGTATATTTTTATAATATCAGGGGTGAATTATTGTTTTCAAATTAAAATATATATAATTTTCCAAATGAAATCAAGATGTTATTTAAAAAATAGTATTTCTTGTTTTTAAAAAATTAGAAAGATAATCATTTCAAAATATGTATGTTTTTTAACCAGATTAAGAAACTTTTTATTACATGTAATATAATAAATTCATAGAAACATGATCAACGAAAATGAGGAATTATAAACAAATGAAAAAAGTATTATAAATATTTTTATAAAACATATAGAAATACTTAATAAGGAAAATACACACCTTTATTAGTGTTATGGATGTTAATAACAAAAACAACAATAATCAATTTTTTATACAAACAATAATTGCATATAATCATTAAAAAATGATTCCTTTGATAGTAAAATAACAAAATCATATATTTTGATATCCATAGAAACCCTTGATCACAAAAAATTATATTAGGATAAAATTAAAAAACCTAAAATCCCACAAGAAGGATTGATGACACATACAGATTAAATATAAAATGAACAGATGAAATTTACCAAATTTTATCATATATATATATTCCTTAAGTAAAACACATTTTATAAAAGGAATGAATTGTTATCTCAATAAAATAAGTTATAAACTATTAATATTTAATTGGGTATCAGGATTCCACCTCATTGAATAAAAATTAAATATATGTGAATTTATTAAATTGTCATTTTTCATTCTTCGATGATTATATCAATGACATAATAAATATAATTAATTACTTGTAATGTTTTAAAAAATATTCATTATTCAATAGAAAAATTGGATGATCCTCTATTACAATGTATGAAATGTGTTTGTATTATAATAAAGTCTCTTCATTTGATTTATTGAATTTTCTTGGCCCAATAATATGAAATTTATTCATCTAGTAGATTTTAATGGAATTTTATTATTATATAATGTCTTATTCGTATGATAATATTTTTCCATTAGTCATATAGAATCATTGTCCAATAAATGTTATTGTACATTTACATCTATAATTTAACAAATCTAGATCTTATGAAATATATATTTATTAATCTGATGTACAATGTAAATTATATGTCAGAATAATAAAAAATGTAGTTCGGTGGAATGATATTTATATGTATAGTAAATGAAATTTATTTTCTATAAAAATAATTTACATGAAAAATTATATATGATGTTTACTAAAGAGTAAAATTTTAATGATGTGGTATTTTATTTTACAAGGTAAATATATATATTGTTGATAGAACAACATTTACACACGAAAAAATGAATTAAAGAAATATATTTCTAAAAATTAAATGATAAGATTAGAAATTGTAGGTAAAATAATTGAATTTAATTCATATTAATTTAACATTTATTTTTAGGACATTTTCATAATATTGTTAGTCGTATTTGTTCTTGTAAATTCAATGGATAATTTTTAATGATCATAAATAAATAATTATATCATGTCTATATATATCATGGGAAATATTTTGTTCGGTGTTGCGAGTAGAGAAATATATCAATAAAAAAATTAATTTAATGAAAAATGTACTAAGAAGTATCTGGATGTAACATTATCTCCATTTCAAATAAATTTCATCCAAACATTTTCATTTTTGACTCATCAATGAAACTATGTGATGGTAATCTTGAAATATAAATAACATGGTATTAAAAATCTAACATGAAATCTCCAATACTTTATTTATCTTTTCTAGGATTCATTACCTTCCTCTTAAAACATTAATATTTCATAGAATCTTATACCCTTGTATTCTTAAACCCAAATCATATATTCCCAATTACATACCTTTACTAAACCTATGTGAATTATCAATAAAATAAACCATAAAAACATCATATATTCATTTAAAAATTTACATATATCTTCTGTAACTACTATATTATGTCACATACTATTCTATATATTTAATTATATTATGAATAATAAAAATTAACCAAATATATACTAGATCAATTTTTTGTTAAATTAATTATCAATTCATAGGTTATCAAAATGATATTACTCAAATTGTTCAAAATAAATAAACCTTTTATTCCATTACAATCCAGAATTTATTAAACAGATGAGTTTTTTATAACATAATCATGTGATATCAAATTCTTATACCCAAAAATATAACCCTATAATTAATGTAGTTTTCATGGGTTCTGATGAAATTAAATATATATTTTCTAACATTTAATGGTGAACTATAGATTTTAAATCTACATGTCTCACATAATCCTCATAAAATCGATAATATAACGTAATATCACTACTTAATGACAATTTATAATGAATACATAGAAAATTATAATAAATTAATTTCGATCAGATATAATTCATTGTTCTATATTAAATGCAATAATACTCACATTTTGTATCATAGAAGGTATATACTATAATTATAAAAAACACAAAAAGACCACCTTAGTTTATTATACATAGTTTTTTATAGAAGCATACCCATCTCAAAATCATTTTTATGATCATAATTTATCTGAATAATAAAAAAAATTGAGTAAAATCATTATACGAGATAGTTTAAATAGGAATACTCAACACTTATTTTTTTTTCTCCACTGATAATTTATTTTCATCCATTAATAAATTTATTTCATTATAAATTATCCACTTATGATAAATACCAAATATTTGTTTTCTTAATAAATTAAAATTATTAGGAAAAAATCCTTAATAAATCCAGGTAATGATCATTGATTGTCCAAAGAATATCCCAATGTGTTCATTATACATGGTCTACAGTCAAACCAAATTATCATGAACCATGTTATTATTTAGTTAATACACAATATGTACTTTTTGTTGAAATAAAAACTACTTACACCAATTATAGATTCATTTTAAATTTTTTTTATCTAGATAGGGTTATAATTTATAGGAGCACCACACAATCACTACATTAAAAAAACATATAGATGATATATTATAAATAATCATTTATACTATATATATCCATATATGATTCAATTTTTTTCAAACATACATTATTAAAAAATTAAATTCTTCAATAATATAAACTATATTTAATAAGGGTACACATTTAAATAATAGTAGAATAATATAACGATATAGATAACAGATCACATAAATATGTTCATATTGAAATAAACTAATGTTATAATTACTTTGATATAAGATATACAAATATATTATCTTTCAACCACTAATAACATATCAACACAATATGTGTACTATAGAACTGTTCTATACATTCTATATTATATCATAATATTTATAACCTAGGAAATTAGTGACATTGGAATTTTTCATCTAAGAAAATTTGTATTAGAATAACATATCATTAAATGATGGATAACATGGTGGAGACATAAATATCAATATAAAATATAAAAATACATTATATGTAACCCCTTTTTTAGTACATGATCAAGGGTTGGTTATAAAAGAGAAAGAATCTGTTATTTGAATTTTTTTAACAGAAATGATTTATATGGAATGGAGCCAATTCTGTGACTTCGATACATTAGCGATGGTGTGGTTGTGAAGCAATAGAATTAAATTAGTATTTAATGGTTATGGTTGTTTTGGACTTGTTTTGATGTGGAATATGGGTTGTATTGTGGGGGATGGAAGGTGGGGTTTTGATTGTACATCCAATTTCAGGGTCACAAAGTCATTGAGTGTTGTTTATGCATATTTTCCAATTCAGGACATGGAGGATAAATTGTAGTGATTTCCAACACACCATAGTTATTTTAGTAGTTTATAAGATATCTTTATAAACCATAGAATTTTTTATGTGCATTCTTCATACTAGGAAACACTGCAGATTGGAAAAATATGTTTCCTTCTAAACCCATTGGATTTGGAACACTTTGAGTTATTGGCGTGTGCTCAACAATCTGTTGCATGTTTTTTCATAATTCTTATAAACGTCAAGTTCTTCCCGAATCCTTCATTCTCTTATAAATTACACATAAATTATTGGAAAACATAATTACTATTAATGAGTTATTAAAATACTCAATTTCTTTTATTTTTTCATTCATTGGATGGTAGAAACATTGTTATTATATTTGAGTATTCTTTCTATTATACTTGGTTCCCCTCCCATATGTTGGGGTTAATCACATAGCTAATCCTACATTGCTATATCATCCTAGTATACCTACCCAAAATAATTTATATTATGAGATGTTTTTAGTTTTTTGGTTCCTTCGAATGTGTTATAAATCATTTTTTATGGGAATTGTTTCTGTATCAGTTACTGTAAATCCAAATGTTTATTGATATTTCATTTCTTGATTTACCACACATGAAAATGATTTATTTTTAATCTCTATGTAACCGATGGGACCCATATGAGACTCTTGATCAGATAAGTACACTAATGTAACTTGTTATAATATGTTTCATATTGCCCACATTTAAATATTGGTTTCTACTACTTATAATGATGACATGTTGTTATCTACCCTTATATTAGTTTCCTTTTCCTATGAATTTACCATTCTATTATAGGTATTATATATTTTAATTATAAGGTGTGGATATTCATGATATTAATATCCCTTATATGGGTAGTGTTATGGACAAGAAATGATATTGATGACGAACCTAATCATTGGTTATGTTTATGACAGACTTTAGGCCAGACCTATGGAATAAAATTGGGTATATAATTTCCTTGTTACATGATCATAATTTTATATAAGATATTATTTTATTTATTACATGGTTGTTATTAATAATGTTTTGGAACATATTTCACTAAATCATGATATAGGCGGGATGTGATAACATTGTCTCCAGAAATGATTCGATTCTTAGAGGCTATTGTGTGGTCTATTTACCAGCCTTACTTTTAGATTAGTATAACTCTTGATGTCTATTTTGATTATAATTCTACAATAGTGTTGAGGTAGGTGTGTGGGGGGATAATGGTGGATTTTTTGGGACATATAAACTCAATATATTTATTCTTTCTTTCACATTGAAATTTATTGATGGAATACACATGTTATACTTGTGAACACATATTAAGGATGAATTTGTAGTGTCATATTGGTTTATATCACAACAAACCTCTATGGCCATCTCAAATTTCATACAGAACACATGATTTTGGATACACAAAATAGTAGTGGAAAAATAAATGAAAATAGATCTATGGTGCGTATATATCATAATAGTACTAGGATGAACCTAACAAATTTACGAACTGATTATTGGTTTTTATATTTACACTTTATAGATTTTGGTTTCCTTGTCACATTTTTATTGAATTTTATTTATGAGTGTGACACGGATAAAATTTGTTATGACGATATGTTCACAATATGTTATTCCTATATATAGTTGGTTTTTTATTTAATTAATGAATTGACTATATTGTTGTGGTTACGCATTGTATAGATTCCCCGGTACAACCATAGCCCATTAATGATTGTAAGAATCTAGATACAAAAATGGAGGTGTGTATGACATGTTTTGGTATCTACCATCGAGTTTCATTTAATAAAATCTTAGATGGGGAATCCTAAAATGGTAATAGATGTATCTTCCCAATATAATTGTTAGTAATTTTAAGAAATATTATAAATTATTTTATTTCTATTGATCATGGGTTTTAAATATTCTATTTTTCTTGAATATTAATGTGTACTAATCCTCTAGTTATACTTTAAGTAATTATTATTATAATTTTATGTCATTCGGGTAATTTCTTGTGATATAAGTAGACACGTAAGAACACAAGTCTTATGTACATACATATTGTGTACTATATAGTACTTCATTAATGAAATGTATTTTTTTTATGTTTTCTATGATATATCTATACTCCTTAAGGTATTAATATTTATTTTCATGGAATTATAATGTAGAACCTCATCATTATTTTGTGATATATATATAAGAGAGAGAGAGTGTGTGTGTGTGTGTTTCGAGATAATGTTCATATATGTAGTACTCGGATTCATACTATGATAGAACATGGAGGGTTATACATTCTATGTAAGTTTTTTATACCTCATGACATCTGATAGATATCCCATAAACATGCCATTTGACAAATTATGATTTATTTGTGTGTAAAATGGTGTAATTCTCAACATTCAATCGGTATTTCATAAAAAAATAACACCTCGTAGATTTATAAATTCATTTAATGTGAGTGTTTCAAGAATTCCACAATATTCAATATCAGATGATGCACGTTCAATGTATCCCATACTATCACCAGTTAGTTAGGAATTATTTTCCAATACCTCCTTGATTCTATTATATTACACCTACACTTAGTATAGAAGTAGTATGGATATTTGTTGACTCCATTTAGGGCGTACAATCGTGATATCTTCTTGGCATCCATGGAACTAGGTGACCATCATAGGCAAAGGAATGGATGTATATAATTTAGGTAATATTCATCATGTTTGCTACACTAGTGGGATGATCAGTCATGCTAGAAGTGTTTTTGAATTATTCCCCAACTAGGTTATATTTGGGTATCATTTTATTAATATTTATATGTGAGGTTACATATTGGAAAAAATTCAATAAACAATTATTTGTGGATTTATGTCACAGAACATTATTGTGGGATATTTCCCAAGATTTCATTAATCATCATTAGGTTTTCAATATGGTATCATTATTATATATTAATTTTATGAAACTGCTCCATTTATCTCCCATATTCAATGGAAAAATATATTGATGTTTGCGAGGTTTGATATCTCTCATTATCATCAAATAATAAATAATTCTATGTGTTATACCATAATTACATAAAAATGGTTATGTGTAGGGAATTTATTGTTATGGAGGTCCTGGGGGATGATTGAGCGGTTATTTTTCTCCCAGACTCCTGTTCTCATGTGGGTATACCTCTTTATATAATTGTTTGTGTCTCTTCTATTAAGATGAAAAATAAGATCATCTATTTTTAGTGTGGTATGGGAAAACTAATTGAGAAGAATATAGTTTCATGCACTCCATTAATTGGATTTTACTTTTGTATAAACAATTGGAAGGAAAAACATTACCATAGGTCCAATCCAAGACAATAGAGAAACTGTAAGTTGTGTGGAAATGTGTAGAATCTCTAGTATTTTTCCTATTGGACATTGAGAACATGAATTTCAAGGGTTTTAGTATAAGAAAAAAATATGATTAATGTATCTAGTCTGGAAAATTAGTATAATATTAATACTCCTAAAATGACATTAGACCCTTGGAGTCATGTATCATATGGACTATGTCACATTGATATGGTAGTCTGAGTGTGTCATGAACCATCCCCCTTGGCCCATTTCATGACATCCCCAAGCCCGCCTTCCATAAGGCAGGGGCAGGCGACTAGAACCAAAGGCATAATTCCCTAAATTGGGGAAGGCATTTCCATTATAACTATAAACACACACAACAGAGCCCACAACTTGATACTAAACACTATGTAAAACTATATAACAATAGAGTGCTGAAATGTAATGGGGTATAAAATACAATCCCAACTTTAATGTACAAGTACAACTGAAAAGGGAAAACAACAGAAAGGTGAAAATAATCTCCTGGATCATCCACCATGGATCCTACCTGACGGATTGGTATAGATAGCCTCCACAACACTCCATATCTTCCAATATGCTCCGTGTACCATCACACTCTGTGGTCCATCTCTGGGTACCATCCTGTCCCGGTACACTCAGCCTCGGTCAACGTTGTGCATCATCTGTAACCAACACAACAAGGTGCAGGAATAGCCCGTGCAAGGGGGAGTATAATGATACTTAGTAGGATCCTAAAGATGTAACACCCCAAGATTTCATAGTGTGTTAGTTCTTCAAAATAATTCAATAACTTTCACTACATGCAACACCAAGTTCAAGCACACCATGACTTACCAAACAAGCCGTTCAAAAGAGGTTATGAATAGTATTAGATAAATTTTAATGTTTATATAATCCTTATAATTTTAGAATCCATATTATGAGTTTCTTAGATATAATGCAAGAACAAATTCATTTTCAGTATTGAACTTTTATCAACTTTAATAGTGAACCCTTTTTAAATACTATATTTTAAACTTTTTGACTAAATGGGGACATCAAAAATTTAAAATGAAACATCCCAACCTTCTACGGTACGCTTCTCTTTTAATAATGTGATAGCGTGTGTTGTACGCAACACCGAGTTCTAACAACCAATTAAACTAGCCGTTATGAATAGTAATAACTACTTTTTGAAATTATATATATTTTATATTTCAAAATGGGCTTCATTTTTGGATTCAGAATATCAAAATTAGCCTAGGGTGAAATTTTGGTACCTTTCGGATAACTTTTATATTTTGATGAATAGTGAAAATTACTAAATTTTAATTAAAAACAACTTTTTTAATCAAAATAATTAATAGTGATAAATTGTGAATTTGAGTGGTTTTAAAGTATATTTATAATATATTTTTACCATTTAATATAATTTTTGTCATTGGACATAATTTTACAATTAAACCGAACATAAACAAGTGTCAATCTTTTGATAGTTATTACCTCTTAAAAACACGCTTTTTGTTTTGACAGCGGGAATTAATTTTAAATTAATTTCTGCCACTTTTGTGTTTTGAATTTAGAAAAATGGATTCCATATTTGGAATCAGGATGTCCAAATTGTGTAAATATGTAACTTTTATTTTTATACATTTTGAATAATTACTGTGGTAAATATTTTATTTACCATGGTTAAGGGTAAATCCGGTAAATAAGGGTTAAAAAATAATATTATAATAATACAAAATTAACCTAAAACGTGTTCTAACCTTATTTTTGGACACATACCCGACCATGAGCATCATTGGGTCAATTTGGGGACCCCTTGGAGCCACTTGTATGTGGTAGGGACACTTTATATTAATAAAGTTAAAATAAAAATAAAAATGGCATAAGCTTACATCTTTTAGAAAAACAATTTTTACATAGGGTTATACATGTTGGATTTTCGATTATAAATATTCATTATAAAGCTAAAAATATTTCCTACATAATTATATTTTATTTATAATTTTTAGACATCAAACAATTTAAATTATTAATGACACAATAATGATGCAATGTTTACCTCATTAATAAATCATTTAAATAAATAAGATTATAATGATTAAAATATTATCTAAAACCTGTCCAATTCTTATTGGTTGATGTTATTTAGAATATGAGTCATCTTATCTTCGACCTCAATAATTTTTTGACCATTATAAACCGAATAAAATTATATTATAAAGTAATACTTTCACTCTTTCCTAAAGAGCCCCTCTTCTCCCTTATAAAAGGAGACCACTTATACTCATTCCTCACACCTCTCAAGCCACTTGGCTCGTCCAAACTCTGCCCAACTAAGCTACCCACATCCCTATCCTCCTCCTTGAAGCTTCCCCTTAGGCAGAAATCATTTCAAGAAGTCCATTGGTTCCAACCAAAGAGAGTTACCTAAATTAAAGGTAACGATTTCTCTTAAATTATTTTCATTTATTTTGCATCTCCAACCCCCAAACTCTTTTTATTTCCTTTCTTTTGTAACAACACCAGTATCCTAAATATACTAGGATGTTGTTATAATAAGGATTAAAACTAAACATACACACAACTCCATCTAATGGATGATGAACATAATGTTTCTGTTGATGGCAAACTAACGCCTCACGAAACGATGATTGTTCAAATACATCTTACCGCCTCTCATGGTGGCCATTATGATGGAACTGTAATTAAATATGATATTAATGATATATATTTTATATATAAGCTTCTGTAATTCCATTTTATTTCATACCATTATTAATTTCATGTTGTATATACATACGATAATTTCATTTGAGGAAGTGCGGACTACCGCCCCCTTAAAATGATATGACTCGTTCATACCACACATGGAACGTATAAAGGATGGTGTTAATGAACATAAGTAACATATATAAAATATTATATTATACTGGAATAGTAATATACCTATGTATCATTTGGATTCAATTCTTTTAAAATAAAAATTAAATGGAAGTAGCGTTCGTGCGTACGTACGGACTAACGTCTCCACGAACGTGGTGAGATCCATCCTCCATCGTATCCATTCAAGTCTTATTCTCATTTTATGGTTAAAAATAATGTTAATATCATTCTGATTATGAATAAGATTTAATCTATCCATTACAAACATGTCTTACGTAACCAAACATTTAAGAAGAACGAATCGATTATCACCTGAAACGGCGATAATACTAAGATATTATTAATAAAGCAATGTTAAAAGATCATATATGATATCATATTAATGTATATGATTCTTGTATAATTTAATAACAATTATTTCACCCTTATACAGGAGGTTAACCGACCCCAACAAAGGAAAAGTACAAGGTAAGGGTTATTTCACAATCTCTTCATTATCCGAGGTTGTTTATACGTAATAATCTACTGGGATCTCGTTATCATCCACATCCATGTTTCTTCAAAATGTATTTCAAAACATTTTTAATATTTAAAAGAATATGGGTTAAAGTTATTTATACCCTTGTTTGACTTTTTATAAGAGGTTTATAAGGGAATCTTTCTGTCATTTTCCAAACAAGGTTCTTTTTAACCTTTTCGACAGAATTGAGGTAAGAATGTTTTTTTTAACTTATACGGCGGGTGCGGTTATTTTACGCCGTTATAAAATCTTAAAAGATTTCCTTACAAGCTTATAAGAATATTTTCAAAGAAAATGTTTTATTTTATATGGATCTTAAATGATTTCAAAATAAAAGGAGATATTTCTTTAAAAAGAATTTTGATTTCATCTATGTCAACATCCTTTGATGGATTTTAAGATTATTTGATGTTGATTTATTATGATACAAAACTTCTATATTGTATTGAAGGTTTTGTGATATGTTTGAATATGGATGTGCTATTTTTATACCATTCATAGTTTATGGTGAAATTATTGACATTTTGAATGCTAGTTTTAATACGAATGTTTATGTTATGTTTAAACCTTTTCATATGGGAATGCATTGGACTTAATATGTGATGGGTGGAGCCCGCTATAGCTCCTCGATGCATCGGTAGGTCTCATGAGACAAACTAGTGTCTTGGCACAAGGCCTTGACAAAATATTATTTGTAGTCTTGGCACGAGGCCTTGCCTATGTGGTTATGATAGTCCGGCATTATGCATTCCAACATTATGAAAGTGGTTATTGATTTTTGCATGTGATTATTCGATTAGTAGAATATCCATGTGAATAAGTAAATGGCATTATTTCATTTTACTTTTGCCATACTATGTTGAAGTTCAAGTATAAAAGGCTTTTGTTTTAGTAATGCATTGCCTTAAATGTTTATTCTTATTTATGAAAGTTTCCGCTATATTGTTATCCTTACTGGGCATTTGAGCTCACCCCTTTTCTATGTTATATTTTTCCCAGGAAGTGAAGAAGTAAATTATGAATGACCTGCAGGGATATTATGTGGGGATATGAGTGTGGATTATGGAGACATTATGTTATTGTAGTAGTTTTTCATTTTTTGATGTAATGTAAAACTTATGAATATATCTACTGTTTACAAGGCTACTAAACCAATCGGTCTTTCGAGATTTGATCTTTCTTGTGATCATGCCAATGTTATGTAATAATGCACCGACTCTGGGTAACTGGGGTCGGGGCGTTACAGTTGGTATCAGAGGAAGTTTAGTAAAAACCTTGGAAGCTATATTTAGATAAACTCTGATTAGAGCACGTAGACCTAAGATGAACTTTGAGGATTAGTATAGAAGAACTTCCTAGAATTTTGGTATTGTAGAGATTTTGTGAGTTTTCCGAGCAATACATCCCTGTCTGGATACGAGCAGATAGAGGCGGCTCTGGCACAGATGTACCTAGGGGTATAACCCAAAAACACCGCTTTGAGCTAGACTCGAACGGGAACTGGTGCACGACAACGGGCCTTGCTGCACTCTTGGTTACGACACTCCCGGGGGATATGCTTAGCATAACTCTCATTTCCTTTACAAATCATTTTGAAGGGATTATGAGTATATACATCCTCAAAGGAGACATTTTTATGATTATGGATTATATCCATAAATAGTTCAATTTATGTTAAGTGTTTTATAAGTATGGGATTATGTATTTTGATTCATAAACTGATCTAGTGTATGCCATTGTTTAGAAATGGCGCCCAGTAGAAGGAATGAGAACTCCAGAAATGCACATGATCCAAAGAGAAGGAAGGATCTTATCTTTCATGGTCTTAAGCTAGAATTTATAAGAGAAATAGTCTCTCATGTATTATCATCATATGAATAAATAATATCATGTGTTGATAAGATAAGTAAAGAGTTTACTGAGTCCTATGGATTTGAAGGGAAGCAAGAGAAGAAAAGGATGGAAGAAAGAAAGATGGATAAAAGGAAGAGGGAAAAGAAGAATTTTCCCATATGTGGTAACTGTGGAAAGAAACACCCTGGAACTTGCCTGAGAGTAATGGGAGTTTGTTATAAGTGTGGAGGAAAAGGGCACAAAGTACGTGACTTCAAGGGTAAGAAAATGGTTTCAAATGTACAATGCTTCATTTGCAAGGAGTTTGGACACTACGCGAACCTATGTCCCAATAATCAGACTATGCCGCAAATGATGCTATTGGATAATAAT
Source organism: Viscum album (assembly GCA_963277665.1). Taxonomy (NCBI): domain Eukaryota; kingdom Viridiplantae; phylum Streptophyta; class Magnoliopsida; order Santalales; family Viscaceae; genus Viscum; species Viscum album. The sequence continues at coordinate 1,090,044,126 of OY728143.1, read as the reverse complement.
CAAGTTATGATACTACCACAGATGAAGAGGAATGATTAGAGTTCTTATGTTGATTATGTCAATTGAGTGTTGTATCAACAATGTACTTGTTATAATAATTATGGAGTATATAAGGATTGTACTGCAGTACTATTTCATTAAGGACATGAGATTGTGTGGAACAAAGAAAAGTGACTCAATAGCATGATAAATTTTTGGAAAATATATGGTTGAGAGAATGATAAATCATAATATAGTTCTGATACTGAGATAGTGATTTTAGAATAATACATGATTGATTTGGATAAATTATATTGGATATTATTGACTACCTTGAAGCTGATTAATGATTTGTATATTCCATCATTGTTGGGGTTTAAAACATTTTTGGATTAATGAAGTATATCCAGCATTCTATATGGAATAAGGGAACATGAATGTAATCAATAAGGAATATGGTAATACATGATGAAGGTATTCATATGCTATTACGGGGTAAAAAGGATCTATATTAGGTTTACCTTCCTTATAAATGTTGGACTGTGAGTTTGGATAGAAGTATTTTGGATAGTTCTAGTTTGGATTATTTTGGATTTCCATAAAAGGACAACCCGGAGGTCGGGCGGCAACCCGTCGCGTCCGGCAAGGCTGCGAGACTTGAACCCGCAACCGAAGGGCGACAAGGGTGTATCACCTACCACTGGCCCACGAGATGTCCTGGATTAAATAATGTAGTTTTTATTAATAGATCTTTTAGATGAATTATAAATTCGTTTATTTTGGAACCCTATACGAATAGTGTAAATAGAATTTTTTTTACATTCTATTATCTTTTAGAGTGAAAGGTGAGTATGTGGTAGAAATTTATTAATGGATAAAACTCTAATTAAAAAGTAAGTATATCTCTATATGATCTTAGCCAATCTCATAAAAAATTCCTCAATATTAAGAAAAGCAAATTAGAACAAAAATGTTTTCCTAGATGGTACCTTAAATCATCACTAATTTATGGCTTTGGGATTGTTGGCCTTTTCATATCCATGTTCTCAACCACTCTCCATCAGGTAATTGATGGTTAGATTTTTCGTCCATATCCATATTTTACTACATGGAACCCTAGTATGTGTTATTTTCGGTAATCTTCATACTTTCGACTCTTTATTTTAAATAGAGGCCTCATTAATTCATTTTTCGATGTGGGATTTCAACTAAGATATTTTGAAACGTCAAAAATGTGTTATCCTAATACCCTATGTTTTGTTGAACCGATGGTATTTAAAATCATCATAGATTTATGTATTTAAGGACCTCAATTTTATACTTGTTTGTGATTGATGACCTCAATCACTACCTATAAATATTTACGTTTTTCCTCCAATTATATGTCTCAAATTCCCACCAATGTTCTCCTAATGGAGATCATAATTTGGTTGTGACCCTTTCATTACTCTTTTCCTCATATTAAGACTAAATTTTTGTAACCCAATTTCCGATGTGGGGTTTCCCACAAATATATTATCTATTTTCAACCTTTTATTTTCGAAGAACAATTTTAAATTGCGAGGACGCAATTTATTGAAGGAGGGGAGAATGTAACACCCCAAGATTTCATAGTGTGTTAATTCTTCAAAATAATTCAATAACTTTCACTACATGCAACACCAAGTTCAAGCACACCATGACTTACCAAACAAGCCGTTCAAAAGAGGTTATGAATAGTATTAGATAAATTTTAATGTTTATATAATCCTTATAATTTTAGAATCCATATTATGAGTTTCTTAGATATAATGCAAGAACAAATTCATTTTCAGTATTGCACTTTTATCAACTTTAATAGTGAACCCTTTTTAAATACTATATTTTATACTTTTTGACTAAATGGGGACATCAAAAATTTAAAATGAAACATCCCAACCTTCTACGGTACACTTCTCTTTGAATAATGTGATAGCGTGTGTTGTACGCAACACCGAGTTCTAACAACCAATTAAACTAGCCGTTATGAATAGTAATAACTACTTTTTGAAATTATATATGTTTTATATTTCAAAATGGGCTTCATTTTTGGATTCAGAATATGAAAATTAGCCTAGGGTGAAATTTTGGTACTTTTCGGATAACTTTTATATTTTGATGAATAGTGAAAATTACTAAATTTTAATTAAAAACAACTTTTTTAATCAAAATAATTAATAATGATAAATTGTGAATTTGAGTGGTTTTAAAGTATATTTAGAATATATTTTTACCATTTAATATAATGTTTGTCATTGGACATAATTTTACAATTAAACCAAACATAAACAAGTGTCAATCTTTTGATAGTTATTACCTCTTAAAAACACGCTTTTTGTTTTGACAGCGGGAATTAATTTTAAATTAATTTCTGCCACTTCTGTGTTTTGAATTTAGAAAAATGGATTCCATATTTGGAATCAGGATGTCCAAATTGTGTAAATAGGTAACTTTTATTTTTAGACATTTTGAATAATTACTGTGGTAAATATTTTATTTACCATGGTTAAGGGTAAATCCGGTAAATAAGGGTTAAAAAATAATATTATAATAATACAAAATTAACCTAAAACGTGTTCTAACCTTATTTGTGGACACATACCCGACCATGAGCATCATTGGGTCAATTTGGGGTCCCCTTGGAGCCACTTGTATGTGGTAGGGACACTTTATATTAATAAAGTTAAAATAAAAATAAAAATGGCATAAGATTACATCTTTTAGAAGAACAATTTTTACATAGGGTTATACATGTTGGATTTTCGATTATAAATATTCATTATAAAGATAAAAAGATTTCCGACATAATTATATTTTATTTATAATTTTTAGACATCAAATAATTTAAATTATTAATGACACAATAATGATGCAATGTTTACCTCATTAATAAATCATTTAAATAAATAAGATTATAATGATTAAAATATTATCTAAAACCTGTCCAATTCTTATTGGTTGATGTTATTTAGAATATTAGTCATCTTATCTTCGACCTCAATGATTTTTTGACCATTATAAACCGAATACAATTATATTATAAAGTAATACTTTCACTCTTTCCTAAAGAGCCCCTCTTCTCCCTTATAAAAGGAGACCACTTATACTCATTCCTCACATCTCTCAAGCCACTTGGCTCGTCCAAACTCTGCCCAACTAAGCTCCCCACATCCCTCTCCTCCTCCTTGAAGCTTCCCCTTAGGCATAAATCATTTCAAGAAGTCCTTTGGTTCCAACCAAAGCGAGTTACCTAAATTAAAGGTAACGATTTCTCTTAAATTATTTTCATTTATTTTGCTTCTCCAACCCCCAAACTCTTTTTATTTCCTTTCTTTTGTAACAACACCAGTATCCTAAATATACTAGGATGTTGTTATAAGAAGGATTCAAACTAAACATACACACAACTCCATCTAATGGATGATGAACATAATGTTTCTGTGGATGGCAAACTAACGCCTCACGAAACGATGATTGTTCAAATACATCTTACCGCCTCTCATGGTGGCCATTATGATGGCACTGTAATTAAATATGATATTAATGATATATATTTTATATATAAGCTTCTGTAATTCCATTTTATTTCATACCATTATTCATTTAATGTTGTATATACATACGATAATTTCATTTGAGGAAGTGCGGACTACCGCCCCCTTAAAATGATATGACTCGTTCATACCACACATGGAACGTATAAAGGATGGTGTTAATGAACTTAAGTAACATATATAAAATATAATATTATACTGGAATAGTTATATACCTATGTATCATTTGGATTCAATTCTTTTAAAATAAAAATTAAATGGAAGTAGCGTTCGTGCGTACGTACGGACTACCGTCTCCACGAACGTGGTGAGATCCATCCTCCATCGTATCCATTCAAGTCTTATTCTCATTTTATGGTTAAAAATAATGTTAATATCATTCTGATTATGAATAAGATTTAATCTATCCATTACAAACATGTCTTACGTAACCAAACATTTAAGAAGAACGAATCGATTATCATCTGAAACGACGATAATACTAAGATATTATTAATAAATCAATGTTAAAAGATCATATATGATATCATATTAATGTATATGATTCTTGTATAATTTAATAACAATTATTTCACCATTATACAGGAGGTTAACCGACCCCAACAAAGGAAAAGTACAAGGTAAGGGTTATTTCACAATCTCTTCATTATCCGAGGTTGTTTATACATAATAATCTACTGGGATCTCGTTATCATCCACATCCATGTTTCTTCAAAATGTATTTCAAAACATTTTTAATATTTAAAATAATATGGGTTAAAGTCATTTATACCCTTGTTTGAATTTTTATAAGTGGTTTATAAGGGAATCTTTCTGTCATTTTCCAAACAAGGTGCTTTTTAACCTTTTCGACAGAATTGAGGTAAGAATGTTTTTTTTAACTTATACGGCGGGTGCGGTTATTTTACGCCGTTATAAAATCTTCAATGATTTCCTTACAAGCTTATAAGAATATTTTCAAAGAAAATGTTTTATTTTATATGGATCTTAAATGATTTCAAAATAAAAGGAGATATTTCTTTAAAAAGAATTTTGATTTCATCTATGTCAACATCCTTTGATGGATTTTAAGATTATTTGAAGTTGATTTATTATGATAGAAAACTTCTATATTGTATTGAAGGTTTTGTGATATGTTTGACTATAGATGTGCTATTTTTATACCATTCATAGTTTATGGTGAAATTATTGACATTTCGTATGCTAGTTTTAATACGAATGTTTATGTTATGTTTAAACCTTTTCATATGGGAATGCATTGGACTTAATAAGTGACGGGTGGAGCCCGCTATAGCTCCTCGACGCATCGGTAGGTCTCATGAGACAAACTAGTGTCTTGGCACTAGGCCTTGACAAAATATTATTTGTAGTCTTGGCACGAGGCCTTGGCTATGTGGTTATGATAGTCTGGCATTATGCATTCCAACATTATGAAAGTGGTTATTGATTTTTGCATGTGATTATTCGATTAGTAGAATATCCATGTGAATAAGTAAATGGCATTATTTCATTTTACTTTTGCCATACTATGTTGAAGTTCAAGTTTACAAGGCTTTTGTTTTAGTAATGCATTGCCTTAAATGTTTATTCTTATTTATGAAAGTTTCCGCTATATTGTTATCCTTACTGGGCATTTGAGATCACCCCTTTTCTATGTTTTATTTTTCCCAGGAAGTGAAGAAGTAAATTATGAATGACCTGCAGGGATATTATGTGGGGATATGAGTGTGGATTATGGAGACATTATGTTATTGTAGTAGTTTTTCATTTTATGATGTAATGTAAAACTTATGAATATATCTAGTGTTTCCAAGGCTACTAAACCAATCGGTCTTTCGAGATTTGATCTTTCTTGTGATCATGCCAATGTTATGTAATAATGCACCGACTCTGGGTAACTGGGGTCGGGGCGTTACAGTTGGTATCAGAGGAAGTTTAGTAAAAACCTTGGAAGCTATATTTAGATAAACTCTGATTAGAGCACGTAGACCTAAGATGACCTTTGAGGATTAGTATAGAAGAACTTCCTAGAATTTTGGTATTGTAGAGATTTTGTGAGTATTCCGAGCAATACATCCCTGTCTGGAAACGAGCAGGTAGAGGCGGCTCTGGCACAGATGTACCTAGGGGTAAAACCCGAAAACACCGCTTTGAGCTAGACTCGAACGGGAACTGGTGCACGACAACGGGCCTTGCTGCACTCTTGGTTACGACACTCCCGGGGGATATGCTTAGCATAACTCTCATTTTCATTACAAATCATTTTGAAGGGATTATGAGTATATACATCCTCAAAGGAGACATTTTTATGAATAATGATTATATCCATAAATAGTTCAATTTATGTGAAGTGTTTTATAAGTATGGGATTATGTATTTTGATTCATAAACTGATCTAGTGTATGCCATTGTTTAGAAATGGCGCCCAGTAGAAGGAATGGGAACTCCAGAAATGCACATGATCCAAAGAGAAGGAAGGATCCTATCTTTCAGGGTCTTAAGCTAGTATTTATAAGAGAAATAGTCTCCCATGTATTATCATCATATGAATAAATAATATCATGTGTTGATAAGATAAGTAAAGAGTTTACTGAGTCCTATGGCTTTGAAGGGAAGCAAGAGAAGAAAAGGATGGAAGAAAGAAAGATGGATAAAAGGAAGAGGGAAAAGAATAATTTTCCCATATGTGGTAACTGTGGAAAGAAACACCCTGGAACTTGCCTGAAAGTAATGGGAGTTTGTTATAAGTGTGGAGGAAAAGGGAAAAAAGTACGTGACTTCAAGGGTAAGAAAATGGTTTCAAATGTACAATGCTTCATTTGCAAGGAGTTTGGACACTACGCGAACCTATGTCCCAATAATCAGACTATGCCGCAAATGATGCTATTGGATAATAATCAAGTTATGATACTGCCACAGATGAAGAGGAATGATTAGAGTTCTTATGTTGATTATGTCAATTGAGTGTTGTATCAACAATGTACTTGTTATAATAATTATGGAGTATATAAGGATTGTACTGCAGTACTATTTCATTAAGGACATGAGATTGTGTGGAACAAAGAAAAGTGACTCAATAGCATGATAAATTTTTGGAAAATATATGGTTGAGAGAATGATAAATCATAATATAGTTCTGATACTGAGATAGTGATTTTAGAATAATACATGATTGATTTGGATAAATTATATTGGATATTATTGACTACCTTGAAGCTGATTAATGATTTGTATATTCCATCATTGTTGGGGTTTAAAACATTTTTGGATTAATGAAGTATATCCAGCATTCTATATGGAATAAGGGAACATGAATGTAATCAATAAGGAATATGGTAATACATGATGAAGGTATTCATATGCTATTACGGGGTAAAAAGGATCTATATTATGTTTACCTTCCTTATAAATGTTGGACTGTGAGTTTGGATAGAAGTATTTTGGATAGTTCTAGTTTGGATTATTTTGGATTTCCATAAAAGGACAACCCGGAGGTCGGGCGGCAACCCGTCGCGTCCGGCAAGGCTGCGAGACTTGAACCCGCAACCGAAGGGCGACAAGGGTGTATCACCTACCACTGGCCCACGAGATGTCCTGGATTAAATAATGTAGTTTTTATTAAAAGATCTTTTAGATGAATTATAAATTCGTTTATTTTGGAACCCTATACGAATAGTGTAAATAGAATTTTTTTTACATTCTATTATCTTTTAGAGTGAAAGGTGAGTATGTGGTAGAAATTTATTAATGGATAAAACTCTAATTATAAAGTAAGTATATCTCTATATTATCTTAGCCAATCTCATAAAAAATTCCTCAATATTAAGAAAAGCAAATTAGAACAAAAATGTTTTCCTAGATGGTACCTTAAATCATCACTAATTTATGGCTTTGGGATTGTTGGCCTTTTCATATCCATGTTCTCAACCACTCTCCATCAGGTAATTGATGGTTAGATTTTTCGTCCATATCCATATTTTACTACATGGAACCCTAGTATGTGTTATTTTCGGTAATCTTCATACTTTCGACTCTTTATTTCAAATAGAGGCCTCATTAATTCATTTTTCGATGTGGGATTTCAACTAAGATATTTTGAAACGTCAAAAATGTGTTATCCTAATACCCTATGTTTTGTTGAACCGATGGTATTTAAAATCATCATAGATTGATGTATTTAAGGACCTCAATTTTATACTTGTTTGTGATTGATGACCTCAATCACTACCTATAAATATTTACGTTTTTCCTCCAATTATATGTCTCAAATTCCCACCAATGTTCTCCTAATAGAGATCATAATTTGGTTGTGACCCTTTCATTTTTCTTTTCCTCATATTAAGACTAAATTTTAGTAACCCAATTTCCGATGTGGGGTTTCCCACAAATATATTATCTATTTTCAACCTTTTATTTTCGAAGAACAATTTCAAATTGCGAGGATGCAATTTATTGAAGGAGAGAGAATGTAACACCCCAAGATTTCATAGTGTGTTAGTTCTTCAAAATAATTCAATAACTTTCACTACATGCAACACCAAGTTCAAGCACACCATGACTTACCAAACAAGCCGTTCAAAAGAGGTTATGAATAGTATTAGATAAATTTTAATGTTTATATAATCCATATAATTTTAGAATCCATATTATGAGTTTCTTAGATATAATGCAAGAACAATTTCATTTTCAGTATTGCACTTTTATCAACTTTAATAGTGAACCCTTTTTAAATACTATATTTTAAACTTTTTTGACTAAATGGGGACATCATAAATTTAAAATGAAACATCCCAACCTTCTACGGTACGCTTCTCTTTGAATAATGTGATAGCGTGTGTTGTACGCAACACCGAGTTCTAACAACCAATTAAACTAGCCGTTATGAATAGTAATAACTACTTTTTAAAATTATATATATTTTATATTTCAAAATAGGCTTCATTTTTGGATTCAGAATATCAAAATTAGCCTAGGGTGAAATTTTGGTACTTTTCGGATAACTTTTATATTTTGATGAATAGTGAAAATTACTAAATTTTAATTAAAAACAACTTTTTTAATCAAAATAATTAATAGTGATAAATTGTGAATTTGAGTGGTTTTAAATTATATTTAGAATATATTTTTACCATTTAATATAATGTTTGTCATTGGACATAATTTTACAATTAAACCGAACATAAACAAGTGTCAATCTTTTGATAGTTATTACCTCTTAAAAACACGCTTTTTGTTTTGACAGCGGGAATTAATTTTAAATTAATTTCTGCCACTTCTGTGTTTTGAATTTAGAAAAATGGATTCCATATTTGGAATCAGGATGTCCAAATTGTGTAAATAGGTAACTTTTATTTTTAGACATTTTGAATAATTACTGTGGTAAATATTTTATTTACCATGGTTAAGGGTAAATCCGGTAAATAAGGGTTAAAAAATAATATTATAATAATAAAAAATTAACCTAAAACGTGTTCTAACCTTATTTGTGGACACATACCCGACCATGAGCATCATTGGGTCAATTTGGGGACCCCTTGGAGCCACTTGTATGTGGTAGGGACACTTTATATTAATAAAGTTAAAATAAAAATAAAAATGGCATAAGCTTACATCTTTTAGAAGAACAATTTTTACATAGGGTTATACATGTTGGATTTTCGATTATAAATATTCATTATAAAGCTAAAAATATTTCCTACATAATTATATTTTATTTATAATTTTTAGACATCAAATAATTTAAATTATTAATGACACAATAATGACGCAATGTTTACCACATTAATAAATCATTTAAATAAATAAGATTATAATGATTACAATATTATCTAAAACCTGTCCAATTATTATTGGTTGATGTTATTTAGAATATGAGTCATCTTATCTTCGACCTCAATGATTTTTTGACCATTATAAACCGAATACAATTATATTATAAAGTAATACTTTCACTCTTTCCTAAAGAGCCCCTCTTCTCCCTTATAAAAGGAGACCACTTATACTCATTCCTCACACCTCTCAAGCAACTTGGCTCGTCCAAACTCTGCCCAACTAAGCTCCCCACATCCCTATCCTCCTCCTTGAAGCTTCCCCTTAGGCAGAAATCAATTCAAGAAGTCCTTTGGTTCCAACCAAAGCGAGTTACCTAAATTAAAGGTAACGATTTCTCTTAAATTATTTTCATTTATTTTGCTTCTCCAACCCAAAAACTCTTTTTATTTCCTTTCTTTTGTAACAACACCAGTATCCTAAATATACTAGGATGTTGTTATAAGAAGGATTCAAACTAAACATACACACAACTCCATCTAATGGATGATGAACATAATGTTTCTGTGGATGGAAAACTAACGCCTCACGAAACGATGATTGTTCAAATACATCTTACCGCCTCTCATGGTGGCCATTATGATGGCACTGTAATTAAATATGATATTAATGATATATATTTTATATATAAGCTTCTGTAATTCCATTTTATTTCATACCATTATTCATTTCATGTTGTATATACATACGATAATTTCATTTGAGGAAGTGCGGACTACCGCCCCCTTAAAATGATATGACTCGTTCATACCACACATGGAACGTATAAAGGATGGTGTTAATGAACTTAAGTAACATATATAAAATATTATATTATACTGGAATAGTAATATACCTATGTATCATTTGGATTCAATTCTTTTAAAATAAAAATTAAATGGAAGTAGCGTTCGTGCGTACGTACGGACTACCGTCTCCACGAACGTGGTGAGATCCATCCTCCATCGTATCCATTCAAGTCTTATTCTCATTTTATGGTTAAAAATAATGTTAATATCATTCTGATTATGAATAAGATTTAATCTATCCATTACAAACATGTCTTACGTAACCAAACATTTAAGAAGAACGAATCGATTATCACCTGAAACGACGATAATACTAAGATATTATTAATAAAGCAATGTTAAAAGATCATATATGATATCATATTAATGTATATGATTCTTGTATAATTTAATAACAATTATTTCACCATTATACAGGAGGTTAACCGACCCCAACAAAGGAAAAGTACAAGGTAAGGGTTATTTCACAATCTCTTCATTATCCGAGGTTGTTTATACGTAATAATCTACTGGGATCTCGTTATCATCCACATCCATGTTTCTTCAAAATGTATTTCAAAACATTTTTAATATTTAAAATAATATGGGTTAAAGTCATTTATACCCTTGTTTGACTTTTTATAAGAGGTTTATAAGGGAATCTTTCTGTCATTTTCCAAACAAGGTGCTTTTTAACCTTTTCGACAGAATTGAGGTAAGAATGTTTTTTTTAACTTATACGGAGGGTGCGGTTATTTTACGCCGTTATAAAATATTCAAAGCTTTCCTTACAAGCTTATAAGAATATTTTCAAAGAAAATGTTTTTTTTATATGGATCTTAAATGATTTCAAAATAAAAGGAGATATTTCTTTAAAAAGAATTTTGATTTCATCTATGTCAACATCCTTTGATGGATTTTAAGATTATTTGAAGTTGATTTATTATGATACAAAACTTCTATATTGTATTGAAGGTTTTGTGATATGTTTGACTATGGATGTTCTATTTTTATACCATTCATAGTTTATGGTGAAATTATTGATATTTCGTATGCTAGTTTTAATACAAATGTTTATGTTATGTTTAAACCTTTTCATATGGGAATGCATTGGACTTAATAAGTGACGGGTGGAGCCCGCTATAGCTCCTCGATGCATCGGTAGGTCTCATGAGACAAACTAGTGTCTTGGCACAAGGCCTTGACAAAATATTATTTGTAGTCTTGGCACGAGGCCTTGGCTATGTGGTTATGATAGTCTGGCATTATGCATTCCAACATTATGAAAGTGGTTATTGATTTTTGCATGTGATTATTCGATTAGTAGAATATCCATGTGAATAAGTAAATGGCATTATTTCATTTTACTTTTGCCATACTATGTTGAAGTTCAAGTTTAAAAGGCTTTTGTTTTAGTAATGCATTGCCTTAAATGTTTATTCTTATTTATGAAAGTTTCCGCTATATTGTTATCCTTACTGGGCATTTGAGCTCACCCCTTTTCTATGTTTTATTTTTCCCAGGAAGTGAAGAAGTAAATTATGAATGACCTGCAGGGATATTATGTGGGGATATGAGTGTGGATTATGGAGACATTATGTTATTGTAGTAGTTTTTCATTTTATGATGTAATGTAAAACTTATGAATATATCTAGTGTTTCCAAGGCTACTAAACCAATCGGTCTTTCGAGATTTGATCTTTCTTGTGATCATGCCAATGTTATGTAATAATTCACCGACTCTGGGTAACTGGGGTCGGGGCGTTACAAAAGACACTCAAGGTCTCACAAATTCCAACAAGGGGAGACCAAAAAGTACGAAAACTAAAGATAACCCTACTTCTTTATATGACCATACATATACCTAGGTTATCATGTAATACATCTCAATCATGAGGAAAACACAAAAGTTACTGACTCACCTTAACCAGGATTTTATTTATATTATCGAAACCATGGCTGCTGGAGAAATCATCCTCTGTCTAGTACAGTGGGCCTGTCATGACACCCTGGCGCTTCCCACTAACTTTGGACTGCTGAGGCACTCCTCCTGTCGTGTACCATGGGTTTGCTGCATCACCAAGGCCCTCCCCACCATGGGCCTCCCACGTCACCAAGGTGCTCCCCCTTGTAGCCTGCTGAGGTACTCCTCATGTCGTGCACTGTGGGTCACCCGTGTCACCAAGTCGCTCCCCACTGTGGGTCTTTCATGACACCAATGCACTCCCCATTGGGCTAGTCGAGTCACTCTGAGTCGAATCAGTCAGGAGTCGTTAGGTCTCAACCAGCTACTAGGTCTCCAAACTCTGCTCGTTCTTCATTGGAAGGATCCACTCCATGTGCTACATTTCAATACTACAACTGTCATGAAGTCCCACATAGATGTACCTCAATGAGCTGCCATGTCATAGGGGTCTCAACGCAATAGTCGGTACATTTTTCAGACACTCGGTCTGTGAGTTATTATCCTTTTTGTCCCAAGGGCCTTATTGGATTCGTGCATGATCCAACCTGACAGCAACTAAACTATACCTCGAACTCCTAGTGGGGTATATTCAAAGGTAGTGTAATTCTCAATGATTACCAGCACCACTGATGGTTTGTAAAACAGATGTTAGGTGGCAATGTTATGGTCAAAAAAAAGTAAAGGGGCAGAAGTGGGATGTGGTCTGGTCCGACCCAGTCGGACCGACCTGGCTAGAATTATTCAGGGCCGACCAGATCTGGGATGACCCAATCAGACATGTTTGGTCTGGCCATGCCCATTAGGGGTGCCAGCCTGTTAGGTCCGGCCCGGACCACTGGGCCCACCCTAGCAGGCCGTGTGGTCAGTTCGGCCCGGGCTCGGGGCTAGTTCAGCCTGGAGCGCATGGGGTGTGGATTGGCGTCTTAGCCCAGATGGCCAAGACCGGTTCAGCCAGTGCCATGAGGGGAGTGTCTTGGGAGAGAAGGGGCGAGTTGGACAACATGGTTCGGCTGGGCACACGTGAGGCGGTCGGGTTGGCCGACAGGACGCGGCCAGGAAGACTGGCAGTCTGGTTGATGGGCCGCGGTGCGAGGCGCGACTAGGCTTGTAGGATGCAGGCGGGATGGCCGGTGGTTGGGAAAGCCGGTAGGTGGCCGAGCAGGCCGGCGGGGCACGGGTTGGCTCAGGGCAGTGACTTGGAATTGCAAGCGGCACGACCGACAGGGGCTCGGCCGAGGCCAGTTCTGTCGGTGGCAATGCGGAGCGCCATGGGGGCGGCAGAGATCCGAGAAGCCATGGGGAGCTTGGCCTTTGTCTTTTCCACCTTCATTTCCTCGTTTCTTCGTCTCCATTAAAAATATCATCCTTAACAAGAATGAGGGAGGGGTCGGGCCATATTGGTTTTTCCCGCACCCTCTGCGTTTAGGGTGGTAACATTTGGCTCATCAAGAAGTAAGAGTGATGAAATTCAATTGTTTCACAACCTCCACAATGATTCATTTCCAACTGATGAATAGAAAAAGGAAGGTAATATGATTCAAATTAACCCCCTACCATGATAGTAGGTCATCGTCATAGTCGCGGGGAAGAAGACAGTGGAGATCATTGTTCGTCGCATCTGTCGCACACTTTCAATCCCGAGCTCGTGCATCGGTTCATTGATGATGATGGGGTGGGAAGTCAGTCGTCAACGACATCCCATTTTAGTTTCCTCTAAGGAAGATGTTGAAGATGCTCCTTACCGGTGTTCTTTGTTCTTCATTTTTCGTTCAATGTTAGGTGCTTTTCTCTTTTATCCCATGTTCGACCAAAAGAGAAATGCCAACAAAAAATAATAATTGATTGTGATACCTTATTAAATCGTTCGCACAATATTAAAATTTGATGAAATAATTTAATTGGCTGCACCTAATTAATGTGATGGATATGGAAAAAATAATTATGTGTTGTCACAAAAAATAAAAGGGGAGGTGGTGGAACAATAAATGGTAGAGAATGTCAAGGGGTCCCCATCATTAATAAGGGTGGATGAGATATTTTTCTCTCCTCCAATTAATAGGGGTCGGGTGGTCCCCACCACTATTATTCATAGTGGGTGGTTATGTGGTCTCGGGTGGTCCCCACCACTTTAACCCTACATGGGAGGTTGAGGCGGGGTTGTCCCCACCACCATAACCTCTTATGGGAGGTTATGTCATGGTGTTCCCCACTTCCAAACTCCAAAGGGAGGTTATAGATCCGGTGGGACCCCCTCCAAACACCCACATGGAAGATGAAATAAATATACAGTGAAGCTCACTTTATTTTATTATTTTCCACAAGAACCCAATAACTAACTTTATTTCATGACCCACTATCGTCGAAGTGAAGGTCTCCTGAACAGAATACCGGCAATGCGAGTTCAAAAGAGTCCTCAGATTTCAATTCTGAGCACTAGATGAAATGTTAAAAAAACCATCTCGTATGTTTAATGAATGTACCTGAACAAAACTTCAGAAATTGATTCTGAGCACACGGGGCCTCAGAACCATGCGCCATCAATTTTTTTAGACTCGTAAAATTCCTAGTTTTTAAAGAAAAAAATATCCATGGAATTCTTGGGTCTTTAAATTCTCCCCACATCAGGTCATTACATCCCCATAAGCTATAACTAGAATTAAGGGAACATGTTGGGGTACTGAGCATGCTTCGGAGCCTCCCACTCCCATGTGGTCTTCTAGAGGTTAATGTGCTCCCAGAAATTACACACCAGATGTATCTGCCTTCCATGTATGACCCGCTCATGTCGATCCTCAATCTCCATTGTAATCCCCGTGAATGTCACCCCATCATCGACATCATTCTCTATATGGTCTATGATGTGAGAAGAGTTGTGCATGTATTTCATCAGCTGAGATACGTGGTAGAGGTCATGCACCCGATGCAACTGAGGTGGAAGAGCTAAGTAGTAATCCACCACGCCAACTCTACTAAGACCAGTAGGAATATGTGGGCGCCATACTCAAATTATAGAGGCCTCTGTCTCATGTCAGAATATGACTTCTGTCTACTCTATGCTATTTTCCTTCTCTCATGTATGATTTGCATCTTTTTCGTGGTAGCTTGTACAATCTCTGGTCCCACTAGTGCAGACTATATACGGTCAGTACAACACAAGGTTAATCTGCAAGGTCACCCATATAAGGCCTCAAAAGGTGACATCCTTATAGTGGTTTGATAGCTGTTATTGTATGAAAACTCCACCAAAGTTAAGTGATCCTCCTATATGTGACTGAATTTGAGGACACAAGAACACATCATGTCCTTGAGGGTCTGAACAGTCCACTCAGTCTGCCCATCCTTCTGAGGATGGAAGGTAGTGCTCAGACGAACCTGCATCCCAAAATCCTCCTGCAACGGCTTCTATATCCGGTAATTAAATTGTGAATCACAATTAGACACAGTATATGAAGTTACTCCATGTATCTGTACAATCTCCTACACATAGAGGTGTCCCAAGATCTCTAATGCACCCTGCTCTCTAATAGGTAGGAAATGGGTTGACATGGTGTGTCGATCAATGATCACCCAAATAGAGTCGTGAACCTTAGATGTATGTGGAAGTCAGGTCATGATGTCCATGGATATCCTATCCCACTTCCACTCTGGGAACTCTAAAGCCTGATCCTGGCCTGCTGGTACCTAGTTCTCCACCTTCACTTGCTAACAAGTGAGGCATTGAGAGACAAACACTACTACCTCCTTCGTCATACCTGGCCACTAGTTCTATTGTCGATGGTCCTTGTACATCTTCTCCACTCCGGGGTGTACTGATAAATGGGGTGTGTGGAAGTCCCTTTACACTTCTTCGTGAAGTAACACTGCTATCATAGTACGTACTCTAAAGAGGATGATGTGCACCCCACCTTCAGAAAATCCATCAAGTTCCTGCACTGTAGATATCTGAGCATGTCGTTTCTCGTATTCTGCACCCCATTTTGTGCCTCCCTAACTCGATAATGAATTGGGGGAGTGATTGTATGGTACTGAAGGACATATGCTCCATATCTATCCAAAAAGGATAACTACAAAGTGTCCAGCTTCTCCATCGCCTCACCTAGTAGTTGTATACCAGATCCCATGCTGAGTCCATCTGCTGCAACGTTCCCCTTTCCAGGAGTATAGACTATCTCGAATTCATAGACATGGAGGAACTCAAGCCATTGCTGCTATCTCAGGTTCAGGTACTTTTGAGAGAAGATAGACCTTAGACTCTTGTGTTCAGACTGGATGGAAAAACATTCACCCATCTGATAGTGTCTCCACATTGTCAAGGTGAAGACCACTACTGCTAACGCAAAGTCATGGGTAGTGTAGTTCTGCTTGTGTTCTCTCATAATTTGAGAAACATACGTGATCACGGCTCGCTCCTGGATCAGGACACTCCCAAGTATGGCCCCTAATGTGTTGTAGTAGGCTACATAAACTATGACGTCCTCTAGAAGCGTCAAAATGGGGGCACTATTTAGCCTCTACCTCAGATCCAGAAAGCTCTGATGGAAACTCTCCGACCTCACAAAGGGTTTCCCTTTCTTCATCATTGATAATAGTGGTGCTGTAACTCTGGAGATTTCTGGAATGAAGCTCCAGTATTAACCATCCAAACTCAGGAAACATCATACCTCCATCACACTCATAGGTGGATCCCAAGAATTTACATCCAAAATCATCACTGAATCCACTACAACTTCATCCTTCGATATGACGTGTACCATGAAGTGAACCTCTCAGATCCAATACTAAAACTCAGAGAGCTTACCATAAAGATGGTGTTATCAAAGTGTGTCCAGTACTACCTGAAAATGGTAGGAATTATACTCCTCAAAAGTCGAGTAGATCAGAATGTCATCAACGAATAATATGACAAAGGGATCAAGGTATGGAAGGAAAATCATGTTCATAACTCCCATGGACACAGATAGTTCATTGGTTATGCCGAAAGGAATAAAAAAGAACTCGTAGTGGTTGTACCGTCATTTTAAATCAATCTTATGCACATCCTCATCTCTAACTCTGAGCTGGTTATAGCCTGATCTGAGGGTTATATTTGAGAACCCTCATGGTCCCTTTAACAGATCAAAGAGGTCTTCAATCCTTGGAAGTGGGTACTTGTTCTTTAGTGTCACCTGGTTTAGGCGATAGAAGTTGACAAAAATCATCAAGCTCCCATCCACCCTCTTGGCGAACTGAATCAGGGCTGCCCAGGGAGAAACACTAGGCCAAATGAATCCCTACTCCTGCATGTCCTCTTGCTCTACCCACATCTCACGATGCTCTGTGGGAGCCATCCGATATGCTGGTGTAGATATAGGTGTCGTCCCGGGGTACTTATCAATGTAGAAGTCCACCTCTATGTGAGGAGGTAGTCCTGGAACATCGTCAGGGAAAACATCCGCGTACTGGTCCACCACTATATGATCTCTTGAATTCTACACATCAACTACTCTAAGGGTATGGTAGTCCAACTGATGAGTGATCGGCTGCACCCTCCTCCATGTACGTCCGTCATGTGCTGAAAAGGCTCCCTTCTTGCTGGTGAAGGTAAACCTTGTTCCATCCGTGCAGACACACCACATGTTGTGCCAAATATAGACAATCAGGACATGGACAATAGATAATCTGTCCATACACATGATGACGTCGTAAGGCCATTAGGCCGCTACTAGGAGATTCAAGACGAAGCTCTCGCCTCCTAAAGAAAGCTCACAATGCAGGCACCAGTGCGTAATTGTCGAGTCTACTCCCATAAGAGTTTCTAGAAGCAATGATTGAGCCAATGACTATGTTGGAATCTCTATGCTCCAAATGAGGGTAGTTTCAATGAAAGAGTGAATGGAACCTGTATTTATAAGAACTGCTACAAAGGTGGAGTAGACACAGACTGTACCTCGAATCATCTCCGGAGCGCCATGATCGTATGCCTCATCTTCCTGAAGCTGAGCTCTCATCTATCCACATGCCCCCTGTATTTATGGTGTATCTTCTAGTGGTGGTGGCGGTAAAACCTCAAAATGTCATCCATTTCTAGGTGCACGACCAGATCTTCATCCACGTCCATATTCACCCAGAAGACCATCTTGATCGAATGTCTGTCTATTCATGTGAGTTCCTTCTACTGTATTCTGATCATCCGAACAGCGGGTCGGACAGTCAGGAGCCATGTGACCCTGCCCACTGCTTGTGAGACATTCCCAGCTCATGGCATGTATGTCTCTGCCCAAAGTGCCCCTCACAACCGATCCTGAGTCAT
Organism: Viscum album; assembly: GCA_963277665.1. NCBI lineage: Eukaryota > Viridiplantae > Streptophyta > Magnoliopsida > Santalales > Viscaceae > Viscum > Viscum album. The sequence continues at coordinate 1,090,025,724 of OY728143.1, read as the reverse complement.
GTGGTTATCCACCCGTGGGTCTAGTCATATTGGAACATTGCGACATCTTTCTATTTCCAGCTGCAGAAGGCTCCACTGCTTGTAGACTAGTGGTGGGTCTCACAGATGGAGACATCATAGCAAGGAAACTCTCCACTAAGAGGGCTCACTCCAAAAACCCTTCCTGCATCGGGATATTGAGGGAGGTCATCGTAGCCCTTATCTCTCGCATGAGCCCCTACTCGAATGTATGCACCCTGAAGAATGTTCCACGTACCAATATTGGTGGATTAGCGTGAGACGTAAGTTATCCTCGTTGAGTATTGTTCCACCATAATTCTACCCTACTGTATGTGAAGTATCTCACGTATCTGCAATACATGTAGGGTGGCTAGAACAATCTCCGCCTGAATCCAGTTATCGATGTCTTCCCAGTGTAGTGTCGGCTCATCATGCACCTGGAGAATTATGCTCCACCATTTTCCTGCTACTGCCTGGAAGAGACTCACAACAAGGATCAACATAAGGTCGGTTGGTGTCCCTACAAGTCTAAAAACTCTCACCATAGCCTCTAGTAAGTCCTCAGCTGTCTGCAGGTCCGTCAATCCCCATAACCTTGGCAGCCTCTAGTGCTGGAGCTCGTCCAACGTGCTCAAGCATCATGCATTGTCTGCTGCTAGGACTAGTGGCATCAATGGCCCATCGGGTAGTGGTACCGCTGGTTCCTCCACTGGAAGTGGTCCCTAAAATGAGAAATCATCCCTCTGTGGGATATCAGCGTGCAAAACTCTCGAGGCTCTAGATGGTCATCCGCGGGGAGGAATCCTGAAAGAAATAGATATGAAATGGTCCAAGATTATACCTGGTGAGCTGACCTGGTTGATCTGACTTACAAAAAAACTTTTGGAAACATACACATAATCAGTGTATTCATTCACTGAGTCAGAAATCAGTCGTCAGTGTCCTTGTGTATCGATACATCGGTTTCCACACCAACACTGGACTCCCTGAACTAAAAACCACACTCAGTACCCTTAACACTATTTCTTCATAGAAAAGATCAGATTCCTAATTTCAATGGTATATCCCACTCCACTGATACCAATTTTTCAGGACTCATCCCCCGTGGCCCTTCCGGTTACTACCCCAAGACCACCTTCTATATGCCTAGGGTTGGAGACTAGCACCGAAGGCGTAATTCCCTAAAATTGGGAAGGTAATGTATTGATAACTGTAAATAGACACAACATAGAACACATCTGGATATTAAACACATAGTAAAACTATATAAAAAGAGGCTTTTGAAATGTAAAGGGGCCTGAAATACAAGTCCAACTGTAATGTACAATTATAACTGAAAAGGGAAAAACAACTGAAAGGTGAAAATTAGATCCCGGATCGTCCCCCACAGATCCAACCTAAAGGGTAGGTAAAAATATCCTCCACCAAAATCCACATCCATATGTCTCATATGTGTACTGTCACACAATGTGGTCCACCTCTGGGTACCATCCAGTCATGGTACAATCAGCCTCAGTCAGCATTGTCTGTCATCTGCAACCTACACAACAATGTCCATGCATAGCCCGTGCAGGGGTGAGTATAACGATACTCAGTATGGACCCTGAGACCCTCAAGGTCTCAAAAAATCCAACAAGGATAAACCAAAAAGATTAAAATCAATAGATAAACCAAATTAGGTATATTCCCATGCATATACCTATGTTATCATGTAATTCATCTCAATCATGGGGTAAACACAAACGTTACTAACTTAGCTCAACCATGATTTTTATTTACATTATTGAAACCCCGAGTACTAGAGAACTCCGTCTCTATCCAGTATAGTGGGCCAGCCATGACACCAAGGCGCTTCCCACTAACCTTGGACTATTGAAGTACCTCTCCTAACGAGTACTATAGGTCTTCTACGTCACTAAGGCACTCCATACTATGGGTCTTCCACCTCACCAATGGGCTCCCCCTTGTAGCCTGATAAGGTACTCCTTATATCGAGTACCATCACTCTACCGAAACACTAAGGAACTCCCCACTATGGGACTGCCACGACACCAAATCACTTTCCTCAAAGCCAGTCGAGTCCTTCCGAGTCGAATCGTTCAACAGTATTCTGGTCTCAACCATATATTAGGTCTCTCTACTCTGCTCGCTCGTCACCAGAAGGATCTGCTCCATGAGCTACCTATACATACTCCAAATGTCATGAACTCCCACATAGATGAATTTTAGTGGTCTGCCATGTCATAAGGGTCTCAAAGCAATAGACGGTGCGTCAATTGGACAACCAGTCTCTAGGTTATTAACCTTTTAGTGTGGGGCCTGGTTGGATTCGTGAACGATCCAACCGGAACGTAACTGAAATATACTCTGAAATACATGTTGGGTATACTCAAATGTAGTGTCATGCTCTAATATTACTAGCGCAACTAAAGGTTTTCAAACTGATGTTCGGTGCCAATGTTATTGGAAAAAAATGTAAAGGGGCGGTAGTGGGCACAGGTCTGGTCAGACCCAGTCGGGCCGACCCAGCCCAACTTAGTGTGGGCTGACCTAGTCTAGGTTGCCCGGTCGGAACTTTTGGGTCTAGCCCGACCCATTCGGTGGGCCATAATGTTAGGATCGGCCCAGTCTGCGGGGCACAACCCCTGGGCTGCGTGGGCAGTTTGGCTCGGGATTGGGGCCGGTTTGTCCTAGAGTGCTAGGGCGTGGCTCGGTGTCTCAGATGATATTGCCGAGACAGGTCCATCTAGCGCCACAAGGGGAACGAGCCGGGCAGCATGGGGCATGCGGGGATAGATGGCTGACGGGGTTTGGCCAATCGCACAGGAGGCGGCTGGACATTCTGTTGGACAAGCCGGTAGGGCGAGATCGGGCCGGCCGACATCTAGGAAGACCGGTAGGTTGGCCGGTGGGCAGTAGGGAAGGGCGTGGCCAGGCCGACTGGTGGGAGGCGGCCGGGCAGGCCGATGGGGCGTGGGACGGCTCGGGGCGCTTCATGGATCTACGAGTGGTGCGACCTTGGGGGGGGGGGTCTCGGTTTGTGGCGGAGCGGAGCGCCACAGTGGTGGCACAAATCATGGAGATCACTAGGAGCGCGACCTTTGTCTTCGCCACCTTCATCTCCATTTTGTTTTGTGCCATGATGAAGATCATCATAAACAAGAACGACAGAGGGGTCGGGCCAGGTTGGATTCGCCTGCACCATCCGCGTTTAAGGTGGTAACATGTGGTTTATCAAGAAGTATGAAATATGAAATTCAATAGTTTCACAACCTCCGTAATGATACCTTTCCAACCAAAGAAGTGAAAAATAAAGGTAATATTATTCGAATTAACCCCCTACCATGATCGTTGGTCGTTGATGGAGTTGCAGGGAAGAAGATGGAGGAGATCATCGTTTGTCACATCCGCCACACACATTTAATCCTGAGCTCGTGTGTCAGTTCATTAACGGCGATTATTAGGGAAGTCAGTCGTCGAATATTTCCTATGTGAGTTTCCTGCGTAGAAGATGTCGAAAATGCTCATTGCCTGTGTTCTTCGTTCTTCGTTCTTCGTTCTTCGTTGGGAGCTTTTACCTCTTCTCCCAAATTCCACCAATAGAGAAATTCCAACCAAAGTAACAAGATATTGTGATACCTTATTAATTCATCGGCACAAAATTCAAATTGAATTTAATAATATAATTGGATCCATATAATTATTGTGAAGGATTGGGCATAATAAATTATGTGTTGGCTCAAAAAATTAAAGGAGATGTGGTGGCACCATAAATTTTAATGGAGGTCAAGGGACACTCCATCATTAATAAGGGAAGTTGATATGTTTTCCACTCTTCCCATTAATAGGGGTCGGGTGGTCCCCATCCCTATTATTCAAATTGGGAGGTTTTGTGGTCTCTGGTGCTCCCCACCACATTAACCTCTCAAGTGAGGTTGAGGTGTGGTGGTCCCCACCACTATAACCTCTCATGGGAGATTCTGGCCTGGTGGTCCCCACTTACAACCTCCAAAATAAGGTTATAGATCCAGTGGGACCCATATCCAAACACCCACATGGCGGCTCAAATAAAAATCATATGAATCTCACTTTATTTTATTATTTTCCATCAAAGCCCAAAAACAAAATTTTATTCATGACCCACTACCATCGAAGTGAAAGTATCCTTAAGTGAATATCGGCGTTGTGAGTTCTATGGTGTCCTAGGATTTCAATTTCATGCACTGGTTCAAATGTTATAAAAACATGCTCGTACATTTACTGAACGTACCCGAAAAAATATTCAGAAATTCATTCCAGGAACACCGGCCCTCAAATTCATGCACTGCAAATTTTTGCGGACTCGTAAAATTCCCATTTATATATGAAAAAAAAATTCAACCAAATTTCCAGGTTATTACAGAGTGTATGTGATGGAGAAGTTCCAGATAACTTTTGTGAGCGACCATCGACAATTTGGGGAATGATTCTTCTCAGCAGTTATATTTTTATCTAACTATTTTATATTGTTTCTTCCTAATCTTTTATACATGTTCATGTTGTTACATTTCTAAAATTAATGAATATGTTGTCTTATAGGTTTCTGTATCTAGACACATTCTTGTGTACTAATGCGGATCATCTCCAAATTTGCCTACAGATTCTTGTAGTTGTTTCTATCTATAGATATTTTTGATATTTCAATATCCTTTAATGACTCTCCATGATTTAGTTGATGGAATAGGCTCTATGAAATGTTTTTATTCCCCCGTTGATTATTATAAGAAGTAGGTGTCCTTATTTCATTTATGGGAAAAACAATTTGTGACCGATGATTGGGATATAAAAAACATCAAAGTGGTATAATATTTGAGCTATACTAGATAAATAAAAAACTATGTATGTGGATTATATATCACAGTGGATTTGGATATTAGGTATTATTCTATTCCACATGTTGTCGATCATTACAGAAATTTCATTCTTGGTGACTTATCTAGTCTCGCCCGAGACATATGGATTTGGTTTGAGTTAGAACTCCGTTGGGAACACATCACATTTTTATCATTCCTTATCGTATGATGTCTACTTTTTTGGGATATCATAAGATTCATATTGAGGACCATGGGATGAAGGGTATCATGATAATAAAATTAACTAAATGGGGTGATCCTATTTTGTTTTCAAAAAGGTGGATGGTATTCTATGGATTTGTGTGGGATAAAATAAGTAAAATAATACGATAGTAATGAAAAGTTTTAATTTAAATAGAATTTATAGTTTCATTAATCATTTATAGGGATCCCACTGGTTCTTTAATAATCATCATTTTTTCATGTTACCATAAGTAGTGGGTTATATTAATGGATATTTGTAAGAATGGTCTTTTGTGTAGCTATGGAATGTATGAGTACCTCAACATGTATTATGGTTTACCAAGTACCATAAAAATGTTCATGAACATCATAAAAACGATATTCCATCTACATCAATACACTAATATAATGATGAATTTTGATAGCATCCTTATATATTCAATGAAATTTAATAAATATCTCTACACCATGAGACTATAATATGTACACTCTAAGAACATTGCCTTCATTTTATGTCATTGAAATGTTTTCATGATTTTAGAGGTGTGTTTTCCTGGTTATATAATATATGAGCCATGAATTTTTTTTCCAAAGAAGGTGATATTTTTGAAGTAATTGAATGACCCTATATATGTTTTTGTGCTTAGTAGATTTATATAAATTAATGAATATTATCACCATTTCATTCATGAATTTTCCCTTTTAGAAGAACTAATGATAAGAATACTAAAATGGGTGATGGTTAAATGGATTGTCCAACATGATGATTTTTATGTGACAAGAATAATAAATTGATGACGACTACCATTTTGATATCTATAATTATTCGAATTGGATGTGTAGTTAAGTATATTTATTATAGAATCAGGTTATAAGTTGATCTAATTTAAAGTACCAAGTATTTACTTATCTTTAATCCTAGGTGTGATACCATATCTGTAACTACCTCAAAAGTTGAGTTGGATGATTTTATCTATGATATATAATTATTGTGTCATTATAGTGTTGATGAGTGATTTATTAATTTCAGATACAATAATATCCATAGATAAATCATCTTAAAATGTGATCTCAATGTGAATATAGTTCATTCAGTATTGTATCAATAGAAATTTTATTTGGAATATACTAAAATAAAAATAATGAAAATCATTTTGAGTAATCTAAATGAAAAAATATATCATATATGAATGATAATAGTTAGTGATAATCAATAGAGGATTTTCATCTGATGGGTTTAATTGAGTGTGATCTTGTCTATGTATCTATGGATCATACAGTCAAGAGATGTGATACCCTGGTTTTCTCACCATCATTTCTGGAACTTGATATTACTACACAATAGTTATATCAGAAGTTTTTTGTGTTGAGATATTGAAAGACATATATGTATCATGTTATAGGATAGTCAGTAGATGATTATTCTGTGATCATTGTATTTGGACAGATAACATTACGAGGATCCATTAGAGATGATGTGATAAGAGGATATAATGTTTCCAAATGGTTAGTCTATGAAATGATATAATAAATATACCATGAAATAATATTTTACTTATAGTAGCATGGTATATGGTGGGGAATTTCAAGTTTGGTTTCACAATGCATTAAATTATAATGGGTTATGTTTAAGAATCAACTTCTTGGTGGGTTTTGTCATTTATTTTTTTATTTATAATGGAGTGGGGGATGTGATGATATAATTCATGATGTGTTATCTCAAAAACAAATGAGGATTTACTCAGTTTTGCTAATAATTCATAAGCTATAGAATATTTACCATTTCATGTTGATATGTGAGACTAATCTATAGAGTAAAGTTCATTCTAAAACTATGATATAGATAATAGAATATTTTTTTATGGTAATGTATCCAAAATTTTTGTGTATTTTATAATAATAACATCATCTAAGATGATTTTTAAAAAATCTCAAGTAATACAAACACTTCTAAGTGTTTATTCATATGTAATCATTTGAGCACCTATATGGTTAGTCACTTTTTCACTATTATAATAGGATGATATTTGCGACACTGCTATGGTGGGGCCATACATAGCACCTGATTCCATCCAGAATGAAAGTCTGATCAAGATGTTTTTGAATACTTATTAGAGTAGTCAGTGACCATATTCCATCCACTGAATATTATCATTGGAATTCCCTATTGGAAACCATTTTTTCTTATATGATTCTCCACATTTAGTTAATCGGTGTATCAGCATGAAATTAAACAATGCTACATGATTCATTAGACCTTTGGGATTTCTAAGCATATTGATTTTATTTATTAAAAAATAGACCTTGCAACATGCTATTTATGTATAAACATTGAGTTTCATATTTCTCATGTTCCAGAGAATATTCCTGATCCTATATATGTGATCGACTATGGGGTTGTTGTTATTGGTCATGATGCATAGTACATGGAACATCGACTATGTATTATTTATAATAAAATTATGATACTATATGGAGATTATTCCCCCTATATGGATTAAATAGAAGCATGTGGATCCATGATGTGATAAGGGAGAGGGAGTTTGATGTTTGCACCAAATGAAATGTGTTTTTTAACATTAATCATGAAGGAAAATCTAATGGATGATATGTTGTTATATTTTTTTGGATTATAACACCCACGGTTTTTAGGAAATGGAGAAGTGTTGTTTATGGTGGATAAATACTGAGCATGTATTATTTTAAAAATGAAAATAATTTATAATGTAAGGTTTATTATATTGTGTTAGGAATGTTTTGGTTATGAATTTGTTATGGAACAATAATTTAGTGTTCATTAATGAAATTTCTACTATTTATGCAATAGCTTCTTCATGGAGAAAGCCCTACAACATAGAGTCTATATGATGGGGTCCATAAAATTAATCAAATTTTAGGGTCAATATGTCATGGATTAGTTAATATGAGATTGTTTCTTTTTTATGTAATAAAGGATGTGGTATATTGATATATATTGTTTCATGGAGCTTCACTTCATTTATATGATCTATTTACTAACCATGGAATTGTTTTAAAAAATTCATCTGACTGGAAATAACTATAGTATGGAAAATACTAATGAATCATAACCCATTCCAATTTTTGAATCATTTGAGCATATCTATTTGCGTAATTTCATGGAACCAATTTTTCTATAGTTCCAAAAATATATAACCCTGAAACCATTCTTTTATCAATCATTCAATGCAAATTAATGGTTAATCTAGGTGCCTGTCAAGATTTATTAATTCCATCAACATATTTTCATAATTATAACATTTGAGGGTTAACCCTTCATGAAATTATGTTCATTTTCCTTCTAAAATAATCATATTTCATCCTATTTATTATAGGGAATCACATACCTAAATATATTTCAATATATTGTTTTGGGTGAAATTATTGAATATCATTTATGAAAAATCATTTTTTACTCTTCGGATCCTTGGAATGTAGGATTGTTCTTGTTTGTGTTCACGCATGATTTGTGTATTACTTTATGATATACTAACATTTTTTTCAACATATTTGAAGTTAGAATATCGTTACCATTTTTTGTTGTTTTATATAAATTTTTCATTGATATTATTAATTTCTTGTTATATTTTGTTTGACCAAGATGGATAATTGTATATATTTATGACATTTTATATCATAGGACCCATATATGTTGATTAATACCATTAATAAATGTTTTATCTTATTAGATCGTCTTTTATATTGATCAAATATATTTCTATTTTACAATTATTCTCAATTGAGGTCATGTTATTCCTAAAATGAGTTAAAAGTTGTTTATTATGGAACAAAAAACATGCATAATATCATAATTGTTTACCTAAAGAAATGGGAATGATCATTTCATAAAATGATAATGTTTATTGTCATAAATTCAATGTAGTGGAAATTTACAATTGAAGCAAAAATCATGGTACTAAATTGAATGGTATGCATACATTATTTAATGATGAAAGTATATATAGAAAAAAGAAAACTTAAGGAATGACCTATGAGTGAGATGAGGTTTGAAGGTATTAATTCTTGAAACATGATTGAGATGGGTTGAAAATACCTCTTTCCCATGTCTGAATTGATTATTTGAGATAATTTGGAGATTTTTTCACCATGATTGTGGATAGTTATAGATCATTAATGATTTCTTTTATGATTTTCATTCAATCATGGTGTCGATGATGTTTTGGTGTTAGTTCGTAGTGGATATTTTAATACTCGAGTGTTATGAATATGATTATTTATACAATATTTCTTGTTTACTTTTACAATGATATAAACTATTAATAATTATGAAAACATGTAAAGGATATGTTAGTGATGTCCTATTAGGTTTTATTACTCACACTCTTTTCAAGAATAATGTTTTACCTGATGGGTTAAACATTTATGACCATTTAAATAGAATGGTCCATTTGAATAATGGTTGATCATTGGAGATTAGATCTAGTACTGGTAATGGGGTAGAATCATTACGATTCCACAATGTTTACTTTTTTTTGTTTTCCCAAATATATTATATAATCTGATATATTTTAACATATTTGGGTTCATATTTACTTAATCTTGTGTCGTGGGTGACCTATGTTATTATATTATGTATAATTTATCATCCACCATAATACTCAAGGTTTCTATATTTACTATCACTTTTGGGTGTAAGGTTGTAATTATCATGTGTAGAAAATCCCTATTCATTCCATAGAATCTCACCACTTGTTGATAGCTACTTATATAAATGGACTATTTTCATGAGGAAATGTTTTATCTCCACATAGGCATTTTATCTGGAAAATTTGATTTGGGGAATCATATTAAATGATAATCACAAAAACTATAAGATAAATATAGGATCAAAAAAATACATTAAATAAGAATAAAAATATTAACTTCCATAACAAAATCAATAATCATATAACATGTGATATTGAAATAAATTTTATAATTACATTAAAAATAAGGGATTATCATGAAAACATGGAAATTAATAGAAATTAAATACATTAAAAAATTGAAAAAACATGAAAATTAACATGAAAATTTGGAATAACCATTAGCATAGACAATATATTGGACAAATCACTCTATTCCACATTCAAAGTATAACATGTAAAAATGTTCCTGGAATCGCATGTATTCAAAAATAATTTCAACAAATCAACCCATATAACATTCATACACAAACCTATATAAAATAATCCCATATATCATTAAAGAAACAATTCATCATTTTATGTAATATAAAATCTAAACCAATTCATTAGTTGTGTGATAGGATTCCACCAATAACCATTCATATTAATTAGTATCAATATTAAATTTTATCATTCACTTTAACATAAATAACTGATAAAAAAAGGTTTTCATAAAAATTTATTATTTTATCCCAACGGAAAAATTCATTATCATTTCACTGCTAAAATTTTATCAAAAAAAGGAGTACATAAAAATATGAAATATATAGTGAATTTTGAAATATCATATCATGTGACTAATGTCAATTTTAAAAAAAGTTATATGAGAATAATATTTTTTCACTATAATTTATTATTATCATTGAAATGATACATGAATTTTGAGTCACCTTATAATTTTTGTTGTTGTTAATTTAAAAAACCAAAGAAAAATTCAAAGAGTAATTAAATTAATATACCATGAAGGAAATTAAATAATATAACAAAAAATGATTTAGAAATGAATATAAATAATTTAAATATAATCCATTGATATTTTAATGAAAAATAATATATTAAAAATCAAAATCAATAAATAGATGACACAACCATTTTTAAAAAAAATTATAAATGGATAAAAAAGGTTTAATAGAGTTAAAAAAATTTATTTTATAAGGTAAATCCGAGTCTGTGTGGGATGTGAAAAAAATGATATGGAATAAATATCTATTAAATGAAATGGTAATTATTCATAACTAGAATTCATTTAGATGAAACAATTTAATCATGAATGAAGTGTTTGTTAGTGTTAATAATGATTTCCCTTGAAAATATAAAAATGAAAAAGAACATAAAAATAGTTTAGATAAGATCATTCATTAATATAATATTCAATAATGATTGATTTTGAACCAACAAAAATATTGGCTCACATAATCCCCTTACTAAATTTTTATTATTTAAAAAACCACATTAAAGGGATAAAGCCAGGATTTGGAGGTAAAATAGCATGAATAAATATAAATCACTATATTTTATGGCATATGTGTTTTATAATAACAATTTAAATTATTGTATGATTATAAAAGAAAATTTATCTTAAAGAACGAATGATTGAGTCAAAATTGTTAGCATCATCATATTCATTTTGTCCAAATACATACTATATTTAATAATAAAATTAATATTATTCGATACATTTATAGGAATATTTTTATACATTATTTATTATAAAATGGAACATTTATTATCATATTAAATTTAATTATTATATTTTTCCATATATCAGTTAATTGAGTTTATATGGTCAAATATTATATAACACCATATTTACGTCGAATTTGGGAGGAATAGTTCCAAAATAGTATTACTGTATATCAAATATAAATATTGTGGTTTGAATTACTTATATATATATATTTTTTCATTAAACATGTAATTAATGTTATCCATGATGGGATGAAATGATAAGGGAAACAAAATTCTCATATTGATGGTAGTCCACGAACAATTAAAGTTTCTATTTCTATATGAATGTTGGGAAAATAAATAAAATGAAAACATTATAATAAATAAATAATTATATATTATATACAAAAATTTATTCATCACTACCATAATTTAAATCGATGATTACTCATAGATATAAAATTGAAATATGTCTCTTTTGGAAGATGGTATGATGCGCACACACACTAATGACACTTTATTTCTTTATAGTTGGTGAGGAAATTTTGATTTATTCATATAATATACTATCTATATATAAATAATATCTATTTAAATATATTTTCATGTACATATGATATTTGTAAGTATAATATTAAAGAGAAGATATACAAGAAATATAATTTTCAATTAGAGACTTGATCTTCTCTAAAAGATAACATTTGACAGGAAATACGTAAGATATATTATAGTAAATAGATGAATATGATTGAAAAAACAAATTTTGGAGAGGTATTTCGTTAAAATAATCAAGGGGAAATAAAATAAGAATTAAATCCATTGATGGGTATATGTGATTTCCCCTTTAAGTGATGAAGATGATTCTTTTATAAATATCATTTACAATTCTATGATATTATATAATTATCTCCTGGAAAATGACTTAATTTTTTTTTAATAATTCAGTGTGGCATGGTATTTTTTTAAAAAAAAATTGAATATTTCATTTCCAAAATTGTTTTTATCATGTTTGTAGCCCTTTATCATTGGTTGTTATTTTTAAAAATTATAATTTTTAATATAGGAACTAGTTTTGAACTATGTAATTTATACATTATTCAAAATATTTTATAAAAAACATATTATAACTTTTTCTGAAAAAAATTTACATTTAGTTTAATTAATTTTCTAAATATTTATATATATGCATTTATATTCTAATACGTAATATATTATGAAATAATATTGGTCAAAAATTAATATTTAACTTATATGTGTTATTATTATTACTATGTTTTGTCTACTAGTTTAAATTGTATTAAAATAATTTTATATAAATTTAATCTTAATAATTTTTAGCAAATTAAATTATATCAATTTTATTGAATAGAAATGATTTATTTGATATTAATAAAACAGTTCATTTTAAAAAACTATATCACCATTAATTTTGTAATAACTATTACATTATAAGTGTTGTATTTATAAGTAAAATGGAATTTAACTTGTTAATAAATATTTTTATGTATAATAAAAATTGATATTTTTTGTTGTATATAAATTTAATAATGAATAATTTCTATTTTATAATATAATCGTATAAAACGATTTTTAATGATATATATTATTGTAGTTTTGAAAATGATAAAAATATGTTTTATAAATTAAATAGAGGGTTTTAAAATGAATTAGTTTAATTACTATAGTTATATATTTTAAATAAAAATTATGTTCCTAATCTTTTTCATCATTTTTGTATTATAAAAGTCATTGTTTTGAGAAAAAATTGTTACTTTTACATTACAAAAAAAACTATGTTTGAAAACACAATTCTGAAAATTTAAATTAATATGATATTGATATACTAAATCCAGACATTATATTACTTAGGTTAAATTTATATTCTATAATTTATTAATTTTATATTTATTAAAATCAGAAAAAAATAATGAAAATCTTTTTTTTTTTGAAAATGAAATTTCAAATACTGAATGTAAGTTTCATTCTTCTATAAGATTTTCGAAATATAATTTTTTAAACCTATTAATAATAACAAAAATAATTTATCTTCCTTAATCTTATTTTCCCGAAAATACAACATCCAGGCCCATAAAAAAAATTCATATAAAAATATGTTTTTAAAAAATTGATGTGATTAATAATTTTTGTGAAAAGTAAATGAATTTAATTAATATTTAACATAAAATTTATTATATTTATGTGAATGTTTTTAAAAAATTATACACCTTTTCATAAAAAGAAATTCATCATATTGGTTTTAATATGACAGATTTATGTTTTTTTATCAATATATATCATAGTGGTTTTTTGTTCAGTGATATATATGGGGAATTCTATTTGAAAAATTAAATTTTAATGAAAAAAATGAACAACGAATCATTGTTCATTTTGGTAATCATCATAATTTTTGTTATTTTATAAGATATTACTTATTCTTATAAAAAAATTCCAAAATATTATTTCTCATTTTTTATTAACATATATATTAATTGATTTCTATAAATTCTAAAAATTAAATATTAAAACAATAATATCATATTTATAATTAAAATCTTAAAATATTGTAAATAAGAAAATTTTAATTTTAGTAATATTTTATGGTCAACAAGGTTATGTGTTATCACCCTTTTATAGGATAAACATAGTTTATTAAGGTTAATATTATTTTATAATGTCTCAAAATCAACCCAACAATTGACTTAATTTAATTGGATGATATTTATTCATCCTTATCCATAAAACCATTGATGATAGGGAATTATAGTTCATCATATATTTTAATATAATTGATATGTTATTTTATGTTATGGGTAATTAAAAATAAAATTTTCCCTCACTTATTTTGTTGTCATGACATTAGAATAAACATTATATTTAATAAATGAATCTACGTGATAAAAAATTATATATCAAAAAAATATTTATATTAAATAATATTTTATATTTCATTAATTTATAACTTACTTGAACTCTTATACAATGAATAAAAAACACTTGTTCATTAAATAGAAAAATAATGTAAATGATTTTAACAACATTAAATGTATTATGATGTTTCTTAATTATTTTGTCTAAAAATGTTATAATTCAATTATAATTTGTAAATTGTATTTCTTTTTTATGGTTAAAGAATTTTTTTGATATATTTAATGTAAAAACATGTGAATCATTTAGAAAATTTCTTTAAATTGTTTAGGGTGTTAATGTTTTTTTAAATTAATAGAAACTATTTTTTGTCAGTTTTATGGTGATGTGTTGATAAGTTCATCAGTGGTTCACTCATAGTTCACTATAAATCATTAAAATATTATGAATAACTCTTAAAGAGTTAAAATTTTCTATAACTATTATTTTTATGGTGGGATAATCAATGAGTTAATCAAAATTATAATGTTTATAATAACACCTACACATGTATAAAAAATTTTAGATGATTATATATTAACCCTACTGTAAATATCAGTGATTATAAGTCATGTTTTAGGTATTTTACAAATTATTAACACATAATATATTTTAATATTCCAAATATTGATAAATTTTACACCTTCATCCATTAAAATATTTTATCACATATACTCTACTCCACACACTTGTTGAGATATTTAGCTTTATGAGATGATACCAAATAAATTTTCAACATTCCATTACATCCCATATATGTTTATTGTCTCGCCAAAAAACCAACCTACAAGCCTTATTTTTAACTCAAATTAATTTATTTTTTCATTTTAAGGGGAGTTAACTAATTTAGATAGGAATTTATTCTTTAGGTAATTTATTTATCATAAAAGTAACATTCCTTAATGAAAATGAAATTTTCAAAAACCTTTTTCGTTTATGTGGTTTATATAATTTTTTGAAAATTTATCTCAGAATTCAATTACATAAATTAATGTTGTAAAAAAATATGTTAAATATTTATTTCATAAATTTTATTTTGATTCAATAGTTACCAATTTTTCAAAAGAATAATATTTACCAATACTTTCCTAAAAATATCATTTCAAAATCAATAACACCTAGGTACATGTTAATTAATATTTCATAAGATGTTATTTAATAATTTTCAATATATATACTGATATATCATTGAGTATTTAATTTTTTTTATTTTTTTTAAATATTGTCGAGACTAGTCACATTTGATTGTTTTTACCAAAGTATATAAAAATATATTAATTTATAAGAGATGAATTGATATTCCCATGATCTTGTCCCTTATTCATTAAATACATTCCTCTAAAAATTTACATTTTTTATTAAAAAATATATATTCATAATTTTTCAGAGATATTTTAGAATTATAATTTCTAAAAATAGAAGAATATTTTATCTCATTTTTATGAGACAATTTTTTTTTATTAAATAAATGCAAAATTATCATGTTTTTATAATTTTAATTTTAATTTATTATTTCATTCCCATTTCATGAAATGGTGAAATGTGAAATTTATTAAACTGAGTAATATTTAACAAGAAATTATTATTTTTTAAGTGGGGAGGATTAGTTACCCAACATCCTTATATGATTATATCAATTATATGAATGATATGACCATTAAATAAAATTAATGTATTAGAATATAAAAAAATTTAAATGATGTTTTTTAATCTAAAAAGAATTTTGATAATGATAATTACACAAATAATGTGATGGAGTTAACTAATATGAGTTACACCAAAGATAATTTACTAATTAGTAGGTTATGTGAATCAATTATCAACGTATGATTCCATTAATTTTCTGTATGTAATATTTATTTATTCAAATGGTTTTTCCATGAAATATTTTTATTTAAAATTTTAAAAATGTAATTAATAATTTAATAGAATGTATATCATCTTCTACTGGTTAATGATTTTAATTCATGGTAATTTTTCATCCATTATTATTTTAATATACTGATTTCATATAAAATGATTTAGGAAAATCATTTGAATTTATGTTTATGCAAAGAGTTGGTAAACATTATTCTTATTTCAAATGATTAAGATAATAAAATGAAAACATATATATATATTTTTGATGGATTGAAAATGAATTAATCGGTTTTAATTAAATTATATTTTAAAATGTTTTTTTCAAAATGTTTTCAATTATTTATTATTCTATGTAACAACTAGTTGGAAGTAGTTTGAAGATTACAAATAAATAATCGATTTTAAGCTTGAGAGAGGAATAAGTTTCATGAGTTAATTAAGACTATGAACTATATAATACTATCTTTATTAAATAAAATTTTCATTTAGTGGATGTGTCTACATTGTAATGTAATATTTTACCCTAATTAAATAATTGTATAAAATGAATATATTTTCAAAAAGTAATAAATTGAAACCCATACCATAAATCAAGTAATTATTGGGTTTTTATAATATGTGTTATTATATCTTTTATTATAGGAATGGTTGAAATACTGTTTTATCTTAAAAAGATATATATGAGGATATTTTAAGTGTTTTATATAGAAAAGTATGTTAATTATTATAAGGATAAACATAAGTGGAGTTTCATAGATACCATTTTTTTGTATCTTGTTATAGGATTTGAAGATGACTAAAGCTATTTTGGGAGATATTTATAGTAGGAAATAATTATAATATAATGGAATTTATATTCAATAAAAATTTTTAAGTAAATTTATAAAGTATGTAACATCAAACATTATAATTGTTTTTATTCAAATTTGATTCAAATTATAACATTTAACTATATTAATTATACATCTTATAATTTTTTCATTTGGAAAAAAAGTGGAAGAGATGTTATATAATTAAAGTAGATATTTACATTTTTGTTTATAACCACATTAAATAATTATTATTTATAATATAATGTCCAAATTCTAGTAAAATATCCCAAAAAATATGTTATATGATACCCAATAAAATATCCCAATAAAAAATTCTAGAACCAATAAATAATAAGGATTATTAAAAATAAATAAGATTATGTCATAATAAATATAAACAACATAGGTTCCCAAATCTAAAATCATAATGCCCTAAAATTCATTATTTCTAAACCAGAAAAAATTAATACCTGAAATGAAATATTACCTCCATCAATTCAAACTAAAATATAGAATAAGGAATGGTAAGACACATTGTTGTCAATATTATAGAGTGAGAAGAGGAATATATAACATATTATCTGATTTCATCATGATGTGGTGAAATAATAACTGAAAATACAAAACCAGTATTGAAGAAAACATATTATAAGTTACAGATATTGAGAATGAGATTAGCAATGAATACTTTTATGAGATATAGAATGGAAAAATATCCATAACAGGCCTTCAATCAATAGTAAATATGATGTGGTGTGTAATATATTTTAATACCAAGGGACGGAATGTTGACTAGGTTAATAAAAATATATAGATCGATTCCTATTATAGATATTAATACCAGATTCGTAAATATAAATATACTTTAATATAATATAATTATCATAAATTCATATTCTATATGGAAAAATCGGTTCAAATTACATAAATAAGAAGATAAAAAAAGGAATTCGTATTTTATTCTATGTAGAGATGTCCTCAAGTCCATTTGAAATCCTAAATCATCATGGTATATCCTAGGGAATACATAATTAATCTGGTCGGATGAAAACATCAATAATTGGATAAACATGATAGGAAAACATAAAATTAGAGTCAAAGGATTTAAAAGATATCATAAAGGAGAAGTCTCTTGAGTAATTTCAAGAGAGAATATAATAATGAACCTTGAATCATAAGAGGATCAAATCATAGGAAATTTCTAACAACATATAATGTGACACAAACATTAGTCATGGAAAACCACATGGGTGACATCACATGGTGTAAAATGTACCATAATGGATCTATTATACTATCTGACCCTATAAACAGTGCCTTGTAGCATTAAATATTAACCAGTGAAGTAGATCTAAATCTACATAGACTAGTCATAACATGTTCATGATCTATGTGTGAGACCTAAATAAATTCAATAATAAGTCATTAAAAAAATTATCCATGGAATTAAGATGGTTTACACAATCTTACATCATATCACTTTCAAAAGAAATATCGAAATGCCAGAGTTTTTGAAATTTCCAAATAGAATTTATTAAAACCTATCATGAAGGGAGAATTAACTAGGTATAACTGTGAGAGACATATATAAATAATTTATATGAATTCTATAACATTTTAAAGCATGATAATGTGAGTTATAGAGGTAATGTTCATAACCCAAAGGGTTGGGTGGTTTTCAGATATCTGTAACCTTGAACCTAGTTAGTCACGTGCACAATTTATAATCATGACTAATACAAATTAGTTAATTTTCTAATTTTCTATTAACATTTTAAAATTTTAATTTGCCCTTTAAATTTTGTACCATGTCATTTTCAATTACATAAGAAATTAATTTAATATCAAATTTTTAAAAAATAAACCAATCATATATCCAAAATAAATTTATAAATTTGAATGAAGTAAAAGATATTAAAAAATAATCAATAGTATAATGGTAAATAGGACATATTTATCGTTTTTGTGTAGAAATATTTCTTTTTAAAACAATGTATGAAATACGAGTTTAAAAAATTAACTACATTACAATCATATAGATAGTAGGCCACACATTCACTGGATAACAATTACATTTATTAAAGATCATGATATATGGAATGTATGTGATATATAATATTGTAGACTAATCATTATATAATAAATATCCTACATATTCTTTAAATACTCATACAATTTCAATTTACATGATGTAGTAAAAAATGAATCACATTGTTTTTCGAGAAAGTAATATTTCTTACAAAAACATTATTTTATCACGTATTCACTGGATAATAAGGTTGGAATCTATATGATATATTAAGAATATTTATTGGTTAATATTTCATGAATATAATATATAAATATCTAATAATTCATCATTACCTTCTGAAATATCATGTGAGAAACAAATCAGATCACATCGTGAGGTGGTTGTCATTTATACAAACAAGTGATGTTATCATATTCTCCATGAATTGAAATTTATTATAGTATAAACGATATTATAGTACTATTAGTACACTTGTATCATATATATATTATTCATAATTATATCCTAAATATATAATCTATGATAGAAATTAATTACATTACTTTTTGTGATGGTACTCCTGCACACACATGATTTAACAATTTTGTTTCCAATTACGTAGATCAGGAGATGGTTTTTGATTATTAATTTTTACATAAAAACATATAAATTTGAGTTATATTTTTCATTTATTATAACATAGTCATTCAATAATATTTAGTGAAGTGGAAAATTTAAATAATAAAACACTTTGTATTGGATGTTACATCTTCTACAATAAAATTACATTGGGTTTAAAATAAGTGTTCTAGGTATTGTATTTTTTCCAAATTGAGGCTTGTAGGAATATGATAGGGAAGTATGAAAGTGATTAAAAAAGGGAATTATTGAATTTTTAACAAACCAATTATTCTAGGAATAGGATAGTAATGGATTTAATTTTGAACATACCATGTTATTTGTAAATGTTTTGGATGATAAAATGTGTTTTTGATAATTGTAATTAAGAGGAGGGGGACATTATAAATGGGAGATATGACATAATATGAATTTTTAAATAATGAATTCCACCAATGTTTTTTTCATTAGAAAAATCTAATTGTTAGAAATTTTTTGTAAATTATAAGATATTACATTGAAATATGAATAGAAAATAATAATTTGAATTTTTTTGGAACATTTCATAATCATCATAGGTTTTTTTAAACCTATATTAAACCTATTTCTTCATCTACTCTGTTAAATAATTTTTACTATTGTCACTCTTAATAATATTAAAAAAATAAATGTTACCCAATTAGATAATATAATTTATGATGAATATATATATGTATTTGATTTTTTCAAATTCAACACGGTAAATTTGTAGAATTTATTTTAATATTAAACCCATAGACACATTAATGAAATTCATATGAAATCCATTCAAATTTAGAATTAGTTTTTATATCTAAATTCTATATGAAGATTATTCAAATGAACTTATTTTGGTTAACTAATATATAAATGAAATATATATACATTAATAAAAACATAAAAATAAAATGAGTATTTCTAATGTGCTAAATGATTAAATTGTATTTTATAAAAAATAGTATTTTCAATATTCATTGGAAAATGAGACATATGAAAAAAAACATTAAGATTAATCTAATATACTTAATAAATAATTGACATTAATTATTTATATAAATATTATAAATGTATATGTTTTTTTTATTTTTTTCAAAGCATGATAAGATCACCTTTTGAAAAAAAATTAGGCAACATTTCAATTTATTTGAAATGGTTCTTATAATATTTTTTGTTAGTATATATGTTTTAAAATATGGGGCCGAATCCTCATTTATTATTTTAAAAAAAGACAAAACATCATTATATGGGAATAGGGAGACCAATTACATAGCCTAAAGGCCTAGTGGGCATTTATCCCATCACATGCAACATAGGCCCAAATTTTTTTTCCAAAGGCCATTAATTAGTATATAATAATTAGTTATATTTTAAACATGTATCAAGCATACTATTTTTTCCAAATATGAAGTTCTATGCATTCTCTCATAAATAAATTCTATGCCATAATGGCCATGTTTGAATAATAATATTTTAATAGGGTATTAAATCTAATTTAAACCCATTATTGGATGTATCAAATGATATCTAATATATAGAAACTATTTGAATGAGAAATGTCATAATGTAAGTGTGTGTCACATTACTCCCAAAAAAATAATTTCACTCATGAAATTTCATATTACATACTTGGTTAAAAATAGCTCGGGTACTTCTGCTTCATCACCTATTATAGTTTCCATGTTTTGTATAACAAAATGAGGATCTTCCGAAACACATTAAAAGGGTGAGATGATTATTTTAGAAACACGTTGTCTGATTGATCTAACATCTTCACCATTTTCTCCTCATATGAATATTAATTTTCTAAATTATACCGCCACTATATTCAGAATGAGTGAGTTATTTGGTATATACCACTTCAAGGGGTAACATTGAACATGGCATGTACTTGAGATTGTTTGGGTGGGTGTGCTAGTGGGTAGACCACAAATCTAATGTGAGCAAGGATCTCAACAACATTGATGTATATATAAATAACTAAGCCATTATTCTTTAAAATAATTTTTTTCATCCATGAAAAAATATTTAAGAACACCATATATATACCCTCAAACATTCTGTCTCATTGATGATTCAATTCATTACTCTTATGTTTATTTTTAAGAGATTCAATGTGATGTTATATAGTTTGGGCTTTATCTATTATCGCATAGGCGAGATCGGGTCACATTAGTTTCCTCTCTCTATCTTCGTACACTGATGTGATGTCCACGATTTCTTCCCACAAAATCCATCATAATATTAAATTTAAATTCTAGTGTAACATAAAATTTATTTTAAAAGATTCACTATGTTGAATGGAATTAAAGATAAAGAACAATGATCTAAAATAAACAAAAAAATATTGAAATTTTATTGCCTTTATAACCTAACATTTAAATTGTAAAAATTTAGTTTAATTAACTAGATATTGTGATGTAATATTTTCATAATCATTAATAATGTATTTATTAAATCTTTTAAAATTAATCACATAGTTATAGTGATGTTGTTTAATTCATTAAATACAATTTTATCATGAATTTTATTTCTTTTTTTGTGTGTGTAAATAATGTAATAAATTTATGGAACATTTAAAAGATTTATTTAATGAAATAAATATATATTTTGAAATAATTATATCAATAATATAATATAGTTAAATTTTGAGAATTTTTTTTTCAAATTTATTATATTTGAATTTAAGATGAAAATTACAGATTTTTAATTAATATTGTATTTTATATTCTAATATAGAAAATAGAATATAATATTTTATATTGTATTTAAAAATTATTTCAAGAAATTTATTTAAGATAGTGTAGATATTTTTTAAAATGGATATTATACATTAATATTGTAAACAAATATTAAATTATTAAAAATGGAATTATTTTGAAAAATATATTTCTGTTTGATATTATTGATTTACTTTTGAATTAAATGTTCTGAATTTTTTTATTTTAATTTTTAAAAATTGAATTTTTATTTGGAATTATTTTTAAAAAATTTAGTAAATAGGTTACTTTTATTTTTGATCAATTTGAATGTTAACCATAGAAATTTATTACCATGATGAAGTGTAAATAAATTAATTAAGAGTAAAAATAAAATGGAATGGCCTATAAAATTACCCTAAAACATTCAATAATTTTTTTCGATAAGTAAATTTTTTCCTAATATTTAAATTAAACGTTTTATAAAAACGAAGACAAATTGGATTGATTAGGCCTATTCTAATTATTAATGTAATGAAAATGCAATCATTTCACTCTCCTATTTTTAATAAGTATAAAAGTTTTAGAAAGCTATTATACAGAGGATATGTTAGAATATAAATATTAAATTTAAATATAATATACTTATATTCATCATGATATTTAATTTTAAATTTTATTAAATAAATAATTAACATAATTTCTTACAAAGCCAGGATAAAGTAATTATTTTATGAATTTAAATATTGAATAAATGATATTAAAATATTAAAATAAATATAATTGTAGATAATGAATTTGAAAAAAAAATAATTTTATAAATAATATATGCATGTTATATATTTTAAAAAAAATATCATTTAATAATTATTACTGTCTTTGTAATATTATTAATGGTGTGACAATGAATAGTCCTTAAAATGACATTATGAAAGATTTACAGAAAATAGTATTTTACTAAATGATAAAATGTTTTAAAAATAACAAATTATGATTCATGATTTATAAAAGATTCTAAAAATTAACCAGGATATAATTATAGGTCTTCGTTAATTAGTTTGTTACAATCATTTCCCTTATTGTGTAAAAACAATGTTGTCATGGTATGAGTGAAAGGTTTTAAATAAAGGGTTAAATCCAAATGATAAGGGTAGAAGTATAGCCATAATATATTTAAATTGTATTAGATGATGCTATTTATACCAATAATAATATTACCATATAAACAAATACGTTTTTATCTAATTCGAATTAAAAATTAATATATATAATTTTTATATTTTCGAAAAATTTACGGCTTGCTTACCAACTCTTATAGAAGGTCACATATTATTCTATTTTCAACATTTTTTCAATCATATTTTTGTGTAGATCTACATAAATACCTACATACAATCTCTAACCTTATTCTTTAGGTTTTAGTTAATACATTACACTAGTCATAGTGCTTTTAATATATTTAGAAAATGTGGTTGTCTGAATAAGAGGTATCATTTTAATTAATCATTTCTATTTAATTTAATCTTTCACCTATATAAAATCTAACTCAATAATGATAAAATAATAAATATAGTATAATCCATATACAAATATTTTATTATGTTTTTTATGGCCATATTATATTTTAATTTCCTTTAAATGGTAAAATAATTATTTATTCATGTGTACAGTACACTACCGCCTCTCAATTCGATGTGATTCATTTTCCATAACCATATCTCATGATTGTTTATAATTATGAAAATGATGATTATGTAATATATTAATGTCTTATTTGACATTGATTTATTATAATATATCACTTAAATTATAACCTTTACATGAACTAGAATGCGATAATATTGTTTATGAAACTGAGTAGACTACCACCTCCACAAAGTAATGTGATTCATTTTTCGTCACTATTTTAAATGGATGATATAAATTAGTATATTAAAGAATTAAATATTATATGTATGATATTATGATGATTATTTAAAGATAACTAACATTTAACTTATATCTATTTTTATTATTGAACAAATTTAAATGTTACCCACGAATTTGTATTCCCTATCATCTACTTGATTATAACATAGTTCATTTATCATATCCATATTTAATTGATAGTTTGAATATTGGAATTGTTTTTAAAAAATGATAATTATTTCATAAATTTTATTTATTAAATGAATAAATAATTACATGTTTTACTATTATCCACATACTGATGTCATTTTAGCTAATCACAGCATCATCATGATGTCATAAATAATTTAATATATTTAATGTCTAAAAATTATAAAAATAATATCATGATTTAGGAAATCTTTTTATCTTTCTAATGAATATTTATAGTCAAAATTCGGACTTTTATAACCCCATGTAAAGTTTTTTTAGTAAAACATCTCATGTTTGTGTCATTTTTACTTTAACATTAAATAAAATGTTATTTATGTCATTTCCCAAAAAAGTGGCTTCATGGGGTCCCCAAGATGACCCATGGATTTTCTTGGTCGGCCATGACACATCCAATGAGGGTAGTACATGTGTCAAGCTCATCTCATATTATTAAAACATTATTTTTACCTTAAACTACACTAATTACCTCTTATTGCGATTAAAATCATAAAAGTTACTATTCACCAAAGAATTATTTTAATCCCATTGAAACACATTTTACTTCTTAATTACAACCATGTATGTCATATTTTTTTGAAATTCAAAACACAGAGGTGGAAATGTTTCATTTAAATGAAAAATCAGTTTCTCTAATTACCACTTAGTGGTTTCACTATTCATCAAAAATTAAAGTTTTGCTGAGAAAAATCAAAACTTCACCCTAAGCTATATTTGATATTCCGAACTCATAAATGATGAATATTTTACAAAATTCAAAAAATATAAGTAGAATTAATTAATTTAATAATTAATTCCCGCTGTCAGAGCAAAAATCATGTTTTTATGAAACAATAAGTATTAAAAGATTGACACTACTTTAAGTCCAATTTTAAAGTGAAATTAATTCCAACGGCCACTATTGGATTAAATTGTAAAAATATATTCTAATTTCACTTTAAAACCAAGTCAATAGATAATATAATCATATAAATAAATTTTATTAAAAAGCAGTTTTGATGTAAAATGAAATATTTATTCACTATTCATTAAAAAATGAACATTGTGAGAAAAATACCAAATATTTACACAAAGTAAATTTTGATATCCCAATCATAAAGAATAAGTTTATGTTGACATATAGAGCTTATAAAATTGTCAAAATATAGATTTAAAAGACGGTTTTCCATCAAAAGGCAGTAAAACAATCATTTAAAAATATTAGTGTATTCCATGCTTAAGATTGGATTTATTCTCCTTTTAAGCCTCTAAAACACTATCTAATTCATTAATAGAAATAGATAAAAATATCCATTATTCAGTACTTACTTGGGATGTTACATCCTTCCCCCCTTTATAAAATAGCGTCCCCGCAATTTATTTACTTATCGAATAAGTGGGGGTATTTTGCCCTCATTGCATTTTCAGATTCCCATGTTGCATATTCAATCATTTGGTTTTTCCACAAATCCTTAACCTGATGAATAACCTTATTCCATAACACCTCCTCCCTATGGTCAAGAATTTGGACCGGTTGTTCCTCATAAGATAGGTTCTCTTCCAGCTGAACTACCTCTGGACTCAAAACATGATATGGATCTGGCATATACTTTCTCAGCATCGAAACATGAAAAACATTGTGTACCTGAGATAAACTCGGAGGTAAATCCACCCGATAAGCAACTAATACAACTATCTCCAGAATTTCATATGGTCCAATGAACCTTGAACTCAGATTTCCTTTCTTACCAAATCGCACCACGTTTTTCCATGGTGATACTTTGAGAAAAACATGATCACCTACCTCAAAAGACAGATCCTTCCTCCTGTTGTCTGCATAACTCTTCTGCCTACTCTGAGCTGTTCTCATGTGTTTTTGAATCAACTGAACTTTTTCTGCCATCTCTTCTACCAATTCTGGTCCAATCAACTTCCATTCACCCACTTCATCCCATAATGCTAGAGTTTGACACTGCTTCCCATATAATGCCTGAAATAGCGCCATCTTTATACTTGAATGAAAACTGTTATTATATGAACTCAACCAAAGAAAGATGGTGGTACCAACATCCCTGATAATCCATCGAACAAGCTCGTAGAATATCCTCCAAGGTCTAAATTGTTCGGTTCGACTGCCCATCTGATTGAGGATGAAAAGATGTACTAAAATTTAATTCAATACCCAATGACTTTTGAAGGCCCTTCCAAAAGTTAGAAGTAAACCTAGGAACACAATCGGATACAATAGATATAGGAACTCAATGCAACCTGACTATCTCTTTAAGGTACCATCGAGAAAGTTGATCTAGAGAGAAAGTATCTAGACTAGGAAGGAAATGAGTAGATTTAGTCAAGCGAACAACAATAACCCAGATTGCATTATTACCTCGAGATGTCTTCGGTAATTCCACAAGAAAGTCCATGGATATTTTCTCCCATTTCCATTCTGGCAGTGGTAGAGGCTGAAGCATCCATTTTGGTAACTTCCACTATGCTTTAACCTACTGACAAGTCAAACACATCACAGTAAAATCAGCAATATCTCTTTTCATTCCATCCCACCCGTAATACTCCCGCAGATCTCTGTACATCTTAGTACTGCCAGGATGAACTGAAAGCGGAGAACTATGAGCTTCACATAACAACTCTCTCTTAAACTGTGAATCACAAGGCACACACAATCTCTTACCAAATCTCAAAACACAATCACTATCAATGTTGAATTCATGCAACTTACCTTTCTGAACCAGCTCTACCTTTTTATGCAACTCACTGTCTTGCCTCTGTGCTTTCTTGATTCTGTCTGATAGAGGAGACTTCACTGATACCGAAAATAAAATAGAAGGACATCCTGCACCAATAACTTCTATGCTAAAGTTCATCAATTCCTTAACCAAAGTATCACATTCCAAACGCAACATTGTTAATGAAGCATTAATTTTTGACTCAAAGCATCAACCACTTTATTTGATTTTCCCAGATGGTAATGAATTGTGCAATAATAATCCTTGATTAATTCTAGCCATATCCTCTTTCTCATGTTCAATTATTTCTGAGTGAATATATAATTTAAACTTTTTTGATCAGTATATATCTCACACTTTACTCAATACAAATGATTCCTCCAAATTTTTAAAGCGAAAACAAAAGAAACTAATTCCAAATCATGTGTAGGGTAATTTACCTCATGAGTTTTCAACTGATGTGAAGCATAAGCAATTACCTGATCATTCTTCATAAGGACACATCCAAGTCCTTTCAATGAAGGATCACTGTAGTTATCAAACACCCCATTCCTGGAAGGAAGTTCCAAAACTGGATCATTCACCAATCTTTTTTTAAATTCATGAAAACAATCATCACATTCTTTTGTCCAGATAAACTTAACACCCTCCCGAGTTAGATTAATCATTAGAATAGATAACTGTGAAAAATTATTGACAAACCTTCAGTAATAGCCTTCCAAACCAAGGAAGCTACGAATCAAAGTTACATTTGTGGGTCTTGGCCATTCTTCAACAACCTTTGTTTTTACAGGATCAACAGTTATCCCATCTTTAGAAACAATATGACCACGGAAAGAAATTTTTTCAACCAAAACTTACACTTTGAGAATTTCCCATACAATTTCTTTTCTTTCACGGTTTGCAAAATAACCCTTAAATGTCTTTCATTATCTTCTTTACTTTTAAAAACCCCCAAAATATCATCAATGAAAACAACCACAAACTTATCCAAGAACTCAGGGAAAATTATATTCATTAATTCCATGAATACAGTAGGTGAATTGGTTAACCCAAAAGGCTTTACTACAAATTCATAATGGCCATATCTTGTACGAAATGCAGTCTTCGGAACATCAGCTTCCTTTACCTTCAACTGATGGTACCCCGATCTCAGGTCAATCTTTGAAAAATACTGAGCTCCCTGGAGCTGATGAAACAAATCATAGATATGAGGAAAAGGATATTTGTTTTTAACAGTGATGTTATATAAGGCTCTATGATAAATTAAAAGTCTCATTGAACCATCTTTCTTTTTAACAAATAAAATAGGGGCACCCCATGGTGATGTGATTGGTCGAATAAAACCTTTCTCTAATAAATCTTGCAATTTCTCTTTCAACACTAAAAGTTCAATTTGAGCCATTCGATAAGGGGGTTTTGAAATTGGCTTAGCATCAGGAACTAAGTCGACAGTAAATTCAACTTCCCGATCTGGTATTATTCCTGGAAACTCATCAGGAAAAACCTAAGGATACTCATTTACCACTGGCACATCATTAATCTAAACAGTTCCTTTGTCTTCAATGATGAGTGAAAGGTAACATTCATTTCCATCTTTTAAAAGTTTCTTGGACTCTTGATAAGTTATCAACAGTAATGGTTCATTCATGTACACAAACTGAAAGTCTTTCTGAAAAAAAACTTCTTTAGCTCTACAGTCAATCTTATCATGGTAAATATAGAGCCAATCCATACCCAGGATAACATCAAACTCTACTAGAGGGAAAAAAATAAGGTTCGCAAGTAGGTTCATTCCACGGATAAGGATAGGAAGATTCTAATAAAAATTTTTTGTCTCAACATTTCGCCCAAGTGTTTTTACCACAAGTTCAGGAGTCATTTCTTGAGATGGTATTCCCATTTTACTAGAAAAGGTTTCAGAGACGAAAGAATGTGTAGACCACGAATCAAGAAACACAATGAAATAATCTGAAAAAACAAACAGAGTACCTGATACAACTTCATTTGATGGCCCGACATCTGCTAAAGTAGTTGCAAAGGATTTCACCACCCCGTTCTGCTTGTAGTCTAACTGCTTCCCATCACTCGAGCTCTTTGTTGGACACTCAATTAAATAGTGACCCATCTCATTGCACTTAAAAAATTTCACTAACTGTAAATAAATTTTTTTCTTACCATCATCTTGATATTTTTCAGTGCAATCACGAGCCTTATGTCCCATCTTACCACATCGGTAGCACATTCCAGAATTAAGAAGACATTCCCCAGCATTCCTTTTAACACATTTATCAAAAACTGGAAACTTAGTTTTCTTACAATCAGAGTTTTTTGTAGAATTCTTTCCTTTCTCCTGCCACCTCGGTCTCTTCTTCTGTTGGTTGTTATAGAACACTTGATCATCGGAAAATTCCATTTCGACCTTCTCAACACATCGAACAAGCTTTTCAATACATTTAAACTCACAAGAAGCTAATGTCCTTCGATATTTTGGCTTTAATCCTGAGTAAAAATGATTGATTTTACTATCAAGGTCTCAGATAAAATTTGGAGCGTACCTTGCCAATCGAGTGAACCTTTCTTCATAGGCAGCCACTGAGTCTTCATATTACCTAAATTCCAAGAATTGCTTTTCCATCCTAAGTCGAACAGCCTTAAGAAAATACTTCTCAAGAATCATACCATTAAATTCATCCCAGTCGAGAGCATCAATCTCATCAGCATCCCTAATATTTTTAACCATAGACCACCACTGATCTGCTTCACCCTCCAAACGGTAAATAGCAAGACTAACCTTTTGATTTTCTGAACACCCCATGACATCAAAAATCTTCTCCAGTTCATTAATCCACCCTTCAGCTAGCACATGGTCAGATGATCCTCTGAATTATGGGGGATGTTACCTCATGAAATGTTCCACCACTGACATGTTCCTCTGTGGTTGATCTGGCTGATCTCGTGCATGGATACCACCTCCATTTATCGCTTGAGTCAACTGCGCCATTACTGAAACAAACTATTCAGTTCCAATTCCGACCATCTCAGGATGCTGATTCGGAAGGTTATTTCCTTCTGTATGCCTTCGTAGAACTGCTTCCCTGTTTCCTCTACGGAAAACCATTCTGAACAAACATGTCTTAGATGAAACAACATGGTAATCTTAAAATGCTTTATTATTTCAATTTGACCATAAAAAAATATTTTTGGATAATCATTTAATAGAATTCTAACACTTAAAGTTATATAAATAGACCTCTGATACCAACTATAAGGCCCCATCCTTAATCCTTACTTAATCATGAGTTATTACAAGACTACACCTTGAGGATCTTTTCAGGTTTAGAGTTTTAGAGATTTAGAACATAAAACTTGCATTACATTCCACATTTTAACAAAGTGGTTACATAAAATATTGTATTCATTTTTTCAATCAATGGAAACATAATTAAAATAAAACATGGATTCTTTCTTGACACTTACTTGACACTATCATCATATTAGGTACCATTCCCTTGACCTGTGAAAAACATTTCAAAAACTTGGGATGAGCATAAAAAGCTCAGTA
Organism: Viscum album; assembly: GCA_963277665.1. Classification (NCBI taxonomy): domain Eukaryota; kingdom Viridiplantae; phylum Streptophyta; class Magnoliopsida; order Santalales; family Viscaceae; genus Viscum; species Viscum album. The sequence continues at coordinate 1,089,994,950 of OY728143.1, read as the reverse complement.
AGGGATATAAAAATATGGAAAGGAATCATGGGTACATATACACATAATAATGAAATCATACTTTACCCATAAAACATAAGCACCTTAACATACCTCATCAAATCATGAATAAATCATAGAAATAATAAGTCATAAAGGTAACTTGAGGCATTCATAACATTCTTACGTAGGGAGTAACCCTCTTGGTTACGTTTGGAATACCCATCACAATATATTCCCTAAATCTATTTGGAGAAACCTTAACATTTCACTCCATCACGTTACCCAATGCATTAGAGAGGTATATCGGGCTCATCCGCCCTTAGTTTATCACGGAACCACCCATCTTCATAACAATTCCCAAGAACCATAACATAATCGTATCACATAAAACATGCATAAAGGAAACATAACATTTTCTCCTTTCAGTCACAAGATATCAATACAACACATTGATATAAAAAAATTATGAAAACCATTTTCAATACCAAAATAAACGAAATGTAAAACATAGTATTTCTTTTTCTTAAAAAAAGGTATGGCTTGTAGAGGAAGCTGAAACTCAAATAATGGTCATGTCGGCATATAAGTCGTTGTCGCCGCATACGTACGACAAAAACATCCCCATTTGTCGTTTTTTAAAACGATTCTTATAAAAAAAGATTCATTTTGGATAGACATAAAATTCAAAGGGTTTTATACACCGTATAAAAGATAGTTGTGTATAAAACAAAATATGCCTCAATGAAAAGAGATTGAATCGAAGTCCCATACCTCGGGTCCAACTTGACTCGATCGTTCTTTAACCTCCAAAATAATAAACTTGAGTTAATTTCTACTTTCTTAAGAACAGTTTTCATGTTCATTATTACTTTTATATCACTTATTACCATTTCATTAACACTATGTAATTATTTAAGTTATTAACGGTCGTTTTAACGATCATTGGTACTTGAGTCAAAAATATGATCTTTATAATTACAAGTTGTTCATGTATCCATTATATCCAAAGTTATACTCATTATGTAGATATAATATATATCATATATATACTGTATATACATGCATTTATAATATTACATAACGTTTAGAGGTAAGAAATGAAATGCACCGTTCATGGAGACGGTAAGCCATACGTACGAATGAACGCTGCTTTCATTTCAATTTCGTATTTTATGGAATGGAATCATAATGATATAATGGTTTATTATAATCCCAGTATAATATCATATATAAAATCATTAATTACATCCTTTATACGTCCCATTTATGGCATTAACGAATCAAATCACTTTGAGGGGGCTGTAGTCTGCACTTCCTTAAATGAAGATATCGCGTTTACCCATAATGGAAACCATAAAAGTATACCAAAATAAAAAATACAGAAGATTAAGGAAAACATAAAAATATTAAATATCATATATAAATATAGTGTTATATTAATGGCCACCTTTGATGGTGTTAAAAGAATGTTGAACACTCATCGTTTCGGGAGGCAGAAATTCGCTATCCACGGAAACAGAATGTTCTCTAACCATTAGATATAGGTGTGTGTAAGTGTAGCTCGAATACATATTATAACAACATCCTAGTATATTGAAGATAGTGGAGTTGTTAAAAAAGAAATGAATAAAAAGAGTTTATGGGGTTGGAGAAACAAAATAAAACAAAAGGACTCAAGTGAAGACATTACCTTAAAATCGGGTAACTTCCTTAGGTTTGAGCTCAAAGGCTTCCTTGGGAAGACTTCTGCACAAATTTAGGCTTCAATGAGTAAAAGAGGGATTTGTATAGACATAATTGGCAGGGGTTGGCCGATCCAATGGCTTTGGATGTATGGGTAAAGAGGTAGAGGTGGGCGCCTTATATAAGAGGAGAGGAGGGGCACTCTTGGAAAGTAAAGAAAAGTTACTTTATTTTAAAATACGATTCGGATTTAAGAGGGCACACATTGATATAATTCAAGGATAAGGTGATAAGGGTTCAAAATATACCCATACAATAGGTTTTGGACATGTGTAGGTCATAGATTTTACATTATCTTTTCATTTTATTTAAATCCTTTATTAATGAGGTAATCGCTGCATCATCATGATTTCATGAATAATTTAATATATGTAATGTCTAAAAATTATAAAAAAAATATCATGATGTGGGAAATCTTTTTATCTTTATAATGAATATTTATAGTAAAAGATTTGACTTGAGAAACCCCATGTAAAAATTGTTTTAGTAAAACATATCATGTTTGTTTCATTTTTACGTTAACATTAAATAAAAAGTTATTTATGTCATTTCCCAACCAAAGTGGCTCCAAGGGGTCCCCAAGATGACCCATGGATTTTATTGTCCTTCCATGACACATCCAATTAGGGTAGGACATGTGTTAAGCTCATATAATATTATTAAAACATTATTTTTACCTTAAACAACACTAATTATCTCTAATCGCGATTAAAATCATAAAAGTTACTATTCACCAAAAATTTATTTTAATCCCATTTAACCACATTTTAATTCTTAATGACAACCATGTATGTCGTATTTTTTTGAAATTCAAAACATACAGGTGGAAAAGTTTCATTTAAACAAAAATCAGTTTCTTTAACTACCACTTAATGGTTTCACTATTCATCAAAAATTGAAGTTTTCTAGAAAAAACCAAAACATCACCCTAAGATATATTTGATATTCCAAATTCAAAAATGATTTCTATTTTACATAATTCAAAACATATAAGTTGTATTAATTAATTTAATAATTAATTCCCACTGTCAGAGCAAATAGCGTGTTTTTATGAAACAATTAGTATCAAAAGATTGACACTAGTTTAAGTCCAATTTCAAAGTGAAATTAATTTCAAAGACCAGTATTGGATTAAATGGTAAAAATATATTATAATTTCACTTTAAAACCAATTCAAAAGATAATATAATCATATAAATAAATTTTATTAAAAAGCTGTTTTGATGTAAAATGCAGTATTTTTTCACTATTCATTAAAAAATGAACATTGTCTAAAAAATACCAAAAATTTACACAAAGTAAATTTTGATATCCCAATCATAAATAATAAGTTTATTTTGACATATAGAGCTTATAAAATTGTCAAAATATAGATTTAAAATATGGTTTTTCATCAAAAGGCAGTAAAACAATCTTTTAAAAATATTAGTGTATTACATGCTTAAGATTGGATTTATTCTGCTTTTAAGCCTCTAAAACACTATATAATTCATTAATAGACATAGATATTAATATCAATTACTCATTACTTAATTGGGATGTTACGGACAATACACAAAAGATATAGATATATATATATACCAACAACACAGCCCAACCTATGGCTTCTAAACAGATAAAACGAGCACGTGCCTCGGCACTGATACTACGAAGCATGCTTACGAAAAACAACCCCAACCCCATTTAGGTTTTCACGTTTAAGAAGAATTGGTTTATTTAGTTCCTTAACTACTGGGAAACTATCCACAACCAACCACATCAATCATTCATAGAACATATCCCTGCCATCTACAAATCAAGTTAGGAAAACACAAGCAACACAACCAAGTCCCTTTTATCAACCAACCAACCCATTGATTATTAATCCCATTCCATTAACATGACCCAACATTTATTAACTCTTACACTTTTTATTTATTCACAACCCACTGTTCGTTCACAATCAATCCCATCCCTACAGCCCCACTTCCAAACAACATAACCACAATCACACCGAAACTTGTACATCAATATCCCTTTAATACCATTCATCACAACCCTGCTGCACGTTACCAACACAAAATTCACACCAACCCACAACCAAGTCAACAGCAGCCCCTCTACTCACCATATCCACAACAACCCATAAAACACCCCCATCACATGCCACGTATCCAATCAAACACCCACATGTTCATTATTACATTTTGTTTAACCGGGGTGATCACACAAGGGTTCCAGATTTTAAACAGCCAACATTACGTGATTAATCAATTTCCACTTTCCACAAAGTTTCCATCCATAAGAAAATCCAGAGGGAGAGGGAAAATTTTAATTGCGTAAGCAAAGTCCCCCAACGACAATGTTTTTCAATAGGCAGAAGCTCATTCAATTCAAAACATAATACCACAGGATATAAAATAACAACAATCACAAACTTCCCGACCACATTATATAAGCCAGTTATTATCTTGTTTAAACCAATTCAAAAGTGTATCATGTAAATTAGAGAACAATAACCCCGCATGATCCACAAATTTGAGAGACAAAGGTACGATCCCTACCTCAATAGGTTCTAATCACAGCGCTCCCCAGATTAACTTTAGAAGACGTATGTCGGCATCCATCACTTCTGTCAGGTCCCAACAAAACCTCCTCAGGTTGATGTCGGAATGGAAAGGCCGAAGGAAAGACAACAGACCCAGGCTCAGAAGTTCCGCATCGTTGTTACGATCCCATGGCCACTGACAGATCGTAAATCAGATCTTGGACGAAGAAGTTATGGAAGAAAGACCCTTGGAGTCTCTTGGGAGAACTCTGCTCAGTGGAATGGGGAGGAGATGGGTGAGTTGAAAAGGAGGAGGGGAACCCTACTTTTATAGGGGAGAAAAGAAAAAGTACACTGCGTGTACTTTATGGTACATGGCGTGTACTAGGATATTTCACACAGTCTCCACGCGACTTCCAACACGGCTCTGCATCTGTTGACTAGTCAACACATGGTTTGAGGGTAACGCATACACGGGGAGGGACTACACGACATGTAGTTTGGACACACGGCGTGTACAAATTTATTGCACACAGCATGGAAACGGCTCCAACATGGCACACGGCCGTTGACTGGTAACACGTACGCAGGGAAGGACTACACGACGTGTAGTATTAGACAGACGGTGTGCACCCATTATTTCACACAGCAAGGACACAACCTTCAACACGGGGTATACCCGACAAGGTGGTACACGACATGTAGTTACACTTCATGGCGTGTACAAATTTACATCACATGGCAAGGACACGGCCTGCGACACGGGTTATACCAAAAAAGGGGGTACAGGGCGTGTAGTTTCAAAATTTTGGAAAGTGTGGGAAAAGTCCATTTTACCCTCCAGAACACTTCATGAAATTCTTTTTGAAAATGGAATGTGCCGGAGAGGTCCGGGCCATTACATCTGATACCTCTTAAAACATTCTCATCCCCGATAATTCAAAAACCAACGTAGAGGAACCCAAAAAGATACCTCTTAGGGTTCTCGTTATAACAGGAACCCAACCAACAACCCTAATCATATATGTTAGGAATTTCTTCTCCTATGTCGAGATATTATCCACATTAGTCGGCACTGACTCGCCTGCACGGGTTTAATCGCATCCTCATTAATGTGTCTTGATTAGGAATTGGGTCTTCCCACTTTCATACATTAGGATTTTTCAACTCGCACTACCCCCAACACCACACAACCAACACACTGCCCAAACACGTGGTTTTGGGAAATTCCTTCAACCATGTCGAGATATTATCCGCTTTAGGAAGCACTGACTCCCCGCACGGGTTCAATCACATACGCATTAATGCGTCTCGATTAAGGGCCAAGTTTTCCCCTATCCCACACATCCGGATATGTTACACATTACCAGGGAACAAGGAAACAAAAGGTCTCACATCTGACTAGCCAAGAATTTCATATATCAAAGGTACAGAGTATAACATCAACACAAAGCTCATAAGAACAAGGAAAACACAAGTAAAAACAACTCTGGGTACTGAGCGTGCATCTGGGTCTCCCACTCCCAAGTTCTCTCCTCGAGGCCGCCACACCTCCACAACACACGAACCAACAGAATGGTTCGTCCACGGAGCACCTTCTCTTTACGATCCTCGATTCTGACTGGTCGTTCCTCGAAGGTCGCATCGTCTCCCATATCTAGATCTCCCCAGTCGAGAACGTGAGAGTCGTCTTGTAAGTACCGAAGAATTTAGGAGACGTGGAAGACATCATGAACCTTCTCCAACTGAGTTGGCAGGGCCAACTGATATGCCACCTCGCCAACTCGCCTCAACACCTCAAAAGGTCCAATGAACCTAGGTGAGAGCTTGATCCATTTCCCAAACCTTCGCTTCCCCCGTCGAGGGGAAACCTTCAATAATACATGATCTCCCACCTCGAACTCCAAGTTTCTCCTCCGACGATCAACATAAGACTCCTATCGGTCCTGAGCTGCTTTCATCCTCTCACGTACAAGATGGACATTCTCTATGGTGATATGCACTACCTCTGGCCCAAGAGCACCTATCTCACCAACCTCTTCCCAACAAATGGGTGAAAGACATGGTCTTCCATACAAATCCTCATACGGTGCCATGCCAATAGTTGAGTGTAAGCTGTTGTTGTAGGCGAACTCTACTAAAGTCAAGTGTCGTACCAATGATCCTCCGAAAACCAGAATGCATGCTCGCAGCATGTCCTCCAATGTCTGGATAGTCCGCTCTGTCTGCCCATCAGTCTGGGGGTGGAAAGTAGTGCTAAGGCGTAGTTGGGTTCCAAAAGCATGTTGTAACCCCCTCCTGACTCGTGTGGTAAACCGAGTATCCCAATCTGAGACGATAGTCTTTGGAACTCCATGAAAATGTACCACCTCGTCTATGTACCTAATTGCTAAGGTACTCACCAGGACTGACTCCTTAATTGCTAAGAAGTGAGCTGATTTCGTCAGTCGATCAACCACTACCAAGGTAGCATCATAACAACCCTGAGCTCTGGGTAGTCCTGTGACGAAGTCCATTGAGATGTCATCCCACTTCAACTCGGGGACAAATAAAGGATGCAACAAACCACTGGGAAAATGGTGTTTAGCTTCACTTGCTGACACACTAAGAATTTAGCCACAAACTACGCCACTTCCCGTTTCACCCCAAGCCACCAAAACTGTTCCCTCAGGCCTCGGTACATTATCGAAACTCTTGGATGTACCTCCAAAGCTGATATATGGAACTCACAGAGAACTCCCTCACGCATTGTCTCCAGGAAAAACAACCTTCTATGGAAAAGCATCCAATGTCGACTGTCCTGTGACCATCCTTCTAGATTATTCCCCTGATTGACATGATCCCGCATCACTTCCGCCTCGGAGTCCCCCCACTGAGACTCTTCCACCTGCTACAACAAGGAGGACTGCAACATCATCTGAAAAAAAAACCTCTAACACCTTCTACCATGGAATCCAAGTGCAATTCATCCAACTCTCATATCACCTTCCAAGCATCAGTGGATTCCCAAACCACTTCCTTAGGCAACTTCTTGCTCAGGGAATCAGCCAAAACATTTCCCTTAACTTAAGTGTAAGAGATCTCGAAATCATTGTCTTAAAGAAACTCGACCCATATCCGCTTCCGTAAGTTCAGGTCATGCTGGGAGAAGATATAATGCAGGCTCTTGTGATCTGAAAAGACCACAAAGCGCTCCCCAAAGAGGTAATGTCACCACAACTTTAGTGCGAACACTACTGCTGCAAGCTCTAGGTCATGGGTGGCATAGTTATGCTCGTGAGGGCATAACTGCCTCAACCCATAACAGATCACTCCCTTCTTCTGCATCAGCACGCACCCCATACCAAGGCCAGAAGCATCACAAAACACCTCATACAACAACCCTTCCTCTGGCAACCAGAGTACGGGAGAACTGACCAAATTCTCCTTCTGTTAGTCAAAAGCTTTCTGGCATAGCTCACTCCATAGGAAGACCAGGTTCATCCTAGTCAATGTTGTCAATGGAGCAACAACTTGAGAGAAGTCTGAAACAAACCTCCGATAGTAACCTACTATCTCCATGAAACTACAAACTTCTGCCACACTCTTGGTTGCTTCCCAAGAAACAAAAACCTCCACCTTCGACGGGTCCACGGACACTCCATGCTGAGACACCACGTGCCCATGGAAGTGTACTTATTTCATTAAGAACTTACACTTCAACAATTTCCCGTAAAGCTGGTGGTGTCGAAGGACTTATAAGACTGCCCTGAGATGCTCAACATGCTCCTCCTCTGATCTTGAGTAGATCAGGATTTCATCGATAAATAAAATGATGAACTGGTCCAGAAACTCTAGGAAGACAAAGTTCATATGTCCCATGAACACAGCCGTTGCATTTGTAACTCCAAACGACATCACTACAAACATGATGTTCCTATACCTTCACCTGAAAGCAGTCTTCGAGGTGTCACTGTCCTTTACCCTCAGCAGATGATATACAGATCATAGATCAATCTTAGAAAACCAACCTGCTCCCCTCAGTTGGTCGAAGAGATCATTTATCCTTGGAAGGGGGTAACAGTTCTTGACTGTTACCTGGTTCAAACTTCGGTAGTCTATACATATCCTGAGACCACCATAAGCCTTCTTCATGAACAAAATTGGAGCACCCCATGGCGATACGCTGGGTTGAACAAAACCCTTCTCCATCAGATCATCAATCTGAATCCGCAACTCCCGCAACTCCGAAGGTGCCATCCGATAAGGGTCCATCGAAATCAGACGGTCATCAGGCTGTAAGTATATCCCAAACTCAACGTCACGTTGGGGGGGGGGGGGTTGATTCACAACCACCTCAAGAAAAACATCGGGGAACTCCCTAACAACTTACGAGACATCCATCATCTCTGTATCAGTTGGAACCACTGATAACCCACCTAACCAGGAAAGGAGAGGCATCACATGCCAGCATCCCACCTGATAGCTCCTCTCGCCAACAAAAGATACGTGCTTCCCATCTACGTCGGAGAACACGACTCTTCTTCATAAGAAGTTGATAATGGAACTAACAGAAAACAACCAGTTGATGCCTTGGATGACATTGTATGGCTACATCTGTAATAGAAGAAGGTCCCCACTAGATCGATGTGGTCCCAACATCCGCCCACAACCCTGGCAAACACACGATACGCTGGTCTGGCCTCCAACTGGTGTACTCAGTACCAGTGGTATGGAAATTCTATCTACGTCTATTCCCAAATCATGGGCTACACCAGGTGCAACGAAGTAGTGTGAAGCCCCGAATCGAACAAAGCAAAAACAAGAGTGCTGAACAAACTAATCGTACCTCACGCCACCTCTAGTCCTGCCAGAGCTGTCAACTCTGCTGCGTGCAACTGCCCACGCCCAGCTCCTCTACCTCTCTGATGTTGTCCACCTCCCTGAACACGCCCTGGTCAAGGTCTCTAAGGGGCACCCTGAGGTCGGCCTCCTCCCACAAAGTATACCCTCGGAGGAGCATGGTCTTGCTGCTGCAGGAAGGGCCTCGCTGGCAACTGCTGCTGTTGAGGTGGGCACTGAACCTGCCCACCTCCACCGTACTGATCTCGGGTCAGGCACCGATTCTGAAAGTTCCTGAAACCTCCACAAGAAAAACACCTCGGTCCTAGGCTCGTGAAAAAGTGATGAGGACCCGAATAACTGAATTGGAACTGCTGGGGCTTGCTCCCCACTGGCCTGAACCTAGAAGGTCTCGTCGCAGGAGACCTGCTGCAGACTGCCTTCCCCTTTGACGAGCCTATCTGGATCCCCTCTCATGGTGCACCTCCTAGCAATTTCATTATCTCTATAACCTTTTCCTTCTTCTGTACTACAATGTATGTCATAAGGGTGAAGGGGGTGACAGCATACTAGAGCGAAGGATGAAGCGCCTCCTCCAAACGTCTCGCCCGAAACTCCTCATCTGGAATGAGATCCGGAGCAAAGCGCATGAGATCCTTGAACTTGATCCCCAACTCTCATACTGACATACTCCCCTCTTGAAGGGAGAGTAAATCCTGCCGCTTCTTCGCCTGGATCATGGAAGAAAATAATTCCTCTTGGAATTCCTTCTCAAAGTTAGCCCATGGAACCTTTGCCTCTATCCTCTCTCCGAGGTAGAGCGTCCACCATTGTCGCGCCACCCCTCTTAGCAGACTGACTGCTAGGGGAACCCAGTACGCCCTCGGAGCACAGATCAAGGTAAAAGAGATCCCTATCTCCTCAAGCCACCCCTCTGTCTCTGTATCCGAAGTACTACCCTCGTACTTCTTAAGGGTCTACCCCTGAAAATAACGGAGAGTCTTCTGCCACTGGCAATCTTCCTCATCTCGGTCAATCATCGACTGATTGACAACCTGAATCTACTAGGCCTTGGCCGACTGATCCACCTAGGGACGATGTCCAGGTGCCATAGCTATACGGTAAACATTTAATCTCCTAATCCCAATTAGTAAGGAAAACTCAAGGTTTTATTTTATCATTTTATTTCTATTTCCTTCCCAGAACACCCAAATCCAGAAAAACACAATCATGATGATGAATGTACCTTTCCTAGGGTCTCTACCCTGCAATCAATGTAGTCTCACTTGGTCGTTCGTAAGGCTCATAGTCGTTTCGTCGGATCACAGGGGCCCCGAAAATCTCGTGTCCTAGCCGGTCTTCCCTGGCCTATGTTACACACCAAGATTAACTAACACTGTTATCCTACTATCCCATGAAATCCTCACTATGAATAACTCCAGACTCCATCCTTTCTCTCAACCATCAGCTCTCATACCATTCTATCATGACCCCCTCCCACCAAAGATTCCCTTCTTGAGCTGGCAATGGTGAAAGAGAGATAATGACCCCCTCGAGTCCCGCCACCAGTAGACCTCGGGGTGGAGACTAGCAACAAGGGTATGAGTTTTCACAAATATGGGAGGCATTACCCTTTTTATTATTTAGGATCAGTAAATAAGACAAGTCAACCACCAAAAAGGAAAAGAACAAGTGTATAGAAATAAACCCAAACCAAGCCCACATGCATGTTTATACAATTTTATAACAAGGTGCAAGTACAAGAATGCTCAAAGTATAATAACAAAACAAACAAGTGTACAAAAACACCAACAACTCCAACTGTCTGACTAGTAGGGTCCCGCACGGCCCCGGTAGTCCTCCAGGAAACCTGAAAGTAAACGTAAGGAGAGCATACATGTATACTCGGTACGGAAACCTAATGCTCTCGTGCACAAGTGATGAGAAATCCTAATGTCCTGTGAGAACAACAGAAGAAACCTGGAAAGGAATTCTATCCACTAAACCTCACCAGCCACACTCACCAAAACACAATCACAAAAGGTAGTAGTATATAATAACAAGAGTATTGGGTACCCCGCACCATTTTCCTTTAGTTAGATACTCTTCCTAACGGCGAACGTCCTGACGCTACCACACTCTCCCCGCCCGCACACACCTAGGCCTCACTACCACGTATCCTACCTGCACACAACTGTGCCACACAACCACGTATCCCGCCTGCACACACCTGAGACTCACAACCTCGTATCCCACAAGGACACACCTGGTCCTCACAACCACGTATCCCGCCCGCACACACCTGGGCGTCATCCCGAAGATTCTTGGGAAACAGTACAACCTACGAGAAGAGTCTTGGTCTAAAGCCACCCCAATCAAATCCTACCCGAAGAGTCTTAGGTGTAAGGTCGCCTCAAGCCATCACAACCTAGGTGAGAAGGAGCAGGAAGGAGCTAGTAACTAAGGAAAAAACACCCTCTCCCATGAGATGGGCGTGTTCGACACTAAGTGCTCAACATGGGTGGGGTGCGATAAAACACAAAAGATACAGATATATATATATATATATCAACCACACAACCCAACTTATGGCTTCTCAACAGAGAAACTGGCCACGTTCCTCGGCACTGCTACTACAAATCATGCATACAACAAACAACCCCAACCCCATTTATGTTTTCACGTTTCAGCAGAATTAGTTTATTTAGCTCCTTAACTACTGGGCAAGTATCCACAACCAACCACATCAATCGTTCGTAGAACATATTCCTACCATCCAAAAATCAAGCTAGGAAAACACAAGCAACACAACCAAGTCCTTCTTATCAACCAACCAACCCATTTATTATTAATCCTGTTCCATTACCATGAACCACAATTTATTAACTCTTCCACTTTTTATTTATTCCAAACCCATTTTTCGTTCACAATCAAGCACATCCATGCAGCCCCGCTGCCAAACACCATAACCAAAATCACACCAAACCCGTACATCAATATCCCTTTAATACCATTCATCGCAACCCTGATGCCCGTTACCAACACACCATTCACACCAACCCACAACCAAGTCAATCACATCCCCACTGCTCACCATATCCACAACAACCAACAAAACACCCCCATCACATGCCACGTATCCAAGACAACACCCACATGTTCATTATTCCATTTTGTTTAAACGGGGTGATCACACAAGGGTTCTAGATTTTAAACAGCCAACTTTACGTGATTAACCAATTTCCACTTTCCAGAAAGTCTCCATCCATAAGAAAATACATAAGGAGAGGGAAAAATTTAATTGCATAAGCATAGGCCCCCAATGACCATGATTTTCAATAGGCAGAATCTCATTCAATTCACAACATAATACCACAGGATATAAAGTAACAACAATAACAAACCTCCCAACCCCGTTATATAAGCTAGTTATTATCTGGATTAAACCGGTTCAAAAGTGTATCACATAAACAAGAGAACACCCACCCCACATGATGAAAAAATTAGAGAGATGAAGGTAAGATCCCTACCTCAACAGGTTCTGATATTAGCGCTCCCCCGGATCAACTTTATAAGACGTCTGTCGGCCTCCGTCACTTCTGTCGGGTCCCAGAAAAACCTCCTCTGGTGGAAGTCGGAATGGAAAGGTCGATGGAAAGGAAACAGACCTAGTCTTGGATGTTCCGCCTCGTCGTTACAATCATGTGGTCGCTGACGGATTGTAAATCAGAGCTTGGACGAAGAAGTTATGGATGAGAGAGCCTTCGAGTCTCTTGGGAGAACTATGATTAGAGGAATGGGGAAGAGAGGATTGAGTTGAAAAGGCTGAGGGGACCCCTCCTTTTATAGGTGAGAAAAGAAAAGGTACACAGAGTGTACATTATGGTACATGACATGTACTCGTTTATTTCACACCAGTAACTTAAATAGACTAGTATTTTTATATGTGAAATATTCTAGCTAAACTTACACACACCGTCATCTAATGGTTAAAAAACATACTGTTTCTGTGGATGGTGAATTACTGCCTCACGAAACGATGATTGTACAATATACCTTTAACACCTTCAAAGGTGGCCATTAAGATGACAGAATATTTATATATGATATAAAATATGTTTATTTTTTTCCTTAATCTTATATATTTTTCATTTATGGCATATCTTTATGGTTTCCATTTTGGGTAAATGTGATATCTTCATTTTAGGAAGTGCGGACTACAGCCCCCTCAAAGTGATTTGATTCGGTAATGCCGTATGTGGGATGTATAAAGGGTGGAATTAATGGTATTACATATTATATTCTACTGGAATTATAATATACCTTTATATAATTATTATTTCATTCAATTGAATTCAAAAAAAATGAAAGTAGTGTTCATGCATACGTACGGCTTACCGTCTCCATGAACGGTGCATTTCATTTCATATATCCAAATATTATGTACTATAATAAGTATATATATATAATGGATATATATGTAATATATTAAATCTAAATGATGGATATGATTCTAGAATTATAATATATATATCTCTCATTTTTGTTTTAATTCCATTAATACGACAAAAAATGAAAGTAGCGTTCATGCGTACGTACGACCTACCGTCTCCATGAACGGTGCTTTTAATTTTTTATCACCAAATATTATGGAATAGTATAAAATGAATATATATGGGATATATATGATATTTAAAACATAAATACTATTATGGATATGATGTACCTATAACTATATGGAAAATTCTTTTCCTACAAGTTCAATTTTTACTCATGTACCGAATATCTATAAAAACGTCTGATATCAACTCACTTTATTAACCAATTATTATGTAATTATAATAAGTGATATGAACTGAATAATAATCTTTAAACTAGGTCCTTATGAAATTATAAATTGATCAAATTTTATTATTCAGGAGATTAAAGAACGATCGTGTTATGTCGGACACGAGGTAAGGGATCCTACACCTCTTTTTTTAAGTACACTCTTTTATGTCATTCCTTTTAAGCTCATCTTTCTTATGATTGGGATGTTATTTATTTTAATCCTACTATACTTTTTATGTTAATATGATGAGAGATCCTATTTTCTCTCATCAATCCATTTTGGATGTTTTGAGTGGCGCCGTTAGGCTGCCGAATTTTCGTAAGAGATCCAACCTTTCTCTATCTTTTTAAGTACTTTCAACTATGTCACTTATTGTAAGCTCCTATTTGTTATGTTGGGGGATGTTATTTTATATTACTATTGTTGTAAATTTTATTTAAATATGATTATATACCCTATTTTATCTCATCAATCCATTTTTGGATGTTTTAAGTGGCGTCGTTAGGCTGTCAAGTTTTCGTAAGGGATTTATCATCTCACTTTTATTCCCGTGAGATTTATGCTACATTTGACACCATTTCCATTGAGTTGTGTATGTACTTCCAATTATTATACTCTTTGTGTAATATAATTTCATTTATGGGTATTTACATATTCATTGTATGACCCTTCTTCAATAGGGTGTACGTTTCGAAAGTTACCCAAGTCGGTAAGAGAACCTTTCACCCTCCTCTTTTTAGAAGACTTCTGTTGTTATGTATTTTAATTCACATACTATTATGTTGTAATATGTTCTTATATAACCTTATTGATTTAAATTTTATGTCCACATGATGTTATACCCTTTTTATCTCTCATCAACTCATTTTCTGAATTTTGAAGTGACGCCGTTAGGCTGTCGAATTTTACCAAGGGAACTTTTTAACCCAATTTTGATTTCTCTGGGTTCAACATGTAGTTATTGAATATGTCATCCTTTGATTATGTGTGAATGAAATTTTATTTTTTTACACTTTATATCCACTTATATTGGGTGTATTTATATTTTTTACACATTATTTTGAGATTTATTTATCCTTAATATAAGGATATCTTCTTTATAAGGGATTTTATCACATTTTACATTTCTATTGAGACTTCATTGTTTTTATGCACCAATTCACTTTTATATGGTGTATATACTGTCCTTTGAAATATTATATCATGAATACTTTTATTATCATGATATTATAAAGTTCTGATTAAATGTCATTCCTCAATTATTGTATTCAAGTGTCTCTAATTTTGGTAAAAACCCTTTAACCAAAATATCGCTTTAAATGTTTTAATGATTTGTTCTTATTAATATCCATGTTTTAAAAATGGATTTAAGGATTTATTTATATGGATATTAATTGTTTAAAATTTTAAAAGATTCATGGTTTTATGGGAAACATTTATTCAAAAATCTCTTTATTAAATGTTTTAAATGGTTTTGAAAATGGGTTTTTTTAATGGATTAATTATTTAAATATCCTAAAATGTTATATTGTGATTGAAATGTGGAAATGTTATATTTCCTTTATTCATGTTTTATATGATACGATTATGTTATGGTTCTTGGGAATTTTTATGAAAACGGGTGGTTCCGTGATAAACTAAGGGCGGGTGATCCCGATATTGGTCTCCAATGCATTGGGTAACGCGAAGGGGTTAAACGTTAAGGTTTCTACGAAATGATTTAGGGAATATACTGTGATCGGTATTGCATACATAACCAAGAGGGTTACTCCCTATTTAATAATGTTATGAATGCCTCAAGTTAACATTATGCCTTATGAATTCTATGTTTTATTCATGATTTGATGAGGTATGTTAATGTGCATATGTTTTATGAGTAAAGTATGATTTCATTGATTGTTATGTATACATGTACTCATGTTTCCTTTATATATTTTTATATCCCTTAATGAGATTTTTATGCTCATCCCAAGTTTTTGAAATGTTTTACAGAGGAATCAAAGATGAATAGGGTCAAGGATGGGATTAAGGAAAGACATGCTATCTGAAACATGGAACTAGAAATGTTTCTATTAAGAGTTTTTTTATGGAAACGTAGTAGAAGTGTCTACTTTGTAATCTTTTGAGATGTAACAGTTATGCCCTAATTCTCTAAAACTCTAAACCTGAAAATATCCTCAATGTGAATTATTCATTTAATTCAATATTAAGTATGGTTTAAGGCCAGGGCCTTATAGTTGGTATCAAAGGACGGTTTAGATAAAGTTAAAGGTTAGGGAATTCTCTAAGCATAAGTGACATTACAATAATGGTTAGGATTTCATAAAGAGTCCTAGTTTTAGATTAAATGAATGAGTAAGTATATCTTAGTGTTTATATTCCTCATTAGTACATGATGGTTTTGTTGATATACTCACACTAACTTTTCTGTTTTTAGTAAATGGATGGATCTAGCAGGAACCAAAGTGACAATGGGTTTTAAGGAAACTATGGTGGTTCTCTGACAAAGAGACTGTATGAAATGGGGGATTCAATGAGGAATCTCATGGTTGTTCTAAACCAACTATCAAAGAGTCATGATCAACCACTTGAACCTTGGTATGTTATGTAATGTTTCATGTACGAGATGACAAATCGATGTTGAAGTTCAGGTAATAATTATAAAGGTAACCATTAGGGTTTATATGATCCTTACTTTTTAGGAAATTATGGGTTACTCTATGATATGATGGAAAATGAAAGGCATGAGATAAACTTGAGGTTAAACTATATTATGATTATTTTTGATGATTTTATCTCATTTTTGGGAATGTTTTAAGAATTATATAGTTTTGGAAAAAGGAAAACATGCAGCCCGTGTGACAACCCATCACGTCGGACAAAGATGCGGGAATCGAACCCACAACCAAAGTGCGACTGGTATTCATCGCCTACCACTGGACTACGTGAAGTCCCTGTTTAGTTCAACTAATTATTTTTATTTCAATGATTTTAGGAATCTATAGTAAGTTTATTTTGGGTTATCTATGGAAATGATTAACCTATCATGGAGGATATGTGATTAGGTTAATTACTTTTCAATATTAGAATTTATGAGCAACTGATGTTATTTGGAGATAAAAGTTAATTTGTACCGTGGAAGACTGTGTGATTAAATCCTTTAAATATTTGGGTTTCAATCTTAGTTTGGTTTACTTTGAAGAATTTTTTGGTCAATAGTTTATCTAATGGTCTTCGTTGAACTTAGGGGGTTTTTTGGACAAATTTTGTAGAATAAGAATAGATTTTCTTTTTATAATGGATTATACTATTGTGGATTATCTGATCTCATACTAAAAATTTTGGTTTTGGTTTTTTTCTAAAGACATGGAAAATATATAGTTCTCTTTTGTGGATTAGGTGATTCTCAAGAAGTTGATTATTGTACTCTTAATGCGAACTAGTCTTCTTAAATACTCATATTTTAGAGAAAATATGAGTTTGATTAAGGAATCTAGTAAAAGTTGAAAGTCTACGTGACAAGTAAGTATGTTTCATTATGTTTTAGTTAAGCTAAAAAATAAATTCCTCAATGAATTGTAACTTAAAAAAAATGTTGTCTGTTAACTTTTCCTACTATGGAATCGAATACCGTTTAACCCACCACAAGTTTGTGATTTTCTTATGGTTAACATTATTCTAGAAATGTTTACTATCACTCTCCCTCAGAACATAACACTTTGTTTTTTCATCCATGTCCTTGTTTTCCTATATGGAATCCTAGTATGGGTTAACTGGGGTGACCTTTGTATTTCTCATTCTTTATTTTAATGTGATAGTTTTACTGACTCTTGTTCCGATGTGGGATTTTATTTGAAGTTTCCAAGCCCAATTTTAAAAATTGCGAGGACGCAATTCCCAAAAGGGGGGAAGGATGTAACACCCCATGTAAATAAATAATATGAAATTTTCATATATATCCATATTTTTGAAGAAAATATTAATATTAATTTAAAGGGGACGCTATGCTCGATAGCGTACCCAATACGCAACAACAAGTTTCTTAGGAATCTTGCATTGCACTCTAATAATAATATAATATTATTTTAAATGGTAGTTAACACCTAGCCGTTGTAATGGATGGAATGAACGAATCTAACTACAAAATAATTATATATGTTTGTCAAATATTTTTACTTTTACCCAATTAATTTTAGAGGCTTAAAATGTGAATGAATCCGATTTTAAGCATAAATATTCTAATATTCATTAAAAGTTCGAATAACCACCTTTTGATGGAGAACGCTTTTTAAATCCACATTTTCTTATGGTTAACTTTTTTAATGAATAGTGAAGAATGTTGTATTTTAATTAAAAACCTCTTTTTAATCTAATTTATTTATATGATTAGATTATCTTTTGAATTGGATTTAAAGTCCAATTATAATATATTTTTATATTTTAATCCAATAGTGGTCATTTGAATTAATTTCACTTTGAAATTGGACTTAAACTATTGTCAATCTTTTAATAGATATTATTTTTTAAAAACACACTATTTTTTTTGACAGTGGGAATTAATTATTAAATTAATTAATTCAACTTATTTGTTTTTAATTTTTTAAAATAGACATCATTTTTTAATTCGGAATATCAAAAATAGCTTAGGTTGAATTTTTGATATTTTTCTTAAAAACTTCAATTTTTGATTAATAGTGAAACCACTAAGTGGTAGTTAAAGAAACTAATATTTTGTTTAAATGAAACTTTTCCACTTCTGTGATTTGATTTTCAAAAATCTGAAAAACATGGTTGTCATTAAAAAGTAAAATTTGGTTCAATGAGATTAAAATAATTTTTGATGAATAGTAATTTTTAAGTTTTATTAATCGCGATTAAAGGTAATTAGTGTACTTTAAGGTAAAAATAATGTTTTAATAATATTAAATGACATAGACACATGCCATACCATCATTTTATGTATCATGGACGACCAAGACTATCCATGGAAAACTTGGGGTCCCCATGGAGCCACTTTGGTAGGAAAATGACATAAATAACTTTTTATTTAAAGTTAAAATAAAAATGTCACAAAAATGTGTTGATTTACTAAAAAAATTAAATGGGGTTATACAAATCATATTTTTGAATATAAATATTCATTAGAATGCTAAAAATACTTCCTAAATCATGATTTTTTTTATAATTTTTAGACACTAAATAAATTAAATTATTTATGACACCATAATGATGTAGCGTTTACCTCATTATTTAACGATTTAAATAAAATAAAAAGATAACGTATAATCTAAGAACTAAACTTGTCACAAACCTATAGGATGTTTGGATTTATAAACCTTATCACCTTATCCTCGAAATATATCCTTTTGGGACCTTTAAAATCAGAAAATCATTATATAATAAAGTAATATTTTATAACATTCCAAGAGTGCCCCTCCTCTCCTCTTATAAAAGGCCCCCAACTCTACCACCTTACCCACACATCTCAACCCTTTGGCTCAGCCAACCCCTGACCATTTCATCTCTTCAAATACCTCTCTTCATCATTGAAGCCTCACATTAGGAAGAATCTTTTCTACGAAAGCCTTTGAGCTCAAATCAAAGAGAGTTACCCAATTTAAAGGTAGTCTCCTCTCTTGTGTTCTTATGTTTTATTTTGCTTCACAAACCTCTAAAATCTTTTTATTCATTTATTTTGTAACAACACAAGTATCTTAAATATAGTAGTATGTTTTTATGTGATAGATTCGAGCTAAAATTACACACACCTTCATCTAATGGTTAAAGAACATACTGTTTCTGTGGATGGCGAATTACTGCCTCACGAAACGATGATTCTTCAATATTCTTTTAAAACCTTCAAATGTGGACATTAAGATGTCACTATATTTTTATATGATATATAATATGTTTATGGTTCCCTTTAGCTTCTATATTTTTAATTTATGTAATACTTTTATGGTTTCCATTATGGGTAAATGCGATATCTTCATTTTATGAAGTGCGGACTACCGCCCCTCAACGTGATTTGATTCGTTAATGATATATATGGGATGTATAAAGGATGGAATTAAGGATATTACATATGATATCATACTGGAATTATAATATATCTTTATATCATTAGTATTTCATTCCATTGAATACAAAAAAATGAAATGAAAGTAGCGTTCATGCGTACGTATGGCTTACCGTCTCCACAAATAGTACATTTCATTTCTTATCACCAAATGTTATGTACTATTATAAGTACATATATATAATGGATATATATGTAATATATTAAATATAAATGATGGATATCATTCTGGAATTATAATATATATATCTCTAATTTTTGTTTTAATTCCATTAATATGACAAAAAATGAAAGTAGCGTTCATGCGTACGTACGGCCTACCGTCTCCATGAACGGTGCTTTTAATTGTTTGTCTCCAAATATTATGGAATAGTATGAAATGAATATATACGGAATATATATGATATTTAAAACATCAATACTATTCTGGATATGATATACCTATAACTACTTGTAAAATTCTTTTTCAACAAGTTCAATTTTTACTCATGTACCGAACATCGACAAAAACGTCTGATATCAACTCACTTTATTAAACAATTATTATAAAATTATAATATGTCATATGAACTGAATAATAATATTTAAAGGAGGTCCTTATGAAATTATAAATTTACCAATTTTTATTATTCAGGAGATTAAAGAACGATCGTGTCCTGTCGGACATGAGGTAAGGGATCCGACCCCTCTCTTTTTTTAGTACACTCTTTTATGTCATTCCTTTTAAGATCATCATTATTATGATTGAGTTATTATTTTATATTACTTTTACTGTAATTTTTATGTTCATATAATTAGATACCCTATTTTCTCTCATCAATCCATTTTGGAAGTATTGAGTGGCGCAGTTAGGCTGCCGAATTTTCGTAAGAGATCCAACCTCTCTCTTTCTTTTTAAGTACTCTCCTTTTTGTCACTTCTTGTAGGATCCTATTTGTTATGTTGGGGGATGTTATTTAATATTCATATTGTTGTAAATTTTATTTAAATATGATGAGAACCCTATTTGATCTCATCAATCCATTTTTGGAAGTTTTAAGTGGTGTCATTAGGCTGCCGAGTTTTCGTAAGGGATTTTTCATCTCACTTTTATTCCCGTGAGATTTATGCTACATTTGCCACCATTTCCATTGAGTTGTGTATGTACTGAAAATTATTATACTCTTTGTGTAATATAATTTCATTTATGGGTATTTACATATTCATTGTATGACCCTTCTTCAATGGGGTGTACATTTCGAATGTTACCCAAGTCGGTAAGGGAACCTTTCACCCTCCTCTTTTTAGAAGAATTCTTTTGTTATGAATTTTAATTCACATACTATTATGTTGGAATATGACCTTATTTATCCTTATTGATGTAAATTTTATGTCCAAGTGATGAGATACCCTTTTTATCTCTAATCAACTCATTTTCACGAATTTTGAAGTGTCGGCGTTAGGCTGTCGAATTTTACCAAGGGAACTTTTTAACCCAATTTCGATTTCATTGGGTTCAACATGTAGTTATTGAATATCTCATCCTTTGAATATGTTTGAATGAACTTTTAATGTTTTACACTTAATATCCACTTATATTGGGTGTATTTATATTTTTCACACATAATTTTGAGATTGATTTATCCTTATTTTAAGGATACCTTCTTTATAAGGGATTTCATCAAATTTTACATTTCTATTGAGACTTCATTGTTGTTATGAAACAATTCACTCGTATATGGTGTATATAATTTCATTTGGAATATTATATCATGAATCCATTTATTCTCATGATATTATAATGTTCTGATTAAATGTTATTCCTCAATAATTGTTTTCAAGTGTCTCTAATTTTGGTAAAACCACTTTAACCAAAATATTGCTTTAAATGTTTTAATGATTTGTTCTTATTAATATCCATGATTTCAAAATAGTTTTAAGGATTTATTTATATGGATATTAATTGATTAAAATTTTATAAGCTTCAAGGTGTTATGGGACACTTTGATTAAAAAATATCTTTATTAAATGTTTTAAATGGTTTTGAAAATGGTTTTTTTTAATGGATTCATTATTTCAATATCCTGATTTGTTATATTGTGATTGAAATGTGGAAATTTTATTTTTCATTTATGCATGTTTTATGTGATAAGTTTATGTTATGGTTCGTGGGCATTGTTATGGAAACGGGTGGTTCCGTGATAAACTATGGGCGGGTGTTCCCGATATAGCTCTCCAATGCATTGGGTTACGCGAAGGGGTTAAACGTTAAGGTTTCTCCGAAGAGATTTAGGGAATATACTATGATGGGTATTCCAAACGTAACCAAGAGCATTACTCCCTATGTAAGAATGTTATGAATGCCTCAAGTTACCTTTATTCCTTATGATTTCTATGTTTTATTCATGATTTTATGAGGAATGTTAAAGTGCTTATGTTTTATGAGTAAATTATGATTTCATTGATTCTTATGTATACCTGTACTCATGTTTCCTTTACATATTTTTATATCCCTTACTGAGCATTTTGTGCTCATCCCATGTTTTTGAAATGTTTTACACAGGACTCAAAGATGAATAGGGTCAAGGATGGGGTCAAGGAATGACATGATATCTAAAACATGGAAGTAGACTGGTTTCATTTAATTGTTTTTTATAGTAATTTAGTAGAATTGTCTACATTGTAATCTATTGAGATGTAATAGTTGTGTACTAATTCTCTAAAACTCTAAACCTGGAAAGATCATCAATGTGAATTATTCATTTAATTCAATATTAAGTGAGGTTTAAGGTCGGGGCCTTATATCCCTACAGTGTAATTCATCAATGATAGATCACTTCATGTGTATTAAACTATATATTTTAATGTAAATAAAAATTCATTGTCAGATGATAAATTAAATAAGTCCCATGAAAAGATAATTTATGATTTTGAAGGTAATGAAACTAAAACTTTTTTTCTAGAACTATATTATTTTTTATGTCATGTCGATCAATGGTGAAAATTGATTTATAACACTAAATTGTTTTAAAAAATTGATATAATGTAATGGATAAATTTAAAATTTAAAATATTTTATAAATACATCCCCCATGAACAGTGAGATGGAATGAAGAGATGGTTCCACACATTAAAGAATTAAAAATATATCGTGTGGTAGATTATGAAGCTAAAATTACACGGTTATGCAGGAAATATGGGGACCTCATACATAATCCTAAAAATGACAGTCATGTTTTTTATGGAATATAAAAAATACTCTGAAGTAATTTTGTTTATCAAAATTTTTTACCATATAATTTATAGTATCAATGGAATAAAAAATAAAAAAAATTATAGACACATATCAAAAATGAAAACACATAGAATAAAAGGACTACAGATCTCTAAGAAAATAAATAAAAATCAATAATTTAAAATAAAATAAATTAATTTTAATCTATAAAAATTAATGAAATGAACACCCTTTAAAATACATGAAGGTCATATGTGTTTTTTATTAAAATAGATATAATGGTCATGTAGCTAATGAATGTAATGAAACTAAATGAACCAATATTATATTTTTTATCAACTATAAATAGTGGGGGAATCATTGAAACTATTCCCCAAATCAATTATGGAACATACAATAAAATTAAAATAGTGTAGAAAAATATTCAAATATAATTACAATAGAAAAACAAAATATTCCAATAGTTGTGTTAAAATATACACATATAATCAATTCTTGATGTGATGATGTTTTATTTCATTTATCTTTGAACCGATTTTTTATATATCATAGATATTCAAATGGTATCACATCACTACATATATGATTATATATTTAGTACAATATTAAGATATTAATGGTTAAATGATTTTATATCATGTGTATAACATGTATTTGATTGATGTTTATGGGAATTTGTTTCATAAAAAACATGTTATTCTACCTCTAGTTTAATATGATATAATTTTTTGAATGGAATGTATATCTCATTATAGATGCCATAAACATTTTCTGTGATGGTATGGTATAATTGATATTCAAAATTGACATACAATAGTCTATCTGTACATGGATAAACATAAAACCCCAATTAAAATTACGTCTATAAAAGGGGTTTTCTAAATATGAATTCTGGTTTTTTCATATGATTGTTGAGAAACTCAAAAAAATTAATTTCCTAATTTATCTAATAATAACAATTTCATTCAAGATGAGATTCCATACCTTCCCAAAATCAATATTTTTCGTATTCAATCAAGCTCACACCTATGGAATCACTAATTTCAAAGACAACTTATAAAATATTTTGAGTTGGGTTGTAATAATTGAAGATAAAACTCAAGAGAATATATATAAACGTTTCATTCATCATTGTGATTCCCAATTTTTTGGACCTATACTATTTATTAATAAGATATATGTGGTTATGCATCATTGCACAACTTATCTGGAGATTGAAAAATATATATTCTGAATATGTATCTTGTAACCAATATTATTGATATACTTAATCAATTCTGTGGAGCTTAATAAAATTTGAAGATTGAAAATTGATTTACTTATTATGATAATAGGGTATGTAAAAATTATATACAAAACAATTCATTTCATATGATGAATGGTCTTCATTAAATTATAGTAATTAAATTTATAATTACTAGTGAACCTATTATCTTCATGGATTTTATAAATATATTCACTATAGATTAACATAGTTAGGTTTTTAATATTTATAGAATATATTCCTATATTATTGATGAATATGAAAGACAGTGATGAACATTTTATGTTTGTGTCAATGAAAAGTTTTATGACAGATCATTATTCTAAATTTTATATGTCTAGACATTGGATATAAAAAGCTCCATTATTTTTTAAAATATTTTCAAGTGAGGGAGTATTTTTTAAACCATCATATACACAATTAATTTATTATTGGAGTATAACAACAAATTTATCTATGCACCATAGTTTTCATGGTATTTATGGATACTACTTATTAATTGTGAGATATGTCTCCTGTATATATAATCTAGTATCCATGACAACCATGAATACTGGAATGTTCTTATAGATAAGTAAATATGATGATAAATGAATATAATTAATGTTATGGTTTGTAAAAGATCATATTATTAAACTACACTATAGTAGAGACATTCAATTTGTATATAGTGATTCACTAATTAAGGGGATGTGACTAATCCTTATGAAGAATAATAATGTGATACTGTGTGCCTCTCTCTAATTGAAAATTCACTAGAATAATTACATGATTCATGATATCAAGCACAATGTTGTAATTAATTCATTACTAATGAGGATTAATTGTCACAATTGGGATTGGTGATATATATATATATACTGATCTAAAATTAATTAATTATATATATTTGAATAGAAAATTTAAATTTTCATGAGATAATATGGTATGAATTGATAAATGATTATTAATGCTCAAAACATTACCACCCTGGGATGAAAAATGGTTCCTGGTTATCTTTGCTAGAAATTCCATGCTTGTTCATCTATGATGATGACCTATAGTGGAGATATCACACCATTAAAATATTAATATTCATCAAAAAAATCATGGAATGATTCAAAATATACTGAAATATGTTATAGAATTATATTATAAGGTGTGGAATGTTCATTAGTTTATCGCCAATCATGACGAAATGATTAGATTTTTAAATTGATTATGAGTTCCATCAATACTAGACATGAAAAAGGAACTATTGGATTATGAATATAATTAATCATTCTCTCTTCATATTGAAAATATGAAAATGTATACAGATCAACAATACTATTTCAACTATAACAACATGAATGCAGATATTACTTAATTGGTATATAGATTTTTAGTGCATTAAAATGTTATGTCTGAGAGATGGATGTTTATGGGTATGTGACAACCATTTCCAATACAAAAAATGTAAAAATAAAACTATTACCATGGATTTTAAAATCAAGCTACACAATAAAACTAAAGGGAAATTTTTATTGGGGTTGTAGTTGAGGACCTTACAAAGCTATAACATTTTATCACTAATATAAATGATTTAACTCATTATCACATTACATGTTTACACATTAAAGATGTTGTGAAAATTAATTTTCTACCACTATCAATCATATATTATGAGGACAAGAAGATTAAATAAATCATCTGGAAAAGACTCTTGTATGTTGTAGATAGAGAGTGGAGTTCCAGTAATTCTTACCATCGTTTGTATGTTTATCAATCTATAACGACAATTCAAAATCCAGAAGGCATTTTTTTTCTTTTCCTATGAATTTCTATCTTTATTTATGTTAAAAAACAATGCTTTCATGAAATTTAAATTAAACTCTAGCTTTAACAAATGATTTTTTATGGATACTTATGAATTCCTCAATGAAATAATGTTCGGATCTTCAATGTGTTGCAAAAAATTTGGAGACCGAAAACATTTGGGACATTATAATGAATACTAAATGGTATAGAATGTTATATCTATTCAACATCATATATTGGTAGATCATAAAATAGAAAAATGGTATGTTGACAAGCATCGTTTTGATCTAGAGTTTGAAGTTGGTAACATGGAAAATTTCTCATTGGAATAAGTTAATTATGAATGGAATTATGTTGAATATAAACCCATGATATACAACTCACATTAAAATTTTATATCATATCTCCATGGTTTCTTATCTCTTAGATCATCCAAAAAATCTCTCTTAAGTTCATAATGAAGTTGATGTATCTCTTCAGAGTATGTGCATAACATATCAATAATATTTGCAAAACTCATAGGTCATATCACTATATAATGACATATTTTAGTGGGAACTACAACTAGATATTATAGATCATTGAGAGAATGTTTATAAATAAAATACCACTCATCTTATCATTTTTTAAGGTAAAACCATAAATTTGATGAATCTAGGTGGGAAATATGGGACGTGATGGGGAATAATTATACTATGGTTTTTTATACTTTAGTGATTAAATTTTAAGTGATATGTTATTATAAGGGGGAATAAGGTGACACCACTATCTTTTATGATTAATGTAGCTTTAAATAAATATAATTTGTATAATAGTTTTGTTTACAGATAACATCAAATTTAAAAAAACCATAAAAACTATTGATATATTATTATCTTATAGTTATATATTAGCTATTGGATTGGCAGGTATGATTAAGATTAAAAGCATTATGACATGTATGTTTAAAGATATTACTTATTTTAAATTTTTTGTTTATTTATAATGAAATATGTACACATATTTCTGTAATTCTATTATATGTATCAATTAAAAGATTTCTTCATAAAATCATTTTACAATATTTTGTGAATGGATCATATAACAATGTTCATCCAATTATAAAAATTTAACATTATTAAAAATATATCATTTTAAAAATATTCACGTTAATATAATATAACATTTATTTTTTAAAATTTTTTATAAGAATATTTTTTTTGTGAATTGTGAAAAACTAGATTTCTAGAAGCATAGAATTTATTTTCATTAAATATTGTAATTTAAAAGTCATAATATATTTTGGAAATTTTATTATATTTTTCAATGATTTTTCTTAATTTAAAATAATCTAATGACTTCTTTTAGGATGATCATTTTACTTAATTTTGATATCTGTGAATTTTTATTTTGTAAATATTTTGTTTCTCAAAACTATTTTTTTATTATATATCTCAATTATAAAATAAATTTATGCACATATAGGATTTGAATTTTATAAAATTTATTCCACATGTGAAATAATTATTTTGGTATTTGTTTTAATCTTTCCATATTTTTTTGTATTATGAATAGTAAATATATAAACTCTATCAGCTATATAAATTATAAATTGTATAATTAGTTGTAAAAATTTATTAAAATGGGATTTAAAATTATATGAAAATATTGAAAGTATTCCATTTTATTAAGTAAATTAGTCCATATTCATCCTAACATCGAAAACAGGTCAATTTGGACCATTTTTTATAATAATATTTATATTATTTTATCTAAAAAAATAAAAATCAATCTGTCCCATTCCATTACATTTCAATTTTATGTTAACAACGGGATAAATTTTTTTTAGTTTATTATATTGGTTATATTGATTATAATGTATGTAAATTATTTATTTTATTTTAGATATTTAAAATATATATAATTACAATAACTACATATAAAATTATGGCATAATAATTGTGAAAACTTTGAAAAAATAAACGTAAATACTTTTAAAAATATTAAAAATAATGTTTTTGGGATTATTTGTCATGACCCCTTCACCACAACGTGTAGCCCTCCGCGGTTGGCAATGTGAGAATAGAGATAATGACCCCGGAGTCCAGCCTCCAGTAGGCCCCGGGTTGGCGACTAGCACCGAGGGTATAATAAATACACAAATGGGAGGAATTACCCTCTATGAGAATACATGAGGAAGAGAGATATAAGATAGACACCAACCAAATTCAACCCAGAAATTAAATATAAAAGAAACCCATGTGAACATATGTAATGCCATGAAAATGTAGTACAACTGAAATGGAAATACTGCAAGTACCCAAAAGAAAGTAAAAACAACAGTAAAAAAAAGCTCAAACAGCTCCTACAACCACATGCTAGTAAACAACAACATGATCTCCAACCCCTTGGAGACCCCCCCCCCCTCGGACACACCCCCTAGACTCCTGCTACCCCCTCAGATTGCCGCCATCCTCCTTGACACCCCCAACCCTGGACACCCCTACCCCCTTGGGCAGCCTCACCCGTGGACAACCCCATACCCTGCCTTGACTTCCCTACCCCCTTGGACAGCCCCCACCCCTGAAGACCCCTACCCACTTGGTCATCTCCCACCCCCTGCACACCCACTCCCCCAACGAAATCCCCCGCCCAGTGGACACCCCATCCCCCTTGGACTACCCTAACCCTTGGACACCCCCACCTACAGGACACCCCTACCCCCATAAACTACCCCCAACACATGGACAAGCGAAACCCCCCTGGACACCCCATACCCCTTGTACATCCCCCACCGCCTGGACACCCCTACCCCCTTGGACATCCCCCACCCCCTGCATACCCCTACCCCACGGACACCCCTATACCATTTGACAACCCCCCAAACATCTCCCACCCCCTAGACACCCCACACCCTTGGATATCCCCACACCTCATAGACAGCACCCAACCCATGGAAACCCACTTCCCCATGAACACCCCCCCGGACCCCCTACCCCTTTGGTGAGCCCCAGCGCCCTTGGACAACCCCGACCCCCTATACACACCTACACCCTTGGACAACCCCCAACCCCTTGACACCAGTAACCCCTTAGACAGCCCCACCCCCAAGACAACCCCACCCTCTAGATAGCCCATATCCCCTTAAATTTCCCCCACTCCTCCAGGACATCCCCACTCCCCTGAGACACCCCCTAACCCCTTAGACATCCCCATACCCCCCTGAACATCCCCCACCCCTGGACACCCCACCCCTATGGACACCACCACCCCTTGGACCACCCCCACCAGCCAAAACACCCCCATCCCCTTTGGCAGTCCCCTCCTCCTTGGACATCCCCCAACCCTGGACTCCTCCACCGCTAGGACACCCTCTGCACCACTTAGACACCCCTAGAAACAACCCACCCCAAGACACCCTCATCTCCTTGGACATCCACCACACAACCTGAACACCCCCACCACTATTGATAGACCCCCACCCCCAAAGATATCCCCCACAATCTCTAGACTCCCCCCCTTAGAAACCCACACCCGGGACATCCCCTCTCCCCCACCCCCTGGACACCCCCACACCCTTTGAGAGCCCCCATCCCACTTGGACTACCTCCACCCCCGAGACACCCCCACACCCCCCACATGGACAGCCCCCTGGATATCCTCCACCCCGCTGGACACCCCCACCCCCCTGGACGGCCACCACACCCCCTGCACACCCCCACCCCTTAGACTCCTCTACCCCTTGGACACCCACACACTTCATGGATTCCCCACCAACATATCCACAACATGAAATATATTAATATAGAATGATTGATAAATATCACATTACAACAACCTTAAATATATAAATACAGAATGATAGATAAAAATCTCATCACATCAAATAAGTTCACTAACCATCATATAAAGTATATAGACAGTGGATATTGATCCCGTAATCATAGGAATATAGTTAAAAGGGTGTGGGGAATTATTTGGCGTAATTTTTTTGATTTCAGTGTCATTCTGTATATTGCATCCATGAGTGTTTTTTTTAAATTTATACATTATATCACGGGCATGAGTATTTTTTTAATTCTATATTTTCATGTGTTAGATAATTAATGTATATTTTATTTTTAATATTTTTAGGTCTTGAATTCTATACATTGCATAGGAGAGGCAATAGGGGATATAGGTTGATGTCTGTGTAATTTTGTACTAGGTGGGAAATGGATGGTTGTTGTTGCTATTGTGAAATTCTTTGCAAGATGGAAGGTTTCTACTGTGTTACCATGGAGTATTAAATAACAATAGTTTTTAAACATTTTGTATAAAGTTGAATAGATATTCTATAACAATTATTTTATATGAACTGTTGATAAAACACTATACCAATGGTTTACAATCCATTGGTATATAAGTTCATCATATAATATATAACAACTGTTATAAAAAACCATTGATAAACCTATATAACAATGGTTTTTAAATTGTTGGTATATGTTATAGAGTTAAATTTACCAATGGTTACAAACCGTTGTCACTTTTTTATTGCAAAGGCTGGCCAAAACCATATGGGAATTGGAATTTTTAGAGGGTTAAGCCAAATGTATCTTTGAAACCACTAGTATAAGGTTGTCCTCACAACATATCATCCAATGGTTTGTAAGACCAATGTTATAACATAAACCATGTGTTTTATATCCTATCCCATAGATTTTAAACCATTGGGAAATCCATGGTTTTCGGCAATGTAAATTGTTGAATATAAACTAATGGCTAAAATGGGTATCATATATTCCCACTATTCTCATGTATTTGGTATGAAAATTTAGATCTAGTCTCATGTGAAATAAAATAAATAACATGGTGTAATGAAATTATATATACATATATGATATATATGTCAAAACAAGTTTCCATGTGAATTCATAAAAGGAACATGATGATGTCACAAGTGAAGGATGATTGTCTATTAATGAATGAATTATGTAAGTAATGTTAAGAGATCATAAAATAAAATTAATAGAGTTATATCTCAATACAATTAACTACTCACACTCCATTGTATAATATAGAATGAGTTTGGGAATAATTGTAATCAATGACATGGTCTAGGGGATACAGAGAATGATAACCCTCAATAACCTCTTATGAAAAATTATCAATGTAATAAATATTTAATCCTAACTACAACATTGAATCCTGATATTTGGGGAACTCCCTATTGGGTAATTTAATGTTATATTTTGAATGAATATTCTCTATGAATTTTGTGTGTGTAAAAATTAGTTAAATATAATATCGGTATCTATCAAATAATAGATTATAGAGACATATCATCACATTTCATATTTTAAATTTACTTAAGATCATATATCAGTTCAAGGATGACACAATATTTCAAATGGAATAGTTTTTGGCTTGGATAATATATTAATTAATCAATAATTAAATATATCTCTTATAAAAGAATATGTGGATTTTTTTTTGAATTTTAGAAGAGTTAATGGTATGCACATTTTCAAATGAAACATTATGGGTGATTAAAATTATTTTTAACCTTTTCATGGAAGGATATGGGATCAAATCATTCTAATCTATGGGAATCAAGTTTTTTAGACATATTTTGGAGGTTCCATAATTTTTTCTACTGATGGAATTAATTAAGCATTATTTTAGATTTCATTAGATAACTTTTGTGATACAACATGGTTTTAAAAAATATAAATTTGCTGAATGAATGCTCTATTGAACTTATCATGATTATATTGCATATAGAATAAATAATATTCATTAATATTCATCTCATATAATATAAGATGAATTGTGTGTTAATGAAGGAATAACCAATGGATGAAATTATATTTATGATATACAGGAATGTGGATCCCAAAAAAATATACACCAATTTAAAATTCATGATCATATTTAGATATTAGAAATCATTTTGATCTTAAAATGATTCTATATCAAGTTCACATTGTGTTCCATGTACCTCTACTTATGAACAAATTACTTGGACATTCATATGTACTAGAAATATAAGTTTTAATGATATATAATGATACTTCTTATGAGAAAGAACCATTGATGATTTATGATCATAAAGGGAATGATCAATAAAATAATTCACCATTCCATTCAAATGTTTTTTTTTGGAAAACCCACTATCTTGATGAAGCTATCAATGAACATGATAATGTTCTGTGTAAAAATTATCCTTAATTTATTTTCATTAGAGTGATGAATTTTTGGAGATAAATTCATTTTATGGGGAGTGGAAAGTAATAACGAAATATTTTTTGAAATATTTTTTTTCAAGTAATTTTAATTTATAAGATAACTTTAATAATATATAACACCAATTTTGGAATTAATTAATGACACCCTGAGTTTATCGTTTATTAAACAAGAAAACATGTTTATTTCTATTATATACCACACCTAGATTAAATAAAATTCAACAAACTTCTGAAATACTATTCATTAATATGATAGTAACCACAAATCTGTTGGAATGGTGGACATGAAAATGATTTAATAAATTATAGAAATATATGTTTATCAATCATATATTTTTTTTTCTTTTTAATAATTAATTATAAATGAAAATACAATCACTTTTAGGATAATTGAATGCGTTTTAGGAAAAATCTATTCTTACGAGCACAATTGAGTTTCATATCATCAAATTCTATAAATTGTTTTTTAATAAAAATAATATATTATTAAATTCAACAAAATTTTCTAGAATTTATCTTTTTTGTTTCCTATGAATGACATAAGGATAAATAAAATACATTTTTAAAACAATATTTTTCTAAAAATAAGATTTATTATATTTGGTAAAAATAATTCTAAAATATATTTTTGACACTTTTAAAAATTATAATTAAAAAATGAAAATAATTTCTAAATTCTTAATTTCATAATAATCTTTCATTAAATATCTGACATTTTTTTAGAAAATGAATATTTTGATTAATAGTGGAATATATTTTCTTTTATTAAAAATTATTATTTCTTACAAATCATTTCAGAACATTAAATTTATTTAAAATATTAATTAATAGTAAAATTGTTAAATTAAATATTTATTTATATAATTTGTATGATTATTGTCAATTTAATATTTAATTTTGACCTGATGTATTTAAATTTTTTTTTCATTTCTCCATGGAAATCACATTATCCTCGCATACGGTGGTTTATTTTAAATTATATTCAAACAATACTATGAATTATGTTTCCAAAATTTAATTTCATATTTTCATGATAATAATATATATTTTATAACATTTAAAAATTTATTTTTTTCTTTATTAAAAGTAAAATAATTAATAATTAATTATTATGTTTATGTTTAATATGGGCTGACCTTGGGTAAAAAACGTAAGGAGAAAAATAAAATAAAAATATGTAAAAAAGGTTTTTTCACATTTAGTCTATATCCCATATAAGGTTATATAATTGAACAATTTTGATCATTGAATTATTTAATTAATTTGTGTACATCTATTAATTTTCTAAATTTATAGGTGTTCCAGTCACCTCTCTTATAAAAGTCTTCCCACTCTCATATCCTCTACAATGATAAAAAACAATTTGATTTCGAAAATTCCAAACCAAATTTATTTTATATATCCATTACATAATCTAATTTCATTGGTGAGAACAAAAATACAATATAGTAAGGTTGTAGGTAAGTCCCTAATAATTTATTTCAGAGATGAGGTAATTATTAAACTATGTATTTCTATTTTACTTCCTCTTCTAACTCTTAAAATTTGATTCAGTTATATAAATATAAAAGTATCATTTTCTACATTATTATACATTTTTGATATTTTAATTTAATAAGACAAATTTTTATCCTCTTCCATCAATTGGAATATAATATCATCATTCATCTGTTTGGAGTACCACCTCCTCATGAAATAATATTATTCATTTTCCATCATAACTTATCATGGATGGATATAATTATTGATTTAAATTGTATATTTGATATTTATAAAATTATAATACATATGAAATTATAATTCCAAATATACATCATTACCATATATCTCATTAGAAACGAATAATTTCTCTCATGTGTATGGAAGACTACTACCTCATGAATCAATGTTATGATTTATTCGTTTTAGTTTTTCTTGAATGGTTATAATGATAAGTAAAATTTATATACATGAAATTTGTAACATAGATATACTAATGGAATAATTATATAACATATACCTTGATAAATCCCAGATTTTATAATGAGGTACAAATACACAATTTATTATACAAAACCTCTTTATTTATGATAATAATTTTCAAAAAAGGATATGGATGGGATTAGAATGGTCTGGATATCTTTTGAAACATAATGATACTAATTTTATAAATAAATACTATACCACAAGGTCAATGCATATAAATTTTTAAATGTGAAACTCAACTGTGCTTTCACTACAATAATTTGATGATGGGAAAACTATTAGTTTTAATTCCGACCCTTATACCAGACAGCTATGTGGGGATTTCCTATGTCCATGTAGGGGTGGAAGAGTATTCTCAAACCATGTGCCCCTAGTATCAACCATATCAATAAATTTTAATACCCTATAATGATAAATTAATAAATAAATAGATGATATGCCTCATGTAGACAAGGTACTCCTTTTTAGGAAGCATACCAAATTAGAACTCCACAATTACGCTTGTTGGGCCTGGGGTAGTGATAAGAATGGGTTGTTTTGTGGGATGTTTACTAATGTATGAGAGATTGGTGAAAAGGAACACTATAAAGAACATGTGTCATCCTTTGAGTACATTCATTTGTTTGATGACTCATTTAGGCGCATGGGTGAGTGCCATGGTGGGGACCACGTGTCTATGGGAAACTAGTGTTACCTAGCAGGCTAAGACCCGATAGCCATGTTAGGGAGGTTTGTATGTGCTGTTAGTGGGGTATCATTATTTTATGGGTATCTAGTCAAGGACCTAGCCTTATGTATTGTTATCTTCTTTGGTTGAGATTCAGGATCCAAAATGAAGATGTTGTGTTCTAAAGGGTGGATGGGCGAATATAACACCCCAAAATGATATATGGTTAACTAGCTAAATGATATGACTAAAGTAAACAATGTCTATCTTTATTTTTGGTATCCTACATGATTAAAACTCCAGAGTTACGTTTGATGGTCTGGGATTTATTATTTGGATGGATAACTATCTAGGAAGTATCTAATGGTGTGTGGGGTTGAGGATAGTGAATAGTGAAAATAAACTATGTTGGTCAATGGGGACAATCCATAGTTCGATGACCCATTTTGGGAATGTGTATATTGAGAATATAGTGTAATATGAATTGATAATACTAGATGTCATGTCATGGTTGGGTGTATGTGTTATCACTATGGAAAAGATGTTACATTCGTATTAGATAAATAGAGCATCCTTATGTGTGGTGCACTGTCTGGGTTGAGATTTAGGGTCCAAACAGTTGATTTTGTTCCCTAATGGGAGGGTGTGGGTTAATTATAGAGAACAAGATGATAATGTGTTAAATGACTAAATGATATTACTCATGTGAATAGTGTTATACATTATTTCAAGAGACTTCCTAATTTGAATTACATAGTTAATTATTATTTCCATGGTTTAGTTTTCAAGATTGGTTACCTTTATTGATATCTCCATTGGTGTGTGTGTGAGTAAGGAAAAATTCTTATTGAAGGAACATGTGTTGTCATAATAAGATATTCATATGTCATATGACCCACTGAGAAACATGAGTGGGCCTCGAGGATGAAAAATTGTGTCTGTAGGGACATTTGTGGTACCTTGTGGTCTTGGACCTGATGACCATGTTATAGTACTGTATCTGTGTTGTCGGTGGTGCCCATTTATCACACACAAAACATGTGGTGAAGCAAGAATTAAAAAACCATTCTTCCATACTCGATGCCTCCTGATAATGTTTGAAATGATTATTTTTATATGCCTTCAATTATATTTCATCACTTCCTTTTTATCTTATATCAGGTGAATCACATCTCCCTTGTTTGCAAGCTCTCCCTCATTCTTCAAAATAGGAGTTGAAATAAGTCTTTAATAATTTATAGGATACTGTCTCAGTTATTTGGATTGGATGAATATCAGTTTGCATTCACTCCCCATCATTTCTTTCATGGTTGTCCCTGTATCTTCGGATTTATTAATGTATGAGATTTTATTTCAAATTTTCATGTAATTTTTTTTCTCATTTATCATGTTTTATATCAAATTTGACATTAATAACCATTAGAGGGTTCATTTAACAACCAAAGGTTGTAATTATAGTACAATTTATCTAAATATGTTTCATTTTATATAATGAATTGTCGTGTCAAATGTTTAACATTTATTATGTTTCTTGATAATTATAAATACCCTTAATCTAAATTGATTTTCATTTTAAAAGTGGCACATGAACACCTTTTTATTTAAGTAGGTCCCCCACATCTACAAATCCCAACCATTGGACGTTGGTACTGTAGCAGTACTGTAACAGTACTCTAGCAGTACTGTAGCTGCGGCGCCACTATTGATCGGCGGGTACTGTAGTGGAGGCAGAGCAGTGTAGCAGCAGCGGTGCTGTGCAGTACTGTAGCAGCCGGGTTACTATTCACAGAATGGGAATTGGGCCAAAAATATCGGCCTACGGGCTATGTAATGTGCTGAAAGCCCACTGGGCCTTTAGGCTATGTAACGGGTCTCCCTCTACCAAGTTAAAAGATGTGTTTTCTTTGCTTTATTAATAAAAATGAGGCTTCGAGCCCAACCATAAAAAAATTAATTGTTGACGTGGACATATTACCTTCTATGTGTTCCTCGCATGATAAATCTATATGCCGAATAATATGAATTAAATTTTACTAATTGAAATTATTACGTTACATTACATCGATATGAATGATAGATATTTAACTTTTGTAAATTGAATCTTAAATTTGTATTAATTCCAAATTTGTTTTAATAAAAAATGACTATCCCTTAATTTAGATATGTGATTTATAGGTATAGAGTCCCCTATACCTGTGTTTTGTGGGAAAAGAGTCCCACATATTTCATATTTTCAATAAATGTATCTAAAATATTTTTCATAATTTGGAATGACATCCCATCTACTTGAGATTATCTTGAAAGGTATCCAATATATGTGTTATATAAATGAATGGATTCACATGTTAATGTGAGTACATTGTAGGACATCTCAATTTTAATGTGATATATTTTTATGGATCCCCTATTTAAATTTTATGTATCTCAAAGAATCTCAAACTAAATGTGATAGCTAGAATTTGTGACTCATATGATTCATGTCACCTTGGCATGGTGTACATTGAAATTCTATGTGACTCATACTACTATCCATGGATTCCAATGTTATCCTAGGGGTCTTGAATATTATTTTATATATAAAAATGTCTTGACATTATATAACATTGAAATACATAAATACCATTACCTATGTATATATATCATACATTTTTAGAGATCTCTGGGACATTCAATTTAAATTACCATTATTCTAGAGTCATTCATGAACCAAATCACACCCAGTTAATGTTTATATTTCTTCTAACAACACCATTCATGAACACAACTCAATTTTTATGAACTACATGAATATTAAAAAGTACATTTGGTTGTGGCATATGGAGTATATCTCATGCAATATTCATCCTATTTTTTTGTACCTAAAGAGTACTTATTGTTGTAGGTAGGCCAAAAGAAATTTATTTGGATATGTATTCTCTATTGTTTACATGAGAAAGAGTATTGAAGAGTTGGACTGATCTTATTATTGTTAATATAGTGTCGATAGTTTATATCCTTTGGTTTTTTTTTAATAATATAATATATATGCATGTTCCCATGTTCCCACTTTTCATATCACGTGATAGGATAAAAGTATTTTATATGACATTTGTTTTACTCCACATGTTTATTATATTTGGATGTTAATGCTTTCAAATACCATTTTTTATTTTTCCCCCTAAATTTAATTATTATATATCAATGTGAAACACCCTGATTATGTTGATATAATCTCCCCATATACCATAATAGAATGTTCCATCAATGTTTTATCATTAAACATTCCAGTAGGTGTACTTCATGTCATATTGCCTACAAAATATAGTTAAGTATGATGGAACCATGTCTGGGATGCTACAATGTGGCATGAGAGTTTATTATCATTTTTATTAATCTTTGTGTATTATATTGAATAGCTGGAATTTTTTAGAATTTTCTATTGATCTAATTCCATGGAGTATATAATCTATGTAGAAGGGAAATTCAATTTTACCAAGGTTGGGATATTGAAGTTTGGGTTTCTTCCAAATACAGTCTAACTGATTTCACTATTGGGTGATGCACATATTTTATTGAATTATTATTGATAATATAATAATAGTGGACATACATTTACTAATTAACTTATGGATTGAATGTATGATATCATTAATTATTATAGAATCATGAGAATTAACATATGATATATTATACAGTGCCATATAGGTGTATTGTTTTCATTAAATTGCATGAAAATTTTGTGATTATTACATGTTCATTGATTGTTTTATATGAAATTGATCTATATTTATTTTCAGGGAAAATAATTTTATTAAAAAATGTTTTTTCATTATTCTATATTGAATTTTTTTATAAATATTGAAGGTAAACAATTAATTAAAATGTTATTTCATTTTTGATTCATGTACCACTAGTTCCATCGAATGAATTTTAGTTAATTTGAATACATGAATTCCAATTATACTTGTAGGAGACTATTTTCAAATATCATAGGAATGCTATTTCATTTAATAA
The DNA here is from genome assembly GCA_963277665.1 of Viscum album. Lineage (NCBI taxonomy): Eukaryota > Viridiplantae > Streptophyta > Magnoliopsida > Santalales > Viscaceae > Viscum > Viscum album. The sequence goes on along the minus strand of OY728143.1, from coordinate 1,089,955,876 downwards.
GATAATTTCTATGATCTATTATATCATGATACTAAAGGATAGGGTTAGATCATATTTACAAGATCTAGAAATAGAAATTTATACAGAGTATGGGTGTAACACCCCAAGATTCCAGGGTATGCTTCTCTTTGAATAGTGCAACAACTTGCATTATATGCAACTTCTTATTCTGACACACCAAGACCAACCAAAATAGATGTAATTAAGATTAATACCAACTTTTTGAAATTATAAAAAATTTATTTTTCCAACTGGACATCATTTTTTCAGTAGGAATATCAAAATTATCTTAGGCTGATTTCTTGATATTTTTCTAAAAACATTCAATTTTTGAAGAATAGTGAAAAACAGTGTGTTATTGTTTAAACCCGACTTATTATTTAAATAAATAATTTTTTTATAATTTATTTTGGAAAATATAGATACATAATACTTATATAGGTTCAATGTAATTTATTAGTGTCATTTTATAATATTATAAGATATCTAAAATTTTATTGAACTTCTTACTGTCTTTTACAACCTTATAGGCATGTTAGAAAATTTTCATAAAATGTACTTCTACCGCTTCTGTGAATTGAATTTAAAAAATCCAAGAGGCCCAGTTGATATTAGTAATTAAAATTTGTTTGAATAATATGACTTTTTTTGTTTAATAATTACTTTTCACTTTTATTTACCACATTTAAAAATAAATATTATAATTGAAGGTAAAAATGATAGTATTATTACCCTAAAACATGTCCTAATACAATTAGATAAGTTTATTTCGACCTAAAATAACCTTAGGAATAAAATATTATCCATTGGTCCAATTTTCAATGAATAGGAAATTTATTAAAATTTTATTTAAAGAAGAGTTAAAAGTTTGAGTCTCAAAGTTCATTAGCTAAATGATTTTTAATACTGGGTTACACATAAGATAAATTTGACTATATATATTTATTAGAAAGATAATAATATTTAATACATAATTTCTATTTATTTATAATTTTTAGACATTACTTTATTAAATTTATTTATGACACAATGTTGATGGATTAATTACCATATTAATGTATGATTACAATAATTGATATTATAAACATCCAAATAAATGTAAATTGATACTTTTTATGAATTAAAATAATTTTATAGGTTAATATGACATTTTTGGGTATATTAAATGAATTTTTTCAATGTAATAATGTCGTTAGGACTTTATCAAAAGTCATATAATAAATAGTGTCAAAATAGAGATAAATGAGTTTTTAAAACAAATACTATATTATTAAATGATATAAACGTCCTAAAAATCTAACTGTTGTACAAATAACTCATATACACATAGATAATTCATTAATGAACCTATTGGGGGTATCTAGGTCGTTTATTGTGAATTTATTAATAGTATAATATAAAAATACAACAAGACTTGGAAAATGTTACACTATTTTACAAGAGTTAAATAAAAAAGATAAGGATAATAAGGTGACATAAACCTATCTAAAACCCCTTGGATGGTATGTTTTCTACCCATACCCAATTTATCCTTGAAATTAATCCTTTTTGGATCCATTATAAACTTAATATTGTTGTATTATAAAATAATATTTCACAGTTTTACTAAAGTGACCCTTTCATCTCTTATTAAAGGGTTCTTCCACTTCTCATAATTTCACACCTCCAAATGCATTTTTCTCGACCAAAACCAGTACCAATATCATCCCAACTACCCTTAATTCTATCTAGAGTCATTAAAATGATCATAAAGCCATACAATAAAGCCCTTTTGATCAACTCAAAACGAATCATCTGAAGAAGAGGTATTAATTTCACCACATATTCGAATGTTCTTTTCTTCTTCCACTTCCCCTTTATATGTTGTTTTCATATAAAAATAATAACTCTAGTACCTTATACATATTTTTATGTTATTAAAAATATTTTACAACAATATTCATTATCCAATCCATCCTATGAATGACATGTCACCATACATGTGTACGTAGGGCTTACCGTCTCGACATTGTGGTGTAGTTTGTTATTCAAACACTTCATCAATGGGATGGGTATAATAATCATTATAATTGATTTAAACAATAAATATAAAATTATAATGTTTCTTTATATATGACATACCATCCAATTACATATTATTCAACTATCAATGGAATAGTATTGTTGCACGTGCGTACGTACGGATTACAGTCTTCACGAACGTGATGAGATTAATTCCTCATCGTAACCATTCCAGAATAAATATCATTTTATGATAAAAAATAATTTTTCATAAATTTATATCATCTTGGATATGAATCATGTACATATTATCCAAAACAAACATGTCTTGTGTTACATAACATATAAAGGAAAACAAATCAGTTAACACCTGAAACAATGATACTAATACAATATTATTAACCAATCAATAATAGAAGATCATATATTATAACATATTTATATATGTGGTTGTTTTATAATTTAATAAAAAATATTTAACTATTTTTTATAGTATAACATACCATCGATGAATGAAATGTACATGGTAAGGGTTAATTCTACAATCTCTTAATTATCTGAGGTTTTTTATAAGTGTGTATCCACCGGGACCTCTTTATCATCCACGTCCGAGTTTCATAAAAATGTATTTCAAATCTTTTTTACTATTTCCTAGACTATGGGTTAATGTCATGTATATCATTGGTTTGTTTTTTTATAAAATTTTAATAATGGAATCTTTTTTTCATTTTCCATAGAATGTTTTTATTACCTTTTCGATAAAATTTATGAAATAATGTTTTTTAACTTATATGGGAGGTGTGGATATTTTCCACCATTATAACAGCATTGAATCTTTCCTTACATGATTAAACGAATATTTTAACAATTAAATTATTCTTTTATAATTAGTTGTCTTTTAAATGATTTTAAAATATAATGACGTATTTCTTTCAAATAGTTTTCATTATATCTATGTCAACATCCTATGATGGATTTTACACTTGTTTGAAGTTGACTTATTATGATAAAAATATTCCATATTGTATTGAAGGTTTTGTGATATGATTTACTATGGCTGTTTTTATACCATTCATTGTTTATTGATAAAGTATTTACTTTTCTTATGTTAGTTTTAATAAGAATTTTTATGTTTTGTTTAAGACTTTTCATATGAGGAATGCATTGGACTCAATAAGTGATGGGTTGAGCACACTATAGCTCCATGATTCCTTTGTAGGATTTATGAGATATACTTGTGTCTTGGAACAAGGCCATGAAAATTATTTTTTGTAGTCTTGGCATGAATCATTGACTATGTGGTAATGATGTCCGACATTATGCATTCCACCATTATGAAATTGCCTAATGATATTCCAAGTGATTATTAGACTAGTACAATATCCTTATGAATAAGTAAATTGAATTATTAAATATATATTTTCAATATCATGATAAATTTTAAGTATAAAAATATTGTTTTTTAGTATTATATGTTTCCTTAAATATTTATGCTGATTTATCAATATTTTGGCTATATTTTTATCCTTAATGGGAATCTAAGATCACCCCTATAAATGTTTAATTTTTCATAGGATGAAAAATGGTATATTATGATTGACATGTAGGAATAAGATATGGGATATAAGAGTGTTCAAAAGGGGAAACAATGTTTTTTTAATTTTATGATGTAATGTAAAACATATGTATATATCTAGTACTTCCAAGGCTACTAAACTGATTGGTCTTTTGGGCAAGATTCCTTGTATAATGCCAATGTTATTTAATAATGCACCAACTCTAGGTAACTGGTGTTAGGGAGTTACAATGGGACATTGTTAATTTTTAATGTTGATTAATCTAACAAGAAATTTAAATTGGTAGATATAAAAATGACTATATACCTAAATAAATTTAAACACATAAAATTAATGTTAACTGTTGAAGCGATATTATAATTCAATTATAATTAGTGTTTTATCCTATTCTATACAATTGAAAACCCATATACTATGAACTTTGAAATGTGAAATGATAAATCAACCCTCCCCCACCTTTTGTATCATGTAGTAGACAGTGTCTACTATGAAATTTGTAATCATTATTATCACATATGTCATCATTTAGAAGAAGGTTGAGATTTTAGATTCATTTATAATAAATCTAAGTACCATTCATTTCATGTTCTCCTTGATCCAATCTATTTTTGAATTTTATATAAGGAAGTATTTTATATTATAGAACAATTATACAATGATTCTCTAAATTCATGCACTAGTACGATGGTGTTGATCATGCATTATAGGTGGTTGTCCGTGAGCCACAGGAATAACCTATAGTAGTACCACATGTAGAACGTCCTATTTTTTATATTATTAGTGTTGATGGTATGTTCTAAGAGATCTTTTTTACTTTTATATACCATGTGGAAGGAGATATATGACCTATACATACTATGGTGGAGTTGAAATTTTAAATTTAGTAGCAGTGTCTTCCTAACTTCTTGGGGGATAGTAGTCCTAAGGATAGAATCCATGGCTAGATTCCGTCTTACAAGACAATATTATTCTATACAAACCTCTAGATTGGAGTTTAAATCATGTGACAAATATTCCTAAAGAATATAAATAATTTTTGTGGGATGGTGTTTTGAAGGATGGTAATCAACAAGGAATGGTTTGGCCAAACATCCAGATATCCATCTATGAATACATTGTTCAACAATCATTAGGATTATAATACCCAAGTTAGTTTATGAAATAATAGTAGGAAACTATGTCTATATTTAAATATTCATCTTTTTCCATCGATCATAAGTACTTCACACCAACCCATGTCGGTGATGAGGTGATTGTAAAGATACATTCGAAGGGTGGGATCATATACGCTATATGTTCATGGGAGAATCAGTTCTTGATGAAAAATACATATGAGATTTTAAATTAGGCTTGCATCATAGAGAAGAACATCAGGTAATTTGTCAATGTGGGCCATGGTGGTTCTATTCTATGAAAGGGAACCAGTTGTTTCCATTGAAGGAAGCATTGCATTGAGTAATGACACATGGTCAGCTGCCTTCATATGACACCTACTAATAGATGTAAACTTTTCCACAAATGTGGGAGGCTAGGGAAATAGAGTCCAAATTTTCCTTGAGATGCCTTTATGTTCTGAGCATATAGAAGGATTTGTAATATTTAAAGGCTCTATACTACCATCACATCCAGGACAAGTGGTAGATTATCTATACCAGCTCCATAGCAAGGATCATGAATAGTAGCATACCACCATGAAGCCGGTTGTAGAATTATAATTCATTAAGGCTATGAAAGTGTATGTGGTTCATGAATCCATTACACATACATTCATATCTACTTGTGTAGTCCTTATTAGGTTATCCATGTAGTATTATAGGGTCAAAAGTATTTCCACCTCTATAAAGCACATGAAACCAAGGAGGATAATATTTTGAGGCCTTTTATAGTATGAGGTACTTTTCCATTTTCTATCACTTAAGTATCATCCTTATTTGAAAAAATCACATCACATTCCATTAATTGTGAAAAAATAATGGGTATCTTGGGCGTCAACATAGATTAATAATACAATGTAATGACTATCGACACACAATTAGGGTTTTGACCCAAAACATCACCATGGGGTTCACATATGATATTCACCAAGAAGGAATACCAGAACCTCTGGATTTGAATAGATTATAGTGGATTCAAACAACATATAGTTATGAATTAGTATCCACTATCCAAAATATATGGCCTCATAATACATCTACAAAGAGTGAAATTTTTCTTCAATATTTATTTTTCGGTCGGGTTGCCATTAGGTTCATGTGATTTTCTAAGACAGACCACATATATCATTTCGCAGTTCATATTGAATGAATGAGTATTTGGTCATGCAATCCAGCCTCAAAATGGTGATTGTAGTCATTATGGATCAAATGAATCCGTTTTTCCTTTCATATCTAGATTCAAATGTTCTAATATTCATGGATGATATCTTGGTGTATTATCATACCTGACAAAACAATTCCAAACATATTGGTATCATGTTGAGTACAATAAGAGATAAACAGATGTAAGTTATTATGACCAAAAGACACTTATGGATTGAAATGATATGTTTATTGGGTCAAATAATCTCATATGATGAAGTGTATGTTAACCTAGAAATGGTGAAAGATATATTTTACTGGGAACAATTTTATAATTTCATTTATGTGCACAATTTCTTAGGGATGATCGGAAACTAAAATAATTTCATTGAAGACTTCTCAAAACTACCAATTACTTGCATGGATTTTATTCTGAGGGGTTTCCATCTATATTAAGATTCATATGTGCTAATATTCAGGGTTGATATCTTTTATTATTATCATGCACACCCGAACTATTCCAAACATCATGAGATTACTATGAATACACTGAGAGAGAACAATATGTACATTAAGAACACCAAATTAAACTCTTGTATTGAAAATGTATGATTATTGAGACATATAATATCAGAGGAATAAGTGTTTGTTAACCTAGAAATGGTTAAAGATACAGTTTACTGTTATCAGTTTTATAATTTCATTTATTCCTACAACTTATTAGGGGTGGTTGGAATCAAAAATAATTTGATAAAGTATTCTCCTACCTACTAACTAATTTCATGTACTTTACTAGGATGGGTGTGATTTTCATATGGTATAAAGACATTAGGAATAAATTTCATGATTTAAAATGTAGACTAAATTAAGTAGTAATCCTAATTCAATCAGAGACATGTTTATGCTACCAAGCATTTTGCGATGCTGATAGAATTAACAATGCACTAGTTATGATGAATAAAATTTGATTTCTAGAATGTGGGTCCAACCCTAAAAGATATATTGAGAAAATATTCCATATGGAAAACCTCGAGCTAGATGTAGTGGTTTGTTTTTATTTTATTAGAGACATTATCTATTGAGGAAGAATTTACATATTTAAACCTACCATAAAATTCTGAAATACATTTCCATGATGTTTTGCATGAATATCATGAAACAGATATGTGTAGAATAAAAATAATCATTATATATTGATATTTTCAATAAAATATGGAATTGAAATGATGAATTTGATACATAGAGTTTGAAGGTTCAGACACATGCAATCTGAGAGGCCAATAATTAGTGGTATCTAATTTCCCTATTTTCTATGATTTTCTTAGAGTTTCCAGAATATCATGGGAAAAATGATTTGGTATCTTTTTGGGTGAAATAATTTATTCTTTAATTTTTATGGATAAGAAATATTTTAGATGTAGAGGGGAAATTTGGATGGTTTGTGTCTAAGGTGAGGACCCTAATCATGTGGGGTTATTGATGAGGATCTGATCCTAAAAATTTGGGTGAGTTTTTTGTTTCTTATATACCCATTAGAACAATTTATGAGGTAATATAATTCTTCAATTTTAGTATATCATTCTGGGATTACCAATATGTACCTGGATGTATGAATTCAGTGTTGTTTGCAATGTATGAAGAATAAGATTTCATGTTTTTTTCTCCCAGTGATCCACTAGTCAGTAGGTGAATTTTGTGCTCTAGTACATGTTTAGTCTTATAAATACATTATATAATCATGAGTGTGTATAGAATAACATCACCTTGGATTTCATAATAATATTTATTTGATCCCATCATCGTAGTGATGTAATATATGAAATTGTTGATAAGTTAACAAGTGGAAAACAAAATCTTCCAAACAAGGAGACCATTTTTCGAGATAAGACTGACATTATTTATATTTACATGATATTATTACATCATGGTTTATCCCATTATAACATATTAGATATTGGTGATCAATTTTTCATCATGTTTCTTGAAATGGTTGAAGAAATCCCTGGGATTAGAGTTGATTATGAGTAGATCAATCCAACCATAGACTAATGGTTAATATGATCATATGATATAGGTGTTAGAGGAAATTATTTTATTAAGAATCGATGATATTTTTTGTTCATGGAAAATAAATTTATCACTCCTTGGGTTTTCCTACAATTTTTTCTTTTATGAATTAGTTTATATTTCTCCTTTTGAGGACTAACATGGTAGATTGTTCGATTAATGTATGATCCTAGTTGATATTCAGGTATTTATTTGTTTATGTTTTCCTTTATGTCTCTTATTTTGGTCTAATTAGTGTTTTCCAATGTTCACGATAAGGATCTAGGGTGTTATGGTCGATCATGGTGATAAAGAGGAGGGAATAAATTAGTATTAGGTCATGCTACATAGTTAGAACACAGCTAGGGGACACCATGCACAAAATCCTAGGTAACCATGAATTCATGGACAGAGTCTTAAGCATGGTTATCTAATGGATACGATAGCCATGTATAATTCATAATAAATCATGCGAAATAGTTATTTGGGTATAGCAGATCAAACATGGTTTGGAAAATTCCTACGATAAACCTTGCCACCCAAAAAATTTGAGATATTTACAAAAAATACAACCCTGTATTTTTAACCCCAATGTGGGACTTTCAAACTCAGTTCCTCATAATTCTTTATAGATGAACATGGATGACCCAAGCTTCCAAGATGTGATTTTCATTTGATCCATGGATAAATGGTTCATCCTTGGTTTTGGATAAATGCTATGGGTGATTCTAATATACTCCTCTCTTCCTTTTACTAATTTGGGGTTGTATCCTTATATCCTCTAGATTTGAAAAACTAAAACCATTATTTATGGGATAAATTTATCTTAAATCGTTATTTGGAGGTTGAATCTAGATGTAAGAAAAATTTTGGGACTGTGTTCACCAATAGATTTGATGTTGGTGGTCTAAAAGTAATATCCCATCATTTTGATGTGGATTTCTGCTTATGCGACATTATTCATTATCACATCTTGTTGTGATTTTGAATCCCATGGAATCATTTAGTATTTATGGGTGTATAAATTGTTAATGGAACCCATCATGGTTCCTTTGGGATGCATAATGGATGATTTTACCTATTTATGGCCCCACATGGGGTGCACCAATACATTCCAGACCTATAATTAGCAATGTATGTTCTATGTTTTTGTATGACCATGTCGAGACCTTGTTGAGTATGTGATATTATTAATGGAAGTCCAATTGCGTTATTAGTTAAATTTTTTTAGAGTATGAGGAATATGAATTATTTTTGATATTCCTATGCATCTTAGTTCATGTGAAATGGATAATCTGCTAAATTGATAATTGTATGTGAAATGAGAAATTATGTTGAATGAAATTTCATAAGGGGAATTATGAATATATTTAATGGATTGATATAATGTAATTAATTAATATTCATAGTGATATATTCATGAGAATTGAAATTGGGATATATGGACTGTGTGATATAAATTGAAATTGAGTTAATGCGATATAGAAGAATGTGTTTTACCAAATTTTTTATTATGAATTACGATTGATGAATATATTAGTTGTGTTTGGTTTTGGTTTGGATGTGTGGGGTGAATGGATGGATAATAATGTTCACATAGATTGGGTTGTGGGATAATGTAATGAGACTCCTCTAATAGGGCATGTTGGATTGATGGTCTAACTCCACCCAAAATGCACGAGATATGGACGGGAAATAGGTATATTCACCTAGTGGTTTAATTCCACCCAGACCAAGGCTTTGAGGTTAGGACATAGTGTTGTTTTCATATTTAACCATAGTGAGTTAGATAATTACCTTTTCCCTTATGAAAATGATAAATTCCATGAACCTTGTGTGGTTGATGATGAACTATTAATGAAAGAGACATTATAAATTAGATCCTTAGTAAGTATAGCTATGTATATATTGTTACCAACAGCCATGAACAAAGATTACCATAATTGTTATTTATTTATACATGCATACACTATCTATTATAATGGATATTTCTATACACTTTTGGTGGTTACCTACATAGTTTTACACACACCATACTTGGGTTGTCGTTGGGTACCCGAGTAGATTACATGCTTACAGGGCAGGACATGGGATATGGTCCTATTCTAGGGGGGTGAGTTGGAAATGGGAAATTCATGGATGAGATTCCATACAAGGATCCAAGAACATTTTTTATATTCCCATATTTTACTGTATTTTGGGTTTTTGTAGTTGGTGTTGTAGCATGACATGATATATTTACTATTTCAAGTGGATTGAATAGAACGTGGATATTGATTGGAAATACATTTTATTGGTTGTTTCATCTTTTTTATACTATTTATATTGTGATTTGATGTTTCTTACACTCATAATGAGGCTATAGTCTCCCCGCCTGGCCTATTATATCCTCTCTATATGTCGGTATCCTCTGGTATGCGGGAGGCACTAATGAGGTTCTGGGATTACCCGACATGATGCACCGATTTTGTGGTAACTAGTTTGGGTACATTATAAATTGGTATCATAGAAGATAATTCCTCATTCCTACTATTTGGGGATGGAAGAAAGAAGATTAGGATAGTTTCATGTCTAGGTAATTAGCTCATGCAATGGAGTAGCTGACCCACGTACAAGGGAAAACCCATGTCAACCATAGTGGGATTTTTATCCCTTGTTTTTCGTTACCACATTGGATGTTAATTAACCATTGGGTGATGCACATGTGGTGTAATGTGACATTTTATGATATATTTTTTTCATGGCTAAAATGGAATGACTTTGTTCATTCATTCATTATTATAGGCACATATGTACATAAGTGACACATCCCATAATAAGAACACAAACCTAGGATGGCTGTGTATGACATAGTTGGTAGAATTATTTAGAATTTATTAAAATTGGTGAAAATTATTTCTAACAAAATAATATAAATGGGTTAAAAAGGAGTGAAAATGAAAAAAAATAATTAAGAAATTGTATTCGATAATGTGTGGTATGTTAAATGAAATGTTATTATAGTAACGTATGATGTGATTATAGTTTTGAAACAGAGTATAAATTAAGGGTTTTTGTCATGTGATTTAGTTACCTCGTGTTATCAATGGCCATGTTATGGATATTTTGGGGTTATGCAACTTGTATGATCAGATGTGTTTGGATGGTTTATGTGAAATAGATTGTTTTTGGATAATAAAGAGAATTCATAAAATTCATGACAACTTCTTGGTTTTTTATAAAATGTTTGTCTTTGGAATTTTAGAAAACTTCCTCCATGAAGATGTGTGTTGGATGGGTGATTTGATGACGTCAATGAGAATGCTCCCCTAGTATGGGAGAAATGAAACTCAGTGATTCATTAATATTGGGATGATATGTTCCATGATAATTTTTACCATTTTATGTAGATGATGTAATGGGTCCTGGAGGGGGTCGTGCTGAGTATGTTCAAGATAACCATGGAGTTTCAACTACAACACCCTCCAACCATTATCGAAGAGGGTGGGCCAGTGTTAGGAGGGTTTAGGAGAGAGTCTATCTACACTATACTGAAAATTAGGTAGACTCCTCTTGGGAATCAATTCACGTTACTGGCCTACATGTTAAGAGGTCAGGCAACCCATCAGTGGGATATTATGGTTTAGATGGAGATGAATAAAGGAATTGTGTGGAATTATTTCTTGTAAAATGTTATGGAAAAATTATATATTGAAACCATGAGGTAGGAGAAGGAGGTAGAGCTTAGGAGTTTGACTCAAGGTGATGCATATGTGATGGATTATTCTAGTCGTTTCAATGACTTCTGCGGATTCACCCAGATGATTGATAGAGATGAATAGATGATGTGAAATTCCTCTAGTATTGGAATATGAATAATATTAGGTCATCGGTGAACATCTTATGTCAAAAGAGGGTTGTATAGTTAGTGGACCAATCCCCCATTTAATTAGGGCTCTATAAGGTTGATTTATAAGGCATAATTCTAGTGAAATAATGGAAGACATATTGTACATTATTATAGAGAAGGAAGCATCTTCTTCGGATGTTTCCAACAAGGAAAAATTAAACATAATATTCAGAAGAGAGGGGTATCTTCTTAGGGTGGTGGTCCGGTTTTCATCTACCAGTGTTGAAGGTATGGAAAAATACAGGGTCAGTGTCCCCAAACACCAATTGATTTTTGATCCTATGGTAGTTTTGGATATATATATATTTATATAATTATATATACATAGAGGTTATACCTGAACTCTTGGTAGTTGGGAATTGATGTGATGCATAGGTATATGCTGATTATGGCAGGTGATGAATCACCTCGTATCAGGTAGGTAGATGGAGTTCCAGTGGTCGTACTTGTAGTATTGGTGGATGTGGAACTCTAGGATGAGAACATCTTCACAATATGGGTGGTGCTTTGGAGGGTACATTTAATGGATCATTGGATTGAGAGAAATGCCATCTACTTATAGTTCTAACTACTCTTGGAGGTGGCGAGGTTGGACCATCTACTGTTCTAGGTACCATTCTTCTATTTTCTACTCTCTCAAATTCATTATTATTTATAGGTTCCATACACACTTTTATCTCTACAATGTTTTTGATTTTTAGGGCCTATCCACAGAACAAGTGTGATTGGATATGTCAATTGATACTTCATTGCGGGGTGCGAGTTAAGGATATTAGATAGTGTTTAGGTTGTGCCTTGGATGTTAGTGGTTATCATTTTTATGGATCTTGTTTATCCATGATATATCATGTCAAGACCCGATATCGGTATTGGACTAGCTATTATTGTATCTAGACCATATATATTTTTACCATTGTAAGGTTATGTTTATGTCTTCCAATGGAGACACATATGTCCTTCGGTGTGAGTGAGATTTTTGGGAAGGTTGTGCCGAGCCAATTTGTTTGCTGTTGTGGGAACTCGTTTCCCAAATTCTATTCTGTATTCTTGTTGATGGAGAGGTGAAGCAACATATCATTTTTCATATGGTGGATCAGTTTTAGAATGTGTTTACTAGGTATTTCTTGGGACTAACATCCAAAAGGGATGTGGAGTTCCCAATGGAGTAGCTGCTAGAGGAACAAACATTTTCTATTCCCCCATATCAAATGGTGATTGGAGAACTCCAATAATATATGGTTATGGTGGATGTGTTTGAGATAAATTAATTCATTCAACATAGCACATTGCCATGGGGATCATATGTTCTATTTTCAAAGATGGATGACAGGTATTTGTGGTTATATGATGATTTCATGAATTTGAATCCGGATAATATTAAGAACATATACCCTATTCCTAGAATTGATGACTTATTTGACCAACTAAGGTGTGTCTCAGTGTTATACAAGATAAATTTGAGATTATGATACCATTATTTTATTGTTACACCTTCTGACCTACTACAAATAACTTTCTTGGAGTAGGTACAAGTTTCATAAATTATTGGGGATGTTTTCTAGGTGGAAAAATTCACTGACAGTGCTTATGGAATTGTTGAAAGTGATATTTTACCCCTATCTATATTAGTTTGTGGTTTTATCATTGATGAAATATTGGTTTACTCACAAAATCATGACACTCATTCGAAATACATTGACATCATCTTGATTTCTATAAAATGGGGAAGAATTTATGTCATGCTATCAAAATGTTAGTTATGGCTTGTTAAAATTAATTTCATGAAAAATATCATTTCTGATATAGGAGTGTCAGTACATATAGAGAAGGTATTGGTTATGGGGTATTGGTAGCATCCCATGAATATTTTTTATGTTTATGGTATTTTGGGATTGTCTTGTTATTACTATAGATTCATGAAGGATTTATCCCGTTTGACAGCACCACATTCATACATATCCAAGAATGGTGTTATGTATGAGTGGTCGAAGGTATGTGAAACTATTATTGAAAAATTGAATTATTATATTACTATAATACCAATTATAATTTTACATAATATAGGTAATATATACAAATTTTTGTGTTATGGTTCTGGTGTGGGATTTGGGGTAGTCTTGATCTGGTAATATATTTTGGGTCAAGATAGTAGAGGTATCATGAATGAAATTACGTTACTGATGATCTTGAGATTTCTATTTTGGTTTATTCCTTGATTTTAAGAGACATTACTTGTTAGTGGAATGATTAATAATGATTACTAATCATAAATATCTTCTGTACATATTCTCTCAGCTAGATTTGAATATTCGATAGTGATGGTGGGTAGAGTACCTACAATATTTCGATTTTTTCGATGGTATACACATCGAGGAATGAGAGTAGTTTTTTGAATTCCTCAATCAGGAAAACACAAAATTAAGTTGTTGAAGAATACCTCTCTAAATGAAAAATGATGGTTTTTCTGTGAGATGCATTTTAAAGAATATTAAGGGCCCGGAAAAAATACCATTACATCATTAGCGATCAATTCTATACTTTTGAACCGCGTAAATGAAATCCGGCTATAGTATCATGAGTTTTTGGTCTTGGGGGAATGTATTAATGTTGTGGAGTCACCTTCTATTGTGGTTGTTGGTGCGGATGGAGTCTTTGTGATTAGTGTCATCTTGTGGTATCGACAAGTGAACGTGAAGATTTGATGTGACAGTTCCATGCATTAAAGTGGGGAGAATATCCTTCCATGACTAAAATGTATCGTGATATTTATCCGAAGTTTTGGTGTTTAGTAAATATGAAAGTGGTGTTAGGTTTTTTTGTACGATGCCTAACCTATCAAAACCTTAATGTTGAACATCAATTTCCATGTGGGTTGTTTTAGTCATTACCCATTCTAGAGTGGAATTGTTATTACACAATGAGGGATTTCATAGTGGTTCTACTGATGAAACCTCAAATGAATGATACAATCATGGATGTTGTGGATTCATTGACTAAAATGGTTATTTCATGTCAATCCACAAAAGTTATATTGTTGACTAGTTGTGTGAGTTATATGATCGATATGTAGCGATGATTCTTGATGAGCCAGGAATAGTCATTACAAATCATGAACAATGTTTCACATTACACTTTTGGAATGAGATACAAAAGGGTCTTGGTTCCCAAGTGTTTTTTTAATATGGATTATCACTCATAGATGGATGGGTAGTCAAAGTAAAAACTTAACATATTAGAGGAAATGTTGAGAGCTTGTGTTCGAGAATTTGGTGGAATGTGGGGATTGAATTTATTTCTTTTCGAGATTTCCTAAAATAAGATTTTTCCAGATATGGTCAGATATAACCTTTTGAAGAAATCTATAGAAGGATGAGTAGATTCTTATTGGGTTGGTTTGAAGATGGGGAGTCTTAACTATGAGGACAGAGTATCTGCGTAGGAGACGTTAGAGAAGGTTCAATTATCATATTTAGATCGGTTTTGTAGATATATCATGTTCATTGTAGGTGATGGTGTGTTTCTTCTGGTGTCACCAAGGTCGTGTCATCATCGAATTAAGAAACAAGGTATGATGGAACCCATGTATGTGGAGCCATTTGATATTGAAGATAGGATCAGGCCAGTGGCTAACATATTGGATCTCCAACAATGGTATAGTGGGATTCATAATGCTTTTTATGTTTCACTACACTGATAGTATCAACCTGATCCATATCATGTGATAATAACTGAGGATGTAGAGATGGAGGTTGATGTGTCTTTTGAAGAGCATATGGTGAGTATTGTGGACTATAATGGGGAATTCTTGCACGGAAGGATTGTCCCTTTGGTTCGAGTTTTATGGAAACATGGGAAAATTCACGAAGAAAAATGGGAGAGATAATCTGATATATGGTCCCAGTGTCCTGACCTCTATTCATCAGAAACACAATGATGATTGGGAAGAGTGGCTTGAGGATGAGCCATTTTAAGGACGGGAGGTCGTAATTTTACTATCTTTTTATAAGGATTATTTTAAATATTTAAGTTTATGTGGTTTAATTTGGTCAATTTTGTGTTTTATAATGTTTATTAGAAGTCTCAGGTGTGTTCAATGGGTTTGGGACCTGAAAGTGGAAGAAACAAAATATGTTTTTGGGGCATGTTTCATGGTTTACGCATGGTTAGTGAAAACTATTCAGAGCATCCCAGGTAACCATGCAACCATTAACAGAGTCTTCTGCATGGTTTCACAAAAAAATCTAATCATATGTAATTCCTATGAATCCATGAGAAATGATGATTTTGGGATAGTGTCTCACATATGTTTTTCATACGGTTTGGAAAACTGTCTAGGTAAACCAAGCACACTATTAATGCTGATAAATTTAGAAAAATTCCTTTCGGGGTTTTTAAACCAAAATAGAGATTTTCATCCTCTCTTCTAATTGAAACCCTCAGGATGATCTTCTAAGATGCAATATTCTATTCGGTGATTATCCTTCAATCCTACCCAATTTGGAGCGTTGTTGATTGCAGATCTAAGCTCTAGATGTCTTTAATCAACTCCTGGCTTATTTTTCTTGATTTGTGACTGTATCCCTCTATATTCACCATCCAATTTTCTAAAATCCATCATCTCCAATAAAATATATGTTAAATAGTTAATTTCTTGTTGAATCTAGATCTAAGGAAAAGTTTCATTGTGTGTTCACCAATGGACATGAGGTACATTGTCTACATGTTGTATCCCATTTTTTTGTTGTAGATTTGTGCATGTACAACTTTGTTCTTAGTCACTACTTGTAATTTTGAAACCCATTTTCTGATTTTTTATTTTTTTTGGTGTCTAAATAATGAATGGAAAGCATCATGTTCCCCAAGGGATACAACGAGGATGATTTTTAAAATTTCAGGCCACCCATGGTGTGTGTCGATACTATCATAACATATAATTTGGTATGTAAGTTAAAGGTTGTTGGGTGATCATCTAGAGACATTGTTGATTATGTGATAATATTAATGTCATTCCAATTGATTTATTGGTTAATAATGGTTGGATTTTGAGGCATTTTAATTATGATTGATATTACGAAGAGATTTAGTGCAAGTGAAATGGAGAATATTGAAAATTGATAATGGAATATGAAATGAGAAAATATGTAGAAGGGAATTTAATAAGGGGGTTTGTGAATATGGGTTATGGATTGATATAGGGGGATTAATGAATATTATTTGTGAGAAAGCCTTGAAAATCAGAAATGGGCTAAATTGACTAAGTGATGTAAATGAAAAATGTGTTAATCTGATATGGCACAATATGATTTATCATGTTCAATAATTTGTATTAAGATTGATGTATGTATTAGTTGTGTTTTGTTTTCGTATGGCCGTGTGTGGTTATTGAAAGCATACACTTGTACACATGATTTTTGGTGTTGTATTAAGTATTGAGACTCCTCCCACAGGTTTATTTAGACTAATTCTCTAACTCCACCCACACTACAATGTCTAGAGAAGGGGACATATCTCTATTCCCCTAAGTATTTCATTCAACTCGAACTAAGGCTTTGAGGTGAGTATATTGTGATTCATATATATGTTATCCTGAGTGAGTGAGAGAATTACTTGTCCCTCATTAAAATTTTGAATTTCATGATCATTGTGTGCTTGATGATGAACTATTAATTAAAGATACATAATGAATTGGAACCTCAATTAGTATAGCTATGTAGAGATTATAAACTAGAATCTTCATTAGTTATTTCATTAAATATTATTTGTTTATACATAAATTCACTATTTGTTACAATGGATATTTGTATACACTGTTGGTGATTTCCTACTAAGTTTTACTAAAACCCTGGTCGGGACACCATTTTGTACCTAAGAAGATTTCATTCTTGTAGGTCTAGATAAGGCAAAGAGCCCAATACTAGGGGGATGAGTCAGAAATGGGACATTCATGGATGATTATATAGACATGAGGTCAGAATATTTTTGAGGATTCCACTTTTTTTTTCTTTATTTTGGACATTTTTCAACGTGTCATAGTAACATGACATGAAATACAAACTATTTCCTGGGGACTATACCCAGTTTGGGAGGAGTTTGGATATACATTTTTTGGTTGATTCATATTATATATGATATTTATATTATGATCTATTGTGTATTACTCTTGTAAAAAGGGTATAGACATTCTACATGAACTATTAGAAACTCATTTCATGTCGGAAACATCTTTCATATAGGGAGGCGCACTTGAGGTCCTGTGAATACCTGGATTGGGGCACAAATTTAGTGGCACTCAGGTCAGCGACGTTACAATTAACCCATATTCATGATATAAGAGGGTGAGTTGATTATACTGGGCGTATGTCATATTTCTAATTCATCATAATATGTTTACCTTATTCAAAATAATATGGATACAATTATTTCTAGATCAGATTCATAAATATATCTTTACAAATGGATTTTGGAGATCGAGGTGGGATCTTATGTTTTCCTATGAGTTTCCCTTATATGGTGACATAGAGGAATTATTAGAGAAGAAAACATTTAATCTCATTATTTCAATCCTATATATATCATAGATATATTTAGGTCGCT
Organism: Viscum album; assembly: GCA_963277665.1. Lineage (NCBI taxonomy): Eukaryota > Viridiplantae > Streptophyta > Magnoliopsida > Santalales > Viscaceae > Viscum > Viscum album. The sequence continues at coordinate 1,089,937,472 of OY728143.1, read as the reverse complement.
ATCTTTCCTATTGGATTTACATCATATATATCGATACTTATAATATCTCTTTTTAGTGTCACAAATTCTCCATTATTATCCATACCCATCTCATTAATTTGAACTATAGTATATTGAGCTTGCGTTAAATAAGTCCTATTTTGAGAATCATGAGTATATCAATCATCATGGAAAGAAGTATCTCAATGGTAGTTTAGTTCCTCTTCTATAAGAGATTTTTCTGTATATATTGTAAATGATGAGATCTGCAGGAGTGAGGGTGACATATATCCTTATTTTCAAGAACATTTCTCAGTTGGTATTTCACCACCATTAGAAGGGAAACGTGTGGATGAATTTCTTTTTGGAGTATAGGTTTTAACATATTATTTATTTATAATGTTTGAAAATTTGTAATATAAAAGGAAAAACCTCTTATTTTATTTTAATAATGTTCCAACATGATAAGGTATTTTTAGGGATATTTTGGGGCTTGTTTGGAGCATGGAGCTCCAAAATTTTGAAATAAACACTGAGATACATTTTTAGTTAATGGTTTGTGATATCGATGTGCCTCAATGTTGTTGGTACTATATAATACTACAATGGAACCCATTCATATACCACACCATGAATAATAGGTTGTATAACTATGTGGGAAATTCCAATATATAGGAATGGGATTTACATTTTCACTAAAATATGCACCCGTAGACAGAAACATAGTATATCATATCCTCTGGAAACTGATTTTTTAACCAAAAAATATGTAAAGTTGTGCCGAAATCCATAAACCTCTAAAATTATTTTAAAACAAAATTTTCACAAGAATTTAGTTATGATTACTTTCATGTTTTTCCACCTCATTCCTTTGTAGTAATCTCTTATGAAATGGGGCTCTCAATCAACGTCCAACCTAGGGTTTGAGATGGTTATTCATTTGAGCTCTAATTATTTCCCCATCAATTTCATTGGATACATATTATAAAAGGATTAATTACTATTTCATTCATTAATTTAATATCTCTACATATTAGATTAAATATTATTGAAATCTAATGATCCATATTTTCATGGAATATGGGTTTTTTTCCATTCCAGTAGATTTAATTTGAATTTGAATCTCATAAAAGATGTGATTTCATTTACCAAACTAAGGTAAGAGGTTTAGTATATTTTCCCTTAAGGTTATTAATTTTATAACATTAATTTTCATGTGAACAATAACATTTCAATGTATTTCCTTAAATGTTGAAATCCTTATTATCAAAATAGTTATCCCTGATATAAATGGGCCATGTACCCTATTTATTATTGTAGCTACCGTACCTTGATATGTTCAACTCCATAGGTTGTTATTATTCAATTACACTTTAATTATAGAAATTTTAAATGGAAGCACACCTTCTACGTATTTGTTACATGATAAGAGAATACAAATACTTCCTTGAATTTAAAGAGAGAGAGTTGTAGGACCACTTCAACTGACTTCAATTTGAACACGGGATATTCACCATAGTTAAATGGAATGATTAATTTTTTATTATTCGACCTTTTGATTGTATTAAATAATGATCAGCCAATATTTTATAAATTTGATTTCAGAGCATGGTTTCCCTAGAATTTGGGATACATGGGAAATGCATACCATCTAATTTTTATGACCAGGAATGGGGACTCAGCTAATTTGGATAGTCCAGAAATGTACCAAAACCATTTTTGATACTATGGGATGGGGTTCCTTATACATGTAACATTTAATAATTTCATCTGATGTCAATAAGATAATTGGGTGGGCAGTCCCAAATGAAATGGGAAATATGGGTATGGAGTCTCAAATGAAATTTGATATACAATCATGGATTCCATATTTATTTTATCGGTACATGAATGGAATCCCCAATAACTTTTCACAAGCAGACATGGTGACTGTTATGATTCACAATTAGGAATGTCTTCCCATGACATTCTACGATTATGATATAAATATACATGGATTCATGAGTCATGACATGTGTCTTGTAAAGTATTTGTATAAATATGTATAGATATAATAAAAATTATATTGGTCATATATTTACATACAAATATAAATATATCCAATTATTATCATTTTTTAAGAGATCTCCCTAAATTATGCTGAAGAAGGAAGTTCCAGAATAGTTTCCTTTCAAAAATAAATCTAACCTATATATAATTTATATTTATATATAAATTTTTATTCATTCATGTTTTAAATTTTATATCCTTTGTCTAAATTTTATTATACAACTTTATTGGTCGCCACATAAGATTATCTGACACCCTACACGGGTCGCAGATTGATGGCTAAAATGATATTATGGGTGAAGGTAGGGAAAATTGAAGAATATGACTATATATTCTTAGTTATCAACTTGGTATTGAGTATAAGATCATATGAACAATATTATTCTTGAAATACATGTCGATATTTTTAATGAAATTTTTATTTTTTATAGCACAGTTTATATGTGTGTACCCCTGTTCCCTTATTGCATATCACATGACATGAGAATCATTTCACATATAAGATTGACTCTATTAAAAAAAATTTATTATATATATTTATATATTCAGTATTACATAATAAATTTATAATATTTTTCTTTTTTCTTAATATTATTATATATAGATGTGAAATACTATAATCATGGGGGTATAATCTTACATCTATACCATGATAGAACCTTGGTGTTAGTCAACATAATCTGGTGTAAGGGGATATGAAAATATTTCATGTTTGAAACTATGATTGGTTGATTATGGGTGAAATGGGGTTCTTTTAATATATATCCTCTCATATTCCATTATTTGTGAATAAGATAATATATCTTGGCTGTTCAGAGGACTAACAACTCATGAAACAATGTGATATTTTCATAACATTCAATTTAAATTGATAGAAATAATGAATATTTTAAATATACATTTCTGATATATATATATATATATATGAAATAATATTATTTATATACTTAATATATTACCCACCCTTCCTCCATTAAATCATTCAATTACATGGAAATAGTTCTTATGCATACGTATGGCCTATTGTCTCCATGAATGGTGTTTCTTATTTTATATCAATATGTTTTTAAGGATTAAAAAAATATTTGTATAGGATATATATGATATTTATATCATGGTTAAAAATCATTATAGTATGGAATAATAACCAAATAAAGTGGACTAAAAACAAGAAATATAAATATAAATGAAAAACAAAACTATAACTAAAGGTTACATGATTTTTTCAATGAATTTTAAATAAACAGTTAATAATTGATCCTAACTAAATAATATATATTATGATATATATAAATATATTTTCTAATAGATATAAAAGAAACAGATATTTTAAATAAATCATAATAGAAGTTTTATGATGGAATTCATCAATTAATGATCGGTATTTCCTTCGCACTTTTTACTTCTGTGAGACACATGCCATATTTGTCAACTATTTCTCATATGTGTTGTATACAAATAAAATGAACATATTTTATAAAAATTCCCCTCTATATTGTGGGGATTTACATATCAATTTTATTATATCTCTTTAATGGAGTTTATGGTTCAAAAGATACCAAATCTGTAATTGATTTTTTTTCTTAATTTTCATTATATCATACATATGTCGTATTATGATCTTATCTTATTTTATATGGTGTAATTGAAATCCTTTTAATTTTTAAAATAATGAAATCATTTATTTTAATGATATCAAATTATTTATTTCATTTAATTATTTTATTGGGATTATGATTCATTATTAACAAAGTGGTAAAGTTTTTATGATAAAATCTCATAGTTTATCATGATTGATTATGTTTATATGTACCACAATGAAATATTATAAACCATATAATAATAAGAACATTAATATTATTATAATATGGATATTTCATTATTAACATTTCTTTAAATCATCTTCTTCTCTATTTCGTATGTGTTCAAAATATTTTTCTATGAAAATATTACATTATTTCTCTATTATATTGGAAATCCCTTTTTTTCAAAATCATTACTTTCTAAAAATGTTTCAAAAAAGATTTTTCCTATTAAAAATCATTTATTATTTAAATTTTTTTAATCAATTTTGATTTTTTAAATATATTGCGAAATGAATTTTTATATCAATTTCAAAACAATTTTCATTTGTCTTTAATCAAATGTGGAAAATATTATTTGTTTTAATTTTTATGTAATTATTATAAGATAACATTGTCGTGTAATATTATTTTATTATAGAAGTATTTACAAATTTCGATTATTATATTCAAAATAATTGAATTCATATATATTTTATGATTTTTGTGTTATTTTAAATTTGGGAATTATATTTTCCATATGAAATGATTTAAATGATTTTAGGTAATACATTATATGTTTCCAAGAATAATTTCAATGAGGAATGATTATATTAATTATATGTGATTTAATTTATTTTTATTGAACCATTTATAAGTTTCCAATGATACAATATTTCAAAAAAATTGAAAATTTATTATGTTATAAAAAGTTGTTTCCAAAGTAGAAACAATGTTTTCACCATGAAATGACCCAGATAATATTACTGAATCATTGAACATGTAAGATGAAATCCTTTAATATTAATTTTTATTTAATGTGGATAATAATTAACGATTAGTTATTTATTAGAAAAAAACTTTTTTATGTTTATGTTCATGAAATATTAGTGAAAATCGTATATCATCAATGGGATATTCAATGTTGAATTGAAAAAATATTATTGGAACCCATTTTGTTTACATGGCTGATTAAGGGATGAAATTGGGATGAATGTTTTATTTTATGGAAAAAATTTGGGTGGTTTTAATTATCAATTGGTTGTGGCATTTATCTCTTTCGAATGAGTGGGCAAATATGGATAATTCATGAGTTAAAATGATATTATTTAACCTAAAAACATGTTCACCATGTTATGTATGAACTTGATGACAAGTTCAAAATGTTATTCATGAAACTGATTATATGATAAATGTATTATTTCTGGACCTATCATTCATGCATATGAGGTTATTCATGGGCCTCTTGGCATATCTATATGTTTATGTATTTTCTATATATCATGACATTAAATTTTTTTTTGAACATGTATCAATTTATACATGTTAATAATGTTGTATGCTTATCTATATGTCAATAATATATGCCTTATTACATTGATATGATCATGTGGATCATTTAATGTGATTACATTATGATTTAATTATTATCAACTACTAATATTTATGTCATGAAATAATATATTTATTATTGAAATGAAGGACATGGTTTTAAAATTATATGATCATGTTCTAAATCAACATTTCTCACATTTTGTTTATATATTTTCCATGTTTACACTTACTAAAAATATTATCTTATACATTCTTATGATTCCATTCAAATGTTATGGATAAAATTTCAATGAATGGTATGTTTTTATTATGATACATGGAAAATATCATAATGGGATATGTTGATGACCATTCACTAAATTAATGACTGTTTACCTAGTTAAAAAAGGTATAAGCCCATTAAGATATTTGGGTGTGTATTTTTGAAATTTATTTAATATTATTTTATTATGATAATATATGTATGAATGATATTATTGGGTATCTTACCATGAAATTGGTTAATATAGCCAATAGAAATTATTTAAGGCCCAATGTCGATATCTAAGAACAAATGATTACTGTGTAATAGAGTCACTTTTTCTTAATATCTCATCAGATATGATTCATAATTGGACTATAATCCTATTTTATGGTTATTTCATTAATTTTATATCTAAAGACACTTGTCATTACACCATTTCCATTGAATTTAATGTGATAGTTCAATATCAATTAAATGGTCAAAATACAATATTATATAAATATAGAAGCAAAAAAATCCACCCACATCTTATTATTTAATAAAACATCACTTGTGAAGTACCCAGCGTATCAAACGTAACCCTGAATTATGTTATCAAGGATTATGAAATGTGTATATGTGAGTTAGTTGTAACATGTTTTCATAATAATATTCAAGAATAAAGTTTATTACAAACACTTGTATAAGGGAATATATGATTACAAATGAACATTCATAATTCCAACATGTGGGTGTACTTTCATAAAATTTCGTCTTACATATTACCATGTAATGAATTAAACAGAATGAAACAAATTTTATTATTGGATATAACACATTAAATTCAATATTATATTATTAGAATAGATGTATTTTATTGAAATATTTCACTATAATTATGAATATCACCATTGAATAGAAAGGTTCCCATCATAGTGTAGAACCTCAATGATATTATTAATGATAAAGATACTCAAGGAAACTAATAAAATTAAATTAGTAAATTATATATATATATAATTACATTTTCTATTAATATTAAATTATTTGAATGAAAATGTAATATAATGCTCAAATATTTGGTTCTAGAACACGAACTCTATCATTGACTATATCATAATGTTTGAGATCATGATGTCAAAAATTAAGAATTTACATCATTGAGAATATATTTATTATTATCTAAGAGATTATTATATTGTTATTTACAATGTATACATTATTTACTAAACTTATTAATTATAAAAAATAGTTTTCAAGTTTACTATCTTTCCTCAGTGATCATTTCTTATTTACAAATTATATCTTCAATTGTATACAAATATTATTCTAAAATTTACCTCACCATTTATTTGATTTATTTTCCCTATGATATTTTGAAAGATAATATTAATATTATTTAAGATTAAATTTTTTACTATACTATGATTTTTTACATTTACAGTGTAATATGGGAATCCTGAAAGTATCTAGTTCTTTATAACTATAAAACTGAATGATCCTTAGTGATGTCATCCTTTGTAGCTAATATAAATTTAATAAATTTTACATCAGCTCTGGGTTACTAATTTTTGTCTTGTTACATTTTGTTAGACAATAAACAGTCATAAAAAGATTCATTGACGTTAATATATTAAAAAACAATTCAATATTATATAATTATTTGATGAATTACAATAATTCTCAAATATATAGGTAAATTTGTAAGAACATGTAATAGTCATTGAGTATCATACATCACCTTCAATTAATAATATATAAATTTTTTTTTCTTCATTAGTACATATCCTAATATCTTCCTAGTGGAATGGAAAATGATTTCATTACCATGTTTACATCTAATGGAGAGGGAGAGGATCCCATAATTAATATAGATCATTATAGTTTCCAAAAAATACTAGAATAATATGATGATGGATTCCAATCAACGCATAAAAATAAACAACCATGACTAACCTGTAACATAAATTAACAATTAATTTAATTAGCAAACTATCATAATAACATATTTTTCTAATAAAATATTTCTTCTCAATATAATTCTCTGTTGGGAAAAAAATATGGAGGGGAACACACCTCAAATCCCGAAGGATAGATCTACCAAAGATGGTGTTGTTATTTAATGAAAATTTTATGAAATGAAACTAGTATATGAACTTGGATATCAAATGGAATCAATGAAAAGATAGATTATTGTAGTGTTTGGAGGGTATCGTGTAATTTATAGGCCAACATGAAAATAAAGGACCATGGTGAAACTCTGATAAGTATGGTGAAAATGTAAATATGCAATACATGGTTAAACCATAAGGGTGGGGACCACACCATAGTGGGGAAAGTCAATTTTATTCCCATGAAATGTAATGAGTTCCAGGCTAAAGGTATTATAATACTAGTAAATTATCACAATTGAAGAACAACAATTATGACATAGGACTCCACCACCATGAAAACATATATTCCATAGCCTATATCTATGGAGTTGTTCCCCCAAATAGAAAAATACCAAAATAATACACCTCTAGATTACCAAGATGAAACATATATATCTATTACATTGAAATTCCAAAAAATAGATGAACCATTAAAGATATACCTCTAAGAATCAACACAATATCCAACCTCTTAATAGAAAATAAATTGACCATATAGAAAGACAATACACTTTTCACTAAACAATTCATTGCAATCTGAATTATTACACAGAACTACACTATCCCATCCTCAAATTCTATGACACATCTCCCAAACACATACATAAATAAAAATTACCCCAATTTAATAGGTTTGACGGCCCATAATAATACATTATATGTCTCTAAAATAATTCTGGTAAATGTTAATTAAAACAAAACCCATGAAACAGAAATAGAACAATTCCAAACAACCATCCCATGAGATACATCTCAATGATGTCTTTACAACTTAAAAACTACCACTATATAACACTAACCTCAAGAAAATAATTTTTATACTACATTCTAATTCAATATATATTAAATTACATTACACTAGACAATGACAAATACAACCATCACACTACACAACCCAATGAATATATATCATGTAAATATACACAACACATCTTGAAATTGATCACATCGGGATTAAATTTCTCAACTCCATAGTTAAATTGAGTTTTAATATAACTCATATTGTTTATTAATGTGTTTAACCAAACTCATACAATTGATAAGAATCATAAAAAAGAGATGAAGTCCCATTTTGAAGATAAATAAGATTTAGTAACCAAATCATCGATGAAAACAGTGACATTCTAATATGCATTATTTGTACATAGTTTTTCTAGGTAATCATATATAGTTCATAATTCCTCCACATAAAATGAACTCAATTAATGGTATATGCGGGTAAAGACATCTCTTTATTATCATGGTTGTCTATTTTTTTCTCTTTAAAAATTAAATTATCCTTGATAATTAACTGCATATTGTAAATAATAATAGAAAAATTAAAAATTTATTGAAATTTATAATACATGTGGAATGGAGCATTGATCTTATCTAGCTGTTGTAGACTACCCAACTTATATTCCTCTAGTATAACATTTTGTAACACTATGAAGTTTTTGATAAACTGTGGGGAAAACCTATTAATCATGTCAAACCTCTAACATTCATGATCATATAAAATTATTAAGAACATTTCCTCCAAGAACTCCATTTCCAATATCCTCCCTGTAGAATTATTATCACATTTATGTATGCCCTATCAATTAATCAAACTCTGGAAAAAACATTGAGCCTTATTTTTAATGTTCTCTACTGCATTGGGACTGAGAGTAGATTACACCCCAACCATAGCAATGTGAAATTAAGAAGGGAACAAAGACTCATAAAATTACTCATTATTTCTAATTCTAATAGATTATTTTAATATTTTGTTATATATCAAATAAACCCAGCGGAATTACATTCTTAGGATCACTGAAATTACATGAAACATTCCAGAAATATATCCTCCAATGTTAAGATGGTCTGCCCCATCATTCCATCAATTAAAGGATGAAAAACTCTTCTGATGCATAAATGATATAAGGCCACATCCTTAAACCTTACTTAATCTTGAGTTATTACAATATTACACAATGAGGATCCTTTTGGTTTTAGAGTTTTAGAGAATTAGATCATGAAACTTTCATTACATTCCATATATAAACAAAGTGGTTATATAAAGATAGTATTCTTATTTACCATCAATGGAAACATATTTAAAATAAAACATGGATTCTTTCTGGACACTTCCTTGACACTATCATCATATCATGTACCTTTCCCTTGACCTGTGAAACACATTTCAAAATAACATGGGATGAGCATAAAAAGCTCATTAAGGGATATTAAAATATGGAAAATACACATGGGTACATATATACATAAGAATGAAACCATACCTTTACCCATAAAACACAAGCACATTAACATACCTCATCAAATCATGAATAAATCATAGAAATCATAAGACATAAAGGTAACTTGAGGCATTCATAACATTCTTACATAGGGAGTAACCCTCTTGGTTACGTTTGGAATACCTATCACAGTATATTCACTAAATCTCTTTGGCTAAACCTTAATGTTTCACTCCTTCGTGTTACCCAATGCATTGGAGAGCTATATCGGGCTCACCCGCCCTTAGTTTATCATGCAACCACCCGTCTTCATAATAATTCCCATGAACCTCAACATAATCGCATCACATAAAACATGCATAAAGGAAACATAAAATTTCCACCTTTCAATCACAAGATATCAATAAAACACATTGATATAAAATCATTATGAAAACCATTTTCAATACCAAAATAAAATAAAAGTAAAACATGGTATTTATTTTTCTTTTATAAAAAAGGTATGGCTTGTAGAGGAAGCCGAAACTCAAATAATGGTCACGGCGGTGAAGAAGTCATTGTCGCTGCATACGTATGACAAAAACATTCCCTTTTGTTGTTTTGTAAAATGCTTCGTATAAAAAAGACTCCTTTTGGATAAACGTAAAAGTAAAAGGGGTTTATACACCGTATAAAAGAAGGTTGTGTATAAATCAAAATATGCCTCAATGAAAGGAGATTGAGACGAAGTCCCATACCTCAGGTCCGACTTGACTCAGTCATTATTTAATCTCCTAAATAATAAACTTGGGTTAATTTCTACTTGCTTAAGAACCTTTTTCAATTTAATTATTCCTTTTATATCACTTATTTCCATGTCATGAACACTATGTAATTATTTAAGTTAATAACAATCGTTTTAACGATCATTGGTACTTGAGTCAAAAATAAACCCTTTATAATTAAAAGATGTTCATGTATAAATTATATCAATAATTTTAATCATGATGTATATATCATATATATCCAGTATATACATGAATTTATAATATTACATAATCATTTAGAGGTAAGAAATGAAATGCGCTGTTCATTGATACAGTGAGTCGTACGTACGCATGAACACTACTTTCATTTCTATTTCGTATTTTATAGAATGGAATCATAATGATATAAAGGTAAATTATAATTCCAGTATAATATCATATATAATATCATAGTTCCATCCTTTATACGTCCCACATATGGTATTTAACGAATCAAATCACTTTGAGGGGGCGGTAGTCCGCACTTCCTTAAATGAAAAAAATTGTGTTTACCCATAATGGAAACCATAAAGGTTTTCCCAAAATGAAAAATAAAGAAGCATAAGGAAAACATAAAAATATTATATATCATATATAAATATAGTTACATCTTAATGGCCACCTTTGATGGTGTTAAAAGAATGTTGAACAATCATCATTTCGGGAGGCATAAATTCACCATCCACGGAAACAGTATGTTCTTTAACCATTAGATGTAGTTGTGTGTAAGTGTAGCTCGAATACTTCTTATAACAACATCCTAGTATATTTAAGATACTGGAGTTGTTACAAAAGAAATGAAGAAAAAGAGTTTAGGGGGTTGGAGAAGCAAAGTAAAACAAAAGGACTCAAGTGAAGACATTATCTTAAAATCAGGTAACTCCCTTAGGTTTGAGCTCAAAGGAATCCTTGGGAAGACTTCTGCCCAAAGTGAGGCTTCAAGGAGTAAGAGAGGGAAGGGGAGAGACACAATGGGCAGGGTTTGGCCGAGCCAATGGATTTGGGAGTGTGGGTAATGAGGTAGAGGTGGGGGCCTTTTATAAGAGGAGAGGAGGGGCACTCTTGGAAATTAAAGAAATGTTACTTTATTTTGAAATGGTTTTCGGATTTTAAAAGTCCCACATTGATATAATTCTAGGATAAGGTGATAAGGATTCACAATATACCCACCCAATAGGTTTTGGACAAGTGTAGATCTTAGATTTTACGTTATATTTTAATTTTATTTAAATCCTTTATTAATGAGGTAATCGCTGCATCATCATGATGTCATAAATAATTTAATAAATTTATTGTATAAAAATAATAAAAAAATATCATGATGTAGGAAATATTTTTATATTTCTAAAGAATAATTATAGCTTAATCGATCATTTATGTGGACAAAATTAAAAATATTTTACTTAGGTGATACATTCTTTGTCACATTAAACATTTTTTTAAAATAAAAACATAAAAAGTCACTTTCTCACAAAAGTGATTCGATGGGGTCCCCAAGTTTGGCACAAGGCATCAAAAGGTCTGCCATAAGACAACCAGTATCCTTAGGACACATATTGTGGTTTTTTGTATTATTATGATATCATTTTATTATCCTTAACTACCCGATTACTCATTAATCAAGATAATTAAAGATAATTACCGTCGTTACTATTCATAATGTCCAAAAACAAGAGTCTTGATTACATAATTTGGACCTTCTTATTCCAAATATGTAATCCATTTTACCAAATTACAAACACAGAAATTGCCATAATTGATTTAAAAATAATTCCCGTTGTCAAAACAAACAGCTGGGTTTTTTTGAAACAATATCTATGAAAAGTTTGGCATTAGCTTATGACCAATTCCAAAGTAAAATTAATCCCAATGACCACCATTGGATTAAATTGTAAAAATATATTCTAATTTAACTTTAAAAAAAATTCAAAAGGTAATCTAATCATATAAATAAAGTAGATTAAAAAGCAGTTTTGATGTAAAATGCAGTATTTTTCACTATTCATCAAAAAATGAACATTGTCAGAAAAATACCAAAAAATTATCCAATGTAAATTTCAATGTTACAATCATAATGAATATGTTTATTTTGACCAATATAGATTTTAAAATTGTCAAAATATTGATTTAAAAAGGGTTTTCCATCAAAAGGCTATAAAATAATCTTTTAAGAATATTAGTGTATTCCATGCTTAAGATTGTATTTATTATCATTTTAAGCCTCCAAAACACTATCTAATTCATTAATAGACATAGATAAAAATATATATTAATCATTACTTACGTGGGATGTTACATCCTTCCCCCTTTAGAAAATTGCATCCCCGCAATTTATTTACTTATCAAATAAATGGGGGTACTTATCACTCATTGCATTTTCATATTCCCCTGTTGCCTCTTCCATCATGTGGGTTTTCCAAAAAAAACCTTTACCTGATTAATCACCTTATTCCATAACACTTTCTCCCTGTGGTCAAGAATCTGTACCAGTTGTTCCTCATAAGATAGGTTCTCTTCCAGCTGAACTACCTCTGGACTCAAAACATGAGATGGATTTGGTATATACTTTCTCAACATCGAAACGTGAAAAAAATTGTGTACCTGAGACAAACTCGGAGGTAAAGCCACTCGGTAAGAAACTGATCCAACACTCTCTAGAATTTCATATTCTCCAATGAACCTTGGACTCAACATTCCTTTCTTACCAAATCTCATCACACTTTTCCATGGTGAGACTTTGAGAAAAACATGATCACCTACCTCAAAAGTTAGATCCTTCCACCTGTTGTCTGCATAACTCTTCTCCCTACTCTGAGCTGTTCACATGTGTTTCTGAATCAGCTGAACTTTTTTCTGCCATCTCTTCTACCAATTCTGGTCCTATCAACTTCCTTTCACCCACTTCATCCCAGAAAGCTGGAGTTCGACACCGCTTCCCATATAATGCCTCAAATGGTGCCATCTGTATACTAGAATGGAAACTGTTATTATATGAAAATTCAACCAAAGAAATAGGTTGGTCCCAACTTCCCTGATAATCCATCGAACAAGCTCGTAGAATATCCTCCAAGGTCTGAATTTTTCATTCTGACTGCCCATCTGATTGAGGATTAAATGCTATATTAAAATTTAATTCAGTACCCAACGACTTCTGAAGGCCTTTCGAAAAGTTAGATGTGAACCTGTGATCACGATCAGATACAATGGAGAGGGGAACTCCATGTAACCTGACTATCTCTTTAATATACAAACGTGAATGTTGATCTAGGGAAAAAGTATATCGTATAGCAAGGAAATGAGAAGATTTAGTCAAGCGATCAACAACAACCAAGATTGCATTATTACCTCGAGATGACTTCGGTAATCCCACAACAAAGTCCATGGATATATTCTCCCATTTCCACTCTGGAACTGGTAGAGGCTGAAGCATCCCTTTCGTTAACTGCCTCTCTGCTTTAACCTATTGTCATGTCAAACACTTCACAGTAAAATCAGCAATATCTCTTTTCATTCCATCCCACCAGTAATACTCCCGCAGATCTCTGTACATCTTAGTACTGCCAGGATGAACTGAAAATGGAGAACTATGAGCTTTACATAACAACACTCTCTTCAACTGTGAATCACAAGGCACACACAATCTCTTCCCAAACGTCAAAACACAATCATTATCAATGTTGAATTCATGCAGCTTACCTTTCTGAACCAGATCTACCTTTTTCTGCAACTCACTGTCTTGCTTCTGTGCTTTCTTAATTCTAGCTGATAGAGATGATATCACTTATACCTAAAACAAAACAGAAGAACATCCTGCACCAAAAACTTCTATGCCAAATTTCATCAAATCCTTAACCAAAGGATCACTTTCCAAACGCAACATTGCTAATGAAGCATTACTTTTTCGACTCAAAGCATTAGCCACTTTATTTTCTTTTCCCGGATGGTAATGAATTGTACAATCATAATCATTGATTAATTCCAGCCATCTCCTCTGTCTCATGTTTAAATTTTTCTGAGTGAATATATACATAAATCTTTTGTGATCAGTATATATTTCTCATTTTACTCCATACAAATGATTCCTCCAATTTTTTAAAGTGAAAACAACAATAGCTAATTCCAAATCATGTGTTGGGTAATTTACCTCATGAGTTTTCAACTGTCGTGAAGCATAATCAATTACCTGATCATTCTGCATTAGGATGCAACCAAGTCCTTTCAATGAAGCGTCATTGTATATAACAAACTCTCCATTCCTGGAAGGTAGTTCCAAAACTATAGAATTCACCAATCTTCTTTTCAGTTCCTGAAAACAATTATCACATTCTTTTGTCCAGATAAACTTAACACCCTTCCGAGTTAGCATAGCCATTGGACTAGATAACCGTGAAAAATTTCTAACTTACCTTCTGTAATAGCCTTCCAAACCAAGGAATCTACGAATCTCAGTTAAATTTGTGGGTCCTGGCCAGTCTTCCACAACTTGTTTTTTGCAGGATCAACAGTTATCCCATCATTAGAAACAATGTGACCAAGGAAAGAAATTTGTTGCAACCAAAACTCACACTTTCTGAATTTCCCATACAATTTCTTTTATTTTATGGTTTGCAAAATAACCCTTAAATGTCTTTCATGGTCCTCTTTACTTTTACAAAAACAACAAAATATCTTCAATGAAAACCACCATAAACTTATCCAAGAACTCATGGAAAATTATATTCATTGAGTCCATGAATACAGCAGTTGCATTGGTTAGCCCAAAAGGCATTACTACAAATTCATAATGGCCATATCTTGTACGAAACACAGTCTTCGGAACATCTTCTTCCTTTACCATCAGCTGATGGTACCCCGATCTCAGGTCAATCTTGGAAAAAAACTGAGCTCCCTGGAGCTGATCAAACAAATCATCGATATGAGGTAAAGGATATTTGTTCTTAATAGTGATATTATTCAAGGCCCTATAATCAATGCAAAGTATCATTGAGACATCTTTCTTTTTAACAAATAAAACAGGAGCACCCCAAGGTGATGTTCTAGGTCGAATGAAACCATTCTCTAATAAATCTTGCAATTTCTCCTTCAACTCTAAAATTTCAATTTGAGCCATTCGATAAGGGAGTTTTGAAATTGGCTTAGCATCAGGAACTAAGTCAACGGTAAACTCAACTTCCCGATCTGGTATTATTCCAGGCAACTCATTAGGAAAAACATTAGGATACTCATTTACCACTGGCACATCATTAATCTGAATAGTTCTTTATTTTCAATGATGTGTGCAAGGTAATATTCATTTACATCTTTTACAAGTTTCTCGGCCTCTTGATATGTTATCAAAAGTAAGGGTGCATTCTTGTAAAAAAACTGAAAGTCTTTCAGAAAAGAAACTTCTTTAGCTCTACAGTCAATCTTAGCATGGTAAATAGAGAGTCAATCCATACCCAGGATAACATCAAACTCTACTAGAGGTAGAACAGTAAGGTTTTCAAGTAGGTTCATTCCACAGACAAGGATAGGAAGATTATTATAAATTCTTGTTGCCTCAACATTTCCCCCAGGTGTTTTTACCAAAAGTTCAGGAGTCATTTCTTGAGATGGTATTCCCATTTTACTAGAGAAGTTTTCAACGATGAAAGAATGTGTTGATCCCGAATCAAACAACACACTGGCATAATCTGAAAAACAAAAAAGTACCTGATACAACTTCATTTGATGGCCCGACATCTGCTGAAATAGTTGCAAAGGTTTTCACCACCCCTTTCTGCTTGTAGTCTAACCGATTCACATCACTCAAGCTCTTTTTCGGGCACTCGTTTCCATAGTGACCCATCTCATTGCACTTATAACATTTCAATAAATGTAAATCAAATTTCGTCTTATCTTCACGTTGATCCTTTTTAGTGAAATCACGAGCCTTATGTCCCATCTTACCACATCAGTAGCACTTTCCTGAATTCAGAAGACATTCCCCAGCATGCCTTTTGCCACATTTATCACAAACTGGAAACATAGATTTCTTACCATCAGACTTTTTTGAAGAATTCTTACCTTTCTCTTTCCACCTCGGTCTCTTCTTTTTTTGGCTCTTATAGAACACTTGGTCATCGGCAAAATCCATTTCCACATTCTCAGCACATCTAACAAGCTTTTCATAACTTTTAAACTCACAAGATGCTAATGCCCTTCGATATTTTGGCTTTAATCCTAAGTAAAAACGATTGATTTACTATCAAGGACTCGGATAAAATTTGGAGCATACCTTGCCAATCGAGTGAACCTTTCTTCATAAGTAGCCACTGAGTCTTCCTCTTGCCTCAATTCCAAGAATTGTATTTCCATCCTAAGTCGAACAGCCTTAGGAAAATACTTCTCAAGAAACATACCTTTGAATTCATCCCAGTCAAGAGCATCAATCTCATCAGCGTCCCTGATATTTTTAACCATCGACCACCACTGATATGCTTCACCCTCCAAACGGTAAATAGTAAGACTAACCATTGGATTGTATGAAAACCCCATGACATCGAAAATCTTCTCCAATGCTTTAATCCACCCTTCAGCTAGCACATGGTCAGATGATCCTCTAAATGATGGGGGATGTTGCCTCATGAATTGTTCCACCACTGACATGTTCCTATGCTGTTGGTCTGGCTGATCTCGTGCATGGATACCACCACCATTTATCGCTTGAGACAACTATGCCATTATTGCAACAAACTGTTCAGTTCCAATTCCGACCATCTCAGGATGCTGATTCAGAAGGTTATTTCCTTCTGCATGCCTTCCTAGCACTGCTTCCCTGTTTCCTCTGCGGAAATCCATTCTGAACAAACATGTCTTAGATGAAGCAACATGGTAATCTTCAAATACTATATCACTTCAATTTGACCATAAAAAACTATTTTTGGATAATCATTTAATAGAATTATAACTCATAAAGTTATCTAAACCGACCTTTGATACCAACTATAAGGCCCCAGCCTTAAACCTTACTTAATATTGAGTTATTAAAAGATTACACATTGAGGATCATTTCAGGTTTAGAGTTTTAGAGAATTAGATCAAAAACTTGCATTAAATTCCACATATAAACAATGTGGTTACATAAATATAGTATTATTCTTTCCCATCAATGGAAACATATTTAAAATAAAACATGGATTCTTTCTTGACACTTCCTTGAAACTATCATCATATCCTGTACCTTTCCCTTGACCTGTGAAAAACATTTCAAAAAAACATGGGATGAGAATAAAAATCTCAGTAAGGGATATAAAAATATGGAAATGAAACATGGGTACATATATACATAAAAATGAAATCATAATATTACCAATAAAACATAATCACTTTAACATACCTAATCAAATCATGAATAAATCATAGAAATCATAAGACATAAAGGTAACTTGAGGCATTCATAACATTCTTATGTAGGGAGTAACCCTCTTGGTTACATTTGGAATACCCATCACAGTATATTCCCTAAATCTCTTCAGAGAAACCTTAACGTTTCACTCCTTCGCATTACCCAATGCATTGGAGAGCTATATCGGGCTCACCCGCCCTTACTTTATCACAGAACCACCTATCTTCATAATAATCCCCAAGAACCTCAACATAATTTTGTCACATAAAACATGCATAAAGGAAACATAAAATTTTCACCATTCAATCACAAGATATCAATACAACACATTGATATAAAAACATTATGAAAACCATTTTCAATACCAAAATAAAAGAAAAGTAAAACATGGTATTTATTTTTCTTTTAAAAAAATCGGTATGGCTTATTGAGGAAGCCGAAACTCAAATAATGGTCACGGCGGAGGAGAAGTCGTTGTCGCCGCATACATACGAAAAAAACATTATCTTTTGTCGTTTTGTAAAATGCTTCGTATAAAAAAGATTCCTTTTGGATAAACGTAAAAGTCAAAAGGGTTTACACACCGTATAAAAGAAGGTTGTGTATAAAACAAAATATTCCTCAATGAAAGGAGATTTTGACGAAGTCCCATACCTCAGGTCCGACTTGACTCAGTCGTTCTTTAATCTCCTGAATAATAAACATGGGTTAATTTCTACTTTCTTAAGAACCTTTTTCAAGTTCATAATTCCTTTTATATCACTTATTTCCATGTCATTAACACTATGTAATTATTTAAGTTAATAACGGTCGTTTTAACGATCATTGGTACTTGAGTCAAAAATAAACCCTTTAAAATTACAAGTTGTTCATGTATAGATTATATCCAGAATTATAATCATGATTTATATATCATATATATCTAGTATATACATTCATTAATAATATTACATAATCATTTAGAGGTAAGAAATGAAATGCACCGTTCATGGAGACGGTAAGCCGTACGTACGCATTAACGCTACTTTCATTTCTATTTCGTATTTTATAGAATGGAATCATAATGATATAAAGGTACATTATAATTCCAGTATAATATCATATATAATATAATAGTTCCATCCTTTATACTTCCCACATATGGTATTTAACGAATCAAATCACTTTGAGGGGGCGGTAGTCCGAACTTCCTTAAATGAAGATATCGCGTTTACCCATAATGGAAACCATAAAGGCATGCCCCAAATGAGAAATACAGAAGCTTATGGAAAACATAAAAATATTATATATCATATATAAATATAGTTACATCTTAATGGCCACCTTTGAAGGTGTTAAAATAATGTTGAACAATCATCATTTCGGGAGGCATAAATTCACCATCAACAGAAACAGTATGTTCTTTAACCATTAGATGTAGTTGTGTGTAATTGTAGCTCTAATAATTCTTATAAAAACATCCTAGTATATTGAAGATACTGGATTTGTTACAAAAGGAATGAATAAAAAGATTTTAGTGGGTTGGAAAAGCAAAATAAAACAAAAGGACTCCAGTGAAGTCATTACCTTAAAATCGGGTAACTCCATTTGGTTTGAGCTCAAAGGCTTCCATGGGAAGACATCTGCCCAAAGTGAGGTTTCAAGGAGTAAGAGAGGGAAGTTTAGAGACAAAATGGGCAGGCGTTTGCTGAGCCAAAGGATTTGGGAGTGTGGGTAAGGAGGTAGAGGTGGGGGCCTTATATAAGAGGAGAGGAGGGGCACTCTTGTAAAGTAAAGAAATGTCACTTTATTTTCAAATGGGTTTCGGATTATAAAGGGCCCACATTGATATAATTCAAGGATAAGGTGATAAAAGTTTGAAATATACCCAAAAAATTTGTTTTGGACATGTCTAGGTCTTATATTTTACATTATCTTTCCATTTTATTTAAATCAATTATTAATGAGGTAATCGCTGCATCATCATGATATCATAAATAATTTAATAAATTTAATGACTAAAAAATATAAAAAAAATATCATGATGTAAGAAATTTTTTAATCTTTCTAATGAATATTTATATCCCAAAATATCATTTATGTGTACAATATTAAAAATATTTTACTTAGGTGATACATTCTTTGTCACATTTAACATTCTTTAAAAATAAAAATATAAAAAGTCACTTTCTCACAAAAGTGATTCCATGGGGCCCCCATGTTTGGCACAAGGCATCCCTTGGTCGGCCATGAGACAACCAGTAGCCTTAGAAAACATGTTGTGGTCCTTTTTTATTATTATGATATCATTTTATTATCCTTAACTACCCGATTACTCATTAATCAAGATAATTATAGACAATTACCGTCGTTACTATTCATAATGTCCAAAAAACAAAAGAGTATTGATTAAATAATTTGGACCTTCTGATTCCAAATATTTAATCCATTTTACCAAATTCCAAACACATAAATTTCCATATTTGATTTAAAAATAATTCCCGTTGTCAAAACAAATAGCCGTTTTTTTTGAAACAATATCTATGAAATGATTGGCATTAGTTTATGACCAATTACAAAGTGAAATTAATCCCAATGACCACAATTGGATTAAATGGTAAAAATATATTCTAATTAAACTGTAAAACAAATTCAAAAGATGATCTAATCATATAAATAATGTAGATTAAAAATCAGTTTTGAAGTAAAATGCATAATTTTTCACTATTCATCAAAAAATGAACATTGTCAGAAAAATACAAAAAATTTATCCAATGTAAATTTCATTGTCCCAATCATAATGAATATGTTTATTGTGACCAATATAGATTATAAAATTTTCAAAAGTTTGATTTAAAAAGGTTTAGCCATCATAAGGCAGTAAAACAATCTTTTAAGAATATTAGTGTATTCCATGCTTAAGATTGTATTTATTTTCATTTTAAGCTTCTAAAACACTATCTAATTCATTAATAGGCATAGATAAAAATATCTTTTATTCATTACTTACTTGGGATGTTACAAATGAATTTAATTTTTTTACAATATTACCATCCAATCACATGAGGTAAATTGAAAATCCAAATGCATTCCAATATACCACAAAACTCTACACATCTACACTAACACTCCCATACACCCTTAACAAAATCATCTATAATGTCTGACTCCTTTATTCCTATAATGTTTCCCTATTTCATCATCCAATAAATTATTACCCTAATAGGATAATATACACTATAATCTCAAGGTACCTTTCTGAATATATCAATTAAGATTCCATCCCACTTCAATTTAGTGATGTTTAAGGGCGAAAAAAACCAAATATGACATGGTGTTTCTCTATTACCTACAGACTACATAAACATCGAACCATAAACCCATCCACTGAAATTTTAATCCCATGACACCAAAACTATGAAATAAATCTACTTTATATCTTATATACGACAAGTATTACTTCTAAATGTGAGTTTTAGAACACAAAATGAAATTTATCATTCCTTTTATTCAAATTGAAAAAATCGTATCTATGAAACATGTGGTTATTTCTATCCTCTAACCATCCCAATAGAGCATCCCCATGACAAACTATATTGTCTGTCACATTGGACATAACTCCAAATTACGTCATATCTACTAGTTTAATCATATATCATTGAACTATCATCAGAAAAAATATTCATACTTTATCAAATACCACTTCATCAATGTACAAGGCTACCAACTCTGCTGTCTCCCTCTATGTATTATTATACTCTTGAATAACGACCATTCATGAAATCCCTCTTAGTGCATCATCTATGAAATTACAATTTCCCAAATTATATGTTATCTCCATGTTGAAATCCTAATGAATATCAGTTCAATAATGATTTGAACGATTCGATTCATTATGAGAAAAGATAAACATCAATCCCTTGTGATTGGTAAATAACAAAACATATTCTATAGAATGGCAGTTTTTCATATAATTAGTTAGATAAATACTATTTTATGCACATGATCAGTGTTGTAATTTTGAAAATAATTGATATGTAACCTGAACTATCTATTGTATATCACTAATTTCTAATATAATAGGATGTAACTAATGCCCGAGAAAGAAGTGTCAGAAAAAAATGGAAACATCACCCATTCCCGTAGAAACTATTGCATCGAGGAATAGATAAATTTCTATATAAGGTAACAAATACATTGCAAAATAGATTATTTTAGGTGAAATACAAACATTCTGAGTTCTGTTGTTCAATGGATCTACAATCCATGAGATATTTCATTTTATCCTTATGTAATTTCATATAAGGTAGAGAACACCCAAAACTATAGAAAAATTTCTCACTTCTAACTATGAAGTGACTAATAAAATATTTTATGGGTCCATGGACAAACAAACATAGAAATCAACATGACTAATAAAATAAACCTCTATTTTCCAAATAATTCATTTTGGAAACATTATGTGTATATATTTGAATTGATTTACTGGTAAGAAAATTTTTAGACGATCGTTATACTCATAATACAATGAGTATATCAGGATGGTTTTGACAAACATGACAACAATCTTTTATAAAAAATTATATACGAAAAATTTAATGAGCACCAACAAAATTTCTATTTCATTATTAACATTTAATTTAATGTCCTTGATCTCGATGTGAGTATACAATAAATTATTGGAATCTTTTCAGATATCATTATCCTTCACCCAAATATAGTAATATCTTCACCATACATCTAGCATAATGTACCAAAAATATCCTCTCAATTTTTTAAAAATATCATAAATCCTTTGAACAAGTTATGTATGCTAGAACAATACCATATTTAGTATTCAGAAATATATTCTCTACCTTATACTATTATTTATCTTTTAATAGAATAAAAATACAGTACCCCATATTAATATACTGGATTGGATGTGTCTATTTACCATTAGTTAGTTTATGTGAATCCTCAAAACCCAAATCTCCGGGTGTGTAATATTATATGGATACATTTCAATTATATACGAACACAATTAAAATTATATCCAATACACAATATCTCATTGATGGGTAGAACCAAAACCAACACTAGAAAAACATCCAAAAATTTTTCATCATCTTTGGGATCTTTGGATATCCCACAAAACACAAACTTTACAAATAACTATTCTAATTTTAATAGTATTAGAGGCACAAATATACATCCCATTCAAAAACTCATTCACTAATGAAACCCGCAATAATACTATCCATATCCTAAAATCTTTCCTTCCACCTGATGAAATTGAAAACCAAATGCATAGATTAAAACCAATGAAAATTGAGGATGAAATCATAGGGATTCCCCTAAATAATTATGTGGTAACTTGAAAAGTGATTATTCCAAAAAATAGGTATACTACCCATTAATAAAACATCATGTCATAGTGTATGAACTATGACTATTGTAAAAATATATAGGGGCTTGAGAAATCACGCTTTTTCTAGTACCCATGAACAAACTAAAATATGTCATAGTGTATGCCCTCTGACCATTTTACTTTATTCATTAATAAAAGCCTTATCACATCTTGTTTGTTCTTTTTCATGAAAATGCATGTGATAATGTCCTAAAGACAACTATTGCATTAAGGGGTCATAGCTGATCCCTACTATTTTGAGAACCCAGAAGTGCCATAACACTGTCCTTGAATATATGTTCTATGGTCGGATGATGTTATTTTAGGGACACAAATAATACAGGTCATTAGGGGTGATGACTCATAAAACTTTTAGGCACCTTCTCATGGTGTGTGCCCATGGTAATATCCAGGAGGATATTATGAGAATGAGACCCGCTGGTAGGAAATCTACATTTCATAGTGTCATTGAATGTTCCTATCTGCGGACGTGTGTATTGGTCCTTAGACTTTAAGATTTTTATTAATGGGTATTACCACTCACACACTTAGATGTATTGATGAAAACTATGATGACACATTGTTCGCATCAAGGTAAGATATGTTGGGAGCGTCACGAGTAATACTGCATTAATAGATAATGCGAGAAAGTATTTTTCCCTTCTGTTCCATAACAGAAGTAGATATCTCAGGCCCTTTGATGGAATTGATATAGCCTAAATAAATCAATGGCCATGGTAAGGTATGGGTGAGTTCAGTTCTGGTAAGTCAAAGAAAGAATAATCGAACACATGGGTTGTCGAAACTAGCATGCAACCTGCATGATTAGAGATATTGAGACAAAGGGATTATATTACACGGTAAGCGTTCGTAGGAGGTGACACGTCATTGCGATGTTAACTTTGTTCTATATGGGTTCCTTGGCGTGTTTCTAGACGCTAACCTTGGACTTTAGGCAGGCTTCTCCAAATGCCTCTAATAAATAGGCCTAGAGGGTCACACACTAAGTGTGTCCTTGTATCTCAGTTAAATATTAATTTAACAAGTTCAATAAATATTATTTCTGACTATGGTTTAATAATTATTTAAGGATGCATGATCACATTTATTTCGACAATAGTTATTCGAGAGAATATATTGTGGGAGAAATAATATATCTATTAGTGAGTAATACAGTTACATTTATTTAAGAAATAAATATCCATTACTCAAGGTCTAGTAAATGTGGTGGAGAAAAATGAAAACTAAAAGTACACGCCATGTATATTAAATATACACACCATGTAGTTTTATGGAAAACAAGTACACGCCATGTATTAATTATTACACGTCGTGTAATTTTCCAGTCGGTATTTTGAGGATATAGTGTTTTTTTATTAAATTATATTAATTGTAATCATCGTGGCCGCATGTCATGGAATTAATAATTCGACATGGGGTTTCAATAAAAGTTAATGAAATAAATAAAATGCATAACGCGTTTATTTTTTTCATAACTCTATTAACCTCAAACCTTATTACAAATATCCTCATAACCCAATACTTTTCATGAGCCGTTTGTTGTGTACAACTGATTTCGAAATACTCTCAAGCCAAGAGAGAATTCCATTTCTACCAAGAATTCCCTCAAGTTACGATAGTGAGATTCTCCAACGGATCAAGGCGTTTGATGGAGGACATCGCAAGAGAAGTTTCTTCTGCGCTAGCACCCAGAGATCCCTTCGGCAACGTCCAGAGATATGTCAAGCACGTGTGGATCACCGCTAGAGGAATCCTATACATGGATTCTACGGCGCAACGACATATCACATGATCGTGACCGGAGACATTGACGAAGAAAGAATTCCACCAAGGTAATTCTTGTGAATTAATTAAATTTATTATAACCAACATATGATGATCCTATCTCTGGGGTTTTGAGATTCCCTCTTAAGGTTTTCAATATTCTTTCTATTCCGAAGATTCATCATTTTAAATCATGACAAATCTCGGATTGAATGTTTCCTAACGTTAAAATCAAGTTGGTCTAACCCACCAACGCGCTTCCGCTGTGCCCGGAACCTACAACCTTCATTAATACTATCCATATCATAGAGTCTTTCCTTCCACCTGATGAAATTAAACCAAATTCATATAATAAAACCAATGAAAATTGAGGATGAAATCCTATGGATTCCCATAATGGATGATATGGTAACTTGAAAAGTGATTATTCTAAAAAATTGGTATATACCCCATCAATAAAACATCATGTCATAGTGTATTCCCTATGACTATTTTAAAAATATATTGGGGCTTGAGAAATCACGCCTTTTCTAGTTCCCAAGAACAATCTAAAATATGTGAAACAAATAATTTTATAATAATTAGTCAAAAATTAATAAAAATGTTCAGATGCTAATTTGATCATAAAAATTATGATCTATGGTACCTCTAGAGTCACCACCTATATATACTTTATCTATCAAGAAATATATGGCACTTCATAATTCTAGCACCAATCATCATCACTATGCTCAGACAAGGGACCCAAGTGATTGAGAACATCATGAGGTCCGACCTTAACTGACCAATAAAAAATTAGATGCATGTTGGACAACATCCCATATAGATGAAAAATATTTATGGCAAGCTACTACTGAGTTTGATGTTGATCCACACCACTACCACAATGTTGATCTCCAAAAACCACTACTCACTAATTTTGAAAGTGAAAATATCCACTACAAACATAGTCTATTGTTCCAATGTCAATATAAAAATCATGGAATTTTATAACCCAAGAAAGATGAAATGAATTATGTTAGTGTTCAACATCTACTAGTTATAATAAAAAAGGTCCTAGAAAATGAGATATATAACTAAAAACTCTACAATATGAAGAACTATTTTAATTCCCCTCTCACAGTAATGTTCCTAATGAGTGCATTTTCTCGATCACAAGAAGGATATTTTTTACCATCAAAGAAGATGATAATGAAAATATAGTATATACATATTGGATATAATAATTGAGTTCCTTATCATGATGGGGCACATAATAATATTTATTAGTGAAAAGATCATCAGAGAAACATATATGATCCTTGAACATGATCCCAATATCCCAGATAGACTGATACCCCTATTGAAGGGAAACAAGATCATTCTTCCTAAGTAAATTTATGCTAAATGATAGAAAATATTCTGAAAATTAGTATTTAATTATTTATAATACAAATCCACCTCCACTAATAAAGACAAAACATCTTACAATGATGATCAAAACTAATCATCAAACTAACTGGTGACATGACCTAGTACACTTCCTTAGACTAAATATGATTGTTATTGATATCAAGATCCCCAAACCAGTGCTCTCAACTAGATCAAAGACACTTACCGCATATATAATGAAAGTGTTCAGATGAGAGGAAAAAAATACCCTACCAAAAATCATCCTTTTAGGTTGATTTGACACTGTGATAGCCAATTAGTGTTTAAAATTAAACCTCATCATCTCATTTAAAAAGAAAATTGAATCCATGATCTATAATTAAAAACTAAATCATGTATTTATAACGTTATCTAATATAAAATATTGTTAGGATTCATTATGTTATTTCATTTTATCTTCCCAAATGACCCAATTATGAAATAATACTTACAACTATGATTCAGGTACTTTCTATTTGTCTCTACCACAAAAGACGAGTCTTTGTAGTTTTTATTTGGTATTTCATTCAACAAATAAATTTTGGCCCAAAACTCATGTGTCCTAATTGGTCTTGGTCAAATAGTTTATACAATAATATAAATAAAAATCAGTTCCCTACTGATGTATCTATATAACATACTTTCATAATCCAAACACCATCATATTTCACAACAAAACACGTTCATAACACTCTATAATGACCCCCTCTAACCAATAATACACATACAAATATGGAAAATAAGTGTGATTTAAATTTACCCACGATCTCATCCTTTTGAGGGCGATGGGTTTTTGACTAGAATCAATAAAATAAAAAAAACTAACATATAGAAGGCATTACCCAATAATTATAAAGTAGGATTAGGAGCCAATATAACTACCAAAATATAACAAATCAACCATTGTTGACAATAGAGACTAGTGTATAGGTATATCCACCACCTATATAAATGGTGTTCTAAATCAAGATGGGATGAAAACTCGCACACGTGAATAAAGAAATAATCAAAGTGAACAATTTCCACCAACCATAAATAGATATGTGTGGTATATACAAATATCATAAATAATAGTGTAATAATAATTGGGGACAAATATATTATATATATGAAATAAAATAGTGGTACTCACAAAAATAAAAAACTAAATTAAAACAAAAGGCAATAGGTACCAACAAACCAAAGGAAAAATAAAACGGATGAAAAAAAATCCTCTAACATGTAAGAATCCTCCATGAATATCACCAACAAATATATAAATAAATTTAATAGAAACCTATCCACCTCACTCTGATTCCTAATATATTCATACATCAAAAGATATAACAAGTTCTACACCCTTATTAATGTTTTTATGGTTTTGTGAAATACTCTCTGTTAAATCCCACTGAGGTGTTCCATATAATGTTTATGAACTCATAATATCAATATTCCCATTTTAAATCAAAAAATAAAATGATAATATGCAATGAAATTTTATATCCAAAACATGGAAAGTAAATCCCATTTTTCTAAAGTTCTAAAAATCAATGGAAAAACAGTTTCAATGCACTATTTCGGAGTACAATTCATCAATATAAAAACACATATATCAATCCATAATAGAATAAATACATGAATAATTGTTAATGGGTGAAGGATTTCAATCGGTATTTATAGTAAACTACTTGTATAATAATATATGGTCAGTGTCAACCTAATCCCTTAATACCCCATGAGTAAACCCTCGCCAAATGATAATAACATGTCTTTGCAACAACATTCCCATAGATCAACATCGCACACCTTCATTGAACCCTTCAGAAATAAAATTTACGATTACCTTAAGATACACATCCCACCTATGTACTTAAATCATTCCATGTTCTTTATTTCTCAATTCGTTTAAATGGGTTTCATATTTCACAAACATTACGATAAAAGTTTTTTCTTATAAAAAATTCCATAAAAAATTATTAATCAATTTCTTGAATAATATATATAATATATATATATTAAAAAAATAATAGAACCCATATTTAATAAAAATTACATTAACAGATAGAAAAATTTCATTCCAATACATTTATAAAAATTATTCATTAAAATTATTGAACTGCGGGTCATCCAACATAGGAATGTGATAGATCAACCTGGAGAAAAATTGGTAAAAAACTATAAGAAAAATAATACATCAACCCTATAAATAATTTACTGAAAACAATGGAGACCCAATAAATGATCCTCACAACTCATAATCATAATGCATTACAAAAAAGAGTTAGTAGATAGGTTATATCAAAAATAACTAAATAAACATACTTCTTTCACTACCAACACAAGGGTTTTACTCCGACTGAAGGTCACAATATATATCTATAAACAAAAATTTATAATATAAAGTAAAGATGGTGAATTTATAATCATTGCTAGACATTGATTCCATAATAATGAAATGAATAACCAAAAATGGTTTCCTACTAGTGTGAATTGATGAATCCTAGACGAAGATCAACTATTGAAAGAAGAAGTCTAGAAGGGTTGGAGTCACCCAAAATCTCATGGATAGAATCTAGGGTACATTAAAGGGAATAGTAATATAAAATAACATAGGAATCATGATTTCAACACATAAAAAACCACAGGTCATGAATTATTTTCTTCATTAATCTCTTATTCATTACATTAATCCCCTGAGTTCTGGTTATGAGAAAAAATGAAAAACCTTGGGTTATATAAATATTGAACATCCAATTTATTTAAAGAAGGTAATTAATGTCCTAAAATATTTTCATCCTCAAAATATAATTTTTTAAATCATCCTAGAAACATATTTACATTAATAATATTTTTCTCTATGTGAGTGATCTTTATAGGCAGAACAAGGTCCGGGTTCCATAGAAAACTCACAGAAATCCAAAATGTCTTCCAAAACCGAGAAAATAATTTCCAAAAAAATATTGGAAACTTTCCATTAACCATTATTTTATAATATATACACCATATTAATTTCCATCATTGTAGTGTCTTATTTATGAAGGGTGCTCATGAAATATGTGGGGTTACATATCCCTCAATGATTATTTGATCTCTAATGACTCATTAGAATAATATATGTGACTACATAACACACTAAAAAATTGTATTTTATTCTACTGTTTGTATCTCATTTCATAATTTTTGGTCTCTCAGGGTTTCACCATAAAGAAAAAATATTTTCCAAACTCTTTCTCTTCCCAACTCATACCATGAAAGGGATAAAGATGGTACCTTCTAAGCTAAGATACATGGAAATAATTTTTAATTTCTATCAATAGGCTATAAATATAATATGATATGAATACTTCCAATGAATATTGGTGACTTCAAATGGTATAATGTACCATATAACCAGTTTACCACACTTCCAAACCCCATGGTGAACCAACTGAGGACAATCCAATATAAAATTTCATTTAATAATGGAGAACATCGATTAATGGTGTTGATAATCCAGATATCATTTATATTGACTTTTTTTGGTAACCATATAATGATGTATATCATTAATTCCCATTTATAACTCCTATAAAATTCATAATCCAAAATGAGAGGCTTCACTATCCTCTTCCCAATAATGAGATGATCAGTATTGGATAATATAGAAATATTAAAACGGGAATTACGATTAATGATTGGAATCTATTGTTGTATGAAAACTCAAAAACTCCATTGTTTCTAATCCATAATCCTTATAGAAACAACATACTACACCATATGCTATCTATGACATTATATATATGGATGGTATGTTATATTACATAATACCTGAGTCCCCATGAACTCTTTGAGAATATAATATAATATAGACGTAAACCCATCATTCCTATCCAAAACAATGTTTTCAATTACTCCATGTAAACATAAAATAGTCTTCCCATATATCATACCAATAAGTTCATCCTTAGTGGTTTACTTGATCAGATTAAAATGGATTAATTCCCTCAATTGATAACCCACTACAATGAATATTTTATTCCTTGGGGAGTCTGTAATCATCCCAAACAATTCAACAGACTCCACTTCCCAAATCTAAATAAGAACTGATAGAGGATGTTGAAACCCACGTTGTTTAATATTCAGATCATTTATAAATTTTCATGAATTATAGTGGGATATTAATTTTGTAATTTCAGACATAGTACATATCCACCTGAGGCAAAAAATAATTTCAAAATAAATTTTAATAATACCAAGATGAATGAATCATAAAGAACAATAGAAGTCAAACAAACCAATATCCTCAAAGAATATAGAATAAAAAACTGATCTCTAAAGTGGATAATTCCATTAGATTGGATAGGCCAACAAAACTAGGCCTCCCTACAAGAAATGGATACTCTGATTCATCTAAAATAAAAATAACTATTATTTCCATATAGAATAGAATCATTTAAATATGCTTGAAACTGAATGTGTGTAAAACTATACCTTATGAATCCTATTTATCAACTATATGCAATTTAGTGAATATCCCTATAATATTTCACTCTTCCCTATATTCATATAACCACAACTATTGTACATTCCTAATTTGAGAATTAATGTTTTCATTTTCTTTATATATGGTTTAGATGATGTTAAAATTGATCATCTGATGGTACTACACCCACAACAAATATCTACGATTCAATTACATTTAATAATATATAAAACTAAAAATTTCATTGTAATAATGAAATATAAACCTATTCCAAAAAATTATAATGTGAACAAGAAATAATTTCATTAATAACATTGGAATGATCCAAATTGTGAGTGGGGTGATTATTTTGATGTGGTTAATGCTAATAAGAGATATTAGATACTAAATTATAATAATATATTAAAAAACACCCTATACTATAAAAAGAAGCATCACATTACAACACCAAACTCTTACTAGTCTCCATTATGATCAGAATAGGTGTCGATGTAAAAATTTATTACAACTCATAAAATGATGTTTGAAAAATGAATCTCATATTAATTTCAACCCATACAATGTATGAGTAGTCAAAGGTGATACTAGAATTGAGAAATCCTTAAAAAAATAGTAATATTTTACATCTAGATCATGGAAGATCCGTATCTAAAATTTGGGATGTGTATCCTCACATGAGAATACAAACTTCATCATCTATGAATCAACTTAAATGGAATGATTGTAAATCTCTTTCCCTATAAATTTTAAAACCAAATTCCTGAAATTACATGTTTAATTCGTTTATTACAAAATGTGACTCATCATGATTTCCAAAACTACATCTGTATTGTCCTCATGCTGATGCATGAACCAAGAATAACCTAGAAATATGTTCCATGAAAAAATATAAATGATGTAAAATTACAAATGGAATACTCTTTTAATTGGATCAATAAAACTAGAGAAGAATTATTCATACCAAAAGATTTCCCATGAAATTCATAACATATTTAACTTTTCATAAATTTCATTTTCAGAAAATATTACTCCCAAAACATGAGCTGATTATAATTCTATTGAAGGTCGATATTTGAAAAACTCCTTCTCCATTTATCTTGTAAAACAAATCTTTCACTCTATCCATGGGAAATTTAATCATAACTATGAACTTATTATACATTTTATAGTCTAAATACAATTGATGTGAAAATTAACCCACATATTCATGAAAAAATGGGACTATGTATAATGGATCATTATGGATAAAAATCCAATATCTTTTAAATAAACAGATAGAATATTGAGATATTTCAGATAAAAAGGTCTCACGTGATAATTGGATTATAATTTCATCTATGAAACTGAAATAAATAAATTAAAATACCCACCTATATATGATAGAAGACCAATGATGTCCACTAGGATGTCATCAAGAATGTATAGTACAATTGTAGTATAATTAATTAGAGAAAAAACCCCATTCAGTTCAAGCAGGGTGGTAAAGAACATATTCCATCTAGGTTGGGAGGTCCTTAACTATTCATCCTTAGATCCAACTCTCTAAAAAACACCAAATATATCCCACTAATATCAATGTATGAGACAAAACTATGACAAAAATCATTCATTTCAAATTTAGATTAAAGAAAATCCATCCCTATAATGATTTCAATAAAATTTGTAACGAGAATATGAAAAACCCTACTAACTCCTCATCTTCTAGAAATGTTGGACAACGATGACACTAACACTCCCAATCATTCCTCTTACCAACTAGATTCACTAACTAATTGAAAAAGGACTTGGGCTACGTTAAATGTTTTATCTCATCGATTATATAGAAAGATATAAATGAGTGAGTGGCACCAGTATCAAATAAAGTAGTCTCATTAGATGATAAAATAATTATGGTGCCTCTTAGTATATATGGATCCCTGGAATCCTCTCGAAAAGGCTCATCAACTACAAGAAGGTTCCTCACTACTGAGACCTTTTGATGGATCATTATAGAATTAAAATCATGTAACATAACTATAGTGTTCATTGGATATGATGATCTCTTCCCATAGCGAGAAGTATCAAAATCATATAAGTGCTTCTGTAGATGGTCAAAGTGTCCAATACCATTCTACATATCCACTATGGTGGGAAAATAATGGTTGTTGTGTCTCACTAAGCCCTATATAAATAAATTTATGGAAACATTACTTGTTTAAATTTTGGTGTAGTGGATCCATGCTACTAAAAATGATATCCACCACTGTTGTTATGATTATAACTATTTCCCTTGATTTCTTACATACAATTAAAACTTCCTCTAGAAGAGAAGGAATAGAATAACCTAGTTTTCATGGAATGTGTATTTATTACATCATATAACAATGTATTGTATATAAATAGGTATGAATCATTGTCATGAATTCTTAAAAATATAATATGAGGTTTAAAACACAAATGATACTTCTATTCATACACCAAACAATTATCACCTGCAATGAAAAATTATCAATCTCCAAAAACAATTTGGTTTACTCTGAGACCAAAATATCTTCCTATTGTAATTATTTGAACTCTAAAGGATTTTAAATCATTAGATACAATAGGAAATAATGTCAAATTAGAATCTTTAATAAATTCAAAGAATCATATCCTATGTTTCTATCGACATATTCTATATATTACTATCATGAAATGCTAGTAACCTCAAGAATCAATGTGTTTCACTTCACCTTAATGGTCTTAGGTGTATTTTTGAAATAAAATAAATGATCAAAATTTTCTATCCATTCTTCCACCTCATGGAGAACATTTATAACCCTAAATTAATTGGGATACACGTCTATAAAATCTATAGATAAATATTATACTCTTTCTACTACTGGTTGTACCTCAACAACTAGGTTCTATATCGTTGGTTAGATTAGTCCATGACACAATAAACACTAATGATAGCCTTAGTAAAATCATAAAATTCATCTTGACTACCCTATGGAAGACCAACTACACCATTAAACAGAACTTGTTGGAATCATTTCAAATGAATATCACATAAAAAAAACAATAAATTAATGAATAGAAAATATAATAACCAAAGATAAAAATTTAAAAAAATATGAAAAACATGAGACTATGATAAAGAAAACACACAAGATACACACTTCCAAAAATTCCATAGTAGCACGAGTCTCATGATGGAATGCGATAAATAATCACTCACTATAATCTTCCTCTAATATTCAAATAGTCGTATCACTTGTATACCAAATGTCACATTAAATTGATAATTTGAGGGAAAATAGACCATTGGAACTGATTTTTATATAACCACTGAAGGATGTGATTATAAATAAGTACATTAACCTATCCACCGAATAACATAAGGTAATATCAGATCCCATGTGCTAGTGACAAGCACCCTATGATAAAAAAAAATAAGGGAATTATGTTCCCCATAATTAATATTAAATGTGACCTATATATACATATTACTATTAATATAATAATAGAAACCATAATGAATATATTACATAACTAAAGTTATATTGTAGAAGAAATGCATCTCAAAACAAAAATAACATAAATGCGTACATTAAAAACTAAAATATAGGGCAACGAATGTGGTGTAAAAGTTATAAAGTGATATTTGGGC
Organism: Viscum album; assembly: GCA_963277665.1. NCBI lineage: Eukaryota > Viridiplantae > Streptophyta > Magnoliopsida > Santalales > Viscaceae > Viscum > Viscum album. Next base: position 1,089,902,944 of record OY728143.1, on the reverse strand, counting down.
TATATCACAATGTCTCACCACCTCCCACAAAAACCAATTTAATAAAACCTCACCTCCTCACAATGATGTGTTTCTTTTTCCTACCTAAAAATAAATTTCCACATCTACACATCATTGATGGGGTCTGTAAAGTGTGACATGAACAAGAACTACAGAATCCCAACTAGGTGTTCTATATCAAATATCTATATAAGTAATTATAATATGATAATTTAAACGAAAACACTGAATGATAAGTATTAAATATTTTTTATATAAAAATCATTAAAATTATATCACATTTTTTGACAGATCTAAAACAATATTTAAAAAAAATATTTTAAAAAAATCATATTTATACAATACATGGATATAGAGTCAACTCATTATAAATCCATGTAAAATGTTAAACTGGACATGTATTAAAATAGATATGCCTCAAAAAATACTCAAATAATTATCCCAGACTATTTTGTACCCATGTTCTGCAAAAAGAAATATACGTTGAAAAGGAACACCACATGAGTGAACCCCCAACAATGTCCATAACATGTTACAAGAAACAAAAGATGAGGAAGAATAGTAAAAACCAATGAGTGAACAACCAAAAAATAAAGTAAATTATATCCTCATGATACACCTACCTCATATGTACCCAAGGATTTACACGTGCAACATTTCAGAAATCATTTACAGGGTGATCATATTTCACAAACAATGAAACAATACTTTATTCTACATAAACAAGCTTTGATAATAATTTTCACATTTCATTTCAAAATTATTTGAAAACCCCTTTTTATATTACAAAAACCCCATTCTTATCACAATTCCATTTACACAAAAAACAAAAATAAATCTCTTTCATTTATTAAACCATTCAAAAAAACTGTTTAAAATATCTTAAGTGAACATAGGATGTTGACATTACCTTCTAACTCAAACATAGGTTTAAAGCGGGTAAGAACATAGTTCTTATTTGAGGAATGTATTCTATTTTTTTTCATCATTTCCTAGTTAAATTTATTAATTACGTGAAAATAAGAATACCATTTCCTTTCATGGGAATGTCGGTGGTGACTTTTCCTGCTCTGGATAATAAAACCCGTGTTTTTGTCAATGATGAGGTCAAACTATTATTTAAAATCATGTGCGTTGTGTCATATGACTATGAAACTAGGTTTGTAGTTTTTACATATTTTGATTCTTCAACTGCTCATGATTTTTATGTTTTTAGTAATCCATTCAGATAAACTACGTATTATTCCCAAGGATATTATAAGATGTGCATGTTTTGCGTATAATTTGAAAAACAATGCTACAAAATCATGCGGAACTATTGTAGTGGTTTTTTATATATTTTTTGTTATATTAAAAATTTATTAAATCCCTAACTCACCACTTACACCCAATGAAAAAAATCTAATACCTTGGGAGATCTCTCAATGTTTTATATTTTCGATTTCAGATAAATATTCCATATGGACATTGATTAAAGTGTTGTTTTTCTCCCTAAATCATTGATTGTAAGGCCTTAATTCATTTTAAATCTTATACCATTATTCTTGATATAAATTATGAAATTGGGATTTAGGATCATATTATATAATTTCTCACTCTTCCTCCCTTATTTATTTTTCTCAACATCTTGGTTAAATCATCACCTGATACAAGATGAGATATCTAGCGTGGAACAAAGGTTGGTGGTATCATGTCCTTATCATAGTTTCAGGCTAATTGTATATGTCATTATGTTGTGAAGTAAATTTTTGGGTGGTGACTTATATTGAAATTGATCCATATTGTATTTATACATTTTATAAGTAATTCAATAGTTTTTTTAATTCTTGTTATCAGTTGATAACTATTAATAAAACACCCCTTCGGTGTGTTGGATAAAACAACCATTTGATGGAATGTTTGGATCCCCCTTTAGGTGTGGCTTTTCACCCCAATTTAATGGGATTTAAAATGTGTAATTAAATTCTGATGGGATGAATATTAATATAAATGGTAAACTAGGAAGTTATTTTGGAGTATGAACCTTATCCCTTATCTTGCGGAATCTTTAGTTGTATATAAGCCTGAATTTCCATTATATTGCATTCCCATGTGACATAAAACATGCATATTCGATGGATAGTTTTTTGAGCTTAATTTATCTTTAAAATGGGGTTACCATATGACTATAATGATGTTTAGTCTATATAATGGATTTTTATAAATTTGATGGATCTTATATTGAAAACACACGTGTGAGTAATTTGAAGGCCACACCTTATGTGGTTTTCCAATGATTGAGTCACATTTTGAGGATAGATGTTCCCTTATAACATTGAATTTTAACATGGAATGTTAATTGATATTGATTAAATGGTTCTAATAATGGACTGATATAAAGATTCATCTTCCACAGACAAGATCAATATAATTGAAAATTGATTAAGGCATTTTTGATACATTGATGAGGGATTCCATGGATGAACTCATTGAGGCTATCTTATATGCCATGTGATACATGGATTATTTTGTAAATTCCATATATGGAATAATAATTGAATTTGAGTATTTATGAATGTAATGATACTTGGGTTCCCTTAGCTGAAAACTGAGAAAAACTCTATTTGATGTGACGTTATACCTCATCGAGAGCGATATCGGGTTCCCGAGAGGTTCACTAGGGAACAGATTATTGGATTTTGGTTCATATTTCACCTATAGTGATACATGAATTCCTATATAGGAATATAATTTATGGTATCAAGTTATGAATTTAATTATAAATGAAATGAATCTTATGATGCCTCTTCTAGGTCAAAGCACAATCTTATATTCGGTCATTACTTATAACTCTTCAGTTGTATTGTTTAGGCATCTGTTGTTCATATCACTATATAAGGGTTTTTTGGATTATTCCAGATCTAAACACATATAAAATTAAATGGAATTGAAATTTTAAATTATATTGACTAAATAAAATGTATAATCAATATGTTCCTTTATATAATGTTTTTTTTCAATTGAGTATTTCCTTAACGACTGCTTTTCTCATTTCACACTACTTATCATATATTTTTGCTAAAATAATGGAACCTAAATATTGGTGGTCACTAACTAGAATTTTATCTCACACACTATTTGGGACACTTTTGGATACCAAATAAAAAATATGATTGCATTTAATGATAAGAGAAAGGTCTCTTACAAAGGTACTTGACTTGGAGCATTGGAGCATGAGATCATGACACCAAGATGATGCTTATGATGCTCATGGTATACATTTTGGATTTTATGACATTCCCTATATGTATTTTACATATGACTTGTATTTATATATTAGATGATTTATTATAAATATATTTCATGTTAGACCATTTTTTGACATATTCTTATGTTGTCATTTATCAGTATTATATTGATTCGTGTGACTATAAGTTTTATTAATTATGAAAAATGTATGATATTGTTTCAGTTTTGTTTCAATCTATTATGTAGTTAATAGTCTTCCCACTGACACACATAGTCCCCCACTTGTAGTAAGAATCCTATGGCATTTTTTATAGATGCTTGAGTCCATGTGGACAATGGGGCTTAGAGCAATTATGCGTGGAATCAGGTTTTGGGACGTTACAAAATTGATTCATATAAATATTTTTAGGTCTTATTTAATATTTTGAGACAAATGGAATAGGTAAGGAAAGACAATAATTTTGTAATGATCTACTCTTGGTCGTAGATAACCAACACATAAGAACAATCCCATATTCCTCGAGTTATAATTATTATTTTCTAGATTTTAACTATTAGAGTTGATTTTATTCCACCTTTCGGTGACTAAATTGACCATTTTCATTATTATTGAAATGATTCTGGTTTCTATTTTGGTGAAAACTAATGATGTAATGGTATTCTATCACATGAATCATATTAAACAATCTCTAGAAATCTCTTATCATGCATTTTTTTCATTTTATTTAGGAAGGATTGCTTATTTCATGATCTTGTGTTAGATTTCATGATAGATATGTAAGATTTTGTGATATGTATATTGAGATGTGTTTTGGTATGAAATATATGGATTCCAAGCATCATTCCTTGGGTTTTATGGAACCTCATCGATTAGAATTTGGAAGACCATGGTGCAAATTAAAATTTAATTTGGATATAAATGTGAATCAGGATGGAATTCATATTTTATATGGAAATGAATTCATGTGAAATGGAAAATGAAAATTATTATATGAGTTTACATAAAATCAATTGGGATAAGAGTTTTCTATATAAGAGAATACAAATAGACCCAACCATAGTTGTGGGATTTTGCTAGTGTCTCTCAATTATAGTTGATATATATATTACCTCAACCTGGCTCATGGATCTATTTTAGCGGTGTGTTCCTATAAATGATGTAATTTACATATACATATTAAATAGTTTCACTTTTTACCCACAAATATTGATAATAATTTAAAAATTAGGTGTGTGTTAAAAAATTTAGAGTCCTGAAACCATGGAGACCTATATTGGTGTCCCAAGAGGGTGAAGATGATCATACTCTAGAGGTTGTACAACATTTTTCAGTAGTGGATCCTCTGGATGTGCCTAACTTGCCACTAACAGATTACAATACATAGGTTTTGAGGCTAAATTCCATGATTCATTATTGTGTCACACGAAGACTGTTTTGGGAGAAATGAAAACTACCCCAACAATGATAGAGTTGATCCATGAGATTCCCTAGTATCATATTCCGTCATTTTATGATGATGGGGGTCACATTATATATTAATAGTTAGTGTACATGATTTATATCATTGAGAACATAGTGATGCCTTATGAGAGCAGGGTCAATATCATAACAAAATTGTACCCTGATTACACCATGAAATATTAGGAATTTCCCCTCACATGGATCCTCAATAGAAGATGGATTATATGGATTATAACATTTCCATATATGATTATTTATACCTTGAGATGTTGAGGGATGATATATTCTAGTAGTTTCTACATCTGGGGTATGATGCATTATCAATGATGGATTACTCAGCCCATTTTACTAATGCTCGTGTGATTCTCATATATTATGATGGGTGACGATAAATCTAATGTAATCATATTCACTTATGGTCTCATGTTTTTCATATAATCACTGGTAAATGACTTCTGGTTTAATATTGTATCTGGGATAGTTAATTCGGAACTATGTATAGAGAGTAACCTAAGGGAATATAGAGGATAAATCCATATCATTTTAACCCCTAGGTCTGGTACTTCATCGACCAGTAGTAGGATGCATCATCTGTAGCATCCACATGGTGATAATAGTAGTAAAAACATATCATCATGTATCCTTATGTGGTGCAACTTATGTGAAATTATGGGACATATGAGGCCCCCGTGTATAAGGGACGCAGTCATGTGCCCATTTTGTGGAATGATGGTCCATCTACAATGCATATGTAGAATTTTTCCACTAATAGTGACTGACAGAGGGTATGACCTGACTCCACGTACAAGAGTAGGTCCATTATATTCCCACCTAGTAGAGAGATGGGGTATATCTGACCAGTCATTTTGTGGTGGTGGTCGTGGTATTTATACACAATTTTTATAGGGAAAACAAGTTGTATTTTCTCTGGGTAGCTAGGTAGTGTCATTGGGCTGCAATATATTCCAGGAATACATAGAGAAATAGAACATGAAGATAAGGATCATAGACCATCTAATTTTATTGGTAATATTATAGTAGAGTTATTTTTAGTATTTTCACATTTTGATATAAGAGATTCAAATAGTTTAATATATGTGAATGTTGTGGAGAGTATTGGGATCTTTGTTATACTTGTTAAAGCAATAGGATTTTTGATACTCCAATGGGGATCCAAATAAAATTTGTGTATGAGTATAAAGAGTTACCCATTGATATTTCTCGGTTTCACATCATATGGGACGTCAACATCCTTGAGATTACTTGTTTTGAGTTTATTATAGGAATGGATATTTTGGTTCCCTTCAATTATTTCATTGATTTCTAATTTCGAAGGGTGAGTTTCACATCACCAGAGGGTGAATATTTAATTCCAAAGGATGAGTTGGAAGTGAATGAAATTCAATTTTGACACAATTATCATGTTATAGGAGGGATGGTATAAATTATTGTGAGTTTATATATAGATGATAAGTTGACTTTTCATGTCGATATCCATCAAGAGGTCCATCAATTCCATTTTTTTTTCAAACAATTTTTTTGGATTACCTCATGTGAGAGAAGTATATTTCTCTATCAATATTATAGTAGGTGTTATACCAGTATAAATTCCACTTTAAAATATGGGAATGATTGGATTGAATGTTTACAAATGGTAGCTATATAAATTATAGACAAATGGTTTCATCTGACGCCATACTTCTCACTTGGGTTCACTAGTCATTTTTTAAAAAATGGTAGATGAAAACCAAAGTTATTGAATGGATTATTGGAAGTTAATCCATATAAACATAATGAACTAGTATCATCTATCACAGATAGATGATATTTGGACTATCATTGAGGATCCTCAGTCTACTCAATGATTCATTTGAGATCTGGTCATCGTTAGTTGTGTGTTACACCCTCACACATACCTCACACAACAATTCAATATAGGAATGGTCTGTATGAGTATTTTTTTATGAAATTTGGTCTCATGAACATGCTAGTGTACTTTTTAGAAGTAATTAATATTGTGTTCAATGATTATGTTGATTCATCTGTTGTGGTTTTCATGAATGATATCATCGTGTGTTGTCAAAATTGAAAAAACCATGCTAAACATCATGTGATTAATTTGAATACACTGATATATCATAAGATATATTCAATGAAAACATTGTGCCACATATGGATGATTTGGACTCACTATGTTGGTCACATCATCTTGGAGACAAGAGTATTTTTAGGCCATGATATGGAGAGTGTTGTAGTTTCAAAGGAAAATCCCAAGAAGGAAACTGAGGTAAAACGTTTCTTATAGAATGTTCTATTACTAAAACAATTTCATATAGCTCTTATCATGTTAAGCTACACTATTAATAGGAATGGATAACAAGGGTGCAGAGTATATATGTAAAGATTCCATTGGGATAGCCTGTAAGGAGATTAAAGGGATATAAAGTCCAGCGTTGATATTGATTATACCGATCTAGTTTTGAGTTACAATCTATTTTTAAATGCATCAGTTATCGGTCTAGGAGCAGTTCTGATGCAGAGTGAGAGAGTCATGTTGTATGTTTATTAGAAATTGAGGTGACATGTGATGAATTACAAGAATCACAATCTCAATTTATTTGTAGCCTTTCATGAATTTTTTTATTGGAAATATTGCATATAGGGATAGGGTTTGGTAGTGTACATAGACCACAAAACCCTCAGGTGCATACTTATACTACATAATATGAACATGTATCAGTGAAGGTGGTTGAAATACCTTCATTATTTTGATTTTGTGCTTTCCTTTATAATTGGTAATGAATATTCATTGGTCGATGCACTATGATGGAGGAAATAGATAAAAAAAATTAGTATTCTACTGGTGAGTGGATGCACTTGGGTTTTTTTCTCTTAGATGAACATGGAGGTGAAGGACAGTTAGGGGAAAACATTTCATTCTTTCTTAGTTTCTAACTATAACCATATAGATTAGGTTTATATGAGGCGGATATTGTACTCGGAATGACGAGTTCTATAGGTAAGTGTGGAATGTGAGGACCCTTATTCTTGTGTGACATTAGTAGTGGATGATATGATGTGATTACAAGTTAACATATGCTTATCATCAGACATGTGTGAGGAGATGATAAAGGATTTTAATGCTTCATCTTGGGCAGTGCACCAGGGTGTCACCAAGAATTACTAGGATTCACATCGCCAGTATTGGTTTTCTGGTGCGGAAATTGATTTATTTGGTTTTTAATGAGGTCTTCTACCTATCAGTAGGCGAAGACAGAACCTCAGTGAAGAAAAAAACTTCTTTAGTGGATACCATTTCCTTAGTGTAAAATTAATGAAATTTATATGGATTTTGTGAAACATTAAATTACATTTCCTCTATGTAATAATTTAGTTTCCTTTTGTTTGATACTGTCACAAATGTTACTCATTTATTGCTGATCAAGGACCCCATCAGTGTTGATGAGCTTCCGAGGATGTATATCGATACAATAGTACAAGTTCAATGGGTCCAACATAATATAATTTTAAATAAGTATTCTCCATTTGTTTCTCAATTATTACAACGGATAAAAAGGTAATTGGAAAAAAATTTATTCTAAGAACAACATAGCACCCCCAGACAGATTCCCAATCAGAGTGCAGGATTCATGTTCTTCATAACATGCAGCAAGCATGCATTATAGATTTCATGTAATTCCCCGACCCCAATTACCCATGGTCGGTGCATTATTTTAATAAATTGGAATGATTACAAGGAATCATGTTTCAAAGGAGTTATCGGTTTATCAGTCTTGGAAAATAGACTACATACATTAACATTACATTACAATTTCAAAGATAAAACATAGCGTAAATAGTTCTTTGAGAACTCTATTATTCCATTTATCTTAACACTGTATATCAATCATAATACACTTCTTGGAATCTTGGAAAAAATAAAACATAGAAAGGGGTGAGTTCATATGCTCAGTAAGGGAAAGCAATACAACGGAAGATAACATAAGTATTATGCATGTTGAATAATTAAAACCACATTCCTTTACCAATAATAAACAAGAATAATTTTATGGAAAGAATATGAGCTGAGTAAATACATCCATAATAAAACATAATCATGGGTATTCTACTAGTCGAAAGACCATACGAATGATCAATATTATTTCTATAATGAGGGAATGTGTAATGCAGGACATTCTGAAACATATTTTCAAGGCCTCGACCAAGATGTCTAAAAATGATTAAGGCCTCGCCCAAAACCATAAATCAATCTGGGAAAGGGCCACAAACAATTCCATGTCTAGTTGTCTTATGAGACCTACCGATGCACCGAGGAGCTATAGTGGGCTCCACCCGTCACTTACTAAGTCCAATACATTCCTCATAGGAAAAGGTTTAAACATATCATAAACATTCGTATTAAAACTAGCATACGAAATGTCAATATGTTAACCATAAATCATGAATGGTATAAAAATTGAACATCCATAGTCAAACATATCCCAAAACCTTCCATACAATATGGATGTTTTGTATCATAATAAATCAACTACAAATAAACATAAAATCCATCAAAGGATGTTGACACAGATGAAATCAAAACTCTTTTTAGAGAAATATCTCTTTATATTTAGAAATAATTTAAGTGTCACATAATTATAAATTAAAACATTTACATTGAAAATAATATTATAAGCTTGTAAGGGATGCTTTGATGAGTTTATAATGGTAGAAAATAACCATACCTGCTGTATAAGTTAAAAAAAATACATTCTTACATTAATTTTGTCGAAAAGGTTAAAAAGGACCTTGTTTGGAAAACGAAAGAATGATTCCTTTATAAATATATTATAAAAAGTAAAACAAGGTTATAAATGAATTTAAACCATATTCTGTAAAATATTAATAATGTTTTTAAATTCGTTTTTACGAAACATGGATGTGGATAATAAAGATGTCCCAGTAGATAATTATGTATAAACAACCTTAGATAATGAAGAGATTGTGAAATAAACTCTTACCAATTTGGTAAGTTTCAAAAAATTCACCCCATGAAAGTGGTATCATACAATGAATATGTAAATAAAATTAAATTAAAATTTATTACATAAATAATACAATTATGGGCAGTACATACACCACATAAATGGTAATTGTGGAAATATGGAATGAATCTCATGGGAGTAAGGAGTGAGATGAATACCACTTACCTTGTACTTTTCCTTTATTGAGGGTAGGTTAACCTCCTGTATAATGGTGAAATTATTGTTATTAAATTATAAAAGAATCATATATGTTAATATGATGTCATGTATGATCTTTTAACACTACTTTGTTAATAATATCTTAGTATTATCGTCATTTCGGGTGTTAACTTACTCGTTTTATTTTATATGTTTTGTTACATAAGCTGTGTTTTTTATGGATAGGTTGTATCATATTCATATAAATAATTATATAATGTCCTTAATAATTGTTTTTTATCATATAATTATAATTATAATTGAATGGATTTGATGGGGAATGAATCTCATCGTGTTCTTCTTGACGGTAGTCCGTACATAGGCACAAACGCTACTTCCATTTCATTTTTTATTATAAAAAGAATCAAAAACAAATGATACATATGTATATTATTATTCCAGTATAATATAATACCATATATGTGTTACTTATGTTCATTAATACCATCCTTTATATAATCCATGTATGGTAAGAACGAGTCATATCACTTTGAGGGGGTGGTAGTCCGCACTTCCTCAAATGAAATTATCTTATATATATACAACATCAAATGAATAATGATATGATGTAAAATGGAATTACAAAATCTTATAAATAATATAAATATCATAAATATCATATTTAATTATAGTTACATCATAATGGCCTCCATGAGTGCCGGTAGGAGATAATTGAACAATCATCGTTTCGTGAGGCGTTTGGTTTCCATCCACAGAAACATTATGTTCATCATCAATTAGATGAAGGTGTGTGTTATTGTAGTTCAAATAAATCTCATAAAAATATCCTAGTATGTTTATTATACTAGTTTTTTTACAAAATAAAATAATAAGAAGAGTTTAGGGCTTGGAGAAGTAAAATAAAAGAAAAGAATCTAAGAGAAATCGTTACCTTTAATTTGGGTAACTCCCTTTGGTTTGAACAAAATGGACTCTTGAAGTGCCTTATTCATAAGTTGAGGCTTCTAGGAGGAGTAGAGGGATGTAGAAAGCTTAATTGGGAATAGCATTGACGAGCCAAAAGGATTTACAGGAGTGATGAATTGGATAGAAGTGGTGGCCTTTTATAAGGGGGTGGAGGGGCTCTTTATGAAAAACTTAATGTATTATTTTATAATAAAATCATATTTGGTTTTTAAGGGATCCAAAGTGGATTATTCAATGTCTAAGGTTGATATGGGTCGAAAACCCTACAACCATTAGGTTTTGGACATGTTCGGGTCACTATATTACCCTTATCTTTTAGATTTAACGCATTTTAAAATAGTTTGACATTTACCATGTCTCTTAGTATTTTTAAATTAAATGTTTAATAATCATACTATAAACTACCAAGAGAACCCCAAGTTTTTCATTAATTAAATACCTATAATCATATAATTTCTCTGGCCGATCCTTAGATTTATAGAAATATTATATCAATTAATAATATAATATTTGTTTTGAAAACTCCTTTATGTCAGTTTTGACACTATTTAATAATTGATTTTTTTTAATTCTTAATAACTATATTAATTCGAAAAAAATTAATTTAATCAATCATAACATGCCATATTAACCAATAAAATTCGTGTAATTCATTAAAAGTCTCAAATCATATTCATTTGGGTATTTATAATATCAATTATTTTAATATTTCACTAATAAGGTAATTACTCTAACATCATTGTGTCATAAATAAATTAACTTATTTAATGTCTAAAAATTATAAATAAAATACCATTATGTATTAAATATTTTTATATTTCTAATGAATACTTCTAATCTAATTTATCTTATATATAATCGTATATTAAAAATAATTTAGTTAGTAAACATTGATTTTAACTGTTTTAACTCTTCTTTGAATTAAATAATAATAAATGTCCTATTCTAATCAAAGTGGACCAAAAGGGTCATATTTTTTTCTTAAGGTTGTTTTTGTTCGAATTAAACTTATCCAATATAATTAGGACATGTGTTAGGGTTATAATAATATCATTTTTACCCTTAATTACCCTATTTGCATTTAACCGTGGTAAATTAAAGTAAAAAGTTACTATTCACCAAAAATTATTTTTATCCAATTGAACCACATTTTACTCTTTGATATTAGCCATGACTCTCGGATTTTCTAAATTCAAATCACAGATGCGGTAAAATGAAGTTTTATGTGAATTTAAAAATTCTCTTCGAAGGTAGGTAAAAGACGGTGAAAAGTTCAATATAATTTTTATATATCTAAAATTATTATTAAATGACTCCAATGAATTAAATTGAACTTATATATGTATTATGTATCTATTTGACCTAAAATAAATTAAAAATAATATAAATAATTTATTACATAAAAATTCGGTTTTAAACTATAACTTAGTGTTTTTCACTATTCATCAAAAATTAAATGTTTTCAGAAAATTACCAAAAAATCACTGTAAGATAATTTTGATGTTACAAATTAAATAATTAATCCTATTTTACCAAATTTAAAACATATAAGTTGCATTTATTAATTTAAAATTAATTTCCACTATCAAAATCTAAAGGCGTATTTTTTAGAAATAATAACTATAAAAAGTTTGACAATTATTTATGTCCAATTTCAAAGTGATATTACTTACTTTGACCATCATTGGATTAAATTTTAAAAATATAATCTATATATAATTCTAAACAATTATAATGTATAATTTAACACTATAAATTATTTTGATTAAAAAAGTTGATTTCAGTTAAAATATAGTATTTTTCAATATTCACCCAAATATGTAAGTTATCAGAAAAACACCAAAACATTATTGAAACAAAATTCTTATGTCCCGATTCTAAATAAGAAGTTTATTTTTCCAAAATTAATATATAAAAGTTTCAAATATTGGATTTAAAAAGGGTTCACCATTAAAAGACGTTAAAAGTTTATTTTTTAAAAAATTAGTCTTCTATCTGAAAAAATTGAATTTGTTCTTACATTATGTCTAAGAAACTCATAATATGGATTCTAGAATTATATAATGTTCATAATTTTGTTAATACTATTCTTAACAGCTTTTGAACGACTAGTTTGGTAAGTCGTGATGCGCTTGAACTATGTGTTGTGTGTAGTGCATGTTATGGCATTACGTTGAAGAAATAATGTACTATGAAATCATGGGGTGTTACATTTCAGGGGATATTAGTAGAGGTATATACCCATTTTCGGATTTAAATAAGATAATATATTTAAGGTTAATATATTTTTGATCCATATGAGGCTATATATTGTAGTCCTTATCGATCACACATGTGTTGGCTAGAGGAAGGAGTTAAAGCTATTTTTGGACATCATATTGTTCAAGATACCACAAAACATGTCTGGTTTATTTGTAAGTTGATGGATACTGTGCAGTCACATCAGAAATCATATTTTAATCATAAAAAATGTCCTCTAGATTATTTAGTCATGGATAAACTTTTTTCCAACAATTTTCACAATGGTTGGGTGACAAGAGGATCAGGAGACATTGAATGCATCCACCACGGTATTTCGGACCATTCGAGATTCTAGAGAGAGAAAATCCAGTAGTATATCAGTTTCATTTATCTCCATGGAAAACTTCCATAAATGAAATATTCTAGGATTATTTTCTTTGAGGTTTCAAATAAGACATATGTCAAGAATTTTATCAGAAGAATGTTGGGTTACATGTAGATGAATCCTTTAAGAAGCATCAAACACGTTTTGTGGATTGTAACAAAAAGGTTCATTGGAGCCTATATTTTCCACTAGTATTGTTCATATGGTAGTACGAAATAGTACTGGATGATACCATGGATAGAGAGGCTGATGTATGATTAATGTGGTTGGTTTTATTCTTATATCATGATTCATCAGCATTGGATGAGAATTCTGTGATGAATTTACTTAACGTGGGATGTTTGTAAGAATTATGTTATTCTTTGAGTTTTATATATTATTTATATTCAATATTTTCATAGTTTAATTGCTTTATTGTATCATAATATATAGTTAAATTTAGGTTATGGTGGTTTAGGGGGTGTTTGTGGTTGGATCAGAGCCAGGAACCCATGTATTACATAAAATATTGGGTCACATAGTTAGTTAAAACCACGCATCCTGGTCTAGAGATTTGGTTTAATTAAATTGTATATCATCAAATATTTTTCACAAAATTTGTAAAATATGAGGGTAAATCGTGTTCTATGCCCCATGGATATCAGATCTGAAGAATAAGAAGAGCATTGTTTTCCAAATTGTGTGACCCTACAATTTCTTTTGAATTTTAGTAATTTCCATTTAATATGATATCTATAAAAACTTAATTCACATATTTTACATTTCACTCAATATCCCTCCCTGATGATGAGATCTCATCCATGTATATTCAATGATTTGAGATAAATCATATATCCAGACTATTTTTAGAGCTTCATCTGTATCCCTAGATCTATGATAGTATGACCTTAATTGAAAATGAATCTTATATCGTTCTTCTATCCATCAGAAGTGATATTTGGATTTAGGCTCCTATTCCAAAATTTCTAATTATTTATCCATTTTTAATATTTCTCATAATATGTAATGAATCACAAGCTGTCTATTGATGGGGGGTTTAACAGGTACCTACAATAGGTTGTCTTATGAATTAATCTTAAAATCAGGTTGTTTTTATTTGTTGTCGGGTTGTGTTCTCAACATTTTGGTAACACATTAATTGATATTGATCCCTATTATGAATATAAATGTTCAATTTAATTTAATAGCGTTTTCACATATTTTTATATCATCATAAAATTGAACAAATCCCTCATTTGGGTGTGTTGTCTAAAATGGCCTTTTTAATGGCTTTTATTTTAGACCCCCTGAAGGTGTACCATTTCAACAGATATCATGGGATGTAAAAATTGGAATCTAATTATAATGTGATGAATTTTAATTTAATACGATAAATGGTAAGGGATGAGTTCTCACTAACCTTACCATTATAATATTGAATATTGAGTGGTATATATACTTGAGTTGCCATTATATTGCTTGCCAATGCGAGATAAATGATGTGTATGTCATGTGTATGTTGTTTAACATTAATTTCACTTTTTAATGGTTTTAACAAGTGAGGTTAATAATGTTAAGTCTATGTAACAACATTTTATGCATTTGATAATATTATATTGAAAACACCAATGAGATTGATTGAAATGCCAATACATATATAGATTTCCAATGAATGAATAACCTTTTGAAGTGAGGTGTAATTTTATGCAATTGGATTTAACATTATGATGTTATTTTAAATTGATTAAATAACTATTATAATAGAGTGTTATATGGAATAATCATAGAATTCTTTGGGAAGAATAAATTTACTTATGCCTTTCTTAATCTATTACGGATACATGGATCCAAATGATGGATGCCAGGGATGGACGCATTGAGGATATAATTATATGTTGACTAATACATGGATTTTTATGACAAATATTTTGATATACACATAAGATAATTTTAAAATTTATTCCATCCATGATACTCAAGTTCCCATCGAGACAAAAAAGAATGGACTTGATTGGCAGTGACGTTGTACCTTACCTAGGGTGATACTAGGTCATTGAGAGGTTCTCCAGGATGTACTTGTAGGGTTCAATTTGATATTTTATCTGCTGGGATATTTGAATTCAAACATAGTAATTTAATTGATGGTATCAGGTTCGGAATTTAATTATAAATGATACGACTCTTATTACACTCTTTCTAGGCCAAAGTAGAATCATGGGTTTAGTCTTGACTTATACTTATTTACAAGGACTTTTTAGGCATCGTATGTGTTTGAAACTATATAGGGGATGATAGGCTTGAGCCATATCTCGAATATTAAATAATTACATGAAATTTAATTTGTAAATAATTTTTATTACAATAAATGGATATTAAATTATTACCTGCATATAATGGTTGTTTTCATTTAATAATCTCCTAGATTATTTATTTACTCATTGAATAGTTTCTATCATATATAATCACAGACTGAATAAAACCTGACAAAGGGTGGTTGCCTATATGGATATTATCATATATCATGATTGGGTCACCTTTTTTATACCCAAAAATACTATATGATTTCAATTAATGATAAGAGAATGCTTTCTACCATGAGTACATGATTTTATTATTCACTTTATGTGACAGTGGGAACAATCTAAAGCTTGTGATACTAGTTGGATAAAATTTTACCTATTTTTAATTTAGTTATATGGATTGAATATCTTCCTGGTATTCTTGTTGTGGATACATTATGGAAATATATTACATGTATCATAATTTTGTAAATTTTGAAAATTTCATTGTCGACATTAATCAGTTTTTCACTGTAACTTCTTGTTGTTGGGTATACTTCTTTTTCTACTTGTATGTTATTTTTTCTATTATGTTACACTATGTCATTTAGGTAATAGCCTACCCAATGACTCACCTAATACATCACATATTTTCATTTGACACATTCAATTTGGGTACATGCCCTTGAGTCCATGTGGCCAACCGAGCCTAGAGCACGGTTGGATTCCATTCTGGTCTAGGCTATTACAACGCTACCACCAACTGGATCAGATAACATCGCAATGAATGTAGAGGCAAAAAATGAGTCCCTAACAATGATCATGATATCTATAAGACACATTCCCTAAAATCGTGAGTAAGATAAAATGATAGATCACAAACACCTCATTAGACACAACCAACATAATATTTATCCACTGGTATAATATTGCACAATTAATACATAAAGGATCTGAAAATTTCTCTTATAATATCGAGAAAACCACATACATAGTATACTGATACAACTAAAATAGATAATCAATGATGGATAAATTATACAAACACCAGATAAGTGATATAATAGATCCAGATATTGAACACTGAAAAAAGACGTCAGGAAGAGAAGGAGACACTAAAATTCAGAGAGGAGGAACCTAGGTTGTATGTTATAGAAGTATAAATTCGAATGAAATATGATTTAGTTATGAAATATCTTTAAAAATAGATAATCAAATTATACAAATTTTCAATTCCCAATTAATTTATTGAATCCCACATGTTCTATGTACAATGAAAAGTTGTTATCTAGGATTAAATAAATCATGATCAACAAATTCATAACATGAATGTGATCCACATATCAAACTATTTTAACAATATGAATGAAATTTTTGTTATCATCAAGATTCATATTGACATCATGAATAACTATCATGGAATGAATGTTCCCTCAAGAATCACCCAGTCTAGTTTCTCTAGAAAACACCCAGAAAAAAGTGTAATTCTCAAAAAATGAAAAACATCCCCCTAAAAATACATGATTGTTTATTTTAACCATCTTATTACACACATAAACAGTCCATGAATTAATGTTCAATGAAATAAAAATACATTCCATATGTAATGTTTAATGAAAACAAATATAATGACTCTCCTAATGAATATGGTAATGAAAATCGAAAGGAACCTACTCATCAACCACTAAAATATTTAAGCTATTATTGTCCTTCTCGATCAGTAAAATCGTCGTGAAAATATGAAAAACAATTTGTATATATCTGGGTTGAGAATAATATGTATAATGAATTTCATTATTCAAAAATTATTTTATTTATATTTCAAATGGGATTTTTTTTAATTGATAAATTGAAGAAGAAACATGCACCTCATAAAGTCAAATTACAAAAAACATTTTCAACATGGACGGGTCTCCAATTAAAAAATTCGAAATTTAATTAGATAATATTATGATTATTGATAATTTTTAATATAAAAAACATTCTGATGTGTTTACAATCTCCCACCCCAGCACCCTCTTTCCAAGGATCACACACAAACCATATTATCCTACCTGAAGACTCATGTAAAATGATATATACCAACCAACCCATGTGCGACTAATCATCACATCATTCTTGAAGGAATATGAGAAACCATATAAAAACAATATATAAAAGAACTAATTACACCATAATAATCTCATACATAATTCTATAAACAAGTTATTAAGGGACCATTAACTTGAAGGATCATTACCTTATTCCCTTCCCATAACATTGAAAAACTCTTTCTGAACAAATAAATAAATATAATCATCAAAATAATTAATTATATATATATAACCCATCAAAACCTATTCATAATTACATAACCAAAAAATATAGAGGGAATTGGGGGTATCGATCCTTCCACCCCCACCATCGTGGATATTGTATAAAATACCCCGTATAAATTTTTATACCGGAACATGAATATTAATGTGGTTTTGGTGTGTATATAAGTCATAATGACAACAAAATATTAAACATTTAAACACATTGGAACATTATATGTATAACAACCCAGGTTAATAATGAATATGAAATTTTCAAATTTATCCCTATTTGTGAATAAAATATTAATATTACTTTAAAGGGGACGCTATGCTCGATGGCGTACCCAATACGCAACAACGAGTTTCTTGGCAATCTTGTGTTGCACTCTAATAATAATATAATATTATTTTAAATGGTAGTTAATGCCTAGCCTTTGTAATGGAGGGAATGAACGAAACTAACTACAAAATAATTATATATGTTGTTCAAGTATTTTTACTTTTATCCAATAAATGTTAGAGTCTTAAAATGTGAATGAATCCAATTTTAAGCGTAAATATTCTAATAATCATTAAAATGTCGATTAACCACCTTTTGATTGATAATGCTTTTTAAATCCACTTTATGAAATTTTCATAAGTTATATTGGACAAAATAAAATTCTTCTTTAGAATCGGGACATTAAAATTTACATCATGTAAGTTTTTGGTATTTTTCCGATAAAGATCATTTTTTAATGAATAGTGACAAATGTTGTATTTTAATTCAAAACCACTTCTTAATCTAATTTATTTATACGATTAGATTATCTTTTGAATTTCTTTAAAATCCAATTATAATATAATTTTATCATTTAATCCAATAGTGGTCATTGAAATTAATTTTACTTTGAAATTGGACTTAAACTAGTGTCAATCTTTTAATAGATATTATTTCTTAAAAACACGCTATTTGTTTTGACAGTGGGAATTAATTATTAAATTAATTAATGCAACTTCTATGTTTTGAATTTTTTAAAATAGACATCATTTTTTAATTAAGAATATCAAATATAGCTTAGGTAGAATTTTTTCTATTTTTCTGATAAACTTAAATTTTTGATGAATAGTGAAACCACTAAGTGGTAGTTAAAGAAACTGATTTTTTGTTTAAATGAATATTTGACACTTCTATGATTTGATTTTCAAAAATTCTACATACATGGTTTTCATTAGGAAGTAAAATGTACTTCAATGAGATTTAAATAATTTTTGGTGAATAATAATTTTTATGTTTTATTAATCGCGATTAAAGGTAATTAGTGTAATTTAAGGTATAAATAATGATTTAATAATATGAAATGACCTAGACACATGTCCTACTCTCATTGGATGTTTCATGGCCGACCCTGATAATCCATGTTTCAACTTGTTGACCCCATGG
This sequence comes from Viscum album, assembly GCA_963277665.1. Taxonomy (NCBI): domain Eukaryota; kingdom Viridiplantae; phylum Streptophyta; class Magnoliopsida; order Santalales; family Viscaceae; genus Viscum; species Viscum album. The sequence goes on along the minus strand of OY728143.1, from coordinate 1,089,883,480 downwards.
AGCCACTTTGGTAGGAAAATGACATAAATAACTTTTTATATAAAGTTAAAATTAAAATGTCACAAACATGTGTTGTTTTACTAAAACAATTTTTACATTGGTTTATATATGTCATATTTTTTACTATAAATATTCATTAGAAATATAAAAATAATTCCTACATCATTATATTTTTTTTATAATGTTTAGACACTAAATAAATTAAAATATTTATGACACCATGATAATGCAGCGTTTACCTCATTATTTAACGATTTAAATAAAATGAAAAGATAATCTAAAATATAAGACCTACACTTGTCACAATCCTATTGGATGGGTGTATTTAGAAACATTATCACCTTATCCTAGAAATATATCCTTTTAGGACCTTTAAAATCCGAAAATTATTATATAATAAAGTAATATTTTATAACTTTCCAAGAGTGCCCCTCCACTTGTCTTATAAAAGGCCCCCACCTCTACCACCTTACCCACACCTCTCAAGCCATTGGGTCTACCATCCCCTTCCCATTTCATCTATAAACATCCCTCTATTCATCATTTAATCCTCACTTTGGGCAGAATCCTTTCCAAGGAATCCTTTGAGCTCAAATCAAAGAGAGTTACCTGATTTAATGATAGTGTCCTCTCTTGTGTTCTTATATCTTATTTTGCTTCGCAAACCCTATAAAATCTTTTTATTACATTATTTTGTAACAACAAAAGTATCTCCAATATACTAGTATGTTTTTATGTGAATTATTCAAGCTAAAATTACACACATATTTGTCTAATGGTTAAACAACATACTGTTTCTGTGGATGGCGAATTACTGCCTCACGAAACGATGATTGTTCAATATTCTTTTAACACACCTTCAAACGTGGCCATTAAGATGTAACTATATTTATATATGATATATAATATTTTTATGTTTTCCTGAAGCTTTTATATTTTCCATTTATGGCATACCTTTATGGTTTCGATTATTGGTAAATGCGATATCTTCATTTTAGGAAGTGCGGACTACCGCCCCCTCAAAGTGATTTGATTCGTTAATGCCAAATGTGGGACATATAAAGGATGGAATTAATGTTATTACATATGATATACTACATGAATTATAATATACCTTTATATCATTATTATTTAATTCGATTGAATACAAAAAAAAATGAAAGTAGCGTTCATGCGTATGTACGGCGTACCGTCTCCATGAACGGTGCATTTCATTTCTTATCACCAAATGTTATGTACTATTATAAGTACATATATATAATGTATATATATGTAATATATTAAATATATATTATGGATATCATTCTGGAATAATAATATATATATCTCTCTAAATTTTGTTTTAATTCCATTAATATGACAAAAATTGAAAGTAGCGTTCATGCGTACGTACGGCCTACCGACTCCATGAACGATGATTTTAATTTTTTATCTCCAAATATTATGGAATAGTATAAAATTAATATATATGGGATATATATGATATTTAAAACATCAATAATATTCTGGATATGGTGTACCTATAACTACATGGAATATTCGTTTCTAACAAGTTCAATTTTTACTCATGTACCGAACATCGAAAAAGACGTCTGATATCAACTCACTTTATTAAACAATTATTATAACATTATAATATGTGATATGAATTGAATAATAATCTTTAAAATAGGTCCTTAAGAAATTATAAATTGACAAAATTTTATTATTCAGGATATTAGAGAACGATCGAGTCATGTCGGACACGAGGTATGGTATTCTACCCCTCTCTTTTTTTAAGAACACTCTTTTATGTCATTCCTTTTAAGATCATCTTTCTTATGAATTGGTTTTTATTTATATTACTCCTAATTTACGTTTTATGTTCATAATATGACAGACCCTATTTTCTCTCATCAATCCATTTTGGAATTTTTGAGTGGTGCCGTTAGGCTGGCGAATTTTCGTATGAGATCCAACCTCTATCTTTCTTTTTAAGTACTCTCTTTTATGTCACTTGTTGTAAGCTATTGTTTTTTATGTTGGGGGATGTTATTTTATATTCATATTGTTTTAAATTTTATTTAAATATAATGAGATACCGTATTTGATCTCATCAATCCATTTTCGGAAGTTTTAAGTGGCGTCGTTAGGCTGCCGAGTTTTCGTACGGGATTTTTCATCTCACTTTTATTCCCGTGAGATTTATGCTACATTTGCCACCATTTCCTTTGAGTTGTGAATTTAATGCCAATTAGTATACTATTTTTGTAATATAATTTCAATTATGGGTATTTAAATATTCATTGTATGACCCTTCTTCAATAGGGTGCACGTTTCGAAAGTTACCCAAATCGGTAAGGGAACCTTTCACCCTCCTCTTTTTAAAAGACTTATTTTGTTATGTCTTTTAATTCACATACTATTATGTTGGGATATGTTCTTATATATACTTATTGAAGTAAATTTTATGTTTAAGTGATGAGATACCCTTTTTATCACTCATCAACTCATTTTCTGAATTTTGAAGTGACGCCGTTAGGCTGTCAAATTTTACCAAGGGAACTTTTTAACGCAATTTCGATTTCTTTGGGTTCAACATGTAGTTATTGAATATGTCATCCTTTGAATATGTGGGAATGATATTTTATTGATTTACACTTAATATACACATATATTGGGTGTATTTATATTTGTCACACATAATTTTGAGATTGATTTATCCTTAATTTAAGGATACCTTCTTTATAAGGGATTTCATCACATTTTACATTTCTATTGACACTTCACTGTTGTTATGCAAAAATTCACTCTTATATGGTGTGTATACTGTCCTTTGGAATATTATATCATGAATCCATTTATTATCATGATATTATAATGTTCTTATTAAATGTTATTCCTCAATTATTATATTCATGTGTCTCTAATTTTGGTAAAAACCCTTTAACCAAAATATCGCTTTAAATGTTTTAATGATTTGTTCTTATTAATATCCATGTTTTAAAAATGGTTTTAAGGATTTATTTATATGGATAATAATTGTTTAAAATGTTAAAATATTCAAGGTGTTATGGGAAACTTTGATTAAAAAATATCTTTATTAAATCGTTTAAATGGTTTTTAAAATGGTTTTTAATGGATTCATTATTTCAATATCCTAAAATGTTATATTGTTATTGAAATGTTGAAATGTTATGTTTCCTTTATTCATGTTTTATGTGATACTTTTATGTCATGGTTCTTGGGATTTTTTATGAAAATGGGTGGTTCCGTGAGAAACTAAGAACGGGTGAGCCCGATATAGCTCTCCAATGCATTGGGTAACGCGAAGGGGTTAAACGTTAAGGTTTCTCCGAAGAGATTTAGGGAATATATTGTGATGGGTATTCCAAACGTAACCAAGAGGGTTACTCCCTATATAATAATGTTATGAATGCCTCATGTTACCTTTATCCCTTATTATTTCTATGTTTTATTCATGATTTGATGAGGTATGTTAAAGTGCTTATGTTTTATGAGTAAAGTATGATTTCATTGATTCTTATGTATACATGTACTCATGTTTCCTTTCCATATTTTTTATCAATTACTGCGATTTTTATGCACATCCCACGTTTATGAAATGTTTTACATAGGACTCAAAGATGAATTGGGTCATGGATGGGATCAAGGAAAGACATGCTATCTAAAACATGTAACTAGACATGTTTCTTTTAAGAGTTTTTTTATGGAAACATAGTATAAGTGTCTACTTTGTAATCTTTTGATATGTAATAGTGATATCCTAATTCTCTATAACTCTAAAACTGAAACGATCCTCAATGTGAATTATTAATTTAATTCAATATTAAGTAAGGTTTAAGGTCGGGGCCTTATAGTTGGTATCAATGGTTGGTTTAGATAACTTTAGAGGTTAGGGTATTCTCTAAGCATAATTGACATTAACATAATGGTTAGGATTTCAGAAAGAGTCCTAGTTTTAGATAATGAGAATGAGTAAGTATATCATAGTGTTTATCTTCCTCATTAGTACATGATGGTTTTGTTGATATACTCACACTGACTTTTCTGTTTTTACTAAATGGATGGATCTAGCAGGCACAAAAGTGATAATGGGTTTGAAGGAAAATATGGTGGTTCTCTGATTAAGAGACTGAATGAAATGGGGAATTCAATGAGGAATCTCGTGGTTGTTCTCAACCAACTATCAAGGAGTCATGATCAACCACATGAACCTAGGTATGTTCTGTAATGCATCATGTATGAGATGACCAATCGATGTGGAAGTTCAAGTAATAATTATAAAGGTAACAATTAGGGTTTATATGATCCATACTTTTTAGGAAATTATGGGTTACTCTATGATATGATGGAAAATGAAAGGCATGAGATACACTTGAGGATAAAATATGTTATGATTATTTTTTATGATTTTATCTCGTTTTGGGGAATGTTTTAAGAATTATATTGTTTTGGAAAAAGGACTACACACTGACCGTGTGACAACCCGTCGCTTCGGACAAAGCTGCGGGAATCGAACCCACAACCACATTGCGACTGGATTTTATCGCCTACCACTGGACTACGTGAAGTCCCTGCTTTGTTTGACTAATTATTTTTAGTTAGATGATTTTAGGAATCTAGAGTATGTTTATATTGAGTTATCTATGGACATGATTAACCTATCATGGAGGATATGTCATCTGGTTAATTACTTTTCAATATGAGAATTTAAGAGCAAATGATGTTATTTGGAGATAAAAGTTAATTTGTACCATGGAAGACTAAGTGATTAAATGCTTCAAATATTTGGGTTTCAATATTCGTTTGGTTTACTTTGAATAATTTTATGGACAATTGTTTATCGAATGGTCTTCGTTGAACTTAGGGGGTTTTTTTGGAAAAATTTTGGAGGTTAAAAATAGATTTTCTTTTTATAAGGATTATACTTTTTTGGATTATCTGATCTCATACTAACAATTACGGTTTTGGTTTTTATCTAAAGACATGGAAAATATATAGTTCTCTTTTGTGGATTAGGTGATTCTTAAGAAGTTTATTATAGTACTCTTAATGCGACAAAGTCTTCCTAAATACTCGTCTTTTGGAGAAAATATGAGTTTGATTAAGGAATCTAGTAAAAATTGAATGTCTACGTGACACATAAGTATGATTCATTATGATTTAGTTAATCCCAAAAATAATTTCCTCAATGAAGAGTAACTTAAAACAAAAATGTCGTCTGTTAACTTTTCCTACTGGGGAATCGAATACCGTTTAACCCACCACAAGTTGGTGATTTTCTTATGGTTAACTTTCTCCTAGACATGTTTACTATCAATCTCCCTCAGAACATGACCCTTTGTTTTTTCTTCCATGTCCTTGTTTTTCTACATGGAATACTATTATGGGTTAACTCAGGTGACCTTTTTAATTCTCTTTCTTTATTTTAATGTGATGGTTTTACTGACTCTTGTTCCGATATGGGATTTTTAATGAATTTTCCATGCCCATTTTTAAAAATTGCGATGATGCAATTCCCAAAATGGGGGAAGGATGTAACACCACAGGTAAATAAAGAATATGAAAGTTTCATATTTATCCATATTTGTGAATAAAATATTTATATTACTTTAAAGGGGACGCTATGCTCGATGACATACCCAATACGCAACAACGAGTTTCTTGGGAATCTTGCTTTGCACTCTAATAATAATATAATATTATTTTAAATGGTAGTTAACGCCCAGACGTTGTAATGGCGGGAATGAATGGAACTAACTACAAAATGATTATATATGTTTGTCAAATATTTTTACTTTTATCCAATAAATGTTAGAGGCTTAAAATGTGAATGAATCCAATTTTAAGCATAAATATTCTAATATTCTTTAAAAGGTCGATTAACCACCTTTTGATAGAGAACGCTTTTTAAATCCACTTTTTGAAATTTTCATATTTTATATTGGACCAAATAAAATCCTTCTTTAGAATCGGTACATCAAAATTTATATTGTGTAAATTTTTTGTACTTTTCCTATAAAGTTCATTTTTTAATGAATAGTGTAAAATGTTGTATTTTAACTCAAAACCACTTTTTAATCTAATTTATTTATATGATTAGATTACCTTTTTAATTGGTTTTAATGTCATATTATAACTAATTTTTATCATTTAATCCAATAGTGGTCATTGGAATTAATTTCACTATGAAATTGGACTTAAACTAGTGTCAATCTTTTAATATATATTGTTTCATAAAAACACGGTATTTGTTTTGACAATGGGAATTAATTATTAAATTAATTGATGCAACTTAAATGTTTTGAATTTTGTAAAATAGACATCATTTATGAATTCGGAATATCAAATATATATTAGGGTGAATTTTTGGTATATTTCTGATAAACATCAATTTTTTATGAATAGTGAAACCCCTAAGTGGTATTTAAAGAAACTAATTTTCTGTTTAAATGAAACATTTCCGCTTCTGTGATTTGATTTTCAAAAATCCGACATACATGGTTGTCATTAAAAATTAAAATGTGGTTCAATGAGATTAAAATAATTTTCGGTGAATAGTAATTTTTATGTTTTATTAATCGTGATTAAAGGTAATTAGTGTAATTTAAGGTAAAAACAATGTTTTAATAATATGAAATGACCTAGACACATGTCCTACACTCATTGGATGTGTCATGGCTGACCAGGAAAATCCATGGGTCATCTTGGGGACCCCATGGAGCCACTTTGGTAGAAAATTCTGTAAATAACTTTTTATTTAAAGATAAAATTTTAATGTCACAAACATGTGTTGTTTTACTAAAACAATTTTTACATGGGGTTATAAAAGTCTTATTTTTGACTATAAATATTAATTAGAATGATATAAATATTTCCTACACCATGATATTTTTTTTATAATTTTTAAACACTACATAAATTAAATTATTTATGAAACTATGATGATGCAGCGTTTACCTCATTATTTAACGATTTAAATAAAATGACAAGATAATTTAAAATATAAGACCTAAACTTGTCACAAACCATTTGGATTGGTGGATTTTGAAAAATTATCACTTATCCTCGAAATATATCCTTTTGGGACCTTTAAAATCTGAATATCATTATATAATAAAGTAATATTTTATAACATTCCAAGAGTGCCCCTCCTCTCCTCTTATAAAAGGCCCCCACCTCTACCACCATACCCACACCTCTCAAGCTTTTGGCTTGGCAAAACCCTGCCTATTTCATCTCTCCAAATAAATATCTTCATCATTGAGTCCCCACTTTGAGCAGAATCATTTCCAAGGAATCCTTTGAGCTCAAATCAAAGAGAGTTACCCGATTTAAAGGTAGTGTCCTCTCTTGTGTTCTTATAATTTATTTTGATTCCCAAACCCTCTAAACACTTTTAATTCCATTAATTTGTAATTAAAATAGTATCTTCAATATACTAGTATGTTTTTATGTGAATTATTCGAGCTAAATTTACACACAACTTCGTCTAATGGTTAAATAACATACTATTTCTGTGGATGGCGAATTACTGCCTCACAAAACGATGATTGTTCAATATTCAGTTAACACTTTCAAAGGTGGTCATTAAGATGTCACTATATTTATATATGATATATAATATGTTTATGTTTTCCTTAAGCTTCTATATTTTTCATTTATGGCATACCTTTATGGTTTCCATTATGGGTAAATGCGATATCTTTATTTTAGGAAGTGCGGACTACCGCCCCCTCAAAGTGATTTGATTCATTAATGCCACATGTGGGACGTATAAAGGATTTAATTAATGGTATTACATATGATATACTTCTAGAATTATAATATACCTTTATATCATTATTATTTCATTCCATTTAATACAAAAAAATAAATGAAAGTAGCGTTCATGCGTACGTATGGCTTACCGTCTCCATAAACGGTACATTTCCTTTCTTATCTCCAAATGTTATGTACTATTATAAGTAAATACATATAATGGATATAAATTTAATATATTAAATCTAAATGATAGATATAATTTTGTAATTATAATATATATATCTCTCATTTTTGTTTTAATTCCATTAATATTACAAAAAATGAAAGTAGCGTTCATGCGTATGTACGGCCTACCGTCTCCATGAATGGTGCTTTTAATTTTTTATCTCCAAATATTATGGAATAGTATAAAATTAATATATACCAGATATATCTGATATTTAAAACATCAATAATATCCTGGATATGATGTACCTATAACTACATGGAAAATTCTTTTCCAACAAGTTCAATTTTTACTCATGTACCAAACTTCGACAAAAACGTCTGATATCAACTCACTTAATTAACCAATTATTATAACATTATAATATGTGATATGAAAATAATAATAATAATTAAAGGAGGTCCTTATGAAATTATAAATTGAAAAATTTTTATTATTCACGAGATTAATGAATGATGGAGTCATGTCGGACACGAGGTATGGGGTCCTACCCCTCTATTTTTTAAGAACACTCTTTTATGTCAATCATTTTAAGCTCATATTTCTTATTATTTGGATGTTATTTTATATTAATCCTAATGTAATTTTTATGTTCATATGATGAGAGACCATATTTTCTCTCATCAATCCATTTTGGATGTTTTGAGTGGCGCCGTTAGGCTGCCGAATTTTTGTAAGAGATCCAACCTCTCTCTTTCTTTTTAAGTACTCTCCTTTATGTCACTTCTTGTAAGCTACTATTTGTTATGTCGGGGGATGTTATTTTATAGTACTATTGTTGTAAAAAAAATTTACATATTATTAGAGACCCTATTTGATCTCATCAATCCATTTTTGGATGTTTTAAGTGGCACCGTTAGGCTTCCGAGTTTTCGTAAGAGATTTTTATCTCACTTTTATTCCCGTGAGATTTAAGCTACATTTTCCAACATTTCCATTGATTTGTGTATGTACTACCAATTATTATACACTTTGTGTAATATAATTTCATTTATGTATATTTACATATTCATTGTATGACCCCTCTTCAATGGGGTGTACGTTTCGAAAGTTACCCAAGTCAGTAAGGGAACCTTTCACCCTACTCTTTTTAAAAGACTTCTTTTGTTATGTCTTTTAATTCACATACTATTATGTTCGGATATGTTATTATATATCCTTATTTATGTAAATTTTATGTCCATGTGATGAGATACCCTTTTTATCTCTCATCAACTCATTTTTGGAATTTTGAAGTGACGCTGTTAGGCTATCAAATTTTACCAAGGGAACTTTTTAACCCAATTTCGATTTCTTTGGGTTCAACATGTAGTTATTGAATATGTCATCATTTTAATATGTGTGAATGACATTTTATTATTTTACACTTAATATCCTCTTATGTTGGGTTTATTTATATTTTTCACACATAATTTTGAGATTGATTTATCCATAATTTAAGGATACCTTCTTTATAAAGGATTTCATCACATTTTACATTTCTATTAAGACTTCATTGTTCTTATGCATCAATTCACTCTTATATGGTCTATATACTGTCCTTTTGAATATTATATCATGAATCCATTTATTCTCATTATTTTATAATGTTCTGATTAAATGTTATTCCTCAATTATTGTATTCATGTGTCTCTAATTTTGGAAAAAAACCCTTTATCCAAAATATCGATTTAAATGTTTTAATGATTTGTTCTTATTAATATCCATGTTTTCAAAATGGGTTTAAGGATTTATTTATTTGGATATTAATTGTTTAAAATGTTAAAATCTTCAAGGTGGTATGGGTCACTTTGATTCAAAAAACTCTTTATTAAATGTTTTAAAAGGTTTTAAAAATTGGTTTTTTATGGATTCATTATTTCAATATCCTAAAATGATATATTGTGATTGAATGTGGAAATGTTATGTTTACTTTATAAATGTTTTATTTGATACATTTATGTTATGGTTCTTGGGAAATGATATGAAAACGGGTGGTTCCGTGATAAACTAAGGGCGGGTGAGCCCGATATAGCTCTCCAATGCATTGGGTAACGCGAAGGGGTTAAACGTTAAGGTTTCTCCGAAGAGATTTAGGGAATATATTATGATGGGTATTCACAACGTAACCAAGAGGGTTACTCCCTTTTTAATAATGTTATTTATGTCTCATGTTACCTTTATGCCTTATGATTTCTATGTTTTATTCATGATTTTATGAGGTATGTTAAAGTGCTTATGTTTTATGAGTAATGTTTGATTTCATTGATTCTTATGTATACATGTACTCATGTTTCCTTTCCATATTATTATATCCCTTATTGAGCTTTTTATGCTCATCCCAAGTTTCTGAAATATTTTACATAGGACTCAAAAATGAATAGGGTCAAGGATGGGATCAAGGAAAGACATGCTATCTAAAACATGGAAGTAGACATGTTTCTTTTAAGAGTTTTTTTTTAAAACTTAGTACAAGTGTCTACTTTGTAATATTTTGAGATGTAATAGTTATGTCCTAATTCTCTAAAACTCTAAACCTGAAAATATCCTCAATGTGAATTATTCATTTAATTCAATATTAAGTAAGGTTTAAGGCCGGGGACTTATAATATGGGATTATAATAACTGTAATTTAACCACTAAAAACCTCTTCCTAAGGTATCAAAACCATCACCACTTTTTATGCCACCTCTAAATGTGTAACACTACACAATCAAGCAGCAAACCACGTTCCACATTCCCGCACTAATTCATGTTTTAACCATTTTCATGATTTTCCAATTTCCAAAAAACATCATTTATAAACAAAATTTGTTTCAAGTTAAAAATAATCAACATTAACAATAGTTAAAATATAAATTAACTAGTTAAATATCCATTTAATCCTATTTCATTTTAGTTTTATCAACAAGACTCCATCCGATCAGAACATAGAATTTATATAAAACCAAATAGTCCATTCTTCTTATGTCTTCAAGACTTTCATTATAAACACCAAAAATCACAACCACTCTCTATCAAAGACACCACCCTTCTCACCCACAACACATCATAATTAATTTTTTAAAATGTATATTATTATATTTATTTCATTTTTTAAAATGGAACAGTCCCAAAAATATAATATTCTTAATGATTAATATTTAATATATAGGTATACATGCATCTCCTTTTTCATGTGTCTTGATCCAAACAAAATACACAATAATATAAACGAATTTCAATTTAATTATCAACATAAAAAATATCAATATAATCCTTTGTTCTAATGAGTATATACCATGATCAACAATATTGGATAAATAAAAATAATAACTAAATAGAATGAGATATCTTCCCATAAACATCAATTGAAATTAATACAATTAGTTGTCTTGATTGAGACAGTGTATACCATCTTCCCAATGTAAAAAAACTTATCATTCCCACAACTATATCTAATGGAGAGACAAATAGACCCCTACTTCAAACTAATTATTAATATTTTTTTCTATAAGGTTTGAACCAGAGGAATATTTCCACCTATAACTACAAAAAAAAAGTAACTTCCCTGGTTAACCTAAAACCTAGTATCCAAAATATTTTTACTACCATGTATGTACCAAAAATATTTCTTCCTTGATAGTAGACTTTTCTAGATGAATAATGGAATAAAAATAGGGAAGGTAAGTGAAAAACTCACCCTGAATCAAGAAATATTATTCAACTATATTTCCAACAGAATATAATGTTAGGAGGCCGTAAAACCTCATAGATAAACACAAGGATTTCCATTGAACTCTGTTGAATGGAAGATAAGTCCGGTTCAATGTGGAAATTGAATTTTTTATATATATATATATAATATCATATCATATGGAAACACATATTGTTACAACAAAAAATGTTGACACATGATAATGTGATGGAGTTATGGAATGAGACCATGTTATAGAAGTTCTAGAAAAAGCACTCTCCATTAATGAATAAGATTTATAGACCACATAATAGAAAAAAATGAAAGGGACAATGGTTCTTGATTGGCCACCAAGGCACTTGACTAAAACACATAGAAAATGGACATACCTTAACCTATATCTAAAGAATCCCATCTATAAAAATGATAGAATTGCTAGATTACTACTTTAGGACACCATGTTGTAAACTATTATTTACAGCCAATTGCAATGATGTAAATTGGAGAAACATTAAAACTCAACCAATGTGACTCTATATATAATTGGAACTCTATAAAACATTGTATTTGATATTATAGTGTAGTAAAATACATAATTCCATTAATTTATTCTCCAACTGAAATATCAGTTACAACTCAATTATACACGATCATTATTCCTCCGAAAATCCCACAAACACCACTATCCAAAGAATTTTCATAATATAATGGGTTGGAAGGCCTAAACAATTAAATGAGAATGGTGACACATGTTATATTTATTTTTTATGATTATTATAATCATTATCAATTTCATAATTGATATTTTGAGTATGAAAATAATGGAATGAATGTTATCAAAATTTTATAAAATAAATGGGAAGAAAATTTTGAAGTATTTGGATGCATATTAATTTAGTGTTGGAGACACATCTCTAGATAATTATTCAATGGGAAAACTGATAGTTAAGGAGTATTTGTTTATATATATAAATATTATAGACAAATAAAATAAATATGGGTATGAATCCCATAAATAAAATATAAATATAAAATCAAATCCAAATTTATTTTTTACAGTCTTTTCAATAAATTTACAGATATTTAACTCCTATTATGTAAAATAATTATATAGTGTTGAATATATTTTATTATTCTTTGATATATTATACCATATTTAATAGTATAATATGAGATCATGCAAAAAATATTATCGTACATCAAAATAAGATAATAATTATACATTAATCATGACATATGGATATAAAATACTTGTTCAAAATACTATGATACTTCTATTATATAAAAACAACAATCAAATTTTGGTTCTATGAAAAAAACATTGAAAAATATATAGATTTCTTTGAACACAAAGAAAAAAATCTAGAATATTATTTACTGAAAAATTATCATTTATTAAAATTTTATATTATTGCAAGAAAGGATATTTTTTCATAAAAAATTAAAATTGTTAATTGTTGTTTAAAAAATTATTTCCTTAATCAAGATCAATATTTTGATTTTTCCAAAGCCTATGTTTCAAAGGAACTAGTATAAGTTCATCATGTGTGAGTTAAATAGAATCGGTAAGATGATATTCTATTTTATAATGATTTTAGATCACATATTATTTAGGAACAAAAACATAATAATTTCAGTTTTGAATGTAATTTTTGGTACCAAATATTTAAACAAGTGGTAAATGAAAAGTAAAAGATCATGGCTGATGGCTAGAATATTTTCTGAAAAAATAAAAATATAAAAGATTGAATAGTAACCATTGGTGATAAAGAACAATTATAAATTTATAGAATTTGTGATCTGGAATTACCTTATATGGATATATTTTTGAATCTTTTATATAATTTGTGACTTTGATACAATATCATAAATATAATATAATTTTTAAGGAATGTTATCTTTTGATGTTCGGTAATAATGTGTATATTTTTTAATACATGATGGAGAATTTTTTAAAAAATTAGCAATATGTCCTTTCAAACCACAGTCAACCTATTTTATGAGTAATGGAAGATCATTATTTTTTGTCCCATAATATTTTAGGACAATGTAATTTTTGAATAGTAGATATACTTTCTACGAAATTATTTTGAAAATAATTAATTGAGTATATGATTAATTCTTAAAAATTCTGTTACACTCATCATTATGGTATGAAACATATTCTAATTTTTGATTTTATCAACATTTATTTCATTATATTTAATGAATGTTGATTTATATTTTACAACACCAACTGGTTGTCTTGGAGAAAAACAGTTTATCAATGTTTTGATTGATGATTTCCCTAGATAAACATCGGTTTATTTTATTTAAATTAAATATGAAATAATATTCAATTTTATATGTCTCACATATCTGGTAAAAAATAATAAAAAATTATCATTAGGTTACTATCTGAACTGATCGTGGTAGCAGAATTGTAATTTTTACATTTCACACATATTTCACATTAAAAAGTCATCTGTCGCAACATTTTAGAACCTATAACTCCTTTGTATAACAGGTATTTGAATGTTGAAAAAAAATATTTTTGAAATTACTATACTAATTTTGAGTGAATAATAAATCACTAAGTATTTTTTTATTGAATTTTGTTTTATTAATATCATTACAACAAATCATGTGTTACATTGACCATTTATTTATAAGAACCTTGTTAGTTGTACACTAAAAAATAAACAAAAGAAATATTTTTTATTCATTGTTATTTTATGTAGAGTGTTCATTTTAATTAAGAAAATACAATGTAAAAAAATTCGATAGAAAATTTGATGGAGGAATATTTCTTTTTTGTTCTCCAATAAATATCTTATATGATGTTTTTATAAAAAAATAAACACTTTTTTGGAAATGGTTCATGTAATGATATATGAATCTGGACATTCCATTTTTTAAATTTCTGAATGTTGTTCCTTTAGATGACATTTTAAAAAAATTAGTTATAAAATCCTAAAACTATTTTTAAAATCATAATATAAAATTTGTTAGTTTTAATGATAATGGAATTAATATTTTTATAAGTTTCTCATTTGTAATATGTTTAACATCTTGTTTGATAATGGTATTTTTCTACCCTAATAAATAAATTAACAATAAGGAATCATTCCATCGAGAATATAATTGGATTTTTAGATCTAATAAAAAACAATTAGTGTTCATGGAGAAATTTATGTGAAAATTGTTCATTATTATCTCAATTTGAATATGAAGAACTAGAATATGATTTAGGTGATGAATCTTGGATAAGGTAAATTGACTATGAACTAAATGAATTATAGGTAATATAGTTTGGAAAATAGATGATTAATATAATGATATAATTATAATAAGATTCATCAAGGTATCAAAAATTATAGAGAAGTGCCTAGAAACATGACAAACATAACCTATATTCTTGTCCAGAGAGCCACTTGGTATTTTTGACACCATATCATGCATCAAATTATGTTTATTATTATTGAGGGTCTATTTATGTTATAGTAGGGATAATAAACCCTCTATAGATAATAAAAATAATGGTCATAACACTATATCTCATTGTTAAGTATAAATGAATCAAAAAACATGCATAACAACTCAATGGGAATTTATAGATAACAGTATAAATAACCAGAAACAACATGACATCCTTACATACAAGATAATGTATACATTTCAGAAAGTCACACAAATAAATCCATTGAAGATCATTTATGAATCAGCATATAGGTTATAATAAAAAACAAATAAGGAAACAATGTCACGATGAAAAAGGCCACCATGGTCCACCTTCCATCAATCATGTTAACCTTTGTATCCCTGATCAGAATAGTTCATTTCATGATCATGGTCCCCTATAATATCTTAAAACCAAAAAGACGAAGTTCCTCTATTGGGTACCATATAGGATCTGAGTACAAACTTAGTAATCCACAACCAATGTGTTCATATCATATATCTATATTTGTGAAACTATATGCATATGTAAATATATAGAAATTACAATATTAATAATATATATAACAGAAATTACTCATACTCAATCGTCATCGGGAATGATTTACCATCTCCCCCCAATTTTGTATTAGAAAATTGTATAAACGGTCAGTCATACCATAATAAACTTAGTATCTAATTCACATATATATCCCTTATGACCTCATGTTATTCGATACCAAGTATGTCACAAGTCGACTAATATCAGCATCCCATAGACCCACAAAATCAATGAACCTGAAGTCCCCCAGATGTCCATTTAAATAACAATCATCTCTCAATAGCCAAATATATATTAATCAACCACAAGTCCCTCATATATCCTCTTTAACAAAAATTGTTCTCTATATATCCGAATATCACATGACATGAAAATATTTTTTCATTTAATAAAATGTAAAAACCAATAATCTCAACAGATTTATGTTCCTAATAATATTAATATACGGCCCCATATTCTTTTATCCCACTAATTATCAATATCATAGTGAACCTCAACTACCATTTAATGGTATCACTCACCAAAATCTATGGCTTTCTAGGGTTATCACCTCCTCTACAATAGATGGGGAACACTATTCCTTATGAATCTAAACATACAGAGTCCTCCACCCACTTTGAGTGGTCAAAACATCATTATATAAGTCATTATACATATGAATTTGAACACAAGGATGCTATTGGACAGTCGTAATGAGTGGAAACTATCAACATTTCCTAATCCACACCATCATGAACCCTTATTTCTACATACAAACCTCATTGCCCATCTGCATCAAGATTATCACCATCTTCCTCAACTGGATGATCGGATTTCTGTTACTATAGTAGTAAACATCATCTCATATATCTGTATCCACATCCTAATCCTCACGAACCATTCTATCTAAATCTCGATGATCAATACCAGCACAAATGATCTGTTATGTTCCCTAGACATTCCCATTGATCCAATTCCAATATAACACAATTTTATTATTTTTAATTAAAGAAACTGAAAGAAATGTCATAACCATATAAAATCCCCTTACCAAGTTCAACATAAATAAATTAGCATGATATTTCTAATCCTCTTCTCAAAACATTGATTAAATGGTTTGAAACCCAATCATTACACTATTAAATGATTCTACTGAACAACCCACACATGATAATTTAAGTATGAATCACATTGACATAATGTAAATGATGAGAAATCTTAAAACCACCAAACTTATTTATGTAGGTTTTTTATTATATCATATCAGCCTCTAATTTTAGTGAAAATGAGAAAACATATTATTTTAGAGGAATACCTTAAAAAATATGGAAAATGTGTATGATTTAAATAGAAATCCAAATGTTAAGAACAATTATTAAAGGAATACATGATATTCAATGAAAACCCGCTATTATTCCAAATCACCAAGTTAAATCCAAATAGTATATTAATCAATGTATTAATGAAGTAACCTAGGAGATGAGAATGGAGGAACCCAAAAATGTTGGGGGAATATGAATGTGAGAAAAAATGAGGAAGAAAAATATAAATAATTATGGTTATTAATGTAATTTCAACCTCATTAATGACCTTCACGGGGATGTATCATAGTTTTTACAACCATGAACCACACATGTACTACCAATGTCCAAAGGGTACGCCTCTAAAATGGGTCACAAGGTTTCGATACATGTCCTAGATAACCATGTACTAAACATTTTCACTAAAATTATAAGATGCAATATGGTTAAATGATTGGTTGGAAAGTTTATAAAATAGTGTATAGTCCATGTGAATCCTTTAAAATTTATTTTCTAAGACTCATAGTGTTAAATTTCTTCCATACAATATATTTTCTAAGCATCCACTAGTTGATTTTTATTTCTCATTATTGTTCACAATGTTATAAGAAATTATACCCCAATAGTGTACCCAGTGTTGTTTCTCATATGATTTGGTTCTTAATTCCAAATGGTCTTGAAACCAAAAAAATCCGTCATAGAAATTATTATTCATTAAAACACATATTCAAAAACCATCATAACATGTTGAAATTTAAAAAATGATAATTTAAAAAAAATATTAAATTTTACATATCAACCAATCATTTATTTCACATTAACCCTAAAAACGATTCAAAATCGTATGAAATTATAACCTACCCTCCATATGACATCTCATCCCCACTATATGTGGTCTCATGTGAATATAGTATCAAATGAACACTTCCCATATATATTAACCAAGTATACCCCTCTGACATAGTCATAGGATAATAACTCTTATGACACTCCCTATATTAGTAATTACATACCTTATCACTCACCAAAACAACCCAACATTATAATGGTTCCAAAAAACATCCTCCCTAAATAATTTTATTACATGGAATATTATCATTCTCACACATCATAGACTGCTAATTCCATACTCTTTTCATAGACGACACCAATTAATTCATGTATCGCAACTGATTCACAAGATTCCCTATATCACATCAGACACCAATTAACCCTTATTCAAATATATTTATGTGAATGCCCAAAAAATTCACGATGATGTTGAATATCATACCATAACTACATCATACCCAATTCTCACATACGAACCACTTTCCAGTATGATCAATTAAAAAATGTTCAAGTTGTGAACGCATCCTAGTCATGTCAGAAAGAATATTAAATATGTTCATGGTAACAGTGTAACTCTATCTATTATCAACTGCCTAGCATTCTCTAACCCTGCCAATGAAACAACATGCATCTAGCCCGATTACTGACATCCCAAGGGATAAACTCGATATGCATAAAAGCTCTCTATTATCCACTGAACCCCTTACTAGGCTATCCTCAGACTCTCACATGAATTTTTTATGAAATAGATTATTTGATAACATCTCCTTCTACTGATCATGGTCATACCTCAGATACTTGAGTCTGGACCAATCACTAACTCGTAGTTATCAACGATATTTTTATAGACAACCTCAATATGTTCTCTATATATACCCCTAGAAAATACTTCATTGGAATCCAATTAATGCTGTTCTGAAAATTACTCGGTTCCCCATGAAAGATACACAATGTCTAAAACACACTCCACAATGTTCTACCTGAATTTCTGGCATATCATCCATACTATGATTCCTCAAGGTCCCATTTCAATCTACTCATAGCACAAATACTAGAATAACCAAGAATTATCACCCAACTTGAGTATGTGTGGACTTTAATTTTCCCTCAACTATCATAGACTAACTTTACACCTCATGAATTGGGTAACCATAAATATATTTACATACACGATGATGGAAATATGTATTGATTCCTCAAAATTCATCAACCTGGGAAATTTTTCACCTATAAAATACAATCTGGAAATATAAAAGTATGTGAAACACAAAAAATAACCAATAAAATATGTATCTCCATGTTTCATTTTTAGGAATTCACACACTTTTTCCCCTCTCATTATATCAATAAATAGGTTCTCAAAAAATATGGCCTTGAAATCCATCAGTGAATATACCTTGTGTATAGAAGAAAATACCTTTACATCCCAAATGAAAATTTTATGTCCTATGAGAATGTAAGTATATAGAATCACCCTTTAACCTGAGGGTGTCTCTTTCTAGTAAAAAATAATCTTCATATACTTGTTCAATATATATACTACTTACATTTCTATGACAACCCCACTTTTTATTACAAAATAAACATGATTTATTACATAAAACATCACATGATAAAACAAAGAAGATCATGAGGTTTAGTGTCTTTGGGGCATAGAATCATTACATAAAAACATCAAACATGAAATACAACATCTTTATTGAAATCTTCTTTTACATGACCACTACATTCCATCGTACTTATCATTGCATGGGATAACCTAAGGACATGCATAAGAAAATGGTGAGCTATAAAACCCAGTAAGGTAATACACATAGAATAACATGAGGAGTAAAATACATGTTAGACATCAATAATATCAATTTATCAAAAGATACACATGAACATAATGGCATGATAAATCATGATAATCATAACATGGAAATGTGGAAACAACTCTTAACATGGAATTAGCATGACCCACAGCTCATTGCACATGGAGCCTGAGAAAAATCTCATTGCACATGAAGCATGAGTAAACCCGCATTGCACTTGAATTAGCATGATTCAACACTCATTGCACATGACGTATCATGATACTAAACTTTACCCAATGCATTGGAGCGCTATAAGGGCGCACCCTTCTTAAACATTTCATTTCATGAATAAGTGTGCCACATGGATCATAAAACATAGATTCATAAAACATAATCATTTATTCCACGATAGAGGAATTTGGAATTCATACATAAAACTTTATAATCAATATGTAAATGTGAATAAAGGTTAATACCCTTGATGGAGAAATGAGCATGGTATTCACTACACAATGACATTGGCTTAGAAAATCGATGTGATTTCGGCAGCGTAATGACGTGACATAAGAATTCATAAAAATGGTTGATGGGAGATAAATGGGTTCCTCATCATATTTACATGTAATGGACACTAAGAGTTCATATAGATACATGTCCCAAACATTTAAATGGAATTTATATTCATGATACAAAATTATTTCTTGAATGTAAAAGAGGAGAGAGAAGTTCCTTTCGGAATTTTGGCATAGTAATGGGTGTACATGAGAGGCATTTAATGAGAGAGAAATGGGTATACCATCATTCAAAAATAAATATGGAAGTATTAGGGAGGTACAAAACCATACCCCAACATTCATAATTGAAATTAAAAGGGCAAAACAACTTAATGAAAATTGGACAAAATGAGATAGGAAGAAAAAACCCCTTACTTGGAAGTGTGCTTCCAAAGGATAGAGAGAGGATAGTGAGAGTCTTCTTGGGAGATTTGGGAACATTGGGAGGATTCTAGAGAGAGTTGGGTAGAGGTTAGAAAAACTACAAAGGATTTGAGTGAGGAGGAAGTGGGGGCTTGGGTGGGTTTATATAGGAAAGGTGAGGGAATTCTTTATTATTTAGGTTTGGGAGCCCTAATATTAAATTAATCCAAAACAAAAACCATCCAATGGTTTTTCCCATGGTTTATGGAAAAGGGAAGAGTATAAAATATTTTATAAGGCCAAAGTCCAAAATTCTTAAAATAATAGGGTTGCATATGTGGAGGTGAGTCACACTTCCATGGAAAAAAATTTAAAAAGACACGGTGTTTAATATGTCTTGAGAGGACCATTAGTGCTTTGAAAAGTAAGTAAAACGTAGCCAAAATCACATTCTTTTAATGGTAAAACATATATTTGTCGAACATAATAATTATAGTATTTTATTACATCACAATAGGGTCAATATGATGTCATAAAACACATTATATATTCAAATGGTATTTAATTTTTACCCAAAAAATTGACTCTCTCAGAAAATTATGAAAAATTCACCGTTGAATAATTTCGACGTCCTGATTCTATAAATAAAATTTATTTTATCTAATTAATTTTTTAGATATGTTAATTTTCACTTTTAAAATAAAAACTGACATTTATCGAAAATTCACGGGTTTTGACAAAAATGGATTTCAAAACATATTTAAAATTATAATTGCATTCATAAAATTATAAGATAGATTATATTTAATTAAAATTAATTTAACAATAATATTTTATTAAAATATTATTTAATTAAAAAATCCCTTAATTTAATAAAATATAATTCTTAATTAAATAATAACTAAAAATAATATTTTGTACATTAAAAACTTTTTACAATATATTAATGATGACCAGAACATATATACATTATTATATACAAAATATAATGTACATGAACATAGTACATTCGATTTGATACATAACCCATTAAAACAACCACATACGACCTAAGGGAAAAGTGTGCGATGGTGACAGACTCTTGGGGTGGTTCGGATAACATTGCTCAAGTGGTAATCTCTATCGTCTTCCACTTTTCCCATAGACGGCCCCATTCGATCTTGACATGATGAAGATCAGATTGGTCTTGGTGATGAGTGATTCCCAAGGATGCCACCTCTTTTCCAAGCTCTGACAAATGTGCTTCGTATAGTGAAATTCAACTGGATGAGGCCATCGCTTCTTTTGTCTGAGTAAATTGGATTTTTTAATGGTCTATATTTATACTAATCATGTGATCACTGTTGAACGGCTATGTTAGTAGCGGTCAAAATTATTAACATAAAACCTAAGATGTTGACATTTTATATAAACATACGGAGACATTTAATTAGATCAAGAGTTATTTCCATTAATGATACTTTGATTCGTTACAATATTCACCCCTTAATAAATTTTTCCCTCAAAAGTTTCCTTTTTCCACACTAAAACAGATGTGGGTAACTCAGCTTCATCATTTCCTCTGATTCCCTAGCCTCTTCTTCAAACTTGTGGTTTCTCCACAACACCATGACGATGAGAATTGTCTTATTTCGTAGATCTTTTTCCCTACGATCTATGATCTTTATTGGTTGCTCCTCATAAGAATGATCATCCTCCAACTGTACCACCTCAGAAGAGAGTACATGTGAAGGGACTGGTAATTACTTCTTTAAGAGAGATACATGAAAGACATCATGAACTTTGGCCATGGTAGGTGGAAGTTCTAGTCGATAGGCCACAGCCTCGACACGTTCAAGAATATCGAAGGGGACGATGTACCTTAGACTTTACATCCCTTTCTTTACAAACCTCATGAACTTCTTCCATGAAGATATGCATAGAAAAACCAAGTCTCCAACTTTAAGCTCAAGGTCTCGTCGACGGTTATCTACATAACTCTTCTGTCGACTCTAGGCTGCCTTGATATGCTGCTGAATGGTTTTCAACTTCTCCACCATTTCTTCGACCGTTTCTGGTCCAAGCAGCTTAAGTTCATCGACCTCATCCCAACGAGTCGGTGTTCTTCACCTTTTCCCATACAGGGCATCATATGGTTCCATTTGGATGCTTGAGTGGAAACTATTATTATAAGATAACTCAACTAGAGGAAGATTATAAGGCCCCGACCTTAAACCTTACATAATATTGAATTAAATGAATAATTCACATTGAGGATCTTTTCAGGTTTAGAGTTTTAGAGAATTAGATCATAAATCACGAATTACATTCCACATTTAAACAAAGTGGTTACATAAAAGATAGTATTCATTTTTCCCATCAACAGAAATATATTTAAAATAAAACATGGATTCTTTATTGACACTTCCTTGACACTATCATCATATCATGCACCTTTCCCTTGACCTGTGAAAAACATTTGAAAAACATGGGATGAGCATAAAAAACTCACTAAGGGTTATAAAAAGTATGGAACGGAAACATGAGTACATATATACATAAGAATGAAATCATAATTTACCCATAAAACATAAGTACTTTAACATACCTCATAAAATCATGAATAAATCATAGAAATCATAAGACATAAAGGTAACATGAGGCATTCATAACATACTTACATAGGAAGTAACCCTATTGGTTACGTTTGGAATACCCATCACAGTATATTCCCAAAATATCTTCATAGAAACTATAACGTTTAACTTCGTTTGCGTTACCCAATTCATTGGAAAGTTATATCGGGATCACCCGCCCTTAGTTTATCATGGAACCACCCGTCTTCATAATAATGCCCAAGAACAATAACATAATTGTATCACATAAAACATGCATAAAGGAATATAACATTTACACTTTTCAATCACAAGATATTAATAAAACACATTGATATAAAAACATTATGAAAACCATTTTCAATACAAAAATAAAAGAAAAGAAAAACATGGTATTTATTTATCTTATAAAAAAGTTAATGGCATGTAGAGGAAGCCGAAAAAAAATAATGGTCATGGCAGCGGAGAAGTCATTGTCGCCACATACGTAAAACAAAAACATTCCCTTTTTTCGTTTAGTAAAACTCTTCGTATAAAAAATATTTCTTTTGGATAAATGTAATAGTCAAAGGTGTTTATACACCCTATAAAATAAGGTTTTGTATAAAGAAAAATATGCCTCAATGAAAGGAGATTGAGACGAAGTCCCATACCACATTGAAGCTATTAACATTTTAAACCATTAATATCCATATAAATAAATCCCTAAAACCATTTTGAAAACATGGATATTAATGAGAAATAATTAAAAGAATAAATCATTAAAACATTTAAAATGATATTTTAGTTAAAGTGTTTTTATAAAAATGAGAGACACTTGAATACAATAATTGAGGAATAACATTTAATAAAAACATTATAATATCATGAGAATAAAGGGATTCATGATATAATATTCCAAAGGATAGTGTATACACCATATAAGAGTGAATTGGTTCATAACAACAATAAAGTCTCAATGGAAATATAAATTGAGATGGAATCCATTAGAAAGATGATATCCTTAAATTAAGGATAAATCAATCTCATAATTATGTGTGAAAAATATAAATACACCCAATATAAGTGGATATTAATTGTAAAATAATCAAAGGTTATTCACTCATATTCAAAGGATGACATATTCAATAACTACATGTTGAGCCCAAAGAAATCGAAATTGGGTTAAGAAGTTCCCTTGACAGCCTAACGACGTCACATCAAATTTTAGAAAAAGAGTTGATGAGAGAGATAAAGGGTATCTCATCACTTGGACATAAAATTTTCAGTAATAAGGATATAAAAAACATATCCCCACATAATAAGATGAAAATTAAAAGACATAACAAAATAAGTCTTTTAAAAAGAGGTGGGTGAAAGTTTCCCTTACCGATATTGGTAACATTCAAAACGTACACCCCATGAAAGAAGGACTATACAACATTGATGTAAATACTCATAAACGAAAGTATGTTACACAAAAATTAGAATAATGGACAGTACATACACCACTAAAAATGAAATATTGGAAAATTTATCATGAATCTCATGAAAACAAAAAGTGAGATAAAAACCCCCTTGCAAAATTTCTACAGCCTAACGGCGCCAATTAATACATCCAAAATGGATTCATGAGAGAAAATAGGGTCTATCATCATATAAACATAAAACGTATATTATGAGTAATATAAAATAACATCCCAATCATAAGAAAGATGAGCTTAAAAGGACTGACATAAAAGAGTGTACTTAAAAATAAAGAGAGGGGTAGGATCCCTTACCTCGGGTCCGACATGACTCGATCGTTCTTTAACCTCCTGAATAATAAACCTCAGTTAATTTCTACTTTCTTAAGAACCTTTTTCAAGTTCATTATTCCTTTTATATCACTTACTACCATGATATGAACACTATGTATTTATTTCAGTTAATAATGGTCGTTTTGTAGATCATTGCTACTTGAGTCAGAAATAAACTCTTTATAATTACAAGTTGTTCATGTGGTAAAATATATATTATATCCATAATTCTATTCATTATTTAGATATCATATATATCATATATATCCATTATATACATTCATTTATAATATTACATAACATTTAGAGTTAAGAAATGAAATGCACCGTTCATGGAGACGGTAAGCCATACGTACGCATGAACACTACTTCCATTTCTATTTCTTAATTAATGGAATTAAAACATAATGATACATAATATTATTATAATTCCATTATGGTATCATATATAATATCATTAAATATATCCTTTATACGTACCACATATGGTATTAACGAATCAAATCACTTTGAGGGGGCGGCAGTCCGCACTTCCTAAAATGAAGATATCACATTTAACCATAATGGAAACCATAAAGGTATACCATTAATGATAAATAAAGAATATTAAGTGAAACATAAACATATAATATATCATATATAAATATAGTGACATCTTAATGACCACCATTTAGGGTGTTAGAAGAATATTGAACAATCATCGTTTCGTGAGGCAGAAATTCACCATCCATAGAAACAGTATGTTCTTTAACCATTAGATGTAGTTGTGTGTAAGTGTAGCTAGAATACTTATTATAAAAACATACTATTATATTTAAGATACTATATTTGTTACAAAATAAATGAATAAAAATAGTATAAGGGGTTGGAGAAACAAAATAAAACAAAAGAACACATGTGAAGACATTACCTTAAAATCGGGTATCTCTCTTTGGTTTGAGCTCAAAGGCTTCCTTGGGAAGACTTCTGACCAAATTGAGGCTTCTAGGAGTAATAGTGGGATGTGGAGAGACAAAATGAGCGTGGTTTGGCCGAGCCAATTGCTTGAGAGGTGTGGGTAAGGTGGTAGAGTTGGGGTCCTTTTATAAGAGGAGAGGAGGGGAACTATTGGAATGTTACAAAATGATAGTTTTTTTTCAAATGAGTTTCGGATTTTAAAGGTCCCACATTGATGTATGTCTAGGATAATGTGGTAAGGGTTCGAAATATACTCATACAATAGGTCTTTGACAAGTTTATTTTATAGTTTTAACATTATCTTTTCGTTTAATTTAAATCCTTTATTAATGAGGTAATCGTTGTATCATGATGATGTCATAAATAATTTAATTTATTTAATGTCTAAAAATTTTTAAAAAAATATAATGATGTAGGAAATATTTTTAGCTTTATATGTAATATATATAGTCAAAAATATGACTTTTATAACCCCATTTAAAAAATTTTCTAGTAAAATAACTCATCCTTTTGACATTTTTATTTTAACGTTAAATAAAACGTTATTTATGTCATTTTCCAACCATGGTGGATCCATGGGGTCCCCATGTTGACCCATGGATTTTCTTCGTCGTCCATGACACATACAATGAGGTTTCGACATGTGTCTAGGTCATTTCATATTATTAAAACATTATTTTTACCTTAAATTACACTAATTACCTCTAATCGCGATGAAAAACTTAAAAGTAACTATTCACCGAAAAATTATTTTAATCCCATTGAACAACATTTTACATCCTAATGGAATCCATGTATGTTGGATTTTTGAAATTCAAATCACAGATGTGGTAAAGATTCATTTAAACGAAAAATCATTTTTTAAACTACCACTTAGTGGTTTCACTATTCATCAAAAATTGAAGTTTTTTAGAAACAAAAATTAACCCTAAGCTATATTTGATATTCCGAATTAAAAAATGATGTCTATTTTAAAAAATTCAAAACATATAAGTTACATTAATTAATTCTCGTTGTCAGATAAAATAGCGTGTTTTTATGAAACAATAAGTATCAAAAGATTGACACTAGTTTATGTCCAATTTCAAGATGAAATTAATTACAATGAACACTATTGGATTAAATGGTAAAAATATATTCTAATTTAATTTTTAAACAAATTCAAAAGATAATCTAATCATATAAATAAATTGTATTAAAAAGAGGTTTTGAATTAAAATACATCATTTTCACTATTCATTAAAAAAATGAACTTTATCTGAAAAATAACATAAATTTGCACAAAGTAATTTTGATGTCCCGATTCTAAAGAAGAATTTTATTTTGTCAAATATAACACATAAAATTGTCAAAAAGTGGATTTAAAAGAGGTACGTCATCAAAAGGTGGTTAATCGACCTTTTAAAGAATATTAGAATGTTTACGCTTAAAATTGGATTCATTCGCATTTTTAATCCTCTAACATTTATTGTAAAAAGAAAAAAATATTTGACAACCATATATATTCCTTTTGTAGTTAGTTCTGTTCATTCCCTCTATTTAAACAGATAGGCGTTAACTACAATTTAAAATAATATTATTTTATTATTAGAGTGCAACGTATGATTCCCAAGAAACTCATTATTGCGTATTGGGTACGCCATCGAGCATAGTGTCCCCTTTAATTTTATATTAATATTTTATTCACAAATATGCATTAATGTGAAAATTTCATATTCTTTATTTACCTGGAGTGTTACATCCTTCCCCCCTTTTGGGAATTGCATCCTCGAAATTTTAAAATTGGGCTTGGAAACTTCATTGAAAATCCCACATTGGAACAAGAGTCAGTAAAACAATCTCTTTAAAATAAATAAATAAAAGTACAAAGGTCACCTGAGTTAACCCATACTAGGATTCCATGTAGGAAAACATGGATATGGTGGAAAAAACAAAGGTTCATGTTCTAAGGGAGAGTGATAGTAAACATGTCTAGGAGAATGTTAACCATAAGAAAATCACAAACATGTGATGGGTTAAACGGTATTTGATTCCCCTGTAGGAAAAGTTAACAAAAATCATTTTTGTTTTAAGTTACATTTCATTAAGGAATTTATTTTTGAGCTTAACTAAATCATAATGAAACATACTTACTTGTCACGTAGACTTTCAACTTTTCCTAGATTCCTTTATAAAACTCATATTTTCTCCAAAAGATGAGTATTTAGGAAGACTTGTTCGCATTAAGAGTACTAAAATCAACTTCTTGAGAATCACCAAATACAAAAAAGAGAACTATATATTTCAAATGCCTTTAGACAAAATCCAAAACTAAAATTGTTAGTATGAGATCAGATAATCCACAAATGTATAATCCTTTATAAAAAGAAAATCTATTCTTAATCTCCAAAATTTGTCCAAAAAAACCCAATGTTCAACGAAGACCATTCGATAAACAATTGTGCGTAAAATTCTTCAAAGTAAACCAAACTAATATTGAAACCCAAATATTTTAATTATTTAATCACATAGTCTTCCAAGGTACAATTTAACTTTTATCTGCAAATAACATAAGTTGCTCTTAAATTGTCATATTGAAAAGTAATTAACATAATCACATATCCTCGATGATAGGTTAATCATTTCCATAGATAACCCAAAATAAACTTACTCTTGATTCCTAAATTCATCTAACTAAAAATAATTAGTCAAACTAACCAGGGACTTCACATAGTCTAGTGGTAGGCGATAAATATCAGTCGCACTTTGGTTGTGGGTTCGATTCCCGCAGCTTTGTCCGACGCGATGGGCTGTCACACGGTTTGCATGCTGTCCTTTTTCCAAAACTATATAATTCTTAAAACATTCCCCAAAAAGATATAAAATCTTCATAAATAATCATAACATATTTTAACATCAAGATTACCTCATGCCATTCATTTTCCATCATAATATATAATAACCCATAATTACCTCAAAAGTAAAGATCATATAAACCCTAATGGTTACCTTTATAATTATTACATGATCATCCACATCGATTGGTCATCTCGTACATGATGCATTACAGAACATACCAAGGTACAAGTGGTTGATCATGACTCCTTGTTAGTTGGTTTAGAACAACCACGAGTTTCCTCATTGAATCCCCCATTTCATCCAGTCTCTTAATCAGAGAACCACCAAATATTCCTTCAAAACTATTGTCACTTTGGTGCCTACTAGATCCATCCATTCACTAAAAACAGAAATGTCAGTGTGAGTATATCAAAAAAACCATCATGTATTAAGAGGAAGATAAACACTAACATATACTTACTCATTCAATTTATCTAAAACTATGACTCTTTCTGAAGTCGTAACCATTATGGTAATGTCACTTATGCCTAGAGAATACCCTAACCTCTAAAGCTATCTAAACCAACCTCTGATACAAACTATAAGGCCCTGACCTTAAACCTTACTTAATATTGAATTAAATGAATAATACACATTGAGGATCTTTTCAGGTTTGGAGTTTTAGAGAATTAGATCATAAATCATGAATTACATTCCACATATAAACAAAGTGGTTACATAAAGGATAGTATTCGTTTTTTCCCATCAACAGAAACATATTTAAAATAAAACATGGATTCTTTCTTGAAACTTACTTGACACTATTATCATATCATGCACCTTTCCCTTGACCTGTGAAAAACATTTCAAAAACATGTGATGAGCATACAAAGTTCAGTAAGGGTTATAAAAAGTATGGAAAGGAAACATGAGTACATATATACATAAGAATGAAATCATACTTTACCCATAAAACATAAGCACTTTGACATACCTCATAAAATCATGAATAAATCATAGAAATCATAAGACATAAAGGTAACTTAAGGCATTCATAACATACTTACGTAGGGAGTAACCCTCTTGGTTACGTTTGGAATACCCTTCAAAGTATATTCCATAAATATCTTCAGAGAAACCTTAACATTTAACTCCTTCGTGTTACCCAATGCATTGGAGAGCTATATCGGGCTCACCCGCCCTTAGTTTATCACGAAACCACCCATCTTCATAATAATGCCCAAGAACCATAACATAATTGTATCACATTAAACATGCATAAAGGAACATAATATTTCCACTTTTCAATCACAAGATATTAATACAACACATTGATATAAAAACATTATGAAAACCATTTTCAATACCAAAATAAATGAAATGTAAAACATGGTATTTATTTTTATTTTAAAAAAATGTATGGCTTGTAGAGGAAGCCGAAACTCAAATAATGGTCACGGAAGTAGATAAGTCGTTGTCGCTGCATGCGTATGACAGAAACATTCCCTTTTTTCATTTAGCAAAACACTTCGTATAAAAAAGATTACTTTTTGATAAACGTAAAAGTCAAAGGGGTTTATACACCGTATCAAAGAAGGTTGTGTATAAAGAAAAATATGCCTCAATGAAAGAAGATTGAGATGATGTCCCACACCACATTGAAGCTTTTAACATTTTAAACCATTAATATCCATATAAATAAATCGTTAAAACCATTTTGAAAACATGGATATTAATGAGAAATATTTATAAGAATAAATCATTAAAACATTTAAAACGATATTTTACCTGAAGGGTTTTTAACAAAATGAGAGACACTTGAATACAATAATTGAGGAATAACATTTAATCAAAACATTATAATATCATGAGAATAAAGGGATTCATGATATTATATTCCAAACGACAGTATATACACCATATTAGCGTGAATTGGTGCATAACAACAATGAAGTATCAATGGAAATGTAAATTGAGATGAAATCCAATATAAAGATGGTATCCTTAAATTAAGGATAAATCAATCGATTAATTATGTGTGAAAAATATAAATACATCCAATATAAGTGGATAGTAAGTGTAAAATAAGCAATGGTCATTCACACATATTCAAAGGATGACATATTCAATAACTACATGTTGAACCCAAAGAAATCGAAATTGGGTTAAGAAGTTCCCTTAACTGCCTAACGATGTCACATCAAATTTTAGAAAAAGGTTTGATGATAGAGATAAAGGGTAACTCATCACTTAGACATAAAATTTACAGCAATAAGGATTTGTAAAACATATCCCCACATAATAAGATGAAAATTAAAAGACATAACAAAAGAAGTATTTTAAAAAGATGAGCGTGAAAGGTTTCCTTACCGATTTGGGTAAATTTCAAAATGTACACCCCATGAAAGAAGGACTATACAAAATTGATGTATATAATCATAAACGAATGTATTTTAATCAAAGAGTTGAATAATGGACAGTACATACACCACTCAAAAGGAAATATTGGAAAATGTAGCATGAATCTCACAAAAACACAAAGTGAGATAAAAAGCCCCTTACGAAATTTCGGCAGCCTAACGATGCCAATTAAAACATCCAAAATGGATTGATGAGAGAAAATAGGGTCTCTCATCATATAAACATAAAAACTTCAGTATGAGTAATATAAAATAACATCTCAATCATAAGAAATATGATCTTAAAAGGAATGACATAAAATAGTGTTCTTAAAAAGAAAGAGAGGGGTAGGATCCCTTACCTCGGGTATGACTTCACTCGATCGTTCTTTAACCTACTGAATAATATACTTGAGTTAATTTATACTTGATTAAGAACCTTTTTCATGTTAATTATTTCTTTTATTTCACTTACAACCATGCTAGGAACACTATGTAATTATTTAAGATCATTGCTACTTGAGTAAAAAATAAACTCTTTATAATTACAAGTTGTTCATGTGGTAAAATGTATATTATATCCAGAATTATATTCCTTATGTAGATATCATATATATCATATATATCCATTATATACATGCATTTATAATATTACATAACATTTTGAGGTAGGAAATGAAATGCACTGTTCATGGAGACGGTAAGCCATACGTACGCATGAACGCTACATCCATTTCTATTTCTTATTTAATGGAATTAAAACATAATGATACATAATATTATTATAATTCCATTATGGTATCATATATAATATCATTAAACCTATACTTTCTACTAACCACATATGGTATTAATGAATCAAATCACTTTGAGGGGGCGGTAGTCCGCACTTCCTAAAATGAAGATATCGCGTTTAACCATATTGGAAACCATAAAGGTATGCCTTAAATGAAAAATACAGAAGATTAAGTAAAACATAAACATATAATATATCATATATAAATATAGTGACATCTTAATGGCCACCTTTGAGGGTGTTAAAAGAATATTGAACAATCATCGTATCGTGAGGTAGAAATTCACCATCCACAGAAACAGTATGTTCTTTAACCATTAGATGTAGTTGTGTGTAAGTGTAGATCGAATCCTTCTTATATAACATACTATTATATTGACGATACTGGAGTATTTACAAAAGAAATGAATAAAAAGAGTTTAGGGGGTTGGAGAAGCAAAATAAAACAAAAGAAAACAAGTGAAGACATTACCTTAAAATCAGGTATCTCTCTTTGAATTGAGCTCAAAGGCTTCCTCGGGAAGACTTATACACAAAGTGAGGATTCTAGGAGTAATATAGGGATGTGTAAAGGAAAAATGAGCATGTTTTGGCCGAGCCAAAGTCTTGAGAGGTGTGGGTAAGGTGGTAGAGGTGGGGGCCTTTTATAAGAGGAGAGGAGGGGCACTCTTGGAAAGTTACAAAATGTTACTTTATTTTCAAATGTGTTTCGGATTTTAAAGGTCCCACATTGATGTATTTCAAGTATAAGGTGGTAATGGTTCGAAATATACTCATAAAATAGGTCTTTTAGAAGTGTAAGTTATATTTTTAACATTATCTTTTCATTCTATTTAAATCCTTTATTAATGAGGTAACCGCTGCATCATCATGATGTCATAAATAATTTAATTTATATAATTTCTACAAATAATAATAAAAACTATCATGATGTAGGAAATCTTTTTAGATTTATAATGAATATTTATAGTAAAAAATATGACTTGTATAACCCCATTTAAAAATTGTTTTAGTAAAACAACTCATGCTTGTGACATTTTTATTTTAACAATAAATAAAAAGTTATTTATGTCATTTTCCAACCAAAGTGGCTCCATGGGGTCCCCAAGTTGACCCATGGAATTTCATGGTCGTCCATGACACATAAAATGTGGGTAGGACATGTTTCTAGGTCATTTCATATTATTAAAACATTATTTTTACCTTAAATTACACTAATTACCTCTAATTAAAAACTTAAAAGTTACTATTCAGCAAAAAATTAGTTTAATACCATTAAACCAAATTTTAAATCCTAATTACAACCATATATGTCAGATTATTAAAATTAAAATCCCAGAAGTGGTAGAGTTTCATTTAAATGAAAAATCAGTTTTTAAACTACCACTTAGTGGTTTCACTATTCATCAAAAACTGATGTTTTTCAGAAAAATAAAAAAACTCACCCTAAGCTATATTTGATATTCCAAATTCAAAAATGATGTCTATTTTAAAAAATTCAATACATATAAGTTAATTTAATTAATTTAATATTTAATTCCCGATTTCAGAGCAAATAGCGTGTTTTTATAAAACAATAAGTATCAAAAGATTGACACTAGTTTAAGTTCAATTTCAAGATGAAATTAATTCCAACTACCACTATTGGATTAAATGGTAAAAATATATTCTAATTTCACTTTAAAACCAATTCAAAAGATATTCCATTCATATAAATAAATTATATTAAAAAGAGGTTTTGAATTTAAATACAACAGTTTTCACTATTCATTAAAAAATGAACTTTATCAGAAAAATACCAAAAATTTACACAATGTAAATTTTGATGTCCTGATTCTAATGAAGAATTTTATTTTTTCAAATATAACTAATAAAATTGTCAAAAAGTGGATTTAAAAGAGGTTCTTCATCAAAAGGCAGTTAATCGACCTTTTAATGATTATTAGAATGCTTACGCTTAAAATAGGATTCATTCGAATTTTTAATCCTCTAACATTTATTGTAAAAAGTATAAAATATTTGACAAACATATATAATAATTATGTAGTTAGTTCTGTTCATTCCCTCCATTACAACGGCTAGGCGTTAACTACAATTTAAAATAATATTATTTTATTAAAAGAGTGCAACATAAGATTCCCAAGAAACTTGTTGTTGTGTATTGTGTACGCCATCGAGATTAGAATCCCCTTTAAAGTTATATTAATATTTTATTGACAAATATGGATAATGTGAAAATTTTATATTCTTTATTTACCTGTGGTGTTACAAAGATGTTCATCCCATCCTCCTTTAAAGTCCATTGAGAATGCTCTCAACATGTCCTCAAGTGTTTGGATAGTCCGCTCGGCTTGGCAATCAGTTTGAACATGATAGGCCGTTCTGAAGTTCAGTTCAGTATTTAGAGCATGTTGAAGACTCTTCAAAAACATAGAGGTGAATCATGGATCTTGGTTAGACACAATAGATATTGGTACTCCATGAAACCTCACCACTTCCCTGATATATATCTGTGCAAGTTGATCCAATGATAAATCCTCCTGAATAGTAATGTAGTGTGCAGTCTTTATATGATGATCCATAACAACCCAGATTGCATTGTTTCCTTTGGATGTCCTTAAAAGTCCGGTGATAACGTCCATGGTGATGTTCTCCAATTTCCATTCTGGTATGGGCAATGGTTGCATCATCCCCTTAGACTTCTGCCTCTCTTATTTCACTTTCTGACACACCAGTCACTTTGATGTATATTCAGCGATCTCTTTCTTAATATTATCCCACCAAACGTTTTCTCGGAGATCTCGATACATCTTTGTGCTCCATGTGTGAATGGAGAAATTGAAATATGTTCGTCATCCAAAAGATCTTTCTTCAGCTCCAGACATGATGGAACACATAGTCTTTTCCCAAACCACACAATTCCTTCTTCATTAACATTAAACTCTGAGGATTTCCATTTTTTGATAGCTTTTACCTTTTCATGAATTCCCACATCATATTTTTGAGCATCCTTTAACCATTCCAAAATAGATGGTGGAGTAATAATTTGTGAAATGATTAATGATTTTCCCTTATTTATGATTCCTATATCCATCTTCATCAAGTCTAAGAGGATTGGATCCCTCTCAATTCTCATCATTGATAAAATCATTGGGTCCTTTCTACTTAGGGCATCTTCCACCTTGTTCGCTTTCCCAGGGTGGTAATGTATTGAACAGTCATAATCCTTGATGATCTCTATCCATCTTCTCTGGCGCATATTAAGCTCTTCTGGTGGGAATATATATTTAAGACTCTTGTGGTTAGTATATATCTCACATTTCTACCCATAGAGATAATGCCACCGATTTTCAAGGCAAAGAGCACTGCCTCCAACTCCAAATCATGCGTTGGATAGTTTCACTCATTGATTTTCAACTCCCTTGAGGCATAGGATATCACTTTATCATTCTGCATCAGCACACAACCTAATCCCTTCTTTGAAGCATCACTGAATACCACAAAAAGTTCCCCACTTGTGCGTAAATTGAGCACGAGCGCAGTGATAAGACTCTTTTTCAACTCCTTGAAGCTTTCTTCGCATTCATAACTCCAAGAAAACATTACTCCCTTTCAAGTTAGCTTGGTATGAGGGTTGGAAAATCGTGAGAAATTTCTCACAAATCATCGATAATATCCAGCTAACCCCAAGAAGCTATGGATATTTGTTACTGATGTTGGCCTCGGACATCCCTCAATTACATCTGTTTTGTATAGATCCTCAGATATCTCATTTCTTGTGATGATATGGCCCATGAATGAGACCTCCTTTAACTAGAACTCACACATGTTGTAATTTTCATAGAGCTTTTCCTTACATAAAGTCTCTAGTATAGTTCTTAAATGCTTCTCATGATTATCCTTAGTTTTGGAGTATATTAGAATATCATCTATAATGACTACCACAAATTTCTTGAGGTAATCTCTAAAGACTCTA
Organism: Viscum album; assembly: GCA_963277665.1. Classification (NCBI taxonomy): domain Eukaryota; kingdom Viridiplantae; phylum Streptophyta; class Magnoliopsida; order Santalales; family Viscaceae; genus Viscum; species Viscum album. The sequence continues at coordinate 1,089,847,712 of OY728143.1, read as the reverse complement.
TTCATTATGTCCATGAAGATTTCTGGAACATTAATGAGTCCGAAAGGAATTACTATGAATTCATAGTGCCCGTATCTTTTGCAAAAAGAATTCTTGGGGATATCTTCCTTCTTCACCCTTACTTGATAATATCCCGACTACAAGCCCACCTTTGAGAAGTATTGTGCTCCACGCAGCTGATCGAAAAAGTCATCAATTCGAGGAAAATATACTTGTTCATTGTCGTGATTTTGTTATGTTCACGATAATTGATGCAATGTCGCATTGAACCATCATTCTTCTTGACAAAGAGGACTAGTGTAGCCCATGGTGAAGCAATTGGGCGTATAAACACTTTATCTAGATTCTGCTGTGGTTATTTCATCAGCTCTTCATGCTCTACAATAGCCATTCTATATGTATTTTTGGATATTGGTAAATCTCCGGGTATAAGTTCAATTGAGAATTCAACATCTCTTCTAGGAGGAATACCAGTAAGTTCCTCGAGAAACAGTTCACCAAATTCCCTAAAAATAGGCATTTCTTCAAAGATGATTTCTTCTTTGGACTCAATCATCTGAGTCAGATACGCATTCTTATAGGGATGTAATACCCATTCTTGAGATGGTGGAGCTAAAGGAGATTCATCTTTCTCCTTACACATGTAAAGAATCGGGGGTCGATTCTCCATATGGAGTGTTATTTCCCTCTCCCGACAATTTATATTGGCTCTATATAAGGAAAGCGAATCCATGCCAAACATTGCATCAAATTCCATCAGAGGGAGTATGATAAGGTTTTCCAGGAAATTATATCCATAGATTATAATAGGGGATGACCTATATTCGTGGGATGAAATTATTTCCCCATATGGCGTACTCACCGACATCTTCACTTCCATGATTTTTGGTGGTGCTGGGAGGGTTCTACTAAACATTCAAGATATAAAAGAATGCGTAGAACCTAAACCAAATAATTATATTCGCTATTCTTGAATGAATAACTAGCGTACCTATCACCACTTCGTTGTCAGGGTTCACTTCGGTAGAAGTGATGGAAAAATCTATTCCTTGTTGCCTTGGAAGTTGTTGGTTGCCTCCGAAATCCCTTGGAATAGGGCACTGATTTGCAAAATTCCCTAGTTCTTTCCATTTTTATCATTGAAAAACACGTTGAGGTTCTAACAGAGAATTCCTCTCCTCTGTCGCAGTCGCAGTTCTTTCTTGCTGACAGTTAACAGCTTGGTGCCCTTCTCTTCCACACCCGAATCATTTCCTCATCCCCTTAAGGCAATTTATAGGGTTCTTCAATCCGCATTTTTGACAAGTGGGGTGCATGATCATCTTAGCACCGTTGGATTTATCCATCGGACCTCCAGCATTGAAGTCCACCTTATGCTTCATATCCCCATGATACCCCTGTGATTCTATGATCTTCATTTCGACCATGAGGTCACATCAGACAATTTACTCATAGCTGTCGTGGCACAGATTGCCAATGCATTCCACATGCTAGACTTTATCCCACAAATAAGTGGTAAACATTGAATTCAGGGGTATCTACAATGCCGAAATCGAATCATTCAATCCTTGTGAAGTTTTCCTCATACGATCCAGTAGATTCTTCATATTTTTTCTTCAGTTATAGGATGTCCCTTTCCATCTTAAGCCGGAGGGTGCACGGAAAATATTTATCGAAAAAACATCTTCAAGAAATCCTTCCATTCCCATGACGCGATATCTCCTCAGGCTTCGTAATTCTGATCAACGTCCACCACTGATCAGCTTCACCTTCGATACGATAAGACTCCAGGAGAACATTCTCTTGTTCTGATCATTGAAGGATGGAGAAGATATTTTTAATGGAGGTGATACATTTTTCAGCGATTGTGGGATCGTATGATCCACTAAGAGTAGGAGGCCTTTGTCTCATGAAGCTCTCGATAGAGACTTTTTCTTTGTTAGGGGGGGTTGAACATTCCTCTTGACCCATGTTTCTATTCAAAACATGAGTTAGATGAGAGAGAAGCGTGACAAAGTTCGTGAATCCCGCTCTCATTGGATTGGGCATCTAATTAGTACATTCATCACACTGATCTTCATATCGGTTGTTAGCCGAAGTCCTCCTATTACCGGCCATTGGCTGGAATAAAAGGTAAGTTAGGGGAACACATAAAGGGTAATTTAATGACAAAAGTTCATGATTTATAAATAAACTTTTATTTCGTTAACTAATGAGTCTATATGATTCAATATATGCTTTTAATGATCTACATTCTATCATATATTATTAGGGGCATTTTATTAATTCCCTTAATAAGGGTCAATACTAAGCTTATGAATTTATAAAAACATATCCCCCATGATTGTCATAACCAAGAGTGTATCAAGGCCCGTTGTCGTGCAATAGTTCCAATTCAAGTCTAGCTCAATGCAGTGTTTTCGTCTTTTACCCCTAGGATACATCTGTGCCCGAGCCACCTCTACCTGCTCGTATCCATACAGAGATGTATTTTCCTGATAAACCACTTAATCTATTCTTACTAAAACAAAGGGATGTTTTTATTATACTTAGTCTTGTCTTTATGGCTTTACTTGTTTTTTCTAATCATAATCCCAAAAATAACTAAACCTATCCTCTGATACCAACTATGACAACCCCACTTTTTATTACGACATAAACATGATTTATGACCTCAAACATTACTTTATACAAAAAAGAAGATCTAGAGGATTAGTGAATTTGTGGATTAGTATCATTGCATAAAAACTTGAAACATAAAATACAACATCTTTATTGAAAACATCCTTTACATGAAAACTACATTCCCTCGTACTTAGCATTTCATGGGATAACCTAAGGACATGTATAAGAAAAGGGTGAGCTATAAAGCCCAGTAAGGGAATACACAAGGAATAACATGAGGATTACAATACATGTTATACATCAGGTATATCATTAGAGAACAAGAGAAACATGAACATAAAGGCATGATAAAGCATGATAATCATAACATGGAAATGCGGCAAGAACAGTTAACAATGAATTATCATGAGCCATGTCTCATTGCACATGGAGCATGAGTAAACTCTCATTCCACATGAAGCATTAGTAAACCCTTATTTTCAATTGAATTAGCATGAGTCAACACACATTGCACATGACATATCATGATACTATACTTTACCCAATCAATTGAAGCACTATAAGGGCGCACCCTTCTTAAAAATTTCATTTCAGGCATAAGTGTGCATCATGGGTCATAAAAGATGGATTCATGAAACATAATCATTAATTCCATGAAAAAGGAATTGGAAATTCATATATTAAACTTTATAATGAATATGTAAATGTGCATAATGTTTAATTCCCTTGATGGAGAAATGGGAATGGTATTCACTACACAATGACATTATTTTAGTAAATCAGTGCGATTTCGGCAGCGTAACGGCGTGACATAAGAATTCATAAAAATAGTTGATGGGAGTGAAAGGGGATTCTCCTCATATTTACATTTAATGTAATGTAAGGAGTTTATATAAAAACATTTCCCAACAATTTTAATGGAATTAAAATTCATGATACAAAAGTATTACTTGAATGTAAAAGAGGAGAGAGAAGTTCCTTTCAGAATTTCGGCATAGTAACTGTTTTACATGGGAGGCATTTAATGAGAGAGAAAAGGGTCTCCCATAATTCAAACATAAAGAGGGAATTATTAGGGAGCTGTGAATCCATACCCCATCATTCATAATTGAAATTATAAGGGCCAAACAACTTAATGAAAATTGGACAAATATGAGAAAGGAAGAAAAAAACCCTTACATGGAAGTGTGCTTCAAAAGGATAGAGAGAGGCTTGTGAGAGGATTCTTGGGAGCTTGGGTCACCTTGGGAGAATTCTATAGAGATTAGGGTAGAGGTTGAACAAACTCCAAAGACCTTGAGTGAGGAGGAATTTGGAGCTTGGGTGGGTTTATATATGAAAGGTGAGGGAATTCTTTATTATTTAGGTTTGGGACCCATTATTTTAAATTAATCAAAACCACAAACCATCCCATGGTTTTTGCCCACGGTTTTTTGAAAATCGATGAGGAAAAAAAATTATAAGGCCAATGTACGAACTTCTTAAAATAATATGGCTTCTTATGTGGAGGTGAGTCACACTCCCATGGAAAAAATTTAAAAAGACAATGTGTTTAATAAGCCTTGAGGGGTCCATTAATGCTTTGAAAAGTAAGTTAAAAAACCCCAAAATCACATTATATTAATGGTTTAACATATGTTGGCCGAACATAAAGATTATAGTAATTTATTACATCACTCTTGGGTCATTATGATGTCATAAAACACATTATATATTTTAACGGTATTTAATTTTTACCCAAAAATTTTACTATCTCTGAAAATTATGAAAAATTCACCGTTGGATAATTTCGACATCCTGATTCCAGAAATAACAATAATTTTATCTAAAGAATTTTCAAAATATGTTAATTTTCAGTTTTAAAATAAAAACTGACATTTATCGAAATATCACGGGTTTTGACAAAAATGGCATTCTAATCTAAATAAAAATTATAATTACATTCATAAAATTATAAGATCATTTATATTTAATAAAAATTAATTTAATAATAATATTTCATTAAAATAATATTTATTTCAAAAATACCTTTATTTAATAAAATAGAATTCTTAATTAAATAATAACTGAAAACACTATTTATACTTTGAAAACTATTTACAATGTATCAATTATGACAAGAACGTATATACATAATTATACAGAAAAAAAATATTGTACAAGAACATAGTAGTATATATTTGTTACATATCCCCTTAAAACAGCTGCATAAGACCTAAGGGTAAGGTGTGCGATGGTGATAGACTCTTGGGGTGGTTCGGATAACATTTTTCAAGTGGCAATCTTATCAACTTCCACTTTTCCTGTAGACAGTCTCGTTCGATATTGGCATGATGAAGCTCATCTTGGGCTTGATCAAGAGCGAATCCCAAGGATTCCACCCCTTTCCCGAGCTCCGCTATATGGGCTTCGTATGGAGAAATTCTACTGGATGAGGCCATCGCTTCTTTTGTCAGAGTAAATTGGATTTGTTAAAGCCCTATATTTATACTAATCATGTGATCACTGTTCAACTGCTATATTAGCAACGGTAAAAATTAATAACCAAAAACCAAAGATTTTGACATTTTATATAAACATACAGAGACATTTAATTATATCAAGAGGGATTTCCATTAATGAAACATTCGTTCGTTACAATTTTACCGTCAAATTGAAACTAGTTTGGGTGAAAGGAATGGAAATCATGTTTTAGATATTCAATGGATAGCATAGAACCATGACGTTCACTTTCAATAATATGTATAACACATACCATGATCTAATTTTCCACTCAACATATCATGGGCCAAAATCTACAATATTATATGAATGCACCACACAAATCAGGACCTGTACCCGAGGATCAAGTTCATCCTGACCCTTAGGGGCATCAAACTGACCCTCAGGGGTCTAATATCATTCGTTATATTAATTCAACCCACCCCAACCACTCGATTGTTTTCTGGTTCCCCACAAGGATTCAATATGATAATATCTAAACACCTTGTTAAATAATAGAAAAAACATATATATACATAGAATGTATGCACATTTTCCATAGTAAACACATATCACCACCCTTACACTCTACTAGAATATTCATGTAACATGTCAAATGAAACCAAAGAACCATACCATAGCAAATAAAAATCAATTATCTCATATCATTCATATAATATATCATCAACTTGTGGTGGATGTCCATAATTCCACCAAAAAACATTGTAAGAAAAAACATTTTACCATTATTTTGAGTTTTAAGATGCTCTCCCCCTTTCACTATTTTTTCCTTACCATATTAGATAGAGACCATATATACCCTATACAAATTACATTACATACTAACATCATCATGAACAAGATACAAGGTATGGGAAACTAGATTCCCAAAATAAAATTCTATGTAGGAAAACACTGCTTATATTTTTGTTTACACAATAAATATCCCAAACCCACAAGGTATATTATAGGTTAAAAATTAGAATCCTAATAATATAAAAATTTTGGGATCCATGATTAGTGTAAGTGTGTGGTATTGTATGATATATTAAAATTTCTCTTAATACATAGTTTCCTAAAACAATGAGCGAGGATTTTGCAACTCAAATTTAAAATTAATTTATTTAAATTAGATGAAATTAAATTATTAATATTAGGTTATCATATGAATTTATGTTTTTGATCATACAAAAAACCTCTTTATGATTACATTCTTTAACCTTTTGATGATATAGTGGTAGAATCCATCTAGCGATGATCCATAATTTCTCCATTGAGATTCAATAAATGAAAAATTATATCCATACGCCGGAAGGGTGTATCAAATGAATTGCATTGTTTATAATTTATCACACTTTAATTATTCATGAAGAAATCACTCTTTTCATTTCCATTGTGGAGATGGATAGATAAGGATGTGTTGAAAATCAATTATTTGTAAACAATGAATCTTTATAATGGTTTATTTTCAGAAACCCCATAGAACTGCTAGATTGATAAATTTATAGATTAGATGATTTGGTTAAATAAATTTTTAATTTAATTACATAAAATTAATAATGTTATAGACATACATAATCCCCATGATATTTAATATCAATAATATTAATATTATTCTTCAGTTCAAACCAACATGTACTAATGGAAAATATTATTTATCAGTGTGTAAATTATTATTTATCACCGAACATTGTCTTGGTCCATTAAAACTCCATAATATATATTAATTAATAGATAAAATATTTTATTTCTTAAAAAATATTACATTCACCTTGAAATAAAATAAATATTTATCAAATATTAAATAAAATAAATATATATATCTCAACAACACATATAATATTAAATATTTATTGAATTTTCATGATCAATAAAGCAGGAATAATTTTTTTTCTCGATATTGATAATAGAAATTTTCCAATAATTATATTCAATTAGTGTTTACTTGAATAAAATTGTATCACATATTATGTGAACCTATAGTATTCATTCTCATTTCCATTGGATAGGTTTACCCAAAGTGTGTGATTACTGTTTAATAACATGTCATAAAATCCAAGAGAAAGAAATTGAGGTCACAAAATAGAAAACCATATTAGAATTATCACATTGTAAAATAATCCTTTTTTACAATATATAATCAATCAGGAAACACAATATAACCACACAGTCATAACATATATATACATTACATCATGTTTTTTTCAGAATAATTGAAACATTTCGTAAATGGATGACAAAAGACTATATTAGATTAGTTCCTTTGGAAACATGAAAATGTAATCACTCGTACATAGGTGTGCCAAATTATCCTCCAATAGGTTCTCCAAGACTATAAACCCTCATAAAAATATCACACATAAAATATATCTCCATTACCAAAAAAGAAAACATAAAAATGGGTGATATATGATGATTATTAATGCTAAAAAAGAGACAAATGTAAGAATATAAGAGAAAAAGGTTTGGATAATGTGGTCATAAAATTAGAATATCATACCTTTCATATAGAATAACATGATCATTAATTACGAAATAAATATTAGATGTTCATCTGGCATTAATCATATGGAATTAAAGAGAATATTCTATAGAATCATAACATATGAGTATGACATGGAATTTTGGAATACTTATAAACATGTAATATCATTACCTAAAATGAAAGACATATTTCTATATATGATTAGAGAACATTATGAGGACTACACCTACTTGGTGATGAACACCACCATCCCTTGATGTAGTTATTTCTTGTAATGGATTGTTTTTACCAATATATCCTATGTGGATAAGATTTCTCCAAATTCCCAGGGTAAACCATGTTTCCCTATATCACCACAGTGGGTGGGGTTTCCCCATATTCCCATAGTGCACCACTTTACCCATCGACCCCATTAGATCAATCCACTTGAATTTATTCTCATAATTATCTCATGAGATATAAATATTTAATCAATGCATTGGAGGGAGATATATTATAGACACATCTGATCATGAAATCATACATACGTGTGGAACATGATCATAAAAAAAATCATATCATAGCCCAAAAAATGAAACTTGTATCATAAACTTTTAATCTTATAACAACCTTTGGATACATGGAAAGTTTTCATTATCATTTCATCAAAATAATAAACATTGAAAAAATAGTGGTTTTCACAAACATGAAAAGTGTGATAAAGAAATAAGTATCATAAACACGCCCCCCCCCCAATGAAAGAGAAATATGTTTCATAAAAACCATTACGTTAAAACATAACTAATTTTGAGAATTAATATGATTGTATCTTTTGAATTAATTCCCCATAAATTCATCAGTGACACAAATAGATTTCATTTTAGATAAAGAAAATTAAAATATCTTTGAATTCATTTCTAATAGAAAATATTCATTCCTAATTGAAATATAATTTTCAAAACATTAAATCATTTGAATGTAATTTTATTTTAAAATAAATTTGAAAATATTTAAATTAATCTTGAAAATGTTTTTAAAACCATTTCATAGAATACACATTTTAAATATATATAGAAATATTGAAAACAATATGGAAATTATTTCCTTGAAGAAAAACATTAAAAACTTATAAATAAAGAATCATAACGTTTTTAAACAATTTATTTGAGAACCCATTGAATTATTTTAATGAAATAATGAAAAAAAACTAAATCCATTTCATTGAAAACATATTGAAAACAAAAAAATATATCATGAAAAAGATTGGAAAAACATTTATTTGAAAAGATATCCAAAAAATATATGATTTTTTGAAAATAAAAATTATATCTAAAATTTATGTTTTCATAAAAAGGATCTTGAAATATAAATTTGAAATTATTTTTGAAAACAATTTTTAAGACACGATTTCTTGTAATTCATCACATGTGTCACACAGATGGTAAATTGCGAACAGACTATTTAACTGATTTGGTAACATTTGACACAAAAAATCAATTAATGAGAGATTATAAAATATATATTAAAATACACATATATATAGTTATATTAATAATAGAATATATTCCTTGGTATTATATACACTACACAAATGGAATCAGTGGTGAATATGGTATAAGTCTTATAGAATTAAATGTTATTCTATATATCCCTTAATCATCATCTTCAATCTATTCATACTCATTCAAAATAAATATATAATAAATATAAATTTATTATAAATCTACCAGGAAACATATTTTATATCTAATAACATATATTATTTTTTTACACTTTATAATGACAATTTTCTAACAACTGAATGTTAATGTTATGTTTTGAGTAATAATTATGTTTTTTTAACCTGTGTTTTGATTTCTTATATTTATAGTCCTTGTAGTTATATAATGATACCCAGAATGTATAAAATGATATAAATATAATTATTTTTTATTATATTAGTTTTTATACTAATATATAAAATATACTAATATTAACTAAAACACAACATTAATGGACACGGCAGGTTTTATGTATGCATGAAAATTATTTCTGTTTTACAGTTGTAGATATAGAATGAATGAAAATTTAGTATATGTATATATATAATATCGTTATATTATTAATATTATTTCCTATATATCATATATTTTTACTTAACACATCCTTAATACATTAAATTTATCAAGTGAATGAATCACAACACTTTGAGGAGGTTGTAGTCCAATCATCCACAAACGATGTTATCGTATTTACACAAAATAGAATGCATGAAAAATGTTTTATATAATAATTACACAATAATAAAGATATAAAAATATCATATATATTAATATATATCTTAAAAATATATTTTCCATTACAATTACCGACCAAGATATTGGGTAATGTAAAAATGAACAACGTTGTTTCAAGAGGTGGTAGTTCTCCGTACACATGAATGGTATGTTTGGGACCCATGATACGAATATGCATGTAAGTGGATGTAGAGCCCATATAATTGAAAAATACAATATTATTTAGGATATTTGTGATATTATATGATCTTTTAATTATAATATATTAGGTCTGGAGAATGTAAATAAAACCAACCAACATGAGGAAGGATGTTACCTCATTTTTGTGTGAATCCTTTGGGTTAACACCAAAGGGCTTAATTGGATGATTTTAATTGAATTTATGGGATTCCATAATTAATTTAGGGATATTGGGAATATAATTGAAAATATTATTGTTGATACAATTGTCTTTAGAGGTGTTAATTAGTGGGAGGGTTGGCATCATTTTTATATTGGAGGATGAGTGACAATCGTGTAAATTTTTGGAAATGAAAATTACACAAATATTTTTCCGATGTAACGTGATAGATATAATGAACCCAATTAGATAAAATTAAGTATTTTGTAGAAATTTGGTTCCAAAATTTCTTGTAGAAAGGTTTTGGGGTAATTTTTTCCCTTACATTTATGGTTTTTTCTTTTTAATCATAATTTTAAATTAATTGCTGTAAATATTTATAATTAGAGTCTCAAATTTATTAATCACAAAAAAAATTCCCAAATTATAAATTATAATTTAAGATTATTAAATTTATTTATTCCCTTAACTAATTCTAATAATATATGCGGTAGAAAATAATTTAGATTTAATCTCTGTAACAATATTAAAATGCATGTTTTTAACTAAAAAAATTGAAATGTTTTCAATCATTGTATATCCAATTATAAAGTGAAATAGATTTTAATGAAAATGTTGATTTACTTTAGGTATATGTTATCTTATTAAACATTTTAAAAAAATTCACCTTATATAAAAATTTTATGAATGAATTGTTTTGTATTAAAATTCAGTGTTCCACACTATTCATCAAAAAATGAATCTTCACAAAAAAATAAAAAAGATTTATAAAAAGAGAATTTTAATATGATACATTAAAAAATGAATTTTAATTTCTGAAATAAGTATTATATATGGTTTTAAACATTTTTTTAAAATGTGTTATCCGATGTATCATGGTAAAATTAGAATTTTTAAAAATATCTCACTATTAATAAAATTTAATTAATTCTTATATTTTGGCTATTAAATTTATACGAGGAGTGTAAAAATATTTTAATGAATATATATTAAATTTAAAAAAAATTAATACGTTTTTATTTAAAATTTATATTTGAAATGATTTATTACATAAGAAATTAATTTCATATATGATGAATTCATTTACATTTATAAAGTACATAATTTTTTTGTAGCTAAAAGTTCTCATTTTACTACAATGGTAAAATAATATTATTTTCCTAAACTCCATATTAGTGGATAGGTGACAATAATTTTAGTGTTTTGACAATAATATTTACAATATTTAGTTGTTTGGAAATATTAATTCATTGGTGTATGATTAGTTATAGAAGGAAACTAGGAATGTATGTAACACCAACTATACATTGTTTAACAAGTATGTTAAGCTAATAAATGTGTTTTGTGTTGTGAATGATAAAACAATTTTGCATGAAACATACTAAAAAATTTCCTATTCATATAAAAATGTTGTACTTATGTTTTTATGAAATGATAAATACAAAAATATTAAATTTATTTGAAAACGATATTTACAAAATCTTACGGTGTTACATTTTACTCTTCAATAAAATGATTTTACCCAAATATTCATATGTATATTAATGTATTGATAATTTAATGTTCTTTTAATAAGATCCTAGATAATGAAAATGAATACTAAAACACCAATTGAAAAATAAAATTTGGAAACAAAATAATTTCTCAAATTAACACATTACAAGTTTTCAACATAAGAGAACATTAGTGTAAACTGAAAATATGTATTTGGAGGAAAAACATTAATATTTATATAGATTTATAGAGGAAATAAATCACAAGAATGTAAATTAACAATTGAATTCTGGGGTACTCAATATAAAAAATCAGTGGTAATTTAAAATGCTAACGATTCAATAAAAATTATTGTTTTAATACAATGTTTAATTTAAATATTTTCCATGAAATGATATGCTTTAACGATTTTAGGAAATTGTCGCCCTTTGTTTGTCAATGATGAACATACAATTGATTCATTATTATAACAAATTAAGGTTGATTTTCAATTCCCAATGTATTATAATATCATTATATCAATAAATATAATGATGTGACATACCATATATCACCAATAAAAGGTTATCACAAGATATACAATATGAATAAATCCAAAAATCTAGAGATGAAACATTTATCACAAAAACCTCAACATAAGTTAAACATAAATCATTCCATAAATTGTTTACTGTATAACCATTTTTGAAGATTAAATTTATAAACATTAGTGAAAAGGTCTAGAAATAAGATTAACAATGGCCTCACAGATATTGTAATGTCTCTCTTGGTTATCGCATTCAAAAAAATGTGAATTCTCGTACTGTATATTGTTTTAAAACATGATAATAACATCAATTAACAAGAAATACCTTTGTCAAACATTCCCACTTCCTTATTCCAAATATTACTGGATATATTTCATTTTGTCGAGGATGTTCTAAATATCATCCATGATAACATAGACTACATTTTAAAAATATAAATTTTCAGATTTTTTGAAATCATTACATCCAATTTACTTATTCATACCCCTCGTATTATTATACAAGCATTATTATGTCAAAATTGAGAATAATTTAAGGAATACTGTTCCTTAATCCAAATATAACGTTTCATTGAAATCATTTTTCCCTCTCACCTTCTCCATTCATCATATCATTTTAAATCATTACTGAATAACATACACATAATATAATAATATATTTCACAATTTTTAAAATATTTTAGTTGAATTTCAAAACCTAAATATGTGTTTCATCCAAATTTCTTCTTGTTATGTTTGTAATTTCCCTTACGACATTTCCATTCCATTATGTTTTGAAAATAAAAAACAAATTTTCAATAATGAGTACTTATCATTTCCTATGAATTTTTTTATTAATGAAAATTTTCATTATCTATGAAATGTTTTATCCTTTCCATTGGTTTTCAATGTATTATTCAATGTCTTCTTAAACCATGTCTACCTATTTTCATTTTAAGTCAAATAATCAGGTCTTTACACATCATAGAGCCTTAAGGATTCATTGACTCTAAAATAACTGGAATTTAGACTCTGAATTCTATGAAATTCTGACTCTGAATTCTTTGAAATTCAGACTCTTAATACTTGGAAATTCAGACATCGAATTCTTGAAACCTGAGACTCTTAATTCACTAAAATTTTGAATCTGAATTGTATAAAATTCTGACTCAAAATTCTATATAATTCAGACTCTGATTTCTTCAGAATTTAGACTCGAATTATCTCTGAATTTAGAACCTAAATTTCACTGAATTAAGACTTCGATGTCTGTCTCAAAATTTCTATTTTCCCTAGATTTATATTATTATTATTTTCTATTTTAACTTTATTTTCCAAACATGTTTTTTCAATTTTATCAGATCCAAGTTTCTTAAACATGATATTTTTTCTAATATACAATTTATTCTTATTCATGATAATATTTCCCAATTTGTTATTACATAAAATGATTGTGTACAATATTTTTTTAACAAACTGTTGGATGAGTTAAAGATGTACATGTCCAATTTAAATTCAAGAAAAAATATGACCATTGGAGGTGGGTGGTGACCATTGATGTTTTTACCTATAAATAAGAGATAATTTTAAAGAGATTAATATCAATAAAGAGATTACATTATAAGATTTTATGAAGTGATATTGAGAGATAGAAAGACTCACATGCCTTGTGTGACATGTGATCATCTTATTCAGCCATGAACAATTTATTCAGCCTTGTGTGACTTTGATTATAACTGTGTAGAATCGAGAATTTCTGAGGATAGGAAGATAGAGGTGCCGACATACATAAATTGATAAAGCTTAGGTGGAGAACAATAAATACTATGATATTCTTATTAAGGGATTAAACTAGAGTGGATTAAACATCCATTCTAGAAATTATAAATCAAGGGACCTTTAACGAATTTTTTTTGTATACATTTCTCTTTGTGTTAAAATATTTATTACTTGTTTGCATTCTTTGTTACATGTTTTATTTCCTAGGTATTTTGTTAATGAAAAAATTACAACATTATTATACATTCCTATACTTGTTTAGCACTGATAAAAAAGATTTAATATGCTTTAGTTAATAATCATTCCCCATGTAAAACAATCTTTAGTTTTCAAATATTTATCTTTTTTATGTTTTTGTATCATATAATTTAACTTGGGCCCTATGAATAATCTATGTGATTAAGAAGAAAATTTGTTTAGTGAATTTAACTTAATCAACATTTTTATACATTAATTTAAATAATATTAAGGGAGAAAATATTTAAACATACAATTTACCCCCACCCTTGTAATTGAGCATCTTCATCTATATTTCAATCCTACACTTCTCAAAAAAGTTATAAGATTCATAATCTTATACCTTAATATATCTTTCATGAAATATGAAATAAGAATCATGTCTTATTATGTATTAAAAAAAATTATGTCCTGATGGAAGAAAATATTATTTTAGAAGAACATACCTTCAATATGACATTTATATTATCTTTGTTATCAATAGAAACCCCATTACTTTTACAACCTTGGTGATTCTATTCATGATCCTTCCAATAAGGGAAGCAATTTTCATAATTCTCGTACATTAATAATTTAATGATATCATTAATTATTAATAAAATTTGGGGATAATATTTCTATCCATTTCATTAACTAGACATTAAATTTCCAGGTTGCAGTTACATTCATGGGGTCCATATTCTCCAAAATTAAATCAATATTCCTATTTCTCTAAGAAATTCACATGGATGTTTGTTCCAATTTTGTCAACATGTATGAAACTAAATCTTCATTCCTCCATGGTCTCTATTATATGAACACTCTAAGAAATCTTTCCTTCACTTATTTGGTGAGTCCGAGTGTTGGATAAGGTTCAAATTGTAAATCATGTTCCCTGAAAAATGATTAGGAATGATTTTGATATGAATAAATTTAGTGAGAATAAAATTTTACTAATAATATGAATGTTTTATATCACATTCATTTTAAATCAATTCCTTCTAGTTCCCACCATTGACTTAAACAAAAAAGCATTGAGTATGAAATAGCTTTCATACTGAGGTACAACATAACCATGAAACAACACATCTAGAATGTTTTAATGCTAACTCATTTATTAATAACAACACAATATTTTTATCCGCAGTAATTCATAGAAAACATATATTTAAATAATTCATGATGGTTTTTAAAGAGTTTGAGAATTCCAAAAGAATATCTCCTAGGAGTGTCAAACCCATTGCAAAGTAAGGCTAGTCGTCAAATGCATGGTTACTATTGAGTCTTTTCTGATGTACCATGTCCGGGTTAATAATTATAGGTATATATTTTTCATAACCAAATCCTCTTATAGTATTCATATAGGGATGTGTTTCTACAAAACCACTCACCCAATCCTTCACCAACACATGTATACATTTTCTTATACTATTCCTCTTCCTTAAATCTATCCTTAGGAATTTTATAAGAGTCATCCCTATGTTTTTTTCGTCCTTGTTTCCAAAGGATGAATAATCCCTTTATATAATACCAAACACAACATCCCAATATTAATTTTCATAGAAATTATATATTTTTTTCCCGAATATTTAAATCATTAAAAAAATGGACCACAAAAGACTATATTAACATAGTCCCTTTTAAAAAATGTAAATGAAAACACTTGTACATGAATGATATAAATTATCTCCAATTAGGATCTCCAAGATTAACACCTCTCATAGGAATATCATACATAAAATATATGGTCATAAATTTTTTAAAGGATCATAACAATGGTTGATCTTGGAAGCTCAATAAGGGTATGAAAATTTAGATATACAAGCCTAAACATGAGAATAACGGTATAAAAACGGGATCATAGATTTATAAAATCATACCATGTATTCAAAGAACATTCAAATGAATCTGGTCATAATGGTTATTAGTTCATAAGGAATTAATCATAAATAAGTCAAGAGAATAAGTCATAAAGGTATAACATATGAGTAAGACATGGAATTTTTGAATTCCCAGAAACATGTAATATTATTCACAATGAGTGAAGACACATTGCTATAACTTATCATGAATGGTAATGGGATCAACACTAACTAGGAGGTACACAAAACCATCCCAAATTATATTCCAATCATTTTAATGGATCTGGTTTCCCCATCGTCCTATATTGGATCAGGTTTCCCCAACTTTCCACAAGGGACCAAGTTTCTCCATCTTCTACAGTGGTTCAAGCATGTCGACATAATTCTAATCCTTATCAGATGAGATATAAATAATTACCCAATGAATTGGTGAAATATATTGATCCCAGCCATATCATAATGCAATTATAAATATGTGGGATACAAGATTGTAAATAATCATATCATTGACCATACAATAAATTGGGAATCATAAAAATGTATTCAAATCATAACCTTTGAAAAAAATAGATAAGTTTTATAATCATTTCATCATATCAATATACCGATAATAGAAGAGGGGTTTATAGACATATAACCTATGAAGAATAAATAGATTTAATAAACACGTATATAGTGAATGAGAAACGGGGTTTATAAGGACCATTTAATCAGAACAAAAAACATACATAGGATGAATATAAAATAATCCTTTGGATCAGTTCCCAAAAAAAGGTATGTGTAAAACCTATGAATGATGTATTATGTGGGAAATAGTTTTGAAATATATTTTTAGAAAATTTAGTTTAAAAAATTTATTTCCTCATTTGAACTATTTTTTTAAAATAAATTATCATTTTTAAACCATTTTAATTTAACATAATCATGAAAAGAAATAAATAATGTTTTAAAAACATTTTAAATCCAATTCAGGGAAAACACTTTGAAAAAATAAAAAAACATGATTTTTTTTATAATCATTTCTTAGGGAACACTTTGAAAACATATAAATATAGTTTGAAATCATTTGGGAAAACATTTCATTGAAAAAAATGAAAAACAAATAATTAAATTTTGAAAACGTTTTCAAAACAATTTTATTGAAAACACATACAAAACATATTAGTTAAGGAAAAAAATGTTTAGAAAAAAATTTTCCTTGAAAACATTTATAAAACATATATAATTTTCTATAAAAAGACTAAAAATATTGAAAATTAACATTCCTTAAAAATGATATTAAACCATATTCTAGAAAACAATTCCAATAAATTATTCAAAAACCTGTTTTATTTCTTGAAATTCATGGAATGTGTCTCATAAATGGAAAATTGAGATAACACTACATTACTAATTTGGGAAATTATGAGACATAAACAACATGAGAATGAACCATAAGATGTGAAAGTAGAAATCCCCTTTCATTAATTCTTGAATCTAATCATTGTCCATTGTAAATCATATATAATAGACATAAGATTATTATATAACTAACAAGAACCATAATATTATATCTAAATCCATATATTATTTTATTATGTATTTATATTCCTCTTTTATTAATAACTTAATGTTAATGTTACATTTAGGGTAATAATTGTTTCATTTTTCTCTCGTGTTTTGATTTTTTTTATTTTTATTCCACATATTTATATCATGATATCCAGAATGTAAACTCTGATGTCAATATAATATATTTAATTTTAATATAAATATTTTTATTATTATATAGAATAAATTTTATTTTAATGATATACACTATTCAAGGAGAGGGTAGGTCACGCGTAGGCATTAAAACTGTTTCTGTTTCACTGTAATAGTGAATGAAATAAATTAAATGAAATATATGTATATATATATATATATATAATTTCATTCCATTGTAATCATAATTTATATATTTAATATATCTTCATTAGTCCTATCATTTATACATTCCATATAATTTTTAAATAAATCACATTTCTTCCAAAACGTGGTAGTACACAATTCCACAAATGAAGTTATCGTATTACAATAAATAGAAAGAATGAATGTATATTTTATATCATAATTCCATAATAATAAATCAAAATAAATATTATATATATATATATATCACATAAAAAATGCATCCTTCATAATTCATAACCACGATAGGTGGTAAAGGTAAAATTAATAACATCATTTCGTGAGGTGGTAGTTCTCCGTAAAAAAAAATGTATGTTTGTTAATCATTTATAGATGTGTTTATAAGAGTTTGTTAAAACCATAAAATAAAAATATCTCATAAAATTTAAGATAGTTACGTTATTATATACACATGGAATATGAGCATATTTGGGGGTCGATCATGAAAATAAAACATTTGATCTTGCACTAATATGTATCCTCTTATTTTGGTAAATATATTTGGATGACACCAAAGGGATTACATGGATAGTTGTTTTGAAAAATGGAAGATTATATTATTGCTCCATCATGGCTCCTTTCTCCTTGGGTCTTCAAAGCTCTGGTGTCTCCTTCGCCCCCTCCTAGGGATTATTCTCAGTCGGTGTTGGTTCTCCCTCTTCTCGCACGTCTCGTTCTATAACTTCTAGTGTTCCTCCATCGGAGATGGTTATCCCTATATTTTTAAATATTTTGGTTCTTTCATATCCCCCCTCCCTTTTCGAGGTTTTATCCTCCTTCGGCACTGGCCCATGTGTCTTACATTAGCCCTTGTGAAGGAGATCTAGTTCTTTCCTTCGCGACGGTGATTTTTCTACAAAGAGGTCCTATGGTCTCTACAGATGCCATCAGATGCCCTTTCCAAAGGATATAACCTCATGGTTAGATTCGGAGCGGTGGTAACAACTTGTTTTGGTAGGTGTTTTTCAGTAGCCACCTCCGTTCCAATCATAGATCTTCAACGTTGGTTTATGTTTTTTGGTTTTCTTCCTCATGTTTTAGGATATTGTTTTCTGTTTTGTTCTCGATGGTGGTATGTGGATGGATTGTGATTTGACATGTGGTTTTAATTCTTGGTTTTGGATTTGGTGATTTATTTTTTACTCGATCGATGGGGTCTGACCCCATGGAGTTATGTTTTCTAGAAAAATTTTTGGTCTCTGCCGGTTTGCAATTTCTGATGCGGTGGTTGGATAGTGAAGACGATGTGGTAATGGATGAAAATGTAGTACTCGTGATGATTTTGAACGGCGATGGAAATAATGGTACTCATTGATGAAGATGTGGGTGGTTCAAAACGTGATCTCATTGGGTTTTGTAGATGTTTTTGAAATTTGAAATCTTTAATGGGGCTCTTTTGATTAATGTTCCCGCTAATCCTCGAAGTGGAATTTGAAAATCCAATAAAATGAAATTTTCGGAAATATTGTGAAGTAATATATTATTCAAGGATATTTTTGAGGTTTACTGTATTTTAAAAAGGAAAAATATGTGTAAATAAGTGGGTGGTTGGAATGCCATTTTATATAATAGAATGAGTGGAATTGGTGTAAATATTGTGAAAGGGAATTCCAACCATACTTTTAGTATGTTATTTCCCTACAATAATGATCATATTTTGAGTCGGGGGAGGATACAATTTAAATATGTACATATAATGGATTTTTTGAGAAGTTTATAGGTCATATTTATCATTAAGTTTAGGTATTAGTCCATTGATAAGATTTATTACATCATAAATACTATAATAAATTTTAATTACATTCACTAATATTTTTTGAAATTTTTTTTACCTTATCATATATTCTATGTTTTTCTTTTTATAAACATGGTAACCATTATTATAAATTTCAATAAAATTATATGTTGAAGATAATATTTATTTAATCTCAAATACAAGATTAAAAATAGACTTTCTAATGTAAAAAACATTAAAAACGTTGATATGTTATTATTTAAAATTCAAATATGATATTCATTTCAATGACCTAAATTGGAATAATTATTATATAATTAATTTAATTTAAAATTAAATCCATTTGGATATATAATTTAAACATATAAATAATTTAGATGAAAAATAATTTATCATGTAATATTTAGTGTTCTTCTATGTTCATAAAAAATGAATCATCTCAAGAAAAGACACCAATAATAAACCAAACGTAAATTTTGATATTACAGTTTAAATTAATTATTTTCATACATTCATAGAAATTATAAAATTGTAAAATTTTAAATTTTAAATGGGTTCCTTATTAAATGATGGTAAAATTACTATTTAAAAATCACCTTTTTTTTCATAAAAATCGATTTATTATTATATTAGGCCTATAAAATATATTGTATGTGTGAAAAAATAATTTACTAAAGATAGGATATATTAAAAAAAATCACTAATATGGTTTTGATTAATTTGATAAGAAAAAATGGATTTTATACATAGATATATAGTTTTCTTTGAAATTAAATTTCATTATTTTCAAATATTACATTATACTATTTCAATATAAAAGGATTAATTTTATTTACATGATTAAATAATATTTTATTCTTAAAATCCATATTCAGGGATATATAAAAACAATAAAATTATTTTACCAATCCGATTAATAATATATTGAATTTTGATAAAATAACATCTTTTGAGTAACAAGGAATATTGAAGAAAATCGGCATACCATGTCACACATGCTAATCATTATATAGAATGTTCCAAAAGTGATGATATGTGTTGCATGTAGTAAAATATTAACATGGTGTTGTGAAAAAATCATTAAATTTTTTTTTCTTTAATATAATATAAGATATATTTAGAGTTTCATTAAATAAAAAATTTTAAAAATTTAAATTAATTTAAATATATATTTCACAAAATATCATGGTGTTTCACACTGGTATGACATCCAACTATTTTATTGATATGTTATTCAATGAATAACTCGAATAAAAATAATTATGTTATGGAAATGTAATTAATGAAATAGTAACATTTCGATCATTTTGAAGAGATATTATATTCTATTAGTATTGATGGTCCAAATCCATAATCGAGTTATTATTAATGACATGCCATTCAGGATGTTCCCAACATACCAAACCTCCTACCAATATATTGTGTGATTAAGTTTTTCAATAAATTTAAATGTGTTATTTATGACAAACAATAATGATAATATAAATGTCTAATGACCATTACCCAAGAAACCAGATAGGAATATATGATGACAAAATAATATGTGGAATTCTATGTTGAGGGGGTTTTCTAATAATTTACCATCATGGAGATTAAATTTTTTGATCTTCATGAGAAGTTTCATCATCTTCTTATGGGTAGTGTAACCTAATAGCGTACACACTATTTTGACTTTAATTGTACGTTATCCTACTACAGAACCATTCATAAGATATATAATCATTCCATACAATGGTTATAATTATAAAAGGAAACATATATGACCAAATCAATATGAAAATAAATTTGAACAATACCAAAATACATATTTTAATATTAAATAAATATATTATATGAATGTTTTATTAATATTCCCTAATTTGAATATACATGTAATCCAAAATGAAAACTAGTTATTTTAGGGGAATCATCACCAAAAAAAATTACACTACATCCAACTAAAAATGAATCATTAATCCTTACATGTTAAAAATTCTCCTACTACGTGTGTATATAGATTTCAGTCATGTGTTATTTATATGGTGGGTTTGGGTAAAGCCACATGTTTGTGTGCTAGATCTATTTACTGTAACATAACTACCATGAGACATCCCCTCAGAGGTTAATTTTATTGAGATATAACCTCATGTCCCCATGTCATAATCCTTATATCTTGACTAAATCCACCATCAATGTATATCATAAATTGATAACCCTCGTCGTTTTGTAATAACTGAAAATTGAAAAATGATAAGGATGAATTTCTTCTTAAGATTTATTCGAAACCACAATGAACTTGTATAATGTCTAAATGGAAACCAACATATGAAATATTTTTTTCCTATATAATAAAAGAGACATATAAATGATACTTGATAAAATTTAACTAAATAATGAAAATATTCAATTATACTTATCCCCATTGTTATAACTTATCTACGTGAAAATAACTCATCATGTTCTACAATTCTTGGTAATAAAGGCTAATTCAAATTGCAAGTACATATACTTATGTTAGATAGTTTTGATTTTAAAACATTATTATATAATATTCACTGGTTTCCAACATCATTACAAATCCTAGAATGAGAGACTAATTCCTTGATATTTTTATTTTAAAATTATTTTATGTTACATAATGCTTTCGTATATAAATTTATATACTAATAGAATTATTTGAATAAAAACAATAGGTCTTGATATTTTTTGGAATTTTATTTTTTGGTACTTTATTACTATATGTAATAAGAATATGTTTAAAAAACACAATGATCATTATTTTAATATCTTCTTCCCCAAAACCTGATATCTTATTTAAGGAAAACATAGATAAATTTCATTCAAAAGTGTTAACAAATATATAATACATTACCAATGATTCTATTTTTCATCAGTATATATATCTTGAAAACTTATAGTGATCCATCTAATCATCCTGAGACACATTTCAATCATTCATTTAAATAGAATATCATATGGTAAATGTGCTTTATTTCTTCATAAATTATATTATGTAATATACATTTATTATGGATATTTATTGATGTCACCACATCTTTTAGCTATTCATAGAAGACATATATAATTGAGAATTCAACTAGTAATTTAATATTTTTATCCTCTATAAGGATTCCTCTAAATTTGGTGGTATTAAAATCATTATCCCAATATACTTATCATTATAATTTCCATTAAAATGTATAATTTTATTATTATTATAGTACTGATGACTACAGAATAGTATTTTTAATGAATAATCTATTCAATAAACCAATCATTCTATATTGGAACCATCAGGTACCATACATGTATAGAATCTCTTGAATACTAACTAGATGTATCATGTATTCGAAACATTAAAAATATAGAATCTATGAATCATGATATATGGAATCCATTACTAATAAATCATAGTTTAAAACCATTCAATGGTTCTTTATTAGAATAATATATATAATTTAAAATTAGAATATGAATCACCCACCACTGTGAAATATTTTTTTTGTTTACATATTGCCATGCAGAATGTGTCATAAAAAATACACCACTCTCTAAGCATTGTAGAGTCATTTATTTATACTCTAATCCATGGGAAAGGAGTGCCTCAACCCTTAAAATATAGTAATGCTTTAACTATAATCATAGATATAGGTTTTCAATATGGAAATATAATATTTATTTTCTATATGTTAATGTTTTTAGATATAAGATCATTAAAATTGAATAGTGAGAATATTTGGATGTTTGTTTGTATCTTGGTCCATCATTTTAAAAAAATGGGTTTTCATAAAACACTTCTAAGATTTTACTTAATTTTTATTATCATATTATAATTGATTTTAAACATATCAAACAATATAGTTGTAATACAATCTATTGTATCACCTATCTTTTGAAAGACATGTATTTTAATGAAAATAGGTTGGATAATAATATATATAAGATCCATAATTTTTTTCCATTTACTAAATTCCTGGAATTTTTGTATTTATAGAAATTCTAGTATGGGAATACCATTACTCCACATAAATGTTCAATTTTTACTTCATTAAATTGATATATGATAAGTAGGCTTGGAGATTCCACAATATAACTAAAGGGAACTTGTTTATATTGAAAATAATTCTTAAAGATTCTTAACGAAATCACAAGAAGAATATGATTATACATTTGTCTTTAGAAAAGTAAACATGACAATGTATATGTAATTTAAAAAATTTCAGAAATACATGTATTTAGAAATGATTATTTATCAAAAACATGATAAGTAGTTAGTTTCAAAATACACTAAATTGGCTTAGTTGAGATTGTAAAACAATAATGGGAATATACAATTTAAATAAATTATTTTTTTAATGTAAATAATAATATTAACAAAATGAGTTAAGGGTATTATATTTTATATGAATCATTCATTATAATAGATATATGTTATTCATGAGTTACTCAACTAATAGTTTACACTTTTATTGTCTAAAACAAAATTTCTTCTGAATGTGAAATAATGTCTCTTTGTTTCTACATAAAATCAAAGATAATTAATATTTTTAAACATTATTAAATAATTAATCAATCTATTTATAAATTATAAGTAATAATCTCCCCTTGTAAAACATAGTAATCACACTCTCTCAACTCATTTTCAGATCACTTTTATTTCCCTTCAATTCATTATCACATCCTATATTTAAATACATGTTTGATGAATGAAGATTTAACATAATATTCATGTGATCAATATAAACAAGACGTATATGCATGATATGGATGGAAAATATTTTCTCTTTTATTCATTTCAATTTATATTCCACGCGAGAATAAAATGTCATCTTATTCATTATATACCATTGAATATTTTATATCATTGAATGATGTCGGGATGGGTCATTTGAATTTATATTTTTCATACTATATTCATCCTCGTGTTAAAAAAATTTCACTATATGTGGTGGAGGAACATGATTCAAGTAACCCTTATATTCTTTTTATAGTTTGAGAGAATATTTTATCAGTTAATAATTAATTTTATGTATCTATTGATGAAAACGTAATGATAATTATTGTGGTAATTATTATAAAATAAGATTAAAGGATATTTTTTACCCATGTGGAAGCCCAATTTTTTAAATCGATCAGTATACCTCAGAATTGTGAAATCATGAATATTAAAGTTATTACCTTTGTAATGTTCAAAATAATATAGTGTATTGAAAATCATATTTATTTCAAGACATTCAATTTAATCATGTCCATGGATTTGTATTATTATGGATTATGAATCATTGTATTAATATTGTATCATAATGACTATACACATATATGATAACATAATAAAACATATATAAGAAGAATCCATAAAATATCTATAGGAGGTTACCATTTTAACTTCCCTCACCTAATGGGGTGGTATAAATAGAATAATGGATTATAATAGATAATAAAATGTCTCTAATATTACTCAATCAATTAAAATATTGAACAAAAAGAAATATTTGTAATTATAAATACATACCCTGAGTAATCAAATTACTTCAATTCTTTTTAGTTTTCAATTACATAATTATTTAATAATTAAAATATATGATTACTGTTATAACCGATTACAAGTTATGTGAGATATAATATATTAATTGATTTTATTCAATATCTATCAATTGTATCAATTCCATATTTACCTCCCGATTGAATTAATAATTTCTAATTTCAAGAACATAATAGTGTTAAAGATCTATATTCCCTTTCATATAATCCCAAAATGTGTTTTATAAGCTACTTTATGTTATTTTGGTATAAAATTTTTTTGAAACTGCAAATTGTAGACCCATCATCCATTGAGTGGACTCCCTAATCCTGGAATCCTTACATGGATTTCCTCAACAGTTTACTCTAAAATGATCCATTTATATCAATGGATACTCTTCTTGATATAACTTTTTTATTTTAGCTTAAATAATGTATATCAAATCTCCTTATATAATTATGTTTCCTATTAAAGATTGATCAAAAAATAGATTTATAGGGTTCATTCATAATTAGGTAATGGAATGAAAGGAATTAATTAATAATTAATACAAAATTTTTAATCAGTCATCAATATATTTTACCTTTTTATTCTTTATATGTTTTGTTAATATTTATTTTTTTTCATATAATTAATTATCCATATTGGATAAATCATTTCACAGCAATACATTTATTAAAATATTGACTTTTCTAATTAATTCATTTATTCTTTTTACCATGGTCTTACATCCAGGAAAACCATAATTGAACATATAGATGAATGAATAAATAATTGTATGAACCATTCATGATATTTATATAATTTGATATATAATGATTGAAAATTCAATCGAACATTAAACTTGTGGAAATAACACATGTTCTCGATCATTGAATGAGTTACAACATTCCATATATCCACCAATGTATAACCTATGTTGGGATCATTATGGTTCTATCTTTAACTGCATCCATGCATCATATGAAACACCATTAGTATCAAATATTTATAACTTACATATTTTTGATGGGAACCATTTTATTGGTTATAGGGAGAATACATGAATATCCTTGGAGATATATGTGTTACATAATAATAAAGGTATTGAGGAATCACATTCCAAAAACTTTTTAATTTTTTTTAAAAATTACTTCCAAACCAATGTAATGAATCA
This sequence comes from Viscum album, assembly GCA_963277665.1. Classification (NCBI taxonomy): domain Eukaryota; kingdom Viridiplantae; phylum Streptophyta; class Magnoliopsida; order Santalales; family Viscaceae; genus Viscum; species Viscum album. The sequence continues at coordinate 1,089,821,350 of OY728143.1, read as the reverse complement.
AAATAAAACCTCCCACATAAGAATAGTTCATTTTTAGGATCATGAAATATCAAACATGAAACACATTATCAATGGAAATTAATAATGCTCATTTCATTAACATTATTTATTATGAAAATAAATATGCTGTCATTAATCGATTAAATATATATTTAATTATCTTCCATCTTATAGACCATCATGTCCCTCTTACATATAACCATAAAATAGTAATTAATAATATTAAAATGGAATAACCAAAATTTTTAGATTAATTAATGTAAATTAATTGATTATGAAAAATTATTTCTTCATCATCATCATGAAATTTTTATTCAAATAGACAGAATGAAGGGAAAGCGATCTCTACAAATATATTCTAGTGGAAAATACTATGATGGTATAGAATGATGAGAACCAAGGGCATCCCCTATAATGATGTTAATCCCCATCGGTTTCAGTCTATGAAGGTTATGAAAAAATTAACTCTCTGATCCTGGAGTGTCAAGAGAGGCTAGGAACATTGTTGCCTTATTCCTCTCCCACCAAGTTTGTGAAACATTAATGTTGTTTTCAATGATAAGACGACACTTACGGATTTAATAATCAATAGACCATGGGATAACACTAAATCCTTGGATCACATTTTGAATTGACATTGAATTTGTTTCAACATTCATGATATCCATCCCCCTCTACCTGCACACAGTGAGACCAGTCAGCATGGTCATTGCCTCCTCTAGTAGCGATGTATCTTGGCCCAACAAGATTGAATGTTTTGAGAAAAAAAATCCATATATATCTCAAATGATCACCATGCCATGAATATCTCCTGAGACACATGTGAATTTATATTACATATTTAATCCTCCAGGGGGAGGGTTCCGTATGACATATTTACCTATAGAAATATTGATTCTGGAAGCAGTATCATTAAAAGTATGTATAAAATGATTCAAAGTAAGTTCCCCCTCCATGCCGTGAGAAACATGAACATTGTAATAAGTAGATTTTAATCTTCAATAATGGTCATGTGCCATGTAAAAAACACCCCTTCATGAATTAACATATTCCATGGATTCCACAGACACCGACATATTGCATTGATAAATAAATTGTGTGCCCTTATCTTTGGACCCTCTTCCATAGATCTGTAGAACTAGAGAACAAGAAAGGGCTACTCAGCCATGCCAAGTCTAGAAAATGAATTGAACTCACCAAAAAATATCCAAACATCCTTCGACCATTCACTCTCAAAGAACAAGTTACCTGAACATTCCATTTTATGACTCCTTCAACAGATACACATGAACCACATACTCACAGTACATCATTTAATATTCTCATCAGTGGGGAATAAGTAGTGAAACATTCCCCAGGTGAGAAACCTATATTTTTTGGGGATGTTACTAGCCCATAGAACCTCATTCCATTCACTCCCAACAACATGTGATTAAAAAACCTGATGATAGCCCTTGGTCATGAAAGAGCTTGAGGGAGACGAGGTGAACATACATCTATCAGGGACCGAGGTCATCTCGATAAGCTAAAACATTTCTAGATGGTCCCCATACAAAACATAATAGATTAATTATTGATGGATACTGGACTCTCTAAATGTTATATTTTTGGTTGGTATGCCCTATAATCCAATGATCTCCCCACAACATTTATCATTCCATAATGGTACAACACTGATACCTACAATACATCAGGTATGGGGTCTAAAGGAGGTGAAAAGGGGACCAATAACACACTAGAGGATGGAGAGATGCCTATCCCATGCATCTCATTCCATTGTGTAGAAGTCATGCATTTTGAACCCCCATAAGGTATGTTTCTATTTCACCTCAAAGCCCAATTTTGCTTGCATTCATGTAGGGGTATCATTAAGAAAACAAACAATAATTCCAATGCTTCTGATAAGCCTCAAAATATTATTCTAAGAGGATTAATGCCTTCTCCCCTCGAAAATTGTGTCCTATATTAATCATATGAGACTTATATCCATATCTTGGATAACACCTTTGGGAACCATGATATAATAAAATACATGTATCGGGGTAGCCATGAGTACACTATTAACCAGTTCAATTCTCCCCCCAAAGGACATGTACCAATTATTACATTTGGAAACTATTCATTGATTTTGTAGAAGATAGGGTCAAATTAATAAATATTTAGCCACTTAAATGATAGAGTGGCTCTTAGGTACACCATTAGGACATCACCATTCTTCATTCCCAAAGACTATCTCACTTTGTGAAACTAGATTGCAGATGATCTTTAGGACATATATAATCTACTCTTTTTTTGTGATTACTTGACTATTCTAATAACAATAATCCTCCAAGACTCTGGTTAGGCTCTACACAGACCTTCTCGATGAATTGGTGAAGATGATGCAGACATGTACTAACATAAAGAGTTACATTGATGGGAATCACATCCTTTTTCATTATTGGAAGTCCTCACTAATGATAATAATGTGGTGAATGTGGAGAATGGGCATATCCCTAGAAATAATTAAAATTCTTGGATATAAGGGTTGACCTACACAAAGACCTCATGTTTCGTTGAATATTATGAATGTTTTACCCATGAATGATATATCCATCCATGGTAGGCTGAAACAGCAAAAGATAATATATATATTCAAAGGTGAAAGGCCCTTACATACCAAACATTGTTGATGAAGCCCCATTAAACTCATTCGTAGGCCTTTCCCATATCATGCTTGATCACAAAATTTGATCCTTTTCATTTGATGCTGATGTCCCTGATCCCTTCTACGTCCAATGCTATCACCCCTTGGATAGAGCACCCCCTCAAGAATCCATGTTGTTCTATAGAGATCCATTTAGGAAGATGAATTCATTTCTGATTATTAATAATACATTCATCAATATTTTAAGGGATATTACACATTATTATCAGATAAATGATGTCAATATTAGTTGGTGACATGGACATTATAGAAATAGAAAATGTGGTTGCACATGAAATGCGTGGTTACAAACCTCCTCAAAATCAATCATGAAATGCCAAATTAAATTGACTTCCACCATCTCCTATGAAGATCTGTAAAAGACTCAATGGGACCCGGTCGGCCCATGCGAATTTTCAAAACACATACTTAGCATGGAATTGTAAATCTCATACTCATTAGGGATGGATCCCATGTAATTTCTGTCATGATAAGAAAAAATGGACTGGACAACCACAAATTTCCCTGCGTCTCCTCCCAGGTATCCATTTGATATGCGGTTGTTGAAACCAGTAGGAAGGTAATGAATGTGGAAGCTAGACAAATCCCCTTCAATCTCCATGTCATTTTTATATGATCAATCATCCAACATAATGTTCAGTTTTACCGATATTCTCATTTCATTAATAAATTTATAAATGTTTGTAGTAATCATATCACCCTCTTTTAGACACATAATCCTTACATCCTCCCTAGCCTTACGATCTTGTATCAGTAGCATGTCCTCCATATGCACTTTATTACTAGAAGGGTCCACAATGATATGTTCATCCCAGTCCTCTTCGATACAATATTCAAGCCTATACAGTTCTTTCATTGTTTCTTCAAGCTCTCTATCTGATAAGAAAATATTATCTGACCACATATGTAACTTTAGTTTAAGCCATATTAATTGATTGTGAAAGGAAGACCTTTTGTGTACTTGTGAAGGGATTCTCTATCTGTATCTCATCATATCATTATATTAAGTGGTTCCGACTAGTTTTGATAGAATCAATATTGAGCATGCATCTTCTTCCGGATGGATGAAGAAATCAGGAGTTGGGAGTGGTAAAATATTCCATGTGGAAGGTGCGTCACCAGGGTGTTGACATACGTATATATTACAAGTATGTTTCCCAAGAATCCATCTAATCGACTCCATGACCTACATTTCCATTGTTGATTATTGGACCTTGTAAATTGATCACCTGGGTTTCTCGAGATCCATATGACCTCTACTGGATTGGAGTTGATAAAATTTGAGACTACCTTTCTAGTTAAATGTTTTTATTCCCTTCCTATCATTCGAGTTTGTGACGACATTAATGTCCCACCAATGATCTATTGAAGGTTTCCTGGGTCAAACTCCTTGATATCATTCAACATGGTCTCCCATTTCTGAGAATTAATGATTCTATAAATGAATGTAACATAGAATGTCTGAATGTCAAGGGTCACCTTAATTGTGATGAACAAATCCAGTGACTGAGTCAGGTCAACTATAATACTCCTAGGCAAGATAATACAAATTTTTTTGTTGGATGGTTCACCGTGCACGTATCCATGCAGTTTGAGTTCCCTGGGATACTTTCTAATCCTTCTTGATCATTTATTATGTTCATGGATGGCCACCCTGAAGACCTTATGTTTTCGAATTTTCAAAGCCAAGAAGTCTATTTTTCCACAGGCTTCGATACCTCTTGCATTCCAAATGAAAAAAGGTATCATTGTATATGGAGGGTCCTAGGAGTGTCCCCAGAATACAATGCATTAAAAATGTGGGATGTCACTTGTACCATTAGTTTCCTAGACTATGATCATGTACACACTCCTCCAATATTAAAATGGTCATGTTAGTGGGAGATACATGTCCTTGGATTTTAGTATGCATCCATCCCATTACTCCCAATAGAGAATGAGACAGCTACTTCAAGACATCATCCTTCCTCTGAGATATTCCACTGTATGATATGGTGAGGTCATTGGGGAATTTATTGAAGGGATACATCAAAGGTATATCCCAATTTCACCGACTCCAGTGACAGCTTCACCCCTCGATGACTAATACTATGAAAATCTAGATCCATGGGGAGAATAGTTGACCAAACATGGGAAATATATATAGATGGTAGAAGGGATCCAACATGAACCTAGGGAATCCACTTGGGAATGTATCCCCATGGACCCGACATGCCTCTTTAACGCCCTCCATCACTAAGCCATGAGGATGCGTAGGGACCATGGCCTCAAGATTAGGTAGTAGAAAAGCATCATGAGCTTGATCCACCTCTGTATTCAAGCTCAGAAGAACACCATTAGGTGGATCCAAATAAACATATATGTTCATAACACCCTAATACAGATTTCATCATCCATCCTATCAGAGGTGATGACACACCTGCACCGAGTGTTACTAAAGAAGGAAGTCATAGAAAAAGTTCAAAAATAGATGATTAAGGATTTCATGAAACCAAACAATTGAATCCTTTACCTGGAGATCAATCATTTCAGGAACTAAAAAAGATAGATCCAACTCCATGAATATAAGGGCCATAGAGAACTTCGTGGATCAGCTGGTTTGGGGGTACGAGCACAATAATCCACCAAGGGAAACATGAATATCATTAGGAATGCCTTCATTCTATAATGTTATTGGAATCCCCAAGAGATTAATTCAGAAGGAGTTATAGGAACTCCCTTTCCCTCAGCGAGCAACCGTAGACCAGATGCACATGATAATACTCCATTGACCCCATTAGTGGGGCTCCCTACCCCATGCCTAAAGTAATTCCTCATGTTAATCATGTAGAATACAAAACTAATTTGTATGGAGATCATAGATCTAGGAGGGATAATGTATCCCTTGGGATCCTACTAATTGTTGAAAAACTATGAGGGTGGAATTAAGACCCCAAAACGAGCAATAAGGGTGTGTTTTAGGCATGCCAAAGCATCATCATAGGAAGAATAATGTACGTCAAGACTGACCCGAGAGCTTTGGAATGATGACTGAGACATCCCCATTGAGATCATCGTGATGAAGGTATGTTCGACTGATGAGGATGAACTGTTGGGTGCATTAAAAAATGAGGGTAGAGATCCAGGACCATGGGTAGGGGTGCATGAGTGGATGGGAAAAGGAACTGAGGAAAATGAGATGAGTAAGGCACCCTCTTAGGAAGAATTTGTAGATACCACAGATCCGTAGTCCAAAAAATGGAAATTGGACGATCCATCGAAGAGGGACTGGGATCGAAGGAAGCTAGAGCCAAGAGGGAGGGTGCTAAACCATGAGAGAAATCCCCAACGTTCGAAATAAATTTAATTGAGGACAGTGCTTGCAAAAGGTCCTCATAACCCTACATGGTATTCATCATTCGAAAAAAAATATTTTTGATCTAAAATAATTTTAATCACTTATTTATTTTTCAATCACATATAGTTGCAATAAAAAAATATGTTTTTCATGTTGAAAATTTTCTATTTAATGTAATTCAATTCATCCAGTAAATGGTGTAATACACAGTTTGTATAATATAGCTACATGAGGTATACCTTGGTTGTCATGAATTCGAGTGATACACATGGGACTTTGGTAAATTGAATCGTTATGAACACATTGTGTGTACATGGTAGGTAAATGTTGTGTATTTACTTTTTGGGCTCTTGAGACACTCATAGGGGACATCAGTATGCATCATATATTATTATAATATTTTAACATGACATATACACACCATGTGATCAAAATTCGATTTTCTCACTAATCAAACCAGTGAAATTGACATGTTTCAATGTGGACAGAGTGCATGACATGTTCATTATATCTACACACCATGTATATGTACATTTTATGTTATATAGGACTAGGTGTGAATCATGATAATTGAATGTTATGTTATTTTTTCTATTTTCACAAAATAAAAATCATTTATATGTTAAATTATCAATTTATTTAGTATAACAGTGCTCAACCATGAATTATGACGACACGTATTGCATGATTTACCCCACCAAACCATGTAGACTACATGACATGTAAAATGATGCATTCCATCCCATATGACTACTTTATTTCATCATCGCCGGTCAAGACGTGGATTACACTACATATAACAACAGTGTGGAATACTTTGTATCGTGCGGCATAGCCTCATGAAGCATACTAGGGTGAATACTGTGTACTTTCGAGTACATTTTTTTAAACCAGACTTACTGGCCAAAAAATTTAACGTTCCAGATGGTATATCTGGATATTGTTTACTTGTTCTTCAGAAATTATAAAAACTGAACATTGAAAAATCATTTTTAATAATTCAATAAAATTTAAATTCAAAATATATTAAATAAGGAATCTCTGAAATAAAAATACATTAATGTTTTTGTGTGTAACAAAAATCAAATAAATATATTCCAGTTTATAAATCCCCTCTCGGATATCACATGATGTTTCCAAGTGTAGTGGAATCGTGTGTTAGTTGGGATAAATCCTTTTGATATTCAGTTTCCAAAAACCATGAGTGCAGTTCAGTTATGGTAACTTTAAAATTAATTAATTTATATTTTATGAAATCAATTACCTTGTCTTAGGTTTCATTCTTTTATTTTGATGTAGTCCATCAATGATGACCATTTTAGATTTCCTCGAATTCTATTTGTAGGATCCAAGGATATAATCAATATCGTTATTATCCCCAAGTTCACATTTTATTTAGAATAAATTCTAAATTATCATTTAGGTTTCAGTGTGGGGAATCAGATATTTATTTTTTAATCTGATCAATCATTCATCTACCTGGAAAAAATATCAATTATCTATCACATTCATGACATGGATGTATTTGGAGGATTCAAAAATGATTTTTTTTCTCCAAGGATACTAATTTTTCTATTATTCCATAAACCATTTTCAATAGAAAAATACTATATTTATAGATTTATGGATTATTTTAGAGTATTTGTTTAATTTCACACCACTCTTATGAAATATTGAAACATTAACTAAATACAATTTTATATAATAATGATTATACTATTAATTTAAAGATCATTCCAACATCCACTAGAAATATATATTTTTATTATCTTTTAAATAATTATTTATTACTACACATGGTCATTTTCCAATCGATCGCCATAATATTTTTGGAATACCCAATTAAATATTCTATTCGTACATTAATATTTTAATAATTTATAGAAGAATAATTATTTATCCCAGATTAGATAAAATAAATAACTATATCTAATTCACATACTAGAGAATAAATATTTATTTAATTTTAGAGAGCAATAAAATGTGAATAAAATTGTTTTTCAATCATCCGAATAAATTTTTTTCAATAATATAAACAATATGAGAATCTATTAATGGACAACAAAAATACTTAGTATGTGAACCTCAAGAATTATTTCATATCATTATTAGTTTGTCTTACCTAAAGTCCATGGTTACTATCTACAAATAGATCAAGGAACTCAATATAATGAACTTCATTTTGAAATATTGACAACCACATACAAATTGTCACCCTATAATTTAATCCATTTAACATAATATCTTATCATGATGGTTTCAAATTTTTCTCATCTACTTATATGATCAATATATTTTTTTAGTGACTATCTTATATAAGATACATTACACCATGTACATGTAATTTATGTGACTATCATATTTCAAACAATGGGTTGATATATCACCTTATAAGATAATAGAAAGGAAAAATCCTTCCTCAACATATTATTTATAAAATTTACTTCACAATGAATGAAATGAAACCAACATCAAAAGAACATATGGAGTTATATGTTTGTTTTCAGTAAATCAATGTTTCTAATTCATGACAAGCATTAATGATAATCTAAAGTCAATGTTCTATTACACATGCTTGTAGGTTATAATATCTGATAACACCAAAATATATAGAATAATTATAGGTGGATTAGTTCAAATAATATCTTTTCTTGGAGATTACCTATTTCGTATGTCGTGAGAAGAAAGTCATCTTCTTATGAGTAATCACACAAACAGTCAATGTACTATGTTCACTACCATAGCATGTTATACGTCATCCAAATTATATGTAAGAGATATCAGAATTGTATCCTATGTTTCTCATCAGAATGACTATCTAATAAGGTCTTATCAATGCTAAATATAAATCGTGACATTATCAAATTATTTTTTATTTAGATGATAAATCAATATGTGATATGGTATTTATACTATTATTCAACTATTTGAATATAAATGTCAAAATTTTAAAATGTAGATTATTATTTAGAACTCACACCAACAGAAACATTATATGATCCTATTTTTATACAATGATGGCCCAATACTCCTCTCATGGCATTCATATCCAATGGTCAAATCCGGATAATCTAATAACATCACACCCTTTTCTTCCTATCATGGTGGATATCAATCAAATATAAATGTGAAAATATTATCATCAATTTCTCACCCCTAAAAACGTGGTATATCCACTGTGCTTGGGACAGCCGCTCCAAATACATGATATTTTTAACTAGTTATGACTATAATATAGTATCTGGTCTACCAAAAAATAAATAATAAATTCAAAAGTGATAATAAACACCATTGATACCATTGGTAGCACCCCCAACATAGGATCCACTTATCTTGTTTTCTGGGATGGAAGTCCATTGGGCTATAGGTTCACCTCCCCATATGAAAAATGAATCTAACTAACTGTAAGGGTCTCACAAAGTGATATTTTAGAGACTTTACCATATTATTATGAAAATAATAATGATAAAAACATTGTAAATTAATAGAATCCATAAATAAAATAGTTTTAAAATAAAAATCAACTCAGTGGGAGAATATAGATATCCATTGAAATAATAATAAAATAAATGATAACTATAAATAAAAAATAGTCATTCAAAATTATTCATGTAATATCACTCATGTATGATCATATATGATGTACATAATATCCAAAAAAGAATCTCTAGATCGATGTAATGGACTATTATGGTCTACCTTCCATCCATCCTATTCAGCATTGCATCCCTGATCACTATAGTCTAGAGCATGTTCCTGATCACATATCAAATCTCAAAATCATAATTTTTACCCATGTCATGATGAAATCATGTATGTTGTATGTATAAAATTAATATTAAACCCCTAAAATGTTCTTATTTTTCATCCATAATTATTCAATTTTATGCATATCTAAATAAATACTAATTAAAATTATTCAAAAAATATTTATCCTACAATAAATGTGAAAACAATATATAATGAATCAATTTCTTGCATCATCCACTGATGGAGTTGAATGATGTATCCATGTTCAATTTTAATAGAGGAACTAATTTATCTCATCCACCAATAGTATCTCATCAGTATATAGATCACATTCCATGCAATGAAGGCATCCCATCACCCCTTCAAATAAATGTATCACATGCCCCTTAGTCTATTATTTAAATACTAACCAATTTATCAATATCCTGACACCCCAAAATCTTTAAAAAATCCACTGTGATCCTATTTTATAACAACTATCAGAACAAAATAACAACGACCCCTGGGTATAATGATATCCAACATTCAATGAATAATAAATCAACATCAATTCTGCATTCCAATTTCTTGAGGCATGGTGATATCGTTCCTCCTGTTATCCCAAACCATCTTCCATCAATATCACAGTGATCCTCATACCCAATCTAATGGTCTCCATCACTATCAAATATGACATCCAATAGTGACCACCACTTATATAACTAAAGGTCATGAACATCCTCAAATCCACTTATTATATGGAGGCCTCCAACAATAGTGATTGGTAATCACCACCTGAATTGTGTTAATGTTTGTTTCCACACAACTGTAATGATAATATTGACTAGTCATGGTGAGAAACAATAACAATAATTTTATAATCCTAATCAACTAAATACCATGCATCCACATGCGATGCTCATTGACCATACATGGCATGTTCATCATTATTTTTCTCAAACTAATGATCTCACCACCTGAGTATCGATGGTCAAAACAATCACATATATCATTGGATATTCCATAATCTTGGTGAATCTTGAAATCTCATTCCACGTGACTACATCACCTCAAGTAATCTGGACAATGCCGAACATGTTCGCACATATCCATTTCTCTCAAACATGATATAAATTGATTAAGATAAAGAAATCTGTATAACTAACAAACAATCTAGAAGCCCCAAACCTAGCTATATATTTTTTTTCATGATATAGAATTCCCATAAACATCTCTAAAATTATATTAAATTTTTTAAATAAAAAATTATTATATTAAGGGTTTTACATAGCAATAAAAATTACGAAAATGAGATCTGATTGAAATAGAATTAATAATGGAACACGAAAAGAATGAATCTAGAGAGTAGATTCATGAACATAATTCTGGACTTCCATTTGACCCAATGATATACATATTAGAGCTCAAATGTAGGATTTCCATATGAAAATAGGAGATGACATGGGAGGAACGAAATGATACTATAGGAGCCTGAAGAAGAGAAGAAAGGATGAAGAAAACCCTAATAGGATTGAGGGGTTGAAATTTAATTTTACCCACATTAAGAAATCATATAGTTTGGTCACATAGTTTGGATAAATGTGCACCAAATGTGTGGTGCCACTAAGTATATGATACCCCCATTAAAATTACTTTCATGGTTTAACCACACATACTAGCTACTCATGCGCCTACTATGTACTCTCACTATTTATGTGGAACTACGTTTTCCACCATGTCTACACAGTTTATAAAAAAATCTAAATCCCATGTACACCCTCTATAATTTATCTATCATAACTTGTATGGTTTGGAGGACACCAAAAATGATTTTTTATTAGCATTCTATAGTTCAAAATGTGATGCAAAATTTTGGAGGCCCAACTAACAATAACTATGAGCAATTTAGGAACCCACTACTATATCTCCTTGACATTGGTTTTAAATTCCAAACACTCAAAACCAAACTAGACCAATAAAATAGTAAACTTTACTTAAAAATCACCTATTAGAAATTTTTTAATCTGTATTCATTTAAAAAAAATTAAATAAAAATTTCAACATTCTTTAATATAAAAATAATAAAATTTAATTTCACCTCATAAAATAACCAATAAAAAACCAAGGACATTACATATTCTCTTTAAATGGAATTATTGTTAGAATATTTAATGTGTTGTTTTTAATGGATCTTATCAACAAGAATGTATAGATCATGTAATATATTTTTCATGAGTATAATGACATCAATATATTTGAATAATTTTATTCATTATATAATATCTAAATTTTACACATTATAAAATAGATTTATTATTGAATATTCAAAACCTATAACTTCAAGGTATTATTTTTAACGTAAAAGACCATATTTTTGAAAATAGTAAATTTAATGAACATCTATTTGATTTTATTTAGGTACTTTGTGGGCATAAACTTGATCCATGATTCTTGCATGATAGAAATACATAATTATTACATCAATTTGATTTAAAAAGACCATTTGGTTGAATTATATATATATATATATATATATATTAAAAACAATTACCGTCATTTTTTATATTTATGTTGATAACATAATATTTGGATCAAAACATAAATATCTGTATGATTATTTTTTAAACCATGTTAATTTGTAATTTGAATTGAGAATTATGGGGGGAAAATATTTTAACTTAGTTTTCATATTTATCAAATATTGGAGGGAAATTTTTCCCTCAATAATGTTACACTAAAAATCAATACAATATATTTTTAACATTTATAAGAGTGTACATATTTATATCATAACATTTGAAACACATGACCTTTCTGATATTTAGATACTAGTTGATGAAAAATATTTTAATGATACGACTGGATGTTTATTTTCACCAAACATAGTGAACCTAATTTATAGAAGTTTATGATCTTATAGGGTCGATTTTCATTAACTGGAAATGAATACCATTTTTAATTTTTCAAATTATTTTTTTAAAGAAATGAAACTATAATTCATGGTATATTTTATTCATCTATAGGTGATTTTGAACATAAATATTTTTCATATTTATACTATTCTATTAAAAATTAATTGAATAATTATATATTGAAATTTTAAATTTGTAGTAGGTTCATTAGTAACATGTTCTCAAATGAAATGAAACTCTGTATCACTTTCTTATATTGAAGTTGACTATGTTTTAACAATATCTTATTATTCCCTAGTGTTTTGTATATAACAAAAAATCAATTATTTTTCATTTTGTACTAGTATGTTATAGCATGCAGGGAATCATTAGTTTTTCATATGATTAATAAGTTTATTGGTAATATTTTCATCATGGGTGTTTTTTTAAATAAAATGACTTCTTTCTAATTAATTTTGAAAATTGATGTTTTAAGAACCATATCAAAATGAATATTATAGGATTACGTGAAAAAGCCACTTTATGTAGCATTTTTTGTTAGAGTTATAATATATTACCAATTAAAAATACATATATACAAATCAAATATTTTTATTTCTATTTATAATAATATATTTCATAAGGGAAACCCATTTGAATCCCACTTCATCCAATAAAAAATTCCTATTTTTTATTTCACTCTTATTCATCAAATTAATTTTTACATGAGGACCCACAATCTAATTTTCAACCTACTTATCAATTTTAATATTATAAGGGCCAACAGACTTGCGTTGTTTTTATATAATCCTCAATAGATTCATCTGAATCCTTCTAAGAGAATAAATCTAGTGATTCGGGAATAAAATAGACAACCAACATCTCTAGAGACTTCTTGGGCGATAGAGAGGAAACCGCAATCAGCATGTACATATCTTTCCATTTGGAATTTACACAGACGTGTTCCAATAGTATCTATACATCCATCTATTTTTGAATTAAATATTCAAATATAGATTGATCATTATTAGATTCTATAGGAGATTAATTTTCATACTCATCCACACCAATAATATCTCATGGTCTATTGTATAGGGTCAAGGAAATTACATTATAATTTTTATTATACACATCTTTCCAAATATCATTAGGAGAAATATGTATTCTCACCCCCGATATAGGAAAACGATTTAATTGATACGGAGAATATTTCCCTTTATATTCATGTGAATTGGTGTTTGAGAAGTGTGAAAATATAATTCCAAATATAAAATGCACAGAATATGAAATAATTCATCCCTCCTACATATTCATTTTTTCATCATTAAAATCCTTACAAGAATAAATATTTTCCAATGAAGATGGTGTAAAACATTTTAGAGGTATTTCCATTTTATAAGAGTATATTTATCCATTCACCAATCACTGGAAAATGAGGCACTATGTTATTCACCAATCTCTCATAAAACCTATCAGATGAGGTACCTTCTCCAACATATCCACTCCTCTGTGAAAACCCCCTAGGAGATGGAATGAATCCTCCACTCTACATTTGTACATCTCTATCATTTGTATCATGGAATTTCAAAGTTTTTAATTCTTATTACTAGATTGAAAATGTCCCCACGATGAAAATAATGTAAAATAGACGGATTTATACAATTCAATATATCATGGGAGATCATCTTTAATTCAGTATATACACACACATACTTTTCAAATATAATTTTAATATAAAAATCATAAAAATCAGTAGTTTGATGAATTTATCGATAAAGGAGGAACCTATATCAAAAAATAATGTAAAGTGTGAAAGTGTGTGATTCAAGAAATCTAATTTTAATTTTCCAATTTAATAAGAACAAATATTTCTAATGCAATGTCATAAATAATAATTTGGTTCCACAATATCCAATTTAATCCATACACCATCAACCACAATTTTAATGTGGGGCTTCTTACCATAATTGGGTTAAAATTCCAATATCATTCTCATATATACATGATAGTAGGTTTGCAGAAGAAATATTTGATACCTCATGATCTCATCTTCAATTCAATATTACTTATTTGATTGTGGAAATCCCCTTGTCCCAATCAGATACATCTACTATTTATAACCCCCACAAGATAGAAATACAATAAACATGTCTCCAACATTCCATGGCATGAATCCCTTCACAAAAATAATTCCTCCAATAATGTAGTGCTTTCAAATTTATAGTTCTTCTATGTCCACATCAGAATGTTCATTCTCTTGCGAAATGATTGCCTTTTGAACAATACACCTAACCTCTAATTCATGATTAAGAGAGAAGGAAAAACATCTACAACCATTGGTAATTGAAGTAACAAGCTCAATCATATCTTGGACAATTCTTAGACCATTAATAATTGAATTTGGATTCTTGTAAGAGTAAAATCACATACAAATCAAGAAACCATCATTCACTGAAGGATCAGATGAGATATGCATAATGAGAATTTTTTAGTCGCCATCATTTGGGAGAATCATAATATCATAAGAAGATCCAATTTTTTTTTCGATGTAAAAATAATATTAACTCTAGATAAAGATTAATATATAAATATATTTTTGATTAATTTATATATAATTATTTATTATTTTGAAGATAAATATATATTTATAATTATATAGTTATAAAAATATCTACAAATAATTGGAAGATATAAGAGGGTGTGCTGGTAGGGAGTTCCTGGGGTGTCATGGTGTTTGACGATAAAAATCTTACCGCATTTGTGGAAAATCATAGATCTACTAATAGAATCTCGGATGTGTACTTTCCCAGATATGATATGGAGTATTCTTGTGTCACTAAAACTACCAAAGGAAAAATTATCACCATTTCTTCTAGTCGTGTCAATGATGGTACTAACGGGAGTCGAGTAACTCTTATTATCAAGGTGAACAGCGTGGCTGATGCAAAGGGATTCTGATATGCGAATATCCTAGGAGATGTATGATCATTGTTCAAGTATGGATGGAACCCTTCACTTTTTTTGGATAATCCAACATTGTGAATCATTAAAAATGGTTCTTAATCTATGATAGAGTCCAATCCATTTGTGGTTGCTGAATGATTGTTTTTGTGTAAGAAATCACATATTTCTAGGGTTGGGATTCTATGTGCTGATAAACTATGGAAATTGTAGGATTAATATCATAGGTTTTCTAGGATTTGGGGGTTCACTAATTAGATATGTGTATCTATATTTCGTGGCTTTGTTCACATTTTGTTTCCATTGAATCATTGAAACTTGAAGCATTGTGATTCAGATATGATTTTAATCCATATACCCTCAACATTTCTGAATGGAATACTAATTTCCATGGATTTAATGTACGAAATTCATTCTCATATATCTGAATTGGTATTTAGTCTCAATTTGATACGTTGGCAACCAAAAAATACACCATGACATTTCTACTGTGATTGGAGTGTCGATTCAGATGTATATAGATGTTGAGCACACACGTTATGGACACTTTTCTCAATTTCTCATTGAAGGTGATTTTAGAACGACTCTCATTTACCAGGTAGTGCTGTCTACCCTCAAAGATGATTTGTATTTACACAAAGAATATCAAAAGAAGCATTATTATTTGGGAAACTATGTTATTGTTCAATTGATTGAGGACTATTTTTGGTATGTTGTTTGTGGGAAAACCCATATTGTTGTTGATTTGGAGTAAGAATGTAAGAGGAAAGATAAACATGATGGTCCTAGATGATCCCATAGGGGTGTTCCTCTTGAATCATTCGTGTTATTGTCATCCAAATATACTAGTAATGTTAATAGATCTTTTAATATTAGAGGGTTAGTGTATGAGGGGAATTATAACGCCTTACATAAGGATGTTCTATGAAATAATAATGATGTTTCTCTGATTAGTGGAACCTCAAATATCTTTTCTGATCCTATGGTGGCTACTCAAGAAGAAGTTGAATGTGTGGTAAAACAAGAATCATTTTTTAAAATGTAGATAAAACACAATGTTTTAGATGATGATGTTTTTAGTCGGTGTCTTACAAGATGCCAAATGATACCAACCTTACAAGGAGACTATTTGATTATGGATCACAGGGACTAATGACTATGGTCATACCACATAAGTCAATTCATGCTGAGATGATCAGGTAAGCATTGATTCCCTCTCCCCTTGATGTGACTCTGCAAGATGATCATACAGTAGTGTTGAATATCCTTATTCCATGTTATTTAAAGGTGATCATTACTGATAAGAAGGAAGACACTACCCTTCCAGACACTCGTACATGTAAAAATTCATTATATGAAATTATTAATCCTTCATGTAGCAAATATTTCTTCTATATGGAGTTTTTCAAGGCTCATGGAACATGTTCAGCTGAACCACAATCTCTTGAGATAAAGTGCACATCCCATGTGTTGGGTGCCTCTTCAGAACATAATTATTCTAGTGAAAACATTGACGAAATTGAATTTAATAATGAGGATGTTAAGACAATGAATTTGGAGGATGGATTACAAGATCCCAATCAATGGATGATAGGAAGACAACTGAGAATTTGGGGTGAGAATCAAGGGAGAAGTGATAGACAAAATAGAAGGTGAGTTGACATTCTTTCCTTTTGATGTGCTTTGTTCACATTTCCACTATATGATATATCCATTAGATTTATTTATTTTTCTAATAAATTTTTGGTTCCATAGATTTCAATGAATGGTTGGAAACTTTTTGAGTATATTTTTAAATAAAATATATATATATATATTTATTTATTTATTTACCAATTTATTTTAATATATACAATTAATACAATTAATAAATTATATTATATGTAAGATTTTATAATATCATTAATATAATTAATTATTTTAAAAAATAATAAAATTCATATAAAAAAATAAAAATAAATGTATATAATTATGAATCAATATTTATATAATTAAAAATATATTCGAAAAATTTCAAATATGAATTCAAAAGTTTAGTTATAAATAAACATAAATATATATAATTATAAATAAATACATATTATACAATTATAAATATACAATTATAAACATAATACATATTTTCCTTATAAAATTATAATTATTTAATTATATAATTAATTATTTATCAGTATAATATTTACAAAAATATTAATTATGTATATTATTGTATAAATGAATATAAGTATATATATGTATATATTAAAAATTTATATATATATATATATATATATATTCATGTATATTTATGAATATTTAATTTTAATTATTCATCTATTAAAAACTAAAAAAATATTTTATTTAATTATATATTTATGTGTATATATTTAAAAAAAATTAATTAAATTAAAATATTACATGTTTATTTATTTATAATGATTGATATATAATTAGATATATATATATCAAAATTAAAAATTGTATTTATATTTAGATATATAATAATCTATATTTATGTGCATCTATTTATATGTATATATATAAACTAAGACCATATGTATATTTATTTTTATAACTAATTTTATTTATATTTAATTTGTTGAATATGTAATTTTTTATTAATGATAATGGAATTTTTTATACAAAAACAATGTTTCTTAATTTATAATTATAAATTTATAATTACACACTTATATATATTAAAAATATATGCACATATTTTTGTATAATTATAAATAAAATATTATATATTTTTATTAATAGACATATATAAATAAATATATAAATAAATAATAAATATATTCATAGTTATGAGAAATATATAAAATTAAACATTTTTGTATTTATATAGTTATTTAGATGTATTTACAAATAAATTTAACAATTATATATATAAATAAATTTTTTTTATTTAATATAATTTATATAATTAATTATTACTAATATAATTAATATAATTAAATGTTTTAAATAAATAATTATGAATTTATAAATATAATTAAATATAAATTTATAAATAACTATATATATTTTTATATTATTATAAATAAATCTATTGAATTATAATTTTGTATTTATTTATTTAATTATAAATAAATATAAATACACAACACTATAAATAAAAATAAATTTATATAACTATAAATATATAATTATAAATTTAATAAATATATATATTTTTTAAATGTATTTATTATAACTTTATCATTATATAAATATATAATATATACTCTTTATAATTATATAAATCTTTTATAGACTAATTATGACTATTTATTTATAATTACAAACAGATAATTATATATATAAATTAAAAAAACATGTATATTATTTATTTTAAAATTTTAATAATTTTATAATGATATCAAAATTCAAAAATATTATACGCATAGGTATATATATATAAATTATTTTAATTATAATAATATTATGTAAAAAATTATGTATATTTATTAATAATTATATATATGTAAATATAAATATGAATACCTATATATATATTAATAACTAATGTCTATATATTAGTAAAATTATTTATGTTTTTTATGTATTTTTATAATAATATATATATCAATGAGTAAGTGGATGTCAGGTGGTTCTCACTCAATTATTTTTTAAAGATGCTCGAGTGATCGATGATGAAGATCCATGGTGAATCTGATGGACTGATTATTCATTTCCATATATGTATTTATTCCTCCATTGATGGTGGGGGAAAAGGGAGTCGGTGTATGATAGGCGAATAATGCTTCCTATGATCCGTAAAAGGTTACAAATCATGATTTGATGAACCGTAAGATAAATAATGAGGCCCTGAAAAATATTACATCAAGCCGAATTTTTTTCAATATCTCTCATGATTCATTAGATTCATTTCAAAATCATTTTAAAAAGAATGGTTTCATTTCATTAGTGGAGATGAATCATGTATCTCTTGTTTACATCCTTGATGAATTCAAATTTCCCCACTATCCTCATATTTTTTTGTTGCAAGTTGAAGCTCTATGGAAGATAGATGATCTGAAATGCCAGATTAATCAGTTTTTCTATTTTTTAGTTTTTTGTACAATCTCAATATGTAAGGTTATATGTCACCTCTTTTTCCCTTTGATGGTCTATCAAGACATCACATGTATCTTTGGACCACATCCTATAATGCATGTTTCCATTAATTGCAATAATATGATCTAATTTCGAACCCTTTCAATGTTTTAAGGTCATCCATGCAATCCTAGATACGGATTATGTGTTTAATCTCGTATTTCTAGCATCTACGAATTTGGTGGGATATGGGCTCTATAGTGGGGGATCTGATCAAAATAAACAACGAGACCCATAGATCCATGTATGGCCAATATGTCCATGTTTTAGTTGAGATTGATCTAGTTTATGAACATATTGAAATAGTCTTTATAGTTCCAAGTGATTCCAAACAGGACTTATAAATATAATTTTAATGGTTTCCCACCTTTTGTAGAACATTCTATGTTTTTATTCACTCCTTTTAGCAATGATTGAGGATAATACAATGTGTGCACATTAAAAAATTAGTCCATGCCTCATATCCGTGCAAAATAAAGAATCCTGGTCACATGTTCTAGCCAAAGGCTGATGGTGCCCCTTCTACTACATTCCCTGATGTTATTAAGCAAGGAATGGTGACCCTTACCCCTGAAGATATCCACAACCCTCAAGATGTGATTCCTCTAAAGACTTAATAGGGTAAATCTCAACATATTAAAGGTAATGAAGTTATTAATGGAGAAAATATTTTGATTTATCAGGAAAATGAATATGTCAGTTTTGGGAAGTTGGAGAGTAATATTTCTGAAGCTGGTGTTGGGTATGCTGTTATACAATATAATATTCAGACTTCTAGTGGATTGAAATTTCATTTTAGGGTTGATAATGATTAATCAGTTAATAGTACTGATAGGAGTAAATTATAGTCAGATATTATAACTAATGAACAACTAATGGTAGAAGGATCTATTTAGTGTGATCTATAGGCCATTATGGATGCTACTTTGTCTATTTCCATGGTGGAAGGATATTACATCTAAAAACATTCCATGCAAGTGGCTGATGGAGCATCATGAATCAGTATAGTGGGAGTAATCCCCCATGAAAATAAAAATTGAAATTCTCAAAAATACAATGAGATTATCAATTCTCCTATATTGTTTGACAGAATATAGTTCATTTAGAGGGAAGGATATATAAATTTCATGGTTTATGAGTTCAACATTCATGAGTTTATAGTTTCAAGAAGTGTTAAATATAAGATATATGCAAATAAAAACGGATTTCAAATGATTCCAAGGAAATCTAGCTTTTATTATAAGTCACATAATGTTTCTGAGAAGAAATTTGATTAGTCCAAAAATGTCATTGATGGTAATTGTTTTGAGGTACCAGAATCCCATAATGATGATATCCATCATTGTCTAAAGGAATGTTTGATGGTGAAAAGGGTGGATATAATATAATGATACAGTAGTAAACTTGGAGAAGTTGTAAGCATCCAATATTTTTATGTTGGGGTGGCCGATATGATGAAACTCGAGGGTGTGGCCAAAGTGTGTCTACTAGATTTTTTAGGGACCAGGTCACTATAGATTATGTAAAGACTAAGGAGAAATACATTTTGATATTTAACTAGTGGAACTCATATGAAGAGTTGGATTCCACTAATGGTGTTGGAGATTCTAGTCATTACTCTCATTGTGATTATGGTGGTGTTTAATTTGTTGTTTCTCTATGCGGGCTTTCACCTCTTTAATCTCATCCATCTTTTCATGTGCTTATTTTATTTTCCATTCACTTTAATAATAAGGCCCTTGGTTGAGAGAATATTCGATATATATATATATAATAAGAAATTAAGATTATTTATTTAAAATTTTTATAATTATTTAAATATTTATTTTTAATATATCATTATATTAGTATTTTTATAGAAATTGTGTATATATATTTATAATTATAAATGAATATATTTATCAAAATGATATTTTTTGTTCATCTATTTATATAATTAAAAATAAAAACATATATATTTAAATAATTATATATTTAAGTGAAATATATTTAAATAATTATTTTTTTTTATTTATGATCATAAATTTATAATTTAGTTATTATTATTGAATAATATTAATTTCCTTATTAATAATCATTTATTTTATTAAAAAAATTCAATAATTATATATTTAAATTTTTTGTAAATATATTTTAATAATTTTATAACTATTAATATATTTATTTAAAATTATCTTTGTGTTTGTATTTATATAATTACATATATAATTAATATATTCATAATTATATAATTATTAATATATTTATAATTATATAATTATAAATCTATCTCAATGAATAAATATTTATAATTATATTTGTATTAATATCCTAGTAATTGTATAATAAATAAAAAAAATATTTATATATATAAGGAAATCTCAACAGTGATGCATGCTCATTCCTAAAATTTATTAGTCAAAATAAAAGTAATTCAAGAAAATGCATGTGGTACACAAAAATACCACCAAATATAATAGTTGAAAATCAACACCACAAAATAAATCTAAAGAAATCTATGGCTTTATCCAAAAGAAGAAAAACTAAATGAAACATATGCTAGAGTGGATTGACACCCAAAATTCATCAAATGAAAAAATGTTTTGGGACCAACTCCCAAAACCCAAAGGCATCACATTCCAAAGGCCAAGAACCCAGTTCCTTTCTTTTATTACCATTATCGCACTACATCCATGAATGCCAGGTTGCGGTACAAACCCAAACTCAAGATTAGTCCTCCCTAGTCCCAAGCACTTTTCTCCTTATACCCTATAATCGTAACATCACCCAAGGTCACTAGAATCATAATAATCACGCTGGACCCCATAACCATCCTCTCAATTACTAAATAGTTCCACACGCCATTGTTAGAAACATTCATCATATCCACCAAGATCCCGAACCCATCCCTCATCACCATTAGTTAACTCCAGACCACAATCTCTTATATCACTCGGGGTTGCCATCTTCTGAAAAATATTCATGAAGGAGACTTCCATTAATACACATCCTCCTTCTCAAGGTCATCTCCCACAATATGAATTTCCAAGAATCTTGCATTTTATGTCATTAGATTATCTTTGGATTCTCACTGACCTACAAAAGAACTCCATCATAGCTGGTAGGAAACCTCATTGCAACAAATTCACAAAAATACTTTTCATCAGCTAGGGGATAAATAGTTCATCATCAAAAGAAATTTTAGGAATCAGGTCCATCAATATTTCTATGCCACAAGGATCACAAATTCATATCTAACTTTTTCCAGCATCTTGTGGACTTCTGCGACTCCATAAATTAGTTCCCATCATAATCCCAAAATGATATTTCTAGAAATAAAGTTTCACATGAATTTTCCCAAAATATCTACAACTTTACTAACACACATCACCACATTCAGGTCCCTATGAACCCCTAGGGTTGAATAAACCACATGAAAATGTTGATTTGTGATGTCATTATCATCACAACTGATATACACATTTAAAACACCCAATAACTAGGACCTCCATCTGAGTTTATGATTTATATTTGGAACATATCTTCCATACAAGGATAAACCACTCAGTTAGAACCAGTGAAAATCACACCTATATATTTAAATATAACTACAATATCATATGTTTCCCAAGGGTGTTTGGATCCACAAGCTGTGAAAATCTCAAAGTGCCCAATGATATCTCCGTTTGGTATTGCCTACACCAGTTTGCAATTTATAGGGTAATCACCTGGAGATATAAGCTCTTAATTATAGAGAGACGACCTGTATATATTATATATTAATATATACATTTAAAATATATATTTAAATATATTTAAAATGTATTTATAATTATATAATTTAATTTAAATTTTAACCCATAATAAATATAAATTAAATGTGGTGATATATATATTTATAAATATATTTAAATATATGATAATAGATTAAAATTGTGAAATTGTTTGTAATTATATTTATAATTATATAATTCTATATCAACTTATATATATGTAGTTTAAATATATTTTTATTTATAAATTAATTTCAAATATTTTTAATGATGTAATAAATTTTAAATAAAAATTTCTAAATATATTATATATATTTACTTATAATTATCAATATATAACTATATATATAATAGTAATGATAGAATGTAAATGGGAAATGAAATTGAGAATACACCCAAATGCCGCTTGATGTGTCTTTTTCAGAAATCCCACAATAAACACCACATCAAATGTCAGTTTTCTAGAAACCCCAAAAATTCACCATTTGATATGTTGTGTGACACACCAAATTTCCAAATTAAATGAAAAATAATTCAATTTAATTAAAAATAAATAAAAATACCCATGAAACAAATTATTCCTAATTCATAATATTATAAACGGGAAAAAAATAGATCCCTCAACTTCATGGAAGAATAGGAAATGAATTTATATGGTTAAACTCATGGAGATAAGTTTGGAGAAATTATATATTTAATAAAATAATAATATTTTATTTAATTATTGATATTTAATCTATTTAGAAGGCATAATAGACGATTATTTTTTCAAATTCAAGGTATATAAAAATCATGTTGAAAATTGCATATCGGTGTTCATTATTTTTTAGGGGATAAAATAATAAATTGAAATATTTTTAACTGATACTAGTCTTGGTAAAAACCAATTGTCCTCCTATACAACCAGTGAATGAATTCATGTTCCTTACCATAGTGATCAAGTTACATCAGGTATTCAAGGACTTAGTAACTCAGAAAAAATTTTAATCATAACAAAAAATCCACCCAATGATCATTGAATGAATCAATCAGCGGGGTGTGCATTAAAATTGTCACTCTAACACTAATCTCGCAATTCTAATGTTTGAAAAAATATAATATGGGAATTGAGAATTATGATATATTTCTAAATACAAAAAATGAATTTCATTGAAAAATATAATATCTCCTACAAAAAATAAAACTTCACTTCAATTTATTCCTATTTGGAAAACCCCCTAATGTGAGCCATTAGGGGTAGAAAAAAAATCATTTTTTCACATTAAAATGTCTTCAATCCATTGTCTCTACTCTAAAGCCTCTTCAATGAATGATTGTAGTGGAACCACTGACCACTTATTTATAGTGATTTTGGGGATCAAGTCTTAATACCTAGTAATAATTGGAATAATGGAGTAAAATCCATGGTCCAAGAATTATAATAGAAAAATTAATGTAATAGAAAAAAAACTAGAGGAAGATATGATAGTTGATTGCACAAAAACACCTTAAAAATGTCTGTCTCGCCTCCTTTTATGATTACCATATGTCCCATGGGAGAAAACATAACTTATTAAAACCATACTTATCTTCACGTTTTTTGGAGTATGATAGTTTTAATCATGTTCATCTATTCCCGATGATTTAATTTCACCATCACGAGGTTTAGTTCCCCCAACAGGATTTACAAAAGATCCAGCGTAATTTTGTGTATCATCTTGAAAATCATGATTTCTCTTCTTATCAGAATAGTGTGATTCGACAAGAGAAGGGTCATTTCTGTTACCCAAATCCTTCTTTAAAAACGCCTTCATTATTGATATATTTAAAATATCTATCATAGTGGGTTTAGTTTAACTAGATGAATAAAAATTAATGTTTCCCTCCTTAGAGTTGACATTCTTTTTGATTAAGACACTAGATTCCACATGTGAAACGGTTGGATCATCATGAAATGTCACATTTTTATTATCTGAATGTTGACCATTCAACATTGCCTACCAGAAAAAATGATCATCATTTATATCATTAACTTTTTATCCTGGTAACATTCTCACATATGAAGATTGATGTGATTTATTATAGGTATTCTATAGGAAACCCTTATTATCTAGTAGTTGGTGTGTGAATTACCCATTTAAAGTGATTGATTATAGTTGTAGGTTTTGAGACACATCCTCTTGGATAAATATCTCACAAGAATACATATCATGTGTTGAATTATAGGTTAGAGAAGCATCATCCATACTGCAAAAAACCACATTAAAGGACATTGTGACATGAACTATATACACTACCCCTGCTCTATAGTGGAATCCATAATTTTCAAAGGACCCTTCTCCAAATGTGACCAAGAATTCCCTAAAACCTGTAGTCCCAAATAAACACCCTTACTACTATATTGGGATGTACCATGCACAAATGACAGTTCACCAGTCTATTCATTCTTTTATTTTCAATTATCCTTCTAATTATCCAAAAAAGCAGTCGAATGAAAATCATCAAATGCGTGTAATATAGAATTTAAAATCCATACTATATTGATTTCACTACATATACTCATCTCAAAAAGTAATATCATCACTTCTATGGAAAAGTGATACCATATCAATTAGATTGGTGCTGATGTCCACCATAACTAATATTTTGGAAAATTTTCCAAATCACACTTACTCTGTCTCATTCTCCAAAAGATTCTGAAATATATTCAGTATTCCAATTTCATTGAGGATAATTACATTTAATAGGATACATTTGAGACTTTGGATCCTAGAACAAAACTATTATAAATCTTTTTTAATGATTAACAAATTAATATCAAGAATCAAATATCGATTACAGAAGGTAACCGTATTAAAAAACAATCACCCAAATCTCTATTCAAACTAATTCATTTGGATATAAGTAAAATAGAATTATAAAGAACCATAAAGAAACGAAACATATTTTTATTTAGAAAATACCTAATTAATTAAAACCTTATGAACTAAATCATCCAATCTCTATGGTTTCACTCACATGTGAAGCACAATGATCCCAATAATAGAATTATTACACATCGAGAACCATTACAGAAGCTCTTTTGGATTTTACTAGAATATATCCTTGGAACCCTTTTTGATAATCCTACCCATGGGAATATCTATAAATGTGAAAATATATCAGAAAAAATTCAATATATATATAGGATCCCTATTCATATATTATAGATGATCATACGATCTGTTCTCAGCATCTAAATTGCAATGTGGTTCCCATAGAAAAATTTCAATTAGTTCCTAGAGCATTGTCTCCACATGATTGCCCCCATATCTCATCATATCATGTTTCATTAATTCTTCCAATAAATTTATCCATTATTAATCATTGCACAATGCATATTTTTTATGGATCCCAAGGAATTTAATTTTACATTTATTATTGATTATCCAATTGAATCAGTCACCACTGAGTGTGTCTCAGAAACATGATGAATTGAATTTGATTCATAGAATAAATATCTTAGATTCTACGCTTATTGGGTTTTAATCACTATAAAACATGAATCCATTTCCATCTCTATAATTCTTTCATGTCATGCACTATTTTTATGAGGATAATATTCTATTTACAACTTCGGGATCTCCACTTAGTACATGTTATTAATTTTATAACATTTCGAGAATCCCTTATGTATCCTATATACGAGCAATTATTTAGTAATTTTCTAGTGTCGTAATCTGTTTACTGTAAAAAATTCCCTTTTTTCACCTTTTTCAAATATTCATTATTTCTTACCCAAAATTTCAAAAAATAAATAAAAATTAAAAAGAGTATAATGAAATATGAATTAAATTACAAAAAAAAAATCTTCAAAATCATTCTTAAATATATTAATGAGAGAAAAATATCAAATACCACACACATGAATTCGAACCTTCGTAAAAAGATTGAATCTTAATTTACTTCCAAGGACATTCACCTGACAAAACATTATATTCATTGTAACTCAATATTAAATTAATAACAATTTTATTCATGGTTTTTATGGGTTTAAAAAGGAATAACATAATGTATGTCCTAATATAATTACTTAAAATCATACATATATCATATTAATAGAGATTTTTATTAGTTATAACTTTGATAAAATAACAAAAAAAGTTCTAGGTGAATGCATAAGTGAAATTATTATGAAATACATAAAATGATAGAATACAAAATATTAGTCTTATATAATGATTTAGGAATTTGATGACTGGGTGGAAAAAAATCCTAGAAATTCATATGAATAATTAAACAAATTAATGAAAATTTCATAAATTCAAAGAATTTACAAATCATAAAAAATCATTTAATAATATTATCACCCTCCCTAAATCATGATTTTTTAAATCTTGAACCGCATGATAATCAATACTAATTCATTTAGATAATTTTATAAGTAAAATTAATTTCCAAATAATTTTAAAATCATTGAATTATAATACTTATTATTTTTTTATGATTCATCATTTTGTTAACTGAGTACTTAATCAAATGTCGAAAAAGAATTTAGAATTAAATTATATAAATTAATTATATTTGGGGAATTAATTATGAAAAAAATGAATGGAAATTATTAATCCCCATTAAATAATGCTTCCAACCCTGCTACACATGTTCTACATGAACTGATTCATGACATGTAAGTGTTCACAAAGTATATTTCATAGTTTTGAGTATATGAATATTTTTTATAGTGTTAAATGATACTACTGGGTCCTCTTAATTTTACTTAATACTTATCATAATGAAATTTAATATTTCACTTATAAATTGTTAAACAAAAAATGAAAGTATTGTCCACATTTTTCAAAATTATATCAGAAATTGAAATAAAACCAAAATAAAATTTAATACTTTGATAACAATAAATTTAATTTCCTAGAATGCAATAAAATATCATTTACCTACTTTATGATGCTATTTTTTAATAGTAATTCTTCTCAATCATACATGTGATATATAGTTAGAGACCAATATAATACATACCATATTGGGATCAACTAATCATGATTCTAAAATAAGAACATCTATGTTATTCATCTCCTCGTTAAAATTTGTATCAAAGTTAGAGGTAGTGACTAGAGTCTAAATAAAAATTATCAGAAAAAATTTAATCAATCCACATATAGTAAAATTATTCATTTTAATTAGTTTTATACATGTATTGAAGTACATTAGTGATCGACTTATGCTAAACATTTAGATCTTATACGTCTTCCAATGTCGATATTTCTTTTAGTTCTTATGCGTAGTTAGCATATAGTGTATATGCTACAATATACTATTCGAGGGGATGATATAATATTTTTTAAATATTCATGATAATTATTTAATAAGATTCATCCATTTCCTCTTATAATTATTCATTTTTCATTGACTATTGTTATCATTTTTGTGGAAACATTTGAAACATCTATTTTTCGGAGGTATCTTCTTATTCTTTATTTTTTTGTTATATTTTCCATTTTCCTCGATTTTTTCCATAGCCCAGTGACATTCTACAAAAATGTCTCAATCTTCTTAGAAAACTACATCTTTGATTGCATTAATATAAGAAAAAATATTATTTTTATAATTTGTATTTACCTCTTCTTCATTGTAATTCCTTTTTTCTAACCATTATTATCTTTAAAAATTTTATCCATGCTATGCGGGGTTATGTTTTCTTCACATAGATATGGTTTCATGCACCATGTGTACTGATTCTGTATCATTATAACATCATCTTGTTGCTTTACCATATACTTAGAATAATGTTGAACATTTCCTAGACATTCATTATTCTACACATCCCTACCATTGTAATAAAAAACAACATGTGTAACAACAAGTAATTAATGGAAGTAAATAAAAATTATACAAAAAATAGGAAAAATTATATAGAATGGTTTTGTAAAAATTATTAAAAAACTAAATTCTATTCTTATATCACCATCTATAATGCCAAAACATGAGAAACTCATAGTGAAATGTTAATTTTTAAAAGTTTAAGATTTAATAACATTAAAAAAATAGAACCAACAGATATCTAATCAACACAGTTGTATTGTAAACACATGTATATTGATGATCCCATAGTTACAAGGTTGTAGAAAAAATATATTTCATAAAATAAACCAAAACTGATTAATGACTAAAATCTAAACTAACTAATTTGAAGAATATATAATGATTTTTTGGAATTAATATCTAATGGAAAACATTATTGAAAATTGAACTTATAGTTCATGATTTATTCGGTAAAAAAATATAGAAATATAAATTATAGGTTATTGAACACAGATAGGGCTATTGAAATTGTTGGAGTATAGAACCACCAAAATAAATAATGATTCTTTTTTATAGCTGTAAACTAAATTTTTGTATATTATACCATCTTAACTCAGAACCATTTTTGAAAATAGAAAAAATTCCATTTAATGCTCATGTAAAGATTCTTTCACTAGTAAGAGGATTAAAATTTTTACCCCCTTACTTATCATTAAATGGTGATGTATAATAAAATAGAATAACGGAATTCAAAAATTTGGGTTTTGGAAAAAGACTCCGATAAATTTTTTTCAAATATAAAACTATTTAAATAATAAATCAACTTTCATTTCAATTGTTTCTTATAATTACAACTACCATTTTGTTTCAGGAGGTGGTAGGAAAATAAAAAAACCATTGGACTAATCATAGTAGTAGACGTCCTAGATCTCATTGGTGGTGACTTAGTGATGAATTACATGATTGGAACCATTAGACTATAAATTATAAAGATTAAGGGGATCATGATGCATTAATGTATCCAATAAATTTAACTATTATAATTCACGAGTCATTCTATTTCTTTAATGGTGACATATGAATTTATTTTTATATTTCACATTGTAAATATAATCAAATAAGTCGTAGTCGACTCCATTAAAAAATTAACATCATTAAATGGATTTAAAATGTCAATGTTTTGAGCTCTACTTTTCAATAGTTTTTTTTAGTTCAGGGGATGAATTATATTCCCATCCTTTAATTTTTTCATGATATTTAATGTTTTCAAGATGTGAATCTTCAATTTCCAACTATAGGTCCTCATTTTGTCCCTTTTTATTTTTTGACACCCATGAATGTTCTTTATTTATCCAACATCTTGGGAATCATTCTATAATTTTTCGATTTCATGTCGTTCCACATTGTGTCACCACATGAATTACATTGGTGTTATGAAATCATATATTTTTCTCCTTTTTTTAAATAATCAATGTTTCCTGTCATAATTACCTAACCAAATAATTCAATCCAATCATTTGAAATATTGATCAATTAAATATCACAAATCAATTTACTATGACTATAAAATATATTCATAAAAAAATATCACTAAGGCACCAATTCTTTTTCAAAACACTAATTCTCTTTCATAATATAATAACACAAAAAAATTAACAATCATATAGATATGAGACATTATTTCTTTTTCTATGTCATAAAAAATGATATTATTAATCAATTAATAGGAATGTAAGTATGAGCTACAAATATTATTCAAAACCTCCACAAATATTAAACTGAATTATTCATTCATTTTTATTATCAATCAATTATTAATTTTTTAATATTATTTATAAAAATTTGTAAATTCTATATATTTATTAAAAATGAAAAAAATGAATTTATGACATCTTTTTTCCATGATGATCAATTCATCGTTGTTGGATATTTTTTAATCTAAAATAACTCAATCTTAGAAAAGTGTTTGTGGAGGGACCTTGTTACGTGTCAATATTAACTATGATTTTATCCCATGGCTTGTTTTCATCCAATCAATTCAGTTTTCATCTGAATTTTCCTTGTTTATTTTGGTTTTTTATAATTTATATTGTTTAGTTGATAAATATTTATGAGAGTAAATTTATTAATGAATTCATTATGGAATAACAATTATTGGATAATTATAAATCACTATTGATTTTATAAGTATTGTTTCAATGGTGGGTGCATTTTTAATAGAATAAGATTATTAGGTTTTACTATCAAACTATTGTTAAATAATTTTATAAAAGTTCATCTTTACTAAATTTCGTAGTTTGATAATATATTAATTTGATATTTTTTAATTGACATTTAAGATAAATCTAAAAATAATTGTTGAGAATTCCAGTTTGCACATATAAGTGTAATCTCTCTATGTTTCCAATAATTTTATAGATTACATAAGATCTTTTGAAAAATTATTTCGTGAAAAAATATTATTCACCATTGTAAAAATACATCAATTGACTCATCATATTTCACGAGAAGGTAGAATTCAGTACCAATGTCTGCAATATTTAATTCTCTAATGAAATGTATATAAAAAACATTAAGAATTTTAGTCAATTGTATTCATTGCTTACTGTGTAGTATTAGATAATTCCATCTATTGCAATTTATAAACAACTACATTGTAGATAACCAGTAGAGGTTTTAAGATGATATGTCTATCAATCCATGACATATTACAATGGTTTATATAATGTATCTTGTACTTCATATCATTAATAACATAAAACCACTTGTAAGAGAGAAAGAATCGCCTTTTAATGATAAAACTATTTCCAACATAAAGGTTGTCTATGATGTTACCCAAAATTTAATTGTAGAAAAATGATCATAAGATGTTTATAAGAAATAACATAGGACATTAAAATGAAAGATTGATGAATGAACCGAAACCCATATTTTCATCAAAAATAAATATTCAATCCATGAAAAAATATCAACACTATGTCATAAACATCTTTTACAGAGTTTATGCAATTGAAAAATGATAAAAAAGAAGGAAATACTCAATATTTTAATGATGAAAGTAAGGATTTATGTCCTAATGAACAGAAGAATAAAATAATTAAAGATAAATGAATAATGGTGCTAAATTTTGAAAATTGAGGCTTACATGAAGATCTCAACTATTCCCTTTTAAAATTATATCATTGAGAACGTTTTTACTGATATTTAATTATAGAAAATAATACAAGGGAATGATTTAGTAATAATACAAAACAAAAATGTTGATGGATATGATGATGTTTCTAAAATTAAAAAGTATAAAAATATTACGAAAGAAAATCATTAAAATTATGTTGATGATGTTAATTTTTTTACAATTGTATCTCATAAATATTCATTATCAATGTAACCCCAATCATATACTTATACATACAATATTCAAATTTTAACATAGAAAACAATCAAAATAATGATTTTATTTTTCATGGGTCTTTTTTAATAATATTGAAGAATGAAAAGAATAATAACATCAAAGATAACATTTTAATTAAAATATTGATATAAAATAAATTTCACCATCTAAATTTGAATGTTGGAATGTGTCAAAACTAGTAAAAATTTTAAATACTTATCTTATAAAACCTTCTAATTCATTAAATAATACACATCATAATACACCACTGAGAATGGGGATGAATGCTTATTATTTTAGTGAACTGGATATGAAGAAGGATAATATTATTGATATTTTTCAACATTTATAGTCCAAAATTAGGTTATTTAATAAAAAATAATTCATGGACATTATAAAAAATATAGATCATATATTCATCACTATATTGTAGAAAACATATATGTTCTAAGAGAACTTATGAAAAAGTCAGGTATATAGCAAAAAAATTATTGAAAGTATTATTAAGTGAAAAAATGATGATGGTAGTTATTTTATGATCTTATATCCTAATTTTAAAGTATAATTAAATCATAAAATATTCTTTTCAGCCTAAATTAAAATCATCAAGATGGATATTGGATTAAATTCTATAGTAGTGGGATAAGTAAAATTCTTTGTAATGAAGTAGTATGACGAGACTAAATATAAATATAATTATAGGAAGAAATGTATTCTATATTACAGAAATAATGTATTATATTTATTCGTATATAAATTAATCATTATAAAAGGTATTAATATTCTTAGAACTTTTATTCTTGTAATTTATTGTGATGGTTTTTATAAGATAATTTATTCATATTTTATAAAATTTGATATTATTTTTTTCCAAATATTTATTATATTATATAATGATAAATTTTGATAATATATTTCATGTGAGCTCACATTAAGTTTCAATAACAATGTTTTCATTTATGAAAATGTTAATGGTGGAAATAATTAGAGCACAATATTATTTTCAATATGTGTTTTTTTAATTTTTGTTTAAATTTATTTTACACTTATGTGTTTTTTATCATGTTTTTATCATGTAGGGGTAAACTATTTGTTAAAAATAATTTATTCTATATATTTTTTTTAAATCTTAATAAACATATTTTCAAATTTTTATATGATATTAAAATAATATTCTAGTTAATGTATGTAAGGTCATGAAACATATTTTTGAAATAATATATCTTAAAAAAAGTACCACTCCTTTAGTATGTCTGATGTAAGGTTTTTGTATGTAACTATTTATTATATCATAATAATTTATTCCTGATGTTTTTTGTCAGATCAATATAGTGTCACTGAACAAATTTCATTGTAATATGCATTAATAGAGTTGATCTATAGGAAGTATATATGATGATTTTGATCTAGTAAAAATTAAAAACCATATAATTTTAGATTTTAAAAATGGAATTTATTAAAATAATCATTTAAAACATGTATTAATAGATTTTTGGGAATAATAACATTTTGATGCAATCAAAATCATGCATCCGTATTGAAGCTTTTCAAAAAAATGTTCTTGAGAGAAAATTTATTTTTAATCCATTGTTGATATTAAATTTGGGTATATATGTGAGAGTCTATACATGTATATAAAAAGAGTGTTTCACTTTTATATATTTTTCCCTTATCATGTTTTGTTGATTAATCCTATGGAAATTTAGGGATGTTATTATTCTGATATGTGATCGAGGGATTCAATAAGGATGAAAAAGAGTAATTTAAAACATGCAGATTGTTTTATTCCATATTATTAGAATATATACCTACATATATGTTTATAATCTACCATACCTAATGTTTGGTCTATTTAAATGACCCATGCTAAAATTTACATAAATAATTCCATACAGTCTTGATTTAAATAATACAACATTTAGGTGTTTTACTAATTCATGGAAAAATGATATATTGTCTTATAAATTATCTACTGAAATAAATTATTTTATATGACATTAAAATATTTCTCTATAATTATAATCCCATAGACACTATCATAGACATATAACAAGGTATACTAATATTATTAACCCAGATATTAAAAAAATGAATAATTAATAATGGATAATACATATATTAAGTAATTGATCATAATCATATAGGTTTTTAGAGGTAGACATGGATTTCTTAATAAAATATCATAATAGCATACATGAATATAAGAATACATGATAGAAGAACATAAAATAATACAAACATCGTCAATAGGGATTGAAATTTTACGACATTATTTAAAACACATACCGATAATTTATAACTATTATTATCATGAATTTAAAGTGTTAGAGGATTAAAATATGCCATGAAAATGAAAATGTTTTAGATCATATTAATTAAATTAGGCTGGTAAAATTAAAAAAAATGATAAACAATGAGTGGATTTGGAATAACATTATAATAAAATAAAAATGTTTCTCAAACATAAGAAATGTAAAACTTCTCTGAGAAAAACAATTATTCCAATAAATATATTAATACACCCATTCTACCATGACATTGATCTGTGAAAATATATCATCCCAAAACCTAAATAAACAAATTCATTATGTGCACACCAAATAGTCTCATTAGATATATACTAAACAAATTCATTGGAAGGAGATATATGACCCAAACATCATCATCCATACATATATGTTCAACCATATATCAATAATCATAAAAACTTAAATAATGATGTTAAAAATAATTGGTTTCAAAAATATAACAAAACCATTATATTAAGGAATCATAGTTTATTAATATTTAATTAAAAACAATTATATACAAAATAAAAATATATAGATGTTCTTTGAAATATCACATAATTTGAGATAAACCATTGAAAATAAATTGAAGTGAATAAACATTTTTAGCACAATATTTTATAAAAAAAAATTAATGAAATTTTAAATGTAAATTTCATTAAAAAAATTATATCTGAAAGAGAATAGTTTTTTAATCTCTTATTATATATCGTAAAAGTAAAATATCCTTGCATGGAATTATGGGATATCTAAAATAGTTTAAGTGTAAATACTTTTATATCATTAATTTTATAATAATTTTAAATTATGATGATTTGAGAAACATAATTGTTTCCAAAAGGTTATGTCAAACTACATTGAAATCATTTTCAATAAAAAAGAATCAGTAATATTTGATATATGAAAACCCCTAATGTTTACAAAATGTGTAATTAATGATACAATGAAAAAATATAATATCAAAAAAATATTAAATAACGGAAATTTGGAAAATTTGATAACTTTTATTAAAATAAAATTTCTTCTACTTGATAAAACTTAATTCTTAAATGATATAAAAATATTACAGTATTTTTATTTAACAATTCAAAAATCCTCAATAATTAAAAATTATAAATATAAATATTTTCAATAAATAAATTATAGGAATAAATGAATAATTTTTGTTTATAATACTACATTTATTTTCTACTATGGAAAAGAGAGAATTGGTGGGATGTTAAAATATTGATATGGGTGGAAAATCACATTAATGTAATGCGAATTTTCCATAATAAAAATGAATTTATATTAAACATTAAAATCATAGTGGAAGTTGAATTTGATGTGAATACTGATTTCCGCAATAAAAAATGATTAATATATTTTAAAAGATTTGTAATTAATAATATAAAAATATATATTGATATGTGAAAAAAATGAGTAATTATAATCCAAGAAAGATAACGAAGTCCTAAAAAAACCACACATATATAGTAATATTTGAATCAAATTTCATTGGAAGCATGAATTTACTTGGGTTATATTTAATATAATGATTTAATCAGTAATGTTTTCATAATAAAATATTGGGATACATATAACCTATAAATATTAAAAATATTGCGAGAAGTATTAAAACCTGTATAGGAGAAGAGACATAGAGAAAAAAATCATTAAAAAATTTGTATCCTTTGAATCAAAATTCCATGAAAAAATTATTAAGAAAGAACAATTGGAAGCCATGAACTATAAATAAATATCAAATCCAAATGAAATTTTATTAGTATTTAAACCATCGAAAACAGAACATGGTGTATAACATGATATTTTCTCATGAGAAAAAAACATTTATACAATGAAACCTGTACAAATTTTCCCAATTTTGTAGAGTTAACATTAACATCATGTGAAAAAATAACTAATTTAATAAAAAATTATAGAAACAAATTCATCCGTAATAATATATATTATTTATTATTAGCATCATTATATAAATTTATATTATTAAGTTAATGATATTATTCTAATATAATGTTTATATATTTTTTATTGTTTATATATTTCTATAAGACCAAGGTAAATTTTAGTTACTCATAAAATTTTCATCACTAAAATTTAATTATTTTTCTATAATTGATGACATAGAATTCTTTATAATTTTTAAATTTCATTCCCAATTTACATTAATCTATATACATGAACAAAAAATCAACAGAAAATCATTATTGATTTTCAGCATGAGATAGGTTTTTTATTAATTAATGATTTTAATACTATTTATTCATATTCTAAATTATAAAAATAGTTATTTAAATAATTATATCATATTATACCAATAATTATATCTTCATAATAATTGAAGAAATAATTTCATAGAATTTTCTAATTATGTGGTTAAGCATACAAAAATATGAACACCCATTAACTCTATTTTTTATTATTTTAAAGGAGGTGTTTATTTTAACATAATATCATTATGATAAGAATAAAATTATATAATGATTATTTTTTCCGATTATGAATCATATTTTATTATTTATTATGTAATTATAAAATAGAAGAAGAAAAAACAAAATGAATCTTTAGGGAAGATATAGTCCATAAAATGCACAATTAGACTTTCCATTTCCCAACATATTAGGGGGTTTTGGGTGAATATAATGTTTTATTATTAGTACCATAAATAAATTATATAAATCATATTTACTTATCAATAAAAACATTAATACAATATTTGGGAGGTAGTGATGAAAAAATAAATATCTTTCTTCATATAGAAAGTGATCTGAAC
Organism: Viscum album; assembly: GCA_963277665.1. NCBI lineage: Eukaryota > Viridiplantae > Streptophyta > Magnoliopsida > Santalales > Viscaceae > Viscum > Viscum album. The sequence continues at coordinate 1,089,783,666 of OY728143.1, read as the reverse complement.
AAACATGCTAATGAAGATTCTTGTATTTAATAATAGATAGAATAGAATAAAAATGAATGTACCATTATTAGAATAAAATACAAACACACTAATTTTTATAGTGTTTTTATTATACATTGTTTAAAGTTGGTTTATAAAGGATATAATGAAAAGTAATTTTTTGAAAGACTCGATAAAAAAGATCAGTACAGGAACTACCTCATGATGAAGGTATATAATTTGAGGGTAATAGAAATTTTTTTGGTTAGTAGGGGAATTATTTATAGTAATTGAAATAAAGTACAAAAGATTTTTTTGGGGTTTAAATTTAATTAAAAAATATTTGTGTGGTATAGAATGGGTGTATTTGATCTACATTTTTTATGTGGGGAAGAGAGAAATTTTCATGGAAATGTATCATCTATAAAGATCAAGGATAAAATGGAATGAAACTTAGTTGATTTATGTGAGGTAAGGTTATTAAGACTTCTTGGTAAGAAATTATTACCTATTAAATATTCATTGATTGTTTAAATGTTATTTTAATATTGAAAAAAAAGAGTAACAATAAATTAGTCATATAAAAAGTAATTACTCTTAACTAAACTATAATCGTTCCAATAATTATGTTACAAAAAATATAATTATACCATTATAACCATATTTTGATGTGATAAATCAAAATTTGGTTTCTCTTTATGGTAATCATTTTTGTAAACTGATAAATTTAGTTTTTCCAATTTCCAAAATATAATTTTTAGAAATAAATATATTTTAGAATTATATCATTATAATCGTTATGTTTTTTATTAATATATAACATTTATTAACAAATAAATTACTTTTAATTATATTTTATGTATATTTAATGATAAAATCATATATTTTATTTATTTTTAAAATCGAAAAATATTTAGAAAATTAAAATTCCATGAAAAATAATCACATTAAAAATGTACCTAATATTTTACCAATGTAAGATAGAAATTATTACAACAAATATTGGGTCAATTATTTTTTAATATTTCACTCATTTATTTGGAATTTATAACCTATTTCATTTTTTTGATAAAAAATAATTTTAATATACTAATGTATACAATACTTAAATAAATTTTATTAATAATACTTTTATGATCAAGAATAAAATATATTTTCTTAAACTATAAACATGATATTCTGAAATGTGTTGTTTTATATAAAATAAATATATATGGTCTAGAAAATGTTTCATATGTTTTAATTTATAAATTCCACATGATTGTAAAAAATTATATTTTTTACTATTCCCCAAAAATCATTTATTTTATATAAACAAACAATATATCATATTAATATACTATAATCATGATAAATAAAAAAATAATATTAATTTTGTAAAATGTAAATCCTAATATTTATAAAATTCACATTAAAATCATAAAAACAATGAAAACTAATTTCGTATAGATAACCATTTTGTAGTATATAAGATATTCATCAAAATTTAATTCTAATCATAAATATATTTGTGTTGAAAAATAATAGCTTTAAAAATTCATTATAAACATTAAAAAGGATTTTATAAGTTTCTTTCTTATACTGATTTAGTTTTATATTTTAATTGAATTTTATTTTGTTTTTTTCTTATATAAATTTATTTTTCTAAATTTTCTTTTCCACTTTTTATAAATTCTAATTATACCTATAAATTTTGATAGTCAATATTTCTTTCTTTTGTAATGTTTCAGTTAGTGAAAACAATAGAAAAAAAATATTTTTAAATTACAAAACACATATAATAATATTCTACAAAATGTAAATAATATTTTCCCATCAAAATATAATTATTATTTACATGGTATACCTAATGAAGGAATCAAAAATATTGACAGTCCTTAAATAATGATCCTCAATATAATATTGAAGGATATAAATAAATAGATTCTCAAACAATTTCCATTGAATTTTTCTCATAAAATTTTATTAAGGGCCATGTGAAGGATTAAATTTTCTTATAATATAATGCATATTTCACCTTACAATAATATTTATAATTTATTTTGAATGTTTTTTACTGTTATTAAAATTAATAGGGGGTTAATGTGAATATAATAATTCTAAATTGAAAATTGAGTAAATTTATATAGAGGATATTATTATTAGGGAATTTTTTTTCCAAATACATATATAATCATACCACTAAATGTTTTATTAAATACATACTCATCAGGGGTAGGAACAGGATGTTTTTAAAAATAATACAAGATACAGTTTGGTTTGAATAACTATAATAAAACCTTTAATTCAAGGTTGATGGTTTTGATCAATTTTGTACCACTATAATCTATATTCATCAACATTTTTTTAGTCCATCATTAGATAATGAGTTTAAATGATTGTGGTTACATTCTATAATTAGAAGTTGTTTAGTAAATTAATTGTATTGGATAATACATGTTTTCTCCTCACATTAGTCATTGAATTTTTAGTGGTTTATAATGTTGAGTTATATCAATATTCCTCTTAGTAACTAAATTCATCATTTTCCCTCAGGATAGTGATGCTCTATGGGTATATGTGAAACATGTATAAAATATTCTATTCCCCTTGAGTTAATTCCATGATGATATCTCCACCATTTTAGATATATATGTTTTTCTATAGACATTATTTCATCATTTTCATTTCCTAAATTTTCATTAGCTGATATCCTTATCTTATATGGTGTACATATGTATTCAACTATGGTTACATTTTTAATCTAGATTCGCACATTCTGGTTTCGAATAATAACTAATTTTTTGGAATATCTCTAATCTAAAAATCTCAATAGATGAGGTAATCATTAAATATTCCATCGAACTATTTTATTATTAGTTAATAATGATTTCAAGAGTAGTTAAAATTTGAAAGCAACGTTATGTGTGACAATAATGTAAAAATACAAGTGAATTATGAAAATATTAAAAATTCAACATTCTAAAAAGTATTGTTCATTTACATTCTCATATAGGAATATTTTTCCTTTATTTTGACCTGTACTTATCATATTCTAACCAAATGCACTTTAAGATTCATTACCATACGTATCTCAATAAAATCCTTCAAAATAAAGTGATTATCAATCCTTTATAGTGGTTCAAAATGAGCACACAATCAACCGGCTAATATTCAATTTGTATGTTAAATCATTTTTTTAGTCTTAGGCCCACTACTATTACATTAAGGATATGATTGAGTCAATGTTCTACCACAACGTTCCATGATGATTACAAGTAGTTGATTGTTTGCATAATTTTATCCACTTATATTATTTGAAAAATAATTTCTAGTTATAGAATTATATCTACTCAAGATATAAATAATATTGTGGGATAATATACTATACACATACTTATATCTAGGGTTTATATTATTAATCTCATAACTAATTCCCAAAATAAATAAATAAACTTCCAAACAATAACTAAACCCTCTTTTAACACCAACTAAAGTGACCAATGATAAATTTAATATAAATAAAAAAATTAATATCATGACTTATAAAATACATATAAAAAATAGTCTCACAACCTAAAGATTAGAATGTTTAGTATATCAGAGATCAGATACAACCCTTCCGAGACATATCACATGACATATTCATAGTCGTAACCAATAGAAAAGGAATTATGAAAAGCGTGACCTAAAATTCATAATATAAGAAAATAAATATCATAATGTAATATATTATAAATATAAATTTCAATAATATTAATTCATGTACCTCATAAAAAATTTTCTTTAGTCTATGATTTAAAGTCATAAAACATCTTATAGAAATAGAAGATCATGAAAAGATCATTAATGAATGATATAAAATTTGAAATGGCTCAAAAGAGACCCCAATAGTTATAAACCATTTGAACATGTATAAATGTGTAAAATTTATTTAATATATGTAATGAATATGAAAACAAATAATTTAAAGGAAATGAATTACATATTGTAAAATTTACCCAACTTGATAAAAAATGGGAATTTGAAAAAATTGTATTGACAACATAAAATTATGCCACAACATTAATCATATGAAAATGTAAATGAGTATACACATTATGACCATGCTAAGGTGATGAAACACAATATGACCTTGAATAAAAAGAAATGAATCCCATCATCAAAAATTCTACATGAAAAACTAATTATGACCATGTTTAAAATCCTAGGAGTTATAATCATAAACCAATGAAATGGAGTGTGATATAAGACCCCACCCATAATATTCTAATCATTATTGTCCCATATAAAAACATAAACATTAAAATATTAATTATCAATGGATAAAAGATTGGGTTTCAAAAACTTATAAAAAATAAAAACATATATAATATTAGGATATTAATATCCTATTTCCAAACTGGATTCCTAGCAAAAAAAAATTTATAAATATTAAAAACATATAATAATAAACATAAACCTTTTAGGGAAATGTATTTTGAATGTATTAACGTTTTTAATTTTTCAAATTATATTATAAAATATGATCAATAAATTAATTTTGAAAAATATATTTTATAATGGATATGTAATACTATTTGTGAAACTTAATTAAAATTACTCAAATAAAAATATTGTTCAGAATACACATTGGTTATCTGAAAATGGATGTATTAAAATTCCATGGAAATATTACTTTTAAAAGATTCATTAAAAAATATGGTTTTAAATGATAAATTTTTTTAAAAAGGTTGATTATAAAATATATTATATTTTTTTAATTTTTTTAAAGAATATTATTAATCGAAAATGTGAAATACATAATTTTTTAAAATATGTAATGGAAAATAAAATGATTACATGTACTTTTAAATTGAATCTGAGTAATGGACACATAGATTAAGTGAATTATTCTATTACATTAAAATCTATATTGGATGGTAAAATAATTTAATTTGAAAAAAATTAAAACCCAATTAAATTATTTTCTAATAATCATTTTCGGAACCTAAATTGTTAAAAATGATATATTCGATTTATTTAATATAAAATTAGTTGAGATAAATTTTCATGGGATATAAAAACCTATTTCACGTTCTATATGGAATGGAAAATTTTGACAATAATTAAAAATATGGGCATATAAGAAAAATACATTAAAAGTAATGATAATTATTCGTGACAAAAATGAATTTTAATGAAACATTAGAATCACCAAGGAAGGTTTATTAGGTTTAGAATATGACTTTACTGGGAAAAATTGTAAAATATCCAAAATTCAACACAGGTTATAATATATTAATCATGAAAAAAATATTCCAAGATTAATGATTATGACAAATGAAAGAGAATTGAGCCACAAAAAACATCTTATGGATTTTGAAATTTCGAAATCAATATTAATTTAAAGATTTAAAATAATATGGATCTAAAAATAACAAATATTAAAATATCTAATATATAAAAGTATTTTCTCTGGTGGTATATTCACTTTTGAAATAATATATTGGTTAATAATATTCAAACATGTCTAAATGTAGATAAGTTGAGACGAAACCACATAAAATTACTCAATATATAGACTAAATATCCCAATATATAATTGAAAAGGAAAAAACAATAGAAAAACTAAAATACAACAAAATATTAATAAAAACAAAACATAATAATATTTTTACCATAAAAATAGAAATATGATGTATAGCCAGAACATGATTCAACAGATTCAAATTTGATATAAAAAAACCATTAAATTTTTTTCTAATAATTGTTGACTATTCTCAAACCACTTTTCAAAAAAAATTAAATATTATTTAATTTAAAAAAATATTGAAACTTATCAATAATAACGAATTTTATTTATAAATATTATATAAATATATTTTAGTTAGCTTTTACATATTTTCCCACACTTGGGGTTTATAATTTTGACGACTATAATAGTTTTTTTTGAACCGGTTTCAATGTATTCTATTATATCTGATTTTATCATTAACTCTTCCCAATGTTTAATAAAATTTATTAATTGTAATTATATATAAATATTACATTTACATTCATGAGTACATCAATATTAATCCAAGAGGGTGAACTCGAAAAAGAAAATATTTCAATTATCTTCCACTTATAAAAGGTGTTTAAAAATTTAAATTGATAAATATTTTTGAATCCATTCCCAAAAAACCCATGTACTGATATAATTATTATATATAATGATTATTCATTATTAGATATTTAAAAAAATTAAACCAAAAAGGATGTTTTTTTACCCATTATTTTTATAATGTTTCATTTAATATTTCATTTATAAAATTTTAGAAATTAAATTAAAAATAATTTAGTTAATTTTTTAAATATTCTTATATAATTTTTCTGAAGGTGAATTTTTTTTATTTTTTAAAAAATATTTATTTTTTATTGAACAGTGTAAATAGCATTTTATGTATGAAATTATTCCCTTTTTATATAAATTAGTTATTTTTAAAGACACAATATATTCTAAATCATATTTAAATTAACATAACCAGTATTAATTTTAATTTAATCCACTTCATTATTTTTTAATATAAAAAATAGTAGATTTTTGTATAAGTTTTTTAAAATAAAAACCTTATTAAAAAAAATATTTTTAAATTCATAGTGTGTGACAATTTTTATAAATGATTTTAAAACAAAACGATAACTAATATAAATAAAATATATATAATATTTTCCAGTAAATATTATTTAATATTCGTAATATTATTTTCATTATTTATAGATTTAATATAAATTCATTTTTTTCTAGAATGATAATGTTCCAAAAAACATAGTTATTTGTCACATTATTTGTGGTTCTTAAAATTATTTTTCCATATTCTGTGAATTGTATTTTTAAATATTTATTTTTTTACTGAAATAAAACTTATTTATGTTTTTCAAATAATTTCTAATTAGTTTTTAATTATAAAAAATTTAGAAAACATTAATAATTTATTACCACACTTATGAAAAAATGAATTTACCTTTGGTTAAACCAACATTATAGTCGGTAAATTGACCTAATAATTCACAAAAATCTATTTAATGAAAATATTTTGAAAATATCATGTCTATGTCTATATTTTATTCCATCATTGAACCTTTTCTCTTCAATATAATATTGGTGCACCTATTTATTATAAAAAATTGAAGTGTGCCACTATCCTTACATTTAAAACCCCCCATCCTCATTTATTCACACTATTAAACCCATTTGGTTTGTAAAATAAATTAAAAAATTTATCCTCAACTTATATCCACTAATAATAGTATAATTCTATTATAAAGAATGTTATATTTTAAATTTTTATGTAAAATAATAAATATGTTTTCATAGAAGAGGTAAAATTATGAACTCTTCATTTTTTTTTATTTCATATTCCACCTCCTTCAAATATTCATATGTTTTGAATTTACCAAAAAAAAATAATTTTCATCAATATATTCAGATTTAATTATTTTAAAATCATAACCCATATCTATCTATTCTTCTAATAAATGCGAAATGATAACACCACTCGTGAGTATGATCTATAAACACATCAAGAACCGTTGTGACATGTTATCCATCAAAACCACTCATTGTTGGAAATGATGATTTGTATACTTTATATATATGTACATATATATATATATTTAATAACATAATTAAACCCATGGATTCAATATAACATATTTATCATTTTATCTTTACATTATATATGGGATACGATAACGTTACCCATCTGTATGATGAACTATCAAGTCTTGTAGCGATTTGTATTTTTTATTTTTAATTTACATTATAGATAATACAGTAAATGTTAGTTAATATATGTAATATACAAGAAATAAAAATGACAAACATTACATATATATAATTATAAAAATAAAATGTATCATAAATTTTCATAAATTTTTCTCAATAAAAAAATGAAAACATCATTCATGTATATGTGGACTATCTCCATCACGAAGTGATGTGACTATATTTGCATCACCACCCCACACAGATGACATATATAATAATATTTAAATAATTAAAATATCATTTACGATATTTTGATCATTATATACTTATAAAATATTACAGACCACCTTTCTATAATGAATTTTTAATAATGGATATGTCTCTCATGTGTACGTACAATATACCATCTCCATGATTGAACCATTATTAATTTCCTAAATAAATAATAAATTATTTTTATTTTATGTATAATAGATATAAAAATATTAACATTATTTCATGATAAATATTCAATAGTTTTTTAATAATGTTCTCTATGACAATTGTCAACAGACCGTCATTTTTTGACACATAAGTAGAAAATCATCAAAACATATAAAGTCAAAAAATTTGATAATGAAATCATGTGTAAGATGATAATAAGAGGAATCAATGGAATAATAAAAATTATAATTTCTATTATGAATTAAAATAATTAATATAAGATTATTATTTAAGGTGATAAATAACATATGTTGTGATTCATAAACAAGGTAGTGGACAATGTCTCATTCTCTTTTCATTGAGGCACATTTTATGGTTATGAACATATATTCTCTTAAAAAATGTGTATTCATACACTTTTACATTTTTTTTAATTTATCTCTCTATTTTCAAGGTATTTAATGTTTTTATTGTTATTTTTTCCATGGGTGTTATGATTCATATTTTTCAAAGTGATGAAATAATATTCATTAACAATAAATTACTTTTCCTATTATCATTATAAATATATGTTTCTTCAATGTCCACGGTTTTATATTTATTTAATTTTATACATGAGAGTTTTATAAATGGAATTTGAAATTATATTTTTTTTTTTGAAAAAAGTAATCATTGAATAAAATTTATGACACTGTATACCAAAGATAAATTGAATGATATATTTTAATGTATACGTCAACAAATATATTTTTTGCAACCATAAAGATTTTTTGATGCTTGTTTCCATAAAATAAATAGGGATGTTGTTGTATGACAGAATCATGACAAAAATGTCTTCCCAAATCATCATCCAAATATAGTTTTCATCAGAGAGAGTTTTTTTTTATGAAATGGCTCACTTTACATATGATATTATTTGTGGCGGCATCCATGATAGAGAGGATAACAATCTACCATGAGAGAACATGTTAATAGTAGACCATTTATTGAGAAAACATCTACTATCATTCAGTGGATCATCCTTCTACTGTCTCACACATTAAATATACTATTTTTTTTAATATTATATGGATTAATTTATATAATTGGTATTGAGACGGAATAAGATTCTGAAGCATGGTGTTCCTGGAACAATTGATTGAAAAATATTAAAATATTAAATAACACATGTGCATGATTTTCCTAAAAAACAAAAAAACATATAAATGGTTTCTAGGATCAAAAATAAGAGGGAACTATCACCTTCCAAATTGCCTCTTTATCCTATATATTACCTATCATTTGTCAAAGTGGGTTGGTTTTAGAATGTCATCTCTAGTGCTTCAAATGAATTGAATAATTTTTTAACAATTTATTTTAATTTGGTTATATCTATGCAGTGATTAAATGGTGGAATTATTTTAAATAAATCCATTGGTATAGATCTAGTTTTATTCTTATAACCTAGGAATCCTATAATGGTCTTAATAAAATAAATATAGGGAATCCCCTCATCTATAAATGATAGATCGTTGGATCAAATAGTGATGAATATCATTCTTAACAAAACTACCCAATAGTGATGACACAAAAACTGATATTTTGCAGCAACTGATCCAAAATCTATATAGGGTGAATTATTTGGATCCTTGTTTCCTGTTATTTAATTATATTAATAACTTTGAATAGTCCATGAATATATTATCCCATATATCGATCATAAATGTGGGATGGAATGATATTAAATGGTTTTTTCATGAATTTTTCCAACATATTTATTGTTTTATTTGACTATCATTCATACAGGAATGGATCAAGGACCTAAAAAAACATTAATGAGGTTTATTCCTTAGGATTATGCATTATACATTCCCCCCCTATATTTTTAGCATTCTTGACATGTGTTCTTCATTCTTCACCCAAACTTTCAATAATCGATCTTTATGCCTTCGATTCTGTGCAAAATAATCCAGAATTGGAGTTCTGGCATTGGGATAACTTAGTAGAGGTGTGATGGTGGATGAGGTGGAAGATTGAGTGATAGTGTTTTTCGAATCATAATTCTTATCAAATAAAGAGGAATTCATAAAATAATGTTGTCCGACCCATTTTAGGGCCCAAATTCCATCGATTTTGTGTAAAAGTGACAAGATGACCTTTGATCTTGAGTTTCAAGGAAAACCGAGCCGCAGAGACAAACCTAAGAGATCAAATGAGGTGACTGAGAGGAAGATGATAGGTTATGTAAAACCCGGTACACATGGCATGTAGTCCCATCAACATGGTGTTTGTTCATTGTTGGACCTCTCAGCATGTGTATGTGAATTACATAGACACGATGTGGATTACACAAGTTGCATATATAGTGTGTTCTCCCACACACAACATGTGTCACGTCCATGAATTCTATAATGGTCAATTTTTATTTCATTTCCATTCTTCCATTGTTTTTTGGGTTTCCTAAGAATTTAGGTGGATATAGTGGGTTTTCAAAATTTGAGCCAACCTGATAGCACATTGCCAAAATTAATAATTGTTTTGGTTTTTTACAACTCCATATATATTCAAAATTTTACACCCATTACACTTCCCAATGTGCATACCCTTTAATATTAAAATCACCATATCCATTTGGACGACATGTGAATATACTATTAGGATGGATTTTGGTTTTTTATTATGTTATTGGGCCTACTTCAAGCCCATTTCCTACATTAAGTTTTTTTAAATTTTTCAATATCTCAATAATTTTTTTACTATTTCTCAGTGATTCCACCATTTACTTAAATCCAATAACCTGAGTCTGACCCCCATTAGTGATTTTTCCATTTTTGGGGCTCATCTCCCCAACTGCTTAGGTCGATCGTTCTTAATATTTCTCAAACAGAATAGATTTGAAGAATTAAAATGAGTCCTTCATAACTCCTTCCATTTTCACACGTTTTCCCCGATTTCAGTCCCCACATGACCTACTCTGACTCCTTCGAGCCTCCATACCAGTCTAGGATACTTGGAGATTCAGATTTCAGTGTATTTAGGGATATTTCATCAAGTTTTCTGCAAATAAGTATTTCTCTCTTTGATTTATTCTCATTCCATAGAGTTTCTATCACACTTTATTTTGTTCTAAAATTTATAGAATTTATGGTTCATGAAAAGGGTTTAACATACTATCTTTTGGGTGAAATATTGTGGTTTGAGTTATCTTATCTCTTCTTGGAGGTGTAGCGGCGGTGTGGTTGATGTTTCACACCAATATTTCAGGGTTTTGAAACATTTGGTAAGAGATTCCATTTGTAAACATTTATTAAGGGGTTAGTTTTATTCTTTTTTGGATTTTTCGTGTTCTTTATATGTTATCTATGGTGTGGAAACTATATTTTCATGATTTGGGTATGCATTTAATTCTATGGATTCATTTGTATTTAAATTGGGTATATTTCCATGTTAACCTTTATGTGGTATTCATTAGTTTATACTCTATCATATGAAATTGGTTTAGTAATTGTTTTTAGGGTGGCCAAATATGCTTTGGTATAGCCTTGGTATGATTTTTGGGTTTATAGACGTTTTTTAATTGGTTTTATGAGCGAAACCATGTCATTCCACCAGAAAGCATTTTATGAAAATCGGTATTTTTCATATGTTGATTTTGTGGAATTATTTGAGTTGATTTATAATACTTCATAATCGATATATAAATATATATAAGTTTATAAATTTTGTTTTAGATTGGTATTGGAGTGATTTTGGCTTTTAATGATCATTTGGGAATGTGTTTTGTGGGGAAAACACAGTTATACCACATGGGTTAGTTTTATGAAAATTGTAAATGATTTAATGAGTTGAAAAAAGTGTGTAAAGAATTATTATGTATGTTATTGGTGGTAGTATTTTTTTTAATGATATTATTGAAAGAAAAAGTGGTCAAGTTTTTTGTAAAACTTTTTGGTAATGAATTCAAATTGGTAGAGGTGATTTATGAAATTTTGATCTGTGTGGAAAACATGTATTCAGGTTATTTTGGGTGTGTGTGATGTGAGAAATAGACATTGTTTATGAAATGGGTATTATGAAACATGTTAGTGGGACGTTATGTGATTTTTATCATCTTGTGAATGATTTTATAAAATTGGTATAGGATTTGTTGAATTGTGAAAGATATGCAAAATGTCGTGAGGGCTATTTTGGTTTGAGTTGGATTTGAAAACCAATTTGAATAAAAAAGTGGATGATTTGACTTGTGTGATCTACATGGGGTATATTTGGTTAATGTGTGATGTTTAAGTGGTATTTTCATGTGAAAACTATTTTTATTGGTTTTTTGAATTTGTTTGAGCATCGGAGGGAAACCAGGGTATCTCGGTAGGTGGACCTGTACTAGTATGCTAGTGATCACGTGGGGTTTGGATCCTATTTCAAGAAAGAAATACTGACTCTTAAAACACTTACTAAATTACGATGATATGATTGGGGACCAATATGTTATGGATATGTTCCCTACCAGTGGCTCTTGTATGAGAATGGATATTTAGATGGTTACTCTCACTGAGATATGAGGTATCTGGGACCCAAAATAATCTATTGTCTGGGGTTATTTCTTATTTTGTGTTCTTAGTAGATCCTTTAGTCATACCATCGTCATACGGTATATTTGTCTGGAAAATTCAGTAGCTTAGTCATTTATTTTAAAAGATTTGATTCTTTATATTAGCACACTTTAAAACTGACCTTTTTTAAAGTTCAATTTTTTTGAAATTGTATCTAGAAATTACATGTTTTGGAAAGCATGCATGCTTTCCATCTTTGAGAGTTTATTGATTGGAATCGCATAGCGTTGGTGTCCTACATAGATTTTTATATTGCACTACTTACACCATTGGGTGTAAGTAGACTTGGTTATTTTTGTTGTTCCATGTTGGGTATAGTTTTTAGTGCTAGTGGTTCTAGTTTCAAGCAGATCCATGGTTGTATAGTCTTTTAATGATGGCTTGAGGGTGGTACCCCTTTCCAGGATGGTTCTTGGTCTGTTTCCTTTTGGATTTGTACCGTTTTTATAGTCACGTTGAGTTGTTTTAAACTATGTAATTCAGTTCTAAATTTTTGTAAAATATAGATTGGTTTGAAAAATCCATATTTATTTTTATTTAATTCACTTATTGTTTTATGTTTATAAACTCGGGAAAGTCTTTTCCAATACTCAATTAATGATACCCAAACACTTGTGCTATCCATTTGGGATTGAGAATTCCCTTCACGTTTTTCCACAGGCTAGGTTTGGCGCTAGTTTTGGTGGTGACCAGATTCGGTTTATGGAAAAATGGTATCAGAGGAGGTTGAGGTTAACTCTTGGGTCATGTTATTTGGGGAAGATTTAAGATTGTCAGGATTTATTATTGTTGAGACTTGGTATTATTGTTATGGATACTGTTCTTGATCACCACACCTCATGATGGGATTCATGTTTCCAAGGGAAGTTCTGATTTATCTAAGTCCTTTGGTTTTCTTGGAATGATGATAATTGGGGGAAATGAAAAGAGAGTTGGGTTAATGGTCTTAGTGAGTTCGTAGGGCCTGGCAGGCCGTGTAGAGATGGGTATATTTACTAGTAAAATCTAAGGGATGGTGAAGTGATTAGAATATGGGAACCAACCATATGTCTAATACACATACTGAAACTTGTTTTCTTCAGCATTGTCTTTTGTTCTTTAGTATTAAAATCCTATAAATTTGGTTTAACAGTGACTTGGATTTATGAAACGTAATGTTTTTGTGAAATTATTTTCAAATAAAGGAGGAAAGCATTGATTAATGAAATTATGGAACTGAATTTTCAGAATTTTGTTTAAATGGAATATGGTGTGCTTACACCTCTTTTTAAATCAGGAACCATATTGAAGTTGGTTTTCAAAAAGTGTTTACAATAGTTTTTTCTTAACAATAAAAGGGTGTTTTGATAGGATTATATGTTTTGAAATTTATGTGAATAACTTGAATGTTAGTTCATAACTAATGTTTTGTGTATTTTTCAATATTTTTATAAGATGTGAATTGGGATGTTGATCTTATGATTAGCTATTTTAAGAAAGAGGATGAGCTGGTGGTCTATTTAAGTTTTAAAAAGTTGATAGAATTACTTTTTAACCAGTATTATTTCTGTGAGCGACTAAAATCATGGGGTTATATGGGAAGATAGATGGTTGAATGCATAGCTTGATGATTTCTAGGATTGATATGAAGAGGGTTCATGATGTGGCATAGAAACATGTATGGGTGAGGCTCATGGGGTCCAATTGGTGGATACACTAACCACTGAACCCTTTGATTTTAATGATATGTTTTAAATGAAAACATGATGTATTGAAGAATTGTTTGGGATGGTGTGTATTATATGTTTTTGGAATATTTTGATGTTTTTTTATGTTTAGAGTGCAAGAACCGCTCCGATTGAAGCGTGTTTTGGGTTTTCATTTGGTCAGAAATATGGGTAGAAGGATGGGTTTGTAATCACTTCTGAGAATGATTTAGGAAGCCAATAATGTAGTTACCTTCATGTGTTTGTATCTATTTTGTGGAATGACATTACCAATGGAACAGCTTGGTTGGGACCTTGCGTTTTCTCGTTGGATAAGTTACACCCCCATTAAGGGTTTGTGCTCGACTGAAGTGATACCCTGATTGTTTCACTGTTGTAAAATCCTCTAGTTGATCATTATAAGGAATACATTTCTTGATATTTGGATATTGAGTCTACACTATATTCTTTCATGTATTTGTTGATAATATTGCAGTCGGGTAGTCCTCCTGGAAGGTTGAAAGAGGCCATAGTTTCTTTAGTTTCCTAATTCGTAGAAGGTGGAGGTGGTCTGGGGTTGTTATTATGGATGATTGTCTTGATGGTGTCTAAGAGGGCCTCTGGGTTCATCATAGTCTCTTTGAAGTAAGATTTCATGTTAAACCACATGTTTTGGGAATCTATACTTGAGTGGCTAATGAGGCCACATTCTATAATTGTGTGTCATTTAGGGATTTGTCATAAGGTCTCATTCCATGTATTGCTTCTATTATTCACACTAGTCATGTTTGTAGATTCCTTGTGATGTCATGTGCTTGTTTGACAGTAAAGAAGAAGGTTGGCCAATCTTATGAGAGTCTATGTTTTGTTGGGAGTATGTCTCCAAAGGAAAATGTAAAAAATCCTCTATTTCAAAGGAAGATGTTTATATGTTAACTTGCATTCTATTGTTTCTCACCTGAAGAAACATGGTGTGATTTGTTTTCACCATCTAACCCTTATTTTAGTGAAATTTTGGGATAAGGTATAGTGAGTTTTGGATTGTGTGTTGTCCTAGTAAACCCATCCGGGTTCGTGGTGTGGTTGTTTGTATCACCGAAAGAAGAAGTTCTATTTAGGGGTTTCTAAATCCTAACTACGAGTCTGGATTTGCTTCAATCCTTTTAGATCTAGCCATAAATCATATAGAGAAGTTGACACATAGTTAGATGAAATCCAATTTTTATTCAAACCATTTTAAAAATCCATAAACTTGGTACAAAGGATTGTTTGAGTTTAAACCTCAGATTTCATCATCTTGTTCTACTTGTTCCTGGATGGTGGTAGCGGTGTGAGGACCTCATTTCCATGTTTTAGCTTGAGTATATACTTTCCCACATTGGTTTTGACATGGTATTTGGAGAAAAGTATGATGTTTGGATAGACAGGATGAGGGCACAATTATCTCTTGGTTAGTAGTGACCCTTCCCCCAAAAATCCATGGAGATAGAAGGATAAACATGGTTAGTGCATGGTTTCTCAAACCATGCAGACTAACTATACAGCCATCGCAATTCATTAAATTTTGGGGTCTTTCTACATCGGCCCATGCTTGTTTGTTATGATGGTTTGTTATTATGTTGTGGAGACCCACTATGAGTCTTATATATGTTATTTTTTTAGGGTCCTATAGAATTCTACCCATTTAACCATGGAGTCTGTTCAGGATGCCCCCTTTAATGTCCTGAATATGTCTCAGGAAAATTTATGTTGTCTTTTATGGTGGGGATCACATTTGTGTCTCCCCATACAAGTAACTCACATTGGTCCAAGGTCTTGGCCTGGTGTAAGGTATTCTAGTTCTGAGTTATCTAACTACCAACATCTTCATGGGGAACATGTTGGGATTTGAGAGTGCCCAACAATTTAGTTAATACAATGTAAGTGAAACCTTGTTCGTTGTTGTTGTTCTTCTTGGTAAATTACTTGAGTTATGTTCATATAGTGTATTAAGAATTTTCTTTTGGGGATAAAGTATGAATTTTCTTGGATAATATCATGATATTGATGTAATTTTTTGTTTGTGAGAGTATTCCATCCTAAATTTATCACTAGAGGTGGGTTTCACTTTCTGGGGAAGACCAAACATAGTGAAGGAGTACATTTCTGGTCTATCAGTAGGGTTTGGTTTTTGCTTTTGGCCTTGTTGTGGATTTATAAGGGTGTAATATTATATGTTGAGGATAATTGACTCATAACTGACTTATTTAGATATCATTTTTCATTAAACTTTCATTGCTTATTTGTTTTGGGGTTTCTTATGATTTTTTTTGGAAATGGTGGGGTTTCAAAATTTGGGCCAAACGGGGAGCCCAATTCTTTATCTAAAAATAAATTTTTTTTACTTTATAACAAATTTTTTCAACATTTTAATCCAATTACACTTCCGTTTTGGAAGACACTTTTATATTAAAATCACCATATCCATTTGGACAACATAATAATCTGTAATCATGATGGATTTTTGGTTTTTTATTAAGGTATTTGGCCTTCCTGTAATCTCATTTACTGCATTAAATTATTTCCTCAATTTTTCTAATATGTCATTAAGTTTTTACTATTATTCATTGATTCAACCTCCTCATTGAATCCAATCACCTGCGGCTCACTCACATTACCTAGGTTGCCTCTATAGAGTTCATTTATTCAACAGAGTAGGGATATCTTTCGAAATATTTCTCAATTCTACCAGATTTGAATAGGTAAAATGATTGTTTCATAACTCCTTCAATTGTCACACCTAGTCCACCATTTCTATCCCCACATGACCTAATATGACTCCTTCGAATCTCAATACATGTTTTGTGTATATGCAGATTTTGATTTTTGTGGATTTAGGGAAATTGTTTTCATGATTTCTGTAAATAAGTCATTCTCTCTTTGATTTCATCTATTTGCATATGGTTTCTTTCACACTTTATTGAGTTCTAAAATTTCATGAAGTTAGGGTTCATGATTAGGGAATATCATCCTGCATTTTGGGTGAAATATTGATGTTTTAGGTTTCTTTTTACTTCCTTGATATGCGGCGGTGGTTCGGTTGATGTTCTGCACCCATATTTGAGGGTTTCATCACTTTTAGTTGGTGATTCCATGTGTAACCATTTGTTGACGAGTTAGTTTTCTGTTTTTATTGATTTTTCATGTTCCTCAAATATTATGTGTGTTGAAAAAACTGTTTTTTTCTGAATTTGGTTTAATATTTAATTTTTTTGTTGCATTTTTTATTTAAATTGGGTGTATTTCCATGTGAAACTCTTGTGGAATTATTTAGGTTATTCTCTAACATATGAAATTTGATTAGTAAATATTTTTTGGGGTACCAACTATGCTTTGGTAGAGTCTTTGTGTTATTTTGGGTTTTAAGGGGGGGTTTTGAAATGGTTTTAAGAGTAAAACCAAGTTAAGCCTCTTGAAATCGTTTTATGAAAATGTGTGTTTTTCATGTGTATATTTTGTGGTATTATTTGATGTGATATATAATAAATTAGAGTGGATAGATAAATATCTCGTGGGATGTAAATTACGCTTTGGATTGAAAATGGTTTGATTTTGTCATTGAAAGAGGATTTTGAAATGGGGTTTGTGGGAAAAATATAGTTATACCCCTTGGGTTAGTTTTATGAAAATTATAAATGATTTCATGAGTTACACAAAGTTTGCTAAGGAAGATTATGTTCTGTTTCATCGGTATTGTGTTCTTAAAATAATTTTTTAATGGAAAAGTGGTCAGTTTTTATGTCAAACATTTTGGTAATGTTTGGTAATTTTTTTGAGATGATTTATGAAAATATGATGTCGGTGTGAAATATGTTTTTGGCATATTTTGTGTGTGTGTGATCGGAAAAGTGGACATTGTTTATGAAATGGTATTATTTAATATGTTAGTGGGATGTTATGTGATGTTTACCATCATGGTAAATATTTTATAAAATTGTTAAAGGAATTTATGAATAGTTAATGATATGAAAAATGTTTTGTGGGATATTTGTTTGTGAGTTGGATTTCAAAGCCAATTTGAATAAAAATGGGGAAAATGTAACTTCTGAGATATAAATGAGGGCTATTTGGTTAATATTTAATTTGGAGGTGGTAAATCCATGTGAAAACTATTTTTCATTGTTCGTTGAAATTGATTGAGCACAAAAGGGAAACCCAGCTATCTAGGTGGGTGGACCTGTACTAGTATGCAAGTGATCCTGTGGGGTTTGGCCTTAATGTAGAATGATTGATGATTACAATACTAACTAAACTATGATGATGATGATTAGGGACCACCAGGTGTTGTGTATGTTCCCTACTGGTGGCTCCTACATGAGAATAGATATTTTGAGGGTTAATCTAACCGAGATACGAGGTACCTAGGACCCACAATGAGCTAGTGCCTAGGGGTTATTTCATATTTTCAGTGCTCATTATATCCTTTATACTTATCATCCGCATATTATATATTTTTTTGGAATATTATGTACCTTTGGCATTTATTTTAAAATTGTTTAGTCTTTAAATTAGCACATTTGAAAACTAATTTTTTAAAGTTGCATCTTTTAGAAATTCTAACTAGAAATTACATGTTTTGAAAACATACATGCTTTTCAAATTTGAATTTTTATATCATGGATTATCATAGTGGTGGTATCATACTAGGAATTTTCTAACACCCATCATACACCCTTGGGTGTATGTAGACTTGGTAATTTGTGTTGTCGTAGGTTGGGTACAGTTTTTAGTTCCAGTGGTTCGGGATTATAGCAGATTCATGGTGGTGATGTCTTGTGTAGATGGATTGAGGGTGGTGCCCATATCTATGAGTTTTATTGGTCAAATTATTTTTGGTTTGTACCTTTGTTATAGTCTTGGTGATTTCTGTTAAACTATGTAAATCAGTTCTGATTTTTTTTAAAAGATTGTTTGGTTTGAATATTCCAGATTTATTTTATTTATTCATAGTTGTTTAATGTTTATAAAATTAGGTAAATCGTTCCCAAATCTCGTTTATGATACCCATGCACTTGTTCCAGCCCGTGGGGTTCACAAATGTCCTTTAGGATTTGTCCCAGGTTGGGTTTGGTGCCGGTTTTGGTGGTGAACACATTTACATCATGAAAACATGTCTTCAACTAGTTACACAAATTAACACATGTACCAGTATTCAAGAAAGGTTACACAAGTTAACTCCATGTACTAGAGCACGAACAGACTACCCTGGAGAACCCTTTTCAAAGGACAAGGAGTGTGATTCCTTATATAATCCATATACCCATCTTCTATATAAAAATGTTTGGAATAACATAGTCCATTGTAAATGTGAAATTCATAGGTTTAGGGAACACAGTGTGGGAACCAACTACATGAATTTTTACCCATTCTATATTTATTGATTCACATTCCCTCTTTATCATGGAAATGATTTTTTAAGGATCATTCCCTTTATCATTTCCTCAAAGGTGGGTGTTTAGCATTTCCTAGTCGTAGTACTACGATCCCATATTTAGGACATCCTTGATAGAATTTTTGGATTCCACTAATAGGCTGGGATGTGGATCCTCCTTTCATTTATGTTTTCACTGGGTTGCATTATCAGTATCAATGTCACCGTCACTACATGGGAATTGATTCTATACATGGCGGGTTATTCCAGATTGAGTTATTGGTTTCACCACATGCCCAGGTTTTTTATCCTTACTGGTTGTATCTTATCTCTCATCTAATCAATCAGAATATCTATCACATATATAGAACCAATGACAATTTACAATCCCAAAAAAATAATAAGGGAAA
This sequence comes from Viscum album, assembly GCA_963277665.1. NCBI lineage: Eukaryota > Viridiplantae > Streptophyta > Magnoliopsida > Santalales > Viscaceae > Viscum > Viscum album. Next base: position 1,089,763,459 of record OY728143.1, on the reverse strand, counting down.
TCAGAATTAAGAGTATTTCTCTTAGGTGATTGATTCGTGGAATCTTCAAGCTGAATTCCTAGGGTTGGAATACATTGGTTTTGAAATACATTTTGAATATGTGTCTTGTTTGAGTATATTTGGATGTTCCTTTATATATTTTGTAGACATATTCTTTTTTGATAATAATCTATATTTCCATAATTTTATTTCTTTTTTGTTTCATGGTGTCCTACTGAGTATATTTATACTCAATAAAGCAAGGGATTTTCCCACATGTATCATATCTTGTGATGTTGATCAACCTTTTCATTGATTCCATGGAATACTTGGACCAGATAGTGCATTATGATACTTTATAGAAAAAGTTGTGTTCATGTGGCTATAAACAACAGTCCCAATACCATATTCTTAGAGGTTGTTATTGAGGTTATATACTCGTTTTGGTTGGATTATATTCTCACATTGTTTACATTACATTAATTTTAATCATACTATGGTTGTGGGGAATATTTGTATGCATGATTTGTTTACATAGTGTTTTTTACATTTCAACATTTTTGGGATTTGAGATGTGTGTGTGCATACGGATTTATAGGAAATTACTCCCATGAATGAGATATGCCTACCTGGTTCTGGTCACAAGACCCTAACCTATTGGGTGTGGTCTTAGGGAGTCACAATACCTTCCCCAATAGGATGGGTTAGGACATAGTGGTATCAAATTTTTTCTGTTCTACCTTCGAACTGAGATTCTGTGTGATTGTTTTTGGGAAATTGTGTTAATTATTTGGAGTTTAGCTTTCAGGAATGGACTATAATGTTGGTGTGGTAGTGAACGTATCCATACACAAGGAAGATGATAACCATATTTTGGACTCAGATCATAGAACCACTTATTGTAGAGAAAATAATTATACTTGAATCATTTTGGAATGGTTAATGATTTTGGTTTCCTTTTTGAGCCATCTCTCTATATATACTCTTTAACCATGGTACATCGTTTTTTCATAAGTGATTACTCGACAATTTATAAAATCATTGATTCACAATATTTATCATAAGTATTACCCACTCTGTTTTGGGGCTTCGATATAAGGACCACTTCCCAATATGTCACCCCATGTTGTGTACAATCTATACTACCACCTCTGGAGATGAACATCGTACTCAATGTACTAGAGGATGTAGATATCAAGCCAAGGATGAATAATGAGATTAATAAATAGATACCCCAGTTGTTCTGAGGTGATCCTGACCCATTGGTTGCTAAGGACTGGCTTGAGGTGGCGACCTGAATTTCTGTCTAGTTTGGGAACCATCAGATTAGATGGTGGTCCTGTAAGACATCCTTATACATGGCTCAGTAGGATGATGGTGGATTTTGGAAATCCATAATAATTATTAGGAGACTCTTTTATAGACATATTTGGAGTGCCTCTTTAGAAAAGAGTTTTCACTAGTTAACCTATGTGATGTTCATATATAAGAGCTTATTCAACTCTAGCATGGTAGCAAGATGATGGACGATTTTTCATCAAGGATCAAAAAACCATTCATAGTACTCGATGGATATGGTTTGAGATTTATATTTCCAGGATCAAACCGTTGAGAAAGGTCAGATTAGTGAAATACAATCTAACATTATCCCTCTAGGAATTCTGGCATAAGATGGGGTACTTCAGTGAGATTTTTCAGTTGAAATATTCTTGGCTGATCTGATAGAGCCTGTGATCGTCAGCAGTGGATGACCAGGAGTTGACACCTTGTTAGTTGGTAGCTGACATTAGTCACAGGGACCTAGATGTGGAAGATGTTTCTAGAGGAGGTCCCATGATAGAGGATAAATAGTTTAGGTATCAAAGGGCGAGTCCAATTAGCCAAGAGATAGGTGGTTTTATTCATGTGACAAAAGGGTAATCCTCCATTAGGATTTGATGACCCATTGTACAACTGACTGGGAGACTCTGGATAGACAACCAATAAAGAGACAATAGTAAGAGAAATTTGATCTAAACAACATCAGATGTGGAAAACGATATGGGACATCATCAAGAGGTGGCCAATGTTTTTCTACACTTCCACCAGCTACATAGTTGGACCATTCTATGATGAGGGAGATATAGGAAATGAGAGGTATAAACTACATGTGTTCGTGGAATATGAGCCACATGCCTTTGGAATTTTTTGAGGTATAATATGTGAATTTTCTACATTATCAATTGTATTTACACAAATAGGTCAAATTCATTCATATAACACCATATATCATGTTTAAGAACATTATATTTTGGTAGAAACCTTGAATAAAACCTTACTCTTATAGAATCATTCTAGAGATAAATTATTGATCACACCCTTATAATAATAGTTTTCCCTAGCCCTTGGATGTGAAGGTTTCATTTTGAACCTCTAATTGTCAGTGTTGATTCCTAACTATGTCATTCTTTGTATGGATTGGTTATTTACAGTCCATTCCTATATTCGCTATTTTAGAAGAAGGGTGTTGTTTTCCAGAATGATGGAATGAAAATTGAAATTTTAGTGAAAGGGAATCCCATGATGTGAAGGATGGACTCATGAATTTTATTTTGTATCTAATTTTTCATCAATTGGCTATCCAGACCCTCAGTGAAATAGAGGTTATGAGCATCAAATTAATAGATGTCTAGTGGAGTATGATGAAATATTTCCTAAAGAAGTTCTGTGATTACCTCCCCATTGTGAGACAGACTTCGACATTGATTTAAACCACATGATATCACTAATATAAGAACCGACATATCAGATGGACCTATATAGCATCATGAGTTGAGGGTGCTATTAGAGGAATTCCATATGAAGGGAATCGTGAGACCCAATGATTCCCCATGGGCGGCCCCCATATTGTTTTCTAAAAATGATGAAAAGATCATGAGGATTTATGTGGACTACGATCACTTGAACTGGGTAAACATTAATAACATGAATCCACTACCGATAGTCAATAACAAATTTTATTATTGTAAATGGGCATGGTGGTTCTCAATGGTTGACCTCAAATCAGGATATCACTATTATTGATTATTGTATGGGGATATACCAAAAACAATATTAGAATTTCATTAAGGTTTCTATGAGTACATGACAATGCACTTTGGCTTGAATAATTCCCCAGATGTGTTCATGGGACACATGAACTAGACCATATAACATTATATAGACCGGTTCGGGGTAGTCTTCATATATAATATCATTTTTACTCAGAATATGAGGAGGATAACATATAAAAATTATGGATTTCTATGCATGTAATCTGAGAAAAAATACATTATGGGGGAACTGTTGATGTTCTAGTAATAGATTCAGGTGTACCACTTTCTATCTCATGTTATCTCATTGTATGGAGTGGTAGTGGACACAACCAATGCCGATGTAGTGTAATCATGGGAGCCACCTTAGAACACAATGGAGAGGAGGAGCTTCCTTGGGATAACTGGATATTATCAGAGGTTCAATTATAATTTCTACAGGATATCATCAACTATAACAACATTTTCACAAAAGGGGTAGCCATTTGTGTGGACCAAGATGTTTTAGTAGGCTTTTCAGCAGTTGAGGCAGAGTATGACAAGCACTCCGATCATTGGAAATATGGTGGAGGGTGTCATGTACATAGTGATCTATGATGCATTAGGAACCAAGATTCCTTGTTTCTTATGTATGAGGAAAGTAGTTATTTCAGATGTTTTGCAACCTTTGAGAACACGTGAGAAGAACTATGAGACCCATGATCTTGATTTACCCATTGTAGTCTTTGGCTTGGAAATGTTGTGAAACAACCTGATTGGGGGTCAATTTATCACCTACTTAAAACATAAGAGTCTAATGTGTATATTCTCTTAGAATGATATCGTCCAATGATATAGGTGAGGGATAGAGTTAGTTGAGGACTCTAAATTTTTGATTTTCTATATTATTTGGAATGAGGATGTGGGGGAAGATGCTCTTAGAATGATACCCAGGTCACAATTACAGAATGAGGTGTTTTTGAAGTTGTCCTTGTTGTGGTTATTAATGTGGGTGTGATAAAAAATATTACCTCTAATGGATGGTTTTTATCCCAACACTCTTATAGGGTGTCAGGGTGGCACATCATGGGGATTATGACTATGGTATCCTACATGATGAGATATCTATAGGCCGTTCTCCTAACAAATATTCAAAAGGTTGAATGCACAATGTTCTATTAATAGGATGGAAAATATACCAGTGATGTTGTGGGAGGTGGTTTTGAGGTAGTTTCATACATCCCCTTTGGTGGTATGTCTATATGAGGAGAAAACATACAAGGACCTATGACATAAATTATGGTGGTCATGGATAAGAAATAGAGTGGAACAGTTTTCTTCTTGATGACATACCTGTTAGCCCGTGAAGGTTGGACACCATGTTACGACATGTTAAGCTCATCCCCATAAGGTGCAGTAATGGAGGATGGGTGGGCTATTGATGGAATTTATGATGGTTTTACCATGTTTGTATAAAAGACACAATTCTATATAGATTATCATTGAATGATTCACTATTTGTTTCACACTTCACATCAATCCATGAGTAGTGTTTAGTAGAGATCGTGGGAAGGCTCAATGACCAAGTGATTGTTTGACACACTGGAATTACATCAAGGATAGTTTCAGATCGGGATTCTTTCATTGCATACCATTTGTGGAAGGGATTATATGGGATTTTAGGGACAGGTTTTCACATGAGAATATAATTACGACAAAAATAAATTGCCATATGGAGTGGAACATTGTTGTTCTATAAGATATGGTACGAGCTTCCATGTTAGACATCAACCTTAGTTCAGAGTACCAATAACCACTAGTGGAGTTATTGAATAGAAACATATACCACACTGGTATCGTATTCCACCAATCAAAGATATATTTGGGAAACCCTATTGGTAAAAAAATTTCTAGATTTCCCTAGGTGAGTCATTACTTATGGGAAAATAGTTGGTGTGATATAATATTAAGAAAGTTCAAATGATGCAGAAGTGGATGAGGACTGGAATGTTCAATCAGAAGTCTTATATTGATAGGTGATAGAGGCATTTGTAGTTTGTGGAAGGAGACCATCTGTTCATAAGGGTTTCACTAATGTGGATTTTGAAAATTTATTCATGGAGAAATGATATCTTCATGGTTCATAAAAACGTTTCTGATACTCTGTAGTGTAGGTGATGTGGTATTCCACTTAGATCACCCCCGTAGATTTAACGGGTACAAACCACCATTCAAATGTTACAACAGAGGAAAGACATGTCGGAACAATCACATATCATCTTCTAGGGAGAGTTGGTCATAGATGATGATGTGACATTTACTAAGTAACTAGTAGAGATCAAGGATCATCAAGAGAGGATCCTTTGTGGGTGATCGATTCTTTTATTGCATGTCTGGTGGAAACAAAAGAATCTTCAGGAGGGACCTTTAAGGAAGGAGGCTCAGATTCTCGCTCAGTACCCACTTCTTTTTAGTATCATTTGTTTTGATGTTTCAAGGAAATAATTCCTCAAGGTGGAGTGAATTAAATTTCCCATATTTTCTGATTATTATTTTTATATATTAGACTAGGTGATGAGACGATATGTTATTTCGTGGCCCAATGCATTCAGAACAAAATTTTTTAAAATATTAAATAGAATAAGAACACAGTTTTATGGAAATGTAGAATAATTTATAAATGGGATCCCAGATTACAAATTAGAGGGAACCATTGTGTGACCCGATTAAAATTAGCTCCTATAGAAAATTCATTAGTGCTATTAGAATCATGAGGTTGTTCTCCGAAATGAGTTATTTATTGATTCTTTGAGATAAATTCCCATGGTTGGTTTGCAGTGGTTGTGAGTTACCTATAGACTATGTGAATCAGTTCATTATATTTGGATATCCTTGTTATATGTGATATAGACATATATTTTTGTAGAGGAGATTTTATCATTTCATTATTTTATTTATTTGTGATTTATGGGTGTCCTATAATGTATTTTTATACTCTCCTCATAATGGGATTTTCCCACACCTTTCATGTATTATGTAAATGATCATCCATTTGACGGAGTCCTAGGGAGACCATGATGAGACGGTGCATTGTTAGATCATACAGACCGAGGTGTGTTCTTATTGCTACAGAAAACAGTCCAAATACATTTTTCATATATGATGGACTTGTGGTTAAAGAGGCTTTTTTGGGGAAGATTGTATTATATCCTTGTTTACATTAAATTAAATTCCACTATACATTGGTTGTGGGTTATAATGTAATGCATGCATTTTATTCTTAATGGGTTTTATATTTAATCATTTTGTGGGCATGATGATGTGTGTGCGAGTACAATGTACATTGGAAGTACCTCCCATGCTAGTGATATGAAATCTATTTGTTTCTCAACATAACCTATCATCGTAGATGTGGGAAAGAGGAATCACAGCACGGGACCCATTGGGATGGGTCGAGAAAATCAAACCCAATGATAGATAATGTATTGATTAAAGTCATTGAAAAGATGTCCAATGTTATGTTATGTTCATATCATACAAAGGTAATTGTTTTTATTTATTTATTTTAAGGTGAAGATGACATGTGGTGGTAAGTTAAAAAGATTTCTTATGAATTTTTGAATCTGCATGAAAAAATAAATTCCAAAATTTAGGAAAAAAGACAACGATTATGTGTCAACACAAAATGCTAATTTAATAATATTTTATCATTACATACCATCTTTATTTGGGGAATTAATCTTAATATAATTAGGTTTTACATAGGATTTAAATCAAGTCTATAAATAATTTTTTCTTCCTAATAATTTATATTATATGATAAATATTTTAAATGTATTATAAACGTTGATATGTATTTTTTTCACACATAGCTTCCTCATGATAATGAAATTGAAAAGCTGTCAAGATTTTATAAGTTAAGGAAACATGTTAACCATACCTAGAAGTAATAAAATTGTGTTTCTATATTGTGTTACATATAGTACAAAAGAAAAAAATAGAATGTACTATGAAATTAGTGATGTGTTACGAATGTGTAATGTTTCTCCATATACACTATGAATTAATGGTAACATATCCAAATTAATAAATGACTAGGGTAATAAATACCATATAATAGTGAGTTATTTTAGTTTTAATGAGATAGGTCATTATTCTAAATTATTCCCAATGAATGTATAAAATGATATAAATCATAAGGATCAGAAGAAAAATATTCTGTAAATTTCTATTTCAAATAATATGACTAATGTTTTAATATTAAGTGACGTCATTATAGGAATGATACTTTTTTCCAAATTATTCCAATAACCTATTTGACTTTGGATATTTTCAGTACTTCAATTCTGATAAATATTCATGTGAATTTGGAATATCACCTTCTATGAGTAAGATATAATATATGGGGAAAACTCTTTGTAGAATTATTAATAATGACATGAATTATATGAATCTGTTTATTGTTATTAATGAGATCTTATTATCTACAATAATAGTCAAACAGGACATAGTAGGGTTAGATGTCATTTTGGGTACGGATTGGATTTAAATTGATCATTCTAAGATAAATTACATAGCTAATAATTTTTTATTCAATAATATCATGAATAAAATAAAATACCAAGATGATGAAAATATTATTATACATTCATGTGAATGTTACCTAGATCATTTTGTGAAATGAAAGAAAATATTCAAATTATGGTAGTCTTGTAGTAAATTAATATTTTTTTCTAGAAATATTAATTTTGTTACATATATAGTTTCATCGATGAAGGGACATCATTGTGTTCTAATGTAGAATGATAATGTAATTTATTAACACTCGTCTAAACTAAAACCTCATGAGTTAAATAATCCCACAGAGGATTTGGAATTATTAACTGTGTTTTGCTAATATAAAAGTCTACTGAAATCGTTTATGTGGATCCAAATTGATATATATACTAATCATACATGTTTGAGGTGTATATTCACTAAGAAGAAATTAAAATGAGGAAGAGAAAATGGATGGAAAAATTAAAGTATTCTGATAGTATAATCAATCTTCATATTATAAAATAAAACAATATAGTGGGTTCATCGAGTCGAAAAATTTATTCCATGTTATCCATGACACCTTTAAAACACAACAACTTGACTAATGACTTGATTAATATTATAATGGAAGATGTTGGTGAAGGATATTAAAATGTTTTATTTCAGGTCTCACAAGAGTTGTCTCTCTCATACATGATTATGAAAATGTATAAAGAAGACCATGAGTTAAAAAAATGGTATTATTGGTTAAGAAATGTAAATTTCATAAATTTATTGTTGATAATTATAGTGTTTTGTGATTTGGGATGATATTATCTATGTATTCCAATTACAAAATAAAGAATTAATTTTTATGTGAAGCTCATAGTTCCCCATTTTTAGTTCTTCATAGCTACAGAATGATTTACCATGATCTTCGATAATATTACAGGTAGGGCAGAATTAATAATGATATTTCATATTTTACAATTAAATTATTAAAGTATGAACAGGTAAATGTAGAGAGACAAATACGTAATGGGATGCTTCATCCTTTTCTATTTCTAGAGTGTAAATGGTAAATTATATACATTAAATTCATAGTGGGACTAAAAAATAATTCTCGAGGTAACATTTAAATTAGGGTTATTGTTGACTAACTGGCTAAATAACAACATTTAATACCAATTTGAGACATTAATTATTTATATCATATATCTCAGTTTTAGATCAATGGTATTGTAAGGATCCATGTTGTTCTTCTATACATTGTATATGACCATGATCTGAGGTTCACTTCTATCTTTTGGAAAGGACTTCACAAGCCATTGGGAACTTAATTAAATTTCATAATTTCTATTCATCCTCATTATAATGGATTTTAAGAGAGAAAATTTCATAAAATGGAGGTTATTATTTGAGATTTTTCAATGTATTTCAAGGTATGTTCAGAACAATATCATTTGTCAGTTGAGTTTTGTTATAGTAATAATTTTAATTCCCATATACAGATGACACCTTATGAGGCATGATATGGGAATTGGTGTGAAACTCCATAATTTTGAGATAAATTTATGTCGGTGATGTTTATGGGACTAGAAATAGTATAGGAGGTATATAAGAAATTGGTGATGATCCAAAAACCCATTAGGATAGATCAGAGAATTCAAAACTCTTTGGAGATAATAAAAAGAAATAATTTTATTTCCAGATGACGATCATGTCATCTTTAAATTCTCTCATTGGGAAGTTGTTATGCTTTATCATAATAAAGGGATTCCAAGTAAATTTTTCATTAGTTTTTAAGAATTCCTAGTGTATGTTGTAAAATTTTCCTAATGAGTATATTTTCCTATGACTTTATCTTAGGTACCTAATAATTTTCAAGATTTGATGTTAATAATGTATGTGAAAGATTCATCTAATGTTTTGGGCCTAGAAGCAGTTCATCTAGAATAGAAATTTTCTTATGAGGATATGCGTTTTAATATTATTATTCCTAGACAGAATGTATTTTAGAATAAGGTAATTCATCAGGTTATGGTTTTGAGGATAATCCAGATGGTTGAAGAAGAAATATGGGAATCTAAAAATGATATGAGGGAATGGTATCTAAATTTAATTATTATGTTAAAAAATTGAGATGAATCAATTTTTAGATATTAGGGAGAATGTAACAACGTGGTTACATTTAAATCAATTTGTTTTCATTATGGGATTTAGTAGTCTTATTCATTATAAATTTGTAATGAAATAAGTTGTATTTAGTTAAATAATTGAATCTATAATATTAGAATATTCTCCTCGCATATGAGAGTGTCAACATAATTTATGTACTATAAATGTTAATATTTAATATATTTTTAGCATTGAATAAGTAATTTTTTTTTGAAAATTATACATTATGTATGGGTATTTTTATAAGTCATAAATATTTATTTATAATTTTTTAATTAATATTTTTATTTAAATAAAAATATATTTTCAAAAAATATATTCACAAATTTCTATTTCTTTTCATATTATTATAAGATTATTTATGTGACATTATTTAATTTTTCAATGTTTCATAAAATCATTTATAATATTAAAATCTGTATTTTTGGAACAATTGATGAATTAAAAAATATTATATTTGACATATTTATAAAATTATTTTCCAAAAGTGAATCCATTTTTTGAATTCTTCATGTCGAATGTTGGTTGTGGTATACTTTTGTTATTTTTCTAAAATAAATTAATTTATTTAATTTTGAAATACATTAATTTATGATATTTAACAAGTTCACTAATTATTGAGTCATATAGGGTTCAAGGAAGATATTGGCCCAAAATATCAGTCACTCAACCATTATTTTAAAATATTTAGTGATAAGTATCAAACTAATCATTGACTTAGAAAAAATAATAATCTAATTAATATAATATTTAGGAAACACCACTCTATAACTCTATAAAATCTACCCATCGCCACATATTCATCTGACACATGAAATAGCTATATTGTAACACCCATATATTATATGAATTGTTTTTTTCTAATTAATATAACCATCTGGATTTATTTAATTTCACAAAATATTTAATATAAAATATTTTATATTAAATAACTATGTTTGGCTTGCACTATATATATTAAAAAGATAGTGACGCACAAAACTCAACATAAACATTATCCTTCATTACATGGAACATTGTGGTTATCTTTCCTTACATGGAATAATGAATTTCCTCGATTTCTTGTGTAACACACAATAATGAGCTTTACTAATCAATAATATATTATTAAAATATGATAATTTAATATTATATGATATAACCTACAAGTTAAATTAGAGTTTACGAATGTAATTATCCAATTAATTAAATTATATTGTTTACTCAAGTAAATATTATTTTATAGGATACCAAATAACTATAATCTAATATCAGAACTGAATGAATATAAAAAGAAAATATTATTATAGTTATTGTTACAAATATGTTTTACATTATGAAATGTATTATATTTAATATGTCTAAATAAATTTCAACTTTGTAATAGAAACAGAAAAAATTTGATTGGATAATTTTTTGTTATTTTTCGTTAACGACAAATTTTATCAAGGAATTGTTAAAATAACCAATTTTTGGGGAAAACTGAATTTCAACTAAATTATTTATAATTTTCAATTATTTTTTAAATTTGATTAAAAGATAAATTAAATAATATTTTTATTAATAATGATATATTATTCTCTTGTAATTATTGTTAATTGGAAAATTTTAATCAAAAGTAAGAAATCATTTCAATGTTTTATCATAAAAACCACCATTTTTGACCCCACTATAAGTGTAATTTTAAATTAATTTATCCTAATTATGTGAATAGAATTTTAAAAAATGGATTAAATTTTTTAAATCTGACTAATTTATAATGATTAACTATGTCAACTTAGTTTTATACAAAAAAATGTTGTGAATGAAATTATAATTAATTAGATTGTTTAAGGTAAAATTAAAGTTAACTAATGATTAAACCAATAATTTAATACATGATATAACTTAAAACCATATCCAACGACATTTTTTTCCACGAATCACACATTAACCTTCCATTCATGATTTGGGATATTATGGTATAACTTTTCTGTAGATAAAAACATAGGTACTCTTATTATGTTTTTAAATATACTATGTTGTGTCCATTCCCCTCCAAAAAAAGGCCACCACCTCTCAATATTCCTCACACCTCTCAAATATCATTTTATTCTAATGATATTACCAATAAAATTCCAAACATACCTACCTTCCTCCTAGAATTCCTTTATTTGGAAGAACAAAATCCAAGGAAGCATTTTTCATAAAATAAAAGCAGTTACCAGATTAAGTGTTGGTTTAAACAAGTACAAAATGTGTCAGGACATAATGTAAGGGGATTTCATCTCCTTTTTTATTTCTTTGAGATACTTTCTATATAATCCTCCATTGACTTTTTTTGTTGTAAATTTAATTCCAATGATTGTATTATATGTATATTATATTTAAATTAATGGTGATTCCGATATCCATTTTTTGTTCCATCTTCCGTGATAATTAAGTTTCCAAATTCATCACATCGGTGAAATAGTTTTGCCTCAATTTTCCTTCTATGATACTCATGTTGGTTATGAACCCAAATTATCTTTTTTATGTGTATACATGTTCATTTTACATGAAATTCCATGAATTTAATTATTTTATTGATAATTTGTACTATATTTAGTTTCCTTATCTTATATGGAGTGTATGATCCAATGTTACAATGTAATAAATATTTATTGAGAAAGTATTTTCACTTTTCAATATTGAATATGTTTATGCTCCAATTTATAAAATATTATTATCCAAATCCACTTAATTTTTTTTAATTTTATTATCCTATGATTATTAATGTTTTATTCATATATTTGTACAATTCCTTCTAATTTTGGTAAATCAGATAGTTAAGAATGTTTTTTTGAACAACATACTTTATTCGTTGTACAATCGGAAATTTGTATTCTATAAAAATATTGTTTTACAAAACGAATTTCTAGGAATATTATATTATTCTCTTATTGTCAATAAAATTCATTTTTGAACTCTTTTTTTCCATGTTTTTCAAAATAAAATTTTTTCACATTCTGAACGTGAACTTTTTCTATCCTTTTACAATCAAAAAGGATTTTTTTTACCTCATAAAACATGTAATGATTTATCCACTATAAATCCTTAGAATATTGATATTCATATTCAAGGGATAATTTGTAAGTAAATTCCATGAAAATATATTTTTAAATAAATCATTTTCAAAATGTATTAAGGATTATATTATAATATTCATATGAAAATTGTTTTTAATATATTTTCAAGCTTCATTTATAAGTTTTCATGTAAATTGGTTTTCAAAATAATTTGAATCCCCCTATATTTATTTGAAATTTATTTTCAAAGAAAATGGGTTCGAATCATTTTCAATATTATTTTAATAATTTTAAAGGAATTTGATATTCAAAATTATTTCATGTTTATTTTATATGTTTTTTAAGAAGAAGGTTGTCGAAATGTATTAAAGACTTCGTTATTTATTTTAAGGTCTTATTTCTATGTTTTAAAATTATTTCTAAACTAAATAGTTCCCAAAAGGTTTTATGTTTTAATGAATTTGTTTCAAATAAAAATTGATATTTTATGCAAATAAATATTTTCAAAATATCATTACATGTAATTTTCGTTTTAAGATGATGCCCAATGATGTTACTCATTCCCTTATAGTAAATAATTCAATATTTCTATTCATATTCCATCTTACTTTTTTTTATGCTTCTTTGTAATGATTCTTGTGAAACCTGTTTTTCTTTCTTGGGTTATATGCTTTTGAAACCTGCTTCTTTTCATGGGTTATTTTTATGATGAAATGATCATGAACCCTATTTCTTTTTCAAAATTCTATGATACAAATAAATCGATATGATAACCATTTATTATAATGGTATATGATATCATTGTTCATGATTTGTTGGCACATGTATGTATGATTTCCCTGTGATATGGGTGGGTCCTATATCCCCCTCCAATGCATTGGGTAATGATAAGATGGATATAAGATCAAATGGTGTATATATTAATTCCCAAACAAGTAAAAAAGAAGGAACACATGTTTTATCCCAAGTATAAAATTAATCAGGTACAAAGGTTGTAGCCTATCCCCCAAAACAATAATGATTAGGGGTTATAGACCAATACTGAAAGAAATAGGGTACACTGGTTAATTCCCTAGCCCAAAAAGAAAGTTACATTAGTGGTATCCCATGCCAAAATGATAGTGGGTATGAGGGTTATATTCCATGCCCAAAAAACAAGGTACATTGGTTTATACCGGGAAGAAAATAAATAGGTTACATAGGTTGCATCCCAACGATAAACACAATAAGGTACATGGGATGCTGCCAAATCCTAATGGTAAGAGGGTACACATGTTGGAAGCCCATGTCTGAATAAGGTACGTGAGTCCCTTCCCAAGATGAACATGTTATAAAGTTATTTATATGTATCCTTGACATAAGATATTCCACTATTTTATGCATGCCACAAATCCTATGTCTTAATATTAGTTATCATTTCATGCCTCATGATGTTTATTTCCTTATGATTCTTGTCTTATTAAATTACAATACTTATCAATTAAATCCGGTTTATTTTCTTTAATATTATGTTTTCGATAATATAGAGATCTTGATAATTATATTATATATTTATGTTAATGATATGCATCCACATTTCATTTATTTACACATACTGAGCATTTTTCCTCACCACTTTCTTATGATTCTTTTCCCCATGTTATAAAGATAGGTATTAGGTAGAATTTCTAATAGTGCAGATCATAATGGGAAATGATGATGGTATTTAAATAATATAGACTATTTGTTTGATGTTTCTAAAGACACTAAACTATTACAGTCCTCAGACATGTATTTTTGTAATGTACTTAATATTCACCTAAAATGACGTAATATCCATGTATGTTAAGCATGTGTTCTTATATTTGGAATCAATGGAAATGATTAGTTAACAATTAGAAACTAGGATGAGAAAATGTTATATAGATCCCCATGTATAGTTTCTAGAATATGTATAGGGATGGATCTATGTATATGTATAAGGAAGAGTTAACATTTATGAAAATTTTCAATGAATTTTGTTAAAGGAGATTGTGATTTGTTTCTGAGAAATTAACAACTACAAGTATAAAAAAGTGGAAGTGGCTCTACAGAGATGAACATATGAATAAAATCTATGAAAATATGTTCTAGGACTGACTCAGGGTAATTTGGTACACATTAACAGGAATTGATGCACACCAATTTTGACACTCTTGGAATATATGCTTTTGGAATTCACACACTCATCCTAACCCATTTTGATGAATTAAAAAAAGAGTGGGCTTTGAATAACCTATGATAATCCTAATGTGTCATAGATTAAATAAGGTTTCATTTTTATAACATTCTACATGGTATATATCATGATTAATTGGTTTTATTCCTTGAAAAGTTTTGCACACACTCTGTTTTTTGGTTATAGTCATTGGAGGGAACTCGAAGAAACTAGGTTAACATTGAATCTAATGGGAAATTTTGTGATTTTTAGAAACAATGTAGGATAATGATTGAAGATAAAGATATTATGATTATGTCGAATCACCTATCACAATATATTATTGACAATGTGAATTTTGTTGATATTATTATGAAACAAATAAGAGTAAGATGCATATTTATATATATTCACACTGTAAAAATAATAGAGAAAAGTATATTTTGATTCTTATATGTTAATAATAAGTTAATAATAACCTTGTGGAAAACCTCAATTTTATGGGAAGATGTTATATTTGTTGAAAAGTGTTTATAAATTGACAAATTTTCATGTATTTCAATGTATTAACTATGTATAACACAAGAATTACCCAAATCAATACCCTAAAATATTCACATTCATACATAATACCGAAAAATCTATTACATCCCAAACATTTATGAATAATGGGTGAAGTGTTTGTGTAGTAGGATTTAATAATTATTATATAAGGATCGTTTCGTGTATGCTTTTTCAACGGATTTACATGAATTCGATAAGTGGTCCTCATGAACTATAAAAAGATATTTAATTGAATAATTTCATGTTGAATAAGGGAAGGGAACCCTTAAAATGTTTTACATGTTTAGTAAATGATTATTAGATAATTATATATTGGATATGAATATGGAAATTGAATGGTACTGATTACATTTGAACCGGCCGAGGGTTTTTCTTAAAAAGTGTCATATGTTATCATGAATGATGACTATAACATTTTAATATTAGTAAAATATCTAAAAAACATTATAATAGTGAATATTTAATGTTTTCTTAAAATATTTTTGGTGACTTAGGATATTAACATGTTTCAATAGAATATATGATGACGGTATTCACATGATTGGAATATGGAAATTAATAATAACATTGTGATATTTGGGGGATCAATGGTGTAGTAATTTTGAGAATTCATTTTTTTGTTCTTAATTTTAATCATTTGGAAGTCTTATATGGTTACCCAATTAAGGAAAGAATAAGTTAAGAATTAGATTATGTTAGAAAGAATAATGTATTATATTACTATATGATGATTTTATCATATTGAATAACATGTTATAAAAACATGGTTTTTAAGATAATTCATGATTGATGGGTCGAAATTTCTCGGATATTATGATCTGTTAGTGGTTTGGGATTGAAAAAACCACCATTATATTTGGAAAATGAGGTAATCAGGATTAATGAGAAAAAAAAGATGATATTTTCAAGAAATTATGAATTTATATCTTCTCATGCAAATTATTTTGCATTAGTGAAAAGGATCTCGAAACAAAAAACATTTAATCATAGTACCTATATTTCCGACGAATCTGATTGTTTATTAATTCATCACATATTTATGACGTTCTAATTGAAAATTTTATCATCACCATTTCTCTGTCAATATCCATCATAACATGGTTGTTAAATTTCACTAGTATTTCCATTTTATAACATTTCACCGATGTTATCTCTAGTTGGAACCCGATTATTGGTTACTTTTGTGAAGTGTTATGGTTCCAACATTACCTTTTTAGAGTTTCATTTTATATCAATTTCTACAAAGTTGGTTTATATGAATTAATCTGTCAATTATTAAACCATTGAGAACCCTAAAAAATTTATAGGATTAAAATCATTTTAAAGCGGTAGAATTTAAAACTATGAGAATTTGTGACATATTTTTTTTATTTAATTTAACCTTTTTAATATTTACATTTTTTTGAAAAACTATGGATATATTATTTTATATTAATTCACTATGTTTTTCATGTCTTATATGAAAACCCATTTTAATCATGCACAAAACACAATATAAACATTTTCTTTCTCTACACAAAACACCGATGTTAGCCTGTTTTTCTTGTAACAATGAATTTCCTCAATGGATTTTGTAAATTGAAAAATAATATTTTATTAAAATTTATTTATTTTAATATAATAAGATATGATCTAGATATAAAATTATAGGTTATGAAAAATATAAACTTTTTTATGAAAATATATGCTTAGCACAATATAATATGAATTCATAGTATACGAATTATTTATAAATGAATGTGGAAACATATTGAATAAAAAAGGTAATATAGTTATATTTATTGTCACAAGGCTCTTCTATATTAATAAATAATAGTTAATATAGTTATTCCTTAATATTAATGTAAATTTTTGTTATATATTGAATAAAATAATTTTTACAATCAATTAATAGATTTAATAGGTATAAGATAAGAACATACCAAATTTTATGCTTAAAAACATAATTTTTTATATGTAGTTTTACCACATTTTATTGGAAAATACCATTTAAATCCTAAAATTAGGTAATTTATATATTTAATATGTCAAAATAATATTTATATTTGGAATATAAAAATAAATAATTTGATTGGATAATTGTTTCTTATTTTTCTTTATGGTTTCATTTTTTAAGACTAATAAAAAAATACTAAATTATGGTTAAAAATAATTGTTTATCTTATTTATTCATATGGAAAATTATATTCTAAATTGGTTTCATATTTTAAATAGATAAAATTTATATAAATTAATATAATCTCAGCCATTGAGATCAATCCCACATTGAAATTGGGTATAATAACATAGAAAACATTTTTACAATTTTTCTTTAAAACCCTTAATTGTCGACTCGACTACATGACTAATTTTAAATTACTTTTTTGAACTCATGTGATTTGAATTTTGAAAAATTGATTTATTATTTTGATCCAACATATTTTATAATTTCTAATTAGTAAAAAAAATTATGTCCACAAATATTAGTGAATTTAATTGAAACTAATTACACCGATAAATGTAAAATTAAAATTAACTAAATAATAAATCATAATTTTAAGATGCCAAATGACATGGTAAAAATACAACACCCAATTTCAAGTTACTATTCTACCAATAACCTTCCATTATTATGTTTGGATTGTTTTTTATGACTTTTTTAGGTAAAAACTTTGATACACCTAACATGTTTTCAAAAATACCAAGTGTGTCTTCACCTTCACTGTAAAAGGCCACCACTTATCCATCTTATTCACACCGCTCAACCCTCTTCGTAATGGAAAATAGATTACCAATACACTCAAAAAATACCTACATTCCTCCTTAAAGCCATTTGTGGGATTTATACAGTCTACAGAAGCCTTTTGGAATATTACTAAAGGAGTTAACCAATTAATAGGTGGTTCGAAGGATAATGATGAGAGTCATGGAATATGCTAAGTTGATTTTATCTCGTTTTTTATTTCCTGGAGATACATTATATGTTTTTCTGTCTTTCATTTTGTTCAGTGCATGAAATTAACAATATTGTAAAATAGGTATCATATACATAAATTTCTAGGTATTAACATATACATTTTCTAATCTTTATTACATGGGGTACTTTTTTCAGAAATAACCAATTCGATGATATAACTTTGTCTCAATTTTCCTTGTTTGATTCTTTTGTTTTTTGTGACCTAAATTATATTTAGTGGTGTATATACTTCCTTTTTACATTTTATATAATGAATTTCATAATTTTCATGATATTTTATGCTTTGAATAATTTTATTTTCTTACACGGAGAGTATTATCCCCCAATACAAAGTAATAAAATGTTATAGGGATAATCTTATAGATTTTCAAGATTATACATGTGTATGATTCCTTTTTTGAAATATTCATATCTATATCATAGAAAAACTCATTAATTGTAATATCATTTTGTTATTATTGATTTATTCATGTATTGGATCCATTTCATTCACCCTTTGGTACATAAGATAGTTAATAAATTGTTTTTAAGGAAGCCCACCCTTAACATCACTTTGGTCAAACATTTGTGTTCCATTAAAATCATATCATAAAAAACATGTATCCAATAATATGATACTATTATAAAATGATATTTTCAAGTAATTTTTAACATCTCTACCTTTTCCAATTTCTTCAACGGAATGATTTTGTATCATTAGAAATGATGAATTTTCCTACCCACTTTAGTTTGGAAAATTAATGTTATTTTTACATCATCTGACATGTATAGATTGATAAAGTATAAATTATTTGATGATTCATTTTTATTCTTACATGTTAGTTTTTATCATTTTTTTAAAATATATTTTCAAAGAAATGGTTTTCAATAATTTTTTATGCTTATTTTATAAGATTTCCATGAAAAGTGTTTTCAAAATGTTTTAAATAATTTTTATATATTTTCAGGAAAATCAACTTTCAATATGATTTCAAGATACATTTATATGTTTTTAATTTATTTTTAATGAAATAGTTTTCAAAACGTTTTCAAGATCCTTTTATATTTTTTAAAGGAAAATTATTTTCAAAAAATTTTCATGATTATTTTATATGTTTTCAAGGTAAATAATATTCCAAATGCTTTCAATACTATTTTTTATTTGTGATAGTAAAATTTAGTAAAACTGATATCATTCAATTTTCTATGTTTTAAAATTATTTTAAATGGAAATGGTTTTCAAAATATTTTTCATTTTAAAGAAATGATTTCAATGAATAAATGAATTTTTCATTAAGAAATGTTTTCAAAATATCTTTGTAAGTTATTTTCCATCTAATATAAAATTTGTTGATTTACTCATGATATTAATGAATATAATGAAAAGGATCCATTCATATTTCTTATTGAATAGTTTATATTTTTGATGAAATTGTTCTTATGACCACCATTTCAATTTCACCGGTTATATTCATTTGAAACCTGCTTCATTTCATGGGTTATGGTTATGATTAAATGATTATGAAGCCAACATCTTTTTTCATATGTTATGAGATGATATCATTTTTATGAAACCCATTTAATATCATGGGTTATGATATTATGGTTTATGACTTTTTGGCGCATGTATGTATGATTTCACTATGTTATAGGTGGGACCAAAATCTCCCTCCTATGCATTGGGAAATGATATGTTAAATATTATCTCAAATGGTAAAAAGGTTTTAGTCTAAGAACTAAAACGTGAAGTGACGTGTATTGTATCCCAATCCTAAAATAAATATGTTACATGGGTTATATCCAAATCCAGAAACAATATAAATGTACATGTGTTATAGCCCAATACTACAAGAAAGAGGTTACATAGTTTGTATCCTTGGACCGAAAATAATAATGTTCATGTTTTGTATCCATTAAATAAAATAAATATAGTCACTTGTTGTGTCCCCAAAATAAATTGGAGAAGGCACATGTGTTGAAGACCAAGACTAAAAGTAATAGGGTACACAAGTGGTCAGTCAAGACAAAAATAGGTACACAGTTCATACACAAATACTAAAATGTTATAATGGTCATGGTTGGAATACTTGATATTATATTTTCCATTATTATATTCCTTTAAAAAATCCTATATATTATTCCTTAGTTACAATTTCAAGCATCATGATATTTATTTCATTATAATTAATATCTAATGAAAATCCAATATTTATTCCATAATTCATTCTTATGATATTTGTTAAAAAGGTTATGATATTCTTGTGATATTGATTACATTCATATACCCTTATGTTTATGATATGCATACCCATTTCTTTTATTTACCATTATTGAGCCTCTTAGTTGACCCCTATATTATTATTCCCTTCCCCGTGTTATTAAGAATGGTATTATGTAGAAGTAATAATGCACAAGATATTTATTGGAGATTATAATTATCATTCATGAGGATATAATATTTTGTTTCCTCGATTCTAAGTACACTAACCTACTATATTCCTTGGGCATGTGTTTTTATTTTGTACTATATATTCATCTAGAATGATTTCATATCCATTTATGTTAAGAATGTGTCTCTATATGTAACGTGTTAAATTTCATACAAATTCACTTCATAATCCACTTACACAAATTTAATATCTAACCAAAATTTCTAAATCAAGTGCCTTAAGGATTCTCTGAAGAAGGAGAATCGAAGTGGTAAAACCTATTACCATTTCATTTAATTTCATGCCAATTTTATTTCAATAATGAATATATCATAATCTCTTATTATTCAACATACACTATAACTATAGAAACATTTATATACAGTCATTTTATTTTGATAATTAAATTACCAATAATAATTTCTCTTCCCATCTAATTTTTTAATAAAAAACATCATCATCTATGATGTGTCGATTTTTCACAATCAAGGGCCTATGATTACAATTTCCAATACAAACATCATGGATGAACATAATACTATTATTATGGTTAAATGGTATATTTTTATACAAATTTTAAGTATTTTAATGGTTTGGAACCATTATATTATCATGATATTAAATAAAATGATATTAATTCAGGATGGTCGTAAAAACTACCAGATTAAACTAAATCATGTAATATACTATTTTATATAATTATTAATCCTAATATAATAATAATAATATATATATATAAGGAATTAAATAAAATAATTGAAACATATTAAGACAATATCATTCAACTTTTGGAGTTTTTATTCAATTCTTCAAGAAAATATATAAAAAAACCCCATAGAAACCATTAAATAGACACACATGAAACAATAAAAATGAAACAATATTATAAATAAATGGGAGAAAGATTTTATAAGAAGATCATTTAAGGGATAATAATTATTAATATGTATATATAAATATTAATAACACTAATTATTCCATTATAATGTTGTTTTGAACAAATTTTTTGTAAGATTATCCTCAGGTGAAGGAGTAATCATTAAAAATAATATTCTAAATTTCAATTATTTAAAAAAATTAATGGAATGATTTTATGAAATTATTCATCTTATATGATTATAATTTTGTTCTTGGGAATTTATTATATTGAATTATGGGACCAATATATACCTCTAATTCTGTCGGTATATTTATGTTTCGAGGTCTAAAATTTGGTTACTAAAACAAAAAATGTGATTGTTACACCATAAGGTAGCTGTGAGGGTTAAAGTGTATGGAATCTATGAGGGTTACATTGTATGGTATCCATGAGGGTTTCAAATCATATGGTATCCATGAGGGTTACAATCATATGTATGTAATGAACCATGTTATGAAATTTTTTATTTATGTTTTCTATGTTTTATGGTTATCTCATGTTTTAATAATGAAACTACATGATACATAATGGGTGTGAAGCATGTATTTGTGAAAATGATTTCATATTATTATAAGTATCAATGGACTACTGATTTCATTTTATTTTTTGATGTTCCTTTGAGATATTTTTTGTGCACATCCTATGTTTGAAAATGTTTTTCAAATGGTTTGTGCATGGGTAATGGAAATGAATGATTTTTGTTTAATGTTAGGATTTGTTTTCATAGAAGGAGTGAATGTTTTGTTTTAAAGGATTTATATTGTTAAAATATGGATATTTGTTTAGTAATATCGATTTTTTATAGTTATGTGTAGTCGTTAATGAATTATGAACTAATTCTCATACAATTTAAAATGAAAAACATCATTTGGAATGTAATAAGTATTTTTGGTTGAATTAACTAGGTTACATAGGGATAATGTGTGGGCCCTTATGATAAGAATTATTATTTTTTAATTATGTGATACATACGTTAAAACCTTGAACATTCACTAGATGAAGGAATTAGATTAGAGGTACATAGGTTAATTTTAGTGTAATATGGGAGTTAGATAGTTTCACTGAATTTATAGATAGGTTATGTGATTATAGTTTCAAGGAAATTATATAATTTGTGGGGAGTATTTAAATAGGGTATGTGATTCCATTTTTATTAGTTAGGTAGATGGAATTTTACATTTAATTAAATGGAATGTAAGGGGTAATAATGCAAAAGTAATTAATATAAAGTGAAAATGGTGAGGAAAGGCTATTATTACGTGTATTTAATACATAAATTAAATATTTGTTTTCATAGGGTCTAAAGTTAATGTTAATTTATGGAAAATGTAGACTTCGTAGATTTTCCATTTAAACAATCAGAACAGATAATTAAATAATAACATTGTCAATTATTTTATTAAAAAAATTAAATATAAAACGTTATTAAAACAAATTCTACAAGATGAACCTAAATAGGATCACTATTTATAAAAATTCATTTTCTCTCCTAGATGATGTTATATTTTATATAGAAATGGATATTCTGTTTAACAAACACTTTTTGGGAAAAATTATTTAAATAATTATGGGTTCTAATTGTTATATTTTTTTTGTTTTTGATGCTTTCATCAGGACGTGCATCTGTCTCTTGAGGATGTGTTGATCGTTTCCCCACATTCCCACTTTCCACTTGTGGGTGGAATGTGTCTCTTATTCAAGGATTATTTATCATTCATCAAAAATGAATGATGGGATGTCGGTTCCTCCATCGCTGGGTTCCTCCTCAGAACCCGTCACGTGGTCCATCTCTCCCATAAATATTTGTGTTGCGGTTCATGAATTTCATTCATGGTGCCATAACATTTTGGATTCCAGTTAATTACACTACATACGTCGGGACATTCCTATGGGTATTGACATGGTATCAACCTTCGGTTAGAGTATATGACGACATCAGACATGTTGGGGGATTTTTTGGATGCTTGGATGTCGGGGAACATGTAAAAGCCCAAGATTTCATGAAAAATATTCTTTTTAATTTCATTAATGTCTTGTGTTATACGCTACACCAAAAGGAGCTTTCACAACACGCATCTCTGACCTGGATTGAATTACACGCAATCGCGACCTTCCACAATACCGTGTGTTGTACGCAACACCAAGTTTCGCTAAACAACGATATGCTATTAAAATATTATTTAAACTAGCCGTTATGATTAGTAATGACCACTTTTTGAAATTTTGTAAATTTTATTTTTCAAAATGGACTTCATTTTTGGATTCGTAATATCGAAATTAGCTTAGGGTGAAATTTTGGTGATTTTCGGATAACTTTCATTTTTTGATGAATAGTGAAAATTACTAAATTTTGATTAAAAACAACTTTTTCAATCGAAATAATTAATAGTGATAAATTATTAATTTGAGTGGTTTTAAAGTATATTTAGAATATATTTTTACAATTTAATACAATGTTGTTCATTGGATGTAATTTCACATTTAAACCAGACATAAACAAGTGTAAATCTTTTGATAGTTATTATCTCGTAAGAACACGCTATTTGTTTTGACGACGGAAATTAATTTTTAAATTAATTAATGAAACTGATATGTTTTGAATTTGGTAAAATAGAAATCATTTTTGAGTTCTTAATAGAAAATATAGCTTAGGCCTAATTTTTGTTATTTTTCTGAAAACTTTCGATTTTTGATGAATAGTGAAACCACTAAGTGGTAGTTAAAAAAACTGAATTGTTCATAAAACATAATTTTACCGCTTCTATGAGTGGAATTTCAAAAATCCGAGAGACACAGTTGATTTCAGTAGGTAAAATGTGGTTCAATGAGATGAAAATAATTTTTTGGTGAATAGTAACTCTTTACTTTTTTTTCCACGGTTAAATGTAAATAGGGTAATTAAGGGTAGAAATGACATTATTATTACCCTAACACATGTCCTAATTCTATTGTACAAGTTTAATTCGACCAAAAACAAACTTATGAATAAAATATGACCATTTAGGCCCAATTGGATTAGATTAGGACATTTATTATTAATTTATTTAAAAAAGGGTTAAAAGAGTTAAAATCAATGTTTATTTACTAAAACATTTTTAATATGGGGTTATACATAAGATAAATTCGACTATAAATATTCATTAGAAATATAAAAGGAGTTAATACATAATGGTATTTTATTTGTAATTTTTAGACATTAAATAATTTAATTTATTTATGACACAACGATGATACAGTAATTAACTTATTAATGAAATATTGACATAATTGATTTTATAAATACCCAAATAAATATAATTTGAGACTTTTTATGAATTAAAATAATTTTCTAGGTTAATATGACATGTTATTATTGATTTAATAAACTTTTTTTGAACTTATCATTATGTTATTATTTTCACAAAAATCCATTACTAAATAGTGTCAAAATTGACATAAAATAGTTTTTAAAACAAATTTATATTATTATTTGTTATTTTACTACTAAAAATCTATGGTTCGGCCAAATTACTTAGATAAGGATATATATATTAATAATAAACAACTTGGGGTTCGTTTGGCTTCTTATAGTAAGTTTATTAACCATATAGTGTAAGAATACAAGAAGACACGGTAAAAGTAAAATTATTTAACTTAATGTTAAATCTAAATGATAAGGTTAAAATAGGAACCTAAACTTGTCTAAATTCTTTTGGATGAGAGTATTTCGACCCATCCCCACCTTAGAATCGAAATAAATCAATTTGGTGCTATTTAAAACTGAACTTGACTTTATAATAAAATAATATTTTTAGTTATTCCAAAGGTGCCCCTCTCCTCCCTTATAAAAGGGCACCTCCTCCCTCTCTTCCTCACACAACTTTGAGCCTTAAAGCTAGGCCAAACCCTGACAAAATCTCTTCTCCACTTCCCTAGTATCATCCTAGGGGTCCTGGTATTCTTAAATGACCATCCTTAGTTCTTTATGTGGAGGTTAAGAAAAGGCGCGTCAATAAGAGGTAATATCCATTACCGATCTTTTTCAATTTCATTCTTCTTAAACTTTTCTTCATTAGTTGGTTCATGATAAAGTAATAACATAAGTATTTATTATAAACTGATATGTTATTATAAATATGGAACAACTCTAATTAACCTTCTATCCATCCTAAAGAAAAAGAAATCACCGCGCGTGCATACGCACGGAATACCGTCTCCACGCCGGGGTGTAATCTATTTTCCACCACCACCTTAGTTGGATGGGTATAATGGTGTAATGAGTGACTATATATGATTATTATAAAGTGATATTGATACTGAAATATTATACATACACTTCAACACAAGTTCACGATCATGAGAACGATATCATCGCTCGTGCGTACGTACGGACTACCATCTCCACGACGCGATGAGATTCATTCTCCACAATAACCATTCATGAATGATTATAAAGTATATATAATGAATAATAATGAAATATATTACATGTTAAATCTACTGGATTTATCTATATATATATATATATATGTATGCCATCTACTTACTTCCATTCAAGACAATAAGGAAAGGAAAACATCGTTCATGCGTACGTACGGACTACCGTCTCCATGAACGGTGTGTTTCATTTCATTTATCTATATAATATATATATATATACTGAATATATATGATATATTAATCATGTTTTATATTATGGAAGTAAGTAAATCATGATATAAGTAATAAAAATGTCAAGAACAACAAGTCCAAACACCTACGATAAATGAAACGATTTTACCCTAAACGCCTCCTTAACATGTAATTTACAAAAGAACGGGTAATATAAAGTCATAAGTGAACCATATATGATATCATAACAATGAATATGATTCTGTAATAAGTTAATGACATTATTTAAATAATTATAAAAGAGGTTCGGATACGTACAAATCATATCAGACATAAGGTAAGGGAAATATCACAATCTCATTTTTATCCAAGATTGTTTATACTTTAGTATTTGCTGGGGTTTATTTTATCATCCACAACCATGTTTCATTAATATTTAATATTATTTCCATCCACCTACAATTGTTTAAATCCAATTTTACCCTTCGGTGAGTTTTTAGTAAAGGATATGAAAGGAATCTTCTTTCGTTTTTCGTACGAGGTACTTTTTGACTTTTCCGACAAAAGTACGAAGAATGTTTTTTTAACATATACGACATGAATGGATTTTTAAAACATTATTTCCAAGAAAATTCCTTTACAAGTTTTCAAGTTTATTTTTAATCAAATTCTTTTAGTTATAATTCTATGACATGTTAAGAAATGAAAAGTGTTTTTGAAGTAGAAAGGATATTTTCCTCAAAAATGGAGTTCAAGTGTTTTATCAAAATTATTTTCCATCTATGATAATAAAGGGTTCTGTTTCTATACCTATTATTACATGGATTTGATTATGTTGTGATGGAAATATTTTTATGAATTCTTTTATCTTATATAAATTGTTTTATGATGTCACGATGTATAAGATTCCCATTTGTATTATATGGGTTATGCAATGATGTATGATTTATGATTTTGTGGCACACTTAAGAATGGTATCATTATGAGATGGGTGAGACCTATATCTCCATCCAATGCATTGGTTAAAGATTTTATATCTCATGAGATAGACATGGCTGGAACGGTAGGTTATACCGGTTCAGTGAAACAGGACTGAAATGAGGGTGACTCGGTTCAGAAAGGGACTTTGTCCACTAAGATAGTCTTGGAAATGAGTCTTGACTAATAAGAAATGATTCTCTATGATTATGTGTGTATTCCACAAAGTTTAATGTTTTAAGTAATGATTATTGTGATTAAATTTCACTGCCATGAGTTATCCCAGGTTATGAAATTATGATCTCTTTTACAGGTTAAGATTTCCAAAAGTTATGTGCTTATGTATATGATGTGATTGATATTTATTTTGTTTACCCTTACTGAGAATTTGAGCTCACCCTTTTATGTTTTCTTTTCCCCAGGATATAAAGAAAGGTTTTAGGTATAAAAAAAAGGAAGATATTTATGGGAGATGTTGAAGATCTTTCACCAGGATTAGAAGATTATATTCCGAGTTTCCAAAGACACTAAAGTATTATGATCCTTGTCTGTGTGTTTTTGTTATGTACTAATTATTCTGAAAATGTAATGTAATGTCAATGTACGTCAAGCTTCGGGTCTCTACAGTTGGTATCAGAGGAAAGGTTTAGTCAACCATTGGAAACTAGGATGCGAAAACGTTAGTGAGATCCCTAGATACATTTCTAAGGAATGTCTTGGGATATCCCTAAGGATATGTATACGTATAGGATATAATCCCAAAACTATGGTAACGATATTAGATTAAACCAAAGATGTTAGATATTTAAGTTACTCCCCCATTATTATGATTTTTTCCTCTCACACTATTATTTTTGGGTTTTTGAAAATGGATGGAAACAAGATGATTCACGATAATGGAGGATATGCTGGACAATGCAATGATATTCTTCATAAGCAACCAAATGAAATGGGATTTGAAAGTCCAAAAATAATTATTATGTCGAATCATCAATCTCATTATATGATCAATAAACTCAAATTTGGTATGTTTCCTGACTCGGCTAAAAAGAGAATGATGGAGTTTCATGATGATCATAGAGGAAAGAAAGTTCAATTTCCCCTATGTAAATCATGTGGGAAGAGGAATCAAGGAGAATGTTTCAAAGGAAATGGAAGATGATTTTGGTGTGGAAAAGAAGGACACAAAGCCAGTAAGTGTAAAGGAAAAGGTTCAGTTAACACCAGGGATGAAGATAATGGTATTTCTACGAAATTAGCAATGGTTAATTGTTTTAAATGTGGAATGTACGGGCATTATGCAAACCAATGCCCTAAGGGAAAGTCTCATGAAGAGAATCAGTATGGTCGTATGGGTAGTATTTATGTGGATGATGATGAAGAGACTACAAATGATATGTGAGATGAAAGAATTGTTGAAGATCAGTCAATGGTTTAAGAATGTAGTGGAATGATTGCATGTTTATCATGCGTAATGTTGTATAAGTAATCTCATGCTACTATGGAATAAAGAGACATCTATGGATTGTTACACTGTTGTCTTTCCGTGAGTTGTGAAAGTGTATGATCAATGTTACCAGTATCCATGAAAGGTTATTCATATATTTTTGGAATGTTAATGATATGTGCATAATGAAGGGATAAGGAGAAAATTAAATGTTTGATAGTATTCATGAGCTCATGAATGATATAAGGAGAAGGTTATATCATGGTTTGAGTATATAGAATTTTTGGATTTTGGTTTGTGGAAAGTGTTAACATTTAACTACATTCATGTTTTCACCAAGGTTCAATAGAATACATGATTAAGGCCTTCGAATGATTGGAATGTGACCAACAAGATAGGAATGCAGTATTACGATATATTGGGATCAACGATGGTATTAAATCTCTGGTAATTGTTTTCACTATGTTATGAGAGTGGACCGAAGTATTTTAGATAAGCCTAAAGATTGGAATGGATTATGTTGAACATAAGTTAGTATTGTTTAAGGATAGAACTTTTTTTTGATTTTATTGATGGGATGTTATAGTAATGTAGTTTTAGAAAAAGGACAACCTGCAGGACGGGCGGCAACCCATCACATCGGACAAGGCCGTGGGAATCGAACCCACAACCGAAGTGCGACTGGCATTTATCGCCTACCACTAGCCTACAGGAAGTCCTTGGTTAGTATAAACTAGTTTTATTTTATTAAGCGGTATAATATATGAAGTATAAGTTCATTTTTGGAACCATATATGATTAATCTAACCATAAGATGGACTTATAACTTTTTCTAACCTTTTTTTTGAAAGAGATGGAATGTCCCATCATTCTATCACATGATCTGCTAACACATCACGAATAACAAATTCAACTTCATTTCTTTTAGGGATGAAGTGGAAATTTTTCAATTCACGAACAACAGTGAGATTGTACCAAAATCATGCAAGTATTTCTTTTAATTCATCAACTTTAGGGAAATGATCGTAAGAACCAAAAATGTTTTCCTAGTTCCTTTATATCCTATGAATCAGATGATACCCTAGATCATCAAAAATCTACGGCTTTGTGATTGTTGGCTTTTTCATAGCCATGTTCTCTACCACTCTCTATTAGAACATGATGGTAATATTTCTCTTCCATATCCATATTTTCACCTATGTTCTCCTATGTAGAAACCCATTGATTAGTTTATCTGGGTATCCATTACATTTCATACTTTTGTTTTTAAAGATTGGTTTTGGTATTCCTTTTTACGATGTGGGTTTCTATTAAAGAAGCTATCGAATAGTAAAACCATTTATAACCCCGATCAATTTCGAGGGTGAAATTTATTTTAAGGGGGGTAGAATGTAACACCCCAAGATTTTACGAAAAATATTCTTTTTAATTTCATTAATGTATTGTGTTATACGCTGCACCAAAAGGAGCTTTCACAACACGAATCTCTGACCTGGCTTGAATTACACGCAATCACGACCTTCCACAATACCGTGTGTTGTACGCAACACCAAGTTTCGCTAAACAACGATATGCTATTAAAATATTATTAAAACTAGCCTTTATGATTAGTAATAACCAATTTTTGAAATTTTGTAAATATTATTTTTCAAAATGGACTTCATTTTTGGATTCGTAATATCGAAATTATATTAGGGTGAAATTTTGGTGATTTTCGGATAACTTTCATATTTTGATGAATAGTGAAAATTACTAAATTTTAATTAAAAACAACTTTTTCAATCGAAATAATTAGTAGTGATAAATTATTAATTTGAGTGGATTAAAGTATATTTAGAATATATTTATACAATTTAATACAATATTGGTCATTGGATGTAATTTCTCATTTAAACCAGACATAAACAAGTGTCAATCTTTTGATAGTTATTATCTCTCAAGAACACGGTATTTGTTTTGACGACGGAAATTAATTTTTAAATTAATTAATGAAACTGATATGTTTTGAATTTGGTAAAATAGAAATCATTTTTGAGTTCATGATATCAAATATAGCTTAGGCCTAATTTTTGGTATTTTTCTGAAAACATTCAATTTTTGATGAATAGTGAAACCACTAAGTGGTAGTTAAAAAAACTGAATTGTTCATAAAACATAATTTTACCTCTTCTGTGAGTGAAATTTCAAAAATCCGAGAGACACGGTTGATGTTAGTAAGTAAAATATGGTTCAATGAGATGAAAATAATTTTTTGGTGAATAGTAACTTTTTACTTTTTTACCACAGTTAAAAGTAAATAGGGTAATTAAGGGTAGAAAGGATATTATTATTATCCTAACACATGTCCTAATTCTATTGTACAAGTGTAATTCGACCAAAAACAAACTTAGGAATAAAATATGACCATTTAGGCCCAATTGGATTAGATTAGGACATTTATTATTAATTTATTTAAAGAAGGGTTAAAAGAGTTAAAATCAAAGTTTATTTACTAAAACATTTTTAATATGGGGTTATACATAAGATAAATTCGACTATAAATATTAATTAGAAAGATAAAAGGATTTCCTACATAATGGCATTTTATTTGTAATTTTTATACATTAAATAATTTATGTTATTTATGACACAACGATGATACAATAATTATCTTATTAATGAAATATTGACATAATTGATGTTATAAATACCCAAATAAATATAATTTGAGACTTTTTATGAATTCCACTAATTTTATAGGTTAATATGACATGTTAGTATTGATTTAATTAACTTTGTTCGAACTTATCATTCTGTTATGAGTTTCAAAAAAATCAATTACTAAATAGTGTCCAAATTGACATAAAATAGTTTTTAAAACAAATATTATATTATTCATTGTTACTTTATTCCTAAAAAATCCGAGGTTAATCCAAATTACGTAGATAAGGTTATATATATTAATTATAAACAACTTAGGGTTCGTTTGGCTTCTTATAGTATGTTTATTAACCTTATAGTGTAAGAATACAAGAAGACACGGTAAAAGTAAAATTATTTAACTTAATGTTAAATCTAATTGATAAGGTTAAAATAGGAACCTAAACTTCTCTAAATTCTATTGGATGAGAGGATTTCGACCCATACCCACGTTAGACTCGAAATAAATCAATTTGGTGCTATTTAAAACCGAACTTGACTTTATAATAAAATAATATTTTTTGTTATTCCAAAGGTGCCCCTCTCCTCCCTTATAAAAGGGCACCTCCTCCCTCTCTTCCTCACACAACTTTGAGCCTTCAAGCTCGGCCAAACCCTGCAAAAATCTCTTCTCCACTTCCCTAGTATCATCTTATAGGTCCTGGTCTTCTTCAAAGACCATCCTTAGTTCTTTAATTGGAGGTTAAGAAAAGGCACGTCAAAAAGAGGTAATATCCATTACCGATCTTTTTCAATTTATTTCTTCTTAAACTTCTTCTTCTTTAGTTGGTTCATGATAAAGTAATAACATCAGTATTTATTATATACTGATATGTTATTATAAATATGAAACAACTCTAATTAACCTTCTATCCATCCTACGGAAAAAGTAAATCACTGCGCGTGCGTACGTACGGAATACCGTCTCCACGCCGTGGTGTAATCTATTTTCCACCACCACCTTAATTGGATGGGTATAATGGTGTAATGAGTAACTATATATGATTATTATAAAGTGATATTTATACTGAAATAGTATACATACACTTCAAAACATGTTCATGATCATGAGAACGATATCATCGCTCATGCGTACGTACGGACTACCGTCTCCACGACGCGATGAGATTCATTTTCCACATTAACCCTTCATGAATGATTATAAAGTATATATAATGAATAATAATGAAATATATTACATGTTAAATCTACTGGATTTATGTATATATATATATATTTATGTCATCTACTTACTTCCATTCAAGACAATAAGGAAAGGAAAACATCATTCATGCGTACATACGGACTACCGTCTCCATGAACGGTGTGTTTCATTTCATTTATCTATCTATTATATATATATATACTGAATATATATGATATATTAATCATGTTTTATATTCTGGAAGTAAGTAAATCATGATATAAGTAATAATAATGTCATGAACAACAAGTCCAAACACCTATGATAAATGAAACGATTTTACCCAAAACGCTTCTTTAACATGGAATTTACAAAAGAACAGGTAATATAAAGTCATAAGTGAACCATATATGATATCATAACAATGAATATGATTCTGTAATAAGTTAATGAAATTATTTAAATCATTATACAGGAGGTTCGTATACGTACAAACTATATCGGACATAAGGTAAGGGAAATATCACAATCTCATTTTTATCCGAGATTGTTTACACTTTAGTATTTACTGGGATGTATTTTATCATCAACATCCATGTTTCCTCAATATTTAATATTATTTCCATCCACCTACAATTGTTTAAATCCAATTTTACCCTTCGGTTAGTTTTTAGTAAAGGATATGAAAGGAATCTTTTGTCGTTTTTCGTACGAGGTACTTTTTGACTTTTCCGACAAAAGTACGAAGAATGTTTTTTTAACATATACGACATGAATGGATTTTTCAAACATTATTTTCATGAAGATTCCTTTACAAGTTTTCAAGTTTATTTTTAATCAAATTCTTTTAGTTATAATTTTATGACATGTTAAGAAATGTAAAGTGTTTTTGAAGTAGAAAGGATATTTTCCTCAAGAATGGAGTTCAAGTGTTTTATAAAAATTATTTTCCATCTATGATAGTAAAGGGTTCTGTTTCTATCCCTATTATTACATGTATTTGATTATGTTGTGATGGAAATATTTTTATGAATTATTTTATCTTATATGAATTGTTTTATGATGTCACGATGTTTAAGATTCCCATTTGTATTACATGGGTTATGCAATGATGTATGATTTATGTTTTTGTGGCACACAAAAGAATGGTATCATTATGAGATAGGTGGGACCTATATATCCCTCCAATGCATTGGGTAAAGATTTTATATCTCATGAGATAGTCATGGGTGGAACGGTAGGTTATACCGGTTTAGTGAAACATGACTGAAACGAGGGTGACTCAGTTCAGAAAGGGACATTGTCCACTAAGATAGTCTTGGAAATGAGTCTTGACTAATAAGAAATGATTCTCTATGATTATGTGTGTATGCCACGAAGTTTAATGTTTTAAGTTATGATTATTGTGATTAAATTTCACTGCCATGAGTTGTCCCAGGTTATGAAATTATGATCTCTTTTACAGGTTAAGATTTCCAAAAGTTATGTGCTTATGTATATGATGTCATTGATATTTCTTTTGTTTACCCTTAATAAGCATTTGAGCTCACCCTTTTATGTTTTCTTTTCCCCAGGACATAATGAAATGTTTTAGGTATAAAAAAAGGAAGATATTTATGGGATATGTTGAAAATCCTTCGCCAGGATTAGAAGATTATATTCCGAGTTTCCAAAGACACTAAACTATTACGATCCTTGTGTGTGTGTTTTTGTTATGTACTAAGTATTCCTCAAATGTAATGTAATGTCAATGTACGTCAAGCTTCGGGTCTCTATAGAACATGTTTTCTACCTCATAAGAGGGAATATCAAGGGTGTCGAACCAGAGGCATCCATTTTCGGTAGTGGGGTATCAAATGTAAGAGGATTTTCTATGATGTTTTCCTCAGAATCCCATCATTAACATGGGTTATGCCGCAAGTTTAATGTCATGCAGAGACAGTTACACCAAATTTGTGTCTTCTGAGGATTCCCTTAGGCATCTTAGGTTTTATAAGAAGTAGGCCTCATGTTTAACATCATGCAAATACGATTTTGAAGGAGATTAGAAAATACCATAAAAATGGATAATATTGGTACCTCCCTAAGAGGGAATGCCATGATGGTTTACCAGTTGGATGAATCAGAACACCCATTGCGGACATATCTGAGTTAGTGTGCCCCATTGAGGTAATATGTCACGACTTGAAAGATGGTCTAGACACCACTTTGGGATGATCAGAAAGTTTCCACCAAAGAATGGGGAACACCATATCGATAGTTCAAAAAGCTCAGTGAGAGAATACCTAAGATAGGGTATCCTATAAAGGGAATATGTCACACCATGAGAGATGATCTGGACACCACTGAGGGAAGATCGGGGAGAGAGAACCCTAGAAAGTGGGACACCAAGGTTTGTCATCTGCTGTGATTGAACTTCATATAGGTTTCCTATGTACCATATCTAGATGATAGGGATAAAACCCCACATAGTTGGAAGAGGTAATGAAAATGAATCAGGGTGTACCCATTGGAGAAAGACATGGATTCATGTTGTGTCTTAGGTGTGGTTAGCAGCCCATGCACTGCTAGGAGTAGTGAGGATTTGGATGACATGATCCCACCGGGATGTGGTAGCGAGGGAAAGAATCAGTATAGACATAGAGGGTTGATTCAAGTGGATGTGGAATGAGATAAAACCAATGTGAGGATGACAGTGATGTTGGGCATGATCCTCTAACAGACTCCCTATGTATCCTTATGTCATGGAATCAGTGTTTTCATAGTTTAGTGGGATGATGTGACACCTGAGGAGGCGACCTATGAGAATGGATGCATGGATGGGACCCGGAAGAAGTGGATCATCCAGGATGGGGCATCCCATTCCTAAAACATAGAGGAACAACAGAGAGACCAAGATGAGACATGGATGATGGGCTTGAACATCAGGGATGGTTCCTATTTATCCATGTGGCATTAAATAAAAGTCCACATAGTTCAAAAGATTTTGGTCAACTGATGGGAAGGGGTCCAGACCATTAGGTTTTGGGTTTGAACCTCATGGAGGCTTCCTACATAAATTTCCTTCGAAAGGGTCAAATTCCACGTAGTTCGAATGTGTTTGGGGAAACGACTAGAAGGGTTCCGTAAAAGTAGTTGTTTTTCTTGAACCTGAGGGAGAATTACTACGTACCATGCCTTAACAAGAATCAATTTCCACGTAGTTCGATAATGGAGCCGGTGAACTGACGTGAAGTGGTCAGGACCAATAGGTGTTGGGATAGAACCTTAGGGGAGGCTTCTTACATACCTTTCCTTCAGAAAGATCAATGTCAACGTAGTTTGGGAATGGAGTGGGGAACCGACGTGAAGCGTTCGGGACCAACCAAAGTTGGGTGAGAACCTCAGGATGGATTCCTATGTACAATCACTTGGCATGGATCAAAGTCCACCTAGTTTGGGAATAGGCTGGTGAACCTACGTGAAGTGTTCGGGACTAGTAGGGGTTAGTCTTGAACCTCAGGGAGGATCCTATATATTATGACAAGGATAGGATCAAATTACACATAGTTAGGGATAGTGTGGTGAACCGGCGTGAAGCGGTCGAGACAAGAATGTTTGGTGCTTGAACCTCCGGGAGGCATCCTACGTACATTTCCATGGCATGGATCGATGTCCATGTAGATCAGTAATGGGGATGGTTAACTGATGTGAAGTAGTTATGACCAATAGGTTTTGGAATTTGACCTAAGGGAGGATTGTTAAATACCATTCCATAGCAGGGATCAAAGTCTACATTGTTTCGAATGGTGTGGTGAATTGATGTGAAGCGTTCAGGACCAGAAGATGTCGGTCTTGAACCTCAGGGAGGCTTCTAACATACATTGTCTTAGCAAGGATTAAATTCCACGTAATATGGGAATGAGGCTGGTGAACCGACGTGAAGCGGTCGGGACCAGTACGTGTTATAGGCATGAACCTCATAGAGGCTTCCTATGTACCTTTACATGGAAAGGATAAAAGACCATGTAGTTTGGGAATGGGGCTGGTGAACTGGTGTGAAGTGGTCTAGACCAGTAGGTGTTGGGAATGAACCATAGGGAGACATCCAACATACCATGCCTTGGTAAGGATCAAATTCCATGTCGTTCGAGATGTTTTGGGTCTTAAATGCTAAGGCAGCCTAAATGGTATGTCTTGGACATTTTTTACTCTAATCTCATTTGATTCATGTTCGTTGTGAGAAAACATGGGCAGTAAAAACCTAATGATCTCATCATGAATGGTGTGTCTAAGTGCAGTGGAGTGGGGATTACATGTGGTTAGAAGAACATAGATTAAATAGGGGCTTACACATGGTTAGTAACCTAGGTTCCACCTTGGAGTATCAATGGTGGATGGGGCTTACGCATTATTGCAGCCCGGGATTCGCTATGGAGCAGAAATTGTGAATGGTGCCTACACATGGAAACTGCCCGGGTGTCGCCAAGGAGCGTCAACGGTGGATGGGCTTACACAAGGAAGCTTCCCAGGTTTTGTTAAAGATAAAAAATGGTTAATGGGGACAAATAATGGATGTTGGCTGGGTTCTTCTATGGAGAGAAAATAGTGAATGGGGCTTATGCATGTAAGTTGCATGGGATTTGCTAAGAAGAAGAAATGGTGGTGGGGGCTAACACAATGAATCTTACAGGGTTTCATAGTGGAGCGAAAATGTTGAATGGGGATTATGCAAGGAAGAAACATAGGTTCTTCTAAGGAGTAGAAATGATTAATGGGGATGACTCATGGAAGTTCCATAAGTGCTACTATGAAATGTTAATATTGAATGGCGATTAAGATTGGAAGCTGCTTGGGTGTCGCTATGGAGAATCAATTGTGAAAGGGGCTTATGAATGGATTCTTCTCTTGTTCCTTCCTCATGTCTGGTCATGTGGTCATCCATACTAGGTGGTGGGTTGAGGCATATAATTGAGGTCGAATCCATAGGGATAATGCACAAGTGGGATAACGCCAAGGGCATTGGAATCATTCAAAACGAAGTGAGATGAAAAGTGTGAATCACATTCCCAACATTCAGAATGTGTTGATGGTGGCATGATGGTGGAGGATAACTATTGACCATGTTCAAAACATGGCGTCCATATCTTGTTACCTCGAAATGAGGACAAACAAATTTTTCTCAATTGTTGACCTTGTTCGAAACACAGGAACTGACTGTAAGAATTTTTTAGTGTCTTCCAGGGAATTGGCCTAGGATTTTAGCTGTAAGACACCAATATTTCACATTTTTTTATTTTCCTTAATGTAATTCAAAAGTTTACAGTACACGCAACACCGAGTTCGAGCACACTGCAACTTACCATACTAGTTGTTCAAAAAGATGATATGAATAGTATTAACTGAATTTTGAATTTTATATACTCCATATAATTTTAACATCCATTTTATTTTCTTCTTAGATGTTATATGAGAACAAATTCAATTTTTTAGGTTATAGAGGTATTTTTTAAAAAAATTCAATTTTACCGCATTTTAATGGAGAACCATTTTAAATCCAATATTTGACACTTTTATATATTCAATTTAATAAAATAAACGAATTTTTTATAAGAGGGACATAAAAACATTTGTTGGAATAAGTTCCGGTGCTTTTTTGATAACTTTCATTATTTGAAAAATAGTGAAAAATACTAAATACTAATTAAAAATAACTTTTTTTAATCAAAATAATGTATAGTGTTAAATGATATATTTTAATGGTTTGAGTATAATTGGATTATATTTTTATCATTGAATCTAATTTTGGTTATTAGAAGTAATTATACATTTAAATTGGACATAAACACATCTCAGTATTTGATAGTTTTTAATTCCCAAAAAACTGCTACATAGTTTTCAAAATGGAAATATTTTTTAAATTAATTAATAAAATATTGATGTTTTTAATTTCGAGAAATAGTCATAATTTTTTAATTTTAAATATCAATGTTAACTTAGATTGAATGTTTTGTTTTTTTTAAACATATTCAATTTTAGATGAATTGTGAAAAACACTACGCTATTGTTTAAAAATGATTTATTATTTAAATACTTATTTATTTAATTAAAATTTATTTTATGTCAAAATATATATATAATGACTATATAAATTAAATATAATTCATTGGATTCATTTAATAAAAAGAATAGATGAATAAATGTTTATTGATCTTTTTACCGTCTTTCACCCTCCTTCTAGGAATATCTACAAATTCACATACAACGTAATTTTTCTGCTTTTGTGGATTGAATTTAAAAAATCTAAGAGAACCACATTACATCAGTAAATTAAATATGGTTCAATAAGATGAAAATAATTTTGGTGAATAGTAAATTTGAATATTATTTAACACGGTTAAATGTAAATAGGGTAATTAATATAAACATGATATAAGGATTACATAACACATGTCATAATTATATAGAATATGTTTATTTTGACCAAAATAAACCATACAAATAAAATATGATCCTTTTGATTCACTTGGATTAAATTAAGATATTTATTATTATTTTATTTAAAGAGGAGTTAAAAGAGTTAAATTCAATGTTTAAAAACTAAATCATTTTTAATATATGGATATACATATGATAAATTCGACAATAAGTATTCTATAGAAATATAAATATATTTCCCAGATAATGGAATTTTATTTATTATTTATAGACATTAAAAAAGTAAATTTATTTATGACACAATGATGATGTAGTAATTACCTTATTAATGACAGATTTTAATAATTGATATTATAAATATAGAAATAAGTAGAAATTGATACTTTTGATAAATTCTTATAACTTTATTGGTTAATATTACATTTAATGGTTTATTAATTAATATTTTTCAAAGAGATAATGTTTTTTGACTTTCACAAAAACCAAAAACCAAATACTGTCAAAATTGACATAAATGAGTTTTTAATACAAATACTATATTATATTTTGATATAGTATTCCTAAAAATAAAATGATCTTGAAAGGAAAAATATATGTTTATATATATTTATATGTATAATTAACCACTTTAGGATCTTTTGGTAGTTTATAGTAACCTTATTAAACATATAGTGTTATAATACAAGAAGACATGGTAAAAGTAAAAAAAATTAACTAAGAGTTAAATCGAAAATATAAGGTTAATATGGTGACCAAAAATTATCTAAGGTTGATAGTATTTTGACCCATACCCACCTTTTCCTAGAAATAAATACATTTAGAGACATTATAAACTCAAAATTATTATATAATAAAATAATATTTCATGCTTTTCCTAAAGTGAAAATCACCTCTCTTGTAAATGGGTCCATCCCCTAATCATAAATTCAAACCACAAAACCATTTGGATCGGCCATAACCTTCCAAAATATCCTCCCAACTGCTATCACTAAGTCCTTGTGGCCTTCCATTGATCATAAATCATACCTTATGATCCCTTTTGATCAAATAAAAAGGAAGCACCTGCAGAAGAGGAAATAATTTCTTCACCACTATTAAAGTTATCTTCTTCTTCCACTTCGTCGTTCTTTTTTGTTTCCGTACCAAAAAATAAATCCAATAGAATATACATAATGTGATGTTGTTATAAATATGGTACAAACATATTCATTATTTTATCCCTATTTTGAATGGCAATGTAACCATAATTGTTTACGTACAGCTTACTGTCTCCATGTCATGGTGTTGTTGTTATTGAACACTTAATTATTTGGATTGTAATAATAATGATATATAATTGATTTAAATAATAATTATAACATGTTAATGATTCTTTATATATGATATAAAATCAAATTATATAATATCTCACCTTCAATTGAATGACATTGTCGCTCGTACGTACGTACGGATTACCGTCTCCACGAACACGATGAGATATGTTCCCCATCGTAACCATTGAAGAACTATTTTCCATTTTTGATTAAAAATAATGTTTAATAACTATATATAATTATGTTTATGAATCAAATACATCATATCCAAAACAAAAATGATTTATGTATCAAAATATATAA
Source organism: Viscum album (assembly GCA_963277665.1). Lineage (NCBI taxonomy): Eukaryota > Viridiplantae > Streptophyta > Magnoliopsida > Santalales > Viscaceae > Viscum > Viscum album. Next base: position 1,089,722,814 of record OY728143.1, on the reverse strand, counting down.
TGGAAAACAAATCAGTTAACTACTAAAACAATTATACTAATAAAATATTATTAAAAAAGAAATATTAGAAGATCATATATGATATCATATTAAGGTATGTGGGTCATGTATAATTTAATAAAAATTATTTAACTATTATACAGTCAGTTAACTTACCGTCAACTATGGAAATATACAAGGTATGGGGTTTCTTATCTCACTTTTAATTTCGTGATATCTACATTTTTAACCATTTTAAATTGGATGTGATGTATTGTGCACTTAAATTTGATATATATTATAATGATTCTATTTATATTAATGGTATTATGTCATTAAGATTATGGTTATTAACTTTTGGTCTTACAACTCGATTGATTACAATGTGGTTTATGGTTTTCATCTCACTTTTTATTCCCGTTAGATTCTTGCTATATTTGCAACAATTTCATTTTGTGCCATGTATGTACTGCCCATGATTGTATTATTTTTTTAATATACCTATCTGTATGGGAATTTACATCCTTATTGTAATATTCTTCTTTCACAGAGTGTATGTTTCTTATGTTACCAAATTGGTTAGGGAACATATAATTTCAATTTCTACTCATTGGGTTTTACGCAACGTCATTGATTATTTTACTCCAAGATTTTGAGTGAAATAAATATTAATTTATTAATGTATTAATCACCACTCCCATTTTTGTGTATATTCATTTGATACACATAATCTCACCAATTGATAAATTCTCAAGTCATTGATATAAACATGATAAGAATAATCTTAACTCAAATTCTATTCAATGAGTTAAACATCCAAGTCATCGATGTAGTTTTTACAAGAATATGTATGAATGTACCCATAGTTATTTACACATTATATACAATAATATTGAGTGTATTTATATTTTTGATACATAATTATGTCATTGATTTATATTTAACCTAAGAATACAATCATTACAAGGGATTTAATCTAAATTTACATTCCATTGAGACTTCATTGTTTTTATGCACCAATTCACCAATATATGGTATATATATTGTAAATTGACATAGTATATCAAGATTAAATATATTATAATGATATTATAAGGTTTTTATTAACTCAATTATTTATATTCAAGCATCTCTCATTTGGTTAGTAACTCTAACTAAAATATCATTTTAAATGTTTTAAGGATTTATTTTTCAAAATCATTCTTACTAATGTCAATGTTTTAAAAGTGGTTTTAATGATTTATTTATATTGACATAAATGTTTAAAAAATTAAATTATTTTTAAAAAATTCAATGTGGTATGGGACACTTTGATGCAAAAATATCTTTTAAATAGATTCTCGATAAAGAGTGAAACTTTTAAATGTTTTCCATAAAAAGGGTATATTTCTCTCAAGTAGTTTTACAGATTATTTCCATCTATGAAAATATCCAACATTATTCTTGATTGAAGTTAATTTATTAAAATTAAACCTTCTATATGGTTTTTAATGAGTTATTTTTGATATTGTATGTGCTATTTGTATACCATTTATGTTTTATGGTTAAAGTATTTAGATTTCATATGATAGTTTTAATATGAATATTTATGTTTTGTTCCACCCTTTTCATATGAATAATGAATTTGAATTAGTAAGTGAATGGTTGATCCCGATATATATCCTCAATGCATTGGAATGTCTCATGGGAAAAACTAGTGTATTGGCACGAGGCCTTGACTATGTGGTTATGAGGTATGACATTATGCATTCCATCATTATGAAATTTACCTATTGATATTACATGCGATTATTTGACTGGTAGAATATCCATGTGAATAAGTAAATGGAATTATTTGATTTATATTTTCCATGTTATGATGATGTTTTTTTAAAAGGCATGTGTTTTAGTCTTATACATTGCATTAATTTTTTTTTGAATATTTATGATAGTTTCTATTATATTTTCATCCTTACTGAGAATCTAAATTCACCCCTTTCTTATGTTTTATTTTTCCCAAGATGTGAATTGTATACTATGGATCACCTATAGTAATAGGTTTTTTTATATAATATTGTTCGATGGAGACACAATATTTTTTTCATTTGATAATGTAATGTAAAACTTATATATATATCTATTAGTTCCAAGGATGCTAAACTAATCAGTCTTGGGAGACATTATCTACTGTGATCATGCCAATGTAATATAATAATGCACCAAATCTGGTTAACTATGTTTGGTGCATTATAGTTGGTATCAGATAAGTTTAATACAATATTTGGATGATAGATATAGAAAACTCAAATTTTAAAACACTTCCCTATGATAGAAATTGTCCTTTAGTATATACGAACATCCCAAAAATTTAATAATGAATATATAATGGGGGTTCTCCAATAAATACATCCATGTCTGGATACTATTAGGTAGAGGTGACTCAGGTATAGATGTTCCTAGGTGTGAAAACTATGACAAGGAGTGTCTGTCTTGATATGGGGTATCCTGACACACAACAACGGGCCTTGCGGCACTCTTGGTTACTAGACTCCATGGGGATATTCTTATGATTATGAACATATTCTTTACAAACCAATTTGAATAATATTAATATAAGATGAAAAATAATAACCTTTGTTAATCATAAGGTGGTTTATATTGAAAATAAGGTTATAATGATATTCTCTAAATGATTTTATGACTCACACTATGCTTTCTTGTGTTAGTTAATGGTTGGATTCCAAGGAATTCATAGTAATAATGGACATGATGTACAAGGTGGGAACGATTATTGAAATGAGAAACTAAATTGAATATTTATAAACATAATAGATAAAATGTTCATGCCGAAGTAGGTTTCTAAAAATATGATCACCATTATATTAATTAACCAACTCCCAAACTCAATAAATATGAGAATGGTAGAGAATGATAAGAGCTCCAGTAGTAGAAACTGTGGAGAAAAGAATTCTCTATTTCCTTCATGCCAGAAATTTGGAAGGAGAAGCAATGAAAAGTGTCTCAATGGAACAAAAAAAATTATGTGTGGGAATAAAGGACATAATGTAAATAATTTCTGAGGAAAAACGAAGAGTAAAATGTAAGAAAATAAAAATGAACCTCAGAATCAAATTACAGTCAGTTGTCGTAAACATAAGGGACTTAGGAAATACCTGAGTCAATTACCTATTCTATAAGATAACCTCTAAGTTAGGGAAGAACCTATATGAAATTAAATGGATGGTAAAATGTTTAAATGTATGTGATTACATTGGAAGTCTATTCTCTTGTATGTATAACCCTGCAGTTTATTATGTGAAAATGCTTTTTGAGGAAGAATTATTTTATCTATTGTGTAAATAGTTATAATGAACCATTTTGGTTTATATGATACTTGAATCTGACGAAATTACATGTTATTAATTTTTGGAATAAAAATTTGAGGTATGAGATAACATTTGTGGTTAATTTATCTTATGGTTATTTAGGGGAATTTATCTAATTTTGGTAATTTTAGAAAATATTTTTTTAAGAAAACACGTAGACCATGTGACAAACTGTCGTGTGAGACAAATCTGCAAGAATCTAACCCAAAACCAGTGTATGATTAGGATTTATTGCCTACCACTGCACTACTTGAAGTCACTGGTTAGTGTGACTATTTATTTTCTGTTAAATGATATTATTGATCAATAATAAGTTGATTTGGTATCTTATGTATTATCAAATGAATATCCTTAGTATAGGAATATGATTTTTTGATTATGTGATAAATGTAATTTTGGAAGTCATACTTTCTGTTGAGTACAATATATGCCTAAGGAAAATAGAATACTATATAATTTAATTTTAAGAGTAATGATGGTTTTTTTAATAATATATTTTTTTTCATTAGAGATTTAGGTTATTAATGGAAATGATTAACCTATTATAGAGAATATGTGATGTGGTTAATTAAACTTCTATATGATACATTAAGAGTAGTTGATGTTATTTGGAGATAAATGTTAAGATTTACTATGAAAGGAAATGTGATTAAATTCATCAGAGTTTTAGGATTCAATCTTTGTTTGGATTATATTGAAGTATTTTATAGACAATATTTTGTTGAATGATCTTTATTGAACTTTAGGTATTATTTGTTCAATTTTGGAAAATAATATTAATATTTCATTCCATAAAATATTATCCATTTTGGGTAGTATGTGCTCTTGTACTAACCATTTGAGTTCGGGTAATATCTCACAACAAGGGAAATATATAATTCATCCTTTGTGGATTATGTGATTATCTATAGGTTGATTCTAGCACTTTAGTTGTGCTCACGTCATCATGAATACTTATTGTTTAAAGAACAGATGAATTAGTGATAGAAATTTATTATAGGATGAAAATATGCTTATAATGATAGTATATTTATTTATGTTCATGGTAAATCTCATAATAAATTTCTCAAATTAATGAAATGAAACATAAAAAAACATTGTCTATTTAATTTTCCAAATTGGGGTCTAATTACTACTTATGTAGATGATATTCTGAGGCATATGTTGTATTTACTTCTATATGATGGATTTGAAGGCTAAGGCTGAATGTCAATATTGATTCACCTAAATTAAATTAAATTGATAATATAAAAAATTTAACAAATGGATAGTTACTTGATCACTTCCTAGATACTATTTTCCCTTAATGTTGTTTCATATATTCACTGACTGTTAGGCACAGATATTTGGTTGTTGCATACTGGGATTAATCTCAAACCCTATTTGGGATATGATTTTGGGCCCAAACTGCTTATATGATTGCAGGTGTAGAAAGGATAATTTTTCCTTGCACATGTACTTCATTGCTGCTTAGGAGCAGGATAGAATGGGACCAAGCCGATGCTTATGATGCTTCTGTGTTTAATTTCTTTTTTTTGTAATATTATTTTATTTCAATATAATTGGAGTGTATTTTGTTTTTAATACTTTGTTAAACATATGATATGATGTCTTATCACTTGTATTGTTTGATACTTGGATATTTATCTGTCAGACTTCCGATGATTTATTTTAGTCTTATATTGTATATTTTTTTCGCTACTGCATTGTTATTGTATTTCTCTATATTGTAAACTCTTACTGAGGGCATATTTTCCCCACTATAACACCCAAGGCCCTCAATACTAGTTTGTATCCTCTAGCATTTGGGGAAATGCCCTAGACACCATGTGGCCAACTACGTATGGGGTACCATTTAGTGGAACCTAGATATAGGAAGTTACATAGTGGTATAAGAGGGTTGTCATTTCTACATTGTCTTACTGTTTAGAGCCTATAGATAGAGATATAGGGGAATGTGTATTTTGTAATTATCTATGCCTAGGATTGGCTACCCCTCATAAAGGGAAAATCCAAATTTCATTGAATTTACTTGTGATCATTGGATTTTGAGCTTTTATAGTTGATTTGATTTCATCATTGTTTGAAACACTTGATTTATGCTATTACTATTGAAGCAACTATAGGTTCTAATTTTAGTTGAATTTTGATGAGATGAGGGTATTAAATCTCATGAATCATAGATGATCCTATTAGAATCAGATGCCATATATTATGCCATGACATCTTGGATTCATTAGTTATATCCTATTATTATGATAGATGATGTGACATCTATGAATGATATTGTGATAGGTTTACTGGTATGTGGTATGGTTTTGATGGAATAAATGCCAAACATTGGTTTGTGAAGTGTATAAGGCCTCATGGACTAGACTTTTGGGGATAATGATTCTGTTTTTATCAATAACTATATTATGAAATGTTCTAAATTGGTACTAAACATTGATTTGTGGGGAGTATGGGACCTCATGGATTGGAATTTGGCATCCCTCTGGTAGGTTTTTCTATTGAACAGGGGTTTTCTAGTTAATATGGAGTTTCTATCTGAAAAAACACAGTATAAATGACGGTTAATTGAGACAAACACACAAAGTGTTCTTCATATTTGGGGCAGAATTTGTTCCAAAAAAATTAAGGAGAACACACAGTGTGTCCCGTTTACAAGAGGCGTAGTCCATGACATTGTAACCATACATGTGAGAAGGGAACACTGGGGGTTGAGATTGGACTAGGAAATGTTGTGTACTCTGAGTACAAGTTGTGTAGAAGACAACAATGTATCTGACCATGTTACTAAAGACACAGATGGATGAAAATTTTGATGTGCATTTTGTATCAAGGTTGAACATTACATGTAGAATTACACCGGCAGAACCGTGTAGTTATTGTCATGTAGAACTACCTGGGATGGAAGAAAAAACATGATAAAACATTGTATCTTGGGGAACATGTCATGTTCATGGGGTGTTACACAAAAATGTTGGCAAGAGTTACAGACTGATGTAAAGGCCTAGGGGGACACATCGTATAAGGGGTAATACACATCGTGAGCATTACGTCTGGAGAGTCATGCCACTGTGATGAACATACACTTTATGAAAGTAGAGCAATGATGAGAATACTTAAGAAATGGTGGGACATGGGCTACCGATGAATACCCCAATTATTCTAGGAACAACACCTGCCATTATAGCGAATGCGGGTGCAGACACACACTTCTGATACGGTTTTGTGAGGTTTATAAAAACATTATAGGCAGCATCACATGATACCACAACTATGACTAATCTGACGTGTATATTCCAACAGTATCATCCGCCTACTTTTTCAGGGTATGGCAGACCACATAGGCTATGGAATCATGGCTGAAATTAGTGTTGACTATCTTTGAGAATCTTGAGATGCCTCCGAAGAGTACGTTCAATCCTATGAATTATATTCTATGAGATTCCACAAAGAGGTGGTTGTATTTTTTTCATGAAAATCTACTGCCATCAAGATATGGAATATGGACACATCCAGACTGTCTTCCTCGACCACTTATTTCCTGAGACCATCATGACCGATCTATCCCAGGACAACCTGAATTTGATGTAGGGTACAATGTATGTGATGGACTGTTCTTCAAACATCATAGTGCTTCAGTGATTCCCACATGTTCTTATGGGTGACAAGGTGTTAAGAGATATGAGCTTCAAGGATGACCATCAATGCATGATTTGAGCTCAGGTGGACATTTTGAGGATTCATTATGTGAATTTTCTAGTGAATCAAGCACTGATTACCAAGCATAATCAATGGGAACACGGGGTGTCCATCCAGGGATGTTCATCACCAAGATTAGGTGTTGTCTCTAAGGGAAGAATGAAAAATTATATGGAGTTTTCTATCTTGAATAAGTGTAGTCAGGATGTTTCTTTTGTAAACTAGGTGAGGTGCTATCAGTGTTGTAGAGTTGGGAATATTAGATCGTAGTTCTCGAAGGACCTAGTTTTGTTCCCTAATTTCGGCAAGATGGGCCATCTACAATACTTATGGAGGATGTTTCTACCAATATATAGTGAGAGAGGTTATATAAATACAATATTTATAGGAAAAGGTTTAGTATCATATCAAAAATCAGGAAACTGGAATACGTTAGATCTTGAAGGCCAAGGCAGTAGGTGTGGCCACGGTAGCCAGACTCCAGGATCTCAGTGACAGCAGGGCGGGTCAGCTCAAGGAAGCCAGGCTATGTCACTTGGCTACAACACTGGTCAAACATATGCAGTGCAACAAACCCAACATGAGGAGGATCCCGAACAATCTATTGTTAGAGTCACTATTCTAGACACCTATATTTAATCTTCTCCGCTCTTTTATGGATGTGAAACATATTGGATTATATCTTTTTCTGATGTGGAATTCCATAGGATGTATGTTTTTACTACTTCTTATTTTACGATTATAGACACTTCATTAGGGATCATAATAGCATGAACGAATCAGTGCATGGAGTGCCCCTTGATATAGGTGGGTGTCACATTCTATGGAACCTCTATGTCATAGATATGACGAGCATTTCTATCATTCTCAGAATGGACTGGTTAGTTCCCTTCAAATAATTGGACAATTTCTATCACTTCATGGGGAGTTTCACATCACCATATGGTGGAGAGTTTCTACATAAGGGTGAATGAGATGTCCCGGCATGCCAAGATGATCTCGAGCATCGTGGTCTGGGTGAGAGGATATCCCAGATAGCATGTTTATATCTTCATGACCAGGGATCTTGTTTAGATGATTTTCATTCAATGGTTGAACATTTCAAGAATATTTTCCCAGAAGACTTCTCAAACATACCTCTATTTATAGAGGTGGAGTTCACTATCAATCATGTGTCCGGAGTGGCACTAGTATCCACTCCTACTTAAAAGATGGCTACGAAGGTGTTCCATAAGCACTAGAGGTATTTAGAATATCTGAAAGGAAATGGTTTTATCCAACCTAGTGCTTCTCATTGGGGTTTACGAGTCCTCTTTGCGAAAAAGGAAAATGGTACCCATACGCTATGTGTAAACTATCAGAAACAGAACTAGTTAATTTTTAAAAACTGATATCCCTTATCATGGATAGATCACCTTTTCATCAAAATCAAGGAGATCAAGAGTTATCTAAGATTGAATTTAGTTCAGGATATCACGAAGTATGTGTTCAACACACAAACATACCCCATAATGTTTTTTGTAATAGTGATGGTCTCTATGAGTACATGGTTATGCCATTTGGTCTCACAAATGTGCCCATAGTTTTCATGGCACTAATGAACTGAGTATTTAATCCTTACTTAGATTCATTTTGGTGATTTTCATTGGATATCTTTTTGTTTTCTCACAATCGACATGACCATGACAGTCACCTTGATATCATTGGGAATAAACAGGTAGAGAATCAATTATTTGTTAGGATCACAAAATACCACTTCTATTTTGATAATATTAACTTACTGGGTCACGTCCTCTTAGATAATGTAGTATCAGTGGACCCAGATATGTTGATTGAAATAGTTACCTAGGATAATCCAAGAACATTTTTGAGGTACAATGATTAATGGGTATAGCTAGTCACTACGGTCATTTAATACAAGAATTCTGACTCTTGTTAATGGTAATGATGGGCTTGACTAAGAAATGTGCGATGTTTGAAAAGTCAGATTCATGTGACAAAAACTTTCAAGAGATGAAAGGAAATTTGACATCAGCGTCGATACTGATATTTCTATATCCGGGAAAGAGCTACACTATGTACTGTGGCACATTAGGTATTAGGCTAGGAGAAGTGCATATGCAGGGGGATCAAGTAATTACATATGAGTCTCAGTAGTTGAGGACACATGTGATAAATTACCCAACACATGATCTCGAGGTGGATGCATTTCTTCATGCTTTGGGATGCTGGAGATATTATTTATTAGGGAATCATTTTATGGTGTACACTGACTAAAATTGTCTCAAATACATCTTAACATTGTGTGATTTGAATTTGATATAGAGATGGTGGGTGGAATACCTTTAGTCATTGGATTTTTTCTTACCTATACATTTGGAAAAGTCAATGCATTGGTTAATGCAATGAGCATGGGAACACAGTTACATGCAGTAAATGTGGCTAGTGGTGAGTGGATGTTTATAACATTGTTCTATGATATGAATTTAGAGTTTCACAATAGTCATGGAAAGACTTATATTTCATCTTTTTTGGTTACCTATAAACTACTAGGCAGAGTGAGGATGATGCAACTATCAAATTCTTAAGGCCTAGTTATATGAGAGTGTTTGGTAGGCAATGACCCTCCTCCTGGATGGATGATATACAAGGATGATGTTTTGTGTGTCCATGGATGTATGTGGGTTACAAGGGACATTCTAGAAGATCTGATGTGGGAGTTTCATTCTTCAGCATGGGAAGTGCATCTTAGAGTCACCAAGATGTACAATTACATGTGACATCATTAATGGAGGTAGGACATGAATTGAGAAGTGGCATGTTTTTTACGCGGTCCCCCGCCTGTCAGTAGGTGGAGGAGAAACATCACCAGCATACTAGACGTTTAAAATAGTTTATCACTGATAAGTGGAAACGGGATGAGGTCACGATGGATTTTGGGATGGGGTTACTGGTGTTGCCTATAGGCAATAATGGGGTGTGGTTAATAGTGGACTGGCTTATGAAGGTCACACACATTTTTTCGATCAAGTTAACCATTGGTGTAGATGAGCTTGGAATTATCTATATCCAAGTGGAGGTATGAATTCATGGGGTACATCATTTTACCATTTCTGATAAAGATATTCGCATTACATCTCGTTTCTGGAAGAGTTTTCAGAGGCCACTGGGTACATAGTTACTTCAAAGCACAACATACCCCCATCATACTGATGGCCAGTGAGAGCACGTGATACAAGTTCTAGAGGAAATGTTGCGTACATGTGTCCTAGATTTGATGATTTCTTGGGAGATACACGTACACCTAGTTGAGTTCTACTATAATAATAGCTTCCAAGATACTATCCAGATGGTTCCAAATGAGTCATTATATTGTAGGACATTTTGATCACCACTATGATGGCTGGTAGTAGGATAAGGATATATGTTGGGACATATTCTACTCCGGTATACGACTGACCAGGTTCAGTTTATTTGGAAGTGGATGAATAATGCATAGTCTCGTCAGAAATATCATGCTGATCGTTGTAGACAACCTTTGGAGTTCGATGTCAGGGATTAATTTTTCTTTTATGTCATACAACTTTTTGGGAACATGAGTATTAGGAGATAGGTCAAGATTTCACCAAGATATATCAGACTGTTAGAGATTCTATAATGAGTCATGTCGGTTGCCTATCAATTACAGTTAACTCAATGTTACCGAGCCATACACGATAATTTCCATGTATCTCAGATGCACCACTATCACTCAGAACCATCTCACATTTTTCCGCACAAAGAGGCTGACCATCTCTTTGATGCATCCTTTTATGAGAATTTGATTTTTATAGTTGAATAGAGTATTAAGGTTCTATTAGGCCAATCCGTTCCTCTCATACGGTTGATGTGACAACATGTCTGAGTGAATGATGATACATGAGAGAATGAGGCCGATGTACATGCTCAGTGGCCAGATTTATTCCCAAATATTCCATCACCGCCCTTAGAACGAAAATTTAGGGACAAAATTCATTAAGGGGATATGTTTTTAAGAACCCATATTTTCTTATGAGGTATTTTTTTGGTTTCTTTTCATTTGTGTCGTTTTTGAGAAAACAAAGAAATACTAGAAAAATGTTATGTTTTAGTAGTACACGTCGTGTTATCCTATGTACATGTCATGTAGTCTGCCCATGTAGGATGGGGATAAATAGTGTGTGATTTTGATTGGTCGGGAGAGAAGAGAAAGCCACTATATGCTGTGTAGTTACATATACACGTGAATTAATCATGTCTCAATGGTCGGTGCGGGACGAGTTAAGTAGGTCCGAAATATTTATGAATAGTAAAATTATATACACGCCGCGTTTAAACAATTACACACCGTGTACTCCTAAATCTTGGCTTAAAATATGTAGTATCATTATTTTCTCTTCTTCTGAATAGAAGAGTTGTAATGACCCAACGCAAGTTAACCAGAGTCGGTGAATTATTTTAATATATTGGCATGATTACAAGTAATCAAGCCCATAAAGAACGATCAGTTTATCATTCATAGAAATTTTACTTTTATGAATGTTCCATTACAATTTATAAAATAAAACACAACAAAAATTATCTTTTGAGAACACAATTATTCCCCTATATTAGCCATTCATATCAAACATAACAAACTTCCATTAATCCTTTGAAAAATAAAACATAAGAAAGGGGTGAACTCAGATGATCAATAAGGATAACAGTATTTAGGATAATATCATAAATTTGCAGAACCATTTAAGGAAATGTATATGAAAAAAACAAGAGCATTTTAAACATAAACATCAGCATAATATGGAAAATATAAATCAAATAATTCCATTTATTTATTTACATTGACATTATAGTAGTCGAATAATCACATGTCATATCAATATATAATTTCATAATGATAGAATGGATAATTCCAGACATCATAACCACATAGTCAAGGCCTCGTTCCCAGACTACAAATAAATATTTTTTCTAGGCCTTGTTCCAAGAGAATATTTTGTCCCGTGAGACCTACCAATGCATCGTAAAGCTATAGAGAGCTCATCCCGTCATTAACAATGTCCAATTCATTCCTCAAATGAAAAGGCTGAAACATAAAATAATCATTCGTATTAAAACTAGAAAAAGAATTTCAATACAATATCCCTAAACCATGAATTGTATAAAAATAACACATCCCCAGTCATACATATCACAAAACTGTTAATAAAATATTGAATATTGTATAACAATAAATCAACATAAAAAATTGTAAAATCCATCAGTGGATGTTGACATAGATGATATCAAAAAAACTTGATAGAAATATCTATTTCTATTTTGAAATCATTTTAAATGAACATAATTATAAAAGAAAAATTTTATTTTGAAAATATTCATATAAGCTTGTAATGAATTCTTTAATGGGGTTATAATGGTGGAAAATATCCACACTCACCTTTTATGTTAAAAAAAATTATTTCCTTAATTCGTCTATGTGGTCATTGAGTAACTTGTATGGAAAACGATGGAAAGATTCCATTCAAAAAATTTATAAAATGTCCAGAAAGGGTGTAAATTTATTTAATCCACATTATAGGAAATAGTTTAAATGTTTTGAAATACATTTTTTAGAAACACGGATGTGGATGATAAAGAGGTCCAAGTAGATACTCATGTATAAAAATCCTTGGATAATGAATAGATTGTAGAATTAACCCTCACCATGTACTTTTCCATGATTGAGGGTGTGCTAACCTCCTCTATAATAGTTAAATAATTGTAATTAAATTATACAATAACCACATACTCATAAATTATATCACATGCTATCTTTTAATATTTCATTTTTAATAATATTTTCATTGTATCATTGCTTAGGTTATTAACTGATTCCTTTTCCTTTATATTCTTGATTACATAAGCCATTTTTGTTATGTATTGGATGTATTTTATTCATATCCAAAATTATATTAAGTTTTTAAACATTATTTATAATCATAAAATGATAATTTTTCTTGAATGGTTGTGATAGGGAATGAATTCCATCGCATTCATGGAGACAGTAATCCGTACGTACGCACGAGCGACAATATCATTCAATTGACGGTGAAATAATGTGTAATTGGATGGTATCACAAATAATAAATCATTAAAATGTTATATTTATTATTTACATTAGTTATACTAATTATTATACTCATCCAAATAAATAATTGTTTGAATAAAAAACTACTCCATGTCGTGGAGACGACAAGCCATACGTACGGTGACTTTTCATTCTTAGTATGGATAGAATAATGAATATGGATGTTACATATTTATAATAAAATCATAGTTTGTAAAGGGAATTGGATTTATTATTTTGGAAGAAAACAACAGATAAATAGGATGTGGAAGAATAAAAGAACATTTTAAGAGGTTGTGAAATAACTACCTCTACTTTGGGTGCTTCCTTTTGATTTGATCAAAATAGATCCATAGGTTTGAATTATGATTAATGTATGGCCTATAGGTTAAAGTGAGGGTATTTGGGAGGATATTTAATAAGGGGTTGGCAGATCCAAATGGCTTTGGTGGTGTTATTTTGAGATAAGGTCATGTACCCTTTTAGAAGAGAGGTGGGGGTCACTTTTGGAAATGATTGAAATATAGTTTTATTATAAAATCATATTCGGTTTATAATGGTTTAAAAATTATTTAATAAAAGAAGAGGAGGGTCAGGGTCGAAAAACCTTCAAACCACTTGTTAATAATGGATTATGCCTGAATATTGACCTTATATTCTAGATTTAACTCTTAGTTAATTATTTTAACTTTTACCATGTATTCTAGATTTATTTTAATAAATGGTTAATAAACATACTATAAAAATAAAAAAACACCAAGTGGTTGATTATTAATATATATAAACTTAACTATGTCCTTTGGATGAAATTTATATTTTTATAAATATTATATCAATTAATAATATAGTATTTGTTTAAAAAACCATTTATCTCTATTTTGACACAATTTAGTATTTGGGTTTTGTTATAGTCATTACTACATTATCACATCGAATAAAATTTATTTAATAAACCCTAACATGTCATATTAACCTATAAAATTCGTGGAATACCTCAAAAATGTCAATTTACAATTACATTAATATTTATTATATCAATTTTTTTAATCATTCAATAATAAGTTAATTACTACATAATAATTGTGTGAGAATTTTTTTAATATTTAATGGCTAAAAATTATAAATAAAATACAATTATGTAGGAAATTATTTCATCTTTCTAATGAATATTAATAGTAAAATTTATTTTACGTATAAGCCAATATTGAAATTTTTTTGGTTATTAAACATTTAATTTAACACTTTTAACTCTTCTATAAATAAATTGATAATAAATGTATTAATAAAATCCACATGGAAAAAAGGATCATATTTTATTCCTATGGTTTATTTCAGTTGAAATAAAATTATCCAATTTAATTAGGACTTGTGATAGGGTAATTATAATACAATTTTTACCTTAAATTACAATATTTACTTTTAACCATGGTAAATAAAATTCAAAACATACAATTCACCAAAAAGATATTTTCATCCTATTTACCACATTTTACATACTAATGTTATCATTTAATCTCGGATTTTTTTGTTCAATTCAAAGAAAAGGTAAAAATTATGTTTTAGGAAAATATGTAAATTTGCCTAGAAGGGGGGTGAAAGATGTAAAAAGTTCAATAAAATTTTATATATCTAATCTTATTATAAAATGACTTAAATGAATTAAATTGTAATAATATTGGTATTATTTATCTATTTTGGCATTAAAATAATGTTATCTAAAAATAATTATTGTTTAAATAAATTATGTTTTAAACAATAACATAGTGTTTTTCACTATTCATTAAAATTTGAATGTTTTTAGAAAAAATTCAAAAAAATCACCATAAGATAATTTTGAATTTCCAAATTAAAAATTGATGTCAATTTTAGAAAAATCATAACATTGGTTTTGATTAAATTAATTTAAAATTAATTTCCATTGTCAAAACTAGAAAGTGGGTTTTTTGAGAAGTAATAACTATTAAAATATTGATATGTGTTGAAGTCCAATTAAAATATGAAATTACTTCCAAACACTAATATTAGATTAAATGATAAAAATATAATCTTATTATACATCAAAACCATTCAAATGTATACTTTCAAACTATAAATTACATTGATTAAAAAAGTTGTTTTCAATTAAAATTTAGTATTTTTCAATATTCATCAAAATAAAAACGTTATCGGAATAATACCAATAATTCATCGAAACTAAATTTTAATGTCCCGATTCTAATGTAGATGTTTATTTTGTCAAATTGAATGAAGAGGCCCGAAGCTTTACGTACATGGACATTACATTACTTTTTTGTAATACTTAATACATAACAAAAACCAAAACTCAATGATCGTAATAGTTTAGTGTCTTTGGAAACTCAGAATATAATCTTCTAATCCTGGTGAAAGATCTTCAACATCTACCATAAGGATCTTCCCCATTTTTTTCATACCTAAAACCTTTCTTTAAATCCTGGGGAAAAGAAAACATATAAAGGGTGAGCTCAAATGCTCAGTAAGGGTAAGCATGGATAAATTAAAACAAATCATATAAATTTGAACATAAAAAGATGAACATAATGTTTAAACATCAAAATCTTGAGTAATGACATAAAACATGGTAGTACATAAGGCATAGATCATAAATAAACATTAATCATGATAAAATAGCATGGGAATAAAAATTTTAATTTTGGAAAAACATTAAGCACATGTAATGATTTCCATAGTAGCCATGACATTCCTACCAAGACCATCATAGTGGACAAAGTCCCTTACTGAACTAGGTTTACATGCCATTCGAGCCCTGTATTACTGAAACGGATATACTTGCCGATCCAGCCATGTCTATCTCATGAGATATAAATCATTACTCAGTGCATTAGAGGGAGATATAGGTCCCATCAATCTTATATTGAAATCATTCTTACGTGTGCCACAAAACAATCATAAATCATTTATCATAACCCAAAGAATAAATTGGGTTTCATAAACATCATTCCATCATAACATAATCCATATAAAACAAATGGATATCATTTTATCATAAGAAAAGTGAAACAATGTAAATCATAGAGACATTATACTTCAAACATACACATATGAAATAATGTCATCTTAGATAGAAAAACACTTGAAATGAATTCTTGAGGAAAATATCCTTTGTTCTTCAAAATCAATTTCTTTTCACAATAGATCATGAAATTTATAAAGAAAGAGATTTTGTTGAAAATAGTCATGAAATATTTTGTAGGAAGCTTCATGAAAATAATGTTTTATAAAACCGTAAAAATTCTATCATGTTGTATATGCTAAGAAAACACTCTCCTAATAATTTTGTCGAAAAAGTCAAAATGTACCTCGTAACATAAACAAAAGAAAGATTCCTATATACCATGTAGTAAAATTCAAAAAAGGGAAAAAAGACTAAAAAAATACCTGAAACCACTTTTATAAAACATGTACATAGATGATAAATATATCCCCAGTGATTACTTAGGAATAAACAATCTCAGATTAAAATGAGATTGGAAAAGTTGTCCCTTACCTTAGGTCTGATATGCTTCGTACGTATCCAAACCTCCTGTATAATGATTTAAATAAAGTCTTTGACTTATTAAAGAATCATATTCATTGTTATGATTTCATATATTGTTCACTTATGTCTTTATATTACCTATTCTTTTGTAAATCCCATGTTAAAGCAACGTTTTTGGTAAAATCATCTTATTTATTGTACGTGTTTGGACATATTTTTATTGATGTTATTATTACTTATATCAGGATTTACTTAATTCCAGATTGTAATTAATTATTTATATATCCTATATATTCATTATATATCCATAATATACATGTATTTATAATATTACATAACATATGGAAGTAAGAAATGAAATGCACCGTTCATGGAGATGGTAAACCATACATACGCCTGAACGCTACTTTCATTTATATTTATTATTTTAATGGAATTAAAACATAATTATACATAGTTATATTATAAATCCAGTATAATATCATATATAATATCATTAACTCTATCATTTATACATCCCACATAAGGCATTAACGAAACACATCACTTTGAGGGGGCGGTAGTCCGCACTTCCTCAACTGAGATTATCTTATTTACCAACTATAAAAACCATAAAGGCTTGATATAATTGAGAAGTAACGAATAATAAGGAAATAATAATCATAATAGATATCATATATAAATATATTTCCATCATAATGGCCACCATGAGAGGCGGTAGGAGAAAATCGAACATTCATCGTTTCATGAGGCATTAGTTTTCCATTAAAGAAACATTATGTTCCTCATTCGTTTGATGGAGGTGTGTGTAAGTGTAGTAAGAATACATCTCATAAAAACATCCTAGTATATTTAGGATACTGTTGTTGAAAAAAAATAAAGGATTAAAAAGAGTTTAGGGGTTGGATAAGTAGAATAAAAGAAAACAACTTAATAGAAACTATTACCTTTAATTTGGGTAACATCCTTTGGTTTGAACCAAAATGAATTCTTGATGTGCCTTTTAACTAATTTATGGATTATAGGGGGGGTATAGGGATGTATGGAGCTTATTTGGGTGGAGTTTGGATGATATAAAAGGCTTGAGAGGTGTGAGTAATTTCATAGAAGTGGGCTCCTTTTATAAGGGAGAGGAGGGGCTCTTTTGGAAAGTGTGGAAATGTTATTTTATTAAAAACTTATCATCGGTTTCAAAAGGTAAAAAATAAGAAACTATTATGATAATATAACTCATGGTCGAAATAAAATCATCCAATCAGAATTGGACATGTTTTGAAAAATATTTTAATCATTATAATCTTATTTATTTAAATCATTTATTAAAGAGGTAAATACAACATCCTTATTGTGTCATAAATAATTAAATTTATTTGATGTCTAAAAATTATTAAAAAAATACAAACATGTAGGAAATAGTTTTATCTTTCCAATGAATATTTATAGTAGAAAAGATAATTTATATATCCCCTTATATAAATTAATTAGTAAAGGAGTTTTGTTAATGCCAATTTTGTCTTTACATTAAATTAATTAATCTAATGTGTCATTGTCCTTCATATGTGGCTCCATGGGGTCAAAAAATCAACCCAGGAATTCCCATGGTCGGCCATTACTCATAAAATAAGGTTTGTACAAGTGTTAAGATAATTTGGAATTATTATAATATTCTTTTAACCTTGAATTATCCTATATACCTTTAACTGTGGTAAATAAAAATAAAAAGTTTCTATTCACAAAAAATTATTTTTATCTAATTGAACCACATTTTACACCGTTATTTTAACCATGACTCTCTGATATTCGATATTCAACTCACAGAAGCCGTAAAATTATGTTTTATGAACAATTGCAAAAGCTCATAGGATGTGGTTAAAAGACGGTGAAAAGTTGAATACAATTTTTAAATATCTAAATTTTTTATAAAATGACTCAAATAAATTTCATTGAACATATATAAGTATTATGTATCTATTTTGACCTAAAATAAATTTCAAACAAATACAAGATTATTTAAATAAAAAGTCGGTTTTAACCAAAAACTCAGTGTTTTCACTATTCATCAAAAATTGACATTTTTTAGGAAAATACCAAAAATTATGCCTAAGGTATATTTGATATTCAGAATTAAAAAATGATGTCTATTTTTTCAAATTCAAAAATTTGAAGTGGAATTAATTAATTTTAAATTTAATTCCCATTATCAAAACAAATAGCATGTTTTTAAGAAACAATAACTATCAAAAGATCGACACTTGTTTATGTCCAAATTCAATGTGAAATTAATTACAATGACCAACATTGGATTAAATGGTAAAAATATATTCCTATTAATCATTAAAACCAATTATAAAGATAATCTGACCATATAAATTATTCCAATGAAAAAAGTTGTTTTTAATTAAAATATACCCTGTTTTTACTATTCATCATAATATAAAAGTTATCAGAATAATATGAAAATTTTATCCAAACCATTTTTTATACCCTTATTCCAAAGGAGAATCATATTTTGTCAAATTGAACTTATAATCATGTCCAAAACTAGATTTAATGTGGGTGTTCTCTCAAAAGGTGGCAAAACTTCATTTTTTTAAAAATACTTATTTTACCTGAAAAATTTATTTTATTCTCATACCATGTTATAGAAAATATGTAAGATTAATAATAATGTTATAAAATTAAAAATTTAGTTAATATTATTCATAATGGCTAGTCCATAATAATATTATAACAATATATCATTGTTTAGTGAAACCTGGTATTGCATACTACACACGCTATCGAGAAAGGTCGTGATTGCGTGTAAAGAAAGCCAAGTCAGGGAGATGTGTAGAGAAAGACTCCTTCGTTGTTTTGTATAACATAATCCAACCATATTTTATTTATACATTGAAAATATATATATATATATATGTATATACACACTCAATGTACTGTAGAATAACTACTATCAAAATTGTGTGTAACATGATCCAAGAATAGTGTTGCGTATACTACAAGCTAATACGGTGTTGCGTATAGAGCAAGGTAATCTTGGTGTAGCGTACAACACAAGAAATAAATGATATTAAAAAGAATTTTTTTCATAAAATCTCAGGGTGTTACATTGAATCTATAAAAGTGTCCAGTATTTGTTTTAAAGAATGGTTTTCCAGTAAAATGTGGTAAAATTGGATTTTTTTTAAAAATACATATTGAATCTAAAAAAAATTATTTTGTTTAATATTATGTCTATGAAACATATATTATATATCATAAAAATATAGGGAGTATATGAAATTCAAAATGCAGTTAATACTATTCATAACCAATTCTTGAACGACTAGTTCGGTTAGTCGTGATGCACTCCAACTTGGTGTTGTGTGTACCGCAAGCTATAGATTTACATTAAAGAGATTACCTTCTATATAATCTTGGGTTGTTACATAACCTCCCCCCCCCCTTTATAAATTTCCTCATCAGAGTTTGAAATTGTTCATCGAAAATTAAATGCTAAAAATAGAAAATACCTTTTTTGATAACCCAAATCGAAAAATAGGGTTAATAAAATTTTTTCTTAATAAGAGGGAAAGGGGAATTAAAAAGTAACCACCAAATTATGATCTAAAATAAGATAACATTGTTGAAAATTAGGGACATATAAGTGGAGAAAAAACATAAATATTTATATTTAGTGATTGCAGTCAACAATTACAAACAAGTAAACAGTAAATAGGATATTGAGGGCCTCAAGGCCATAAATCTAAGATGATTTAAATATCATCAGTTCCACTGAACATAAGGTATTAGGATAACTCATTTTTTAGTTTAAAATACATTACCTAATGTTTATGAATTAATTGATTCTTTATATAAGAGATAAAAATTTACTAGACAGGTATAGTTACATCCTTCAACTAACTTCTACCACAAACTCAAATTTTACTATAAAAGGAAATAAGGATACAAAATATTCTATTTAATCTTATTGTATTGTGTTCCAAAAAAATGAATTCATTTTTCATTTGACAAAACACTTAAAAAACTACATTATAAAAACTAAGATATCATGTATTCTAGTGGTATGTGATGCACCATTGTCTCCCTTTGGTTGCGGGTTCAAGTCTCACAGCCTTGCAGGATGTGACGGGTTGTCACCAGACCTTGGGGTTGTCATTTTTATATAACAAATCCAAAAATAAACATACATAATTTTTAAACCTTAATCCATAGTATTCAATTTCCAACATAATCCCTTACAAACATTAGAAATATCCAAAATAATTATACCCAAACTTATAGTCCCAACACATATAAGGAAGGTCAACAATAAATATTGAAGATATATTTTTGCCAGAAAATATCATATGTGTACCTACACCATGTATTCTCTAAAAACATGGTAATACTATAAATTACAATAAAACCTTATTTATTACATTCATGGTCCCTTATTCCTTAAATAATACTATATATATATTCCATATATCTAAAACAAATTAACACTCCAACAATGATGGAATTAGTAAAGCATTAATCAATTCCATGGTAGTCAAGATTATCTAATATAATTTATCGAAATCAACCATCTCATATTCCAATATCACTACCTCCATATCAGGACCATATTAAAGTTTATATTTCCTTCCTCAATGTATTTTACAAAAAAAATAACTCATTTTTGAGTCACATTCCTTAGAACCATATGATCTCAAATCCTAGATGAAATAGTATTGCAGTAAAATCCTTATTTATTTCCATAACTAATAAAACTATTACATTGTTGATGAAACACTCAGATGATATAATTCTATAATAAAAACATAAGAACACTAAATATTCATCTCAATCTATGGTAGTATCATAACATGATTATCCAATAACATCATTTGCGGTATACTCTGACGATTAATACATTGATTCGTGTACTGTCACAACTCCATGATGAAAAAGTAGTGTACATTTGAAAACATTTTTCTTACCCTAGCAATGACATACTGGGTTTCCTTTTTCTCCACATTTATAAAAAACACCCATTTCCTTCATGAATTGACAAAGATGATTCTTTCCCCAATTTTCACAAATGGGAAAATATTTCATTCCATTATTCCCTTTGTCATACTTTCTCTCTACCATCCTTTTCTTCTCTGGGTTCCCTTCAAAGCCATATGACTCAGTGATATCATTACCTATCTTATTAACGCATGATACTATTTATCCATATGATTAGAATACATTGGGAGACTCATTCCCTTCTAAATTTTGTCTTAAGACCATGAGAAATATGATCCTTTTTACTCTTTGGATCATGCGCATTGTTGAAGTTCTCATTCCTTTTACAGGGCACCATTTCTAAACAACGGCATAAATTAGCTTAGTTAATTAATTTCATTGAATAATTCCAAACTTGTAAAATGCCAAACATAAATTCAAATATCATATATCTTTCATAATGGTTTTGTAATGACAATTTCAATTATCCTAAGTATATCCCCGGGGAGTGTCATAACCAACAGTGCAGTGAGGCATGCTGTCATGTTCCTGCATACTGCGGGTCATGCATAAATCTCAAGGACAATGTATTTACTCCAATGTACATTTGTGCCAGATCCACCTCTACCAACTCGTATCCAAACATGGATGTAATGCGTGAAAAAGACACAAAATATATATATTAACAAAATTATAGGAATTTCTTCTATACTAACCGTCAAACTCTATCTTAGGGAACTATTCTCTAATCTGATTTTTTATAAATATAACTTCTAGGTTTTGTAATAAACAATCCTCTAATACCAACTATAGTGCCTCCACCCCAGTTACAAAAATTTTGTGCCATATTTTGATACATTTGCATGATGAAACGAAATCATGTCTCGATGGACCGGTTAGTTTTGTAGTCTTGGAAAAATAGATTACATATATGAACAGTACATTAGAATTTCTAAAATAAAACAGAACATAAGTAATCCATTTAGAGTGCCCTTATTCCCCTAGAATAACCATGCATATCAAATATAACACACCTCTTCGCATCCTGGAAAAAGAAAACATAAGAATGTGGTGAGCTAAGATTCTCAGTAAGGATAACAACATAGCCAAAACTATTATAAATGAGCTTAAACATTAAATGTAATGTATAATACTAAAAAAAAATTTAACATAAAACTCAGAATAATATTGGAAAGACACATCAAATCATACCATATACTTATTCACGTGGATATTCTAATAGTCTAATAATCACATGTAATCTCAATTATAAATTTCATAACGATGGAATTATAATGTCAGACATCATAACCACATAGTTAAGGAATCATTCCATGAATACGAAAAATTATTTTGTAAATTCCTTTTTCGAAGACACAAGTTTGTCTCATGAGACCTAATGATGCCTCCAGAATCTATATTGGGCTCCAACAGTCACTCACTATGTCCAATTCATTCATTAATTGAAAAGGATGAAATATAAAATAAACATTCATATTAAAACTAGCATAAGAAATGTTAATACTTTATTTATAAAACATGAATGGTATAAAAATAGAACACCCACAGTCAAACATATCACAAAACCTTCAATATAATATGGAATATTGTATCATTATAAATCAACTTCAAAGATGTGTAAAATCAATCAAAAGATGTTAACATAGATGAAATCAAAACAATTTGAGAGAAATATCTATTTCAATTTTGAAATAATATAAAAGTTACATAATTATAAAATAAAACATTAATTTTGAAAATATTTTTATAATATTTTAGGAAGGCTTCGATGGTTTTATAACATTTGAAAGAAGCTACAGTCTCCATATAAGTTAAAAAACATATGTTCTTTAATTCACAAAAAATTTAATAAAGTACATTGTTTGAAAAACAGAAAAAGTATTAATTTTAAAAAATTTATAAATAGTAAAAAAATGTTATAAATTAATTTAAACAATAATATAGGAAATAATAAAAATGTTTTTAAATACATTTTTATTAATTTGAGATGTGGATGATAAACAGGTCCCAGTAGATACTAACATATAAACAACATCGGATAATGATGATATTATTGAATTAACCCTTACCATGCAATTTTACATGATCCATCATCTGTTAACCTCGGTTATATTAGTTTAATCATTGATATTAAATTATAATAGAACCACACACACAAATATGATATAATAAATGATCTTATAATATATATTTTTCATAATATTTCAGTAGTATTATTGTTTAGTGTGTTAACAGATTCATTTTACATTATATGTTTGGATACATAAACCTTGATTGTCATGGATTGGATGTATGTGATACATATCTAGAATGATATTATGTTCTTAAAAAAATTTAAACATAAAATTAATATTATTCTTTAATGGTTATGATGGGGAATGAATTTCATCGCGTTCGTGGATACAGTAATCCGTGTGTACGCCTGAGCTAAAATTTCATTTTATTGATGGTGAAATTGTTTTTAATTGGGTGATATATCATATATATAATTAATCATTAAAATTTTATATTTTTATTTACTTCAGTTATACTCATTATTATACCAATCCAAATAATGAAGTGTTTGAATAACAAACAACACCGCAATGTGAAGATGGTAAGCCACAGGTACACACTTGTGGGGACCTGTCATTAATAGGATGGATAATATAATGAATATGATTGTACCTTATTTAAAATAACATCACAATATGCATAAGTTATTGATGTTATTATTTTGGTATGGAAACAACAAATAAATATGAAGTGGAAGAATAAAATAACTTTGAAAGAGGTTGTGAAACAATTATATCTTCTTTGGGTGCTTCCTTTAGATTTGATCAAAATGGGACCTTATGTAAGGTTTCTTAAAGAATTAAGGCATCTATGTTGAATTTTGGGTTGTTTGGGAGATATTCGATTTGGGTTTTTTTGATCCAAATGGATTTTTTCGGAGTGATTTTGAGAGAAGGGAATGCACCCTTCTATAAAAGAGGTGAGGGTCTCTTTAGGAAAAGATTGATATATAATTTTATTATACATTAATATTTGGTTTATAATAGCTCCAAAATGATTTAATTCAAGGATAAGTTGGGTTTTTATTGAAAACCTCTCATACAATATGTTTTATACAGGTTTAGGTCACCATATTAACATTATCTTTTGGATTTTACTTTTATTTAAATAATTTATCTTTTACCATGTCTTCTTGTATTATTATAAGAAATTGTTTATAAATATACTATAAAAATAAAAATAACCCCAATTGGATCATTATTGATTTATGTATACTTATCTATGTATTTTGGAAGAACCTTATATTTATTGGAATAATATATGACTTAATTATAATGTTTTTGTTTTAAAAACACATTTATGTCATTTTTGCCTATAATTAGTATTTGGTTTCCATGAAATTCATAAAATCATTATTAATTCAAAAAAAAATTAATAAACTATAACATGTCATATTAAGCCATAAAATTCGTGGAATACATTAAATGTCTCAATTTACAATTATATTAATATTTATAATATAAATTATTATAATCATTCAATAATTAATGTAATTACTATGTCATAATTTTGTCATTATTAAATTCAGTTATATATTGTTGAAAAATTATAAATAAAATACCATTATGAATAAAATATTTTCATATTTCTAATGATTACTTATTGTTGAATTTTTTTAATGTATATCTGTATATTAAAAATGTATTAGTTATTAAACATTGAATTTTACACTTGTAACTATTCTATAGATAAAATAATATTAAATTTCCTAATCTAATCAAAGTGGATAAAAATGATCATGTTTTATTCAAAAGGTTTATTTTGGTAGAAATAAAGTAATCCAATATAATTAGGACATGTGTTAGGTTATTTATAATATCATTATTATCATTAAATACCCTAGTTATTATTAACCGTGGTAAATAATATTCAAAAGTTATTATTCACCAAAAAAATATTTTCAACCTATTGAACCACATTTTATATACTGATATCAAATGTGACTCTTAGAGTTTTCAAATTCCTTTCATAGAAGGGAAAAAATGACATTTTCTGAATATTTAAAAATGTTCCTAGATGGTCGATAAAAGAAGATAAAAAGTACAATAAAATTTTATATATATAATATTATTACAAAATGACTCCAATTAATGAAATTGTATTAATAAAGGTATAATGTATATATTTTTAATTAAAAATACATAAATTTAAATACTATTATTATTTAAATAAATGATTGTTTTAAATAATAATATATTTTTTCGCAATTCATCAAAAATTGAATGTTTTCAGAAAAATACCCAAAATTCACCCAAATCCCATTGTAATTTTCCATATTTAATTTTTTTTATTTTACATAATTAATAGCATAGGAGTTTCATTATTTAATTTAAAATTAATTCCCCTTGGAAAAACCAAAATTCAGGTTTTTGAAAAGTAATAAACTATCAAAAGATTGTTATGAGTTTATGTCAAATATAAATGAAAAATTACTTCCACATAAATTTATCCAAATTTTTTTTTTCCAAACTAAATTTTTATGTCATTTTTCAAAATAAAAACTTTATATTATCATATTGAATATATAAAAGTGTCAAATATTGGATTTAAAAAATGGTTCACCAATAAAAGGTGGTAAAATTGATTTTTATTAAAAAGACTCCATTAATCTGATGAATTGAATTTGTACATATGTTATTTGTAATAAACACTTAATGTGGATATTTAAATTATATGGAGGATATAATTTTCAATTTTCAATTTTTATTAATCACATCTACTTTTTGAACAGCTAGTTTTATAAGTTGTGGTGCGCTCAAACTCGATGATGCGTGTAGTGTATGCTATTGAATAACTTTTAAGAGATAACATGGTATGAAATCATGGGGGTGATTCAAGGGCATCCTAAGGAAGGACAAGGAGCCATGTGATTAATTCATTATCCCGTTTCATCGTCTGAGACCCTATTCAATTGTCGTCATTCACGATAGAACCCAATTGGTAAGGGACTCCTTCATCTAGAGTCGTTCATGGTGATTTTTCCTCTTTATAGAGTTGTTTAGGTTTTAATAATTTAACTATTTTCTTATATCTATGAAATTCTAGGCCGATTCAAGGTCCAACGTCAAATTATATCACTTATACAACATTGAGGTAGGTGGTCTTATTCATTTGTTTAATGTCGAGTTTATTTTTTTCCCAAAAGGGTATGAGACCCGTTTTGGGTATTGTTTCTTTCTATAATTCAAACATGTTGATAACTAATGAGGTTTAGGTATGTTGTTTTATGAAGATGAAGCATGTGATTAATGATTGTCTGATATAGGGACACACCATGGGTGTGTTTCCTATGGTTAGCCGTCTGGAAGGAGGGCCTTTGAGTCTTGTGAATTTCTTCACTTTTTTGGGTTTGATTAGAATTCTATATTATTATATGCAATTCTCTAGTGAGATTTTTATGATTAAAACCATGCTGTAGTTTAATTTTCTTGTGTTTGTGGCATTGTGTGTTTTCCACATGAGTTGTTATAATTGAAACTATGCAATAAATTAATTAGAATGTGTTTTCCATTATGGGAATTTCCCATCTGATTTTTTATTTTTAAAGCCATGCGGCTATTTAATTCACACGTGTCACTTTTGAAATGTAATTTTAAATGATGAAAATAGTTAATTATCCATGGCCAATCCATATTCTCAGTTAAAAGACATGGTTGGGCTCATGTGACTAATTACACCTTGCTTACCATGGGTGAACCATTGCCTCGGTTAAAAGGAAATGGATGGAGTCAAGATGTTAATTACATAAGGGTTGTGAGTAATCCACATTTTTAGTGGTCAAGCTTACTAAGTCTTTTTTTAAATGCTAACAAAATACTTTGTCTACTAAGGGAGACCTAGGACAGGTTCTATTGGCAACTAGAAAATTTATAAAATGAACATTGATATTATTTAATGTGGAATGGATATTTCATGAGTTGATAGATACTTTGGTATGGGGGAGGGGGAGGAGTAGGGGGGTCAACGGGCCTAATCCATACTATGAGACCATTGTAAACATCACAAATTTTTTTAAAGAAAATGGAATGAATTACGATGAGTATTCCGAGCCATATAATAATATTGGATTCAGTCTTCACTTTTTATCTAGATGATCATATGAGATATCTACTGTTTGTACATCTATTTGGGTGATTGATGGGATAAGGCTAAATCATGAGGTAGTTTCACCTAAATGAAATTGAATTTCTAAAGAACATAAAGATTGAAATGTATAGTTACTTATGCACTTCCTCATTTATATTTTCTATTACTATTGTGGTATATGTTCTTTGCTAATTATGCATGGATCATTCATGGATTCCTACTGGGATTAGTCTCAAACCCTATTTGGGCCATGCTTTTGGGACCAAACAGATTATATGATTGCAGGTGTAGACAATGGAAAGAGTCCTGAAACATGAACTTGATTAATTCAAAGAAGAATGATAGCATGGGACCAAGACGAGGCTTCTGTTGCATCTGAGTTTTATATCTATTTTTGTACTCATATTGTGTTTGTATCTAATTGCAATGTGTTCTGTTTTGGATTCATTCTTAGAACATATGATATAATTCATTATCAATTGAATTGTTGGAGACTTGGTTATTTTTCTACCATAATTCTGTTGTTTGGTTTCAGTCGTATAATTTTTACTACATCCACTAATTCATTGTTATTATATTCTGTAATATTTCACTCTACTAGTGAGGGTATTGTTTCCAGACTATAACACACAGGTCCCTCACAACTATTCAAAAGCCTCCAGTGTTTTGGGAAATGTGCTTGAGACCTTGTGGCCAACCGTATACGAGACACTATTTAGTTGCACCTGAATTCAAGACATTTCATGGAATGATTACATATGAGGTTGAAGACTGTTTTAGTTGAAGAAAAGTACAACCCAATGGAATTACATTGACATATCTAGTTGAATTCAGTTAGCGAAGAAATACATGAAAGGGAGGGAGTATACAACACTATTTCTATATTTATATATAAGGAAAATGTGTAACATAGTAAATGTAGTGCTGCATTATAACCATATAGAGATTATGTATTGATTCTATTATAGAATGAATGTATAAAACAATCATATTTTGAATTTGAAATCATCTATTAGTATAGTAATAAAGTGTATAGTTGTTTAGATTATAATGGAGTGGAGTTGACACTCCACCCTCGATCTTGTTTCCCTTTCACGACCCTTACATTTCCCCCTTCATTGACCCATCTTATCTCCCTTGATTTTCACCTATCATAGTGTTGCCTAATGACCATTATTCTGAGAATGGATTTCCATCAGTTCTGATTTCTCCCTTAGAGTTCAAGTATGATTCAGAAATGTAGGATCTTACCTTGTTTTCTAGTCATCGGAAGATGCGACCCTCGGTAGATGCCTTCGACATGATAGTTTTTTCTTCATAGAAGGTTTAGAATTGGGTGTTTGTTGGTCTATTATATTCAAATCATATACACATTCTTTTTTGGTTTGAGTAATGTATGGTCTTTGCTTAGGACATTTCTCCATGAGATATGGATGGATTTTGGTTTAATCTATTTCGGTTTTCCTATGAATTTCATATGATGTGCAACTCCCCATTTACGGCGCTCTGGATTTCCGTTCACGGTATTCTGTTACCTTTACAGAATATGGAGATTCATTCTTTTATCAGAAATCAGATAGGTCACTACACTTCTTTAGGTTCCCTCACTATCACCATTTTCCAACTAGTCTCTCCTTGAATTTTCGTTGAAGATTATGTTTCAAAATGACAATTGGACTCCATTATCATTGAGATTGAAGGAGAGCCTCACTGGAATTAGAAAGTTTTCTATGAATCTTGGGTTTTATTCTAATTTGAATATCAATATTTTGTTCATGATACTTACATATGTTGTCAAAGACACTCTGAATTTGCTAGGAATGCTACCCCCTAAGAGTTGCCAAAAAGGTTGCATGACTAATGCAGGATATGTCAACAAGGAAGATCATCTGGGTGTGGGTGGGGACGGAACACCTTAAATTGTTCAGAATATGGTTATCATGGTTAATATAGAAGTTGGTGTGGTGGAAGATCCTTCCCATATGGGTTTTAGTATGTATGTTCTGGAAGAGTACCCTGGCATAGATGCAAGCCCGAGAAGCAGCATCCATGGTTGTCCTCCTAATGAAGATGGTAAACTCCATGTTAGGATTGCTGCATGGTATGGTGATGGTTGTGTCAGTTCTGGTCAGGGGAGTAGCAAGATTTAGGATGCACAATGTTCTGATGAAGCAATAAAGAAAAAACCAGTAAAGGGATTACCTTCTGAAACTACTGTAAAAAAGATCATTAATAGGTTATAGAGCTATTAAGTGATTAATCCTAGTTGAAATTCGTTAGAAAAGGGTTCCTAGACCAGTGTGGTGGTCAATGTATATTTGGATATGAAATATTATCAGTCTCAAACTTTGGGGAACACTATTGGAGTTGGTGGTCCATGTTCCAAGGGTTTGACGAGTCTAACTCCATGTAACTATGAGATGGTTGTGTGCGATGGTGATAAAAAATATGACAGGGTGATACATTATACTAGAAAGGGTATTTCCATGGATGTATATGAGTGGGAGAATCGTACACATGATGTCGGTGGGTTGTTGATCACCAGATAGAGAACCAAATCGGGGAGGACTTCGTCCTGCCTCAACAAAAACAACCAATTAGAATATTTAAGTAATCAAGGATATTTTGAAGGCAACACTGACTATTCATATGAGGCAAAGAATTATTGAGATGGAAAGAACTAATATGACCTTGGATTTGGAGGGGTTATTAATGTTATAAACAATGAAATAAGGAAGAAATGGAATAAAGAAAACAGGGACCTGTGGAACTGTACTGTTTCCAAGAAGCTGAAATCTAATGGTTTAATGCACCAGTCCTATAATCGGAATCTGATGAAAACATGGTGGGCCAAAAAAGTGGTTAAAATCATTGAGCATGAGATATAGCCATATGCATGGGATGAGGGTTAACAGGATGTTATCGTATAGTCTCAATTGAAAGTGAAAGGATCATTAAAGGAAGATTACTCACAAGAGAAGCTGAATATGCATTCTGTTGATATGATGATGGTGATGGAGGATTATATTCCCCTAGACAACAATGTGAGGAAGGATCTCCCGATGGCTTGCAGTGCATGAAAGACATGGATCTGGATACCAAGATGGAACCACTCATGCACTATGGTGAAGAAATGATGGAGGAGGTTCTGGTGAACAAGTTTGTGAGGGAATACGTTGACCAAATGATGGAAAAATTGATAAATGTGGATGTTTCCAGGGAGCAAGGTGAATGGATTAACAAACAAGATCATATACTGATTAGGGGATTCAATATAGATAAGACTAGTAATGGTGACTATATGAAATCTTATGATTATATTACAAGTCAATATTAAGATAACATAGAGGATGATAAAGACTATCAGGTTTGTTCCATCCCCAAAAAACTATTGAGGGTCGGAGATTCAAATCGATTAAGACTTGTTTTTAATAAGTTAGTAGTTTCCTTTGTTGTTTGACCAGATTTTCAGTGAGGGTTATCACTTTCCCATTTAAAGGGTTAAAAAATAAAAACATCATTTTGTTACAGGAGTATATGGTGAATTTGGTGTGTTATGCAAAATAGATACTATAAATTATTTTACAAATATATTGAAAAGACCATTGTGTCTTAAAATAATAATTTGGTCATTGAATCTGTGCAAAGTGGAGAAGATGAGGGATAGTCCCTTAGGTGATGAGTGGACCTAGCTTATATATGTTTGGGGATCCTTGTATATAATTACAAGAATTAGAATTATAACCATGAAACTAATGATGAATATTGTATTTTTTATGACCGCCATTTTATAACTGCGTGACATTTAGACGTAGCACTTAGTGGTGAACCATGTAGACTCATTTTGTTATGTGTATTAATTGAATTATTTAATATATTTTTAGTGACATCATCAACATAGGTAATAGGTTGAATATATTTCCTACCACTGTGTGAATAAATTTATGAAATATTTAAACATGTGAAATGATTTAAACATTAATACAACATTATTCACTCCCTTATGCTCTTACGGTGTCTCTGATTGTAATAATTACATATAACATGTTATAAGAATGATTTTCGATATGAAAATATCACGATCCATAGATAAATAAAAAAATAATGTTACCCAAACATAATCATAATAAATCATAACAACATGAAAATTGAAAAATACATCATTACTATATTAATATTCTGTAAATATATAAAAATATCACAGTCATGAATAATGTTTTTAACATGGATAACTGAAAAATAGGGATGTATGAAATTGTAAACATATTTATCTCTATCCTATCCAATCATAGAATAATTATGTCAAGTCATAAAATTCTCCACGTAATACAATGGATTGTTATATAATTATCATAAAACTAATCAATAATGATGTACAATACATATGTGTTACAAATGTATGTAGTTATAAACCAGATATTGATTGATCTTGGAGAAGAAAATTTTTTGGATCATAAAATTTGAGAACCCAAAATTTTTTATCATAATTTTGATATATATACATGAAATATAATTACATTTCTGATACAAATTTTTGAGAAATCTATGTCAAAAAAGAAAAAACCTTAATTTTTTCTGTATATTTTAATTATATTTTAATAAATCATAAATATAAGTCCAATTAAAAATCATTTTAAAAATTATGATATATAATTTTAATAAATTGATTTTTTCTAAAAACAAAATTTAATGGATTTTGAACAGAAATTAATTTATGTAAGATGAAATGTGAAATAAAATATATAAATTTCTATAAGAGTGGATGAAATATAATTTCATGAATTTCTAACTACATTAAAAAACCCTACATTGATGAAATTATTTAGGATATATATTTATAAGAGGTAAAAATATTTGTAAGAGGTAAAAAAATATATTATATATTTATCATTTAAAATATGAATAGAAAAAATATTTGATCATAATTAGTGTGGTAATAGAACAGAATTTCCAATGTAGGAGTGTGAAAACTATCCTTTACAATTTCTTATTTTTTTTTAATTTGAATTATCGATAGATAATATTTTCATATTTGAACTTATATTCCTATAATGGATTATATAACAGTGTTTCAGATATATATATATGAGTAAAACATGTCAAACATAGAATATAATTTTCACAAAAGAATGTGTGAGGCATAACAATAATGTATTAGTTTAAGTAAAAAACATGATCACATTAGAAATTTTTGTTAAAAACCAAATAAAGAAAAAACAAAATTTTATATCCAATATAATATACTAATCATACTTAAAGATTAATGTATGTATCATGTACACTATAAAATGGGGAAATGTGTGTCAAATATGAGATAAATATGATCGAATGATAATTTAGCTAAAACATACTTACCAGGAATTCTCTCATGCTTGGATGAACATTAAAATAATTTACAATGACTGTAGGTTTATTATTAATTTATATATAAATATTTTTTATATTTAATTTAATTATTATAAATAATTTATCTTATATCAATGCATATTTATTATATATTTATTGTCAAAATTAATCGTTGGCTAAGGATTCACCCCATCTGTTCCATGGGTACTTTAGTATTGCTCATTTAGTCCTTGAACAATGATTACATGTAAATCATGAATATATGTCCTTGGAGTCGATATATTAGTGAATGATATGGTTTTGGAGATTCGGTATTATTTCAGGGATGTCATGGTGATATTTCATAAAATATGGTTATATATATTTCTTATTGATATTGATTCTATAAAATTACTGGATTTTATTAATCAATATTGTAATATATGATATAATTAAATAATTAAATAAAAAAAATAAATTCATCATTATTACCACAAATTACGTGTTTCTAGGTTTTTTAGTAATATTTAATGGATAATAATTATTGTCGTTCAAATTGTGGGAAAAATTATCCCAAATTGTAATGTGTTATAATGATAGAATATGTATTAATATGTTGGTGTATAGTTATAATAATAAATTAAAATAAAAATGGTCTAAATTATATATAATCAGACTAAACATAAAATAAATCCCTTATTAATTTTAAAATTTAAATAAAAGATCACACAACACATTAAAAATCAATTAAACAAAAGGTTTACTACCATCAAAATTAGTTACATAAATATCATATTTTAAAAAACACAGAAAAATGACTTCATAATTTTTCTCCTCTAGAACATTCCTACACATCTCATATGATGAAATAATATTGAAATCCATGAATACATAAATATAATAAGTTCGTGAGCCCAAAAACTCAAAATGGTAAAAGGTATATCATAAAGGATTAAATCATAGGAATGATTAAAATATGCGGGGAAACATAAATATCTAAATTGAAGTACAATATATCGTGTATGGTGAACATAAATCCTGATGGAACCTCATATATTACAAAAATCATTTTTTTTAAAATAGTAAATAAAGAACATGTTACCATGATAAGTGGTGTGGGATACTAAATATGTAATATTAACAAATATAGGTATTTCATAAAAATCAAATGCATCTTGAATAATTTAACAACTTTCCAAAAAACATATAAATTTTTCGTGAATTTAAAAATTTAAATTCTAAAGAATCTATATGTATATTAAGAAATGGTTTAGAAATCCTATTATACCTAATCATATGATATAAAACACTTTATTCCCATAACTAAACATATGGCATCCAAACTTTTCGTTACATTACATTTTACATATAAAGGATCTTTAAAGTATAGTGTCTGGGAAATCAGGAACAATAAAACTTGAATGCAACATAAAACATTCTTCTAAACCACTAGTAAAGCTTCATCATTAGTTCTTCCTCAATAAAATTAACGAATCTCATAAATAGTAGACATACATCAAAGGAAAGGGTGAGCAAAAGGCTTTGTAAGGAAAACCAGTGAAACCGTTGACATGTGATCATGGGCAATATTAATAAAGACATGATAAAAGTCATAAAGGCCTTGAGAAATGGAAAAATAGGAATACCATAACAAAAAGAACAGGAATAATAACTTTAATATGTGGATACAACATTTTATTTATATATTCATGAACATGTCACCGAGGTGTAACCCCGAGGTGTCATAAAAATGACCAAGGTTATTCCCGAAGGTATCGTGAAACTTGTCATTTCTAGAGATTAAATCTTTAGCCAGTGCATTGGATAGATAATAGGGAAACCCATTAATATGTCATTAAATTCATTTGAACATCATTGATCATAATAAAACATTTTATAAATAACCTATACAGAATAAAAGAAATTGGTTTCATTTGAAAATTGTAATGTTTTAAGAGTGCTCAAAAATATGATCCTTATATCACTTATAACCCATGGAAGGGAGTGACAGTTATATGTATGTAAAATCCAGATTAAAATATATCATATTAATATATTTATTAACACCCTTAGAAAAAAAATAGGTGTGTGTATTCACATTAATAAAACAAGATAATTTCTTGAGAGAAAGAGATTGAAATTTTGAGACGAAATTTCTGCAGCATAACAGCTATATAATATGGTTTTAGAAAACATTGAATAGAGAGAGGAAAAGGGTCAACCACTCATAAATAATGAAAAATAAATTATAAATTCGGAATAAAAAGGAGATAATAACATGCTATAGGAATTTTAATGACATACCACAGTAAAAGGAAACATGATTGAAAATAGAAGATGTGATTCCTTTTACGAAACATTCGACAGCCTAACAGCGTCACATAAAAATTCAGAAAACAAATTGATGAGAGAGGAAAGGGTCACTAAATAATTATACATGACATGGAAATTAATGAGAACACATAATAACATACCCTCAACATAAATAGATGGATATTAAAAGACACTACAAAATGGAAGTCATGACATAAAAGAGGAGGGTGAAAGGATCCCTTTCAATGAAGTGTAACTTCGAAAGCATGATGGTTGTAACCTTGGGAGACTTGAGGGAACATTGGGAGGACTCTTTAGAAGGTAAGGAGACTAGTACATCGTTGTGGTTGATTTTTGGAATGAAATGAATAAGGGAAATGGCTTGGTATTTATAGGAAAATTGAGTGAATAAATTATTAATTTCCAAGATACACCTCATCGGTGGTATTTGCAAAACCCAACTCATGACCACGATATTTTACCATGGTATTGTGCACTTAGGTTATCTCAAAGAATATATCACTATTCATATGTCTAACAGAAATCGTACATCATTATTACATCATTAATGATGTCATTAAACACCCAAAACTCAAAACTGCATTTTTACTATTCACCAATAAATCAACAGTTTCAGAAAGATCCCTAAAATTCACCCTTTCCAAATATTAATACTATTAATTAAAAAATTAAGTCCATTTTATGAAAATAATTTTCTAAATATTTTTAATTAAATTTTTAAATAAAATCATTATTTATTCAAAAAATTCAACTTTAAAACTCAACTCTTTTTTTAACACCTTAAAAGAGTAATCATGGTCCCATAAATTTATCATATAAATATAAGACAGTAATGTAACAATTTATGATAAAATTTTAATAGAATATATTTCCATTTTAAATTATTAAATTTATTATAAAATTTCAAATAAAATATTTATGACCTAAAAAACCTAAAACATAATCTATGATCATTTTTTTCACTCTTAGATGTATACAATATATTTATACATTCATGGGTGTTGTTTTTTTTCACAAATTACTATTCATTACTATTCATTAGTATTCATATGGGTATGTTACTATTCCTACTTTACTATTCACTAAAAACCAAGTTGATCTTATTAGACTATAAATTTCTTACTGAACACAACTGTAGAAGACCATTTATTGAAAATCATTTCAAATTATTAATTATTTAATGAATACAAAAATATATTAAAATTACATTTTTTCCTAAATTCATAAATAATACAAATCCTATATTTATCCAGATATTTGAAATTCCAAAACTTGTCCATACTAAGAAATAACAATTTATTTATATAAAAGGATTACAAAAAGTAGCTATGGTCTCGTTAAATACCCCCTTATAACACCAACATAGGACCTAAGTGTAAGGTGTTCTACGGTGATAGAATCTTGGGGTGGCTTGGACAACATCTCTCGAGTGGTGATTTCAATCAGCTTGAACTTCTCCCTTATGAGATTTTTTTCAAGCTTCATACATTGAAGTTCACCTTAGGCTTGGTCCAGAGCAATGCCTTGTGATGCTACCTCCTACCAAAGATCTGACAGATGGGCTTCATATGGCTCGAGTCTACTGGATGAGGCCATTCAATCATTTTTCTATATTAGTTAACCATGATAACCGTATTTATAAAAACAAAACATTATTATAATAGTTTCAGATGGTCTTATTGAAAAACCATCATATTGACCAACTATCATATAACATTCGAAACCCAAGGGTCTCATTTTAATTATACCCACTTTATTAATTAAAGGATATATTTTTGTTGAGTATAAAGTAAAATAAAATAAAAAAATAGAAAAAAAATATAATTAAAAAGTTTCGGTCCTTACATTCTTCTCCCGGAAGAAAATTTTTCCCTGAAATTTTTAACTTGTACTATCTGAAGAGAAAATTTATGCGAACTTATGCCACTTAGACTCCTCTGGTTCCCACGTGGATTCTTCATATTTGCGGTTCCTCCACAACAACATAACAAGGTGGTTAGTATTTTTGTGTAGAACCATGTCTCTACGATCTAAGATCTCCATTGGTTGCTCCTCATAAGAGAGGTCATGTTCCAGTTGTACCACCTCTTGATTTAGTACATGTGAAGGGTCAGGTATATACATTCTCAAGATGGATATATGGAAGACATCATGAACTTGTGCTATATTTTTTGGATGTGCAAGCAGATTAGCCACTGGTCTAACACGATCATGGATTTTATAGGGGCCAATGTACCTATGGTTGATCTTCTATTTATTTCCAAACCTCATGAATCTCTTCCAAGGTAAAATCTGCACAATGATGTTGTAACCAACATCAAATTCCATGTCCCTTCAATAGTTGTCGGCATAGCTCTTTTTCCGACTTTGAGCAACCATAATGTGTTGTTCGATGGAATGGA
The DNA here is from genome assembly GCA_963277665.1 of Viscum album. Lineage (NCBI taxonomy): Eukaryota > Viridiplantae > Streptophyta > Magnoliopsida > Santalales > Viscaceae > Viscum > Viscum album. The sequence goes on along the minus strand of OY728143.1, from coordinate 1,089,684,930 downwards.
CTGTTTCTGTCATCTCTTGCACATGATCAGGCCCAAGAAGCTTTCTCTCAATAGCTTCATCCCAACAAGTAGGAGTTCTACATTGCTTCCCATATAAAGCTTCATAGGGTACCATTTGAATTCTTGAGTGGAAGTTGTTGTTGTAAGATAACACAACTAAAGAAGGATGTTGATCCCATCCACCATTAAATTTCATTGAGTATGTTCTCAGCATGTCCTCGAGTGTTTTAATAATCCTTTCAGATTGGCCATCAGTTTGGGTGTGATAAGAAGTACTGAAATTCAATTTAGTGCTCATATATTATTGAAGACTTCTCCAAAATTTTGATGAGAACCATTGATCAAGATAAAATACTATAGAAAGTAGAACTCTATGTAGCCTCACCAATTATTTCATGTAAGTCCTATCAAGTTGATCAAGAGAGAAATATTCCGGAATGGAGATAAAATGGGATGTCGTGGTGAGACTTTCCAAAATAACCCATATCACATTATTTCTTTTGGATGTTCCTGGGAGACCAGTGATGAAGTCCATAGTGATATTGTCTAACTTCCATGCTAGTATGGGTAGTAGTTGTAATACCCCTTTAGGATGTTTTTGTTCCGCCTTCACATGCTGACATACTAGGCACCTTGACATGTAGTCAGTAATCTCACTTGTCATCTTATCCCACCAATAATGATCACGAATTTACATATACAGTTTAGTGCTACCAGGACTTATAGAGAAAGTAGAGATATGAGCTTCATCCATTAACTCCTTCTTTATTTCCATAATTAATGGACCACATAGTCTTGTATAAAATTTCAGTACACCTTCTTGATTAGAATTGAACTAAAGAAACTTCAAATACTTTATAGCCTCAAACTTCTTCTGTAACAAAGGATCTTCTTTCTGAACTTTTTTGATCTTCTCATGTTGTGACGGTTGAGGTATCATTTGAGTTAGGGTTGATGATTTCTCTTCCCTTATAATTCCCATGTCCAGCTTTACAAGGTCATTGATCAAAGGATCTCTTTAAATCCTCATCATGGGCAAATCAACTGGGTCTTTCCTGCTTAATGCATCAATGACTTTGTTTTCTCTTCCTGGATGATAATGAATTGAAAAATCAATGTCTATAAGGTGTTCCAACCATCTCCTTTGTCTCATGTTCAATTCATTTTGTGTGAAAATATACTTCAAACATCCATGGTATTTGTATATATCGCATTTCTACCCATAAAGACAGTTCCTCAATATCTTCGTAGAAAAAATAACTACTGCCAGCTCCAGATTATGCGTAGGATAGATCATCCCTTGAGTCTTCAACTATAGAGATGCATAAAAAATGACCTTTCCATTTTTCCTGAGAATTCACCCATGTGCTTTTAGAGATTCATCGCTAAAAAAAAGAATCTTACTTCACCTGAGCTTAGATTTACCACAGGTGTATTAACCAATCTCTTGGTCACCTCTTGGAAACATTCATCACCCTCCTTTGTCCAGATGAACTTGACCCCTTTTCGAGTTAATTTGGTTAATATATTACAATGTCATGAAAAGTTTTTCACAGACCTCCTATAATATCTCTACAATCCGAGGAAACATTGAATCTCAGTTATTATTTTAGGCTGAGGCCAGTCCTCCACATATGTTTTCTTTGTAGGGTCAAGTGTGATTCCTTCATTTCTAACAATGTGCCCCAAGAAAGCAACTTGTTGTAACCAAAATTCACATTTACTAAACATTCTAAAAATCATCTCCTTCTATGGAGTTTGAAAAATAACCCTTAGATGATCCTCATGCTCCCCGCGACTTTTGGAATATATCATAATATCATCAATAAAAACTACCACAACGTTATCCAGGTAATCCTTAAAGACTCTATTCATCAAATACATAAAAATGGATGGTGCATTAGTCTGTCCGACGGGCATAACAAAATACTCATAATGCCCATATCTTGATCAGAAGGATTTTTTTGGAATATCTACTTTCTTCACCCTCAATTGATGATAAACAGATCAAATATCAATCATAGAGAATAATTGAGCCCCATGGAGTTGGTCAAATAATTCATCGATTCAGGGAATAGGGTATTTGTTCTTTATAGTGATCCCATGCATTTCTCTATAATCGATGCATAGCCACATCGATCCATCCTTTGTTTTCACAGAGAGAACAGGTGCTCCCTAGGGAGACACTATTGGGAGGATAAAACCATTCTCCCAAAGATGTTGGAGTTGTTTCCTTAATTCCTCATACTCCACATTTTCCATCCTATACAATGTATTTGATATCATTTGAGAACTAGGTACGAGTTCATTGGATAACTCTAAATCTCTTTCTAGGGGAGGTCCAGGAAACTCCTCAGGAAATAAATCAATGTATTCCTGGACGATGGGGAAATTTTCTATCCTCAAACTCCAATTTCCTTCAACATCTTCACTGATTAATTCCATAAAAACGATATAACATGTTTATATGGACAAAGATTAGGTTTGGATATCTCTCCTAGGAAGATAATTGTAGGTTTTCCATTCATGACTACTATGTTTTACTTACTTCAATATTTGATCATTGGATTATACATTCAGAGCCAGTCCGTCTATAGTATAATTTAGAATTCCAGCATGGGAATGACTACTAGATATGCGATAAGATTGTGCTCACCAAATAAATAATAGGATTTCTAAAAACTGATGATGCTTGGATAATCCCACCAGGAGTCTTGACTGCTAACTCTTCTTTTAGAAAATCAGGAGTTGATTATAAATTCTTTGCAAACTTAGAAGAAATAAAGGAATGAGTAGAAACATAATAAAAAAATATACTTTCTAGATATGAGAGAACAACCAGAGTACCTACTACCACATCATTTCGAGTATCAACTTCAGCTGTCGTGATAGCAAAAGAAAAACCTTCCTCCCTTGGCATTTTCTTAGGTTTATGGTTGTTCCCCTCCACTGCCCTCGGATTTGGAAAGTGATTGGAAAATTGACATGATTTCCCACACTTAAAGAACTGTACATAAAGTAGGTCCTTCACCATCTTCCCATTGTCTTTAGTGTTTGGAAGTTGATGTTTCACCTCACTATGAAAATTCCTCACAATATGGCCATTTCTTTCACACTTGTAACATTTCCTGCTCCTGAGCAGGCAGTTCCTGGAATTCTTATTCCCATATTTATTACATGTTGGATGTTGCGCTTGATTTCCTCCACTTCTCATGATCAAACGTCCTCCTAAAATTGTATTTATTGATCTATTTTTGTCATTGGATTTATGAGGCCAATCCGACACACAAAACTGTAGTTCAATATTCATCGCACTTTAAAAGATCTCCTCATAGCTGTCCAAATCTAGGTTGGCTAGATTCTTCCGCATACGAGGTCTCAGTCCACTAATGAATATATAAATTTTTCCTTATGGATCCATGAAATTTCTACAGGTGTAACGTGAAAGCCTAGTGAAGTTCATCTCATAGCTTCCCACAGATTCATTCTCCTTCTACTTCAGCTCGAGAAACCCCTTCTCCATTATTGTCATCATAGAACGAGGTAAATACTAACTGAAGAAGATCCCTCTAATATCTTACCATTCCATAGATTCAACTTCCACTCTTTGCCTCATGTTTTTAATCAGTTCCCCCCACTGATCAACTTCTCATTCTAAGCGATAGAGAGCCAGGGTGAACTTCTCTTGCTCTGAACAGTGAAGCACAAAAATGATCTTCTCAATAGAGTCCATCCATTGCTCAGCAATCAATGGGTCAGGTGATCCACTAAAAGTTTCTGGTCGATGAATCATAAAGGAATTATCAAAATGTTGATCCCTTCATGGTGAGATCAGTCACTCCACTTGATTCATGTTATTTCACATAAATTGAGTTAGTTGGTTCATCATTCCCATGAATGTTTCCATTCTGGAATCTATCAGATGGTCTTCAGCACATGGTCTATTGTAGTAACCATTTACACGGTTCCTCTGGTTTCATGTCATTTCTTAAAGAATAAAACCTCAATGAGAAACTTATTTCATTTAAAAATATATTAAATATAAAGGAATTATGTCTTAAAACTTATTTAAACAATTAAATTTCACTATAAATCCTTCTTGATGATTCATAAAAATAAAATGATTAACCAAACATATCCCCTGAGAGTGTTGTAACCAAGAGTGAAACAAGGCCCGTTGTCTTGAACTAAGATACCCCGTGGTGAGCCCGAAATTCCTTGTCGGAGTTTTCACTCCTAGTTACCTCTGTGCCAGAGCCGCCTCTAACTACTCTTATCCCGAGATTGATGTTTTTTCTTGATAAACCACTTACTTAATACTCACCAAAATACCTAGAAGTTTTCATATATTTAATATTTTCTATAGGATTATTCATAATTTTTTGATAGCATAATTTCCATAAATAACTAAACTATACTTTGATACCAACTATTGCATCCTTCCTTTTTATTACATTACAGTTTACATACAGAGGTTCTTTAATGTCCAGTGTCATAAAAATTAGTGGATAAAACATGAATAACACATAAAACATTGTTTTAAACCACGTGTAGGGCTTCATCATTTGTTCTTCCCAAGAAAAATTATTTCATCTCATAACCTGGAGACAAAAAATAAAGGAAATGGTGAGCAAAAGGCTCAGTAAGGAACACAAGTGAAATAGTTGACCTGTGATCTTGAGAAATATTAATATGAACATGATAAAAGTCATCAAGTCATGAGAAATAGAAGAATAGTTATATCATTACAAAAATAAAAATAAATCGTAATATGATTATGTTGCTACAAAATTTCATTTGGGCATTCATGAACATATCACCATGGGTGAACCCCGAGGTGTCATAAAAATTATCATGGTTATTCACCAAGGAATCGTGATACTTGTCATGTCTAGAGACTAATTCATTACCCAATGCATTAGAGTGATATCAGGTTCCACCCTTCATATGTCTTAACATTCATGTGATCCACATATATCATAATCAAGCATGTCCTAAATAACCCATAGAGAATAAAGAAATGAGTTTCCATTCAAATTTGTAATTTTTTAAGAGTGCTTAAAAATAATATCATTATATCATTAATAACCCATGGAAGGGAGTAAGGTATTATGTATGTCTATTATAGAATAAAATATATAATATTTATATATTTATTAACACCCATATAAATGAAATAGGTCTCGGTATTCAAATAATTAAATTATGAGAATTTCATGGGATAAAGAGAAAGAAACTATGAGATGAAATTTCTACAGCATAACGGCTATATAATATGGTTTTAGAAAACATTGAAAAGGAAGTGGAAAAGAGTCACCCACTCATAAATAATACATAATACAGAATAAATTCATAATAAAATGGAGTTATGATCATTTTATGGAAATTTGAATTACATAACACATGAAAAGGAAACATGAAAGAAAAAAAGAAGATGCGATTACTTTTACAAAAAATTCGACAGCCTAACGGTAGCACATAAAAATTAAGAACAACAAATTGATGAGATTGAAAAGGGTATCTCACGAAATAGACATGAAATGGAAAGTAAATAGAACATATAATAACATACCCTCAAAAAAAGATATGGATATTAGAAGACACAATATAAAGGAAGTCATGACTTAAAAGAGAAGGGTGAAATGATCCCTTACCTTGAAGTGTATCATCGAAATCATGATGGTTAGAACTTTGGGAGGCTTGAGGGATCCATTGGAGGACTCCTTGGGAGGTAAGGAGACATGAAATTCGTTGAGGATGATTTTGCGAATGAAATGAATGAGGGATATGGCATGGTATTTATAAGAATTGGGAGTGAATAAATTATTAATTTCAAAGGGACACCTCATCGGTGGTATTTTCAAAACCATGGGCATGACCATGGTATTATAAACATGGGACATATAATATCATATATCATTATTCATAAGTCGAACATAAAGCTTACATCATTATTACATCATTAATGATGTCATTAAACACCCGAAACTCAAAACTGCATTTTTACTATTCATCGAAAATTATACTATTTCAGAAAAATACATAAAATTCAACATAACCAAATATCGATGCTCTGATTTCAAAAATTACGTCCATTTTATAAAAATAATTCTCTAAATATTTTTAATTTACTTTTAAAATAAAATCATTATTTATTCCAAAAATACAACTTTAAAACTATAACATATATTGTATCACCATAAAAGAGTAATCAAGGTCCCATTAAATTATCGTATAACTATAAGACAATAAAGTAAAAATTTATCATTAAATTTTATGAAATTAAATTTCCATTTTAAATTATTAAATTAATTATAAAATTTCAAATAAAATATATATGACATAAAAAATACCAAAACATAAACTATGATCATTTTTAACTTTTAAGATGTCTAAAATGTATTTATACATTAATGTGTGAAGTATTTATTTTTTTTTGTCAAATTACTATTCATTACTATTCATATGGGTATGTTACTATTCCTACTTTACTATTCACCAAAAAACCAAGTTAATCTTTTTGGAATCAAAATTTCTTACTGAACACTACTGTAGAATACCATTTCATGAAAATTATTTCACATTATTAATTATATAATGATTACAAAAATAGTTTAAAATACCCTTTTACCTAAATTCATCAATAATACACATCCTATATTTATCCGGATATATGAAATTCACAAACATGGCCATAATAAGAAATAACAATTTTTTATATAAAATGGTTACACATAACAGCTAAGGTCTTGTTATATATACCCTTATAAAAAGAATAGGACCTACGTGTAAGGTTTTATATAGTGATAGAATCTTGGGGTCGCTCAGAAAACATTGCCCGAGTGGTGATTTCTATCAGCTTGAACTTCTCCCTTAGGAAATTTTGTTCAAGCTTCATACATTGATGTTCGGCTTGGGCTTGGTCCATATTAAAGCACGGTGATGCTACCTCCTTCCTAAGCTCTGAAAAATGGGCTTCATATGGCTCGAGCCTGTAGGACGAAGCCATACAATCTTTGTTCTGATTTATTAACCAAGATAACCGTATTTATAAAAACACAACGTTATGAATATAGTTTCAAATGGTCATATTGACCAATGACCATATTGACCAACGATCATATAACAGTTTAAACCCAATGGTCTTATTTTAACTATACCCACATTATTATTTAAAGGATATATTTTTGTTGAGTATAAAGTAAAATAACACACAAAATTAGAAAAAAAAATATAATTAAAATGACCGGGTCATTACAAAACAAATGAGGAAACCCATCTTATCCACTCATATATGATCATACCCACCATGGCCATGATTGATATTCTCTAAAGATATAAGAGTATAATAATTTATTTGTAGTTGATATAGGACCATACCCATCATCATCCGTGAATATATGTTTCACATAAATACCAATGTCATCAGAATATAAAAATACCTTTAGAAAATGCATGGGACTCTTATGAATAAAACATAAAATAAAAAATTGGTTATCATATTACATCAAAATAACATTATCCAAATGGGTTTATATTGTAATAATATATAAAAAACAATATTATTATAGATAGAATGTTTATAAATAATGGGATGAAAATAAAAACATGTTTTTTTAAACAAAAAATATTCATTGTTGTATAAGTCACAGCTATGAGTCACTTTTCAAAAACACCACTTTGTTATTATGAGAAATAAAATTCATAACATACATGGAAAAAATTATTTATAAAACACTATTCACCATGAAAATGAATAATGATCAATCAAAATATATTTTTCTATAAAATTTATGATAAAAAATAAATTACCTAACTAAAATATATGATATTGATACACCAAGTCACTTACGATGACCTTTTATTTCCATGCAATTCATTAACATAGTTTATCATAATGTTAAAATTATTAATTACATATTCATGAAACCTAATATTATATTATAATATTTTTAGTAATTAATAATAAAAATTATCATTATGTATCATTATCTTGTAATCTCATTTCAACATTTGGTGTTAATAATCATTATTTTTATGAACTAGTTTTGTAAAGGGGGGTTGATCTTACATTTTCACAAAATAATCATCATTTAACACAACAAAATGTAATAAATTTTTTGTTTTCTAACTACTTATAATATACTAAATTTATTTATTGGTATTTTTAGTTTCATTTCGTTAAAAAATTTACGGGGTAGTACTTGTTTCATGATATTTGCTGATATTAATAGATTACCTTAGAACTCATATTATGTATTGTGTTATTAAAAAAGAACCATATAAATGAAATAAATTAAAAATAAGTATCGTATATACTGATAAAAAATATACATTCAAAAACACATTTTATTTGAATAATTCATTGATAATAAATTATATAATTTACTCACATTGTGGTTAATGTGTTCATTTTATTAAATATTTGGGATTAAATCATTCATTTTAAAATTTAATGAAAAATCTAGTTTAAAATTTAAAATTCATTGTAGAATTTTAGGCATAAATATTATGATATCTATTATTTGTAAATAAAACATCATATATATGTTTCTGTATTAATGAGATCAATGTTTAATTTAGGACATAAGAACTAAATCATGCATTTTTTTGGTGCAAATGGCCAACGATGTCAAAGTTGGGTTGAACACGCTATAATGGACATGGGTTATGTATTTGGGCCATAAATCCTAAATCCTTTATTGTATTGTGATAATATTTTGGGAGGAGCTCAGAAACAACATTTTACACAAATTATCCTTCTATAGGGAGACCTAGTTTATGCTTTTTCTATGGTAAAATTGGCGGTAAATTTTGGATTAAAATATTTTTCCGAATTTACATATTCACACATGAAACAACTTGTAACCAAGCATCACCTCCAATATATAAGATGATATTATTATCATTTGGAGGGGGTTTTAAGTTCCTTAGAGTATTTGGAGTAGAATTGAAGTAGTTCTTTTACATTTCAATTAACCTTTGGAGGAGGGATTCTTCCAATCAAGAATCTTCTCCAAAATGATCTTCTCTTCTTCTACTTTGTGGTATGGTTTTTAGTTGTCCAATAAATATCTTATTTTTTCATCTAATTATTTTATTTTTCTCAATTTTCATCTTATTTTATCATTCTCTTCAGGATGGAATTCTTCAGCAGAAGTGTGATTGGATTATTCCAATTATAAATAGTTCGACATACAATTCGCTTCTACAAATATTACGCCACCCATGGAATAGTAGTTCTTCATATTAATTGATCAAAATATATACTATTTCAATATTTTATTTTGAGTCAATGATCTAATTTGATTCTCATAATATTATTTATTAATTATTTTTTTATTTTAACGAAACTATGCAAGGAATTGAACAACAAACACAAAAAATGTAAGGTCGAGAATTGTGTTAATTATGAGAGCGTGAATTTAACTTATTAAACAATACCACGTGAGATAAATTTTTTGATTACAAATATAATCCCTAAATTCAATTAATACTCATTTATAGAATGGATTTTATGCTTAATTTACCACTTACTGTAATCTATCCTTTGAAAATCAATCGACGCAGGGTGATGCAGTTGAATGTCCCGAATATAGCCTAGGGGTTAATTCATGTCATCTTCATAGTAAGGTTAATTCTCATATACTTTTAGTGTTAACAAGTCAAGGGATCATAATTAATTGGATGTTAATTTAAATTATAATGATAAATAATTGATAGAAGAGGTAGATTTAGATCAATTATAGCTTTTTAAATATTGTCTAAAAAATATCTTCTTGTGGGGGATTTTTAATTGAACATCATTGAAAAAATAAAAACAGAAAAATTAAATCTTCTTCACACAAACATCCTCTAATTTTATAAATGATAACCCCCCTCCCCAATATCCCTTAAATGAATGTTTTAATTGTCTTTTATTTTAATATTATAAAAAATTTAAGATTTTATTTTAATTTACTTCCTCCATTGAGAGACAACCTTGGTTGGCCACTTTGCAGCTCCTAAGTAACCCAAAATAGAACATTATTTGAAAGAATACATGACTTCACCTTTCAAATAGGCGTCATTTCAATGGAGTAATGTAATTATTTCAACCACATTTATATTTTATTTTACATTTTATTCAATTATTCTCTTCTTTCTTCCTTCTTTACACAATCTGAATTTTTTCTTCTTTTATTTTCTTCTACTTATTTTTGGACCATCAACTCAGACATATCTTTTTATTATTTTACACATTCATTAATTTTATTTTTATATGATTTGTGATAGGAACCAATCCCAATGATCACTTTTATATTGAACCTGATATTGAACGCAACCTGTATGCTTGAATCAGATAATCTCAGTCTACAAGAATTTTCAACATTCAACCAGTTGGAGAATTCCTCAACTCTCAGAACATTGAAATTAGAAAAAATTCAAATTCAAAAAAAAAATCAAGAACCAATGTCTGAAAATAATGGAAATGAAATTAATGGAACCATTCAAGAATTGGTTGCACAAGATATTAATTATCAACAAAATTGCATTGCATTCCCAAATATCGAATCAGACATTGAAATGAAATCATGATAAATTCACCTACTCCCAATGTTTCACAGCCTCTCCAGTGAGGATCCCAATAACCAACTCAAATAATATATTGTTTTTTATCAACCTTAAACCAAAAATTATTTTTTATGGTCAAATCAAAATAAGAACATTCCAATTTTCACTTGATGGAGCTCCAAAATATTGGATGTATTATTTACAACTTCAAGATGTAACTTGTGGGAACAATTTGAAACAACATTATTTTTTAGTTTTTTTCCAATATCATGAACGACATCCATTCAACAGGAGATCTTAGGGATCATGCAAGCCCATGGGGAGTCATTGTATGAGAACTGGAAGCGATTCAAGAAGTTGTGTTCAATCTACTCACATCACCAAATCAGTGAGAAAAACTCCTAATCCAATACATCTGTGACGCACTCACACCTATGGGGAGAAGTATGGTAGATTTTGTGTCAGGAGGAGAATTGGTGAACAAAACACCAGCAGCTGCATGTGCATTGATTGACAAGATGGCCTACAACTCCCAACAATTTGGCGATCTAGGTACACCACATGTCAGGGGAGTACATCATGTAAGTCCCTATTCTATTGAGAGTCATTTGAATGATACCAAGTCATAATAATTGTCCACTACGGTGGAAAAAATTTATTTATCTCAAAAGAAATTTCATCCCACACCTTCATGTCTTTGTGTCATTTGTAATGGGACAAGTCACTGAAATGACTTCCCCCCCCCCCAACTACAAGAAACATAATATTGTGCATCAGTGTTTCCTGGGAGACCATATCAGTAGTGGCAATATCCACATACCTAAAATAAGTTTGATTCCTTTGCACCAGTATACAACCAAGGGTGTAAGGATCAATTAGAAACGAGGTATTCCTCTAGACAACAACAAATGACCTCTTTCATCAAAATATACAAAATATTCTAAATTACCAACAAGGTGTCCAAAAACCCCAATTGAAATTTTATTCTCTAGAATCAACAAGTCAAAAATATTGGAATACTCAAAAAATGGTAGATTCTAATATTTATGATCCTTTAAAACAAATTTTTATAAACACACAATATAAGATGAAGAGTCACAGTTTGGAGATTGGGGAGTTGAAGACACAAAGGAGTCAGACTTTCACTACCTTCCATAAACTGGTATGTATGAATTGGGTAAATCTACCTATTAAACCAACTCCAAATCAAAAGGGGAATTTAAGTGCCATCCCATTGAGAACTGTTATGCACACAATTGTTAAATATGTACTTATTGTTCCACCAAGATTCTCCTCAAAAATGGAGAATCCTTATTCCATACCAACTGCTGTGAAGTCCAAGGAGAAAGATAAATTTAAGAAAATGATTGATGATGCTCTTCCTAAACACCTTTCATTTCTAAATAGTGTTGTACAAAATAAGTAGACGGTAGAAGTGGGGATGCAAAAAAGAAGTTTTGTACACATAGAATAATCTGGAGATCAACAACCCTTTAATTGTTTCCATCATGAAAATCCCAAGGTATGATAAATTCATGAATGAAAATTTTATCAATAGAATATTTCTCACAGGAATTGAGATGATCAATCATGGAAGGAATGTGTCACACTCATTACACCAACTCTAGAAATGCCAACAAAATTCATAGATCATGTGACATTTACTGTCCCATGCATTATAAGGGAGTTACACTATTCTGATGCTTTATATGATGTAGGTTCTTCCATATACGTAATGCCTAACTCTTTTATTTCTTCCTTAATGGTTTGTGAGTTGATGCCAATGAGAGTAGTGTTGCAGTCGAAAAATAGAGCAAAAACATATCTTGTAGGAGTCCTTGAGGATGTACTTGTTTGGGTAAGTGACATGATATTTCCACCATATTTCTACAGGCTTAAAATGGAGTATGATCAAGAATGTTCACATGCTCCCATTATCATAGGTACTCATTTCCTCAAAACAATAAATAATATCATAAAAGTAAATGAGAGTACACTTTCAATGTAATTTCGACATGATGTTTTAATATTTAATGTTATGGACCCCATGATCTACACCTCAGAGTAACATTTTTCTTTTATTATCTCCCATATTGAAAAACCAAGTAAAAACCCCATGGATTTTTTATGTCTTATTATTAGAGATATTATGGGAATTAGTTCTATTTTGATGTCTAACAGTACATCCACACTGATTTCTAATGCACAAGACACTATTAGATTTTATTTTTAAATGGAATCATATTCTGATTTTGATCATGTGAACGTTGATTAAGACATGGATATTGATTATGTTGATGGATTTGATGATTTACTATATAATTTTGATGATTTATATTATGATACTGATGTTCATTGTGTGCAAATTTTTGTTCCTTCAATTTCACCATCCATACATCACACCCAAAAATAGAAATCAAGACATTACCACCAAATATAAAATACTATTACTTGTTAAGTGGTGAGAAATTACATTTTATAATTGATAACAGTATTACTTTTGAACAAGGATAAAAACTTTTGAACAATTTTAGGGAGATCAATAGGGAAATTTGGATGACCTTGGGTGAAATATTAGGTAATAGCCCCTCCATTTGCAAGCATATGATTCATTAAGAGGATGGTTCTAAATCGGTTAGGCAACCACAAATGAGACTCAATCCAATCCTTCTGGAGGTTGTTAAAGAATTTGTTTAAAATTTACTTCAAGATGGTATAATATACCCCATTTCAGATTCATAGTGGGTGAGTCCTATTCAGGATTTGCCTAAGAAAACATGTTTTACTGTTGCAAAAAATGAGAAAGTTGTGCTACATGAAATGATGGTGAAAAACAGTTGTTGTGTGGGTATTGATTATAGTAAACTAAATCAAATGAATCACAAAGACCATTTACCTCTCCCATTTATTGTATTGATGAATGAGAGTCAAGCTAGGAAAACACACGTCAGTTTCATTGATGGATTTTCTGGAGAATTTCAGGTTCCTATTGATACATAGGATCAGGAGAGGAAGACATTAACTTGTCTATTTGGCATGTTTTCCTAAAAAAGGATGCCATTTGTACTTTTCAACTCCCCAGGTTCCTTCCAGAGATGCATGGTGAGTATTTTTTTGGATTTTGTTGAGACTATTGTGTAGGTATTTATGGATGATTTTATAGTTTGTGGGTCTTCATTCGATGACTGTATCACTAGTTTGGGAACAATGTTGAATTGTTGTATAGAGAGGAATCTATTCTTGAACATTAAAATGTGTCATTTAATGATAGAACATGGAATTTTCTTAGGTAATTTAATGTTAGAACATGGGATAAAGGTTGATATATATAAGGTAGATATTATGCAATCCATACCCAATCCTTTATGTGTGTGTGATGTTTGATCATTCCTAGGTCATGCATGATTTTATCGGTGCATCATCAATGTTTTTTGTAAGATTCATCTTCCTATGTCATGATTACTTCAAAAGGATTCATATTTTGTGTATGATTATTCTTATGGTACATCCTTTGATGTGATAAATAAGTGTCTCACCACACCACCAATCATTCATCCTCTATGGTGGAATCTTCCTTTTCAGCATATCTATGATGTGTCCAACATTGTCGTTGGTGTTGTTTTATCACAATGGGTGGAGGAAAGTTCACATGTGATAGCCTATGCATCGAGGACACCTGATTCCTCCCAATCAAACTAAAAATCCTTTTAAAAAGATTTTTTTTATTTTCTATAAAAAAATTCTGTTCATATTTATTGGGTGCTAAATTAGTTGTTTTTTGTACCATGCAACTTTGATGTACATCATGAAGAAGCCAGATGCAAATGCAATTCTAATCTGATTGATGCTTCTTCTTCAAGAATTTGACATTTAGATAAAGGACATTAAGGGGTCGATAAACATAGTGGCATACCACAATATTCGGCTTACTCACATACTAGATGATGCAACCATGGACTAAGTACCACATAGAGAAACTTTCCCCAATTGTCATCTTTCTTCCATCTCAATTATGCATCCTTGGTATGTTGATTTAGTGAAATACCATGTTTCATCTGAAATCCATATAAATTTAAAGAAACATCAAAACCAAACATTCAATGGTGAGTCTCAGTATTATGTGTGTGATGATCCCTACCTTTGGCTCTTGTGTAGTGATGAAGTCATTTGTAGGTGTGTTCCTGGACATGAGTTTGAGTGTATTATGCATTTTTCCCACACACATTCATGTGGAGAACAATTTGGACCCCAATGGAATAGTAGGAATATTTTAGACTCTAGATTGTATTTACTAGATTATTCCATGTTTTCTCATGTGTATTGTATGTCATGCTCATGTTTCCAACACACGGGGAAAATTTCATAGAGACATGAGATCCATCAACAACCCATATTATTCTGTGAGATTTTTGATTTCTGGGGCACCATATTTATGGGTCCATTTCCATGTTCCTTTGGTTTTTTATATTTTGGTTGTTTTTTCTTTCTGAGAAAATGGGTGGAGGCTATGTACACCATGACTGGTGAATCCCTTGTGGTAGTGGACATTGTCAAGGAACATATTTTTTTGCAGGTTTGGAGTACCAAATTCCATCATCAGTGACCAAGGGACACAATAATACAATCAGAATATGGAATCACTCTATTGGATGTATGAGGTGACACACAAAACATCAACATAATACCACCCACAAACAAATATCCAGGATGAGGATTCAAATAGTGAGTTGAAATATATTTTAGAGAAAATTGTGCAGACAAATAGGATGGATTGGTGAAAGTTCATGGAAGATTCACTATGGGAATATAGGACAACACACAAAACTCCCCTCTATATGTCCTGAGTTAAGATTTTTTTCTAGAAATCATTTCATCTCTTAGTGTAAGTTGAGCATCAGGTATATTGGGCTATAAAGAAATGCAACATGGATTTGGCCCAAGATGGAATCCATAGAAGCTGCAAATTCAAGAGCATGTGGAGATTCGATTGTTTTCAATTGAGAAATCAATGACTTACAAGGAATGATAAAAATAATCTCATGAAATAATGATCCATAATTGAGAATTTCAAGTTGGATAGAAAGTCCTGAACTATAGTTCACGACTGATGCTGATGCCCAGTAAGTTGCATTCCATGTGGTTAGGTCCTTATGTCTTGACTATTGTTTTTCTATATGGTGTAGTGGAGATCACATAAGAAGACACAGGAAGGAGCTTTGCAATCAGTGGGAAATGTTTGAAGAGATACATTGAGGGACTCCCAAATGATGCAGTGGATTTCATCACACTGCAAGACCCCTTCATCACTTGAGAATATCAGGTTATTCCTTATCCTGTCACTTTTATATAATTTTTTATTATTTAAAATTATGAATTTTATGTCCACATATCATCTAATGTGTTCAAATTGAGTACAATGTAATATTTTATGTGTGGGGGAGGAGACAACATTTTGGTGTAGATATTTTGGATTTTAATTTTTGTGTTTTGTGTGTTTTTGCTATTAATTTTTTGGTTAAAATAAATAGAAAGAAAAATCAATATAAAAATTAGAAACAAATATATCATGTATCATTATCATGAGAAACATATGGAAAATGTATGTTTTCCAAATTCAATGGTAAAATGATATACAGTAGTATGATTTCTTCATTATGGGTAGATTTTTAAAAAAATTTAATTCATCAATGATAAGAATTATTGTGTCATTTTAAAAAAAATTACGATGTTTACATCATTATTTGAGATATTTTTTCATGGTAAATTGTGTCATTGGTTTCTCCACACAAATTTTCACTCATCCCTGACATGTGAATTTTTTCCTAAAAATTTGAAGGTCTAAGAAAGTTAAGAAAAATAAATTCATTGGTTGATCCATATGTTCACTTATCTTCTGATCGATTTTACTACTATACCGAATTGACATATGCATGTGTACATGTTATCCAACTATTGTGCACTCTAAAAAATGGGTTGTGTCTTGGACAGGTTAAAAACCACTCGTCATTGACCATTGATCCTGTTAAAACTATTGCAATTAATGACATGAGAAGATCAAAGATGGGTTGAGAGTTGAGTGTGAAATGTTTTCCATGTAAAACATTAAAAAACAAAATAATATTAATAATAAATGAGGGGAGTGATTAAATGTAAAACATATGGGGATATCAAGGTCGGGAGATTAGGGTTTGACTTTTAGGAATGCTTAAGTGAGTGGATCGTCAATTTTGATTGCAATGTATTGTAGAACAGGTTTAGTGGATTAAACCGTGTAAAAAACTTTGTTTTATATGAGATTATTATTCTGAATAATGGTTCGATTTATGAGCTTGGAATGATTTTCACACACACACACACACATGTGGAGAATTAGTGGCATGCTGGACCATGACTTGTTTCACTATGATTAGTATTATGAATCTAATTGGATTTTATTATGACAAAAATTTATGAGACACATACTTTAAAATTTTTTAATATTTACCCTTGATGGGATTCATACATTTTTTATATTTCTACATTGGATTTAGAAATATGAACATTCATATCATTTCACAATCTTTTTTATACATGATATGTGGTTTTTCCAAGGAGTGCTAAAGGGAAAGTGTGGGCATGTTGATAAAACAAATTTTTTTTCTTTATTATTGATAGAAAATGATATATTTTTCTCACATTTTGGTAAGTGTGTTAATTTATGAAATATTTGGTATTATATCATTCATTTGATAATATGATGAAAATTCTAGATTTACACTTTAAAAATCAATAGATCATTTCAGACATAAATATGCTGATATATACTATTTACAATTAAAAATATATAAATATGTTCATGACTAAATGAGAAATAATATTAATTTAGGACATTAAAGACAAATCATGTAATTTGTTGGTGCAAATTGCCTAGGAAATTAATGTTGGGCAGGACTCACCAAATTGGACATGGGTTCTGTATTTGGTACATTAATCATATAGACATTCCTTTGTTGGACTAAACATTGGGGAGGATCTTGGGAACAAAATTTCTCACAAGTCAACCTTCTATATGGGGAGCTGGTTCGCGCGTTTTGCTGGTCAAATGGGCCGTGGCTGTTGGATTAAAATATTTGACCGAATTTCCCCATTCACACATGAAACCACATGTAACCAAGCCTCCCCTACACTCAAAAAATTGGTATAATTCACATTTTGAGGGGTTAGGTCGTGCCTTAGAGTACTGGGAGTGGAAGTGAAGTGGTTCTTTTCCATTTCAATAAACCATTGGAGAAGGTAATCTTTCAAGATAGGATCTCCTCCAAAATGACCTTCTCTTCCTCTTCTTTGTTGTAATGTTTTTGTTCATTCAATAAATTTCTTATTTTATATTCCATTTCATTTATTTTTTCAAATTTTATAATTCTTTTATCATCCTCTTTGGGCTGTAATACTTGAGTTGAAGAGTGATTGGGTTGTACCCATTACAAATTCTTGCAAAATCTATTCAGTTCTACAAACATTACGCCACCCATGGAAGAGTAGTTCTTCTTAGTAATTGATCAAACTCTATCCTTATTCCATCCTTGATATTTATTCAATGAGATATTTTGATAAATATAATATGATCTCCTAATAGAGTTTTTAATTTTAAAAAAAACTATGAAATAAATTGAACAATAAACACAAAACACGTGTGGTCAAGAATTGTGTTTATTGTGAGAGCATGAACTTAATCGGTAAAACAAGACCACACAAGATAAATTTATAGAGTTAAAATATAATCCACAAATTAAATTAGTCCTAATTTTCCAAATAGATTTGGGCCATAATATACATGTTACCAAAATATATACTTAGAACATCTATCAAAGTAGGGTGTTGTGATTCCATGTCCCAAAGATAGCCTAGGTTTTAATTCATTTCTTATTTGTGGTAAGGTTAATTCTCATAGACATTGAGGGTTATCAAGTAAGATAGATCATAATTTAGTGGATGAAAATATAAATGATAATAATTAATAACTAATTGAAGAGGAAGAGTCATATTGATTATGTCTTTTTAAATACTGTATAAAGAAATATCTTCTTGTTGTGTGTTTTTAATCGAACTTCTTTTCAAAAATAAAAACAAAAAATGAAGTCTTTCTCTAGAATAATTATTCTAATTTTATAAACAATAATCACCCTAAAACTTTAAAGTAATGTTATTATTATCTTTTATTTTTTTTATAATTCCTTTATGAAGTTTGATTAATTTTCTTCCATCATTGAGAGACGGCCTTGGTCCACCACTCCGCTGCACCTATGTAACCGCAAACTGATCATCATTTTAAAGCACCCACCACATCACCATTCAAAACGTAAACAATAAATTTTTTTATGTAAAGGAAAATTGTAACATTTTTATTTAGGGAGGTCACATTCGACAAAAAATATGATTCATATATTCATTTTTCTTGATTGAAAAAGTTGAGGGTGATTAATTATAGAACCATCACTATAATGACAATCAATTATAATTATAAAAATGGATATGTAATTTAAAAATGGATAAATGATGTTTGATGATGAATAAAAACATATAAATAAATTGACAAATAATGTTATATTTAAAAACATATTCCTCAGTTCATGGATTATTTTCTTTTCTAAAGGGGATTAACCATTGATGTTCAGTCATTTTAGAATAAAAGAACCACCGTAAAATATATAATAGTATATATAATAATTTTGTTCATATTAAGGGATAATGTTTTTGGGTTTTAAATTATTTTATAGGGGGGAGGAGTGCTTATTTTAAAAGTTTAAATGACTTAATGTGTTATAAATATTCAAACTATTTCATAATATATTGTCACTCATAAAACAAAAGATTATAAAATTGAAAAATTACGATGGGAAGGTAAGATGTTGTTTATCCACACCTCAATCATTCAAATACAAACAATTTTTGGACATGCTATTATATATACATATAAGGTTACTTAATTTTTCCATTTAATTTTTCACCATGACAAATTGTTTTTTCCATGGAAATTTAAAAAATGATCCTAAAAATATAGTTACACTCTTTAGATAAATATTTTCTGATGATTATGAATATGAAATCCAACTTATAAAATAAAAATGTTATATGTATTGTAACTATATTTCAACCCAGAATAATAAAAACACATTTTATGAAAATTTTATTTTCAAGGAAAAATATATAGGAATATCATACAATTATTAATGAAATTTATTTATATATATTTAATTTAATTTTTTAAATTAAAATATGTTTTTTTAAATAATAAAATAAATCAACATCGTCATTGCATCATTTTGTTATTAATTTTAAAAAATAAAAATAGACTCTTTTCATTAAAATGCTCAATAATTTTCAAAATGCTCAGAATAAGATTATAAATACAAGTGTAATTTAAAAAAATTATTATAATTTTGTATATATAATTAAATAGGATATAAATTTAAAATAAATTATGTATTAATATAATAAATTAATATAATAAAATTTATTTCATTAAAAAACTATGTATACTAACTATGCACTAGAAAATTAAATATTTATGAAAAATAAAAAAACATTAGATATAACTATTATAAATTGAAAATTGATTTTAATTCTGTCAGAATAAGAAAAAAATAAAAAACATATCATTAAAATAAAATCATTATATATCATTAAAAATATATTTCATAATACATCATTCATTTCATATTATAAATTATTTTACAATTGTTGTTAATCCTAGACATATTATATGTGTCAAATATCAATGTTATGAAATACATTTTTGCAGAAGAAAATAATTTTATTATAATCACAGTTGAATTAATTCTGTTAATATTAAAATAAATAATATATTTATTTTTACGTATTTCAAACTACTATTACTTTCAATTATATATTACAATTTTAAGGCTACCTTAAATCGATCTATATTTGTTTTCTTTTTTTGTTTATTATTGATAAAGTCACCAATCATATAATTTAGTCATGTTTGGAAAACATGGGTGATTACGTTCAATAACCCGTAATATAATGTGACAGTTAGAATTTAATTACATGGAAGGAAACCAGTGAGGGTAATTTTCTATCATCACATCATCATGATCCCACATAGGCACTCCAAACATGTTATTTATTCATATAAATTTGAAAACAAATTAGTAATCTTATTATGAAACACCTTTTCTCTTTAAACAAGAATTTACATATTTTTTCCACCTATTATATACGATGTTCCATTTTCACAAGTACATAAATATGAATATGATATGGTTATTATATTTACTTTATCATAAGGGGTATATGAAAAAATGGTATTTTGGAGAGGTGTGGATGAATCTCTAAGAGATACACCATAATAATGACATGATAATTGATTTTGAAGGTGGTGAGGTATCTTGGGATTAGGTTTCATTCAACCCAATTCTTATAACATGCTTTCGTATAGAAATTCAATGGAACAACTTTCAAAAACATTAATCACTGGACCTCATAAAAAATAATATGAATAACTATAATGACATCTTTCTACTTCTATCATATATTTTGGAATATTTGAACCATATATATCATATCATGGTTATTGGTCGGACCTTCCGACTTCCACATTCATTTATCATCAAATAATATTTTAGGCATACATCTTGTCCCATATAAATCCCCAAATCATGCCACTATGATATCGAATAGAAACTATTTTTATATGAGAACTCTATCAGGGGAATGTGTTTATCTCAACATCCCTGGAAATACATTTAAAATGATCTCAACATATCCTATTGAATTTTAAATTCCTCTTAGAATGACCATATGTATATAAATGGTATTGTATTAGAAATATGTACGCTTTCTTCAAATACTCAGTATGACAGCCCTTGAATCATAATGTAAAACTACGAACCTAATCTGATTTAATATATATTAATAATCCATTAATATATACCAATTCTATAATTTTGATCGTCTTGAGTTTGATTTAGGGATAAATTATTTGATTAAAATACAATGTTATGACTTTTTATGGTTATGTACTACAACCCAAATAGAATTATGGTCTATATTGGTTTTTAGGATTTCTATGAAAAAATACTTGATGTTGTTTTCCCATTTTATGAATTGTATGGCTAATATTTTCCATATACCCAAATATTTTATTCATTCACCATTAACATATTATAATTCACAGCATTTATTTAAGTTTTATGAAATATCTCTCTTAATATTATCCAAAAATATATATTTCTTCAAATATATTTACATTTTTGTTCTTATAGAATGAATAGAGATTAATGTGTTGTGAGAATCGTCAAAAAACATTATTATTCAAAATTTTAAAAAATGGGTAACCAATATAAGGATTTTATCCTTATATATAATTTTTTATCAATGTTATACTCTAAAATATTCAATTCCAATTTTATTGAACCCAATGTATTAATATGAGAATCATTGATATTTACCTAAATGGAGGGTTGAATAGTTAGTTAAGTAATTTTGGACTTATCATCCCTCACTATGATATCAACATTCAAAAAATAAAAATCCATGAGTTTTGAAATTTTTTAAATCCTCCACATTGATATGATATCATGATATTTATTCTTTCGAGCATCAACCACATGTTTTTTATTTCTCATGTGGTAATTTTTTGGACAGTAATAATATTTCATCAAAACGAACCATCTCCTTTGATTAATTTTTATTACTTCCTTGTTAAATTACATTTCTTGTTCTTCTGGTTGTTGTACATTTCTCAATTTTCTAAATAGATATAATATATCCAAATCAGAAATGAAATGTCACTATCTCCAATTCTAAATCATGTTTCGAGTAATTTTTTTCAAGTATTGTTAATAAAAAACCACAAGGAATTACTTTATCATTATTTGTGAGGATGAAACCCAATATAGTTTTCAAATATTTTTTATATATTAAAAAACCTTCCCCGCTATAGGATAATTTAAGTATATATGTAGTTAAAATAATCTTCATTATTTCATAAAACATTCTTTACATATATCAATATAAATAACTTTACTCTCTTTTTATCAACTAAGTCAGTAGATTTTATAGTTGTGAAAAATAAATCACAATGTGTTGGTTGCATCCGCCTAACACTAGAAAATCATGTATCTTAGTTAAATCTATCGATATGATATATTGATTGATAAAATTATTTATTTTATAGATATAATATATTCTATATCATGTGATTACATGACCCATGAATGGAATAATTTTACTCAATAAATCACATTTTCTAAATCATCCATAAAAATTCACCTTTCTCAAGGTATTTATTTTAATTTAAATATGATATACATTATATTCCTTTCTATTTAAATGTATAGGAATATCATTTATAATGAAAACAAAAAAAGTATCACGTTAGTATATAATATATCTCTTAATTATATATATATAGTGATAATGATAATTTGTAATTCCAAATGGAATCCCAACAATATCATAGTTTCCAAACAATAATTTTTTTATCGTAGATATATCCTCCCAGTTGATCCACATCATTTGGTATCTATGTTTATGGTAAATATTTTTTTACTAATCTACTGTGATTTGATCAAATATATCATTATTTTTGGGGGGAATATACTTTTGATTAATCATTTAATGGCGCTCATGATAACAAAGGTATGGGATCATCAAGACTTACTAGTTTAAAAAAGAGAGAAATGAAATACCCCATAGTTATGTAATAAAGAAGATGATACCTTTATTAAAATTAACTTTTATATATCTCTTTATCTACTCTTATTCAATGGGAATTATTATATAAAAACTCATTGTGATATTAAATATCTATGTTTGAATTCCATTGAGAAAACATCCTCAAGCAATGGGGGAAATCCATTATGTTCATCTTCAAATACATGAGTATATTCTCATACTGTATACATGATACCAATTTTTACATCCTCACTAATAATTGGAACCATGATTTTCTAATTAATGTATAATAACTCATATTAATGTTTTTGTTCAATATAGAGTGTATAATTTTCCTTTTATTGATACATTATAATATGATGATTTGATAAATGTAATGATTCATCCTTATCAAAATATTTGATATGTGATTTATTTATAGAAATCCAATCCATTAAAAAGATTATGGAAAATTAAACCAAATGAATAAAAATTATATTTTCATGATTTAAACACCCAAAAATATTAATTAAAGAATATTTATAAATCATATATGCAATAATTGTTACATCATGAGTTTTGACTAATAGTTCAACATCCATTTTATCATGGGGTGAAATCATAATTATTGAAAACATGTGTGATATAAATGAATGTCATGATATATAATGAAATAAGATATTATCATACCAAGAAAAGTGATCAAGTGTACCTTGAATCACATCATTTTCATTATCTACCATTGTGGTAGTTATAAAAAATTCAATTACATATTACCATTGTCTGATATGTTTTCGGTTACTATTTGCTTTATTGGATAATGGGGTTAGAATTAGATTAACTAATGAATAAAATATTCACACATGATTAGTATTCTAGAAACCTTTTTCCATGTGAATACTTTTTTTAAATTCTCTTAGAGAATATTGAATTTTGTTTGAACATTGTTTTTAAGTCTTGTTTTTTGTTATTTTATCAACGGAATAAACAAAAAGAGGATTTGATATGATTTTATTAGTTAAACTAGATTTTATTCCATTTAAAACATGACAATAATATATTGTGGATCGTTTGGGTGTGATGATCTAGCCTATGACGCAGGGTCAAGAAGGGGGATAATGGGGAAAACTATAATTTTAGGAATATTTTTGTTCTGTTATCATTGGATGGAGAGTGTTTTACCTTGGGTAATAAGGATCTAAAATGTTGTCCATGGCATGTTTTTGAGACCTAGCTGATGATTTTAGGTAGTTTCATGGTCTCCTAGTATATATAATATATAACCTCATGTAAGAATGTTCTACAACATAGACTAGTATGATTCCTCATATTCCATTTTAAAATAAAATTTTTATAAATACCTAAAATTACATTAAAATACATTTAACCGTTAACTTTTCTCTTAGATAGTAGGAACCCTAATAGTATTTTCAATGGAATTCACCCATTATATTTTTGAATGAATAAAAAACTATTATTAGGCATTATGTGGTGATCCAAGCCTCTATATAGAAGTTTTTTTAACCTAGAGTTTGAAGGTAATGCTTCAAGTTTATGTTCCTCTCCTCATTGTAAATTATACACTTTTTGAACCATTATTTGGAGTTTTTTACTCCATTATCGACTGGATTATAGAAGGGAATAGAGTTATTTTTGATCGAATTATGATTGTGATTTCTCCATTTGAGGTGAGGGGCCTATAAAATATCTCAATATGTTGGATTATATTATCTTCGAAATTGAAATATATGTGATTTCACTAACACATAATCTGAGAAACATAAATAAAATAATTAACTACTAGTTTAAAAGAACAAACATTTTGACCTCCAATTTGAATAAATGGGTCCTTTACTATTGAAAACATTGGATATGACCACCTCATTTCTGTCTCTACCAATGAACATTAATATGAAATTTTTAGATGAAACATTCCACCATAGTGTTTTGATATTTTTAGTTTTCATTTAATATAATCATTTTACATAACTACTGATAACTAATTAAAATATTGGTTCAAAATCTCAGGGATTAAAATAGGATATTTTGTATTTTGAAAACACGGGGAGTTTTATAAGAAAATGAGTAAAATGATGAATTTACGTTAATGAATTTTTATAACATGTTTTATGATTGAGTTTTTTAGGAATATATATATTTTCTATGTGATGTACTGCTAATTTGGATTTCCCCCATGCTTCAATAGTTATGCAATTTTCTGTGCTGTTTTCATACTTATTGTGATTTTATAGGATGATATAATGCTTTTAGGGGTCTGGCTAGATCAACAATAATGATCTTAGGACACTAAAGAGTTTTTATTTAAGGATTATTGGAATATATACTGGGAGAGTTATGGTTATTGTTTCAGTTATATTGTGCAAATCTAAGAGATATCTACCTTAGGGTTGATGAAGAATGCTGCTAACTCCAAGTGTTAATGTAGAGGTTTATTTACTAGGAATTAATTTCATATGTATTATTAATATATTAAATTTATGTATTTTTATAACTTTATTGCATTAACTCCATATCATAGAAAATATTTCTCTGTAAAAAATGTTGTTTAACTACAATGGTGTAGTCACACCCTCGATGGGACACCATTAGGTTTCCAGATAAATTTTATGGATGTATTTTTGGAAAAGGAAAATTAACTATAACGACCCATACTTTACATACATTGTCATTACATCATAATTGCAGCACAATTATTACAACATATAACAATACCATGAATGGACCGTATATGTATATTATCTTTAGAAACTAGTAATCATAAACAACTGGTTCATAAATCATCTACACTGTCTCCCTTTTATCTCATCATATCTTGAGTCCCTTTTGGATTATCCTACTTAATAACCTTCTTCCTAACCTGGGGAAAAGAAAACATACTAGGGGTTGAGCTCAAATGCTCAGTAAGGGTAAATAATATAAATATCAATCACATCATATTCATAATAAAATAACATTTTGGAAATCATAACCTGCAAAATAGGTCATAATTTCATAACATGGGATAAATCATAGCAGTGAAATGTAATCCGAATAATCATAACATAAAACATGAAACATTCTGGAATACACACATAATAATAGAGAATCATTTCCTAGTAGTTAAGACTCATTTCCAAGACTATCCTAGCAGACAAAGTCCTTTTCTGAACCGAGTTCACTCCTCATTTCAGTCTGGTATCACTGAACCAGGTTAACCATCCATTTAATCCATGTCTATATCAAGAGATAAAAATAATTAAACAATGCATTGGAGGGAGATATAAGTAACACCCATCTCATAATGAAACCATTCTTATGTGTTCCACAAAATCATAAATCATTCTTCATAGCATAACCCATGTAATAAAAATGGGATTCTTAAAAATTATGCCATCATAACATAATGAATATAAGAAAAAATAACTTCATAAAATAATTACATAATAACATAATCAAATCAATGTAAAAATAGGGATAGAAATAGAACCATATATGATCTTATATGGAAAATAATTTTGATAAAACGCTTGAACTCCATTCTTGATGAAGATATCCTTTCTACTTTAGAAACATGTTTACCTTTCTTAAAATTTCATATAATTTCAATCTAAAAGAAGTTGACTACAAATAAACTTGAAAACTTTAATTGGATGCTTCATTGAAATAATTTTCTAAAAATCCATTCAGGTCGTATAAGTTAAAAAACATTCTTCTCGTACATTGGCAAAAAAGTCAAAAAATACCTCGTACTAAAAACGACAAAATATTCCTTTCATATATTTTATGAATACCCCACCAATGGGTAAAATTAGATATAAAAAATTTTAGGTGGATGCACATAATATTAAATATTTAATAAAAATGGATGTGGATGATAACTATACCCCATTAAATTCTGAAATATAAACAATCTCAGATAAAAATGAGACAGTGAGATTTTCCCTTACCTTAGGTCTGATTTTTTTCGTACGTGTCCGAACTTCCGATATAATTATTTAAATAAAATTATTGACTAATTTTAGAGTCGTAATTATTGTTATTATATCATATATGGTCATATTCTTATATTCTTATTAGTAATATTTCATTGCTACTTGTTATTCAAGTGTTTTTTTCTTTTTGTTCTTATGCGTGTTTCGATGAATAAATTCTTATTGTTATTTTTAGGTTATATATACCTCATTTCCAGACTGGTATTAGTGTAACATATATCATATTTATTCATTAAATTCATTTATATAATCATTATTCATTTAAGATCATGTAGAACAAGTCGCACCACATCGTGGAGACGGTAGGCCGTATGTACGCACAAGCGATGATATCGTTTCCATGATCGTGGAATTGTATTGAAGTGTATTTATACTATTTCCGAATCAATATAACTTTAAAATAATCATATATAGTTATTCTTTACACCATTATAACCATCCAATTAAGGTGGTGGTGGAAAACAGATTACACCACGGTGTGGAGGCGGAATTCCGTTCGAACGAACGCGCGGTGATTTCATTTTCCATAGGATGGATAGAAGGTGAAATTGGGTTGTTTCATTTTTATAATTACATATAAGTATATGAGTAATTCTCATCTTTATTACTTCATAATGAAACAACTAAAGAAGATGAAGTAGAAGAAGAAATAAAGTTGGAAGAATCGTTAATAGATATTACCTCTTCTTCGACAAGCCTCGTTGAAACCTCCACTTAGGGCACCAAAATTGGTCTTCTAAGAACACCAGGACCTCTATAATATTACTAGGGAAGTGGAGAAGATAAATGTTCAGGGTTTGTCCGTGCTTTAAGGCTCATAGTTGTGTGAGAAGGAGAGGGAGGAGGTGCCCTTTTATAAGGGAGGAGATGGGCACATTAGGAAAAACTAAAAATATTATTTTATTATAAGTCATATTCGGTTTTTAATAGCTCAAAATTGATTTATTTAGAAGATAAGGTGGGAATTGTTAGAAATAATTTCAACCAATAGTTTTTAGACATGTTTAGGTTACTATTTTAACCTTATCATTTATATTTAACTCTAAGTTAAATAATTTAACTTTTATCCTGTCTTCTTGTTTTCTTACACTATATAGTTAATAAACTTGCTATAAAAATACAAACGAAGCACAAGTTGTTAATTATTAATATATATAACCTTACCTAAGTCATTTTTCCGAAACATAGATTTTTAGGAATAATATAACAGTTAGAAATTTAATATTTGTTTTAAAAACTATTTTATGTCAATTTTGACACTATTTGGTAATTGATTTTTTGTGAAAATAATAAAAGCATTATTAGTTCAATAAAAGTTAATTAAATCAATAATAACATTTCATGTTAACCTATAAAAGTATTTTAATTCATAAAAAGTCTCAAATTACATTTATTTGGGTATTTATATTCTCAATTATGTTAATATTTCATTAATAAGGTAATTAATGTATCATCATTATGTCATAATTAAACTAAATTATTTAATGTCAAAAATTATAAATAAACTACCATTATTTAGGAAATCTTTTTAGATTTATAATGAATATTTATAGTAGAAATTATCTTATGTATAACCCTATATTAAAATTTTTTAGATATTAAACTTTGATTGTATCTTTTTTAACTCTTCCTTAAATAAAAAATTAATAAATGTCATAATCTAATCAAAGTGGACCTAAATGGTCATATATTATTCCTAAGGTTGTTTTTGGTCGAATTAAGCTTATCCAATAGAATTAGAAAATGTGTTAGGGTAATAATAATACAATTTTTACCTTTAATTACACTATTTACTTTTAACCGTGGTAAATAAAAGTAAAAAGTTACTATTCAACAAAAATTATTTTTATCTTATTGAACAACATTTTACTCCTTGATATTAACCGTGTCTCTCTAATTTTCGAAATTACACTCATATAAGCGGTAAAATTATGTTTTCTGTACATTTTCAAACTCTAATAGGAGGTGGGTAAAAGATGGTGAAAAGTTCAATAAAATTTTTATATATAAAAAATTATAATAAAATGACTCCAATGAATTACATTGAACATATATAGGTATTATGTATCAATTTTGAAATAAAATAAATTTAAATAAAATAAATAATTATTTAAATAAAAATTCGGTTTTTAAATAGTAACCCAGTGTTTTCACTATTCATCAAAAATTGTAATTTTTCAGAAAAATATGGAAAATTCACCGTAAGATAATTTCAATATTCCGAATCCAAAAATGAAGTCCATTTTGAATGATAAATTTTATAAAATTTTAAATAGTGGGGATTACTATTCATAAATTCTATTTTTAATAATATATTAATTTAATATTGTTGTTTAGTGAAACTCGGTATTGCGTACAACACAAGCTATCGAGGAAGGTCACGATTGCGTGTAAAGAAAGCCAAGCTAGTGTTGTGTGTAGTGAAATATTATTTTGGTGATGTATATAACATAAAAACAAAATATTTCTCATAAAAATCTCGGGTGTTACATTCTACCCCCCTTAAAATGAATTTCGCCCTCAAAATTCATCCCATGGTAACAAATAGATGAGGATAGCTCTCCCTAATCATATCCCCAAGCTCACATGTAGCTTCTTATAATTGGTGGTTCCTCCATTAAACTTTCACCAAGTGAGTGGTCTCGTTCCTTAGGACTTTTTCGCTACGATCAAGAATCTTTACTGACTGTTCTTCATAAGAAAGATTTTGCTCCAGCGGTACAACATCTGAGTTGAGTACATGCGAAGGATCAGGTATGTAATTTCTCAGGAGAGATACATGGAACACATTAGGAACTTGAGAGAAATTCGGTGGAAGCGCCAATTGGTAAGCTACCTTCCCAACATGATACAGTATTTCGAAAGGATAGATATACCTATTGATCAGCTTTCCCTTCTTTTAAAATATCATTACTCTCTTCCAAGGAGATATTCGTAAGAACACTTTATCACACGCTTCAAACTATATGTATTTTATTCAGTTATCGGTAAAACTTTTTTTCGACTATGAGCTGCTCTTATGTGTTGTTGAATAGATCGGACCTTTTCTTCCATCTCATCAATAAGATCAGGTCCTAATTACTTTCTTTCCCCGACTTCATCCTAGAAAGTTGGAGTTCGGCATTTCTTTCTATTGAAAGCCTAATAAAGAGCCATCTGAATACTGGAGTGAAAGATATTATTATAATAAAATTTTACAAAAGGTAGGTGTTGATACCAACCGGCATTGAAATCCATAGAGAAAGCTCTCAATATATCTTCTAGAATATGAATTGTCCTCTTAGACTGACCGTCTGTCTAAGGATGATAAGTCGTGCTAAAACTCAACTCTGTATCCAGAGTATGATGAAGACTTCACCAAAACATTGAGGTAAACCTCAGATATCGATCAGATATAATGGATAGTGGTACATCATGAAATCTTACCACTTCATTTACATATATCCTGGCAAGAAGATCCATATAGAAATCTTCTCTAATAGAAATGAAGTGTGCCGACTTCGTAAGACGATCAACTATGACCCATATAACATTATTTCCTTTAAATTTTCTAGGAAGTCTGGTGACAAAGTTCATAGTGATTTATTCCCATTTCCATTCTGGTATGGGTATTGGTTGTAACATCCCCTTAGACTTCTGTCTCTCACCTTTAACTTACTGACAAAACAAGCATCGAGAGACATATTCAGCAACTTCTCTTTTCATGACATCCCACCAGAAGTACTATTTCAGGTTCCTATACATCTTCGTGCTTCCAGGATGAATAGATAATGAAGAACTCTGAGCCTCATCCAGCACCTCCTTCTTTAATTCTAGGATGGGAGGAACAAAAACCCGATTCATGAACATTATTATCTCATCACAATCAAGGTTGAATTCATGAACATTTCCCCCCTTATTTTGTAACTCTACATCTTCTTTCTGTGCCTCTTTAATCTTCACACGTATAGATGGTTGAAAATTCATTTGAGAAAGATAATATTTTCTCCTTCCATTATAATTCCATGTTCCATCCTTTGTAAATCCATAAATATTGTATCTTTGGTGATCCTCATCATGGATAAGCTAGCATGGTCTTGTCGGCTTAATGCATATGCCACCTTGTTTGCTTTCCTAGGATGGTAATGAATTGAGTATTCGTAATCCTTAATCAGCTCCAACCATCTTCTTTGGAGCATATTCACCTCCTTTTGTGTGAAAAAATAATTTAAAATATTATGATCAGTATAAACATCACACCTTTCTCCATAAAGATAATTCCTCCAAATCTTTAATGCAATGATTACCGCAGCTAACTCCGAATCATGAGTTTGGTAATTTTGCCCATGGATTTTCAACTGTCGTGATTCATAAGCTATCACCATATTGTTTTTCATGAGAAAATACCTCAATACCTTTTTGGATGCATCACTGTAGATCACAAACCTTTATCCACTATAAGGTAGTGTGAGAATAGTTGCACTGGATAACCTTCTTTTCAACTCCTTGAAATTCTCTTCACACTCCCCCATCCACACGAACTTACATCCATTTCGAGTCAACCTGGTGAGTGAATTAGATAATCGTGAAAAATCATTCACAAATCTTCAATAATATCCAGCGAAACCAATAAAACGTCAGATCTCAGTTACTGTAGTTGGTATCGACCATATTTTAAAAACCTCTATTTTTGCTGGATCCATAGATATCCCCTCTTCTGAGATTATGTGACCCAAAAAATGCAACATTTTTAAGCCAAAATTCACAATTGGTAAATTTGGCATAAAGCTTCTCCTTTCCCAGGGTCTTCAATACAATTCTCACGTGATCTTCATGTTCTTCCTTGCTCCTTTAATAGACAAGAATATCATCTATAAATACAACCACAAACAGATCAAGTTGATCTCTAAAGACTATATTCATCATATCCATGAAGATATCATGGGAATTAGTAAGACCAAATGGCATCACTATAAATTCATAGTGTCCATACCATGTATGGAATGCCGTATTTGGTATATCCTCCCTTTTGAACCTTAATTGATGATACCCTAAATGAAGATAAATCTTAAAAAAGTATTGAGAACCACATAGTTGGTAAATTAAGTCACCAATGCGTGGGAGAGGATATTTTTTATTGATAGTGATCTTGTTAAGTTCTCGATAATCAATGCAGATTCTCCTTGATCCATCCTTCTTCTTAAAAAAAGAACAGGTGCTCCCCAGGTTGATGCACTAGGGGGTATGAATCCCTTATCAAGATTCTCTTGTAGTTTCTTCTTCAATTCCTACAACTCAATTGGGTCCATTCTATAAGGTTTCTTTGAAATAGGTAATGCACCTAGTACGAGTTATATTGAAAACTCAACTTCACAATTTTGTGGAAGACCAGGCAATTCCTCTTGAATGACATAATCAAACTCCTGTAAAATTGGAATATTTTAATCGTGAA
Source organism: Viscum album (assembly GCA_963277665.1). NCBI lineage: Eukaryota > Viridiplantae > Streptophyta > Magnoliopsida > Santalales > Viscaceae > Viscum > Viscum album. The sequence goes on along the minus strand of OY728143.1, from coordinate 1,089,652,296 downwards.
TTTCTCTCCAACCATTTGAGATAAATAACCTTCATTTATTGGAATCAAGACCCATAAGATGGATGATATTTCCACTGGATGGTTATGTTCATCCTTACATCGATAGACAATCGTAGATTGATATGAAATATGAAATGTGACGTCCCTTCTTTTTCGATTGATATGAGATCCATATAAATAATCCAATACATGCCTAGAGTCACATAAAATTCCACTATAGGAAGGATCACAATATTTTCAGGAAGTAAATTCCCAAAAACATCAATCAGATAAGAATTGTAAACTTTTGATGCGACTGTTGTTCCATTAGGGGTTGTCACACCTAACTCAACATCTAATTGTTGAGGTAATACGGCGATACCCTTAGAAAATTAATCTGAAATAAAAGAGTGGGTGGATCCAGAATCAAATAAAACATTTTCAACTTTTGAGCGGATGGTAAGTGTATCTTTCACCACTTCGTTATCGTAATCCACATCGTTGATAGAAATTGCATGTGTCTTTCCTTTTTCTTTAGCCTTAAGAGTTTTTTGACATCGATCATCATCATCAACCCTTGGATTAGGGAATTGATTAACATAATGCCCCATTTCCTTGCACTTGTAACATTTAAGTGTTTGAGGTGCACTATGTGTAGCCTTTTCTTTGTTCGCATCACTAGACATCTTCTTCCCATCAATGAGGCATTCAAATGCCTGAAGACATTCCTTTCCACATTTTAATGATTTACTTGTCCCTTTAAGAAAACTCCCTCCATGTTTTTTCCACTATTTGAGAATAATGAAAAAATCATCTTCTTTTCAGTGTGGTCTTTACATTTCCTTTGAATTCCATTTTCCTCTACTTATCAAACTCATATGACTGATGGGTTACTCTGATCTCCATCTCAACCATGAGAGCACATCAAATGATTTCCTCGTAGATATTGAAGTCCCTTATGGCTAACGACCTTTGAAGACTTGGTTTTAAGACACTAATGAATCGATCGATCGTACTCTCAGGTTGGATAATAATACCAGAAGCATACCTTGCAATTCTTGTAAAATTTACTTCATAGGTACTAACATATTCATAATAATTTTTTTAGTTCAAGAAACTCCTTCTCCATCTTTCTTCGAAGAATAATAGGGAATTAATTATTGAAAAATAAGTTCTTGAACTCATCCCATTCCATGGACTCAATTTAATCTCTTGGCCTCGTATTCTTGATAAGATTACACCATTGATTAGATTCACCTTCCAAATGATATACTCCTAAGATGAATTTATCATATACATATCATTGATGAATTGAAAATATCTTTTCGGTAGTACTGATCCATTGTTTAGCAACAAATGGATCAGTAGACCCGTAGAATGAGGGTGGACGCTGCCTCATGAAGGATTCAATAGAATGATGCTCCTTAATTTTCTCATTTGGAAGTCCTACATGATTCATAGCTTGAGAAAGTTGTGTGAGCATGGCTGAAATATTTTTCATTCCAGCTCTGATAATGATTGGTTTCTCAGGGGGACAATCATTTCAATTCCCATCGCATTCCACATTAACACGGTTCCTTTGGGTCCAGCCATTGACTAAAACCATGAAGAATAGTGTGAGACACAATAATTATAATAGGAAACCCACATAATAAACTTTCACACTTATGGTCTTATCATAGGTTATTCATGGACATTTCTAAAACACTTATATTGTATTCTATGATTGGACTTATCCTTAGGGTTCTTACTAAGGCTTTCAAATCCTAGTTTCCAAAGGTTGACTATACCTTTCCAATGATACCAACTATAATGACCCATACTTGACATACATTTTCATTACATCAGAATTGAAGCACACTTATTAAAACAAATAACAAAACCATGAAAGGACCATATAGGTATAGTGTCTTTAGAAACTGGGAATCATAAACAAGTTGTTCATAAATCATCTACACTGTCTCCCTTTTATTTTGTCATATCATGAGTTCCTTTTGGGATATCCTACTTAATAACCTTATTCCTGACCTGGGGAAAAGAAAACATACAAAATGGGGAGCTCAAATGCTCAGTAAGGGTAAACAAAAGAAATATCAATCACATCATATTCATAATAACATAACATTTTGGAAATCATATCCTGCAGAAGAGATCATAATTTCATAACATGGGATAAATAATAGTAGTGAAATGTAATCACAATAATAATAACTTAAAACATTAAACGTTGTGACATTCACACATAATCATAGAGAATCATTTCTTAGTAGTCACGACTCTTTTATAAGACTATCCTACTAGACAAAGTCCATTTCGGTACCGAGTTCACTCCTCGTTTTAGTCCTATATCACTGAACCAGATTAACTTGTTGTCCAGCCATGTTTTATCTCCTGAGATATAAATAATTAACCAATGAATTGGAGGGAGATATATGTGCCAACCATTTCATAATGAAACCATTCTAATGCGTGCCACAAAATCATAAATCATACATCATAGCATAACCGATGTAATAAAAATGGGATTCGTAAACATCGGGCCATCATAAAATAATCCATATAAGATAAAAAGAATTCATAAAAATAATTCCATCAAAACATAATCATATCAATGTAAAAATAGGAATAGAAATAGAACCTTATATTATCTTAGATAGAAAATAATTTTGATAAAATGCTTGAACTCCATTCTTGAGGAAAATAACCTTTCTACCTCGATTTTTTTTTTCCTTTCTTAAAATGTCATATAATTTTAAACTAAAAGAAGTTGATTAAAAATAAACTTGAAAAATTGTAAAGGAATCTTCATGTAAATAATTTTCTAAAAGTAAATTCAGGTCATATAAGTTACAAAACATTCTTCTCGTACTTTTTCCAGAATAGTCAAAAAGTACCTCGTACTAAAAACGACAAAAGATTCCTTCCATATCTTTTACTAAAAACACACAAATGTGTAAAATTGGATTTAAAAAATTTTAGGTGAATGGAAATAATATTACATATTTAATTAACATGGATGTGGATGATAAATATTCCCTAGTAAATTCTAAAGTATAAACAATCTTGGATAACAATGAGATTGTGAGATTTTCCCTTACCTTAGGTCCGACTTGCTTCATACATGTCCGAAACTTCTGTATAATGGTTTAAATAATGTTATTGACTTATTAAAAAATTTTACACCATTATACAGATCCAAGTAAGTTGGTGGTGGAAAATAGATTACACCACGACATGGAGACAATATTCCGTTCGTACGCACGCGCAGTGATTACATTTTCCGTAGGTTTGATAAAAGGTGAAATAGGGTTGTTTGATATTTATAATAACATATCAGTATATGAGTGATAATTATGTTATTACTTCATAATGAGACTGTAGAGACATTAAGCCAGATGTATATGGACATTACATTACTTTTTTGGAATACTTAATACATAACGAATACAGACACACAAGGACCGTAATAGTTTAGTGTCTTTGGATACTCAGAAAAATAATCCTCTAATCGTGGTGAATGATCTTCAACAACTCCCATAAAGATCCTCCCCTTTTTTTCTTTACCTAAATTCTTTATTTTAATCCTATGGAAAATAAAACATATAATGGGTGAGCTCAAATTCTCATTAAGGGTAAGCATGGGGAAAATAAAACAAACCATATACATTTGAACATAAAAACATGAACATAATGTTTAGTCGTCGAAATCTTGAGCAATGACATAAAACATGGCATTACGTAAGGAATAGATCATAATATAACATCAATCATGATAAAATAGATTGGGAATAAACCATTTAGTTGTGGAAAAACATTAAGCACATGATATGATTTCTATGGTAGCCAAGACATTGCTGCCAAGACCATCTTAGTGGAAAAAGTCCCATTCTGAATCGAGTTCACTCCTCGTTTCAGTCCTGTAACACTGAACCAGATTAACATATCATTCCATCTACTTCTATATCATGATATATAAATCATTACCCAATGCATTGGAGGGAGATATAGTCCCCCCCATATCATAATGAAATCATTCTTACTTGTGCCTCAAAATAAACATACTTCATTCATAATAACCCAACGAATAAAATGGGTTTCATAAACATAATCCCATCATCACATAATCCATATAAAAGAAATGGATATCATTTCATAATAAGAAAAGTAAAACCATGTAAATCATAGAGACATTATACTTGAAACATACACATATTTAATAATGTCATCTTAAATGGAAAATGGTTTTGATAAAATACATGAAATGAAGTCATGAGGAAAATATCCTTTCTTCTTCAAAATAAAATTCTTTTCAAAAAACGTAATGAAATTTTGAAAGAAAAATATTTTGTTTAAAATAGTCATGAAATATTTTGGAGTAAGATTCATTAAAATAAGGCTTAATAAAACCGTAAAAATCCTTTCATTCCGTATAAGTTAAAAAAACATTCTCCTCGTACTTTTGTCGGAAAAGTCAAAAAGTACCTCGTAACGTAAAAAAAGAAAGATTCCATACATACCATGTAGTAAAAGTCAAAATTCGTAAAAATGGAAATTAAATATACAAAAAAATACTTTTAGAAAACATGGACATGGATGATAACAATAACCCCAGTAAATACTTACGTATAAGTAATCTCGGATAAAAATGATATTTGCAAAATTAACCCTTACCTTATGTTCGATATGCTTCGTATGTTTCCGAAACTCCTGTATAATTATTTAAATAATGTCATTGACTTATTAAAGAATCATATTCATTGTTATTATATCATATATGGTACACTTAGGTATTTATATTACCCGTTCATTTGTCAATTCCATGCTAAAGTAGCGTTTTGGGTACAATTGTATCATTTATCGTTAGTGTTTAAACTTGTTGTTCATGACTTTATTATTACTTATATCATGATTTAATTACTTCCAAAATGTAAAAATTGATTTATATATCATATATATTCATAGATATATATATATATATATAATAGATAGATAAATGAAATGAAACACACTGTTCCTGGAGACAGTAGGTCGTACGTACAGATGAACGATGTTTTCGTTTCGTTATTGAATTGAATGAAACTAAATAGATGACATATATATATATACACATAAATACAGTAGCATTATTATTTCATATATTTAATTATAAATAATTATATAAACTTTATGATCATTGATGCATGGTTAACATGGAGAATGAATCTCATCCCGTCGTGGAGACGGTAGTCCGTATGTACGCACGAGCGATGATATCATTCCCATAATTATCGAATATAATTGGAGTGGATGGTATAATATATAAGAATTATTATGATGTTATAATAACCATATATACATATTATTTACACCATTATACGCATCCATGTAAGGTGTTGGTGGAAAAATAGATTTCACCACGGCGTGGAGATGGTATTCCGTACGTACGCACGCGTGGTGATTTCGTTTTCTGTAGGATGGATAGATGGTGAAATAGGGTTGTTTCATACTTATAATGACATATCAGTATATGAGTTATACATATTTTATTACTTCATAATTAAACAACTAAAGAAGAAGGAGTGGAAGAAGAAATAAAGTTGAAAGAATCGGTAACGGACATTACCACTTCTTTGAAGTTCCTCTTTGAGACCTCCTCTTAAGGAACTAAAATTGGTCTTTGAAGAATACCAGGATCTCTAGGATGTTTCTATGGAAGTGGAGAAGATAATTTTGCAGGGGTTGGCCGTTTTGAAGGCTCAATGTGGTTTGAGGAAGAGAGGGAGGAGGTGACCTTTTATAAGGGAGGAGAGGGGCACCTTAAGAAAAAACTAAAAATCATATTTTATTATAAAGTCATATTCGCTTTTTAATAGCTCCAAATTGATTTATTTCGAATATAAGGTGGGTATTGGTTGATATCCTCTCGTCCAATATAATATTGACAAGTTTATGTTTCTATTTTTACCTTATCATTTAGATTTATCTTTAAGTTAGATAATTTAACTTTTACCGTGTCTTCTTGTTTTCTCACACTATAACGTTAATAAACTTACTATAACAAGCCAAACGAACCCCAAGTAGTATATTTTTAATATATATATCCTTATCTATGTCATTTGGCCTATCCTTATTTTTAGGAATAAAATAACAATTAATAATATAATATTTGTTTTAAAAACTATTTTATGTCAATTTTGAAAATATTTGGTAATTGATTTTTGAGAAAATCATAACACAATGATTAGTTCGAAAAAAGTTACATAAATAAATAATAACATGTCATATTAACCAATAAAATTAGTGGAATTCATTAAAAGTCTCAAATTACATTTATTTGGTTATTTATAACATCAATTATGTCAATATTTCATTAATAAGATAATTACTGCATCATCATTGTGTCATAAATAAATTATATTATTTAATGTCTAGAAATTATAAATAAAATACCATTATGTAGGAAATCTTTTTAGGTTTATAATTAATATTTATATTCGAATTTATCATATGTATTACCCTATATTAAATATGATTTAGTTATTAAACATTGAATTTTAACTATTTTAACCCTTCTTTAAATAAATTAATAATAAATGTCCTAATCTAATCCAAGTGGACCTAAATGGTCATATTTTATTCCTAAGGTTGTTTTTGGTCGAATTACACTTATCTAGTTGAATTAAGACATGTGTTAGGGTAATAATAATAACATTTTTACCCTTAATTACCCTATTTACTTTTAACCGTGGTTAAAAAACTATAAAGTTACTATTCACCAAATAAATTCCTCTCATTGAAGCACATTTTAGTCCTTGATATTAACCGTGTCTCTCGGATTTTTGAAATTCAATTCATAGAAGTGGTAATATTTCATTTATATGAAAAAGTCAGTTTTTTAACTACCACTAAGGGGTTTCACTAATCATCGAAAATTGTAGTTTTTCAGAAAAATACCAAAAATTCAGCCTAAGCATTATTTGATATTCCGAATTAAAAATTGGTATCTATTTTTCCAAATTCAAAACATATAAGTGGTATTAATTAATTTTCAAATTAATTCCTGTTTTCAAAACAAATATCATGTTTTTTAAGAAACAATAACTATCATAAGATTGATACTTGTTTAAATGCAATTTCAAAGTGAAATTAATTCCAATGAACAACATTGGATTATATGGTAAAAATAAATTCTAATTACACCTTAAACCCAATTAAAATGATAATCTATCCATATAAATTATTGGGATGAAAAAATTTGTTTTTAATTAGAATATAGCATGTTTTTACTATTCCTTAATATATGAAAGTTATCCGAATAATATGAAAATTTTGTCCAAAGTATTTTTTTATATCCTGATTCCAAATAAGAATTTTATTTCGTCAAATTGAACTTATAGACATGTCAAAACATGATTTAAAGTTGGTTCGCCCTCAAAAGGCGGCAAAACTACATTTTTTTTAAATTACTTATTTTACTCAAAAATTTGATTTTGTTCTCATACCATGTTATAGAAAATGTATAAGATGAATAATAATGTTATAAAATTCAAAATGTAGTTGATAATATTCATAACGGCTAGTTCATAATAATATTATAACCATATATCGTTTTTTAGTGAAACCTGGTATTGCATACAACACATGCTATCGAGGAAGGTCGTGATTGTGTGTAATGCAAGACAATTCAGGGTTGCGTGTAGTGCATGACTCCTTTTTTGTTGCGTATAACATAATAAATTGAATATATATATATACTCAATGCTTCATAGAATAACTACTATCAAACAAGCATGAAATTATGTGTAACACGATACAAGATTAGTGTTGCATATACTGCAAGCTAATACGATGTTGTGTATAGTGAAAGATAATCTTGGTGTAGCGTAAAAAAAACATATGAAGGAAATTAAAATGAATATATCTTATAAAATCTCGGTTTGTTACATTCTTCCCCTCTTAAAATTAATTTCTCCCTCGAAATTCGTTGGGGTTATAAATCGTTTCCTATTCATAGAAACCCACATCGTAAAAAGTAATACTAAAACATAATTTTAAAAACTAAAGTATGAAACGTAACGATTACCCATAGTAAATCATCATTGGTTTTCCATATAGGAGAACATAGGTGAAGATATGGCTATAGAAGAGAAATATAAACATCAAGTTCTAATGGAGAGTGGTAGAGAACATGGCTATGAAAAATCCCTCAATCACAAAGCCATATATTTGTGATGATCGAAGGTACCATCTGATTCATTATATATAAGGGCACTAGGAAAACATTTTTGGTCTTCAAAATCATTTCCCTAAAGTTGATGAAATTAGAATTAGAAGAAATACTTTAGTGATTTTGTTACAGTCTCACCGTTGGTCGTTCTTTGGAAAATTTCCACTTCATCTCTTAAAGAAATGAAGTTGAATTTGTTATTTGTGAAGTGTTAACAGATCATGTGATAGAATGATGGTTCATTCCATCTATTTCAAACAAAAGGTTAGCAAATGTTATCAAATATACATAAGTCCATATATGGTGAGGTTAATCATATAAGATTCCAAAAATGAACTTATACTTCATATATCATACCGCTTAATATAATAAAACTAGTTTCTACTAAGAAGGGACTTCCTGTAGGCCAGTGGTAGGCGATAAAGCCCAATCGCACTTCGGTTGTGGGTTCGATTTCCACAGCCCTTTCCGACACCATGGGTTGCCGCCCATCCTGCAGGTTTTCCTTTTTTTTTCTAAAAATACATTATTATAACTTTCCATCAATAATATTGAAAAAGTTCCATCCTTAAACTATACTAACTTATGTCCGACATAATCAATTCCAATCTTTGGGCTTAACCAAAATACTGTTGTCCAATCTCATATTATTATGAAAACGATTACCAAAGATTTCATATAACAAGCATGTTAATACCATCGTTGATCCCCATATATCATAAGATATGTCTTGTTGGTCACATTCAAAACATTCTAAGGCCTTAATCCTGTATTCTCTTGAAAATTGAATACCCATTGAATCTTAGTGAAAACATGAGTGCTGTCAAAATTTAACTCTTTCCACATACCAAAATCCCTAAATTCTATATACTCAAACCATGATATAACTATTTCCTTATATCAGTCATGAGCTCATGAATACTGTCAAACATTTCATTTCTCCTTATCCCTTCATTATGTGCATATCATATTATTTCCAAAAATATTTCAACACATTCCATGGTAACCAGTACCATAAAATTATTTAAAACCACAATAGACTAATAAAAAATATTATAATACACCATAAAAGTACCTCAACAACATTATTCTTGAATACCAATACATAAACACTTTAATCCATCCTATTCAATGATTGTCCTGGAATATGTCCTTCCTTGATTTAGAAGTAAGTTTTTAGGTCAGGGCATTGAGTTGGGTAATTCCCATGTTCTCCACAAAAAAGACATTGAACTTCATAACAGTCTGTCACTCTATGACCCTTTTCTCCTCACAGATAACTTCTTCCCCTCCAATTTAGGTATTCCTCAAGGTTCTTCTTCCCTTCATTAGAAATCTCAATCTTCCTTTCTTTATGCTCCTCAACATGTGATCATGCATAAAAGTCTACCTTCCTCTTATGTGATGAATTGGGCATACCACTAAATTTTAACTTGACAATCATATATCGCGATGACTGATTCAGCATAATCACAATATCATTCTCTCTAGGTATTAAGCAATTTTTTTTTCTCATAGTCACCAATTATTCCATTGGATTCGATGTTAACCGAATTCCTTCTGGTTCCCTCCATTGACTAAAACACAAAAAGAATTCTGTGAGAGGAAAAAATAATGCTAAGGAAAACAACATAGTAAAGGGGGAGTACCCTCAATATCTAAAATCTTAGGTTAAATTCTAAAATCGTTACCATAGTTCTAGGACTATATCTTATACGTATACTTATCCTTAGGGACATCCCTAGACATACCTTAGAATAATCTCTAGGGATCTCACTAAACATCTCGCGTCCTAGTTTCCAAAGGTTGACTAAACCTTTCCTCTGATACCAACTGTAGAGACCCGAAGCTTTACGTACATGGACATTACATTACTTTTTTGGAATACATAATACATAACAAAAACAGACACACAAGGACCGTAATAGTTTATTGTCTTTGGGAACTCGGAAAAATAATCTTCTAATCGTGGTGAAAGATATTCAACATCTCCCACAATGATCTTCCCCTTTTTGTTTCATTACCTAAATTCTTTATTTTTATCCTGGGGAAAAGAAATCATATAAAGGGTGAGCTCAAATTCTTAGTATGGTTAACAATGGAGAAAATAAAACAAACCATATACATTTGAACATAAATACATGAACATAATATTTAAACATTTAAATCTTGAGCAATGACATAAAACATGGTAGTACGTAAGGCATAGATCATAATAGAACACGAATCATGATAAAATAGCTTGGGAATAAAACATTCAATTGTTTCAAAACATTAAGCACATGATATGATTTCAATGGTAGCCAAGGCATTGCTGCCAAGACCATCTTAGTGGACAAAGTCTCTTTCTGAATTGAGTTCACTCCTCATTTCAGTCCGGTAACACTGAACCAGATTAACTTACCATTCTAGACATGTCTATCTAATGAGATATAAATATTTACCCAATTCATTAGATGGAGATATAGGTCCCACCCATCTCATAATGAAATCATTCTTACTTGTCCCCCAAAATAAACATACATCATTCATAATAACCCAACGAATAAAATGGGTTTCATAAACATAATCTCATCATCACATAATCCATATAAAAGAAATGGATATCATTTCATAATAAGAAAATTGAAACCATGTAAATCATAGAGACATTATACATGAAACATACACATATGGAATAATTTCATCTTAAATGGAAAATGGTTTTGATAAAACACTTGAAATGAATTCTTGAGGAAAATATCCTTTCTTCTTCAAAATCAATATCATTTCACAAAACGTCATGAAATTTTAAAAGAAAAATATTTTGTTTAAAATAGTCATGAAATCATTTATAGGAAGATTCATGAAAATAATGCTTAATAAAACCGTTAAAATCCTTTCATTCCATATAAGTTAAAAAAAACATTCTTCTCGTACTTTTGTCGAAAAGTTAAAAAGTACGTCGTAACTTAAACAAAAGAAAGATTCCTTACATACCACGTAGTAAAAGAAAAAATCGGTAAAAAGTACATTAAACATACATAAAAACACTTTTAGAAAACATGGACATGGATGATAACAATAACCCTAGTAAATACTTACGTATAAGCAATCTCGGATAAAAATGAGATTTGCAAAATTTACCCTTACCTTATGTCTGATATGCTTCTTATGTATCATAAACTCCTGTATAATGATTTAAATAAAGTCATTGACTTATTACAGAATCATATTCATTGTTATTATATCATATATGGTTCACTTAGGTATTTATATTACTCGTTCATTTGTCAATTCCATGTTAAAGTAGCGTTTTGGGTAAAATTATAACATTTATCATACGTGTTTGGACTTGTTGTTCTTGATTTTATTATTAATTATATATTGATTTAATTACTTACATAATATAAAACGTGATTTATATATCATATATATTCAGTATATATATATATAATAGACAGATAAATGAAATGAAACACACTGTTCATGGAGACAGTAGGTCGTGCATACGCATGAACTCTGTTTTCATTTCCTTGTTGAATTGAATGAAACTAAATAGATGACATAAATATATATATATACATAAATATAGTAGCATTATTAATTCATATATTTCATTATTATTCATTATATAAACTTTGTGATCATTCAAGTATGGATAACATGGAGAATGAATCTCATCCCGTCGTGGAGACGGTAGTCCGTACGTACGCACGAGCGATGATATCATTCCAATAATTATTGAATAGTGTTGGAGTGGATGGTATAATATATCATAATCAGTATGATGTTATAATAACCATATATAGTTATTTTTTACACCATTATACCCATCCATGTAAGGTGTTGGTGGAAAAATAGATTTCACCACGGCATAAAGACGGTATTCCATACGTACGCACGCGTGGTGATTTTGTTTTCTGTAGGATGGATAGATGGTGGAATGGGGTTGTTTCATACTTATAATAACATATCAGTATATGAGTTATACTGATGTTATTATTTAATAATGAAATAACTAATGAATAATAAGTGGAATAATAAATAAAGTTGAAAGAATAGGTAACATACATTACCTCTTCTTTGAAATGCCTCTTTGAGACCTCCTCTTAGGGCACATAAATTGGTCTTTGAAGAAAACCAGGACCTCTAGGATGTTTCTAGGGAAGTGGAGGATAGAATTTGGTAGGGGTTGTATGAGTTTTAAGGCTAAAAGTGGTGTAAGTAAGATAGGGAGGAGGTTCCCTTTTATAAGGGAGGAGAGGGGCACCATAGGAAAAACTAAAAATATTATTTTATTATAAAGTCATATTCAGTTTTTAATAGCTCCAAATTGATTTATTTTGAATCTATGGTGGGGATGCGTCGAAAGAATCTCATCCAATATAATTTAGGTAGGTTTAGGTTTCTATTTTGACATTATCATTTAGATTTATCTTTAAGTTAGATAATTTAACTTTTACCGTGTCTTCTTGTTTTCTTACACTACAATGTTAATAAACTTACTATAACAAGACAAAAGAACCCCAAGCTGTCTATTATTAATATATAAAACCATATATACGTCATTTGGCTGAAACGTAGATTTTTAGGAATAAAATAACAATTAATAACATAATATTTGTTTTAAAAACTATTTTATGACAATTTTGACACTATTTGGTAATTGATTTTTGTGAAAATCATAACCGAATTATTAGTTAGAAAAAAGTTATTTAAATCAATACTGGCATGTAATATTAACCTATAAAATTAGTTTAATTCCAAAAAAGTCTCAATTACATTTATTTGTTTATTTATAACATCAATTATGTCAATATTTCATTAATAAGATTATTACTGCATCATCATTGTGTCATTAATAAATTAAATTATTTAATGTCTAAAAATTATAAATAAAATACCATTATGTAGGAAATCTTTTTATATTTCTAATTAATATTTATAGTCGAGTTTATCTTTTTTATAACCCTATATTAAAAATGATTTAGTTATTAAACATTTATTTTAACTATTTTAACCCTTCTTTAAATAAATTAATAATAAATGTCCAAATCTAATCCAAGTGGACCTAAATGGTCATATGTTATTCCTAAGGTTGTTTTTGGTCGAATTAGACTTATCCAATATAATTAAGACATGTTTTAGGGTAATAATAATAACATTTTTACCCTTATTTACCCTATTTACATTTTACCGTTGTAAAAAAAGTAAAAAGTTACTATTCACCAAAAATTATTTTCATCTCATTGAACAATATTTTAGTCCATGATATTAACCGTGTCTCTCGGATTTTCTAAATTAAATTCAATGAAGTGGTATGTTTTCATTTAAATGGAAAAGTATGTTTTTTAACTACCACTAAGTGGTTTAACAATTTATAGAAAATTGTAGTTTTTCAGGAAAATACCAAAAATTCAGCCTAATCGTTATTTGATATTTTGAATTAAAAATTGGTGTCTATTTTTCCAAATTCAAAACATTGAAGTGGTATTAATTAATTTTAAAATTAATTACTGTTATAAAAAAAAATAGAGTGTTTTTTAATAAACAATAACTATCAGAAAATTGATACTTGTTTATATCAAATTTCAAAGTGAAATTAATTCCAATGACTAACATTGGATTAAATGGTAAAAAATATATTCCAATTAAACTTTAAACTCAATTAAAAATATAATCTAACCATATAAATTATTGCGATGAAAAAAATTATTTTTAATTGAAATATAGCGTGTTTTTACTATTCATTAAAATAGGAAAGCTATCAGAATAATATGAAAAATTTATCCAAGGTAAATTTTTATATAATTATTCCAATGAATACTTTTATTTTGTCAAAATGAACTTATAGAAATTTCAAAAAACAAGATTTAAAGTGGGTGTGCCATCAAAAGGTGGAAAAACTACATTTTTTGAAAAATACTTATTTTACTCAAAAAAATTCATTTGGTTCTCATACCATGTTCTAGAAAATGTGTAAGATGAATAATAATGTTATAAAATTCAAAATGTAGTTGATACTGTAAATAATGGCTAGTTCATAATAATATTATAACCATATATCGTTGTTTAGTGAAACCTGGTATTGTGTACAACACACGCTATCGAGGAAGGTCGTGATTGTGTGTAATGCATGCCAAGTCAGGGTTTCATGTAGTGCATGACTCCTTTTTTGTTGCGTATAACAAAATACATTGAATATATATATATATACTCAATGTTTCGTAGAATCACTACTATCAAACAAACATGAAATTGTGTGTAACACGATCCAAGATTAGTGTTGCGTATACTGTAAGCTAATACGGTGTTGCGTATAGTGCAAATAATATTGGTGTAGCGTACAACAGAAGATATGAAAGAAATTTAAACTAATATATCTTATAAAATATCGGGTTGTTACAGAAACAACTAAAGAAGAAGATGTAGAAGAAGAAATAATGTTGAAAGAATCGTTAACGGATATTGCCTCTTATATGACACGCCTCTTTGAAACCTCCTCTTAGGCCACTAAAATTGGTGTTTGAAGAAGACCAAGACCTATATAATATTAGTATGTAATTGGATAAGATAAATTGGCTGGGTTTGGCAAGCTATAAAGGTCAAAGTGATGTGAGGAGGAGAGGGAGGAGGTTCCCTTTTATAAGGGAGGATAGAGGCGCCTTAGGAAAAACATAAAATATTATTTTATTATAAAGTCATATTCAGTTTTTAATAGCTCCAAATTGATTTATTTCAAAGCCATGGTGGGTATGGGTCGAAATCTTATAAACCGATGTATTTTAGACATGTTTATGTTACTATTTTAACTTTATCATTTAGATTTAACTCTAAGTTAAATAATGTATCTTTTACCGTGTCTTCTAGTTTTCTTCCACTATATTGTTAATAAACTTACTATAAAAATCCAAACGAACACCAAGTTGTTCCTTATTAATATATATAACATTATCTAAGTCATTAGACCTATCCTTAGATATTTATTAATAAAATAACAATTATTAATATAATATTTATTTTTAAAACTATTTTATGTCAATTTAGACACTATTTGGTAATTGATTTTTTGGGAAACTCATAACAACATGACTAGTTCTAAAAAAAGTTAATTAAATAAATAATAACATGTCATATTAACCTATAAAATTAGTTTAATTCATAAAAAGTCTCTAATTTCATTTATTTGGGTATTTAAAATATCAATTCTGTTAATATGTCATTATTAAGGTAATGACTACATCATCATTGGGTCATAATTAAACGAAAATTTTTAATGTCAAAAAATTATAAATAAAATAAAATTATGTATTAAATCGTTTTATCTTTATAATAAATATTTATAGTCGAAATGATATTATGTATAACCCTATATTAAAAATGTTTTTGTTATTAAACTTTGATTTTATCTTTTATAACCCACCTTTAAATAAAATAAAAATAAATGTCCTAATCTAATCCAAGTGGACCTAAATGGTCATATTTTATTCTTAAGGAAGTTTTTGGTCGAATTACACTTATCCAATAGAATTAGGACATCTGTTAAGGTAATAATAATAACATTTTTAACCTTAATTACACTATTTACTTTTTACCGTGGTAAAAAAAGTAAAATGTTACTATTGAACAAAAAATATTTTCATCTCATTGAACCATATTTTAGTCTTTGATATTAACTGTGGCTCTCGGATTTTTGAAATTCAATTCACTGAAGTGGTAAATTTTCATTTAAATGTAAAACTCAGTTTTTAAACTACCACAAAGTTGTTTCACTATTCATCAAAAATTGTAGTTTTTCAGAAAAATACCAAAAATTCAGCCTAAGTATTTTTTGATATTTTGACATCTAAATTGGTGTCTATTTTTACAAATTCAAAACATAGATGTGGTGTTAATTAATTTTAAAATTAATTACTGTCATCAAAACAAATAGCGTGTTTTTTAAGAAATAATAACTATCAGAAGATTGATACTCGTTTATATATTCAATTTTAAGGTGAAATTAATTCCAATGACCAACATTGGATTAAATGTCAAAAATATATTCTAATTACACTTTAAACCCAATTAAAAAGATAATCTAACCAAATAAATTATTGAGATGAAAAAAGTTGTCTTTAATTGAAATATAGCGTGTTTTTACTATTCATTAAAATATGAAAGTTATCAGAATAATACGAAAAAGTTTATCCAAAGTAAATTTTTATATTCTGATTCCAAAAAAGAATTTTATTTTGTCAAATTGAACTTATAGACATGTCAAAAAACAAGATTTCAAGTGGGTGCGCCATCAAAAGGTGGAAAAACTTCATTTTTAAAAAAATACTTATTTTACTCGAAAAAATTGATTTTGTTCTCATACCATGTTTTAGAAAAAATGTTTAAGATGAATAATAATGTTATAAAATTCAAAATGTAGTTGATCTATTCATAACGGCTAGTTCATAATAATATTATAACTATATATCGTTGTTTAGTGAATCCTGGTATTGCGTACAACACACGCTATCGAGGAAGGTCGTGATTGCGTGTAATGAAAGCCATGTCCGGGTTGCATGTAGTGAACGACTCCTTTTTTGTTGCGTATAACAAAATACACTGAATATATATATATATATATATACACTCAATGTTTCATAGAATAACTACTTTCAAACAAACATGAAATTGTGTGTAACACGATCCAAGATTAGTGTTGCGTATACTGCAAGCTAATATGGTGTTGCGTATAGCGCACGATAATCATGGTGTAGCATACAACAGAAGATATTAACGAAATTTGAACAAATATATCGTATAACATCTCGGGTTGTTATAGAAACAACTAAAGAAGAAGACGTAGAAGAAGAAATAAAGTTGAAAGAATCGGTAACAGTTATTACCTCTTATATGACACGCCTCTTTGAAACCACCTCTTAGGGTGGGGTTGGCCGAGCTTTAAATCTCAAAGTGCTGTGAGGAAGAGAGGGAGGAGGTGCCCTTTTATAACAGAGGAGAGAGGCACCATAGGAAAAACATAAAATATTATTTTATTATAAAGTCATATTCAGTTTTTAATAGCTCTAAATTTATTTCAAAGCTATGGTGGGTATGGGTCGAAATCCTCTAAACCGATATATTTTAGACATGTTTAGGTTAATATTTTAACTTTATCATATAGATTTAACTCTATGTGAAATAATGTATCTTTTACCGTGTCTTCTGGTTTTCATACACTATATTGTTAATAAACATACTATAACAACACAAACGAACAACAAGTTGTTCCTTATTAATATATATAACCTTATCTAAGTCATTCGGCCGATCCGTAGATTTTTAGTTATAAAATAAAAATTAATAATATAATATTTATTTTAAAAAATATTTTATGTAACTTTTGTCACTATTTGGTAATTGATTTTTTGTGAAACCCATAACAACATGATTAGTTCGAAAAAAGTTAATTAAATCAATACTAACATGTCATATTAACCTATAAAATTAGTGTAATTTATAAAAAGTCTCAAATTTCATTTATTTGGGTACTTAAAATATCAATTCTATTAATATTTCCTTAATAAGGTAATTACTACATCATCATTGGGTCATAATTATACTAAATATTTTAATGGCTAAAAATTATAAATAAAATACCATTATGTATTAAATCATTTTATATTTATAATGAATAATTATAGTGGAAATGATATTATGTATAACCCAATATTAAAAATGTTTTAGTTATTAAACTTTGATTTTAACTTTTTTAACTATTCTTTAAATTAACAAAAATTGTCCTAATCTAATCCAAGTGGACCTAAATGGTCATATTTTATTCCTATGGTTTTTTTGGTCGAATTACACTTACCCAATAGAATTAGGACATGTGTTAAGGTAATAATAATAACATTTTTACCCTTAATTACACTATTTACTTTTTACCGTGTTCAAAAAAGTAAAAAGTTACTATTCACCAAAAAATATTTTCATCCCATTGAACCATATTTTATTCCTTGATATTAACCGTTTCTCATGGATTTTCTAAATTCAATTCACATAAGTGGTAAATTTTTATTTAAATGAAAACGTCAATTTTTTAACTACCACAAATTTGTTTCACTATTCATCAAAAATTGCAGTTTTTCAGAAAAATACCAAAACATCATCCTAAGAATTATTTGATATTTCAAATTAATAATTGGTGTCTATTTTTCCAAATTCAAAAATAGATGTGGTATTAATTAATTTTAAAATTAATTACTGTTATCAATACAAATAGCTTGTTTTTTAAGAAACAATAACTATCAGAAAATTGATACTTGTTTATATACAATTTGAAAGTGAAATTAATTCCAATGACCAACATTGGATGAAATGGTAAAAATATATTCTAAATGCACTTTAATCCCAATTAAAAATATAATCTAACCATATAAATTATTGTGATGAAAAAAGTTGTTTTTAATTGAAATATAGCGTGTTTTTACTATTCATTAAAATATGAAAGTTATCAGAATAATATGAAAATTTTATCCAAAGTAAATTTTTATATAATGATTTCAAAGAAGAATTTTATTTTTTAAAATTGAACTTATAGACATTTCAAAACAATATTTAAAGTGGGTGCGCCATCAAAAGGTGGAAAAAATACATTTTTCGAAAAATACTTATTTTGCTCGAAAAAATTGATTTTGTTCTCATACCAATTTCTAGAAAATGTGTAAGATGAATAATAATGTTATAAAATTCAAAACATAGTTGATATTATTCATAATGGCTAGTTCATAATAATATTATAACCATATATCATTGTTTAGTGAATCCTGGTATTGCATATAACACACGCTATCGAGGAAGGTCGTGATTGCGTGTAATGCAAGCCAAGTCAGGAATTCATGTAGTGCACGACTCCTTTTTTGTTGCGTATAACAAAATATATTGAATATATATATATACACTCAATGATTCTTATAATAACTACTATCAAACAAACATGAAATTGTGTGTAACAATATCCAAGATTAGTGTTGTGTATACTGCAAGCTAATACGGTGTTGCGTATAGCGCAAGATAATCTTGGGTTAGCATACAACAGAATATATGAAAGAAATTTAAATAAATATATCTTATAAAATATTGGATTGTTACAATAACAACTAATGAAGAAGATGTAGAAGAATAAATAAAGTTGAAAGAATCAGTTACAGATATTACCTTATCTACGACACGCCTCTTTGAAAACTCCTATTAGGGCACTAAAATTGTTCTTTGAAGAAAACCAAGACCTACATAATATTACTAAGGAATTGGAGAAGATAAATTTTATGGGTTTGGCCGAGCATTAAAGCTCAAAGTGCTGCGAGGAGGAGAGGGATGAGGTTCCCTTTTATAAGGGAGGAGAGAGGCGCCTTAGGAAAAACATAAAATATTATTTTATTATAAAGTCATATTCAGTTTTCAATAGCTCCAAATTGATTTATTTCAAAGCTATGGTGGTTATGGGTCGAAATCCTCTAAACCGATATATTTTAGACAGGTTTAGGTTACTATTTAAACTTTAACATTTAGATTTAACTCTAAGTTAAATACTGTATCGTTTACCGTGTATTCTGGTTTTCTTACACTATATTTTTAATAAAGTTACTATAACAATCCAAAAGAACACCAAGTTGTTCATTATTATTATATATAACCTTATATAAGTCATTCGGCTGATCCTTAGATTTATAGTAATAAAATAACATTTAATAATATAATATTTATTTTAAAAACTATTTTATGTCAATTTTGACACTATTTGGTAACTGATTTTTTGTGAAACTCATAACAGCATGATTTTTTCGAAATAAGTTAATTAAATCAATACTAACATGTCATGTTAACCAATATTTTTTTTTTAATTCATAAAAAGTCTCAAATTTCATTTATTTGGGTATTTAAAATATCAAGTATGTTAATATTGTATTAATAATGTAATTATTGCATCATCATTGGGTCATAATGAAACTAAAATATTTAATGTCTAAAAATTATAAATAAAATACCATTATTTATTAAATCATTTTATCTTTCTAATGAATATTTATAGTCGAAATGATATTATGTATAACCCTATATTAAAAATGTTTTAGCTATTAAACTTTGATTCTAACTTTTTTAACTCTTCTTTAAATAAAAAAATATATATGTCCTAATCTAATCCAGGTTGACCTAAATGATCATATTTTATTTATAAGGTTGTTTTTAGTAAAATTAAACTTATCCAATATAATTAGGACATGTTTTAGGGTAATAATAATACCAATTTTACACTTAATTACCCTATTTACTATTAACCGTGCTAATAAAAGTAAAAAGTTACTATTACCAAAAATTATTTTTATCTTATGGAAACAAATTCACTCCCTGATATTAACCGTGTATCTAGAATTATCTATATTCCACTCATAGAAGTGGTAAAATTATGTTTTATGTAAATTTTAAACTCTCCTAGGAGGTGGGTAAAATACGGTGAAAAGTTCAATCAGATTTTTATATATCTAAAATTATTATAAAATGAATCCAATGAATTACTTTGAACTTATATAGTTATTATGTATCAATTTTGACCTAAAATAAATTTAAATAGAATAAATAATAATTAAAATAAAAATTTGGTTTTTAAATTCTAACCTAGTGTTTTCACTATTCATCAAAAATTGAATGTTTCCATAAAAATACAAAAAAATCACCATAGGCTAATTTCGATAATCCGAATCCCAAAATGAAGTCAATTTTGAAAGGTAAAATTTATAAAATTCAAAAAGTGGCTATTACTATTCATTAAGGCTAGTTTTAATAATATTTTAATAGCATATCATTTTTTAGTGAAACTCGGTATTGCGTACAACGCAAGCTATCAAGGAAGGTCGTGAAGGCATGTAAAGAAAGACAAGATATTTTTGTGTGTAGTGAAAGACCCTTTTGGTGATGTATATAACATAAAAAATATTTATCCTAAAAATCTCGGGTGTTACATTAACCTTCTTGTCAATGGTTGATTACATGATTGCTTCAAGCATGAAAACATAATAAAAAAAGGGGATCAAAACAATGGACACATATTCCATTATTTTTTTCCCATTAATTTAATTTTTTAAAATTAAACAACTAATTTTTTTCCAATATATAATAACTTTTCATGATTTAATATTATTATAATATTCATTATTTTGGCATAGATTTATGTTTGTTGGTTATATTTCTTTTTCTAATTATAGTATTTTTTTTATTATATTTGAACTGTTTCTACTATATTCTCGAGGGTATAGACTCTGAAAAACATTATATACACCAATATTGTTAGTCAATGGCTTCTATTATATTAGGAGGAACACATGATTTGATGTATCCAAACCTGGTACTGTCACATGCGGATGTGCTGAGACATGTGAAATTACGAAGTCATATAAGAGCCCCACAATTTCTATTCTGTATCTCTGATATTTTGTAAATGTTGAGTGGATAATTCTATTTTATGGATATTTTAATGAGATAATGCTTTAGTGTTTCTAACCCATGTACACTTAGAAATTTGAGTTCCTAGGTATGGTGTTTTTTTATGCTACTAGCATGAAAAAATTTGGAGGTTATTTTACCTTTTGTGAATTACATGATCCATGGTATTGTTTTTATTTATATGTCGACATTTTTAATGTATGGAATGTGATGTGTACACATGAATTATGATACGAAAATATAGATATATGATAAAATTATTTATTCGGCATAGGGAAAATTTTAACACTTTTGATATACTTTCTAATACGAACTATGAAAGAAGACATATGATATAAATGAAGAAAATTAATAAAGAAATTTTTATGTTATTATAATTAACATGATAGTTAATGTATATTGTATCCTTTCTCCTGCGGTTCTCTCTTTTTATCAACTAGTGAGGTTGGACTTGTTGATTTCACGTGTTATAAGGAGTGTTTTTCTCGTCATATAGGGTGTTACACCACATTATCATAAATAGGAGTGTTATGAGAGTGGTATGAATACCACTATTATCTTGAAATAATTTTAAATTAATATATCTTCATATAATATGATATGATGTAAGATTAAAATGACCTTACTAAGGTTCATGTGATCCATGTCTATGGATACTTTCCACATTTTTCCAGCAATTTATGAGCTAATGATAGTATTATAACTATATAATATGCATATGGTTTCTATTTTTGAGGCAATAAGAAACATTTTGAATGCTTTTTTAGAGTCCTAGTACAACAGTGTGATGGAAGGGGGTCAAGATAGGATTTGAATTTTGTAAAATACAATGCTACTCCTCCGTAGGCATGTAGATGGAGTTCCACATGATGTTTAAGAAAAGGTAGGTCATTCGTACATAACTAGAAGAGTGAACATACCATCTAGTGTATATATCATATAGGATATTTAAATTTACCAATGAAAGTGGGGATTTTCAGATGCACACAATAATGTCTAATCTGGCATTTTTTGTTGTAAGATCATCAACCCATCATATTTATGATCATTATAATTTCTAGTCATGGATTCAATTTGTTGATAGTAGATTATCGTATTCAATTTTATCTTCTAATATTTCAAATATTATGTTATTTTCCATTATATCGTACTTATGGAATAAATCCCAATAATAAATTATTAGGAGATTGTTTAGTAGATATCAATCAATTAATGTCTTGTTCTCTTCAAATTTATAGCAACTGATTTATTTGGGAGAGTTTTTTAATTAAATTATATGAACTGATTTGAATCCTAGTATATGTTTTCAATATATATACTAGGCTCATATAAAATATTATTTATAGGGAAAATCTCTTCCTCAAATTTTATATTTATTTAAATTATGTAATATTTTTAACTTTATCAATATGAGCTTACTTTCATAAATGTATTTATTTATGGTGTGTTTTGTATTAAAACGTGAAGATTGTAAAATTTTGGAATATTTGAATATTTTAATTAAATTTTTTTTAGGAATAACATTTACACTATTATTTTAATTTATGAGATTATATTTTAGACATCCCTAACTTATTATCTAATTATTTTAGTTTGGAAAAGGTGATGAATCGAACAAATAGATTGCTAAACAAATAAATTATGTGGAAAATGTTTTCATGAAGATAGGGTGGACACCACCCTTGAAAATGAGCTATAAATCATGCTACACACCTCCAATTATTTATATTTAATGTGTGTTGGAAGTACGATTAATTAAATAATTTCTGAATTAATTTATAGGGAGTTACTATCTCATTAAGGGGTTTAGGGAACACTCAACCTTGATGAACTATTCATGAAACATTTAATTTGAATAAATTCTTATATTAATTGTTCTATAACATATTTTAAATGTGGAAGTTGATTCGTAAATTAGAAGATTAAATGAATTTCCAAGTTATTAACATCTATATTGAATACAATATCGATTTTTTCAACCAATACAATGGTTTTCCATTTTAAAACTAATTAATAAATGATTTTGGAACCAAAATTTCAATTGTTCATAACTCGTTATATCTGAATACAAAATAATGGTCTGTTAAAAAACCCCCAAGGCATATTACATGGCTTTAAATTTGACTAAATTGGGGTATTTAACAAAAATATTTATTAGATAGTGTATGCATGGATGGCTTCCATGATTTATAAATTTTATTTTTATTTATTTTCTTATTGTTTTATTTTACCATGTTATGCACATTCATATTTTAATTAAATTGTTTTATTTTCTTCTTCCATCCCTATTTCTCTTAAAACCCTACTTTTTTAGCTCTATATTTCATATTTATATAATGATAAATTTTCACATTACTATGGAACATGAATAACAAGAGTCATGGACCTGGTGGAGGATTCATAATTTTATTTTCTATTTATCTTTAATTATACAGGTTTTAATAATATTTATGGTGGATGCAAGAGTATTGATTAGCTGTGGTTGTAATCCAACATAAAATTAATTGATTAGCTGTGGTTGTCATCCAACATAAAATTATTTGCAAATACATTCATTTTTATTGGTTCATTCCTTTTCCCTCCCATATCTCAAAAGACACCCGTTATGTCGTGGAGTTGTGCTTTCATGAAGGGGAAAATGACATATAGTAGAGAAGAGTCTTATAGGAGTTGTATTATTGGTTGAGGTGTCATAGTATTCGACTATTGGAGGAGGTGTGGTTTTGTTCATCAAAGTAATATTAAAATAATATTACAAATATATCAATGTATCATAATTCATTAATTAGTATTCCTAAAATGATTTATAAAATTGAATTTAATCAAAAATAAAAATAACAAATTAGCATGCCTAATCAAAACCTTGTCCAAGACCTTTCTTCCCTTATTTCAGTATGTCTGCATCACCATTGGGATTTCAATTATGCATTACATTATGTTAAATTCAAAATTTTAATAAAAGTAAAAACATTCATTTTCAATAAATAATAAATAATATTAATATAATTTTATTTGGTCAATTATAAAATATTTATTGTGCCAAATGTGATGCTCATCAGGAGAAATGAACATGGTCATCCTATATGCTACATTCGGAAAACATATAAATATTCATTTTTTACACATTTTGATATGTGTGTATCATAATTGGAACCATTTCTGGGGATCTAAATAGTTATTTTGATTACATTTTCAAAATAATGATTTTTGTAAATAAATTTCATTATATTTTTAATTTAAAAAAACCAAAAATAATGTTTCTATGATCTATTAGTATTTATATTTACTTGAATGGGAAAATTACTTGGAGTTGAAAAAATAACAATAAGAAGAACAATCTCAATAATGTTTTAATAGATCCACGATATAATAACATTCATAAATCATAGAAAATCTGAAGAGAAAATCTGAAATAGAATTTGAATATGTTTATTCATTAATATAGAAAACTGACCCTATGGTAGAGAATGAAAGTGTGGTAGTGGTGGGTGAAATTTCACCACTCATATTTCAAATTAATGAACCTCAATGGGAAATACTGATTGTACCTGAAGATTCATTCCTTCTTACAAAACCATTTTTGGAGGATATATTCGAAAGATTATTTTATGTTGATTTACATGAGGGAGATCATGTGAATTTAGATAAATCTTAGAGAAAATTTGATGAAATTGAAATGCAATATAATATAAACATTACATAAGAAGTAATGTAAACACCACTATTGTATATATCTCAATAATTGGGAGAATATGAAACCATCAATGTGGTGGAATTTGAAGAATGGATGGTGGATCCTGACTACCTACCACAATCTAGTAATGATTATATCTAAGAGACACTATCAATTTATGAAGAGATTCTAACTCAACCAATTAATAGAGTTTACCCTTTCATTCACTATTAATTTTCCAATTTAATTGAAGTGTAATGGGTTATCACTCCCTACTATTATTCTCTTATTGATTTGGAGAAATCAAAATTTTCCATAGATGAATATTATAAAAAATTTGCATAAATTGAGGAAAACCTAGATCTCCATGAAGATATTAAATGTTTATTGGGAGGAGTATAAGAATTTATTTTAATGGCTCTTCTAGAGGAACTAGATACATGATTTTGATATTATAAGGCTATATTTTTAGATTAATTCAGTAAATTTAAAATAGGAATCCCCATATTATTATTTTTCGAATTCAACTCATCAAGAGAAACCACTAGAGTTTGGAGTGTAATGAAGAAACTGCACAGGTAGCAATAAATGAGAATGTACCATGTTTTATCCTAACTATACAATGAATGTTTTTCCAAATTTGGAAGGGGAGGATATAATGTACTTTAAATATGAATTCTCCTCAACAATGAAGAATATTCCTTTACATTACGTCAAAATATATAGTGGTCCACATCTGAGAAACTACATCCAACGACAGATTATAGATAACTTTTATTACTTACATATAGAAGTTGTAAAAATGAAATACCCACTATTAGGATCATAAAAATATTTATTTTTATAATATTTAATGAAATTTAGATTTCAATTTCAGTTTTAGGAAGTAGTCCAACAAACAACCCTCTCCCTATAATATTTCAAAGTTAAAATAAAATGATCCATGTACAGAAATGGAAAATTACCTTTTGAAGGTTAATGATGGAACATTGATGGATAAAATAGAAAATGATAAGAGAATACTGATACCAATTTTAAAACAGGTATAAATTATATTTATTATCTTTTATACTCTTTAGTTTATATATAAAGACTGTTTTTAAGAATTAAATTAAATAATTGTGTGCCCACACATTAATTTATTCCTTACTTGACATATCTAGGAGGCATAAATTTCTTTGGAATATTTTAATGTAATGTTTCTAATATTATTTTTAATGAAATTTAATTAGTGATGTAGAGAATTTATTTATTAATTTTAAGCATGTATAGTGAAATGAGGACTCGTGAGTTGAGGGAATTGATTGATCATTTGAATGAAATTTCTCAAATATTTTTTCATGCATTGAATTTCATAATTATATGTGATTTGATTCTTTATTATTAATAATTCCTTGAGTTATATGATAATATCAAATTTTATATTCATGATCGGATTTTTAGGTGAAACACTTATTATTTGTATTGATAATATTTCATAACGGATAATGGGACATTCCACATGCTATAACTTGTATTTGAACTTGTCATTTCTATTACTATTAAAAACACTTTTAAAATTTAGTGAGGAATCATTTGAAAAAACACATATTAATAAAAGGACACCATTACATAAATTTATCATTATTCCATAATGACCATGAATGACCATTATTTGGAGGATAAAATTTTCAAGACAATTTTATCCATTGATAACCTTCTCATGGTATTGGAATTATATTATAATGGTGAAGTGTGGGGGTATGGGAAACAAGGTGAAATTGTTGATTATACTATAATAGAAATGTATGGGGGTTCTTATTATGGAATATTAATATTTTTTATTCATTTATAAAACTTCATTATTTTCCCCTCTTGAATTAAAGAAAAAAATTCAAAAAAGGAAAAAAAATTAAAAACAACTGTTATGATTTAGGAAAACCAAAATTCACTATTACTAGACCTATGATTTCTTTCATATATTGTTTGGTGTTATATATAAAGTTAATTTTAATCAAAAAAATTTAAAAAATTAAAATATTGAAATGTTTATTTGAAAAAGTAGAAAAGTATATAATTTATAAAAAAATCAAGAGGGTGAAAATATCATTCATTTTGGATTTATTTTATTACAACATTTACATTGAGATTTGGTGAAGTGTGAGTTTTCACTTTTATTTAGAGAATTTTATTACACTTTTATATTTTTATATCAGGAAGTCCAATTCAGATATAATCAACCTCCTTGAGCATCCATTTTTTATTGATCATGACATACTGACCTTAAGCCTCAATGTCATTTCATCCTTTAGTGATAACCCTAATAATTTTATGCGACAATTGTCTTTCAAAAGGGGATATTGTAGTAACATTAAAATATTATGGTCAAAGAGTTTGAATAATGTATATGATCATAAATCCACTTGAATTGTATCATGAGTGGTGAGTGAAAAGATGGAAAAGTGATATAAGTATGTACTTGACATGTTATATAGTAATGAATTAATGAGATTCATGTAATGAAAGAAGTTTCTCCATCATTTTTCAATGAGAAAAAGTAAAATATATGGACAGATTATTTCTCTGAAATATGAGAAATTGAATTCATATTTTATGTTAAATTTGAATATTTAATTTTCTAATGATAAATGTTTTTTTCAATGTCTTTGTAATTTAAATATTGGTAATATTAGAGCCCTTTAATATCCATTGTGAGATTTTATCCATATGGAAAAAATAATTTATGTGTTGGGGTAATAGATAGAGATAATATTTTCCTCATTTTTATATGTATGTAAATTATTCGAACCATTATAAAATTTCAATTTGATCTTATTTTCATCAATATTGGATTTATGGTGTGTTTTTTAGTAAAAGGAGGAAATTAAATAATCTCGTGATTTTATTTAGTTTTAAATACATTGGTACTTTTTGCCTATCACTTCTAATATATTTTTTAAAATTATAGTGACTCATTTGTTTAGTATTACATAATTAAATATCTCTATCTTTTTCATTTCAAAAATTTTTTGAATCAAAAAATAATTGTCTGTAAATTACAATCAATTTGAAAAATTAATCGAGCAGACATGGTTGACCCCACCATCCGAAATTAGGCATATATCGTGCTACATAAGTCCAATTAAGTTTATTTTCTGTGTAAATGATATTGGATTGATTTTAAAATTTATTAATTAAATTTTATATAATTATTCACTCATAAAGGTGTCCATTGAATGCTTAACAATTATGAATGAAGAATGATTCATTCTTCCAGAATACAATATTTGAGTAATTGGTCCATAAAATATTCTAAACATATATGATGGATTTGACATTATCAGTGAAAACAAATAACAAAATTTATATCAAAATTTTAGAATACTACATTCATTAATTTGATTTCAACGAAGGGGTTCCATTTAAAAATGTTTTATTGGCATATTATGGAATTGAATTTTCAACCATTGGCAACCCATTATTTCCAAAAAATCATTAATTGTACATTTTGAAAACGAAAATCAGCATCCATTAAAATAAATACGAGTCTATGTTTTGATTGATAAATGTATTGAATTAATAGGGAATCTATGGATGACAGTCATGCATTATGACCATTAATTTATTTTCATTACATTTTGTTTTATTTTCTCATGTAATGAGAATTTATATTTTAATTAATGTTTTTCATTTTGTTAATCCTTACCTATTTCTCTTTTAAAATGTAGAATCACTCTCCATCTCATACATATTTCCATAGTGATATGTTTAAAATTTATAATAGAAAGTGATTGACATAATCCTTAGAGTAGTGGGAAGTATCATGATGTTCATTGTTACTGTACATTAATTCTACACGTTTTAAATCACATTGTGGGGGATGTGGTAGTAATATATTGTTTTGGTGGTCTCTCACCATGTAAATATTTTCAAATCCATTCATTTTCTAGGTTTTATTATATTTTCTATCCCATATCAGGGAAAAAAACATTATATAGTGGAGTTGGGGTTGCTTGATGGATGAAATGGTATATGGTGGAACCATGTATTTTAGAAATTTCCTTCTCGATTGATGTGTTATCCTTTTTGACAATTGGAGGAGGTATGTTTTGTTGTGATGAAGGTGTGCTAAAATAACACATACAACAACTACATGTAAATTATTATTTTTAATTATTTTACATCCAATGAATTATCAAATTGAATATTAACAAATATAAATAAATAGAAAATGAACACACATTATAAAAACCTAGACCACGAAGGTTCCTACTTAATTTCATTTTGCTTTCATTTTCATCTAGACTTCAATTATGCATTCAATTATTTAAATATAAATTTTTCCAAAAAAAACATCAAATCCATAAATTTTAATAAATATTAAAAAAATGGATTAAGAGAATTTTAAATTAGATATTTAAGTAACTATGATTATATTAAAGTTAGACAACCATTTTCAGCCTCTGTGAAGCATTAGGAAAACATATAAATTTTCATTTATTACACCCCTATTAGGAATTAGATAGAGGTAATATTTTCAAAAAAATTACGTATTAAAATTATTTAAACCCACCAAATTTATCAAATTTTTTTCTATTTTAATCAGTTTTGGATTTATTGTTTGTTTTAGATAAATTTGAAAATTACAGAATAGTGGAATTTTTATAGATTTTAATTACTTTATTATTTTGGGTACAAATTTTAAAAAATAATTTCTATTTGAGATATAATTTTTATTGAATTCCTTGATTAATTGTATAAAACTTTTTATTTTGGAAATAGATATACATTGAATAAACGGAGGCCCAAAAAATCAATAAAGATGACATGTTTTTTGGGTGGATAGGATGGACCCCACATCCGAAAAAAGCATAAATAACGAAAAAACCTCCATGTGTTTTGATTACATGTTTATTTTAAATATGGTACATTTATGTGTTTTACATATATATTTAATTTAGTTATGAGCTCATTAAGGGTTCCATTTTTGGCTCAACATTGATGAACGATTCAAGAAGCATTCAAATGGAATTAAAATATTATAGTAACTGGACCGTAAATTATTCTACATAAGGTGTAAAAAGTTGAATGTTGGAGGTAATACATGAAAAATAATATTGAACCTCTTTTTAGAAGACATCAGTTCACCGATTTGACCAAAAGTATGGTGTCCCACATAAAAAATTATAAAGGCATATTTTGGATTCGAAATTTCAATCATTGATGTTCCATGATATCTAGACACACAATAATGGTCAATTATGACTCCATGAATCATCATCCATGAATATGAATAATAGGATAGGTGAGGATATAAAAAAATCTATATTTTAGAGGGAAACCCTGGAAGAAGACCATTATTAGGGACTTTTGTTTATTTTTTTTATTTTCATATTTACCCATGTTATGTGAATTCATATATTAAATAATGTGTTTAATTTTATTTTATCATCCATATTTCTCCTCTATGCCAAATCTAATTTTATATTTATTCCACATTTACACCATAATATATTTTCTATTTCAAATGGCATGTGACAAAAGTTAGGCATGGTAGTGGGAGAGGTTTCCCAGTTTCTTTGTTATTGTTGATGATTTCAACATTTTTTAAATATGTTTGTAGAGGATGAGAGAGTATTTAAAGGGTTTGGAAGTATTACAACATATAATAATTTCCATCTCCATTATTTTTTATTGATTTACTCTTTTTTCTATCCCATATCTCTGAGAAACCCTTCTTATGGTGGTGGTGGGGTTGCCTAATGGGAAAAACAACATACGGCGGAGTGTGGCAGTTTATGAATTATGTTCGTTGTTGAGGTGTTATAATCTTTTAATATTGAAGGAGGTGGGGTTTTTTTGGCCTAATGGATTACAAATTCAGACACATAATAAATTTAATTAATTTAATTCATTAGTGAGTTTTCATCAAAAGAATTATCAAATTTAATTTAAATGAAAAATTAAATAACAAATGAACCACTGTTATCAAACACTAGACCATGACCTTTCTTTTATATTTTTATTATATCATCATCTAAAGTTATATTTTAATTCTTTATTCCATTATTTTATTTTCAGAATATTCAAAATCCTTAAATAACATGTTTTATATAGTTAAATAAAAACAAAAAATAATTATATTAGGTGGCTAATAAATTAATGATTAATATTTTTCTGATGCTCCTCATGTGATATGTTCAACGAAATCAACTATCATATACTAAAAATAAATAGGAATTTTCATTTTCCATTCACCATGATATTGTACCAGGGACTGGAGCTGCTGTGATATTGTACCATGTGTTGTAGCAGCACGGGTAATGTAGCAGTACTGTTCACCGAGGGGTCCAATGGGCCAAAAAATGGGCTTTCAAGCCGTGTATTCAGGCCACATGGAATTGGACCTTCGAGCTATGTAATGGGTCACCCTTTATCCAGTCTAAAGAGGACTTTTATTTAAATAATTAATTGTGTCTTCGGCCCCTACCATTATATATATATATATGTATGTATAACAAGATGATGGTTAGGAATCAATACCTCATTCCACCCATCAATGTTCTCATTGATCAACATAGAGGTGCCCTTATTTTATCCAAGATCAACATTAAAACTATGAATCATCAGTTTAGAGTGAGATCATTTGAAAAACATGAAAAAAAACTTTGTTTATGGTATGCCTTATACAACTTCTTGGGGATGATGTTCATTCTTAAGAATGAAAAAGTAGTATTCAATGAATTGATGAATCAATTCATCCATCCATATTTCATTCATTCATTGGAAGTATGGTTGAGGAAATATATTTTAGTACATGTTAGTTAATTTTAATATCAAAAATTATGAAATGATCTTTTAAACATAGATATAAAATCAGATTCTCTCCATTACACAAAATGTATCTTCAGGACTGATAGTGTATATATCATTGATCATGACATCTCAAATTATTTAGTGGTAATATACCCATAGAAAATAATGTACACTGCAAATAGGTAGAGGCCCAATAATATATTTAAGACATTTTTTGTTTATAGAAGGAAATTATATGTTTTTAATCTATGAATTACCCCATGTGGATGAACTGATGTAACGGTGGGATGATAAATGGGGGAATTTTGTTTGGCCAGATATATATGTGGGAGTGTATCAAGAGTGGATGGGTAGTATGACCTCAACACTGATGATAATTTATCCTATATTTTTCATGGATTATTTCATATAATATGATGTATTTGGAGTTAGACATATAGTAGTATTGATATATGAGTATCATTTAGTTTTGTATTGCCCTAAACTGTTGATACTACTTAATTGAAATATTCATATTAATGACCTGGAGTTAGCTACGTTTGTACACAACCTGATATACAAGAGAAACAATCTATTAGCTTATATTTTTTTGGTGTAAACTATCCACAATATCCTTATGTACATATCTTTATTGTGGGACATGAATATTTATCAAAGGAGGTGGGTTGAGTCTCGATCTAATATTTATAATTTGTTGGATAACTCCCCAGGTTAAAAACATCATGACCAATGTTTTAATAAGGAATAAGTAGACACATATACTGTTGGAGATTTTTAATGAGTAAAATCTAATGGAATCGTTATATCCATGCATCTCAATATTTATGATACAATGATATTAGTCACTCTAAATTTGATATTGGTAATAAGCATGATTCAAGATAAATACATGGACGAGTAGTTATCTGATCCAAAGGATATATCTCATATTGATAAATTTTATAGTGGGAGATAACAAACAAGATTTTCTCTTGTTAGAAAATTAATTATTCTTTTTCAATTTTTTGTAACAATACATATTTATTTTCATAAGGAGTTGATAAAAGAGTTTCATGATTCAGAATGGGTGGTACATTTAGGAATGAAATTGATGTAATGATAATTTTATAAGAATTACTATTTTACTTGGATAATAAAAAGATACATGAGGTTATGTGTATTGAAGTATCATTATGTGAATGTGGAAATTTAGTGACATGTTGAGTCATTGCAAAACCAATCCATTACAATGTTTAAATGAGATGATATCACAATGTATTTTAGAACATTATTTCCTTGGACAACCTACAATAATGATTCCCTATGGGTGATTGTTGGATTAATGAAAATTGAGTCACAATTTTTACCAATCAATGAGACCTTCACCTTTGATGATAATAATAATCTCATTTCATGGGAGATAGTTAGACTGCATTGTGTTCCAATGATTATCATTGTTGTTTAGGATCCTCATTTAAATTATCTGTTCTTGAAGTGTCCCCATTAGGATTTAGGATAACATGTTCCTATGAGTATATCCTATTAACACAAAATAAAGGCCAATATGTGTGGATAAATTTTATTCTTGATGATAAGTTCAAATCCAAGGTATTTAGTATTTTTGGTTCTTGGGAACGACATAGAGTGCCCATGGGGTCAGTTTTAACAAATAATATTAGAAATTAATGAAAATCGATCCTTAAATGTAATTTTATAAAATATCTTTCAATGTGCCATTGTACGTGTTAGATGAAGGTGATTTAGTGCTAATTAGACCAATTATAATTCATGAGACATCATAAGAGGTTGAATTAATGCTGTATAATTTAATTATGACACAAAACTATGAGAATTAAATTGTATACCAATACATATGTATTCTAGAATTTGATGTTGGACAATGTGTTTTCTTTAATGTGTCACATAGGTGGGGGAAACACTATATTGGTAAATTAGGGAAGCTATTTGAAAATATTTTGGGGTCTTAGATTCCTAAACTTGTTGGTCCAATGGAATACAATTTATCCATTAAATTGTTTTACAGAACCACTCACAATTATATTTTTGAACATCAAAGATATTATACTAAACCTTCTTACCAGAGAGATATAGATGACCACGATCGGGATATTTATGCTTCCATTTAAGAGTATCCAATTAAAATTGAATGATGTAGTGAAAAATTTATCCAGGGGTAGACAATGCCTCCAGTGTGAGAGAAGTTGTAGTATGGGAGTCTAGAAGAGGATATTTTGGAGAGAGTGTCCAATATATAGACACAAAAATCCTACTTTTTTATAGATACACAATGATGAGTAATCAAACAGCTTAAGGATAAGCTATTATATGATTAGGATGTTATAGTATCACTACCATTTTTAAGGTGCAACACATTTATTGTTTTAAATACCATTTGATCCCCATGTTTTGAGTGATAACCCATTTGTTGAGTGCTTTTTAGGGTTATATTATTAATGTGAAATAGAAGGAGAGGATTCATGTTTTTTTCATACAGAAATGGATTCAATCCATGGGGACATAAGATACACCATAGCGTCTATCTATACAACAACATGATCTAGTTTTTTGGCAGGGTTTGAGAAGATGCAAATCAGATCTACACCTATTTTAGTAATAGCTATATTGTGTTGTCCACGACAACAGTTTATTCTTCCCCCTACATATTGATGACCTATTGTTTGGTCCTTATTATATTTTTGAAAAATGAAAGACGAAGGGATGTTGGGGAATAATATATTACTCTATGATGTATCACACTCCTTGTTTGACGATTCTATAGTGTGGTCCAGTAGGATACATTGTGTCCATGCTTAAAGCATTCTATCAATATACACAATAAATTCCCCTAAAATATTATTTTATTATGAATTTTCGTTAATCTTCTCGGAATTCTAGGGATATTTTTATGCATTTTAGACCCCTTTTCTTATGTACTCATACCCCTCCTTCCAATGGTTAGTCTACGGGGATTCGATCTTACTAATTTTATTGTATTGACAATGACATTGAATGTAACACAGCTATTGTATATTATTATCCTCGTTCATGGGTTTTCCCATGAGGAACCCTTTTTGATAGTGATTCTTGCCTCATCTAAATTATGGTATAAGGAATCAATTATTATCATTTATAGAAGAATTTTATTTTCATATTTTCTTCATGAGGTGTATGATGTAGAACAAATCACATTATTCCAATTTTCATTAACCTATTAAGAGAAATATATGTGAGCATTGGAAAATTCAACGAATGAAACCTAAATAACTAATGTAACATATTTTCAATGGGAAAACACAGTAGACATCTTGTTGGAACATGTTGGGTACATTGGTGGTGAGACAATGTTATAAAGACATCAGTTTATTGTGCATGTGGTTGACCATGTTTTGGTCTTGGTTAAATTAAAAAATTTCAATTAATTCTAGTTTTGGTTTGATTTTTGGTTTAATATTATTAATTCCATAACATGTGATAATGGAATGATTTATTTTTATGATATCACATTTATTGTGAATTAGTTAACTTGTATGTTAACATAGAATAGATATTTCAATGAAAAATGCTAATTGGATGATTGAACATATTGAATTGTGATGATGTGTTTTATGAATGATAATCAAAATTTTATTTGTCATTTTTCGTTGATTTTTTATTTATTATAGCTATTTTCTCGAATAATATAATTGTTATTGAGTTTTCTAAATTGATGTTTTTATAGGTCTCTTCAAGTTTATCATAATTATTTTTGTTATTTTTTATATTATATAGTAATGATCCTGGAGATCTAGATGGTTCTGTATTAGGATTGATGGACTATAACTTTAGAGGGTTATGCTTGTGGATGTCATGGTCTCTAGTCATGCTCAGAGATACATAGTATTATGAGGAAGAAGGTTTTCCTGACCCCAGTAATCAACCCTGAGTTCAAGGGTCAATGTATTTATGTCAAATGTAGTATTAATTTATAAAATTATTACAATTTAATACCATTATAGTATTAAAAAATATATATATATCATATTGTATATTATTATACATGGTTTTTTCAGCCTATATTATTTTACTAACACCCTTGATGGGTTGTAATTGGGTAACAAGATAGTTTTCATGGAAGATGGTTTAGGCTTGGGTAAAGAACCCTATTATTGTTGTTCGATTTCTTGATGTGATGAAAATTCAATATTAAACCAACATAGGTACCTGGGATCATGATTTGGAGCCGTTTATTTAATTTTCAAAGAATTTTTTTCATTTAACATTCATTTATATATATTACATTTTATTTTTTCATGATGTTATTACTATCATGTTTTTTAATATTATAGATTGTATCTATGGTTGTTAGTTATATAATTTCCACTAAATAATATTTTTCATTATTTTATCCCTTATTGAAATGTTAATAGTCTCCCTTATATATAACATACTCTCTCACAACTATTTGGTAGCCTCTAGAATCTAGGGATCCATGCTTCAGGTTCATTATCTATTCTTATTTCGTCCATGAGTGAACTTTTTGGAGTTGTGAACATGAGATGATTCATTGTTGTGTAGAATGTTAATTATGATAGAAATATATCTCTTTTTTGAGCTAATAAAAATATTTTTATTTGTTCTATAGTTATCAGCATAGTTTCCTACATTAATAAACATAAAAAACAACACTGATATCTCCATACAATTATTGGGGTTCTTCAACCCAATTTTTTTCACGTTAAAATTTTTGATTTCTTAACATCGAATGTCTTATCATCATTTCATACCTGATACTCCACATTACTTTTCTTCTAACAATATTATTTACAGGATATCTATTTAATATAATTCGTAAGATAAAATAGAATAATCTCATCATAACACTGCTGGTTTATTATGGATGTCACAAATCAAAGACTCAATTTTAAGATCATAAGTATGTGATCAATTTTATACATGGTATAAGATATTAGACTAGAGGTATACATATTTGGGCTTCAGATATATGATTCATATGACCCTATAGAGTCATCCTATTTTTTTCATCAATTCATATATTCAACACTACCACATTATGTGAAGTGTCCATGGAAAATACTTAATGAAATGTATATTGTAGAACAATTCAAATTACCAGGATTCAATGTCCTCATATTTTTTTTATTCTAAATGATACTCTACCTCTATTCACCATCAACTAATAATTGTTATAATGTTAAAACTTCTTTCTCCTGATCCGAGCATAGGAAAATCATAATTTTCTTTTCATTTCATTGACACACTACATAGAAACTAATATATTAGATGACCCACTAATAATGTGTGGATGTTGACTCATAAAAGAATTGATACCATGCATCTAACTACACTATTCATTTCATATATCAATATGATTTGGGTTTTTCCAACTGCTTTATATAGTTGTGACTTCATTATCATGATATTTTTTATTTTATCCCCAATTTTAGTAGGATTCCCATTGAGGAAATATCAACATATTCAAAAAAAAATTTCTAATTCGGCTCATTTGGTTTCCCAACATTACATTAAGAAAACAAAAAAACGGAATCAGAATACATAAATTAGTGATTTTTATGTAAACAAAAACTATAATCATAAAATATGGATTTCATTAATCGAATGCATCTATATGTTAGTGAATCACATAGTATAAATATTAATTATGCATGATTGGTTATCAAATTAACTATAAATTTATATGTGTGTTACTATATTTAATGATTTGTAATGAAATTTTGGTTATCTAATTTATATCTCTTGGGAGTGTCATACAAGTTAAATTGTAAGGTATCATTCACCATGACCACGATTGATAGAGAAGATATATTCAATTAATTGTTTCCAGGGTAGTTACCCAATGATTTTTATATTCTAGAACAACAATCACTTTTAATATCTAGTTAGGGATGTGTTATTATTTAAATAATATTGTACATAAAATACCAAAATATCATGTGATTGTCATAAATTATATACATCTGTTAGAATTTTTGGTATATTCATTCTAAATTTTCAAAAAATATTCTCTAAAAAAATAGTCTAATTTCATAAATAACTTAACCAATATTAATATAAAATATATTGAACAAATATTGTTATATATACTACAAATAATTAGTCTCATTATTTTATAAATACATCACAAAATAATCACATAATCCATGTACCAAAAGGTTTAGTGTATTTGGAATTTGTTTTAAAAATATACAATTTCGAAACACCTAAAAATATTATTCCAAAATTATTCTCTAATACAACCATTAATAGAATTATCACATTATGTAATCATGTTTATAACTATATAATGAAAACATGAAAATATGGCAAGATCAAACACATCATAAGGGAATGTACATATAACAATGTATTATATCATAATCATGATGAGAATATGATAAATAAAAAAATAACTAAATAATGGATAATAATACCATCTGTGATAAATAATCATTATTGATCCACCAATAATCATAAAAATATAGTTATTTATATGTAAATGGTATGAAATATAACATGTGAACATGAAATAAGATTTTATATGCTTGAAAATGAATACTCCTTAAATCATGGATTTTCATCAAAATAAGATGTGTATTAAAATTTTGATTAACATTTAAAAAAACAAGGAAATTTATCATAACATTATAAATAAAAACAGTTATCACATCTATAAGAACATGAGTCCCATGTGATCATCCCAATTTATTCATCGCATGTATAAAATAAGACTTTATGTCAACGCCAAAAAAATTTAGAAAACCCATCATGTCCACGATATGTAAAAACCACGTTTTTTTATATTCCTAAATATATCAAGAGTTAAGATTTTATAAAACATCATTTAAATGTGATATAGTACCCTATCGATCATTATTCATACATTTTTCTTCAAGATAAAAAAATCAATATCAAAACCAATATTACCTATTGAAAAAATAATGGGTTTCATTAAGATATCACATAACATAAACATCTGATATAATACAATATCTAAATTTCAAAACCAATAGTGTTCATATCGTAGTAAAAAAAATATTTATAGATTGGTATGTGATTCAAGGATATTGAAAATATAATCAAGAAATATGTTTTTCAAAAGCATGTTAAACTCAGTGAATTTAAATTGTTACATATGAGAATATTTTGAAAAAGCACTATTTTTTAATGAAATGATTTGTACACCTAGAATAAAATTTATATTATTTCAAAATAATAAATTTCCCATTAAAATGTTATATAAAATCAATAAAAATTTTATGTCATGTAAATTATTATGTTCAATTATAGTTTCTTCAAATCATGGAAAGGGATTCTGAGTTACCAAGACCTATAAAATAAAGAAATTAATTAATCATAATTATTTTATGGTGAGTATCATAACTCTAAAAATACTAAATACTTATTTCATGACCTCGTTATGATAATTTTTTTCATAAACTATATATTAATAAAAATTCAGTTGACGTATTAGATTGTTTTAATAACTCTACCACATTGGGTGTTAATTATCATAAACGTTTTGATGTAGGTTTGAAAAAGAAATGTTGACCGTCCTTTTTATACAAAAGATAAAAATTTATAAACAAGTAATTTTTTTTGGAATAGTGATTTCATAATGGAATATAATTTCATAATTCCACTAAATGAGAGTTCAGTCATGTTTCATGAAAAGGGAAAGGGTTAAGAACTTTTTTCATGATTTTTAAATATATCGATGGATTAGCTTATAATGATATAAAAATTTCATTTTATTGAAAAATAAATTTATTAATGATATATATTACACATATATATAACGATGAAATATAAAATATAATGTAATATAATAAAATATTGTAATTTTAATAAAAATGAAACATGTTTATTCGTAGAGGTAGTAGTCCACACTCTAATAGATTCATTTTTTTATTTTCTTAATTGAAATTTGGAGGGTGATTATTGATTTTAAAATCATTATATAAATAATAATATATAACAACGATACTATTTTTATTAATTTATATATTTGAAACTATATTTTAGGAAGAAAAAACTAAATAATGAAATAGAAAAACATAGAGACATTTAATAACAAATACGACAATTCATGGATTATCATATTTGACAAGTGGAATAAAACATTACAGTGTTTTATTAGGAGAATAAAAAATCTCATTTATATTGGATCAGAAATTAAATAATATATTTTTTCAGAGTATGGGATGAGATTTGGTGTTGTTTGAGTGATGTGAAGTGAGGAGATGAGTGCCCTTTTAAAATTGAAATTTTTTGTTTTTTTATTAAAATTTAAAACATTTCAACATTGGAAATTAAATATATTGAAATGTTATTAATAGTGAAAATATTGGAGTGTAGGGAATATAAATTTTAGACACACCTACACATTAAAATATTTTAAACATATTATTCATATTACTTCAAAGGTTATTGAACTTTTCCATTTTTGTGGTCACCACAATGACTAGTATTTGCATATGTTATTTTTCCTTCATGGGAAAAAATAAAATAATACTCATTAGGTAATTTTTAAACACTAAATATATAAGTAAAACACAAAATTTTCCAATAAATATACTATAGGTAGGTATTATTAATTTTAATCTAAACTCTAAAAATCTATTTTTTAGGAAAAGAATTATTTGTAAGAACAATATTTATTATTATGATAAATTTTTCAATTTAATTTATTCAAATAAATACATATAAATTAGTAATATAATAATATTATATATTTGATGTACAACACTCTCAGGAACTAATGTTAGTTGGGTGGGCATTATGACAATGTCTTAACCCTCCACAGATAAATTTAAACTAGATGTTTAATTTATATTTTATCCTTAGTAAATAATTATGTTGTAATATTTAACTAAAAATTGTACTAAATAACATTTCTATAAAAATTATTTCATGTAATTTATCAATACATGATGAATGAAAATTGTGATTAAAATTTTGTAAACAAAATAAAAATTGTAATTGAATTAGTAAAATTTCATGGAATATATACAAAATACAACTAAAATATTATAAAAATGTGATAAATTTATATTATTAACTTTACCCAACATACAACTATTCACTTATTGAAATGTAATAACACTTAATAAAATTTTTTACCCCTAAATATAGTTTCTTAATAAATGATTCCTATGAAAATGAATGTTAAATAACAATAGATTATATGATGTTTTATCATAAAAGCCTTCTTAAATTCATATATATCAATTTTATATCCACCAAAACATCTAAAAATTCCTTGATTCATTGTGATTTGAACTTAAAAATATGGTTTTTATTCTTATAGAACTATAAAATCTTAAACAACACTCATCCTCAATGAATAATTAAATTAACATATGAATCGATGCAATTTCTCAGTAGATGGATCTAAAATTTCAATTAAATAATATTTATGAATTTTCATTTTCTCCTCAAATTCTTAGTTTTATATTTCAAATGAAAAATAATATATAATTTCTAGTTTCTATTTTATTCTACATCATGTGTCTTAATGTGTTTTCATAAAAATTGTATCCTTGAGAAATTAAATTTTTACATCAAATGTTTCATTTATGTTGAAGTTAATAATTTTGGGGAAAAAATGTTTCAACTATTGTGAAACTATATTTTATATAACAAAACAATATTAAATTATTTCTAACAATAGTATTTCAATGATTCTATGGTGGATGTGTAATGTCCCAAAAAAACATTAATGAAAATTTCTATTAGTCTATTTAAATGTCTTCTTATTGTTATGTAAAACCTATGAACTTATTGGGTTTTCTGTTTTGTGATTTTAAAATACCATTAATAATTGTGACCATTGATAATACATCCGTTGAACAGTGATCACATGATTAGTATAAATATAAAGCCTTAAAAATCCTATTTACTCAGAAAAAGGAAGCAATGGTGTAATCCAGTAGACTTGCCCCAAATGAAGCTCGTTTGTCAATGCTCGAAACGTATGTGGCGATATTGGGATTCACTCTAGACCAAGCCCAATCTGAGCTTAAATATGTTAAGATTGAGCAGAACTGCCTATGGG
The DNA here is from genome assembly GCA_963277665.1 of Viscum album. Classification (NCBI taxonomy): domain Eukaryota; kingdom Viridiplantae; phylum Streptophyta; class Magnoliopsida; order Santalales; family Viscaceae; genus Viscum; species Viscum album. The sequence continues at coordinate 1,089,610,131 of OY728143.1, read as the reverse complement.
AGAAGTGGAAGTTGATAGAGATTACCACCCAAGCAATGTTATCTGAGCACCCCATGATTCTGTTACCATCGTGCACCTTATAGTTGAATTTTTGTGTAATAACTAAATTCTATTTAAAAATATAATGTGTTTTGTGACATTATAACTGCCCAATAGCAATGTTTTAAAATACTAAAAACCTTATGTTCAGACAATATATTTTTTACTATTAAAATAATTTGATTTTGTGTTTGTTTGATTTATTTTATAAAGCATATGTGGACCCTTTCAAGGCTTATAATACATTTTATCTTTTTAAATTTTTTTCGTTGAGTGTGTGACTCACCTCTACATAAAAACCCCAATTATTTTAAGACGTTAATCCATTGGCCTTATAAAACAAATTTCCACTCCCCTTTTGCATGAACCATATGAAAAATCCAAGGGCTGATTTGTGGGTTTGATTATTTTAAGGTGTGGTGTCCCATACCAAAATAATAAAAAATTCATCCTCATTTCCTATATAAACACACCCAACCTCCCACTTCCTCTTCCCTAAAATCCTTTGGATTTCATAAAACCTCCTCCCTCCTCCCTCTAAGATCTTCCCAAGGTTCCACAAACTCCCATGAAGCCTCTCTCAATACTCTCTCAAGCCTTTGTGATCACACTTCCAACTAAATGATTCCTACCTTTCACTTTTTATCCATGTTCTTTAATATTTTTATGCCCTATTATTTTTAATTATAAAAGTGGGTGTATAATTTCACACCACCCCCAAACATCTCTATTTATTTTTTAATGGATAGAGACCCCTTTATCTTTCATTAATGCCTCTCATGTACACCTGTTACCCTACCGAAATCCTGTAAGGAATTTCTCTATCCTCATTTACATTCATGAAATACTTTTATATTATGCATCTAAATTCCATTACATATTTTGGTTTATTATGTACTATGATCCCCTTAGTTTCCATTTAGTGTATAAATTATGAGATAACCCTTTCAATCCCCTCAAACCTATTTACAAATTTCTATTTGACGTCGTTATGCATCCGAGATTATACCAAATTTTCAATGCCAAAATCACTATCTAGTGAATAACAAACACACTCCTCTATCAAAGGCATTTTGCTTTATGCACATCTACTTATTTATTGAGGACATACATTTATGTGTTCCACATATATTATTTTTGGAATGAATTATGATGTTATGGAATCCGTATTGTTGGACCAATGTTGCACACTTCTATAGTAAATGAAATTATTATGATGTGTGTATTCTAATAGCTCTCCAATGCATTTTGTAAAGTATAGTATCTTGATACGTCTTGTGCAATTTGTGTTTACTATTGATAATTCAAGTGGACAGAGGGTATACACATGCTTTATGTGCTATGAGGGTTTAATCATGCTCCATGTGCAATGAGCCTTAGCTCATTCTATTTCCATGTTATGTGTTGGTTCCACATCTATGTGTTATGGTTTTCATGCTCTATTATTCCTTTTTGTTCATGTTTCTCTTGTGCTCCATTGATTTTCATATTTTCTAACATGTATTTTATTCCTCTTATTATTCCATGTTTATTCCCTTACTGGGATTTATAGATCACCTTTTTTTATGCTTGTCCTTAGGTTATCCCATTCAATTCTAAGTACGAGGGAATGTAGAGGTCATGTAAAGAATGATTTCAATAAATACATTGTGTCTCGTGTTTTAAGTTTCTATGTAATGTTCTTAATCCCCAAATACACTATACCTTTCTAACTTCCATGTTGTATTATGTTAAGAGTTTATGTAATAAATTCTATTTATGTGTGTAATAAAAAGCATGGTTTTCATAGATAGTAATAAAGTATAGGATTGGTTATTTTAGGGATTAGGATTAGAAAACCCCAGGGAAGCCTTAGTGACAAGACTAATTAAAAAAAATATCCCTTTATTTTGGTGGTTATTTATTAAGTTGTTTATAAAGAAAATACATCCATGTCTGGATACGATCAGGTAGTGGGGGCCCTGTCATAGACGTACCTATAGGTGAAAACCCCGACAAGGAGTTTCTGGCATGACACGGCGTATCCTGGTACTCGACAACTAGCCTTATTGAACTCCTAGTTACGAGAATCTCAGGGGATATGATTGGGTAAATTCACATGAATTGTATGAACCAATGTTAAGGGAATAAAAAAAGACCCAATGAATATATGTTAGAAAGTAGATCATGGATAACATATACCAAGAGTAAAAATTTTATTCAGAGAAGAATGAAAAAGGGTACAACACAATACCAAGCAACATCAGGGGGGAAGAAAATAGTGGAGACCTAACGCATCATTTTTAACAAAAAGTTTGCACTCATTAGCAACATATCCCAAGCTAGAGAAGAGAGTCAATGATTCTCCAGGCCCACCTTGTCTTGCGAGTGAGTCCGCTGTGAAATTCCTTTCACGCCAAGTGTGGGAGACACAAACATTGTGATTAATAAGACTTCTGCAGTACCAGACAGAATATACCAGATTCCAGGGTACATCAACATTCTGTTGGAGAAAATTGACCAACACAGCCGAATCAGATTCCACTTCTGAGATTGACATGTTGTATCGCCTGCAAAAGAAAGGACCAAGTCCATAGCAGCGCTCTCGGCACCCATGGAATTACCAGAACCAAAGGAGTCACTGAATCCCAAAAGCATGGAACCACTGTCGTCCCTTATCAGGCCGCCTCCCCTCATGCTCATGTCGACACAAGATCCATCGACACTGAGTTTTAGGCCAGTGCATGGTGGCCTCCATTTTACCCATTGATGCTGGTTGGAAGAGCTGGTAGAAGAATCTTTTTAGACACTCGGAAGAAAACTCCTAAAAGTAGCCGAATTCTAGGCCTCTTTATGGAGGCCACCGAATTCAGCAGCAGCAATTTTGATTCGAATTTTAAGGCTGCGCAGCGACTGGGGAACCCCAAGGCGGGAGTTGTTCCTTGATTCCCAGAGATACCAACAAACAGTCACGAATATCATTCCCCGGACATTAGTTTCCAAACCACCAGAACCCATGAACCAGGATTCTATGATGAGTTGAAAAGACTCACTAGAAAAATGGATATTCATACCGAGCTACAGAAAATTCCAGACTCACGTAGCCCATTCACTATGGAGGAAGAGATGGTCGGCTGTCTCCTGTTGGGGTCTAGAGTAGTAGTAATATCTAGAAACCATAGAGACACCATTTTTTTGGACATTATCATCAGTAGGTATAGCATGATTTCTAATACGCCAGACTATGAAATTATGCTTACCTGGAATTTCCTTACACCACAGTTTTGCAGCCCAAGCATCTGTGACACTAGATGAGTGAAGCATATTCCTGAAGTCCAGGCAAGAGAATCTTCATGAACTGGATCCCATGAAGGAAAATCTATATGGCTCATCAGAATGAATTATACTATCATAGATGATCATCTGATCCTGATTTAGGATTTCATCCAGGAAGGTTGGGTAAAGACTGGCCTCTCGGAAGGAAATTGCAGGGACTGGGCAGCCTGGAAAATGGAGCAGCGAACCCGACCAGTTTGACATCCAGAGGTTGATGTCACTACGACCAAAGATCCAACGATGATGATCCTCCAGATCCTCCAGGTGTTTAAGCATACAGAGAGCCAATCCTGAAAATCCTTGGGGTTGAGAGCTCAATCTTTTCCAATCGCCGTATTTTTTAATAATAAATTTGGCCTAGAGGGAGGTCCCTTCAAGAATATCCCAAGCTAGCTTTTCTTGCATCGGGCCCATGTGATCATCCACATCTCATAGGCCGATACCCCCTTCCTCGACAGGTTTTTCCATCTGATGCCAAGAGGCCCAGTGACAATGCCCGGTTTGTTTGGAATCCCAATGGAAATTAGTCATGTACTTTTCTAGTCTCCTAAGAGTGATTTTTGGGGCTTTGATGATGGATAGGACATGCATCGGGATAGAAGTGACAACACTATTGATAAGAGTGATATGCCCTCCAAAAGAGAGAAATTTATTCTTCCAATTGCAAATTCTTCCCGTGATCCGGTTAGTGATGTCATCAAACAGAATTTTTTTAACCCTTCCATTGGAAATATGAACTCCAAGATAGAACATAGGAAGGTGACGCCGCTGAATTCCAAGCTTGGATTAAATATCATTGGAGCGACGAACCATGCACTTTTTGGAAAAGAAGACATTGATTTTTAGAGTGTTGATGATCTGACCACTCAACTTTCCATAAGAAGACATGATATTAGAGAATCCATTTAATGACCTCTTTCTGCCATTGATGAAAAAAAGGATATCGTCGGTGAACATGAGGTGGGAGATGCAGCCATTTCCAAATATGTTGCCAAAGGGGAGGACATCCCCATCAGCAATACCTTTGTGGATGTTTCTTGACAGAGTTTCTTGAGCTAAGATATACAGGGTAGGAGAAAGGGGGTCGCCTTGCCTAACTCCGTAGACTGATTAAAAAAACCAAAGACCTTACCCATGAGAGAAATAGAGATCCAGGGAGAATCATAGAAACAGAATAAGAGGTCACAGAACCAATCTTGAAAACCATGACTTCTCATAACCTTCAAAATGAAACTCCATTCCAATTTTTCATAGGCCTTATCAATATCAATCTTGATCATGATATTAGAGCCAACACATTTTTTGTTCAAGTCACTAACCATCTCTTGGGAAATTCCAATAGCACTCTGAATATTTCTTCCCTTGAAAAAACCATGATTCTCTTCCAAAATAATTATTGGGATGATGTTTCAGAGCCTCCTATTAATGAGAGTAGTCAAAATTTTATATGTGAAGTTGAACAAACATATTGGTCTGAATTGATTGAGGGATTAAGGATCCTTAACTTTGGGAATGAGAATAACCTTGGAGGCACAAGAATCCCGGGTATGGGGGTAACCTATTAAGAAATAAATAATGGCCTCCATTACATGAGACTTAATAATGGGCCAAGCCTCAATGAAGAAAGAGCCTGTGAAGCCATTGGGACGTGGAGCACTTTCTCTATTCATGCTGAAAACTGTATTTTTTATCTCAACATCATCAGGTAAATTTTCCAACATATCATTGTCACTGCCATTAATTAAGTTGGGGATACAATTCCAGAAGGCTAACCCCTCAGCAATTCTGTTAGATGAACCAGCATTGGAGGAATTCGGCCTAGCTAAATGATTTTCAAAATGCTTCAGATCCAATTGCCCAACCACTTCCACATCCGAAGTGAAAGAGTCGTCATCAAGCATAAGGTTGATTCATTTTATCACCCTTTTCTCTTTGAGGAAGGACTGAAAAAAAGAATAATTTCTATCCCCCTCTTTAAGCCATAAAGCTCAAGAACATTGCCTGCAGGACCATTCTATAGCTAGTAGCTGCTCCGCAAGAATGTTTTTCCTTTCAACCAGCAGAAAAAAAAAATCAATGTCCCAAGCTTCAATACGGTTGTCCTCCATTGTCAGGATGTCCCTTTGAATACCGTCCAAGCTATTATCATCGTCATTGAGCCAGGAGATCCATATCCAAATATATTTCCTAAGACGATGAAGTCGGTTCATAAGCCCAGACCAAGCCAATTCCTTCATAGCTCAATCCCAAGATAGTTGGATCATCTTCCAGAAACCTTCGCTCTGATGCCAATTGGTAGAATAGAAGAAAAATCTAGGCCCCGAGTCTTCGTGTATTAGAATCACAAGGAGGAGAGCATGATTGGACACCGACCTGGAAAGGTGTGTGACAGAGGATTGGGGAAAGGAATCAAGCCCTTGGAGATTAGAGAGGCAGCGGTCGAGCCTGCTACAAATTCTGCTAGAACCTCTGCGATTGTTACACCACATGAATTTTCAACCAGAGAAACCCATATCCATAAGAACAGAGGCTGCCAAAAAATCATGAAAATCATTATGAGCATGAGAAGAAATTTCAACACCCCCTCTTTTCTCAAAAGTATCCAAGACTGTATTAAAGTCGCCTCCAACAAACCAGGGGAGATTACCAGGCTTAAACCCTTGGAGGTGATGCCATAAACTCAACCTATCAGAAGCTTCACAACTTTCATAAAAAATGAAAAATAGAGATCGGTGCCCCCTTTTGAAGTCTTGGTAAAGATGGCCTGGGATGAGATGTCAACAATATCTAAAGAGATGTCATCTTTCCAAAAAATCCAAATGTGCTTGTTGAGGTTACCTACATGGGTGAAATGAGTAAAAACCAAATTTCTGGAGAAGTTAGATAAGCGAGCCTCGTTGTGTTTGGGTTCCAGAATAGCTGCGACACAAACATGATATCGACGGCACTTCGAGTTCATGAAGGCGCACATCACACGGGCCCCCAAGCCGCGATCATTAAAAATGATAACAGGGATCATAAGAGAAGAGAATTGATGGGCTTGCGACCCACCGAACTTGACCTGGAACCTGCCAAAGAAGAACCAGAGGCTCTCGCCATGGCCCCGGTAATGTGACCACTATCTGATGGAGAGGCATGCAACTTGCCTTTGTTCTTTGGATTTAAGGTCTGGGGTAGAGAATTCCGCAGAGAGATCATCCGACTCTTCAACAAGAGAAAATCTATTGGAGGATTTTCTAGCCGGATGCCAAGGGTGCGGAGGAATCCTTTCCGGAAACAAGTGGAGGACCACCAACCTCTCCCGAGAAGATCTAGAAGACTGAAAATCATTGATGACTCCATCAGGCATCGACTTGAGAGACCACTGGATGGGAACACAGTGAGGTATTGAAGGAGACTGAAGCAGGAGAACTCAGCTGAAGCCTCGGGAGCAGAGGCTGAGGGAAAATATGGACAAGACTGAAAGAAAAAGGCTCAATGGTCGGAGGAGGAGGCATAATATGACCGAAATGTTCCAAAGAAGGGAGAGGGACCACTTCTTTTGAAAAGAAGGAAGCATCCAATGATAGGTCAGGCACGTGGGTGGGAAAATTTGAAGTTGATCCACCCACCACAGGGGGAACCACGTCAACGGCGGCCGGAGAGGCACCAGGGAGAGGTGATCCCGGATCCAAGCGCATCGAGCAGTCTCCAACCAAACACAAGGACAGAGCCAATCCAGGAGCAGATCCCGAGGAAGGGGGGCCACCACCCAGAGGAGCCTCACATAGATTGAAGCTTATTGATTAATAAGTTAAGGAAATAAAAGTTATTTATAAGTTAACCATTTCTATCTGTGGATTACCCTTTATGTGATACCCTAAAATTTCCTTTATTGAAGCCAATGGCCCGTAAAATGAGCAATATATATAACAACCAATGCGAAGGCTAATGTGATGAATGTCCCAATGAGATTACAAATCAAATGGGAGCTTAAGTTGGACATTTTGTGATTATTCCAAACCAGATATCAAAAGTCACGATTAATAATTGGTACTTTTTTGAAATCTAAAGTACATCAAGGGGAAGATGACATCTCATGAAAGTCAATCTGATAAAGTTGATATGGGAAATAAGGTCCAATATATTTTTTACAACAAATGCTGAATGAGCCACGAACGGAATTGTCACAAAGGTACTAGGAGATGATTTATGCATGGAATGGAAGGTCACAATGTATCCAATGTCTATAAAATAATGTATAATGTGATGGAATGAAAAAAATATCCATCTAATCTGTCTTACATAGGTATAGGTCATAAGTGTGGAGAAGTTAGGCATTATCCAAGATGATGCTCTACTACAAGTGATGAGAAACATGATAAGCATCAAAAATCAATTTGTTTAAGGGATAATAGGATGTCCTATGATAATATGGATATTGATGAATTAATTACATGTAACCACTTCTTCAAAGTAGTCTATTTCGTAATGTATTTCACTTCATGACCTATTAGTATTAATTCAATGTATTCTAAAAACATTGAGTCCCCAGAAAAAAAATGTTATTAAATCATTTGGAAATAAACATTTAGAATTGTTGTATCACATGGTGAGGTTTGTGGAAATGTCATTCGTTAAAATTTTAGAAGGCCCCTTTGATGTAATTTGAGGAAAAAAGTAAAAGTCATTGCATATTCCTCACGGCAGTCCTACATGTGATCTCAAGTTGGAAGAAGTGATATTTTTGTTAACAATTTGGTGAAATTAACTGTTGGGGGAGATGTGTGAATTATACAAAAACCACAAAAGCCTCAAGTTTATATTCACATAGAAAGAGTTGAAACTGTGCCAATTATGATGGTTAGAACTGATCAAAAACTATGACTGCTCAATCCACTACCATCCCGGTAAGGCAAAAAAGGTGGATGATCCTCACAGTTGAAAGGATCATATATCATTATCAATGATGAAAATTGATAAGGATCTAATCATCATAGATTTGATGAAGAAGTTCATGGGAATATTAATGAAGTGATAATCATCAATCCTTTAAAAATTTAATTCCCAACCTTTTCTTTTGGAAAGGATAGAGGATGCTCAAAAGGATGTTTGGGGAATTAAGAAGATAGTAAAATCTATTAGAAATGAGAAATCATTTGAGTTCATTGTTAATGAATAAATATTTTTGATATTTGTTAAAATACTATGCCTTCTATCTAGTTCGGATTTGAAGAAGGTACTTTTCGATAACGCACATAATTCAAATTTATCTATTCACACAGGAAACATAAATATGTATCAAGATCTCAAAGAGCATTATTGGTTGGATAATAAAAAAAGGGAGATTTCTGAATAAACATAAATCTTGCTTGTGTGTCATCATGTGAAGGTAGAGAATCATAAGTCTATGGGGATGATGAATCATTTTCCCATACCAGCATGGAAATGGGAGAACATCACTATAGACTTTGTCATTGGACTACCGATGAAATACAAAGGTAACAATGCAATCTGGGTTGTTTTGGAAAATCTTAAAAAGTATGCACACTTCATAGCAATTTAAAAGGATTTCACATTGGATCAAATAACGTGGATATATATAAGGGATGTTGTAGGGCATCATTGAGTACCACTATCTATTCTATCCAATAGATATTCAAGATTCACCTATAGGATTGGGATGTGTCTTCAATATGCCCTGGAAATTGAACTAAACTTCATTATGGCCTATTATCCTCAAACTAGTTGCGAATCTGAGAAAACTACTCAGACACTGAAATACATTTTAAGATCATGTTAAATGGATTTTAAACAAGGGAGGGATCAACATCTTCATCGTATTGAATTCTCCTATAATAACTTTTTCCACTCGAGCATCTGAAAGAAACATTATGAAGCCTTATATGGGAAGAGGTGCAGAACACCGACATGTTTGGATGATGTTGGTGAGCGTAAGCTTCTAGGACATTAAATGGTCGATGAAATGGAGGAGAGGGTGAACACCATTCAGCAGTATATCAAGGCTATCCAAAGTCGACAGAAGAGTTATACAGATAATCATCTACTAGTCCTTGAGTTTAAAGATGGATACATGATATTTCTACGCATATCTCCATGGAAAAAAGGTCATGTGGTTTTGAAAGAATGGGATGTAAAGTCCTAGGTACATCATCCCCTTCGAGTTTCATGATCATGTCGGGGATGGGGTATATCAAGGAGCACATCAACCTACCATGGCCAATGTTAATGATGTCTTCAATGTATACCTCTTAAAGAAGTACACACCATACCCTTCTCATGTATTCTCTTCCGAGGTAGTATAGCTTGAGGATTATCTTTTTTAAGAGGAGAAACTAGTGAATATCATAGATCATAGAGAAAAATTTGTACGAAATATGACAATGTCCCTCATCAAGGTGTTGTGGAAAAACAACATGTTCGAAGAAGTGATGTATGAATCAGTGGAAGTGATGAAGCATAGTTACCCACATCTGTTTTAGTGTGGGAAAAGGAAATTTCAAGGGTGAAAATTTTTAAAAGGGGAAGATTGTAAGGACCCAGAAATTCATTAATGAAAATTATTCATGGTCTATTTAAATAAATTCTTAGGGTTTTGTAGAACATATACACATATTTTGTTTAATGTTTTGGATTTTAAAACAACATTAATAATTGTGACTTTTTCTAATACAACCGCTGAACAATGGTCACATGATTAGTATATATATGGGGATTTAAAAAATACAATTTACTTAGGAAAAGGAAGTAATGGAATCTTCTAGTAGACTTTCCCCACACGAAGCCCATTTATTGGAGCTCAAAAATGAGGTGGCATCATTAGGCTTCACTCGTTACCAATGCCAAGATGAGCTTGAATATGTTATTCTTGAGCAAAACCGCATACGGGAGAACTGTATGTTGATAGATATTACCACTCGAGTGATATTATCGAAGGTAAACTAAGATTTTGTCACCATCATACAACATATCATAAGGTCTTATGCGTGTTTTTTTAAGGGTTTGTGTTTCAAGACCCTACTATTATGATTATGTACATTATTTTCATAAAGATAATATACATTCATTTTATCATTGTTACATTGTAAATAGTTTTAATGAAAAAAATAGTTAATATTCAACTATGAAATATATATTGATGAATTATTAGATTTTTTAATTAAATAATTTTGTAATAAAATATTAATAATTTTAATAATAGGTTAATTTTTATTAAATATTTACAATCATATGATTTTATTAATGCAATTTTAATTTTTATTATGGTTTGAATGCTTTTTTTTCAAAACCCTTGAATATTTGGTAAATGCCTGTTTTTATTTTAAAGGTAAAACTTCACATATTTTGAAAATTTATTACATAAAATTAATATTATTTTTTGAATCACGACGTCGAAAGTATCCAACAGTTTTTCATATTTTTCTTAGACATCCAATTTTTTGCGTAAAAATTAAATACCATTTAAAAATATATTGTGTTTTATGACCTCATAATGACACAATAGTGATGTAATAAAAATAAATAAACATTATTCCCGGACAATGTATGTTTTACTACTAAATTAATATGATTTTGGATTTGTTTTATTTCTTTTACAAATCTTTTGTAGACTTTTGAAGGATTATAAAACATTTTTCCTTTTTAAATTTTTTTCCAGAAGAGTGTCACTTAGCTCCACAAAAGAAGCCATGTTATTTTAGTAAGTTCAGTTATTGAAATTTTACAATATTATTTTCTACTCCCCTAGGAAAAAACCATGGGAAAAAATCATGGTCTGGTTTTTGGTTTTGTTTAGTTTAATGTGTGGTGTCACAAATCGAAATAATAAAGATTTCCCTCCACTTTCCTACATAAATCCACCAATGATCCCACTTCTTCTTCACTGAAGGAATTTAGAGTTCATCCAACATCATCCCTCCTTTATCTATAATCCTCCTAAGGCACCCCAATCTCCCAAAAAGTCTCTCTCATTCCTCTCCCAATCCTTTGGGATCACATTTCAAATAACCGATTCCTACCTTTGTATTTTTATCCATTTTTTTAATATAAGTATGCCTTTTATTTTAAATTATTAATATTGGGGTTTGGTTGCTCACATACCCCATATCTCCATAATTATGTTTGAATTATGTGAGAACCCTTTCTTTCAAGTTAATTCCTCTCATGTACACCTATTACCATGATGAAATCCCGTAAGGAATTTCCCTCTCCTCCTTTACAATTAAGAAATTATGTTAAATTATGAATATAAATTCCATTTCATATATCGGTATATTATGTCACATGATATTATTACTATCCATTTATTATATAAATTATTATAGTTTCCTTTCACTCTTGTCAACCCATTTTACGAATTTCTATTTGACATCGTTATTTTGCCAAAAATAAAACCACAATTTCTATACCAAAATCATTGTGTAGTGAATTCCATACCAAATAATCTATCAAGGTTATTCACCATTATGCACATTTACTTGTTGATTGAGGACTTATATTTAATTATTACACATCTCTTATTCTTGAAATGAATTATGATGTTAATTAATCCATGGTGTATGATCTATGTGGCACACTTGTGCATGAAATGAATTGATTATGAATGATTCACCCTAATAACGCTGCAATGAATTGGGTAAAGTATAGTATCATGAAACATCATGTGCGTTGTGTGTTGACTCACGCTAATTCATGTGCAACGAGGGTTTACTCATGCTTATTGTGAAATAAGGGCTTACTCATGCTCCGTGTGTAATGACCCCTGTCTCATGCTAATTCCATGTTAAGTGTTCTTCCCACATCTCCAGGTTTTGATTTCCATGCTCGACCATTTCATTATGTTCATGTTTCTCTTTTGACCCATTTATATACCTATTGTATAACATGTATTTTATTCCTCATGTTATTCCATGTTTATTCCATTACTGGGCTTTATAGCTAACCATTTTTATATAAATTCCATCAGGTTATCACGTGAAACATTATGCATGAAGGAATGTAGTGGTCATGTAAAAGACGTTTTCTATAATGAATTTGTGTTTCCTATTTTATGCTATTCTGTAATGTTCATAATACCCAAAGACAATATACCTCTCGATCATCCATATTGTTTCAAGTTAAGAGATTATCTATTAAATCATTTTTATGTGTGTAAAAAAAGCATTGATGACATAGGATGGGTTTCATTTAAAATAATAGATTAAATTCTATAAAAACCAGATTAGATACATATATTATAGTGTATACTAAATCCAAAAAACATACATATTTTTAAATTTTGATAAACATATACATAAATATTCACATAATGATATGTCATTGAAATTCAAATAACAATAATAGTATATAAGAATATTCCCCACACATGTATTCAATTTCATTCCATGTTCTTTTTTTTCTATTACTTATTACATAATTCATGATTCTATTGTCATACTAAACCATGGAACCAATAACTAGGTTGAAATATGAAATATTGATAAAAATTTGATTAATAAATAAAAACATTGAATTCATTATTTCAATGACTCGATAGAAAAGCTTGAGTTTATATACCTGCAGTTGATATCTCCTCAAAATTTATATCGAATCTAATGAGGAATATAGATTTCTCAAATAAAAAAACCATATATTAAATTATATTCTAAACAATATGATGAATTTAATGTTTGTATATGTGTCATCATGGTAGAACCCATCCATTCAAACATTTTAAAAATCCAATGGAGTTCCTTTTTTGAAAAAATGTTTTGCTATATATCGACCAACATCTTGATTTATGTGAATTACTTTTATTATAGTGAGGATTTTCAGTAGTGTGGGTTTTTTCATTGATACAAAATGTTCTTAATGTCCAGTAGTTTACTCTAATTTCACTCCAACATCCTTCTATTTTTATTTTTATTTTCTTCTATACAACTAAATCCAATTATTTTACTTGAGTTACCAATTTCGTGGTTTTCTAATTTTTTCCTTCAATTATTCATGAAACTAGAAAAATATTATTTAAACATTCATATATCCTTTTATATTTTCTTTTTAATTTGATTATCCATTTTTTGAATATTAAATTTTATAATAGTAGTAAATTGAATCATCCATGAAACCCTTCTAGCATGGTTCTCTATAATTTCATTAAGCCTTTCTATTACCCACTTCTTTATTTTAGTCAAAGACACATTAAGATAATATTACCCATTTCTTTAGCTTATAATTAATCTATTAATGTCATATAATGTATGTTAGGTGCCTTCAAAAACATCCCATGCTAACTCCTACTAAATAATTCACTCAAGCCTATTCATGTTCAAATAATAATTAACATTATTGTGATTTCTAAGATGAGTGAAATAAAATTATAAAATTATCAGAAATTAATATTATTAGTATGGGTGATTGTATAAAAACAATTAATTATGTATGTGTATTGGATATTTAATATATTTTATTATATTTTTAATTTTTTTTATGTTTTAGATTAATTTTCAAAAAAAACAAAACCAAACATAATCATATTATACAAAATGGAATATAAAATAATAGATTATAGTTTTTAGTTATACATATATATTACATGGTTTGTTTAACAGGCCATCACAGAACAATACTAGTGAGTAATTGATGTTCCTGATTTTTGTATACTTTTACATATATATTAACGAGCATTAAAACTTATTTTCCGAAAAAATTTGTTTTATGGATTAAATTCTTTATAATGGTGATTATTATGATTTTCAAGTGTTTCCAATCTTATGTCAAAAATCAGGAAATGATAGAACAGAAAATCAAATATTCATGGCGTGTACATCTTATACACACCGTGTATTACTACCGTGACAATGAAGGGGAAGACATGATACATGCCCATGTTGTTGGTGAAAGAATACATGACGTTTGCTTCCCATTTACATGATGTTTTGTCCATTATAGAAGTGGTTGGTGCATGATGATTGATACTACACAACACGTAGGGTGGAATTACATGTCGTGTACTCCCACCAATCAGGCGGCACCGTGTTCCATGTCAGCGGTTGAGTAAAAGATCACCCAACGATAGAGAAAAGAGGGACAAACTGTATTGACAAAGGTAAAAAATGTGTATGTTCTGGTACACACCATGTATTAAAAATCCTATAAAAGGATGGAATTCCCTCCATGTATTGGAAAAATCATTTCAAAGTCAAATTTAGGGGGAAAGTTACGGAGACTCCCTAGGAGAGAATATAAGAAATGTGGTGTTATTCCTACCTCCTTGATGTTCATCAATCCAAAGTGTGTGAAATGTTAAATTCAGGTATTAAAAGTAGTCTATTTACTAGCTACTCCACTAGTAGCCTATCCCCCTATGTGTTTGGGTTGTGGATTATTATGGGATGTATTTAGTGATCTTTTATATTATACTTGTGTAATTCATTATTCACTAGTAATTCTTTAATAATTTTTTATAAATATCATTCGAAATGTGATATAAGACCAAGAATAGAATTTATAAAGATCTTATGAGGGATTAGGATTATGAACATCCATGATCAGTGGATGTTCTTATCATCTCAAAAGTTTTGAAAATAATAAATTTAAAAGAAATAAAATTCCACACCAAGGAATTGGTTTCTATAGAGTTAAACAAACCTCACAAGACCAAGGGAGATCGACTACATAAATAACCTAGAGTTTTGAGTTATTATGAACACCACAGGATAATAACAAAATAATTTAATAAACAATGTTTAAAATCCCCATCTCCGATGCATTTCTCCCTTTTCCAATTAATAATCTATTTTTGGAATTTTTATTTATCTTTAATGTAATTTGTTAAAGGGAATAAAAATCTATCAAAAATTATTAAAACAAAAAATATTGACACTATATTTTTTAAAAAATTTCTAAATAAATACGAATCTAGATAAAATACACAATAACTCCCTTTCTCCATTGATTTATCCCTTACTTTCACTATACTTGTTAGGGTAAATTAATTTGGATTTTCAATGTAACACATTCCCAAAAAAATACCTTATTTTGACGTTGTTTCCAAGGATGTGCTTAGTTAACAGTGTTTTGATTAATCAGAATGTATAGATTATATTTAAGATAAATACAAAAAATCTTAAAAAATATATGTCCGTAATTTCATTTTGGTTTTTTATTATTTTATTTTTTATCTTTTTTGTGTTATATTTTTTTATTTTGTGTTGCTTCAGAAGTGCATGAGTGGCCATATCACACATTCCAATAGCATTGAATCATTGGACATCCTTATTCTTGATCTGGAAATTGAACGAATGATTTTGTGGTGATGATGAGCACTTATGGAAGAGTACAATCATAACACTCCAATGAAGAATATAGATGAGAGATATCAAATTGTATTCCAAGTATATTGATAGTCGTTTGCCCCAGATGACAAGAAGAACAAAAAAACAACAAGCCCCATTTGTTCTAGGGTATGGCCCATAACATGTATATTAGTTTCTAATAGATCATTTTCCAAAACTTTAGCTAGGTCAGGTGCCTCATTTTTCTCTTGAAAAGGACCTTTTCCCCCACCTCCTCGAGAGAAACTGCCCCCACACCACACTAATATAGAGTATGGTCTTTCTTCTATTCAATGTTAGTTAAAGAAATTTCATATGGCCAGTGCATTCCCAACATTTCGATATCAAACCATCCATTAATAAACTCATTCAAATCATTGTGAAATTTGGAGTATTACCGAGTGAAAACCCCAACTCTCATCTCTCTAATTTTATGGAGATTTGCAACCCCTTTGGCTACCATGGGGAGTCTGAGGACACCATTATTAATTGGTTGTTTCCCATATTATTACATGATAATGAGAATAAATATATAAAAATCCTACCTCAATCCTCCATCCTCACATGGGAGGTGTTGTCCAGGGTGTTTCTGTCCGAATATGTTCCACCTTCTATGATTGTGACATTGATGAATGAAATTCACAATTTCCAGCAGCATGATTCAGAATCCCAATATGAATCTTGGAACATATCAATGAAATTATAAAGATGTACCCTCATTATATCCATCCATTTTGGATGAAATTCCTAATGTTCAATGGATGTATCAAAAAGAACACCAAATCTGTGGTGGATACACCTACTAGAGGAATTCTAATGAGGAAATCACTAGATAAACTCTTGGACTCTCTAGATTATATGTCATCAAATAGCATCTAATGAAACTCGGATAAAGGAACTCATAAAAGAGGCATGAACAACATTGATACAACTACGATTCTTGATTCTCAACTAGATGTGGTGTCTATGAAGATCGAGGTGCTAAATCCAAAAAATGAATCTCAAGCTCAAATGATAAATCACCCAGCAAGCAGTGAATGCGGTGACTATCACATCATGGGTGAATGCCTATGTACAATATTCAGTGACTTGAAATGTGATGAAAACTATTTTTCCTATAACATAGCATCAAATATGTACCTTCAGTACCAAAACCCAGAATGAAAAGACTATTCAAATATGGGATATTGGAAACAACATCAAAATTCTCAACCACGACCCCAATGGAGAACCATTTATGGGAAACATCAATACCAGAATCCAAATCCAATTTATTAAAAGAAGGTACTCTTCCAAAAACAAGGGTATCAAAACCCTTATCTTGTGCAATAAAAAAGGCATCCACAATCACAATTGGCTGCCCAAAAAACTCACCATGAACCCACATCCATTTAATAGGAGATAATGAAAAATTCTTAACAACTATTGAAACATGATTTAATTATCAAGTGGAATCCACTAGAGTCCTTAAGAATCATGTTGGGAAACATTCCAATCTACTTTATTCAATGAATACTATTATTCTACAAGGTAATACCAAGGAGACCCCATTGGATGAAGCTAATGATGTCATATTACAAAGTGGGATGGTGCTCCCTCAAAATCACAATAAAAATCTAGGTGAGGCCAAAACACTAGATCTTCCAATGTCCTCTTCCGAAAATGAATATAACGTCAAGGAGTCTCCCTCAACTCATGAACATCCGGAGATTATACATGGAAAGGGAAAAGATGTGGTTAAACCTTTTGGACACACCTTGCCATTTCCTACACGAAGGATTCAAAGGAAGATGGACCATCAATCAACAAAATTCATAGAGGAATTCCATAAACATCATATTAATATTTCTTTTAATGAAGAATTAACTATAATTACAATATACGCAATGTTTATGAAGAAGATACTCTCCAAAAAATGAAATATGGATGACTGGGGAATGATTCCTCTTACTAATGAATGATCACTGGTAGTACAATATTTTCTTCCTCCCATGCTTCAAGATCCATCGTTTTTCAAAATATCTTGAAAAATTGGATCTTTTGAGTTTTGGAATGACCTTAGTGACATGGCGTAGAATTTTAACCTTATTCCCTAAGGAGTATTAAAAAATCTGGGACTATATTATCTCCAAAAAACACAGTTATCCCTTCAACTAGCTAATCAATCAATTAAATATCCTAAAGGGATACATGAGTACGCCCTTGTGAAAGTGTGGTGTATTATCCTTCTTGATGAATTCAACATACTTGACATTGAAGAAGATCAAGAGGAACCTCTTATTGGGGGAATACACTTCTTTTCCACTACGACGGTATTGATCGATGTGCACCCATGTGAGTTGATATTCCATGTAAGAGATGAAAAAGAATCCTTGATAGATGTCAAAGTTGTTAATCCGGTAACACAAATAGAGAATGAGGATTATTTTTACTTGAGAACAGTGAACGATACCGTGTGATATATGGAGGATGATATGGAATGTTTATCTATTTCCACTGAACTAGTCATTAATGACATCCCTTTTGAATAAGAACCAGAAGAGTTTCAATTCTTCAGTGGCCTGGGAAATCATTATTTGGAAACATACAATCATTCTAGATATCCTAGAGCTAGCCATGGTTGATCTGATGGTTCCCTCAGCATTGAAGGACCCTCAACGTGAACTCAGGCCTCATTGATCATCCATAAAATATGGGTACTTGTTGATGAGAACACACATTTAGTACACTTCTGTGTTTCACTCACAAAAAATCAAGAATATACACTCCTACAATATCTGAGAATAAGAAGAAACGAACATGGGTGGAAAAGTTCAAATCACAATGAAATCAGACCCACCATATTCACTAATAACATGTTGTTTGAATAATTATAAAATCCCTCTCATAAACCTAAATGATGGTTATATCCTTATATGAATGAGGTTGTAAAGAAGGAGGTGATCAAGATCTTAGATGCAGGGATCATCTACCAGATCATTGATGACCCATGGGTATGTCCTCTTTAATTGGTACCAAAAATTGTGTTGTATCACTATAATCACTAATGAAAAAAACATATCCTATCTGGAACAGTCACATGGTGGTGAGTATCTGTTTATTACAACAAAACTAATTGATTCCACGTTAAAATACCATTTCCCACAACCTTTCATGGATTAAATGTTGGAGTGCTTAGCAGGGCATGATTCTTAATGATTTTTGGATGGAAATAATGGTTATAACCAAATATAAACATCCCCTAAAAACAATAAAAAAGGCACATTAAAATTCCCATAAATTTGTTTTCCTTTGAGAGGATGTATACTGGAATGTGCAATTCACTACCAACATTATAGTGTTTCATGTTGGCCATCATCAATGATATAGTAGAAGAAATTCATGAAGACTTCGTGGATAATTATTCCATCTATGGGAAATCATTAGACACTTTATTGGGAAATCAATAATTAATTTTGGATGAGTGTGAGCACAATAATATGGTTTTAAAATCGGAAAATTTCTCCTTTATTATACCACATGGCATCATTTTAGGCCACCTGATTTCTAAGTAGGGCTTGAAGTTGACCCAGCCAAGATTCACATCATCTCACAATTGCCTATACCCACATCTTCCAGTGAAATATAATGCTTCTTTAGGAATTCCAGTTTCTAAAAGAGAATTGTTCTTGATGTTTCATAAATTACTCATCGATTAAAAAAATAATCTCACAAAGGGTTATGTATGTGAATTTGATGAATAATGTGACACATCATTCCAACATCTAATGAAAAATTTAGTAGAAACCCCTATCATGATTTCCCCAAATGCGGAGGACAAATTTGAGGCCTTGAGTGATGAAAGTGACTATGAAGTGGGATCATTTCACGGGAAGATACTAGATGGAATATTCAGACTGATATATTATGCTAGCAGAGCCATAAATGAATAATATATCATCTACACTACTACAAAGAAAGAAATGATCATCGTGGAATTTTAATTGATAGGTTTCAATATTATTTAGTTTAATCCAAAGTAATTTTCAACACTGACCATGCATCAATAAAATACTTTCAGAACAAAAAGAATGAAAAACCTTGTCTCGTTTATTGAGTGATTATTCTCAAATAAATTGACTTAGAGATCCATGACAAGAAGGGTAGTGAAAATGTTGTTCATGATCATCTCTCCTGGTTATAATTGCCACTTCTCGAAATGGATGATCATATTGAAATAAAAGAGTACTTCCTAAGAGAGCATATTTATTCTATTGGAGATTCACCTGATCTGTGGTATGCTGACATACCCAATTACAAGGCTATGAGAGTGAATAACCCAGATTTTAAATTACACCAAAGAAAAATATGTATCTCCCATATTAATAGATATTTCTAGGAAGTCCCTCTGCTCTTCTGCTCATGTGGAGATGGGGTGATCTGAGGATACATTTTAGTGACCCAAAGCTTGATGTACATGGAAATTACATTACTTTTTCAGAATAAAGAATTCATAACAAAAACCAACACTCAAGGATTCTAATAGTTTAGTGTCTTTGGAAACTCAAAACAAAATCTTCTAATCCTGGTGAAAGCTCTTCAAAATCTCCCATAAAGATCATCCCCTTATGTTTTCTTACCAAAAACCATTCCTTATAACCTGGGCAAAAGAAAACATTTAAAGGTTGAGATCAAATACTTAGTCTGGGTAATCATGGATAAAATAAAACAAACCATATACAGATGAACATAAAATCATTAACATATTTTTTAAACATCACAATCTTGAGCAATGACATAAAACATGGTAGTATGTAAGGAATATATCATAATGGAACATCAATCATGATAAAATAGCTTGGAAATAAAAATTGTTATTGTGGAAAAACATTAAGCACATGATATGATTTCCATAGTAGCCAAGGAATTGCTACCAAGACCATCATAGTGGACAAATTCCTTTACTGAACCGAGTTCACTCCTCATTCCAGTCCTGTATCACTGAACCAGATTGACTTTCCTTTCCATCCATGTCTATATCATGAGATATAAATCATTAACCAATGAATTGAAAGAAGATATAGGTACCAACCATCTCATAATGAAATCATTCTTACTTGTGCCAAAAAATATACATAAATCATTCCTCATAACCCATAATATAAAATGGGTTTCATAAACGTCATTCCATCAAAACATATTCCATATAAAACAAATGAATATCATTTCATCATAAAAAAAGTCAAACCATGTAAATAATAGAGACATTATACTTGAAAAATACACATATGAAAAAATTTCATCTTAGATGTAACATAGTTTTGACAAAACACTTGAAATGAATTCTTGAGAAAAATATATTTTCATCTTCAAAATCATTTTATTTTCACAAAATGACATGAAATTTTAAAATGATGGATTTTGATGAAAATAATCATGAAATATTGCATAGGAAGATTCATTGAAATATGGCATTATGAAACCGTAAGAATTCGTTCATGCCATATATGTTAAAAAAACATACTCATCGTACTTTTGTCAGAAAAGTCAAAAAGTACCACGTACGGTAAACAAAATAAAGATTCCCTCCATTACACAAAGTAATAGTCAAAGAGGGGTAAACATGAATTTAAACATAAATTTAAGAATATGAAAATAATTTTTGAAAACATTATTATGGACAAGGATGAAAATTAAAACCCCAGTAAATACTTACGAATAAACAATCTCGGTTAAGAACGAGATTTGAATAATTATCCCTTACCATAGGTCTGATATGCTTCGTACATATTAAAAACTCATGTATAATGATTTAAATAATGTCATTGACTTATTAAAGAATCATATTCATTGTTATGATGTCATATATTGTTCACTTATTACTTTATATTAGCGGTTCTTTTGTAAATTCCATGTTAAAGCAATGTTTTGGGTAAAATTGTTTTATTTATCGTACGTGTTTGGACTTGTTGTTCTTGATATTATTACTAATTATATCATGATTTAATTACTTCCATTATGTAAATAATGATTTATATATCATATATATTCAGTATATACATATATATAATAGATAGATAAATGAAATGAAATACACAGTTCATGGAGACGATAGGTTGTAGGTATGCGTGAATGCTGTTTTATTTTCCTTATTGATTGGAATGGAAGTAAGTAGATTACATATATATATATATAAATCCAATAGATTTATCATGTCATATATTTCATTATTATTCATTATATATAATTTATAATCATTCTTGAGTGCTTAAAATTGATAATGAATCACATCATGTCGTGGAGACAGTAATCCGTACGTACGCACAAGCAATGATATTGTTCACATAATTATTGAATTGAATTGGAGAGGATGATATGATATATTATAATAATTATTTTTTTATAATAACTATATATTGTTATTATTTAAACCATAATACCAATCCAAGTAAGGTGGTGGTGGAAAAACAGATTACACCACGGCATGGAGACGGTATTCCCTACGTACGCAGGGGCAGTGATTTCATTTTTCGTAGAATGGATAGAAGGTGAAAAAGGATTGTTTCATATTTATAATAACATATCAGTATATGAGTGATACTTATGTTATTAATTTATGTTGAAACATATAAATTGGAATATGTTGAAGATGTAAGAAACTTGAAATTATCTATAGAAGAGATTACCTATTCTTCAACGCACCCATTTAGGTTTCCTCTTAAGGCACTAAAGTTTGTCTTTTGAGGAGACCAGAACTTCCAAAATGTTTCTAGAGAAGTGGAGAAGAGAAATTGGAAGGGTTTGAACGAGCATTAAGGCTCAAGGTTGTGTAATGAGATGAGGGAGGAGGTGCCCTTTTATAATGGGGGAGAGGGGAACCTTTGGAAACCTCAAAAATATTAATTTATAATAAATAAATACCCACTTAAAAACCTCCAAAAATGACTCATATTATATGAATAGAAGAGATAGGGTTGTAATCTCATAAAACAATAAAATGTTTACATGTTTGAAATATATTTTAATCCTTATCAACTAGATTTATCCTTATTTAATATATTTAATTTTATTTTTGGTAATAAGATTCTAAATTTTAAATTTTTATAAATAATTACTTATGTGTTGTGAATTGTCCGTAATTGGATAATATAGGAAATTTTAGACCATATAAAGTTTAATTTATAATTTTTAAATATATTAGTGATTTTTATTCAATTAGATATTATGTTATTTTTATAGAATAACAATAGTGTCAATTTTGACACTATTAATTTATTTGAATTTAAAGAAAATCCACAAAGATGATATGTTCAGAATAAAATATTAATTGGATTATCAAAATGACATATATATCTAGAAAATTTGTGCAGAATATTAAATAGTTGAGATAATATTTATTTTATATTTTTAAAACCATTTATTTGATATTTCAATCAATAAAATAATTTCAACATCACTATTGTGTCTTTTTTAATGATAATTATATAATTCATAAAAATTATAAATAAATTCACATGATGTTAATAGTTTTATTAGACATATGGATACTATTTATGTTTGATATTTCATGATTCTTATCACTAAATTAAAATTATTATACTTATAAGATTTAAGAGAGTGACATGTTGTCACTTTCTTTGGGTTTAATAATACTAAAATTATTTTCATGGTAAAATTCCATAAAATGAACCAATTCCGACCCTTAGATGATATGGGTATACTTTTAGTCATCTAATAAAATGTTGGCAGGTGTTAGGGTAATTTTATAATCTTATCTTTACCCTTAATTTCCTTATTTACATTTAACTGAAGTAAATAAAAATTACTATAGTTATTATTCATAATATAACCAAAATAAAAGAAACCTATTAGCATAATTTGGACCCAGTGAATTCAAATATGGAAACCTTTTTTCAAAATTCAAAACACATAAGTTGCAGTAATTAATTTAAAATTAATATCGTTGTTAGGAAAATGGGTTTCAAACGCTAAAACATTGCAAAAGATTGAAATGTTTTTACCTATGAATTTAATGTAAAATTAATTGTAATGACATACATTATATTAAATTTTAAAAAATATAATCTTTTTATAAATTGAATCCATTCAATATTATAATTTAACCATATAAATTATTGTGATGAAAAAATGTGTTTTTAATTAAAATATAACCGGTTTTAACTATTCATTAATATTAGAAAGTTATCAGAATAATATGAAAATTTTATCCAAAATAAATTGTTATATCCAGATTCCAAAGAAGAATTTGATTTTTTCAAATTGAACTTATAAACATGCCATTAACCAGATTTAAAGTGGGTGCTCCATCAAATGGCGGAAAAACTGCATTTCTAAAAAATACTTATTTTACCCAAAAAAATTATTTTGTTCTCATACCATGTTTTAAAAAATGTGTAAGATGAATAATAATGTTATAAAATCAAAAATTTAGTTAATAGTATTAATAAAGTCTAGTCCATATTATTATTATAATAATATATAGTTGGTTAGTGAAACCCTGTATTGCGTACTACAGACGCTATCTAGGAAGGTTGTGATTATGTGTAATGGAAGACAAGTCAGGGATGCGTGTTGTGAAAGCTCCCTTTGGTGTAGCGCACAACACAAGACATCAATTAAAAATAATAATTCTCATAAAATCTCAGGGTCTTACATTCTACACCCCTTAAAATGATTTCCACCCTTGAAATTTGTCGGGGTTATAAATGGTTCACTACTTGAATGTTTCTTTCATAGAAACCCACATCATAAAAAAGAACACTAAAACATAATTTACAAAATGTTAAGTATGAAACATCACGGTTACCCAAATTAACTCATCACTAGGTTTCCACATAAAAGAACATATTTGAAAATATGGATATGGAAGAAAAATATAACCATCATGTTCTGATGAAGAGTGGTAGAGGACATGGATATAAAAAATCCATCAATCACAATGCCATAAATTTGTGATGATCTAAGGTACCATCTGATTCATCAGATATGAAGACACTAGGACAATATTTTTGATATTCAAGATCTTTTCCCTAAAGTTGATGAATAAAATGAAATACTTACATGATTTTGGTAGAATCAAACTATTTTTCACGCCTTGAACAATTTCCACATCATCTCTTAATGAAATGAAGTAGATTTTGTTGAAGTGTTAGCATATCATGTGATAGAATGATGGGTCATTCCATATGTTCCAAAAAAAGGTTAGCAAAAGTTATCTAATATACATAAGTCCATCTATGGTGAGCTTAATCATATATGATTCCAAAAATGAACTTATACTTCATTTATCATACCACTTAATAAAATAAAACTAGTTTCTGCTAACCATGGACTTGATGTAGGCCAGTGGTAGGCGATAATGACCCGTCACACTTCAGTTGTTGATTCGATTCCCATAGCCTTGTCTGACACGATGGGTTGTCGCTCGTCCACTGGGTTGACCTTCTTCTAAAACTACATTATTATAAAATTCCATAAATAATATCGAAAAAATTTCTAGCCTTAAACAATACTATCTTATGTCCAACATAATCCATTCAAATGTTTAGGCTTATCCAAAATACATCTGTCCAAGTTCATAGTATAAAGAAAAAAATTACTATAAATTCCATCTGCCTAGCATGTGAATACCATCATTTATCCCCCATATATCATAAAATATATCTTTTTTGTCAAATTAAACACATGTGAAAACCTTAATCATGTATTCTATTGAAAAATTAATACCCATTAAACCTTATTGAAAACATAAATGCTGTCAAAATTTAATACTTTCCACATACCAAAATCCAAAAATTCCTATATAATCAAACCATGATATAACTTTGTACTTATATCTAACATGAGATCATTTCATTTTTTTTATCCCTTCATTATGCGCATATCATCTTATTTCCAAAAATATTTCATTCACTTTTCATGGTCACCGGTACCATTTAATTATTGAAAACCAATACATAGATATTCCAAAATTCCACGATACCATAAATGAGATTCCATGATGTTATTTTGAAATATCATTACATTAACAATTTATCATTACAAAACATCATTTTTATACTCAACATCACAAATAGTGATCTCTTGTGACTTCCCTTTATCCTTTTCCTTAAGAGATTGCTCACATTGATCATCATTAACCCTTGGAGTAGGGAATTGATTAGCATAATGCCTTCATTTCCTTGCACTTGAAGCATTGAAGTGTTGGTGGTGTGTTCTCTCCAGTATTTTCCTTATTCACAACATTAGAAACCCTTTTTCTATTAATTCAACACTCAACTACTCGATGACCTTATTTTATATACTTAAAACATTTTCTAGTCCCATTAAGACAATCTCAACCATGCTTATTTCCACACACTGAGCATAAATAAACATTCATCTTCTTTTCACCATTATTCTGAGATTTCTCCTTGAACTCCATCTTTCGTTTCTGGTCAAAACCATGAGTTGGATATGTAACACCAACTTCCATTTATACCATGATATAGCAATGCACAATTTCTTCATATCTAATGAAGTATCTTATAGAAAATGCCCTTAGAAGACTTGGTTTTAGGCCACTGAAGAATCGATCAACTTTACATTCATGTTGGATGATAAAGCCAAATGCATACCTTTCAAGCCTTGAAAAATTCACTTCGTATATACCAACAGATTCATCATCCTTTTTCCTAAGCTCAAGGAACTCATTTTACATCATTGTTCGAAGAATACGAGGGATGTACTTATTGAATAATTATTTCTTGGACTCATCCCATTCCATGGATTCAATTTCATCTCGGGGCCTCGTATTCTTAACTAGAGTCCACCATTGATCTGCTTAACCTTCTAAATGGAAAATAGCTAGAATGAATTTTTCATGTTCCAAACAAAGAATTATGGAATGTATCTTTTCAATGGTACTGATCCATTGTTCAGAAACAATTGTATAAGAAGACCCACTGAAAGAAGGTGGACGTTGCCTCATGAATGAGTCAATAGAATATTGTTCCCTTCACTGCTCATTTGGAAGTCCAGAATGATTCATAGATTTTGTATGAATAAAAATACAATTTTTCACTCCATCTCCCATAAAATTTGGTTGTTCATGATGAAATCCATTTCATTTTCCATTACATTGATCAACACGGTTCTTCGGGTTCCATCCATCTTATAAAACCCAAAAAGAATAGTGTGAGAGGAAAAAATCATGCAAGGGGAAAAACATAATAAAGTGGGAGTACCTTAAATATATAACATCTTTTGGTTAATTCTATGATTGTAACCGTAATTCTAGGACTATAACCTAAAATTATACAAAACTTTAGGGACATCCCAAGGCATACCTTATAAATATCTCTAGGGATCTAACTAAAGTTTTCACATCCTAGTTTACAAAGGTTAACTAATCCTTTCCTCTAATACCAACTGTAGGGACCCAAAGCTGGACGTACATAAACATTACATTACTTTGGTGGAATACTTAACACATAAAAAAACCAACACTCATGGATCGTTTTATTTTAGTGTATTTGGAAACTCTGAACATAATCTTCTAATCATGGTGAATGATCTTCAACATCTCCCATAAAGATCTTCCACTTTTGTGTTCATACCTAAAACCATTCTTTATATCCTAGGGAAAAGAAAACATATAAAGGGTGAGTTCAAATTATCAGTATGGGTAAGCATGGATAAATTAAAACAAAACATATACATTTGAACACAATAACATGAACATAATGTTTAGACATCAAAATCTTGAGCAATGACATAAAACATGGCAGTACGTAAAGCATAGATTATAATGGGACATCAATCATTATAAAATTTCCTGGAAATAAAACTTCTAATTGTGGAAAAACATTAATAACATGATATGATTTCCATAGTATCCAAGGCATTGATTCCAAGACCATCTTAGTGGACAAAGTCCCTTACTGAACCGTGTTCACTCCTCGTTCCGGTCCTATATCACTAAACCAGATTAACTTTCCATTCCATCCATGTCTATCTCACGAGATATATATATTAACCTAATGAATTGGAGGGAGATATAGGTCCCACCCATCTCATAATGAAATCATTCATAATTATGACACAAAATATACATAAATCATTCATCATAACCCAAACAATAAAATGTGTTTCATAAACGTCATTCCATCAAAACATAGTCGATATAAAACAAATGGATATCAGTTTAACATAAGAAAAGTGAAACCATGTAAATCATAGAGACATTATTTTTTGAAACATACACATATAAAATAATTTCATCTTCTATGTAAAATAGTTTTGACAAATCACTTGAAATGAATTCTTGAGGAAAATATCCTTTCTTCTTCAAAATCATTTTCTTTTCACAAAATGACATGCAATTTTAAAAAAAATAATTTTGATGAAAATAATCATGAAATATTTGACATGATGATTCATGGAAATAAAGAGTTATGAAACTGTAAGAATTCGTTTATTCCATATAAGTTAAAAAAACAATATCCTTGTACTTTTTTCAGAAATGTCAAAAAGTACAACATATGGTAAACAAAAGAAAGATTCCTTCCATAACACAAAGTAAAAGTCAAAGAGGTGTAAAAATGAATTTAAAAATACATGGAATAATATTAAACACCTTCTTAAAAACATTTTTGCTGTCAAGGATGTAAAATAAAACCCCAGTAAATACTTACAAATAAACAATATCAGTTAAGAATGAGATTGGAATAATTATCCCTTACCTTAGGTCTGATATGCTTTGTATGTATCTAAACCTACTTTATTATGATTTAAAAAATGTCATTCACTTATTACAGAATCATATTCATTGTTATGATATCTTATATGATTCACTTATGACTTTATATTAGCCATTCTTTTGTAAATTCCATGTTAAAGCACCGTTTTCGGTAAAATCCTTTTATTTGACGCACGTGTTTAGACTTGTTGTTCTTGATATTATTATTACTTATATAATTATTTATTTAAATCCTTAATGTAAATAATGATTTATATATCATATATATTCAGTATATACATATATATAATAGATAGATAAATGAAATTTAATACATCGTTCATGGAGACTGTAGGTTGTACGTACGCATGAATGTTGTTTTCTTTACCTTATTGACTTGAATGGAAGTATGTATATGACATATATATATATATATATAAATAAAATAGCATCATCATGTCATATATTTCATTATTATTCAGTATATATATTTTATTATAATTCTTGAGTGGTTAACATGGAGAATGAATCCAATCGCGTCGTGGAGATGACAATCGGTACGTACACACAAGTGATGATATTGTTCCCATAATTATTGAATTTAATTGTAGTGGATGATATAATATCTCAGAATCATTATTCTGTTATAATAACTATATATAGTTATTATTTGAATCATTATTCCCATCCAAGTAAGGTGGTGGTGGAAAAACAGAATACACCATGACGTGAAGATGGTATTCCGTATGTACGCATGCGTGGTGATTTCATTTTTTGTAGGATGGATTGAAGGTGAAATATGGTTGTTTCGTATTTATAATAACCTATCGGTATATGAGTGATACATAAGTTATTAATTTATTATTAAACAAGTGATTATGAAGATGTTGAAGAGTAAATAAACTTGAATGAATCGGTAGAAGAGATTACCTCTTCTTCGACGCACCCCTTTTAAGCTTCCTCTTAAGCAAATAGAGATTTCCCATTGAGTATACCAGAACCTCCAGAATGTTTCTAGGAAAGTGGATAAGATAAATGGGTTGGTTTTGGCCAATATTGATGGTTCATGGTTGTTTAAAGAGAAGAGGAAGGAGGTGACCTTTTATAAGGGAAGAGAGGGGCACCTTTGGAAACCTCAAAACTATTAATTTATAATAAATCCAATCCCACTTAAAAACCACCAAAAATGATTCATATTAGAATATTATATGAGTTAGTGTTGTAATCCCATCAAAAAATAAAATTTAGACATGTTGGAATTTTTTTTAAACCTTATCAACTAGATATATCCATATTTAATCTATTTAATTTTAGTTTTCGTAATAATATTATAAATATTAAATTATTATAAATAATTAATTATGTATTGTGAATTTTCTATAATTGGATAATATATGACATTTTAGACCACATAAAGTTTAATTTATTATTTTTAAATATTTTTTTGATTTTTAAACAATTTTATATTATGTTATTTTTATAAAATAACTATACTGTCAATTTTGACACTATTAATTTATTTGAATTTAAATAAAATCCACATTGGAGATATGTGCAAACTAAAATACTTAATAGATTCTTATAATGTCATATTTATCTATAAAATTCGTGGATCATATTAAATAGTTAAAACAATATTTATTTTAATATTTTTAAAACCATTTATTTGATATTTATATCAATAAAATAATTTCAACATCACTATTGTGTCATCTTTAATGATCATTATTTAATCCCTAAATATTATAAATAAATACAAATGATGTAGATAATTTTATTAGATTTGTGTAGGCTTTTCATGTTCTAAATTTCATGATGTTTATCACTAAATTATATTTATTATACTTCTATGTTTTAAGAGAGTGAAATGTTGTAACTTTCTCTGTTTTAAATAATAATTAAATTATTTTCATGGTAAAAAGTCCATAAAATGAAACTATTCCGACCATTAAGTTATATGGGTTGACATTTGGTCATCCAATAAAATATTGGCAGTTTTTAGGGTAATTTTATAATCTTATTTTTTACCCTTAATTACCCAATTTACCTTTATTTGCAGTGAATGAAAATTACTGTAGTTACTATTTATAATATCAAAAAATGTAAACTATTAGCATAATTAGGACCCACTGAACTCAAATATGGAATCTAGTTTTTCAAAATTCAAAATTCAGAAGTTGTAGTAATTAATTTAATATTAATCATGTTGTTAAGAAAATGGGTTTTAAAAGCTAAAAGATTGCCAAATATTGAAATGATTTTACCTATGAATTTAATGTAAAATTAATGGTAATGATATTTATTATATTAAATTATAAAAATATATTCTATATGTAATTTTAATCCATTCAAAATTATAATTTAATAATATAAATATTTGTGATGAAAAATTTGTTTTTAATTAAAATATATCATGTTTTTAATATTCATTAAATTATGAAAGTTAACAAAATAATATGAAAAAATTATCCAAAGTAAATATTAATATCCTGATTCCAAAAAACAATTTTATTTTTTAAAATTGAACTTATAAAAATGCAGAAAACTATATTTAATGTGGGTGCGCTATCAATAGGCAGAAAAACTATATTTATTTAAAAATACTTATTTTACCCGAAAAATTTATTTTGTTCTCATAACATGTTCTAGATAATTTGTAAGATGAATAATAATGTTATAAAATTCAAAATTTAGTAAATAATATTAATAACGGCTAGTCCATAATAATATCATAATAAAATTTCATTGTTTTTTGAAACCCGATATTGCGTACTACACATTCTATCAAGGAAGGTCGTGATTGTGTGTAATGCATGCCAAGTCTGGGATGCGTGTAGTGAATGCTCTCTTTGGTGTAACGTATAACACAAAAAATAAATTAAAAAGAATAATTATCATAAAATATTGTGTTTTTACATGCATCCCAGAAGAATAAATTAAAGTTATTTTTGAATTTTTCCATTCTTCCCTCACTAGGGGACAACATTAGCCAGACCGAACAATGAAAAAAATTATCCAATATGGTTTTTTCTATCCCACCATGCATAAGGATACCTAAAATTTTGTGACACACTGTGATCAACACATGAATAAAGGTAACATGGATCACCAAGGTGAAATTCCTTGACACCCCATTCTTAAGGTAAATATCTTCGACATATAGGGTATTGAAATCATAGGGCCTTTTCTTGCATCATTTGGAAACACTTATACTATAGTTATTGTGGAATAAATATCAAAATGGATGGAATACACTACCACAAAACATTTTATTGTGGATTTCTTGAAGATGAAAATTTTCTGCAGGTTTGGTGTTCCACAGTTGCTAATCAGTGATAGAAGAACAATTTTTGATGTTGTAGTAATGCGAAAAGTTCTTTTTTATAATAGAGTGACATAAAACAAGGGGAAACCTTACCATACCTAGTCTTATGTCCATTTAGAGGACTCAATATGTGAATTAATGAACATCCTAGAGATGAATGTTGGAGACTCATGAAAGGACTAGTCCATGAAACTAGATTATGCAATATGGTCATATAGGATATCCATCAAGACAACTGTGGGGTTTTCTTCATTCCGATTGATCTATGGGATGTAGTTATATTTAGATGTGATGATAGATCATAATTTAGATTGGAATATGAAAGACCTGAACTACGTTATCAAGGGTGTAGATGAAAATTGCAAGTTTCAACTGATGAAACATGACGAGATTCATCGAGGGGCATATGAGAATTCATAAATATATAATGTAAAGACAAATATATTCCACGAACAATTGATCTCTATTAAATAATTTCATCCCAATGATGAGGTATTTTTATTCTACTCTTTTTTTTGATTTCTCCCATCTAAACACATGTCCCGAGGGTCGGGGCATTTCAATGTGATTACATATTTTTTCCATGGTGCGGTGAAAGTGACTGGCAGAAATGGTCAACAATTCAAGGTAAATGGTCATCATTTGAGTCTCTATTATTAAATGTAGGATATTTGGGGTATAATATCAGACATAAAATTCGTAAGAACAATGCTCAGGTAAGGTCAAGCAAATGTCGTAAAACAAAGGCACTACCTAGGAGGAAACCGATAGGTTACATGTTCTCTACCTCCTATACACATGCCGTTAACTTATTTTTTTATTTAATAATATACTATTATAATTATATGTATTTAATAATTTGAAGAATTGGGATGATGTTGGTGCTGATTTTAATGTCACTGAAGTATAACCGAGTCGTCACTGGTTCGAATCCCTTCTTTCCATCCTTCGACATGTTGATAATCGTTTTAATACAAGTATCTAGTTAAATGATATGTGTGGTATTTTTCAAAAAAAAAGATATAAATGTTTCTAAAATAAAAAACCCAGGATGAGGATTGGCCAGTTGGGCAGGGTTGTAAACTAGTTCCAGGAGACCTGGGTTTGAATCATAACAACCAGCCCATTCAATCATATTTCATATTAATAAAACCACGTGGAAATTATTTCTATATACGTCATGTGAATCAGGTTTTAAATAATTATTTATACTATTTTTTAGAATAAATGATAAGTGTAGGTGATGTTTGTATATTGGCAGAGTCTCTGGCCTGGGTTCAAAAGACCCGGGTTCGAACTCGACAGATCCCCCTACTTCATCCAATTTATTAAAATTAAATACCAAGGCCATTCATTTTTTAGTCCCGTGTATAATAATACCTTTACATTAAATATTTAATATAATTAAAAATGGGAATAAGTACAAGATTTATTCTAGTGGTTGAGGTCTTACGTTCAGAATGGTCGATCGGCAGTTTGAGTCATGCCCCAAGAATTAGACCATGTTTGTAGTTCACTTTTTCCAAATTTAAACCACACGACATCTATTTTTCGGATACATTTTGGGTATATATTTTATTCTAAATAATATATATATATATATATCCATTTATTTTAATTGCTAATATAAATTATTATATATATTATTATTATTAATATTATATTATGTAATTTATGAAAAAAAAATTGGTGAGTATTCTTTAAGACACATAATGTACTCTGACAATAATGTCATCACCCTACCTGGCCTCAGGCCGTGTTGCACAACCCCCACTTTTCCCTATTTCTTATCATAGACGTTGTCTGCCCCCCCTAAATTTGAATCATCAATTTTTAGTGTTTTTGGTCACCATTTATTATGAAATTCCATCAAATCTCTGTATACACCATTCTCCCTCCTTTATTTCGTCATATTACCTGTGTTTATGGTGATTTTATGATCAGATGACCATTTGGATTCCCGCGCATTACACAAGGTGCGCGTAGAACACACATCCGGTATATATTAAACATGGACACACACATTAAATTTTCACTACATGAATTCTACATGGAATGTACATTCAGTATATTCCATCTACTATGCCTCACCTAGCCTTTTATCCCAAATAGTGTCCTCTTGGATAGGACATCTTCCAATTTCGCAATACACGACCTGTCTCTTTGGGACACGCCATGTCCTTCACCCTTTGGGGGACTCTGTTTGAATGGTGTACATGCCCTGCACACCCTGTTATAACACACAACATGTACGTCTCCCACATGACATGTATATTATATGATTCCCTGCATTAGTCTAGCTGTGTCTAGCATCATACACGTGCCCCACTACATGTTATACAATACAATAAGTACACATTGTTACACTCCGTCTTTTGATTTTACACAACATGTGACATCACGCCGTGATTATCTAGAGTACACAGTTTCTTCCACATATCTTACCACATATCGGGTACCATGGATCTACCCATCATGTTCCTCTAATATTTCTATTATAACACATTTTCATTCTTTCTCATTTTCTTATTTTCATTTGTTTTAATATATTTTTCATCTAGGTTTGATCGATAGAGATCATGCGAGTGGGATGTGGCCCACTTCAGCTTCCAAAAGTGATAGGCCTCCTCTATGTTGGATTAGTATTCGCCATTCCAAGTGACCAGCTTTGGATTTCTTAGTTTTTCATCCCCCGTCGTTGGACTCTCTACCTATACTTTGGAAGGTGCGTCCCTCTGTGACCTGCGTCAGTCTGGTTGCTTCTATGGCACCCATCTCTACCCCCGCTACGTCTGAACATTATCAGGGGGGAGGAAGATAGATCCAATATTTTCCCTCCTTCCATATCCACCCCTCCGTGCAACCCTTCATGCATGTAGTGGACCCGAATGAGATGACACCACCACCCTATGTTGGCTATCCCTATGAGCCAGCTCATGTATCCCTTGCTCTACGTCCTACATTTGCGACAGGACCCTCTGCTATGGAACCATCAGTTCCACCACCACCTGCATTGGCTGCTACCCAGCCTCTGCTGAATCCATTCCTGATCACTGTTTAGGGACATCCTATGGTAGAGATATTGCGATGCATCTCTCTCCGCACAATATATTTGAGTGGAAATTACCTAGACATCAGTGTTTCCCAACATGTAGTCATTTTGGAAGAGACTGTGGTTCTTTAGTGACATACACATCTACTTGAGGAACTACATGTCATCACTTATACATAAAGGGATGTATTTCTAGAGTTTATGGAGAACTTTGAGTTTTATGGGCCCACCTACTATCAAATGCCAACCCATTCTGCAATCAATATCCACTTTCGACTTGGAGGCCACATTTTTTCCCTCACCATGTTATATTTTGGATGAGGGTGAAGATTAAACCCTCATCCTTCCACCCCAACTCCTATCTGCACACTCACATTCCCTGATCGTTCTGATCTCATTTCCATGTGGCAGGAGATTGATGGGTCAGACCAAAGGTACACCCCCACATCGCAGAAGATCATGCTTATCTTTGACCTTCCCCCTCATTTCCTTAACAGGTGCTTTTGTGCCTTTCTATTTCCTCTCCATGAGGATATGTATTTCATGTTCGAATGGGAAATGGAGATCCTTACTTGTATATTCTGGAAGGACTACCCTAACCCCCATGCCTTGCAGGCCCCCTACTTCAATTTGATCCTACACAATCATTAGGGAAACCTTAATGGATGTTACTATGCCACCCACCTAGACCACCATTTGGGAATATTTGGGATCTCTCATCCTAAAGTCTCCATGGGATCTCCTCAGCATCTTGACATTCTAATTCTTATGTGCATGAGGATAGTCCAGCATCGGGGGGGGGGGGGGGGGGATGGCTACGAGGTTCTGTCGGACGCCCCTTCTCATAAATGGGTGAGGTATGTCCCAACTGATATCACTTGTGTTCTGGACCAGGGCCCCTCACATCCACCTGAGTATGCACCCTCCCCACCCCACCCCTTATTCTGGCCTACCTTCTTCATTGTCCATTCCTACTTCCTCTGAGCCTTCCAACTCTCCACCTCTATCTTCACCATTGTATGTTCTCCCACATGCCTCTACCTGACCATTATTGAGCGTCAGCACTGTACCATACTCCAATCCCAAATGAAGATTGAGTAGACGGTGGGCCTCATTCATAATCATCTAGAAATTATGGCACACACATCACCTGCTCCTCCATCAACACCACTACATCATTCCACCCAGTCATCGCCAACATCTCTAGCCACCGATTCTATTCTCGTCTCTCCTAGAATGCCAGCTATAACTATCACACCTCCTGCAGAAACTGTTCCAACTACTACCACTACTGTTAAGCCTACGATGCCTCCAGTACCTACCACATAGAGTGTTGAACCATTCCACTTGTCTCTACTACGACTGCATTTCCATTGCTAGATTCATCTATAGGAGATGATGCCTCTTCTGGGGTGACCTAGTGACCAGGTTTTTGGCATATTTATTTAAATTATATATATATATATATATCTTTTTTTCAATTACTTGGGTTGTGATGATATATGTCTATGAATATTGTTTTCCCTTTCCTCGAAATTCAGTGGTACTATGGAGATACTTACGCACCTCTATTTTTTCTACGCACCAAATTTTTTCAATTCACTATGAGGGGACTAATATTTACTATTTATTTTCCCTTTATTCATTGGATTTACATGATCCTTTGATTTACCACATCTTCTACCCAATGTTTTCCCTTATACTCTCATGTAACTTGGTATTTCACTTGGATAAACCATGTGTTATATTAAGTGAGGGAGGGTATTTGATTTCACTAGTATTTCCCTTGAACTGATTTAGGAGACATCATTAATAGTTGAAATATTTTAAATTTTGGAAATTTTATGAATAATTATAATTATAAATAATAAAGGCATAAAAGGTAAATTTTAAAATTATATTATTATTTCAATTTTCAATGTATTTTTTCATTATTTATGATATAATTTGATGCTGGATTTAAAATCTTGGATAATTACATTTATTAGAACTGATAATTTGTACTCATGTCATGACATTATTAGACCCTGTATTTTTCCATTCCCAATAAGTATTCTAAGACATTTTTACATAATATTTCTTATAACCACATTCTAGAGAGATTCTTGGGAAATGCATAACTACTAGAACATTCTAGTTTTTTCATCCAAACATGATTATATTTTAATCACATTAAAATGATTGAAAACTTTTATTGTTTTTATCCCCTTTTACCATGAGACAGACCATATGTCGGACCATTGTAAACACCTAGAAACCATGAACTTCATTGATATGAAGCGACATTAAAGGCATATTTTCCATTCTTACCCTAATTATTTTATAATTTTTCATGATTATTCAGTTTATAATTAAAGAGGTAATTTTTTCCATTAATGGTATATGTTGGTCAGAAACATTGTATTTTAGTGTGGGGAGTTTATCACTTTTTCATTCGGGAGAAATGGATTCGAATACCACTCATCAATATATCCTTAGTCGTTCCTATTAAATAAAATGGAATATGAAATAGAGGTAAAAAATTCATTATTATATTTTATTGATGTGTTTTTGGCCCATATTGGCAAGAGAATATCATAGCGATGATACCCTTTGAGATATCATGATTGCAGGTGCATTTTCATTAAGCATTATTTTGAGTATCATAAATTGTTGTATAAGAATTCAGCTTCCTTTTCAAGCCTCTGAGATTGATTTTTACCATTTTTACCTACCCTTAGCCTAATAAACATTAGATCCTTATTGAAAGCCATAATGATTTTAGTGGGTTGACTTCTGAAGTGAATAATGATAACACATTCATGCTTATGGATACAGAGTCTATACTTAAGACTGATCATAACATTGATTAAATTATCATGAGTGTTGAGTGTGGTACTTATTGGTAAGGTAAATCATCAATTTTCATGTTTACATATGGTACGTAACATAATTTGGATGAAAGAGGAATAATTTTATTAATTAAATATTATATGAGGCACAATTAAAATGTCATTGGAATTGGAATATTTTTTGTTCCTTTTTAAAACATTCTTCTTTAGATATAGTATATCAAATATAATTAGTTTAATTCCTTTCTATTTATCGTATGGATTCTATTGATTTGAGGTTGATATTTTTCTTGAGAACAATCTAATGACTAAATGTGGGAGAATTTTATCTGCCCAATTTGGGTATACTTTTATATATATATTAATGAGCGTAAAAACTTATTTTTCGCCAAATATCGACTGTTTGTGGATAAAATTATTTATAATAAGGAATATGAGGATTTTCATGGGTTTTAAAAACAAATTTACAAATCAGGAAAGGATAGAACAATAATTTAAATATACACGTTGTGTCCATATTACACACACCGTGAATTATTTCCACTGCATGGATCCAGAAGATTGGATACATGCCCATATTTCTAGCCCAAGAATACATGTCAGGTCATCCCAAATAAATGTCGTTTTGTATCTACTAGAAGTCTTTGGTGGTTGATGATTGATACTACTTTCTACATAGGGCAGAATTACATGTTGTGCACTCCCAAAAACCTGGTGTCGCTATGTCCCAAGTCAAGGGCGGCACAGTAGCTCACCCACTGATGGAGAATAGAGGGAAAAACCATGTCAACCAGGGTACAAACTGTGTACTTTTATCATACAATCCATGCATTCCTAAAAACTATAAATGGAGTGAAGGTCCCCCATGTTTTGGGTGAGTGAATTCCAACACAGACAATGGGGGAAAATTCCGGAGACGCCCAAGGAGAGAAGACAATGTATGAGGTGCTACCACTACCTCCTCAATTATCTTCATTCCAAATTTTCTTCCATGTTTAATTTAGGTATCACATATATTTTAGTTACTATTTATTACATGAGTTTTTATACCCCCTATGTGTCGGGGATATAGATGATTATTGGTTGTATTTTGTTAACTGTTATATTATACTGGTGTTATTCATTCTTCTCTCATAAGTTTTAAATAATTATTTCTAAATATTACCAAAAAACTCATTTCCTACGAAAAATTATATTTCTCATGATCTTTTTTCGGATTATGATTATGAAAATCCATGATCAATGGATGTCTTTATCGTCTCAAACGGGTCGCAATCAATAAAAATAAAATAAATAAAAATCTAGACAAACTAATTTTTTTCTATTATTTTAAACAATCCTTAGTAGAGCAAAGGTATTCCATGACATTCATAACGAAAATGTTGGTTATATTATTAAAAAAACCTAATAATAAAATAAATTTAATAAATAAACTTTAAAATATATTTTCCTGATGCATTCATCCCGTTTCTAATCACGAATCCTATTTTGGAATTTTTATTTATTTTTAATGTAATTTTTTAATGCAATTAAAAATGAATCATGAGTTATTAAAACACAAATTTTGACTCTATATTTAAAAAAATTGATTTATTAATCACAATATATAAAAATTCACAATAAATTCATCTCCCCATAGATCAATCCCTTACTTGAAATATAAATTTCATGGTAAGTAAATTTGGATCTTCAAACATAATACTTTGGTAGAAACAATACTATTAATGGTACATTCTTCTAAACTAGCTAAATATGAATCAATGTGTGACCATGGATAAGAGTTTTAACCAAAGTAGTAGTATATTGAATCATGAAATAGTGTGATATATATATACATAGGAAATTATATAGTATCAAAGCATAAATTTTATAGTGTCTGAGCTTCCCTTTTACATCAGTTCATGTACTTTATATGGAAAATATAAATCGGAAAAAATTCCAATGTCATATAATGTTTATGAAAATTTATAGAGAAACACAACAATTTTACATTGAGATTCCCTTTCCTGAATACCTCCATGATTTCCAAAATAATATGTAGGTATGAAAATGGGTTCCTTGATCTCCACTTTATGATAAACATGTATTTAATTCAATTGTTTTTTTCTTCAATAAAATATGTCACATAGGTTTTTGAAATTGGGATACAAAGACCATAATATTGTGGTTATTAATAACAATTTTGATGGTGTCATGCTACTACCCTACCATGACCAGGATTAGTAGTTATCTTCTACGTGTGAAATTTTTTAGTCAAAACTATGTTTAAAATACAATTTCATATATTTATATCGTGAAATTGATTTATGGATTCTCAAGTTAGTGTGGAGTATCGACATTGACATCCTAGATCTATTTCAAATGGAAACCATAAACATTCAATTCAAATATCTAGTATGATATTAAATATAAAAATAAATAAATAATTATTTATGGATTAAATAATGGAATCCCATAAATTTAATAAATGATAGATGTGTATAAATGATTCACCATAGAATGTCACATTCAAATAAAATAATTAATATAAAAATTATTTTGATCTTATTATATTATGTGATGATTCTATGTGATTCAAAAACTCTTAATGTTGTCATCTATATTTGGTTATCTAATAAGAATGTTATCAAAAATTGAAATGAACCTCCAACATGCCTCTATACTCTTATATATCATTGAAATTTATCTTCCCTTGTGGTTTTATATCCTGTTTAAATTGGATGTGTCTCCTAGATTTCTTCCTCCAATTAATTGATTCATGGTCTATAATATTTGAGTGTGTATTGCGATGGTATTCTATATTCTTCCCCAATACATGATTTAAATTTAAATGGATTTTTTATTGATATATGTTCACCATTTTTTATATTTTAAAAATTAATATTCTTTGGGTCCCTATAACCAATCAATTCAAGATACAAGGCTCACAATCATTAATGATTCCCTTGGTGCTACATTTTATTTTTTATACGGTTTCATATTATCCAATACTTTTCAAATCTATAAAATTATCGTGGATATACTATGAGGTTTTTTTCTAATAGAATAAAATGAGGATATATTTTTTTGAATAATGCACACAATTTTATAGTGATGACATAATATTAACCTATGATTTTTATAATTTGAGTCTCTGATGTAGTTTTAATAGTAAACCATTATCATTGTGGGATATTCCTTCATGATGCAATTAGGTATGAAAATATATTTGATGATGGTGGTTCTATAAATTCCTTCTATATGTATGATGTACCCCCTTAGACCATGTTACATAGACATTTAAAATTCAATAAAAAGAGATTTAGGATTCTCATTATGTTTGATAGGATATATGATGTGTGTTTATGTCCAAACTATATTCCCTTGAGACATAATCACATATAGTCAACCTAGATATTCTTGGTGACATTGTAATTTCTATGTTAAATCTAGGATGAGATTTAATATATGATGATTTCATAGGTTTATTTATGAAATTATGTTGACTATATAGTTGTTATTATATAATAGTAATTGGTAAATTGTCTTCCAAACAACTTCTTAAGTTGTGGGCATGAGACAACATTGGGGAGGCGGTGTACTGGAATAAAAAAAATAGATTGAATACATATTCCAATATAATGTTATATTCCACAATCATTAATCATATTAATCCTCATAAATTCGTTATATAATCTTCTTCAATTAGCCCCCTGTGTTATTTAACACAAAAATCTAATAAAATTATCTACCATTAACCGCAATTCTCAAAATATAATTTTTAATGAAATTAAAAACTTTTATGGATTATAAGATACATTTTTTTAGAATTTTATAAAAATCAAATTTTTCAATGTTAAATTATAAATTTAGAGATACAAGAAATAATAATAATGAAATAATAACTCAAAAATACACTAATGAATGTTATGGAGATACTTAAATGTACATTAAATAGTGACTCCTTCTTTAAAATAATAGACAATGTTTTTATCATTAATTATTTTTAGTAATCTATAATGTGTGTAATTTATATATCTCAATATTAATTTTATTATTGATTAAACAAGATGATTCATTGTTTTAAAAAACACATTTAGTGGTTAGATATGATGATATGTATAAGTTGGATATTTTCAAGATGATATAAGAGTTAATAATTAATATTATTGAATTAATTTATATAGGATATGTTAATATAAGTTACATTTATGATTTTTAAATAGTTTTCATACAATATACGATTCATGATGTTTCATCTAGGATAATTTAATGGGAGTCTAATTTTTTAGGTAGGTTGTTAATTGGTCTTTAATACATACCCTTTATTATTAATGAAGGAACCAAAAACCTTTAATATGTCTGGGATGTTATATGTGCTTGATGTTAATAAATATTATATAGTTCCTATTCATATTATGTCACATATGGATCTCATATCCATATAAATATTTTAGTTGTTATGGGAGTGTTATTATGATACACATATTAATCATAATTTATTCCATTAATAAAAATCTAATGGGTTTCCAAAATATTCGATCAGGAGTTGATTTGATATGTTGCATATATTTTCCCTTTATATCATAGGTCTATGTATGACACCCTAGAAATGTAATTTATATTAACTCTTTACTAATGCGAGTTATATTTATTTGAATTTTCTTTTATAAAACCATTATTTCATTTTAATACGACAATATTATTTTATTGAAATTTAGAGAAATTATAAAAAAAATTAGGAATCATAGTTTGGACGAATAGTTAGGTTAAAAACAATTTTTAAGAACATAGAATGAAATATAAATAACTATATATAATATTAATAGTTAGAGTAACTCTATATCCTAAATATAGTTCACGATTTTCAAGTATAATTGAAGCATAATTACTAACAATGTAATGTTAACCACACATAATTACCATTAATATCATATGACCTTATAAAAAATTTTAATTTATTTATTACCACCTTATTAAACAATTATAACCCAAATAAGACATTACATTCTTCTAGGGAACTATGGAGGTTGTTTTAGGGGTTCATCCCCAATGTTAATTGGATTTCATTTTAAAATTGATTTTATCGTTGAGAAATAAATGTATTGTGTACTATATTTTTCTTATTTCCTGAAGCTCTCTTGGTAGGTCTTAATATTTTTATAATTTAGAAATATTGGTGTTGGATTAGATAGTTCCACTGATATATAATTGCTGAAATTTTTTCATTATCTATTTGGATTTAATTATTCACCCAATTTGGAAGGATTAATATGGTTTTTAATTTGGTTATTTTGAGAAATTTCATGATCAGGTAGGTTTCACTAATCTACTCTATGAATTAGATACCTTGTTAAATTTTTTTCACAAATTGTGATCTATTTAATATTATTTTTAATTCCATGTTATTAAAATATTGAATTCCTTAACGAATTCAATTTTTAAATATATTTATTGGTTTTATAGGAAATGAATATTAGAATAAATTAGGACGTTTAAGATATAGAAATTCACATTTATAAATTAGATATCATTTAGATATTGGTTATTTAAATTTTCATAAGGGATATTATTCACATTATTATGATTATAAATTTATTATACTTTTGTAATTTTATTGAACAATTTTTGGATCATTTTCATTTTTTTTATTTTATGTTTTAGAGAATTTAAATAATTTGATAGATTTGAAATGGTATTTTTTTGAAATGGAATTTCCTACATTAAATTCATGTATATTTGAACTTATGTTTATTTGGATATAGTATTTTAAAAGTTGATAATGTTTTTTTTAATATTTGAGTTAGGGTTTTCAAGTATAAATATAATAATTTCAATGATATGATATTTTTGAAATTAAAAATAATGGGAATAAAATATTTGATTCATATGAATATTATTTCATCTATCAAACATAGTGTGTTCATATATTAATTTTTTTTTGTGAAACTTGTTTCCTTCAAAATCTCTATGCTTCCGTATTAGTGAATATGGGTCCTATGGTGTGTGAATTATGGGAATAAATTGTTGGAATTACAACATGTGTAATGTGATACAACTTTCTTGTGTTTATGAATATGTGGGTTTAGTTTATTGTTATTGGGTTATTAGTTAGTTCACAGTCCTGATTGATAATGTGATGAAAATATGATAATATTTTAATTATGATTCTTATCGTTATTATGAAAATTAACATGAATTATGATAATATAACCATGATTCCATACCACCATGTAATAGATAAGGAAATACGCCATTTCTAATATATTATGTGGATATTGGTAATATGTATAATAATATTGTGTAATTGCAGAGTTTATATTATGACTTATGGAAATTTGGATTTTTTAATGGTTTTTATTGGAAAAATAAGTCTTCATTGAATTTCAAAAAAATTGGATTTTTTTAACTGAATAATGAAAATTGGAATGATGAATAAAATTGGATAAAAATTAGTTTTTTATATAATATATTCATTATATATAAAATAATTTTTTAGAATTTTTTAATGTTTCATTGATGTTTTTTATTATATATTTATAAATTTTGAATAATTTACATTTTTGTAAAGGAATGGTTAAAAGTAGAATTTTTTTGACATCAATTATTGATTTTTAGAGGTCAATTTCATTTTAAATGTAACTAAAAAATTATTTATAATAATTATAACATTGTAGAAATTGCATTATTTTTTGTACAAACCCTTAATATGTTCACAGTAGTTGTAATGTACAAACGATTGGTCGTGATGTGGTTAATTTGAGGTTTTTACATTATCAGTGGTAACATATTCTTCTATAATGGAATTATTATGATTGAGACCATATATTTGGGTTCACAAATTTTTAATTAGTGTTGATGTGTTATATAATTTTTCTCTATTATATGGATTTTTTTTACTTACAATCCAAATTTATTTTTTCTATTATGTTTTTTAAATAACCTACTAAAATTTAATTCTCATGTGGTTTCATTTTTTATGATTTCCATTTAAGGAAATATTATTTATTAATGGATTTATTTAACTATTCACCACCTATCAACAGTCTCTAGAAATTAAAGACATATTTTAGCCCAATTTGTTCCCTATAATGATACTCAAATTTCAGAACCATGAGTTGAAGATATATAAAATTATATCAGATAAGGCATTTGAGTCTAGGAAGTCTCCTATGATTTGATATTTAAATTTATATCACTCGAAATAATCAAATATAATTATGTTTACATGTTTTTATTGATAACTACATGTAACTAAAACATTTCAGCAAATGACTGATTTTCTAAGGTCATAGGGGATTGTAATTGCGTCGTGTTAACATGTATTTGTTTATGACTAATATGAATTCATGTATCATTGTATGAATGGAAAATTAAATATCATATGGATT
Organism: Viscum album; assembly: GCA_963277665.1. Taxonomy (NCBI): domain Eukaryota; kingdom Viridiplantae; phylum Streptophyta; class Magnoliopsida; order Santalales; family Viscaceae; genus Viscum; species Viscum album. The sequence continues at coordinate 1,089,565,167 of OY728143.1, read as the reverse complement.
GATTTTAATGGAAAAAAGATATTCTTCAATGAAAATATATTTTGAATGATTCTTTTTTCCATTAAAATGGTTTATGAAAAGAATTTTATTATTGGATTGTATTTTATTGTAAATAAACATTACGTAAGTATTAGAAATACTTATTAGGACTGAAATTAACAAAAAAATCAGATTGAATATATTTAATGTTTAAAATGTAGAGTTTCATGATATTTAATGAAATATGAATGTTGTTACTTATATATGATATCCATTATGAATTAGAAATCATAATACCTAACAAATATGTTGGTTTTTTTAGATAAGAGCGTGTAATGATGTTATACTCTTAAATGTTGTATTAGAAAATGGGTTATATTGTATATTTTTATATGTAATTGGTGTGGGATGTTACCAGGATGATACATTTATATATTATTATAGTTTATAAATTTTATCAATATTATATTAAAAAATATGTTGATAAAGACGATTTTATTAATTTTATAATTGCTGAAAAAAATTTATTTGAACTATTGTAGATTTAAATAGAGTGTGCATAGTATTATGTGATGGGAATATATTATGGTATGAAATATAATAATTTATTCATTAGTGTATTCTTCATGTCTTATATTATGTTCAAATTTCATGTGATCAATATATAATTTTAAAATCTGACAAACTAGGTTACCTGAGGAATGGAAACATTTATCCAATAATATTTTTAATTAGGTATAATGAAATTTTTTCTTTTATTAGGAATGAAAATTATCCATTTATATATGATATAAATTTCATCAAATGTAATTTATAAGACCCTATAAATATATATTTATTTATAAATACCTAATGTGAAACATCATAATTTTAAAATTCTAATAGATTTCCATGTGTTGATTACATGTTTGAAATAACACTACATGGTCCATTTACATACGACACAACCAAGTGAACATCACACAATATCTATTGGAATATCACTAGGAATCATAAATGACTCTATCAACTTTTAAAATCTCATATTCAATCAAAAAAGCTACATTTCCATCCCTATGGGAGATGAAACAAAAAAAATCTACAAACAAAAAAATGACATCAACTGCAATTTATTCTGAATTTGGTCACCAATCGTTGGATACATCCATTAATACAAAATAAAACCCCATCTCTAATCCACCAAATCATCATTATACAACTGAAAAGAACTATTTCACATAATCCTCCATTCTAGATGTCGTAGCCTCACAAATATAGTTTAACATAACCTCAAAACTACTTATTCCTGGAAGGATTCCCCCATGGGGGAATATGAAAAAAAAATTTAAAAAATAAATGGTTGGAGTTACCATAAGAACCAAATATATTAATGAAATTCAAAATGAAATTCCTAATGAAATTCAAGAGGGTTCATGAAAAGGAGCACCACCATCCAACTGGATACAACAATAGCCTCATGGGATTTTATGAAATATTATTGTGGGATAAAAAAATTGATACATAAATTTCCATGAAATAAATCCATGAATCATTATGTATTCAAAGGTATGGAATTCTAATTGATCATTCCACTATAAAAAAGAAATACATTTTATTATTACACGATTGATAATGAATTAAGATGAGTACTGTAACTAAAAGAGATTCAATATATGGAACAAAAACTACCAAAATTGATGAGCGAAAAGGAATAAAAAACAATGAACATTAGAAAACAATATGTAACATGAACTCATAGAGAGAATTGATAGATACTACTAGTGATATCATCATTAGATGAATATAATTATTTTGAAATTGATAATTTCTTTAAACCATCATGTAAATGCTTTTCTATGTTTTCTCTTTTTAAAAGTAGAACATATCAGACTTCGAACTGGCCTATGTTGAATGTAATGGAATGAAATGATATATATAAATGTTTAATGTGATTTATCCTATAAATTTTATGTTATATGATATGATGGTTTCCATATCATATGTTATGGGTTCATGAACTACTTATCACATTTATAGATTATAGTGATTCATAGTGGATGATCACATATGGCAGTGTGGTTTCCATAGACTATGGATTATATTTTGTTCTATAAGATTATTAAAGAGTCATAGTAATTGAGTTTTATCTATTGTATATATCTTTTTTCAATGTGCGATTTTTAATCAATTGGGGTTGTATTAAAAATTATGAAAAAAGATGTGTTTGGATATTCATTGATGGATTACTAATTGGATTATAGGTCTTATGATGTGATGGATTTGTATCTATAATGTGGATGGGTATTTTAGTGACATAAATTGGATTATATTTTCCCATTTTTAGTGATATTAATATGAAACATGGATTTTTATTTTGGTTCCATTATGGATTTCAGTATTGATATAACGAATCACCAGATTTTTTTGTATAAACACATGATATATGGGATAAAAATCGATTTGAAAAAATATGTATGGTTATTTAATAGCTACGATGGGGGAGTACTGATAAGGGAAGTAAAATTTAGTGTAGTAAACCATATATTATTCAATGGCATGAATCAAATAACTTATGAATATTTTCATAACTATTGTTATATATTTTTTATGGAATTTTTTTTATTTTTGTCATACAAAATTTCTATATATTATTGAGGAATTACTGAATTAGGGGATTACCTAGGTCATTTCTCATCAATTGACATTGTTTTGATCATTTAATATTTTTTACTACTATATTATATGTTATTATATAATTTTAATTGAAAAAATGGGATGTGATGGATTTCGGTGAGTGAAATTATAATAAAATAATGTAAACATTAAAACGAAAAAGTAATTAAAGTATGAATATTAAGAGATATAATCTATCTGGTGAACCCTATTATAATTTTTCCATTATTATACCATTTTATTAAATATGTATTTTATGATATCCTAGTAATTGGAACCCCTATGTGATACAAAAATTATCATTATAACGACAATTTAAATAAATAAACACAAGGTGGATTCCTAGACATCCAATAATGACACACTTCATTGATTATAATCCAAAATTAAACTAATGATGACTATCTAATTATGGAATCTTATTTAACTGAGATTCGAGGATTTATTATATTTTGTGGTTATATTCGAACCCTATAAATCATTTCATTGTTTATTACATATAGTTATTCAATTTATTCTCCCACGATTGGTACAAACACATCCATGTGGTGCATAAGAAAATTTACCATGTTCTTCATAATTTTAGAGTCAATTAATTGATCCTAATTTATGAATTGTAGGGTACTCGAGGAATATAAAAAGATAAATCAAGTGAATAAGATTTAAATTGAGTAAAAATTGAAAAAATTCATCCATTATAGGATATATCATAGTAAAAATGTTTTCCTTATGTAAATTATTAAAATGGGCTTTACTCAGTATACTATGCATACTTATATTACATCACCAAAAAAGAAAAATATGAAAATATGTCCCGACACATCCCTCGTGGCCTATGCCATGAAATACCCCATGATCTCCTCTCAAAGTCTAGGGGTTGGTGACTAATGCCAAAAGATTCAACCTTCAAATGGGAGGCATCTTTGTGAGTACGTATATGCACACACACACCCAACCACATCCCACAATATGAAGGTGGAAAACAAGTATACTAAAACATGTTATGAGTAAAATACAACTGAAAACAAGAGGTCCAAAATACAAACCTAAAAAAAGAACATGAAAAATGAATTTACCAAGTGTCTCAGGTATCCATCCACTAAAAATTACCCTTGATGGTAATAGTGGTGTAGCTACAGAAATCCAAGGTAGTACATCATGTCCACCTGATCAAACTGTGCCCCATATGATCCAAGGCTACCGAGTCCTCCATCAAAACATTCGATATCTTCACAAGACACAACACATGAAGATGAAGCCTGTGATAGTGTTAGTAACAAAATACATAGTAGGGGACCCCCGTCCACTATGTTCAAACACCACAAAGAAAAAATAAACTAAATCCCCAAAGTAAGGCCATCTAACACTTGGTACTATCTAAAGCATGGGAAGAAGGTTTATCAGCTATAGTGTTGAAAATTTAATTATGTTGAGGGTCTCATCCCGGATGAATCATTTCTCTTCTGATGGGCCACTATAGATCCACATGTTTTATGCTCATTTTTCAGGCTACTTAGGAACCATACAACTGTTGTTCATCAGTCGGGCCACTAAGGATCCACATGGACGCTTCTCATCTACCAATCCATTAATATTCCACACGACTGGTGATAAAGCTATCAATCTTACCTCATTACCCAAAAATTATCATGTATAATAACCCAATGTATTATCTCATTATATGAGTTCAAACACAGTATATGATATGTCGAACAGACACTCAGTTCGTAATATATGGGCATTTTAGTAGAAAGAGGCTGCTTAGATTCATGTATGATCCAACTTGACTGTATGACAAATCATCCAAAACACTCAAAGTGTATCTCAAATGGACCACGTCATCTCATGGGTCATTGTCCCATAGGTAGTGCGCCCATCGGACACATGTTCTGCAAGTTATTGACATTTTAGTGCAACAGGGGCCAGATGGGTCTGGGTTCTGTCTGACTCAGTCCGACTTACCCGACTGCAGTCCAGTCAGAAATGGGTCTAGCCTGAACCGCCCATGGGGCCCTCAGGTCTTACCATATAGCCTGGTTCTAGTTTTTTGGGGCAGGTCTTGCCCATGGGGTCAACCATCACCCATCCATATATGCCTTGGGAGGAATGGTTTGTCCGCTATGGGAGGCCCGGTTTGTCGGCAATGGACAGACCAGTTCATCTGCCTAGAAACGATGCATATGGATGCTCATTATGGCCTTATAATATTCGAAAGGTCATTGCAAGGCCATTTCTCCACCACTATCAAATGATTTTGGTATGTTTTTCATGGTGCTGGCAAAGCTGGACCGCTAAAATACCCACACGCGGTCGGATGTTTCATGCCTCTTGTCTACGCTGCATCGGTCGACGCTTCGTCTCCACACTAGCATAGCTATCCAGTCAGGGTGTGATGATGACCAGGCACCTCCCTCTACATGTGGTCGCCGCCGTGGTCCATAGTGGGACGCTGTTGCTAGAGGTTCCTTCTATGGGCTACTGGAGTTCCACCAGTAGTCCTTTTCTCAATCCTCCTCTGCATATAGGCCTCTTGGGGAGCCTCCATCCCTGCCTTGGACCCAGATTCATCTATTCACCGATTATAGGATACAACCACAAATAAATCACATGGGAGGGGACCCTATACTTATTCATGTTGCCATGTACCCTCTATAATAGAGGATTAAAACATGAGAAGGTCCATGGATTAAAATTCTATCAACAATAGAATTAATCTTGAATAGATTCCCAAGAACGAAACCCTATTAAAAGAGATCAGAATCCATATATTATCATGTTCCTGTGTCAATATGCATACATCAATTAAACAAATGGGATAATAATAATTAATTTAAAAACAACGACCACCTTGATGTTTTTTTCCATAGAGCTTCATCACTTGGAGTCCAAGAGGTCGATGTCATTCGTTATTACTCAAGGTATTTCAAATTCAATGAAGTCCTTCCGGCGTTCGCTGTTCTTCATTGGGGAGTAAATATATCATAGATTCTTCAGAAAATCCCCATGGTTTAAACCTCATTCCACCAACACATCAACTATTAAAATATTACACATAACAACGTTTCAATTATGATGTGACGTCATGCCATTATGCTATTTCATTTGTTAGACAGTGTTTCTATTACACGTCATTAAAGCGTCATTACACTATAGGTTAATGATCCACTAATGAGATCCATTAATTCTCATCAATTCTCCCTCATCGTTGAACTAAAATGTCACCATGTCACCACACATTGATGTGAAAATAAATAAAATAACTTTTTATGTTATTCTATTATTTTTTATGTAAAATTCTGAAAATTAACATTTTCATTTAGCCCTTGTCATCCAAAGATAAATATTTTATAGGCGTATCTTACCGTTCTGAGTTCAATAGTGCACTCTGATTTTTGAATCGAGCAACGGTAAAATATATATAAAAACCCCTCGCATGTTTACTAAACGAACCTTAAATTTTTTAGAATTCAGTCCTAGGCTCACTGGGCCTCGAAATCACATTCTATAAGAGTGTGTGGTCTTGAAATAATTCCATATAATTTTAGAAAAATTACATTGATGTCTAGGGACATTAAATTCTTCCAACCTGATATATTAACATCCCTGAAATCCAAAACAAGGGGAAATCAAATGAATGGGGGTACTGAGAACGAATCTATGCATTCTGCTCCCATTTACTCTCCTTTAGGTTCTTGTGCTTCCATCAAATTCCCAAAAAAGAAATCAATCCCTATTTAAGGACACACTCTTGTTGATACTCTATCTTTAGCGGTATCTCTTCAAATGTCTCCCCATATTCAATGTCCAGCTAACCCTAGTAGATGAGGTTTGATGGATCCTGAAAGTACCTCCTGAACTGTGACACGGGAAAAACATCACCAAGATGGTTCATCATTAGGGGAAGTTCTAGGTGATACACCACCTCTCCAACTCTGCTGAGGATCTGTAATTTTTCAATGAACCTATAATTTTACTTTCCACCCTGACAAAAAATTAGCAATTCCCTTAAGGGTGAGGCCTGAAAGAAAACATGGTCTCTCTATTCGAACTCCATGGGTCTCTGTCTCTTGTCAGCATAAGGAATTTTCCTACTATTTGTAGTCCTCATCATATCATGGATGATCTTCACCTTCTTCGTTGTTTCCCATACCGACTCTGAACCCATGATTGTCGACTACCCTGGGTCTATCCAGCATCGAGATGATAATCAAGGCTCCCCATACAAGTCCTCAGGATGTACATGGTAACCCCATCATGAATCCCATTGAGATACCATCTCATTTCTAATATGGTTCCTAATGTGGATGAGTCAAGCCTATAAGAACTTAATGTTTGGCCTTCACTTTTTTACAAGTGAGGCATCATGAAATGAACTCTACCACTACTTTCTTCATACATGTCCATCAATAATGATGTCAGAGGTCATGGAATATCTTTTCCACACTAGGATGTATTACCAAAGGGGATATATGGAACTCCCATAACCCCTCATCCTGTAACATCACTCGTACTATTGTGCATCCTCTTAAAAGAATTATGTGCTCCCCACCTTCCTAAAATCCATCAAGAACTTGTCCTGAGGATATCGGAGCACGTCGGGCCTCATAGTCAACATCCATATGTTTTTCCTCTCTAACTCATTGTAAGAGTGGGTGAGTGACATTAATCAACTGAATGTAAGATGCATCATCATTATCTTGGAAGGATATCTGTAACATGCCTTGCCTCTCGGTCACCTCACACAGCTACTGATAACTATTCCTCCGACTAAGGGAATCGTCTACCAAGTTCCCTCTAACAATAGAATAGATGATCTCAAAGTTATAGTCATGGAGGAACTGTAACCATTGTCATTGTCTTATGATCAGGTCCTTCTGGGAGAAGCTATACCGAATACTCTTGTGGTATAATTATACAGTATTTGTTTCACCCATAAACAAGTTACACCCCATATTAAAAGAAACGACCACTACAGCTAACTATAGTTCATGGATCACGTATTTATCTTCATGCTTCCTCAACTTCCATGAGCTTTAGGTGATCACTTCTCCCTCTTGAATCAGCACAACTCCAATAATACTCTCTGATGTGTAGCAAAAAACTAATTACACGATGCCCTCTTCTGGTAACCTCAAGATGGGTGCACTATTTTGTCTATCCTATGCTCTTAGAAACTCTGTTGGAATTTCTCCATCCACACAATGGGTTTTCCCATCACTATATAAAAAGTGAAACGTTTATACACTCTATAAAATTCAATTGTGATCCTTCGATAGTAACTAGAAAACACCAAGAAAGTCTTTACCATAGTCTTGCATCTGTGTGGCTCCAAAGCAAGCACTACCTCTATCTTTTCCATATCTACTACAACTCCAGTCTATAAGATGGAGTGTCCTAGAAAGTGGACCTCTGCTCTATGAGTGTATCTAGGACTATCCTCATGTGTGTAGCATGATCCTATTCCGATGTTGAGTACATCAAGATGTCACCAATTGAAACTACCATGAAAATATTGAGCCAAGGCAAGATGATCATGTTCATGAGTTCCATTGACATTGTTGGGGAATAGGTCACGCTAATGGGAATGACCATGAACTCATATTGGTCGTACCAGAAACACAAATTTGTATTGGGTACATATTCATCTCATACCTAAAGCTTATAATATCCTGCTATGAGGTCTATCTTTGAGAACCACATCTATCTATTCAGGTGATTGGAAATGTCATCAATCCCTTAGAGTGTATACTCGTTCTTCAAAATCTCCTAGAAGTGGTTCTGGTAGTCCTTATATAGCTTCAAGCTCAAGTCCGCCATCATGAAAAACAACACAAGGGATTCTGAAGGGGAAACATTGGACCTTATGAGCCCCTTCTCCATGAAATCTTCTAGTTGTACCCACATCTCGCAGTTCTCCACGGGAAAAATCACATATTCTAGTATGGATATTTTTGATGTCCCGTGGTATAGATCGATGCAATAGTCCACCTCTCTGTGAGTATGTAGTCCTGGAACATCCTCCAGAAAACATCCTCATACTCATAATCCACTACATTAATGATTTCACACCCCTCATCCACTACACTGAGGGTGAGGCAAGCCAACTATTGAGTGACTGGCTACACCCTCATCTGAGAATGTTAGTCATGTGCTGTAAGGGTTTCCATCATTATGGTGATGGAAAACCAAGTCCAATCCTTGTGAACACACCATACTTTGTCAAAAAAATAGTTGATATGATCATGGAATGGTGATAACCAGTCCACACCCAAAAGGAAATAGTAAGGAATCATGCTGCTGCAATGAGATCCAAGCCGAAACTCTCAAATCCTAGAGTAAGTTTACACTACTGACACCAATGTTTAATCATCGGATCCCATCATTTCGGAGACTGTAATCATAAGGATCGAGCAAATAGATCCACCAGAATCATCAATATCGTAATGAGATCCATGGAATGTAAAGTGTGTCAAGAACCTATGTCTATATTAACTAAATACAATTTGTGGAATACATAGATCATCACTCAAATCCACTCCAATGAACCATGGTCATAAACATCCACTGCCTGATGCTGAGGTCTCCCCTCTCTACCTGCCCTCTAAGGTCGGGGTTGACCCCTGTAAGTGGTGGAGCTAGTACATCAAACCATCACCCACTATCTGCTTCTTAGAAAATGCCCCTTATATTGCTTCCACACTGCAGAGCACCTCGATCGATCATATGCCTCTGTCTCGGTGGCCCATCAACCATCTGTTGACCATCTTCTCAGCGGGTCAGGAAGTCACAAGAAATGTGTCCCTACCCGCCACATGAGTAGCACATCAGGCTCCGCTTTTATCTCCCACTATCATAGCCACCTCACACCACCAATACTGATTATTGGGGTCCTCCAATAGGTGATATGTCATGTTTGGACCGATGTGCCATCTACCAAATGCCTTCCATGGATGGCCCGATAACCTGTCACCTAATGGAGGCACCCACTGTTGGTGGATGCTCTGTGACGAATCAATCATCTAGGAATGCTCACTCTGTCACTCCAGCATGCGTGGGGATGCATAGGGACACCATTGCAGCCCTGATATCCTTGCCAAGTCCTTTCTCAAAGGCTTGATCCCATATTAAAGGGTATCTAACCATGTCTGTTGAGTAGTGGTAATGGTCGGTGAACCTCATTGTGTACTCAGCTACCATCATGATACCATATTTAAGGAGATATAGCTCCTAAATGTGCACTGATCGCATTGTATTGGTGTGAAACTCCTCCTAAAAAATTATCTAAAATTCCATATATGTGAGTGTTGCTACATCATGCATATGGATCATCAGACTCCACCATCTCACTACTTGTCGCTGATGAATGCTCAGAGCTATGATCATCATATGGTCAAGTGGTGTCCTCACTAAGCAGAAGAACGATGTTTCCGCCCCTCTCCAATCCTCAGCAACCTAAGGATCCCTATGTCCCCTAAACCTAGGAGGTTTCAATATCCAAATATCATGCAATGAAATATATCTGTGCATGTCCTCTAATGGTAATATTTGTAGTAACTGATGATCAGCGGGTGGTGTAGGAACCGATACACCACCCGACAGGGCCATCTCTGGCACTAATCCCTGAACTGATGCCTTATCAGTAGGCGGGTTGTCCTCAATGACACGACTCAGAATCTGAGCTGGCCATCTTCAAAGAGGAATCCTGATACATATCAATATGTACCACAGTATGAAGAATATACCTGGTGAGATGACTCTTATTCCATAATATCATAATGAGACACATATTCAACCTGTTTTATCATGTATAGAGCTACTAATAAGAATTCAATATCCTGTTGTATGGATACATCGAATGTCGAACCATCACTAGACTCCCAGAATCTAAAAGTCAGATGAACACCATTTAAATTTGCTTCCCCCAATTAAAATTTGTAGAATCTTGGTCTCTGAGGTAGAGCTGACCAACTCTGATACCACAAGGTCATGATCTGTCCCTCGAGGGTCATGCTATGACACACCCCATGCATGTCTCCCAAATTCCAGGGGTTCAAGACTATCGCCAATGGTTTCAACCTACAAGTGGTATGAATTTTATTGTGTAATTGTACAAACACACACACCCAAGCACATCCCACAATCTAATGGGTGGAAACATGAAAACTAAAACAAGTTATGAGTACTGGTTCCACTAAAAATAAGTGGTTTAGAATACAAACCCAACAATAAGAGCCGAAACAAAGAATGTACAAATGTTCTTAGGTATCCATCCACTAAAAACCCCATCATATGGTATGGGAATTGTAGACACTAGAATGTGAGGTAGTATTTCATGTCTGCCTATTATTAATGGGCCCTGCTTGCTCCTAGGACACCACGTCTTCCCTCAAAACATCAATTGTCTACAATAGAAACAACATGTGAAGGAAAAGCTTGTGCCAGGTTGATTAACACAATAATTAGTAGAGGACCCCAATACACTATGTAGAAACACCAAATGACAACCAAAAATCCAAGCCACAAAGAAAGGATAACTCACACCACGATAATCTAAAGTATGTGATGAAGGCTAATCATGTATAGTGAAGAAAATATATTTATATTGGGAGAATCATACTTGTTGAATCTTTTTTTGTCTACCGGGACACTAAGGATCCACAAATTTGTTGCTTGTCTACCGATATACTAAGGATCCAAAAGGCTTAGACTATTCTACTGATCAAATAAGGATCAATATAGTTATTTATTGTCTTCTGGGCCACTATGGATCCACATGGACACTTCTCATTGCATCTGTCATAACTCAACCACCAAAAGTTCCAAATATGATAACTAAAATGACCATATCGTCGTAGGGGTTCAAACACAATAGTCGGCGCATCAAACAGACCTCCAGTCTGTAATATATTGGAATTTTAGTCAAAAAGGCCCAGTTGAATTCGAGACTGACCCAACCTAGTCAAACACCAACCCCCACCGAAACTATGGTAGAGTATCTCAGAATGACTTTCTTGTCACAAAGATCATCGTGTCGTACATGGCGTGTCAATCACACATCCAGTCTATGAGTTATTACCATTTCAGTGGAAATGGGGCCATTGGGGTTCGGTCCCGGTCTGACTGGGTCGGACCGACCCTGCTCGACCTGATCCAGGGTCCACCGATAGGACCCTTCTCTAGTCCCGCATTGTAGCAAGAGTCCGACTCACACCCTTCCCAGTGTTCCTAGTTGAGATGGGAACGGATGTAGTGTCCAACCTCTGACATCCATGTGGGTCGTTGCAGGGCCCCTTCTCCGTCGCGGTCAAATTATAGCACACTGATGCTGATGAGGCTGCAGAAGATATCCGGTCAAAATTAACACAAATATCCGGATTACGCGTAATGTTGGGTCACCAAACAACACCAGTCAGAGATATGTCTGCACTCATCAACAACATGTCAATGAGAGATCTCCTTCCCTCTGCTCATTTTTTCTTTAACAACCCAGCTCTTGCCATTTCTGTCTGCACTGGCACAATGATGCTTCAATCTACGGGCCCCCAGAGTTGCTTTAGTGGTCTTTTTCTCTATCAACCTATGCCTACGGGGCTATTAGGTTTCCCCCATCCCTGCCTTGGCCCTAGATTCATCATGTAACTGATTTGAGGATATGGACAGGAATAATGCATTTTCAGAGGGACCTTGGAGTTTTTATCAGACCATGCCCATCACATTTGATGTTTAAAATAGGGGTCGATCTGGGAAATACATGTCTTCCCACAATAAAATTAATCCCGAAAAAAACAAGAACAACACCCTCCTCAAAGAATACATGATCTCTAGATTAACCTATTCGTGAGTTAATCCAGGTCAATTATATAGAAATTTTAGGAAACCTTATATAATTCAAAACCCCAATGTCATTGATGTTTTATGTCATAGCGCTTCTTCCCCAATGGACCAAGAGGTCGATGACATACTATTGTCATCAAGGGATATAGAATATGATTATATCATACTGTAGTTCTTCATTCTTTGTTGGGGAAAAATTCATTCGAGGATCATCGTAGAATGCTCATTGTTTAAACATTATTTTACCAACACATCCACTATTAAAATAAAACACATCGAAGAGTTTCTGTTACAATGCAACATTGAGTAGTTACACTATTACATTTATGAAAAAAAATCATTGTAATGCACCATTAAATCGTTGTTACAATATTTTTTAATTATCCATCAATGAAATCCCTTAATGCACCTCGTCACTTCCTCATCCCTGCACCATAGCATTTCCTTATCACCTCTCATTGGTGGGAATCAAATACAATAACTTTTTAATTTATTTTACTATTTTTTATGAAAATGTATGAAAATTAACATTTTCATTCGATCATTGTTGACCGATGTTATATACCTTCTAATTATATCCTGGAATTCTGGGTTTAATTAATCCCTTGGATTCTTGATCCATGTAGAATTTCAAAAGATAGAGAAACCCACTGGCACATTTGCTGAACATACCATGAAAATGTTCAAAATTACCTATCAAGATCATATTTACTTAGAATCATGTTCTGTTAGATCATGTAATCTTGAAATAAATCAATATAATTTAAAAAAATACATGGAAATTATAATACATTACAAATTTTTACAATGATTATTTTTTTTATGAAATAGGAGGATTACAATTAAAAATATAATGAAATAAAATATTAATGAAGGGGATAAAATCCTTCTTGGAAGTGTTCCATGAATAATTGATTCCATATTCAAAAATTTTAGAGACATTTAATATAAGAACACAATTTTTACGAAACATCCTAATGGTTTGTTCATTCATTCACATGGACAGAAAATAAAATTTCATGTAATGGGGGAGGGATTGGGGTTGAAATAATAATAAATTTATATATTAAATTGTCCCTTTAATTTTATATATAAATTTTTGCAACATTTTTGACAAGTTTTTACAATATTAGAGTGAAATTTCTTAAATTTAGTTACCAAACATATCAAAAAAATTGATCCATTTAAATACCCATATGTAAAAAAATTGTTCATTTTTTTAAGGATTATTCTATCAAATCCATTCAGTCTATGCATTAATCTCATATTTTATCCATTAAAATGTGTTATCCAACATTAATTATATAAAAAATTATGAAACAAGTTATCTAATTATATAATAAAATTTTGTGAAAAAATTTCTATTAAAAAAACTATAAAAAATAATTCGGTAACCAAATGGAATAATAAGAAATATCATGGAATTTCACAATTCGTGCCCATGAAAGAAATTTTCATTTAATAATAAAATAATGATCAATGAATGGAAATTTAATCAATTAATACAACACAATATTAAAAAAAATCATGGTTCATTAATTCATAAGATATAAAGATGGATTTTGATGATTGGATTTGAGGGGTTTTTTATTTTGTATGAAGTAGTTTTTCTATCAATCAAGACATGATTTTCAAAAAAATCCTATTTTTGATTACAGAGAAGATTTTAAAATATAATATTTCATTGTTTATAAATAAAAAATTGAGGGGACTTAACTATGTTACATTCAATATAGAGGATGAATACTGAATTATGGGTAGCGGTTGCATGGAACACCATATTGTCTTCAAAACTCTTAGTGTGAAATTTGGAAAAGAACTGTTAGTATGATAATCCCATTATAAAAATTATAATAATTCATCAAATAGTATAAAGCATAAATTTTAATTTAGTTCATTAATTTTTATGACAATAACGTCATGGTAGTATAATATCAATCACTAAGTGGTGTATCAATGATTTTGATGATTCACTTGTCTGAAATAATAAATGGATTTATGATTTATGTATAATTCATAATTATTAGAGAATAATTTTATTTATTCAAATTATTTCGTAATATATAATTAATTTTCAACCAATTTATGTTTTTTAGTTAGATTAAGAGTCTCTGATGATAAATGTGGGACATCTGTTTGTGGAATTATTATAGTGGAAAATAGAATTTTTATATTTTATTATAATTTTAAGGTTATGATGATGAGAATGAAATTTAAGGAAATTTATACGACTAACAATTTTTTATGGGTGTGAAGAATCTTTCATTTCAATAGTTGGGCCAAAGTAAATTCAGGGTATGTTATATTAATTTGTAATGAACTATTGGTTTATGTGAGAATCATATTAGGGAATATGTAATTTTTTAATATGAAATTTATATTAACAATACTGTGATTTGTTTCCCAAATTTTAACATATATAATTTTTCAGAAAGATTATATAGTAGAGGATTACATGCATACAGGGATACCAAAAATCCATTAGATAATACTTTTGTTGGAAGACCATCATATGAAAGTATTAGAGATTTTATATGTTGTTATTATATTCCAAAAATTAATTTTGATGAATCTTGAAAAATTTTATGCAGGGATGTTTTATAAAAATATATATATAATGAGAATGTGTGACACTATAAATGGGGTGGTTACCATCACCAGAATATCAAAAATGAAGGATGTATTTCCTTATTTTAGTGTATTTATTGTGGTTGAATGAAATCCTAAAAGATTTGTTTCCAAATATTTCTTGTATTATTATATACATAGTAGTTCATAGAGATATAAGATGTGATTTTTTTAAATTTTTCCACTATTTAATTTTTTATTACTTCTAGGTAGCATTTAGGTGTGTTATGTAATTCAACTATATTTCACAAAATTTTGTATATTGAATGTTATTCTTGTTTATATTTTTAATTTTTTGTAATAAAAATATAATTATATTGACATTCTGAATGGTTTACCATTGTCATCATGAATGAATACCATTATTTTCTCAATAGTTTATTTTTTCCAATAAATTCATTCCTATCCAATAGAAAATGTTACTTGATATGTGGTAGATTCATTACGAGGACATGATTGTTATACATCACAGAGTCAAAAAAATTAGTTACACCATTTTATGGTCATTAATTTATAGTGATATTCACATGAAGACACCAAAATTTTATAGTTAAAAATATCATAATAATGATGATTTTATAATCCCAATCAGATAGAAAAATATAGCTAGTAATTATAATTTTAGACGATATGCTTTAATAAATTTTTCATGAATTTTTATGCCATCAGAGCATCACATTCCACTGATTGTATTCATGTATAATAATTTAGTTTTTTATTTATAAAGAAACTTCTGAGTGTATTTTTAATTTACCATGTTAGTCAGCATTATGTAAGGTTGAATCATGTAACGCGGCACTATTATGGTACATTTTAATGGATGTTGTTTTTAAATTGATTAAGATAATATAAATTTTTATGAATTTAATTAGGGCCACTATGAAATATTCCTTAAAGAATAAATAATTTCAATTACAATTTAATATTATGTATTCTAATATATAGGTTGTGTCTCACATGATGGGACAAAAACTACTTTAGAAGAATTGAAAACCTGCAGACTGTTATATTAGTCCAATTCAAGATCTTTAGTGGATAGAATAAAAGGCATATAGTATGAGTTTTCTATAGTATTATGAGGTGATTCATTTTTTTTCACATTCCTTAGTATTAGAGGTATTAATAGGACCCAATTATAGTTCTACGATGGGATAAAATGGAATTATAACCTAATGTATATTATATGGTGAAATCAACTTCAGTGTAGAATTAAAAAGAGATGGCACTAGAAAGAATGAGGATTACATTTGTTTGGTTTATGTAGCTTCATATTATAGTGACCTCTAATTATCAGACCAATTTATCACATATTATTATACTAATGTTAAATACATTGCATTATTATTCACTCTATAATAATTTTGTCTTTATTCCATTAGAAACATTGATACATAAAAAACATGTTCATTATTTGACTACATCACATCCCACTACATTTTTCATATCATGAACCATTATATGAAATGTCATAAATAGTATCATTAATTATATCCTAGGTAAAGGAAACATAATAATGGTTGACCTATAAATATTATTAAGTGTAAAAATAGGAGATATCAATTATAACCAAAGTATAACATGAGAATAATTATTTGAGAACTTGATACTAATATTTTAAAATGATAACTTCCAAATAAAATATTTGTATATTGGATCATGGAATATATCATGGTTGTTTATAAAACCTGAATCAAAAAGGAATCAAGGAAAATGATCTATTCATACATAAAATTATCATAATACATATATTTGTGACGTAAATATTATTATAGAAAATCATTTACATAATATTAAAGTCTCAATTAAAAAACTATCATAGTATATAGGGTTCACTTTATAGACCATCATAGTATTTTATGATCACTACCAATACTATCATTGTGTATGGAATGCTTTACTAAAATTTCATCAAGCTTAATCCCACTCATCATTATCCAAATAGATATACATATTTTAGAATATATTGGAGGGAAATATTATTATGGAAAATAAAAATTAAAATTATAAAAATACGTATAAAAAGATTTTATATTATTGAACATATTATAACGTTTCTTTAGGAATGGGTTTTGTAGACATTTCATCATGACATAAAACATGTAAATGAAATGAGATTTATATTCATTTCATCAATTATTTATATTATAACCATGGAAAAGGAATGAGATTCAATATAGTCATATAATCAAAATAATTAACCATCTAAATTATAAGGAACCTGCCTTAAAACATTGTATAATCTTGAATTAAATGAATAATTTACATTGAGTATCTTTTCATGTTTAGAGTATTAGAGAATTATTACATACCTATTGCATCTCAATAGTTACAAAGTATACAATTCTACTTAGTTTCTTCTTTTTTCATAAAATAAAAAACTGTTGAAAAAAGAGCCCTGTTCAGTTCCATGTTTTAGACAACATGACTTTCCTTGATCCCATCCTTGACCCTATTCCACTTTATTTCATATGAAAAACATTTAAAAAACTTGGGATGTGAATAAAAAGCTCAGTAAGGAATACACAATGAGGGAAACAATTAGTTTTTATGTAAACTGTGAATTCTTTAACATAAGTAATACTTGTCAACTTTATGAAGTAGTAAACACTATTCACTATATAAAAGATCACTACTTAACATTTTGTAACCAAAAGATTACCCATATAAAGAACACATAACGTATAAAGTTAACTTGGAACATGAACATACTTAAATAGAATAACCATTCAGTCGACTTTCACACATGTCACTAAATAGAATAGCCATAATGCCATCTTACACACCCAATGCATTGGAGGTTATAACGTAACCACCCATCCTTGTATTCACGACACCACCAATAATTTAGTTTATCACGTAACCACCTGTCAAATTTCCAGGTTCCATTATAAAGTTATAAAACATAAAACCAATATAAAGGAAAGATTACATTTCAACATTTCAATCACAATATATCATTTAAATATATTGACATAAAATAATCCTTTATCAAAAATAAATTTCAATACCAAAATATAAAAAAGAGTATATGGTTTTTTTGTATTTTTTAAATCATTATGTCTTGTTGAGGCAACCAATGATCAAATAATACTCGCGGCGGTGGAAAGGTCGTTGTCACCACGTACGTTAAAAAATCCTAATTTTTGTCGTTTAATAAAACGCATCATAGAGAAAAGATTCCTTTTGAATAAAAGTAAATGTCAAAGGGGTATATATACAGTATAAAATAAATCTTTGTATAAATTAAAATATGCCTCAACGAAGAGATATTGAGACGAAGTCCCTTACATAGTCTGTATCATTAGATTAATGATAAATCAATTACATAATTATGTCTGAAAAATATAAATACACCTAATATAGGTGGATAATAAGTGTATAAAAATTATAGGTCTTCCACACATTTTTATAGCACTCCATATTCACGGATTATAGCTTTAACCCAAGGAATTGAAATTGGGTTAAGACGTTCCCTTCCAAAAATTTGACAACCTAACGACGTCACTTTAAACTTCAAAACGTGAGTTGATGAGGGATAGAAAGGGTATCTCATCACAAGGACATAAAATTTATAGCAACAAGGTTATATAAGAACATACCCCAACATTATGAAGATGTAAATTAAAATATTAACAAGAAGAAGTCTTTTAAAAACGGGAGGGTTAAAGGTTCCCTTACTAACGTGAGTAACTATCGAAACGTACACCCCATGAAAGAAGGACTATAAAAAGTTGGTGTAAATACCCATAAACAAAATTATATTACACATAGATTAGAATAATTTGGAAGTACATACACCACTCAAAGGAGATAGGGACATATATAGCATGAATCTCATAAGAATAAATAGTGAGATAACAACCCTTACCCCATTGTAATAAATCGAGTCGTATGACCAATAGATAACATACCCCAAATGAATCATAGAATATCATGAATATAAATAGAATAATGATAATATATATCAAATGGCAGTACAAAATACACCACATTCAATATAGAAGTTGAGAATAATGAAAATCTCATGGAATTAAAATTGAGATAAGAAACCCCTTATGAAAATTCGGCAGCCTAAAGACGCTAGTTAAAACATCTGAAAATGGATTGATGAGATAAAATAGGGTCTCTCATCATAATAACATAATAATTACATTAAGTTGAATATAAAAGAACATCCCCTAACATAAGAAATAGAAGCTTAAGAGAAATGACATAAAAGAGAGTGCATGAAAAGAAAGAGAGAGGTAGGATCCCTTACCTAGGGTCCGACATTACTCGGTCGTTCTTTAATCTCCTGAATAAATAAATAAATTTAATTTATAATTTCTTAAGAATGTCTCTCAGGTTTATTATTCCTTTTATATCACTTATTTCATTGATATAAAAATCATGCATTCATTTCAGTTAATAATGTTCGTTTTGTTGATATTTGGTACTTAAGTCAAAAATGGACTTCTTGTAATTAAATGTTCCTCATGTTGTCAAAGGATCATTATATAAAAAATGATAATCATTATTTTTATATCGTATATATCATATATATCCATCATATACATTTATTTATAATAATACATAACATTTAGATCTATGAAATGAAATGCACCGTTCATGGAGACGGTAACCCGTACGTACGCATGAACGCTCCATCCATTTATATTTCATATTCAATGGAATTAAAACATAAGGATACATAGTAGTATTATAATTTCAGTATATAATCATATATAATATCATTAACTCTATCCTTTATACGTACCACATATGGTATTAATGAGTCATATCACTTTGAGGGGCGGTAGTCCACACTCCCTCTAATGAGATTATCATGTTTATCCATAATAGAAACCATAAATGTATGCTATAAAATGAAAAATACATAAACATAGAGAAAAATAAACATAATATATATCATATATAAATATAGTTTCTTCTTAATGGACAACATTAAAGGTGTTAAAAAAATATTGAACAATCATCGTTTCGTGAGGTAGTAATTTGACACCTACTGATACAATATGTTCATTAACCACTAGACAGAGGTGTGTGTAAGTGTGAATAAAATTATTCTCATAAAAAATCCTAGTATAATGAGGATACTGGTGTTGTTATGGAATCAACAAATATGAATGTTAGGGGGAGTGAAGAAGGAAAAATAACAGAAAGTAACTGGAGAGAATACATTACCTCTAAATCGGGTAACTCTTTTTGATTTGAGCCAAAGGCTTCCTTGGGAAGACTTTTTCCAAATGTGAGGCTTCTAGGTGTAAAATAGGGATGTTGATAGGTAATATGAACATAGTTTGGACGACCCAAGGTCTTGAGAGGTGTGGGTAAGGGGGTAGAGTTGGGGGGGCCTTTTATTAGAGGGAGGAGGGGCACTCTTGGATGGTCATGAAAATTTACATTATTATGAAATGATTTTCGGATTTTAAAGGTCCCAAAATGATATATTTCAATGATAACGTGATAAGGGTTCGAAATAAACCCATCCAATATGTTTTTGACAATTTTATGTCTTATATTTTCGTATATATTTTCATTTTATTAAATCGTTCATTAATGAGGTAATCACTACATCATCATTGTGTAATAAATAAATTTATTTATATAATGTATAAAAATTATAAAAAAATACCATTATGTATGAAATATATTTATATTTACAAATAATATTTATAGTCTTAGAGGTCATTTATTTAAACAAAATTAAAATTGTTTTACTTAGTTGATACATACTTTGGTTATATTTCCCTTTCTTTAAAAATAATATGATAAATGGTCACTATCACAATAAAGTGATTCCACGGGGTCCCAAGGTCGTCACAACGTATCATGTGGCTGGAAATGACCCAAATAATAGCATTAAGACCATGGATGGGTGATTTTATATTATTATAACATTATTTTGTTTACCCCCTTTTACCTGATTTACTAATTAATCATTGTAATTAGAAATAGTTAGAGCAATTACTATTCATCATGTCAAAAACAAAAGAGTCTTAATTAAATAATTTTTTACTTAAAATTCCAAATATTGAATCCATTTTACCATATTCAAAACACATAAATTGCGGTTATTAATTTGAAAATAAATCCCACTGTCAAAACCAAAGAGTAGTTTTTAAGAAGTAAAATTTTTCAAAAGATTGACTCGTTTTTACATTCAATTTGAAAGTGAAATCACTTCCAATGAACAAACATGTATTAAATGATAAAAAATTATTCTATTACAATTTAAAACTAAATAAATTGAAAATCTAAATATATAAATAATCTAGATGGAAAAGTGGTTTTGAAGTAAAATGCAATATTTTTCACTCTTCCTTAAAAATGTACATTTTTCAATAAAAATCCAAAAAATTATCAAAAGTAAATTTGATATTCCAAATTAAAAAATAATTTCAATTTTACCAAATTCAAAACATGGATGTTTCATTAATTAATTTTATAATTAATTCCCACTGTCAAAACAAATTGCATGTTTTTATGAAACGATATCTATCAGATGATTGACATTTGTTTATGTCCAATTTCAATGTGAAATTAATTACAATGACCACCATTGGTTTAAATGGTAAAAATATATTTGAACTAAAAATTAAACCCAATTAATAATATAATATAACCATATAAATAAATTAGATTAAAAGGTGGTTTTGAATTACAATACAACATTTTCATTATTCATTAAAAAATGAACTTTATCGAAAAAATAACTAAAATATAAAAAATATTAATTTTGATGTCATTATTTTAAAGAAAGATTTTATTTTGTCAAATATAACATATAAAATTTAAAAAAAATAGTTTTAAAAAAGGGGTTTCCATCAAAAGGTGGTTAATCGACCATTTAATGAACATTAGGATATTGACGCTTAAAATAAAATTCTTTTCTTATTTTATTCCTCTAAATTTTATTGGATAAATTTAGAGAAATATAAAAAACATCTATAATAAATTTTTAGTTAGTTCTGTTCATTCCATCCATTACAATGACATGGAGTCAGTAACTATTTAAAATATTATTATTATATTATTAGTGTGCAATGTAAGATTTGAGAGAAACTCATTGTTGCGTATCGAGTACTCCATCGAATATAGCATCACATTTAAAGTAAAATTAATATTTAATTCAAAAATATTATTAAATATGAAAATTTCATATACTTTATTTACCTGTGGTGTTATATCCTTCCCCCCTTTTGGGAATTGCATCCTCACAATTTTTAAAATTCTGCACGGAAACTTCATTGAATGCCCCACATCAGAAAAGGAGTCAACAAAACTACCACATTAAAAGAATGAAAGAGAAGTAAAAAGGTCACCCAAGACAACAGATAATAGGATTCCATGAAAACATGCATATAGAGGAGAAAAATACAAATCATGTTCTAATGGAGAGTGATAGAAATCATGTCTAGGAGAAAGATAACAACAAGAAAATCACAAACTTGTGATGGGTTAAACGGTATTTGATTCCCTAGTAGAAAAAGATAAGAGAATTTTTTTTTGTTTTATGTTAATTTTCATTGAAGAATTTATTTATTGTCTTAACTAAATCATAAGTAAATATACTTACTTGTCATGTAGATTTTCATCTCTTACCATATTTCTAACACAAACTCATATTTTCTCCAAAAGATGAGTATACAAGATGTCTTGTTCACATTAAGAACATTATAATCAACTTCTAGAGAATCACCTAATCCACAAAAGAAAACTATATATTTCCCATGTCCTTAGACCTTAACCTAAACCAAAATGGTTAGCACAAGATCAGATAATCCCCAAAAAAGAAATTCATTAAAAAAAACTACTATTACTCTCCAAAAATTTTCAAACAAAACCCAAATATCTTCAAAGACCATTCAATAAATAGATATCCATAAAATTAATCAAAATAATCCAAACTAAGATTGTAACCCAAATATCTGAAGGATTTAATCACAAAGTCATACAAGTTAAATTTTAATATTTATCTCTAAATAACATCAGTTACTCTTACAGTCTCATAATGAAAAGTAATTAACTTAATCACGTGTCCTCCATGATAGGTTAATCATTTCCATAGATAACCCCAAATCATATTATTCCTCATTGATATGATCATGTAACTAATAATAATTAGTTATACTAACCAGGGACTTCCCGTGGTCCAGTGGTCGGTGATAAATACCAGTCGCACTTTGGTTATGGGTACGATTCCCGCAGCTTTGTTCGACGTGACGGGTTGTGACATGGTCTGTGTGTTTTCCCTTGTTCAAAAACTATATAATTTTATAACATTCCAAAAAAAAGATAAATTCATCCAAAATAACCATAACATATGTTAACCTCAAAGGTTATCTAATAACATTCATTTTTCATCCCAAAATTATTAACCAGTAATTGCCTCAAATTCAAGGATCATATAATCCCAGATGGTTCTTTATAACTATATCCACAAAAAAAGATATTATTCATTGAATAAAACATTAATATATCAAACATCAGGGATACACATACTATAAAAAGTCTTCTAATGTAATCTCATCATCAAAATATCCTTAACACTTTAAATAATTTCACCATCCTAAAATCGACCATAACTCTTGAATCCCTTATATGACGACTTCTGACTCATTCAACGTTCTTCATGATCCATTAAATATGCATTTCCACATTATTTCTTAATAAACAATTCTTGCAGATTAAATATCCTCATTATTTATAAATATCAATCCAATGATGTTTCATTCCTTAAGGCTAGGAAAAATATATCATACCTTGAATCCAGATACCATGATCTTCATGATGTTCTCTTTCTCTTTCAGCAAGTTGTCATATATTCAAAAATTAAATGTTCACACCACATCTTTAATTAAAATTTTCTGTAGAAATGGAAAATTTGAGGTCTTGAAATAATATGAAAAAGATACCATGACCCATAAAATTGTTTTAGAAAAGAGTAGGTGTTGGATAGCTCAAAAAATTTCTTGCAGGTTATTTGAATACTCAAGAAGTAGTCAAAATCAGTTGAACTTACTTTTCCCATAATAGTTATGATCAAATAAAAAGGGAGGGATAATAACATTTTACAAGATCTCTTTCCTTCCATCTTGAAAATTGACCCTTAATCTACCGAAATAAATCAACACGTAAACATGAAACGAAAAATTATAATAAAATATTACTTTATAGATAACATAAAAAATTTTATATTACTCTAATCCATCAACCTCCATTGATTAAATTTTTTATCCAATAAACCTATTTTACCATAACCCTACAGAAGTTTCCACATGTTAATAACCATCTTGGTTATATGGGATCCTTTAACTAAACCCAAATAACACCCTGTAACAACCCAAATAAATAAAGAATATGACATTTTTATATTTAACCCTATTTTTTAATAAAATTTTGATATTAATTTAAAGGGAACTTTATGCTCAATGGCTTACCCAATACGAAACAACGAGTTCCTTTGAAATCATACATTACACTCTAATAATAAAATAATTTTATATTAAATGGTAGTTAACACAAATCTGTTGTAATGATGGGAATGAATAGAACTAACTACAAAATTATTATATATGTTTTTCAAATATTTTTAGTTTTTACAATAAATTTTAGAGGATTAAAAATGCGAATGAATCCAATTTTAAGCGTAAACATTCTAATATTCTTTTAAAGGTCGATTAACCTCCATTTGATGGAAAACATCTTTTAAATCAACATTCTGACGATTTTATGTGTTATATTTGACAAAATAAAATTCTTCTTTAGAATCGGGACATCAATATTTACTTTCTGTAAATTTTTTGTTTTTGTCCGAAAAAGTTCATTTTTAATGAATAGTGAACAATGTTGTATTTTAATTCAAAACCTCTTTTTAATCTAATTTATTTATATGATTAGATTAACTATTTAATTGGGTTTAAAGTGAAATTAGAATATATTTTTACCATTTAATCCAATGGTGGTCATTTTAATTAATATCACTTTGAGATTGGACATAAACGAGTGTCAATATTTTGATAGATATTGTTTCTTAAAAAGACACCATTTGATTTGACAACGGAATATAATTATAAAATTAATTAATGAAACATCTATGTTATGAATTTGGTAAAAAATACATCATTTTTTAATTCAGAATATCAAATATATCTTAGGGTGAATTTTTTGTATTTTTCTTAAAAACCTTAATTTTTGATGAATAGTGAAACCACAAAGTGGTAGTTACAAAAACTGAATTTTCGTTTAAATGGAACTTTACCAATTCTGTGATTTGAATTTCAAAAATCAAATATAAATGTTTTTCATTATTAAGTAAAATTTGGTTCAATGGGATGAAAATAATTTTTGATGAAAAGTAACTTTTACGTTTTATTAATCGCGATTAAAGGTAATTAGTGTGATTTAAGGTAAAAATGATATTATAATAAAATGAAAATATCTTTACACTTGTCATAACTCTATTGGATGAGTCATGTCTAACCAAGAAAACTCATGGGTCGAGTTTTGGGACCCCATGGAGCCACTTGGGTAAGATAATGACATTTATGCCTTTTATTTAAAGTAAAAGAAAAAATGACGCAAACATGTATTGTTTCACTAAAACAATTTTTACATTGAGTTATACAGATCATATTTTTTTACTATAAATAGTAATTGGAAAGATAAAAATATTTCCTACATCATAGTATCTTTTTATATTTTGTAGAAATTAAATAAATTATATTATTTATGACATCATGATGATGCAACGATTACCTCATTTTTAACGATTTAAATAAAATGAAAAGATAATGTATACTCTAAGAACTAAACATGTCATAACCCTATTTGATTTCTGGACTTCTAACTCTTATCACCTTATACTCGAAATACATCAATGATTGACCTTTAAAATCCGAAACACAGTTTAAAATAAAGTATCATTTTATACCTTTCCAAGAGTGCCCCTCCTCTCCTCTTATAAAAAGCCCCCACCTCTACCTCCTTACCCACACCTCTAAAGCCTTTGGATTGGCTAAGCTCTGATCATTGTGTCTCTACACATCCCTCTACTCGTCATAGAAGCCTTACCTTAGGCAGAAATCTCTTCAAAAAACCCTTTTGGTTCAAACCAAAGGGAGTTACCTGATTTTAAGGTAACGTCTTCACTTGTGCTATTTTGTATTATTTTTCTTCTCCAACCCCGTAAACTATTTTTATTAATTTCTTTTGTAAAAACACCAGTATCGTACATATATTAGTATTTTTTTATAAAAAGTATTCGAGCTACACTTACAAACACCTACATCTAATGGTTAATGAAATATTGTTTATGTGGATAGTGAATTTCTGCCTCACGAAACGATTATTGTTCATTATTCATTTAACACCATAAAAGGTAGACATTATTATGTAACTATATTTATATATGATATATAATATTTTTATGTTTTACTTAAGCCTCTGTATTTTTAATTTATGGAATACCTTTATGGTTTCAATTATGGGTAAACACGATATCTTCATTTTAGGAAGTGCAGACTACCACCCCCTCAATGTGATTTGATTCGATAATACCATATGTGGTACGTATAAAGGATACATTTAATGATATTATAGATGATACCATACTTGAATTAAAATACTAATAGGTATCATTATGTTTTAATTCCATTAAATATGAAATATAAATAGAAGTAGCATTCATGCGTATGTACGGCTTACCGTCTCCATGAACGATGCATTTCATTTCTTACCTCCAAATGTAATGTAATATTATAAATTCATGTATAAAATGTATATATATGATATATATGATATATAAATAATGAATATAATTCTTGATATAATGGATATTTTACCCCATGAACAAACTTGTAATTACAAAGAGTTTATTTTTCACTCAAGTAGCAATGATCGTTAAAATGACCGTTGTTAACTTAAATAAATACATAGTGATCATGACATGGTAATAAGTGATATAAAAGGAATAATGAACTTGAAAAATATTCTTAAGCAAGTATAAATTAATTCATGTTTATTATTCAGGATATTAAAGAATGATCGAGTCATGTCGGATACGAGGTAAGGGAACCTACCCCTCTCTTTTTATTTAAGTACACTCTTTTATGTCATTCCTTTTAAGATCATCTTACTTATGATTGGGATGTTCTTTTATTTTAATCTTACTGTAAGTTTTATGTTCACATGATTGGAGACCCTATTTTCTCTCATCAATCCATTTTGGATGTTTTGATTGGTGCCGTTAGGCTGCCGAATTTTCGTAAGAGATCGAACATCTCTCTTTCTTTATAAGTACTCTCCTTTATGTCACTTATTTTAAGCTCCTATTTGTTATGTTGGGGGTGATATTTTATATTCCTATTTCTGTACATTTTATGTTAATATGATGAGAGAACCTATTTTATCTCATCAATCCATTTTTGGAAGTTTTAAGTGGCGCCGTTAGGCTACCGAGTTTTCATAAGGGATTTTTCATCTCGCTTTTATTCACGTGAAATTTATGCTACACTTGCCAATATTTCATTTCAGTGGTATATTTACTTCCCATTATTATAATCTTTGTGTAATATAATTTTGTCTATGATTATTTACATTAATGTTGTATTTTCCTTCTTTACTAGGGTGAATGTTTCGAAAGATACCCAAGTCGGTAAGGGAGCTTTTCACCCTCCTATTTTTAAAAGACATCATTTGTTTGGTCTTTTAATTTACATATTGTAATGTTGTGATATGTTATTTTATATCCTTATTGATGTAAATTTTATGTACAATTTATGATATACCCTTTTTATCTCTCATCAACTCATTTTATGAAGTTTGAAGTGACGTCGTTAGGCTGTCGAATTTTTGCAAGGGAACTTCTTAACCCAATTTGGATTCATTGGTATAAACTTTTACTCCTTGAATATGTCAATCTATAAATATGTGTGAATGAACTCTGATTTTTTTACAATTAATATCCACTTATATTTGGTGTATTATTTTGTCA
Organism: Viscum album; assembly: GCA_963277665.1. Taxonomy (NCBI): domain Eukaryota; kingdom Viridiplantae; phylum Streptophyta; class Magnoliopsida; order Santalales; family Viscaceae; genus Viscum; species Viscum album. Next base: position 1,089,537,077 of record OY728143.1, on the reverse strand, counting down.
CATATAATTATGTAATTGATTTATCCTTAATCCAAGAATACTGTCTTTGTAAGGGACATCATCTCAATCTCCTTTAATTGAGGCATATTTTTTTTTATACACAACATTATTTAATACGGCGTATAAACCCCATTTAATTTTACATTTATTCGAAAGGAATATTTTTTATACGAAGCGTTTTACTAAACGATAAAAGGGAATGTTTTTGTTGTACGTATGCAGCGACAACGACTTCTCCGCCGCCGTGACCATTATTTGAGTTTCGGATTCCTCTACAAGCCATATCTTTTTTTAATGAAAATTAAATACCATGTTTTACTTTTCTTTTATTTTGTTATTGAAAATGGTTTTCATAATGTTTTTATATCAATGGGTTGTTTTGATATCTTGTGACTGAAAAGTGGAAATGCTAAGATTCCTGTATGCATGTTTTATGTGATACGATTATGTTATTATTCTTGGGCATTGTTATGAAGACGGGTGGTTCCTTGATAAACTACGTGTGGGTGAGCCCAATATAGCTCTCTAATTCATTTGTTAATGTGAAGGAGTTAAACGTTAAGTTTTCTCCAAAATGATTTAGGAATATACTGTGATGGGTATTCGAAACGTAACCAAGAGGGTTACTCCCTACGTAAGAATGTTATGAATGCCTCAAGTTACCTTTATGTCTTATGATTTCTATGATTTATTCATGATTTGATTAGGAATGTGATTTTGTTTTATGAGTAATTTATGATTTCATGAAAGGAATAATGCTTTCCTTTCGTACTTATATATCCCTTACTGAGCTTTCTATGCTCATTCCACGTTTTTGAAATGTTTTTCATAGGTCACGGGAAAGGTACATGTTGTGATGATAGTGTCAAGGAAGTCTTAAGAAAGAATCAATCATTTATTTTAAATATGATTATGTTTATGGAAAAAATTATTACTATCTTTTATGTAACCATTTTGTTTAAATGTGGAATGTAATTCATGTTTTATGATCTAATTCTCTTAAACTCTAAACCTGAAAAGATCCTCAACATGTATTCTTGATGAAACTCAAGATTAAATAAGGTTTAAGGCTAGGGCCTTATAGTTGGTATCAATGGTCGGTTTAGAAAACTTTAGGGATTATGAGTTTTTTGTTAGACACATGGTTAGTCCCTATATATATTATTTCAGTTAAATACTTGTTTTATAACTTTTTTCAGGTCAAGTAAAGTCAGTTATGAATGGAAGGAGGAGGATCTCAAATGACATTCCTATCTCTTCCTGATGACATTCCTGCAATAATTATTGAAAAGTCATGTTCGGATGATTATGAAACATTTTCTAGCATACAACTCTCTTGCAAGCAGTTTTTTGAGATATCAAACACATCCACTATACCTCGTTATCAACGTGGATCATGGGCTATATTTAGAAAAATACTATTTTCACAATATTCTCATAATTTCATGAAAGGTAAATTTTATCAAGGTATTTTCAAATATTCTACCTTATCACAAGAATTTGAAGCATATTATGATTTTAAAAATTGTGTTGAGGAAGGAGATCCATGCACAACCTATTTATATGTACTTTAAAATATAGTCTCTCAGAACATACTTATGGTATTTTAAAAGGACCAATAATAGAAATATTCAACTCAGATTATGTCCGACTATTTTATAGAAATCATGTTTTATTAGATGTTTTGGAATTATATGTCATACATGATTATTTTCTAATTTTTTTTTCTGTGAACACCAATATAACCCATGTTGTACAAGGTGTATTTGGATGAAGGAAGAAAATGATTTTGAAGGATCTCTAAATCATTGTCGTAATGAATGGGACTTCTCCCTACATGAACAAGATGACGATGAAATCGAGTGGACGTCATGATCAAGGTATGCTGTTATTAATTTTGGGAATAATTTTATTTTATGGTGGTGAAATAAGACTTAAAGAATTAAGATGTTGAGATCGTAATGAATTTGGATGAAAATGAGAGGTATAAGGAAACTATTTAGGTTAAAACATGTTAGGGTTATTTTTGGAGTTTTATAAAAAGGACAACACACAGACCGTGTGAGAACCCATCATTTCGGACAAACCTGTGGGAATCGAACCCACAACCAAAGTGCGACTTGTATTTATCGCCTACCACTAGTCTACGTGAAGTCCCTGGTTAGTATGACTTATTCTTTTCAGTTAGATGTTTTTATTAATTAAGAGTAATACTATTATAGGGTTATCTATGGAAATTATTAACCCATCATGGAGGATATGAGATTAGGATAATTACTTTTCAATATAATACTTTTAGAACAACTAATGTTAATTGGAGAAAAGTGTTAATCTATACCTTTGAAGACTATGTGAATAAATCATTCAAATATTTGGGTTTCGATCTTATTTTGGTTTACATTGAATAATTTTATGGACAAATTGTTTATCGAATAGTCCTCATTGAACTTTGGGATTTGTGGGACAAATTTTCGAGATTAAGAGTAGATTTTTTTATTATAAAGGGTTATCCTTTTCTGTTTTATCCGAACTTTTTCTAACAACTTTGGTTTCGGTAAGGGTCTAAAGACATGGGAAATATATATTTCTCTTTTGTGGATTAGGTGATTCTCAATAAATTTATTATAGGACTCTTAATGTGCACAAGTCTTCCTAAATACTCGTTTTTTGGAGAAAGTATGAGTTTTTGTAAGAAATCTAGTAAAAGTTGAAAGTCAGCATGACAAGTAAGTATGTTTCCTTAAGATTAATAATAAATTCCTCAATTAAAGGTAACTTAAAAACCAAAAATGTTCTCTATTAACTTTTCCAACTGGGGAATCAAATACCGTTTAACCCACCACAATTTTGTGATTTTCTTGTGGTTAACTTTCTCCTAAACATGTTTTCTATCACTCTCCCTCAGAACATGACCCTTTTCTTTTTCTTCCATATCCATGTTTTCCTATATGGAATCCTACTATGGGTTAACTTGGGTGACCTATATACTTCTCTTTATTTCTTTTAAAGTGATTGTTTTAGCGACTCTTGTTTCGATGTGGGACTTTCAATGATGATTCTTAGCCTAATTTTAAAATTGTGAGGACGCAATTCCCAAAGGGGGGATGGATGTAACACCCCAGGAAAATAAAGAATATCACATTTTTATATTTATCCCTATTTTTAAATACATTGTTAGTATTAATTTAAAGGGAACTCTATGCTCTATGGCTTACCCAATACGCAACAACGAGTTCCTTTGAAATCTTACGTTGCACTCTAATAATAAAATAATTTTTTTAAATAGTAGTTAACACCTAGCCGTTGTAATGATGGGAATGAACAGAAGTAACTAAAATATGATTATATATGTTTATCAAATATTTTTACTTGTTACATTAAATGTTAGAGGATTAAAAAAGCGAATGAATCAAATTTTAAGCGTAAACATTCTAATATTCTTTAAAAGGTCGATTAACCACCGTTTGATGGAGAACCTCTTTTAAATCCACTTTTTGAAAATTTTATGTGTTATATTTGAAAAAATAAAATTATTCTCTAGAATCGAGACATAAAAATTTACTTTGTCTAAAATTTTGGTATTTGTCCTATAAAGTTCATTTTTAATGAATAGTGAAAAATGTTGTATTTTAATTCTAATCCTCTTTTTAATATATTTTATTTATATGATTAGATTATAAATTTAATTAGTTTTAACATGAAATTAGAATATATTTTTACCATTTAATCAAATGGTGGTCATTGGAATTAAAATCACTTTGAGATTGGACATAAACGAGTGTCAATCGTTTGATAAATATAGTTTCTTAAAAACATTCTATTTGATTTGACAGTGGAATTTAACTATAAAATTAATTAATGAAACTTATATGGTATGAATTTGGTAAAAAGAAAATAAATTTTGAAATCAGAATACCATATATATCTTAGGGTGAATTTTTGGTAATTTTCTGAAAAACCTTAATTTTTGATGAATTGTGAAACCACAAAGTGGTAGTAAAAAAACTGATTTTTCGTTTAAATGGAACTTTACCACTTCTGTGATTTGAATTTAAAAAATCCAATATAAATAATTTTAATTATTATATAAAATTTGGTACAATGGGATGGAAATAATTTTTTATAAAAAGTAACTTATAAGTTTTATTAATCACGATTAAATGTAATTAGTGTGATTTATGGAAAAAATGATATTATAATAAAATGAAAATATAATGAAATTTGTCATAACCCTATTTGATGAGTCATGGATGACCAATAAAACCCATGGGTCGAGTTTTGGGACCCCATGTAGCGACTTGGACAAGATAATGACCTTTATGCCGTTTATTTAAAGCAAAAGTAAAAATGTCACAAACATGTATTGTTTTACTCAAAAAAAATTTACATGGAGTTATACAAGTCATATTTTTTAATATAAATATTCATTGGAAAGATAAAACTATTTCCCACATCATTGTATTTTTTTATAATTTTTATACATTAAATAAATTAAATCACTTATGACATCATAATGATGCAGCGATTACCTCATTATTTAACGATTTAAATAAAATGAAAAGATAATGTAAAATATAAGACCTACACATGTAAAAAACCTATTGTATGGGTGGATTTAGAACTCTTATAACCTTATCCTAGAAATACATCAATGTGGGTCCTTTAAAATCCGAAACACATTTGAAAATAAAGTAACATTTTATACCATTCCAAGAGTGCCCCTACTCTTCTCTTATAAAAGGCCCCCACTTCTACCTCCTTACCCACACCTCTCAGGCCTTTGGCTTGACCAATCTCTGATCATTTTGTCTCTCCAGATCCCTATCCTCATTCTATAATCCTTATATTTGGCAGCATGCTCTTCAAGAAATTTTTTTGGTTCAAACCAAAGGGAGTTACCCGATTTTATGGTAACATCTTCACTTGTGCTATTTTGTTTTATTTTGATTCTCCAACCATGTAAACTCTTTTTATTCATTTATGTTGTAACAAAACCAATATCATACATATAGTATGATGTTTTTATAAGAAGTATTTGAGCTACACTTACACACACCAAAATCTAATGGTTAAAGGACATACTGTTTCTGTGGATAGTGAATTTCTGCCTCACAAAACAATGATTGTTCATTATTCTTTTAACACTTTCATAGGTGGCCATTATGATGTAACTATATTTATATATGATATCTAATATTTTTATTTTTTATTTAATCTTATGTATTTTTTCATTTATGTCATATCTTTATGGTTACCATCATGGGTAAACGTTATATCTTCATTTTAGGAAGTGCGGACTACCGCCCCCTCAAAGTGATTTGATTCGTTAATACCATATGTGGTACATATAAAGGTTATATTTAATGATATTATTTATTATAATATACTGGAATTATAATACTATTATGTAACATTATGTTTTAATTCCATTACATATGAAATATAAATGGAAGTAACGTTCATGCGTACGTATGGCTTACTATCTTCATGAACGATGCATTTCATTTATTACCTCTAAATGTAATGTAATATTTTATATTCATGTATAAAATGGATATATATGATATATTTGATATCTAAATAATTAATATAATTCTGTATATAATGTATATTTTACCCCATGAACAAACTATTAATTATTAAGAGTTTATTTTTCACTCAAGTAGCAATGATCGTTAAAATGACTATTATTAACATAAATAATTACAAAGTGTTCATGACATGGAAATAAGGAATATAAAAGGCATAAATAACTCCTAAAAGGTTTTTATGAAATTATAAATTAACTCAAGTTTATTATTAAGGAGATTAAAGAACAATCGAGTCATGTCGGATGCGAGGTAAGGGAACCTACCCCTCTCTTTCTTTTCAAGTACACTCTTTTATGTCATTTATTTTAAGCTCATCTTTATTATGATTGGGATGTTATTTTATATTAATCTTACTGTAATTTCTATGTTGACATGATGAGAGACCCTATTTTATATCATCAATCCATTTTGGAAGTTTTGATTGGCGCCGTTAGGCTGCCAAATTTTCGTAAGAGATCCAACCTCTCTCTTTCTTTTTAAGTACTCTCCTTTATGTCACTTCTATTACGCTCTTCTTTGTTATGTTGTGGTATGTTAGTTTATATTAATCTTTCGGTACGTTATATTTTAATATGATGCGAGACCCTATTTTATATCATCAATCCATTTTTTGGAAGTTTTAAGTGGCGCTGTTAGGCTGCCGAGTTTTCGTAAGGGATTTTTCATCTCACTTTTATTCCCGTGAGATTTATGCTACATTTTCCACCATTTCCTTTAAGTGGTATATGTACTGCCCATTATTCTACACTTTGTGTAATATAATTTCGTTTATGATTATTTACATCAATGTTGTATTTCCATTCTTTCATGGGGTGAATGTTTCGAAAGATACCCAAGTCGGTAAGGAAAGTTTTCACCCTACTCTTTTTAAAAGACTTCATTTGTTGGGTATTTTACTTTACATATTATAATGTTGGGATATGTTATTCTATATCTTTATTGATATAACATTTATGTCCAAGTGATGAGATACCCTTTTTATCTCTCATCAACTCATTTTCTGATGTTTGAAGGGACGTCGTTAGGCTGTCAAATTTTTGCAAGGGAACTTCATAACCCAATTTCGATTTTTTGGGATAAACTTGTAATCCTTGAATATGTCATTCTATGAATATGTGTGAATTAACTCTTATTGTTTTAAACTTTATATCCACTTATATTTGGTGTATTCATTTGTCACACATATTTATGTAATTGATTTATCCTTAATCCAGGGATACCCTCTTTGTAAGGGAAATCATCTAAATCTCTTTTCATTGAGGCTTATTTTGTTTTATACACAACTTTATTTTATACGATGTATAAACCCCTTTGACTTTTACCTTTATTCAAAAGGAATCTTGTTTATATGAAGTGTTTTACTAAACAACAAAAGGGAATGTTTTCGTCGTACATATGCAGTGACAATGACTTCTCCGCCGCTGTGACCATTATTTGAGTTTCAGCTTCCTCTACAAGCCATAACTTTTTTTTGAATGAAAAATAAATACCATTTCTTACTTTTATTTTATTAAGGTTTTGATAATGGTTTTCATAATGTTGTTATATTAATGTGTTGTTTTGATATCTTGTGACTGAAAAGTGTAAATGTTATGTTTCTTTTATGCATGTTTTATGTGATACGATTATGTTATGGTTCTTGGGAATTGTTATGAAGATGGGTGGTTCCATGATAAACTAGGGGCAAATGATCCCAACATAGATCTCCAAAGCATTGGGTAATGCGAAGGAGTTAAACGTTAAGGTTTCTCAGAAGTGATTTAGGGAATATATTGTGATGGGTATTCCAAATGTAACAAAGAGGGTTACTCCCAATGTAAGAATGTTATGTATGTCTCAAGTTACCTTTGTGTCTTATGATTTCCATGATTTATTCATGATTTGATACGGTATGTGATTATGTTTTATGAGTAAAGTATGATTTCATGCATGGAATAATGTTTTCCTTTCGTACTTTTATATCCCTTACTGAGCTTTTTCTACTCATCCAATGTTTTTGAAATGTTTTTCACATGTCAAGGTAAAGGTACATGAAGTGATGATAATGTCAAGGAAGTGTCAAGAAATAATCCATGTTTTATTTTAAATATTTTTTTGTTGATGGGAAAAATGTGTACTATATTTTATGTAACCACTTTGTTTAAATGTGGAATGTAATGCATGTTTTATGATCTAATTCTCTAAACCACTAAACTGGAACAGATCCTCAATTTGTATTCTTGATGTAAATCAATATTAATTAAGGTTTATGGTTGGGGCCTTATACACCATAACCTCTAAAGTTATCTAAACCGACCTTTGATACAAACTATAAGGACCCGACCATAAAACAATATACGATTGTTAATTAAATGAATAATTCACATTGAGTATCTTTTCAAGTTTAGAGTTTTAGATAATTAGGCCATAACTATTACAACTCAAAAGATACAAAGTAGACACTTCTTCTCGGTTTCTATATTTTTAATAAAATAAAAACTATTGAAAAAATGATTCATGTCCAGTTCTATGTTTTAGATAGAATGGCATTCCTTATTCCCTTTATTGACCCTATTCCACTTCATGTACTGTGAAAAACATTTCAAAAACATGGGATGATAAAAAAAGCTCCGTAAGGAATACACAAAGAAGGAAACTATTAGTTTCTAAGTAAACCATGAATGATATAACATATGTAAAACTATTAACTTTTATGATGTAGTAAATACTCTTCACTGAATAAAAGATCAGTACTTTCCCTTTTGTAACCCAATGATAACCCAATATAAAGACACATATCATATAAAGGTAACTTGGAACATAATCATACATAAATGGAATAACTATATGGTCGACTTCCACACATGTAACTAAATGGAATATCCATACGGTCGACTTCCATACCAAATGCATTGGAGTTTATAATGAAACCACCCGTCCTGGTATTCATAGCACCACCCGTGATTTGGTTTATCATGTAACCACCCATCAAATGCCCATGTACCATTATAAAATCATAACACATAATACCAATATAAAGAAATGATTATATTTCCACATTTCAATCACAATATATAATTTAAATATATTGACATAAAATTATCTTTTATCAAATACCATTTTCAATACCAAAATAAGTAAAACAGTATAGGGTTTTTTTATTTTCTTTTAAAACATTACTACTTGTTGAGGAAGCCAAAGATCAAATAATACTCGCGGTGACGGAAATGACGTTGTCACCACATACATTAAAAACATACTTTTATTCATCTAGTAAAATGATTCGTAGAGAAAAGATTCCTTTTGAATAAAAGAAAATTCAATGGGGGTTGTACACCGTATAAAAGAAAGTTGTGTATAAATGAAAATATTCCTCAATGAAAAAAGATTGAGACGTAAACCCTTACAAAGATCGTATCCTTAGATTAAGGTTAAATGAATTATATAATTATGTGTCACAAAAATAAATACACCCAATTTAAATGGATATTAATTGTAAAACAATCAGAGGTAATCCATACATATTAATAGAATGTCATATTCAAGGAGGAGAGGTTTAACCCAAAGAATTGAAACTGTGTTAAGAAGTCCCCTTAGAGAAATTTGACTACCTAACGGCATCACTTTAATATTCATAAAGGGAGTTGATGAGAGATAGAAATGGTATCTCATCACATGGACATAAAATTTAGAGTATTAAGGATATATAAGAACATATCCCAACATTATGAATTTGTAAATTAAAAGACTAACAAACCGAAGTCTTTTAAAAAGAGGAGGGTGAAAGGTTCTCTTACCGACTTGGGTAACATTTGAAACATACACCCCAAGAAAGAAAGACTATAAAAATTTGATGTAAATTCCTATAAACAAAATTATATTACACACAGAGTATAATAATGGGTCTTACATACACCACTCAAAAGAGATAGTGACATATATAACATGAATCTCACGAGAATAAATAGTGAGATAAAAACCCTTACCCCACTGTAATAAATCGAGTCGTATGACCAAAAGATAATAATAACCAAATGATTCATATAATAAAATGAATATAATAAGAATCATGATAATATATATCAAATTTCAGTACATAATATAGCACATTAAATAAATAAGTGGCGACCAATGGAAATCTCACGGAATTAAACGTGAGATAAGAAATCCCTTACGAAAATTCGGCAGCCTAACGACGCCACTTAAAACTTCCAAAAATGTATTGATGAGAAAAAATTGGGTCTCTCATCATAAGTACATAATAAGTACTGTTAGAGGAGTATAAAATAACACCCCCTAACATAATAAAGAGTAGCTTAATAGAAATACCATAAAAGAGAGTACTTAAAAAGAAAGAGAGGTGTAGGATCCCTTACATCGTGTCCGACTTGACTTGATTGTTCATTAATCTCTTGAATAAATAACTAAAGTTAATTTATACTTGGTTAATAACAATTATCATGATTATAATTCCCTTTATATTACTTATTTACATGTTATAAACATTATGCAATCATTTAATTTAATAATGTTCATTTGGTCGATATTTGGTACTTATATCAAAAATGGATTTCATATAATTACATGTCGTTCATGTGGTAAAAGGTTAATTATATCCAGAATTATATTAATGATTTTGATATCATATATATCATATATATCCATAAAATACATGTATTTATAATAGTACATAACATTTAGAGGTAAGAAATGAAATGCACCGTTTATGGAGACGGTAAGTCGTACGTACGCATGAACGCTACTTCAATTTCTATTTCATATAAAATGTAATTAAAAAAATGATACAAAGTATTATTATAATTAAAGTATAGTATCATATATAATATCATTAACTCCATATTTTATAAGTACCACATATTCTATTAACGAGTCATATCACTTTGACGGGGCGATAGTCCGCACTTCCTCAAATGAGATTATCGTGTTACCCATAATGGAAACCATAAATGTATTATATAAAAAAAGTACATAAGAATAGAGTAAACACAAACCTAATATATATCATATGTAAAAGTAGTTTCATATTAATGGCCACCATGAAATGTGTTAAAAGAATATTGAACAATCATCATTTCATGAGACATTAATTTGCCACCCAGAGAAACAGTATATTCTTTAACCATTAGACGGAGGTGTGTGTAAGTGTAAATAAAATCCTTCCCATAACAACATCCTAGTATATTTAGGATACTGGTGTTGTTATGGAATAAATGAATAATAATTTTAGGGGGAGTGAAGAAGGAAAAATATAAGAAAGAAACTCGAGAGAAGACATTACCTCTAAATCTCGTAACTGTATTTGGATTTGATCCAAATTCATTTCAGATTCTAAAGGTCCCACAATGATATATATCGAGGAAAAGGTGATATGGGTTCTAAATACAACCATAAAATAGGTTTTAGACAAGTTTATGTCTTATATTTTACCTTATCTTTTCATTTTATTTAAATCGGTCATTATTGAGGTACTCACCGCATCATCTTGGTGTTATAAATAAATTTATTTATTTAATGTCTAAAAACTATAAAAAAATACCATGATGTAGGAAATATTTTTATCATTCCAAATAATATTTAAATTCTAAGATATATTTTATGTAAAAAATATTACAATTGTTTTACATAGGTGATACATACTTTGGTTAAATTTCACTTTCTTTAAAAATATTATGTTAAAAGGTCACTATCCCACTAAAGTGATTTCATGGGGTCCCATGGTTGGAAAAAGGCATCCCATGGTCGTCCATGACTCAAAAAATAGTATTAAGACACATGGATGGTTAATTTTATATTATGATAACATTATTGTGTTTACCCCTTTTTATGTGATTTACAATTTAATCACTGTATTTAGAAATAATTACTGTAATTTCTATTCATCATGTCAAAAGAAAAAGAGTATTAATTACATAATTTTATCATTATGATTCTAAATATGGAATCCATTTTACCAAATTCTTAACACATAAATTGTAGTAATTAATTTAAAAATAATTCATGCTGTCAAAACCAAAGACGAGTTTTTAAGAAGTAAAATATAACAGAAGATTGACTCGTATTTACATCTAATTTGAAAGTGAAATCACTTCCAATAAACAAAATTGTATTAAGTGATAAAAACCTAATTCATTTAAACTTTAAAAACAAATAAATTAAAAATCTATCTATATTAATAAATTATATAAAAAATAAGTTTTGAAGTAAAATGCAGTATTTTTCACTATTCCTTAAAAATGAACATTTGTTAGAAAAATACAAAAAAATTATCTGCAGTAAATTTGATATTCAAAATTAAAAAATTATTTCCATTTTACCAAATTAAATACATAGAAGTTTCATTAATTAATTTTATAATTAATTACTACTGTCAAAAGAAATAGCGTGTTTTTATGAAACGATATCTATCAGAACTTTGAAACTTGTTTATGTCAAATTTCAAAGTGAAATTAATTCCAATGACCACGATTGGATTAAATGGTAAAAATATATTTTAACTAAACTTTTAACCCAATTAAAAATATAATCTATCCATAAAAATAAATTTTATTAAAAGGAGGTTTTGAATTAAAATACCTCATTTTCACTATTCATTAAATAATGAAGTTTATCGAAAAAATAACCAAAATTTACACAAATTAAATTTTGTGTCCTGAATCTAAAGAAGGATAATATTTTGTCATATATAACATATAAAATAAAAAAAATGTATTTTTAAACAATTATTTTCCATAAAAAAGCGGTTAATAGACCTTTTAAAGAACATTAGAATATTAATGCCTAAAATTGAATTATTTTCTTATTTTAAGCCTCTAAATTTTATTCGTTAAACATACAAATATTTAACAAACATATATAATAATTTTGTAGTTAGTTCTATCCAATCCCACCATTACAATAGCTAGGCTTATACTCCCATTTAAAATAAGAATATTATATTCTTATTGTGCAATGTAAGATTCCAGAGAAACTCATTGTTGCGTATCGGGTATTCCATAGAAAATAGCTTCCCATTTAAAGTAAAATTTATATTTAATTCAAAAATATTAATAAATATGAAAATTTAAAAGTCTTTATTTACCTGGGATCTTACATAAATAATGAATAATGATGGTATCATGGGAACATATCCCTAGTAACGATTATGAAACATAAAATGATGTCATCCTAGATGGTGGATTATTTTAAATGTTAAATGGATCATTTATTGTGGATTATACAATTTTCACATTTAAATCACATATTTAAAGTAAAACAAATCACAAAATATTCACTAAAACATTTTATTTATGGACAACATTTGGTACTAGTAAAGAAATCATAACTTAATTTGGTGATCATGATGGTGGAATATGTCATTCATGATGTGTATATTAAAACAACGATTCATTTCATATTTTCAGAAAATAATCAACATCACCACATTCAGAAAAAAAATAAAATTATATTTAATTTTTAATATAAAATTTAAATATGAATAAAAAATTTCATTTATATATCATAGAGTAATATTATAATCTTTCTTCAAATAATTTTAAAATCATAATCATAGAAGAGAAAGAAATTTCGACCTATGAAAATAAAATAAATATTATTTAAAGTTTACGTGATTGAATATTTGAGTAATGAAATGGGTTAAAATGACTAGAAGGAATTTAATTTCTTGAAATTAACATCAAGGGATAAATTTGCTTTTTTATTTATATAGATATTTAAATATATAATTATATGATACATAAAAATTTAAAAAACCAGAAAAAAATTTATATTATTACCAAAATACAATTTCACTATGGATATATTCCAACGAAAATATCATTAAACAGAGAACAAATGGATATATAAGTGAATCATTATAAATTTTAGGGTAATAGTTATAATAAAACATCATGGCTAGTATATAAACCACATAAATATAACACTTGGTGAATATGGTGTGAGTCTCGTAGAATTAAATATGAGAAGGAAATCCCTTAAAAAATGTGTCAAAAGTCATCATCCAAGATAGAGCCATATGTATAATAAATATATATTTATGATAGATATATTATATAACAATAATAATATATATCACACCATATTTCATTTACTTATAGTCTTTTATATCACATATATTTAAATTTCATTATTAAAAAAATATTCAGTGTGATTACCACTTTATTGTTCATATATATTTTTATATGATAGGTGTAGACATTAATTATTGTTTATTGTTACATAATATTCAAAATCATAGTAACATTCTTCATATTATATATTGTAATTATATACATATATATAGTAATATAATATATATATATATATATATATATATATATTGAAAAATGAATTTCAGCATTCATGGAGACAATAGGTCAAACATACGAATTATCATTGTTTTCAATTTTTTTTATTTTAATTCAATTAAAAGTAAATAAAAATTAAAAATTAAATTATTATTATTATATCTAATATATGTTATATATTAAAAAATAACTCTTTATTAACATCCATGTAAAATGGAAATTTAAAAAAAACACATCTCTTCATGGAGGTAATAATCCACTTGTATGTGTCGAATATGTTAACATTTTCAACGAACTTTTAGGTAATAAGGTCAATGTGATATATAATTAGATAATTATAATTTTTAAATAGATATAATATATAATTATATTGGTTTTTGTGTGTGTTTTTTTCTATTAAATCCAACATTATATCTGGACATGCGTGGTTGTGAGAGAAAAAAACCATATTTGTTCATGAAGAAGTAGTTAATTATAAAAATGATATATTATTTCGAATCTATTTTTGATAGATAAGACTATTAATTGAGGTAATGAAATTAACAAAATAAAATCACAGTATATTTATGATATTAGTGTTATTTTTCATTGATGAATAATTTTTCATGGTTGTGGAAAAAGATTTAATAATAAATGATTAGTTAAGAAATGTATGTGTTGGTCAGTAATCATCTTTTGATTTTCACTAATAGCCTTCATTGAATGGTTTTACAATATAAATTGATTCTAGGATGTGGGTTTTTATTTAATTAAGTTAATTATTAATTTCATTTCTAAACCAAAGGGTTAATTAAGTGTGTACTTTGATTATATAATTGGTTCACTTTTATAATTCTGAAGTGGTTTCATATTTTTAAATACCCTTATAACATTCTATAAGGGGAATTCATTGTCAAACCTATTGACTACATAATATCAAAATTATATATTAGAGTAATTTTAAGGCCAATATACATCTAATCTACTAAATAATAAAATAAATAAACATGTTATTTCTTTTAAAACCATGGTAACTCACGTTTTTAATTTTAGTTTTCACAATGAAAAATATCTTTTTACATAGGTCATTTATCTTTTAAAACAAAAAATAAAATTAGAATTATTTATTGATTTTTACTTAATTTTTTAATATAAGAAATAAATTTTTTAAAAAATAAAAGTATATGTGTGTAAAAAAATTACTTTAACATAAGTGTATATCATTCGTGAAACCCCATTTTAACATTTACCATGATAATTAATTTTTTAACTTCTCTACTATTCATCATCAAAAATAAATTATCAGATTACAAAAAATTACATATTTTGATTCCGAATGCAGAATCCATTTACCAAATTGATTACATTTATGTGGTGTGATATAATTTTAAATTATTGTGACCCAGACTACAGAAAATGTGATTTCCAATGAATGAATTTCCTTATGAATACAATGTTCTATATAATATTTCAATATTAAAGTAACTGAATTTAATATTATTTGGATTTATCAATAAATATTTTACCATATATTAGATATAATATTAATTATTGTTTATATTTTCTAAAAAATAATTGTATGATAATTTTGAAATGATTATTTCTAAAATGAAGTTGATTTATTTCAATTAATTTTTTCAAAAATATATGAAATTTATTTTTAAAATAACCACATGAAATTTGACGAATCCACTTATTAGAAAACAAAATGAATATTTAATAGTAAAACATGATTTATTATTCATTCATCGTGAAATAAATAGGAGAATAATAAAAATTTTGATTAAATATATATATAAAAATAAATTAAATTTAGTAATTAATAATGATTAATTTAATTTATTAAAATAAAAATATATTTCATGAAAATTAGTTTTAGGAACATACAATCTTTTACTATCAAAAAATTTCTGTAATCATTTCTAATCATTTGATAACCAAAGAATTTAACTTATACATTTGTAAAAGATATATTTTTTTCTCATTTAGTGTGGTATATCCATTCTTACCAATCTAACTTCATTTAATAACTATCACATGAAATCGTCATTATTTAATATTATAAACTGGTTCCTTAATACTCATTTTTGTTTGCAACATAATAAATCAATTAAATTAATTTTATTTCAAAAAATTATAAATTACCATGGTATTACATTATTCTTCTCTTAAATATAATTTCCCCATAAAAATTCTGTCACATTGATATTTGAAAATTTTGATATCTATGGTTCATTACATCATCATTTTAAAAATACTCTTCTTCTAATTTTTAATTCCTCATATGAACATTTACATGGTCACTAGTCTAATTTAATAGAAAAATATCCCTATGATCCAAGATTTTTTGTAGTTATTCTTCATAGAAAATATAATACACCATTGTTTTGACCTATGAGTTAAAAAACATAAAGTATCAGTTTTGCAGTTCATTAGTAGAGTAACATGGAACACATCATCAACATGATAAAAGTTCATAAAAATTGTTAACTGATTAGCTATGAAAACTACAGGATCAAGAATCTCAAATGGGATAGTGTATATAGGGCTCATATTTTTTTTCCTACAAAATCCCATTACCTAATTCCAAGGACAATTTAGTAGGATCTCTTTCTCACAAATAGTGAATTCCATAGTACCCCAACAACTATCTATATTAAATTTCATTCAAATATGAGATTTTATGGTGTGTTATTGAATGGATATTACATTTTTTTCCATTTTCTCAGCTAAATCATGCCACAATAGCTTCGTATAATCATGTTTAAACATTAATATTAGAGTAATAATTTTCTTCTTTATAAGGATTAAAAATAATCAAACATAATACTCAATTAGATGATATTGTTCTAAGAAAAAAAAACTACATGAATGTTTTGATGCAAAAAACCATTCAAATAAAATTAAAATGAGGTTAGAATAAAATTCATGGATGAAATAGTCCAATTAGAATGAACATATGCCCTCAAAAGATTCCTATTACTGAAACTAAAATTAGTATCAAGTGTTTACTAAATGCATTAAAAGTACATCGGGGTAAACCTCTTATCTAGATTACATATAATGAAATATGGTACACTAGGTAAACATACAAATTTGTTAATATAAGTTATTTTCAAGATGACCATAATAGATATCTACATTAATTTCAATTAATTTCAATGAATTATTTTTTCGTTCATCTATAAACAAAATAGGAGTACATTCTTATATTTTTTTGGGGAGTCTAATGAAAAATTACATGGAAGTATTTTTTTCATTTATATTATAGTATGGGAAATTAATGTACCATCCCAATAGAAATATATATCTCTGGCATAAAAAACTAATAAACAATGTATTTAGATAAATATTTTAAAATATTCATTTAAATTTTTTCGTACCATAAATAAGAATTTAAATCACTAAACATTCTCATACATCGAGGATAAAAAAATTATGATAAACTTTGAGCATTATCCAACATATCCTAATTCAAATAAATTACAGACATGACACATACATGATTCATAAACAATATTACTTCATTATATTCAATGTTTAATTAACATTTATTTAAATTCTATATATCTATATCATTGATTCGTTTATCGTTATTCGTCACTTGGATAGATGTTTGACAACATTTTAAGGAATGTTAAGATATCTCATATTGCATCAAAATTTCTTGGATCCATCCTTTTCAAATTCAAAAATATTGGATCTATTCCAATACTTATCATGGATATGATAAAATGATCATTTCACCTCAACACATCATCCACCTAGCTCTAATTACCATGATGGTATTTTATTGTGTAGTCATATTCATTGATCAACTTCATCCATCTTCTAAGGACAATATTTATAACTTTATATGGAATTATATACCGTAATAATTTATAATCAAAATATATATAACTCTTTTATCCATAAACGTAATTAATCATATAATTAATGGAACAAACCACATCTAACAACAAATAACGTCTTATGTAATTTTAATTAGGGACCTTCAATTGGCATGTTTTATAAGTTGTCATTGTTTAACCTTTCCTGAAAACACATCACAATGCCTTCATTAATATATCACTATATAAATCAGACCCTTATCCAATATAGTGTAATGGTACGATAGGTTTGTTGACTAAAATTATCTTCAGTTACTTGAAATTGTATTCAAATTCAGTTATCGAAATTAACATGGCTCTCTTATGAGTTAACATGGTGAGTGAATTGGAAAACCTTGTGAACTTATATAAAAAAGAGTTGACAGTTTATATCCATAAAATGAATAATATGTTTCTCAGTAAACAGGGTTGGTTTGGGGGAACATTTAAAAACTTCATCATTTTATGGATCCATTTTTATACACACACTTGAGATAATATGACAAAAAATTGAAACTTTTTTTTAAATTTCACACTTCATAAATTTTACATATACCATATCCTTCCTTAGGGTCTTTGGTATAACCCTAAATTAATATTCACACTATTCCTATCAATTTATGTAAATACTAATATCATCTATAGAAACTAATACAAATAGTTCAATTTAATATCTTCATAAACTAATCGCTAAATCCGTGATGATAATAGGGTTATTAACAAGACCAGAATTCATTGAAATATTTTTATAGTTTTCATAAATTTGATGGAATTCTATCTTGGGTATATCCTCATTATTTTCCTTCAATTTATTATATCTATAATAATGATAAATTTTAAAAAATCATAGAGATAATAAAATTTTGTTAAACATGTCATCAAAATAAGCAATATTATGAATATTATTGGTTCTGAGCTTATTAAGTTAT
Source organism: Viscum album (assembly GCA_963277665.1). NCBI lineage: Eukaryota > Viridiplantae > Streptophyta > Magnoliopsida > Santalales > Viscaceae > Viscum > Viscum album. The sequence continues at coordinate 1,089,518,427 of OY728143.1, read as the reverse complement.
CAGTAATCAAAAAAGACTCAAATTTATTCATAATTATTCTTAAGAATCATCATATGAACCCCTAAGTGTTTTAGTTGTATGAATGAATATATTTTCAATCATCTCATAGATTTTTTTTATTCAATCCACTCAATCAGGGCCATTATATATACAGCCTTTCAAAAAGGTATAGTACTGTGTAAGATTTATATTGATAACTCAAGATCTTAATTCATTGCAATACTAGAAAAATATATTTTTTGGTATCATAAAAATTTATAATAAATGATATATCATTGATTTCGACTTTTCCCCACAATCATCTATGATAATAACACCTTTTGGATAGAAATCAAGGCCAATGAAATGGAATTCATTTGTCCCAATATATAATATTTACCATCAATCTAATTGATGTTTATAGATTTATTCCACATATCAAACGTGTCATCCAATATTAAAAAATTGATGTAGATATTATGTATATAAATCCAATCAATGCCTATGAAATATCAATTTCAACGATATGGATAATTATATGATGTTATGGAATCACATTACCAAAATTTTAAATCAAATAATAATTATAGACATAATATGTGATTAATAAAAAAATTGGATGTATTATCTTCAAATAAAAATTCCAATTGAGGGAATGAATTTTGAAAACCTAATCGAAATGTTCAAATATTAAATAATTTTTACATCATAAGTAAAAACATTTACATTTATAGTGAATTGTATGTGTACCATCCACCACATAATTATATTAACACTCATCAAATATAGTGATCACATCTGATTTACATTTTTTATATTTTAAATATTTTTATGAACTCATTCGTCTTCATTGACTATCATTTTTGAGAACAAGTTATCATAATCCAAATTCTAAAAGAAATTTAAAAACCGGTTCTTTTTATGAGTCTTTTGTTATATTCATCTCATTAGTTAAATAAATACCATAACATAGAAATTTTTTCCCATTGAATTCCATTTAAATACATAAATCATATTCCAATTTTATTAAAAAAAATTACTATATTTTTACTTACATAAATCATGTATAAAGGAATGTTCATCTTCTTATCTTTGTTGTTTTTATATATTTCTTAGAATTTCATGTTTATTTTCATATAAAATCCTTACGATTAATGGTTAAATCCAATAATAATTTAAAACATATTAGAAAAATTAGTTATTTCTCTATAATAATAAAATCCCTTATTCCATATTCCCTATAAACACTTGTTTCTAGGAAACTAAGGATTTGATTAAACATTCGTTCAATTTATATAATATAAAAAATGTGTACCATATAGTTATTGTAAAAGTTATATCAAATGTTCTAATATAATCATTATCTTTCTTCTTGTAATAAAATAAAAACTTCTACATTATTATATGATGAATATACAGATTGTTATGTTTGGTAAATAATATTTTTAACACATAATAATCAATGGAGTTAATTTCTTCATATTGAAACAAAAAAAATGAGTTTATCAGTCTCTAAACACTGGATAATTGAAAATATCTTTTCAATATTAATGAACTATTTTTTAAAACAATTGGATTACTGAAACCACTAACTTATGATGGGATATTCCACATGAAGAACTTAATAGTAAATTTTCCCCTTCATTTTTCATATATAATTTCAAAAAGGTTCATATCATAATAATGTTGTGTGACCATAAACATTATATTTTACAATCTATATCGAAATAATTTTTTTATAGAAGAAAATCATTGAATTTTCAATCACATTCAGTATTACCAAAATTACATTAGGTTTATGCCACCAATTAATTCCCAAAAAATTATAGTTTTAGAAATAATAATTTTATTTTTAAACAATAATATATTAAATAATAATTTATGGTATGATAAAATCCAGATTGATTATTTTTAATATTTGACACCATAGATTAAACATAGGTCATTCAATGTCATTATCTACTAAAAACCATTATAATGGTTTATAAATGAAATTTGAGTTATTAAAGCATGTGTAATTTTTGTGTCAAAGTAGGTGTTCCATAAGGGAACACTCTCCTTGAACATGATTGATGGATGAGATATACATTACCAACACTTTTGAAGTTTTATGTCAAGGTGAAAATATTCTTGAATCCTTTCATCTTGTAGTATCCATATAGAAAAGTAATTTTTTTGAAATAACACTATATTCATTACCAAAACATATGATATTTTATTATACATAAAATAATAAAAATATTAATCAATAATGTTACAATATAGTATAATACAATAGTTAATTAAACCATTATCCAATACCCACTATGGTGTCCCCTAAATTATTTTATAGTTACCTCTTCAAAGTAGATTAATATAAATTACATTATATAATGATTTCTTATAGAATCATATATTTATTGTTCCATCAGAATATTAGATACATAAACAACTTGTTCATTAATTATTTATATCTTCTACCACTATGTTATTCTTATATTGTAACCCTATTAGATAAATGCATATACAATACATTTTATCACAACATGTGGAAATGAAACATATAAATGTGTAATCCAAAATGTATTTTATGTGTAAAAATGGTAAATAAATATGGTTAAATTAAAATGACATCAGAATAAGTGTATTGAAACATGTAATTAAGGAATTAAAACCATGTCCTACATATAATATTTGATAATCAGGATTCATGTAATATATCAAGGACGTTCATAAAAAACAAACCCGAAGGGAATAATAGAGTATGTGCCACATGAGCATAACATTAGAAAAATTCATAGTTTTGTGGCCTAATGGTAATAATAGAAAAGTATTTTATTTGTAGTCAATACACATTTCAAATAATATAATAATGGATTGGGTTGGAATTCCAAATAAATCCTTGTATTCCAGGTACACTTCACAAAATATCATAGTGGACATATTCCCTTACAAATCTAGTTTCACTTTCTATTCTAGTATTTTTTATGTCATGAGATGTCCATAATTAACAAATAAATTGGAGGGCTATATAATTTTGGTCTAACACATCACATAATGAAATTCATATATATATGTTCTATAGTATCATAAATCATTACAAATACTATACATGTTGAAAAATAAAAATAGTTTCATTAAAATTTCCTCATGGATTAACCCATGAATACTTTTTGTTTATTAAAAGATTTATAAATTAATTATACCATATGAAATAGAGAAGGAATGGCTGTCATAATCACTATATCACCACAATCACAAATAATATAGAGAATCAATAAATTATGTTTCATAAGATTATATCACCATTTATGATTTTGAAACATAATATAATGTTATATTATTTTGAAAATTCATTCTAAATATCACATAAATAACTTCATGAGGAAAATAAAGTAATAAAATTTATATAAATTATTTTAAATATAAAAAATTAAAAAATATTTTGGAAACAATTTTCCGTAAAAATGACACCATAAATATTTACTTAAATCCTAAACTAATTAAGTTATTTTGATTGTGGAAAATTTTATTCATGGTATGTATGTTAAGACAACAATAACATTCATATTTTTGATAAAAAATCCAAAGAACTCATTTTGAAAATTTTAAAAAATATTTATTTTATAACATTATTAAAAAATTAATTGGTAATATTTTCTTAAAATAATTATAGGATAACATAAAATAATTATTTATAACATATTTAAAGAAAATACCGAGGAAAAAAATAATTTTTGACCGAAGAGGGATATAAAATCAAATTTACATAACAATATTTATTTAGTATCATGTTTAAATATAGAGAGGAAAATTAATTCTCAAAATGTAATTTTAAAAATTACCCATAAGATAAAAAACAAAATATTTTATCAATAGATATAAAATAACTTTTCTTAATTAGAGAAATAATCACATCAATCATAATAAACAATGACACTTTAACAACAAAACCTTACTTTATTAGTAATAATCAATTAAATAAAATCATTAATTAGATAAGCATAGCTGGATATGGGAATAATCATAATATTCATAATAAACATCATAAAAGGAATTCATTTGAGTAATATACAACACATAAATAAAAAAGTGGTCAATATGTAATGTGTCTCACTAATGTAAATGTGAGATAGATATCTGATACCTCAGGTATCAACCTTCAATATGCATGTTTGAACATGCATTATAATAAATACATGATTATTTTCTGTTTATTATTGATTCATAATATTATTTATCCCACCATTTATAATTTACATAAAAAATTATCACAAATTTATTAGATATCATTTATTAATATCCCTATTCTTGGTGATAACTGCTTCATTTTTTATATATCATTGTAATTTTTATTTACATTACATGTTCATTGATTATGATTCCATAATATATATAATTTTCATAATAATATAAATATCTTATATATCTATTATATTAATAATTATAGCCATAAATAATTCATATAGATTGAAAAATGAATAAAAACATTCCATAAGATAGTAATCAATAAGTACACATGAAAAATATTTTAACTATTCGTGATATTCATTGAAATATTGTTAAATAATAATACAAAAATATTGAATAATAATTATGTTATATAAGTAATATAATTTCATCACATACATACCTATTATAATCCATGTGAAATAGAAATGAAAAATGAATCACAATAATTCAAAGAGGTTGTAGTCCACACATACACAAGAGCAACATTTTATTTATATTATGTGATTATATTGAAAAAATGTTGATGTTATATTATAATTAAATACGTTTAATAATTAAATATATATGATATATATATAATCCATCATTGTTTCTTAATGTGAGAGGTAGTGATAAAAAATTAATTAGTTTGGATCACAAGGTTGTAGTTCGTCAAACAGACAATCAATAGTTTTGCTTCCAATTTTATGGATGTGGATGTAGTTTTATTATAATACATTAAAATTGTAAAATATTAGTATATGGATGATATGGGGGTTTTCTCAATATTTTATGATCACCTTCTTTATATAGAAGAAGAAATAAAATAATATAACAATGTAATGGATGATATATGTTCTTCAGAAAACCTATTCATGTTTTCACAAAGTGAAATCATTTTATAGTATACTAAAAAAATGGCCTCTAGTGCATGTTCTGTGATCTAAGAATGTATATATTTATTTTTGTTAAATAAAAATTCCCTTGGATATGTGTATAAAAGAGGTGAAGAGGTTACAACTTACTATTAAGAAATAATGATATTTTCCTCAATACAAAAAAGTATCCAATAAATGGAATAGATTCTAAAAAAAAGTAGCTAACAGTAGGATATATAACATACATCAAGGAATATATTCTTAAGACACACATAAAACACTATAAACTTAATATAAATTAAACATGTAACTCTATTTACCAATACGATCACTCGCTTTTTCCCTTAACAGTTTCTCCACGGTAACTAACTTTTAATAAAGGTAATTTAACTTTATATACTAATAAATAATGTTCCAAATAATAAAATAAAAACCAAATTATTCAAAATTTTAAATTAAAATCATTAAATTAAATAAAAATGTTTGTGAGAAATTATTTTTCAACCAATTATATATATCACACAACAACAAGTTTTAACATTAACTATCCTAATTAACTTCAATTTTTTTTACTATACATATTGACCCATAATTATGTTGGTCTTATTAAGTAATATAAATTATTATGATTATAAATATTTGACTATGTTTTATCATTTTCAATTTAGAGAAGTGGCCGATATTGATTTTAAATTAAACCAATGAACACAAAAAAATGGTTTTCGAAAGTTAATATATTCCAAAGTATAAAATTTTATTTTACAAAATTTCAACATAAAATTAATTAAAATAGTATAAATTTGATTAATAATAAAATTATTTATCTTATATTAGTTATATTAATATTAATACCCAAGTTCAAAATTCTACATTCTTTAAATTAAATAAATATTTTTAATAAAAATATGTACTGACACTATACATGGAAAAATTATTCATTGCAAAAATAATGTCAAAAAAATTAGTAAAAAATAATTTTGACTAGTTGATTTAAAAATTTAATTTTATTTACTTGTATTTTTGTTTAAATTATGAAAAAAACTAGATTTATTTTAATTGGTAAAATTTGTACAAAAATATTTTTAGAAGGAAATAAATGTTTAAACATAAATTTAGATTTTCTTTTATAAAAAGCCTCAAAAAAAGATTCAATGAATTATAAGGAAATTGTTTAAATACATAATATAAAAATTTCATTAATATAATCCATAAATACTGAGTAATTTAATTCAAAAAAATATAAATAAAATGTTTCAAAAAAAATAGATTTCATTAAAATATTTCTTTTACATAAAAATTATGTATATTTATATTTTTAATATTGTTAAAACCAATGAATATATTTTATATAGGTGTAGAAATATAGTTTATACATTAATTTTTTATACTAATACCCAATAATCTAATGATGAGGTGATAATTGTTACATTAAACAAAAATATTTTAGTAGCATATTGGGATCCATTAAAATGTGTTGTTTCGTGTAACACAAGTTATCAACATATTTATGTTTAATAAAAATAAAATCATAAAATAAAATGGGATTACACTATATGTGATTTAGGAAGTGATTTTTGATATATAATAAAACATGTGAAAGTAACCACTATTTTTTTTGTAAAATATATCCTACTGAATCAATATTGATGAAAAAACATATAGTGGGAGAATTATGATAAACTAGATATACAATGGTTCACTACTTAAATGATTCTATTGGTATATGGGTTAATTGTTTTATCTAAGAGTATAGCTGGAATTAGATTTTATTTTAATCCTTATAATTACATGTTCATCCATTGAGGAAAATTTGGAGGAATTATGTTTAAAAAGAAAATATTTCATAAATACACATGTCAATTATAAATAATATACTGCAAACAGGTTTAGGATCAGAGCAACCCCAACCCTAAAAAAAATTTTTAAAAAACCAAAGAGTGCGGCTGAGCAGGGGGTTTACACAAATGGGAATAAGAAACACCATGCACATCCAAGTCAACAAGATAAGAGAAAAAATCAGGAGTGACAAAAGACCATCCCGAGGATGGTGATGTCCAAGATTAATTGATTCACGATTAATCTAGAATAATGATGTTCAAGATTAATTAATTCATCTATCATATCATAGATATCCTATCTAGGTATTATAACTATTCATGTAGTGGAATTTTTTTTAAAAAGAATTTTATAATTCACAAAAGTAGATCCTAATACCCCATTCAAACCCCTACTTGGCCTTTTTACATCTCTCATGATCCCTATAATATGTGGTTTTATGAATTATACATGAATAAAAAAACAAATCATTTAAAATTATTGATAATATTAATGTGAACTAAATCATAGTATTTTTTCCCTTCTCAATTCATAAATATCTATATATCCATGTTTTTTCTCTAATTATGAAAATATAAAAGATGAATTTTTAATTATATTAATATTGAACATAGGGTTTGTGTTAATTTTATTTTGGTATTGAAGTATTCAATATGTTCTTCATGATATTTGATGTTTCGAATTAAAGAGTACATGTAAATTATAGGAAAAAACAGTGGCATCGATATCTATTTTTAATCTCATAATATAATAAGAATTGTTCATTGTTTATAGTCCATTAGTAAATAATTTTATTTAATTATTATGAAATTATGGTATTATGTGATTTTTTACATACAACATATTTAATTTGCATTTCCAGTGATATATAACAAATTATTTTATGAAGATATTTAAAATTTGATAACATTGGTTTTCCAATATGAGAAATAACGAAATTTTTATTTAAAAAATATATTTAAAATGGGGTTTCATTAACTTATCTAACATATAAAATTTATTTTAAAAATTTATTGTATATATTAGTTAATCATAAAAAAATTACAAAATTTTTTGTTTAATGATTTTTTTTAAATTTACTTGATTTATAATAGTTTTTTTAAAATTTATTTTTTTGGATGATGATTTTATTTTAATATATATACATATATTTTGTATAATAAATTAATTTGTATTATATAAACAATATAATTATCAGATAAAAAAATGTGGAAAATTTGTTTTTTTAGAATATTTTAATTTTTTTGGTTTTAATAAAATGTCATGGTGATACCTATTATTTAAAAAAAATCTTCATATTTAATAAAGTAGAAACATAGATATTTTTGGTTGAGGAGGAAAAATGTTTAGAAAACTGGGTCTAAAAGGTGATGACACTTTTGGTATCATGGTTATGTTGATGGTTTCGGTTTGGATTAATTAGTTATTATGTGGAACACATATATAATTATGAAATGTTACAACTATATTCTTAAAGGTTTCATCATTTATTTTTTTGCAGTTTTGATTTATGTAATAATATTTTAAAACTACGGTTTTTATTATATTACAGAACTTATTTAATCTTGAATCAGTGTTTTTAGGTTTCAGATAAAAGTTTATTAAAAATCAGGAACTGTTAAATAATGATATTTTTTAAGAATTATAGAAATTTATTAATTTTTTTTTGGTTATCTAAATTTAGATAATTCAAATTTTTTATATTTAAAATTATTAGTGATTTATAAAAGTTATTCATATTTTATTTGGAATTTCTTTTTTATATATGTGTATCAAACTCTTTAGTAACTCATAGTGATTTTATACTAAACACCTTAATGGATATATAGACATGATTGATTAGGATGATGGAAAATGGATGATTTCATACTTTATCAACATTGAGTTGTATTTTCACTATGGAGTTATGGTGGTGCATGTAGAAGTTTAGGGTTAATTTATTATTCACTGGAGTATTTTGATTTAATTATTTGAAAAAAATTGATATGTTATTCTCTGTAAGAAAATTATTATTTTACTTTAAATGTTTTTTTAGGAATGATTATCAAAAACCAATTTCATAGGATGATTAATGTTTTATATTTTTTAAATTTCTAGTAAAATTATGCAATGTGTTTCATTTTTTCTGCTAATAAATTTAGTTAGAATGTAGTGGTTGTGGGAAGTCAATGAATATTTTTAGTACATTTTATTGGTAATTAGGACTTGAAAGCACTAATACATGGTTTTATTTAACAATAACATCATCTTCTTATGGTAGAGTATAGATTTAATTATTTTAATAATTCATCAATGATGATGGAATTTCATTAGTCATTATATGGTAGAAAATTTTAGTATCAATTTATTTTAATAGATTTGAGTACATCATAATCAATTGAAATTGAATAATTTAATAAATTTTATATATAGTTTATCTAGTAATGATATGTTTTTCTACAACTAAAGATTGCTAAAAATTCAACATGGATAATAGATTCTAGATTATAGAGATCATTTTGGGGGATCACTTTACTTTTTTTGTTTATTTAGGATTGGGAAATTAGATTTTTTAGGTTTCAAGGGAAATTAGTTCCTTAATTTATATGCCTAACAATGATTCATAATTGTTTTGGGGTTATTTAATAACAATTTTATTTTTCTCATTCTGTATTATAAATAATTTTTTGTTTTATATATCACTGAACAACGATATTAACTAGTTATATTTACCACGATTGATTATAATAATGTTACTTTTGAGTAATATGAATACCTTGTTGACAATATAGAAATTATTGGTTATCACTAGGAGAATAATTTGTGGAGATTTATTTTCCATTATGTGATCATGATCTAGATGTATAGTCTATTTGATGAGGAAACATGGGAGTATAAAGTGTACACGTGGTATTATTGTCAAAATAGGTTCATTGGAAATACTTAATGATGATTATATAATATACTAATATATACTATTGGGCTTATAAAATATAACATAGCAACATAGATGGATTTTTTAATTAAACTTTTTATATGTAAAATAATTTAAATAATTTCTCATCCAATTTTATAATGACTATATTAGAAAATGATATTTTTTGTTGATCTAAAAGTAGTGTGATGATATGGATCACATAAATAGGACAACTATGACTCAAGTTAGTATTATATATAGTTATGTGGACAAAAAATATGGTTTCATACATTAGAATACCCTAGAAAGACTATAATGATACATCATGACTCAAATCGAGCACCAAGAGTCGGGTGCCGATCTACTAATATCTAACTGAGGTTTCACCAAACATATTCTATTATTGGTGTTTTATTTCATTTATAAATTTATATTGAAGGTTTTACCATGATAAAGTTCTGATTTAATTAATATAAATTCGACCGAATTTTAAAATATTATTATTAATATTTCATTCATGTTCTCTGATGAATACTTTAATACATGTTATAATTATAATCCATTATTTTCATTATACCTAGGATAGTGAATAAATAAATATACATAAGGTTTAATTTTATAACACAATGGATTTATTTCTAATTAAATGAACTAAATCATTTACAACTAATATGATGTACATTTTTGTCAATGTTTTTTTGTGATAGAATTGATGGTCTAATTATCGTAATGGCTCTAATTTAATCACTATATAAGTTACTTTCACCCTTTCTTATTAAAATTGACATAAAATTATGTATTTTAAATTTTTTATCCATGTAATTGATAATGTGGTTGACAAAATAATCAATTTATAATATAATTAAATTAGGAATTTATTCGATGGGTATATGTGATTAAATTAAGTAAATTGCATATTATTTACTCCATGAAATATGATCTTATTTGTTTCAATTATTTACACATTTTTTATAAAAATAAATTCATATAACATTAATATTTTTGGTTTCATATCAATATTAAATATTGATTTTAATGGATATAACTTTGTCTTCAAAGGAATAAAATCATCAATACATTTTTTTAATATATGATCTTGGTATGATGTAATACTATTTATGAATTAAAATGATGTTTAGTGGATTTAAATTTCTAAATATACATTTAAATGATATATATATATATACAAGTATATATATTTTCAAAAAAAATAGAATGAAATTAAAGAGGAGGATATGTGTTTTTGATGAACCCTTATTGAATTATAACAGCGTAATATGAATTTAAATGTTTTTAAATGCATATTGATTTATTTTTATAAGATATGAAATTTTTTAACATTTGATAAAAATGATTTTGAATGAATTTTATAATGGTTTAACGCAATTAAAATGGCATGAAAATGATGGTGACTGTATTGGGGTAAATTTGAAGTAATTGGAAATTTGATACTTTCAATACGATCATATTGAAACATTTGTAAATGAGTATGTGTTGTGAAATAATAATGAGATATTTTAAAATTAATTATAATTTCCAATATAATAATTTTTTTTATGTGTTTTTAATGTTATTTATAATAAAATATATGTGTTTTATAATATAATAACATTGTGAAATGTTTTATGTTTTGTTCTTATTACCATGTACTTGGTGTTGTTATAGTAAATTCATTGGGATAAGTTATTTGATAAATATTTTTGTTTTGACAAAACATAGATTTGGTTATATATTGATTTGGATACTTGTTTATTTATCAGATTACATTGTTTGCAAAGAGATGATGGATCTGTTTGGATATCGAATGATTTATTTACAAAAAAATGAATGCTTGTCACACTATGACATGTTGTTCTCTGTAATATAGTTATGAAATTTCATTGTTAAGAAAAAAATTCAATGTTATCCAAAAATTTCAATAGGTTTGAATGTTTGTGTCATTAATAACAATATAGATTATTATTTTTCTGTGGATAATAATTAATTGATAGGTATATTATAATTATAACTAAAATAGAAAAATTTGGTAAAACAAAGTGTTATAGTAGATTGGTAAGACACTGAAAAATATTCATGTGTGGTAAATATTTCTATTGTATTTATGGAATTACATTTCACAACAAATTTATAACATTATGATCTATGATATTTTTGAGATCTATAGTGGAATCATTTTGGTGGTATTTCTCACATATTGTGTATTCACATATCATAAACCTAATTAGGTAACTCAATACAATGTAGGAAATAGAAGGAAAAAATTATATATATGAGTGGATAATATAATTTAATGTGGTGATTTTTCATAGAATATTATGGATTATATGAAACCACAAGTTTTGTATATAAGAAAATTATGTTTGATAGTGCAAGTGAGATAGAAAACTATGATTATAAATTAATGTTACATACAAATACAATAATATATATTTTTCTTTGAAAGAATTATTCACTTAAATATATTCTTGTACAAACATTCTCAATATGTTTTCTCCCAATAAAGTATTCAACTTTCATAAACATGGCTAAATGACCCATAATATATATTAACATTTTATTATGAATGTTAAATTGGAAGGTATGAGTGATATTAGATATTTTTTGATAGATATATATATATATATTTCTTAGTCCATAAAAAATATAATATTAATATTTAGTAAATAATCATTCACTTTTTATTAAAGTTGTTTTATTTTAAAAAAATATGTTTCTTCAAATATTATTTATATTTATTTTATAAAGAATATGGTGATAATAAAATTTTGAAATAATTATAAAATATATTTTACATAAGTAAATTTACTTATGATATCATAATATAAAATTAGAATTTTTTTTTTGTTTATGATATTTTCAAAAAAGTGTGAATTTTATGTGAATATCGAAAATACTGAATTTTGAAAGACATTATATTCTTGTCAATACATTATGTAATTAAAAATAATTTTTCTTCAATGTAAAAAATGTATTATTAAGTTAAATTTGTCCCATTTAATAGCTTTTTTAACATTAATATATATGATTTTTGAATTAGTTGACCTTTATTATTTAAAAATGCTTTATTTTTTTAAAACATTTTGAAGGCACATAATGATTACCAATTCTATTTACATAATGTAATCCGTAATTAGTATATTTGAAAAGATATATATATATATATTCAATATATTATAATTTATATTTATCCCAAGATTACTATTAAATATAGAGATAATATAAAAATATCTTTTACTAAAAAATGAACATATTTCTAGCACACTTCTTCATCCCGTCTATAAGTATTATTTTAAATTAAATTATATAAACATTTAAAAATATAATTGAAATAATTTAATTAATTTTTGAAGTTATAATTTCAAAAGATATCTGAGATTTTGAGAATATTCCAAAAATATATTATTTTGTGAATAAATAAAAATTAATCATTTTAATTTAAAAATTAAATTCATTTAAATTATTTTTCTGGATATATTATATAATATATTCTATATAATGTAAAATTTATTGAATTATATTTCAATTAATATAATTAAGGTCCTTTGAATAATTTTCATATTTATTATTTTTTAAACATATTTTAAACATTTTAACATTTTAACGTTGAAAACCTTCATTCTCATCTCATCTGCGAGATTAATTTAATGTAATATATACCAATTAGTTGAGTAAAATTCATAATAATATATTTAATATTATTAATAGACAAAATTTATAATTTATATTAAGGTTAACATAATATTTTGCAATATAAATACTAAAAATAGTAAAAAGTAATTACTGTAGTTGAGGGAAAAATGTATGTACTGAGGATAAAACTAAGAATATGAGGTTAAAAATAAACTAAAAATATTTCCAAAACACATTTTGTGAATAAATTTGGACCATGTGTCTATTATTTTATATAATTATTCACTCTTAATTCTTCATCCCTTTAAAATTGTCGGTATGATTTAATAGCTTCCAAAATATTCAAGTCTTCATCTCACCTCACATATAAAAAGCCACCCACTCCTCTCATTTTCACACCATAAAAACTCTTTGGTTATTCATGTAACTAACCCAATAAATTCAAAAATTCCCTTTTATCATTAAATATTCCTTATTATAGTTATAAATCCATCCTCGTAATGATTTTTTAGCAATATTAAAGAGGATACTTGAAGAAGAGTTAACATTCTTCAGTGAGTGTTATTTAATTGTTTCATTCTCCACCTAAATCAATTGATATTTAAAAACAATGATATAAAAACGATATAATATAACATAAACTAGGATATGGTTATAAAATTCTATATACCTAAAACCATCTCTTCTTCCATCAAATGTGTTACAAGATCATCATTTCTGTATATGACAGAATAACGCCTTGCAAACCAATGTCACTCAGTTTTTATTAACAATAATAATAAGTGTGTATGATGATGATCCAAATTTATATGTATATGATATTAATAACATAATTTTAACATTTGATAAAACTATATAATATTTACATTTTTTTGAAAATATTGTAATGGGGATACAATAACTTCTCTTATGTGGACGATATACTACCTCCTCACCATGCGATGTAATTAATCATTCTTGAATGATTTTCATGGAATGTAAAATGTATTTTGATAATGAATATGTATAAAATAAATATGTAAATGTTTATATTAATAAAATTTTAATCATTATTAAAATATTATGTATCGTTTTATTTTTTACAATAAAAATATGATTACATCGTTCATTTATTTGTGGACTCCCGAATTCACGAATTGAAGTGACTCTCTTTTCGTTTGAACACCCCCAAATATATATATATATATATATTTAAAATTTTAATATGGTCTATATGATATCATTATAATTCTATAATGGTAATATATACACGAAAACATTTATATAATTATCAATAAGAAACCGGAACATTATACATGAGTGTGTATGACCTACAATCTTAATGATTGTTACATACATCATTTATCAAAACCATCATTATTGATTGGTATTAAAAGTATAAATTGTATAATAAATATTGAAATTATTTCACAACTATTATTATGGATATTATTTATCTTTTAAATATTTATTTGAACCAAAATGTTCATAACAAATAATAAGTGATAACATATGGTAATTTACACACAAAAAATGAAAACATTGAATTATTTTTGAACAAATAGGTGATGAGATGTTTTAAAAGAATCAATTATGATATTATAATGATTAATAAGTTTCATTATATTTTTTATAACATGTTTAAAACAATTATACATGTGAAAAAATCCTGATAAACTAAAATCAAACATTATATAATTGATTTACATCTCACATTTTCACATCTATGAGGCACATTCCATATTGAACACATTATTGTTTAATGTCTTCATCCCAACACTATTATATCACTTGATAGGGGGTGAATCAAGGGATGATAAAATAAAAAAATACTACCTTGGAACTTTTTTTGGTAAGAAAATCTATCTTTTCTCTATTCCCATGGTATTGTACGAACATAAATGAGAGCATACACGAGACATAGTGATTTTACAAGGATCAACCTCATTAAGATTTATCTAATGATAATGAAATGAAAATATGATGATGTATAACATATAATTATGCTCAATTAAAAAATAATTTTTATTATAAATAACTTCTATTGCCTGAAAAACTATCTTTATAATGTAAAGGGATGGATCACTACTTCCCAAGGGTCACACTCTCAATATTTCCATCGATGGCTCACAACAGCTAAATATGATCAAAATATTACTATACCATTCCTCAGTTCTCTGTAAATTATTCTTACATAGTATATTGAAATGTATAACCCATATTTAGAAATCATTAAGGAACCCTCCACTATAGGTGGATTCTCTATTGAGATTTTAAATTCATCTAGTTGATGAATACAACATTACCATATTTGTAATTTAAATTATCATTTTAATACTTTTTTCATGCCCAATACCGTAAAAAATATCACACAATATTTTTGAAAAAAGGCAATTATTCCCAAGTATATACTACCCTTAGATGATCCACAAAATTCATTATTCACAGTTATTTTTTGATGCTTAGTATTCTGTTATGAAGAAACCTACTTTCATGAAGCTCAAAAACATTCAGGAAGATCACGTAGCCTTCGTGATGCTCAAAAATTTTTGTTATATTTTTTTTACCTCTAAAAAATAAATACATTCAGGATGGTTACAAGTTTTGGTTGGCTTTCATAACCATCATTAAATTCATTTCTTTATGAATTCATTCACAATAACAACCAATGTGATTCACCTTCTAGAATTCAGAACCATTGAATAATTGTTAATAATTGATATAAATTTTTAGGGGGGTTAGGTCATATTAATATGGATTTCCACCCATTATAGAAGCTTCAATCCTCATTATCACCTTTTCATGAAATACTTTCATCTCAATTACGATGCTCCCTTTTTTGTGAAGCACTTTAGAAATTAGCCGCTCCATGAATCTTATCATTGTCGTAGAAATTTACCCATCTATGAATATTAATAGTCAACATCCATGATGGAATTTCAACAACTTATCATGTAAACATGTTTTGTTAACCGACACAATCAACCCAAAAAAAATTCAATGATGACTTGAGGAATATTTACCCAACAATCTGCCTCTATGGGATTTTTGACAAATATAAAAATATTGATACCTCATTGATGTTTCTTCCATAGTAATACAAAATCATATTCTAGTGATTTTTATATAAAAAGTTTATTTTCCCAACACACACTCAAATCCCACGTTAGCACTGATTAGTGTGATAAACACGAGTAACATGAAACTTTCAGAAATCAATCACTTCACTGAAAAACCCCTTAGCTGAGGTCATCATGAACCATAACTATAATGATATGTAATATTTTACTAGTCAAATTTAGCATCATAAAAATTAAAACTCCCCATACTTCAATGCTCCTCCTCTCAGCTTCTCTTTTATCCTGATTAAGAAAATTTCTACATTTTTTATTCATAACTTGTCCCAATTTTTCAACGTACCTGAATGAAACAATTTTTTGTTCTTTAACTCGGTAAAAAAACATATTATAACATTAGGTAAAAACACACAGTACTACACAGATAAGAGTTATCACATCCCCAATTCTTCAATTATGGGGAGTTGACTAGACTCCAAGAGCATGTCGATGATTACAAAATCTTTTTTGGGTATGGATGTAAACAGAAGGACCACGACCAATAGTTTTTTATGCATATAAACCATCTTCTCAAGACCTTTATCACCCCAATAATTGATTAAATTTAAATTGATATAAATTTTATTTTCCTATTTGTGATTGACATGATTTAATAATAAATTACATCCCTTGAATGTTACAGTTTATCCAAATTTTATTTTTTACATCAAATACCATATAATTAAGTTATTGACTAATCTAATGTAATTACATGAATGATTGATTGTCTATAATATATTAATAATTTATAGATATCAATGAAATGAAATTTTGTTCCAGGAATGTCCAAAATTTATACTATACTACAAGATAAAATTCTCCACCCAATGTTGAATTTATATCATTTTCTAAACCGGCCCAATCCGAATATTTATAGTCCAACAATTATTACTGAGATTTTTTTATGGACAATAATAATATATAATCCTCTTAATATACCATTTTATTATTTTTTATACTAGTAATTATATTTCACTGGGGTATGATTTATATCTTGCTTCATGTAATATGGAAAAACAATATCTGGTCTCATCAATATTATTTACAATAGACTACCATTGATTTATTTTTTGTATTATATTATATTAAATGAATTTCCTTCATAATCCCATAATATTTTCATCTGGGTAGCCCTCATAGTGATCATGACTTTGTAATTTTCCAATATAAATATTTTAAGAACATCCTTGGAATTGTTTTATTTAGTCTTAAATGTAATAATTATTTCCTTATATCACCTGTACATCATGATATAATACCAGTTCATAAGTCATTGACATTTAAAATTAAATTTTAATAAATTCTATTATCCTTTATCAGTGATCATCATATGTCCTAGAATATATTATTACATCAACATAAAAAATAACCACAATCTTTTAATGACTATGAATATTTTAATATAAGTTGAAATAAAATCCACCATGATGAACATTAAGCTTCTTAAAAAAACGATTAAGCCATGATATCATTCTCATGGATCATGCATTAAACCAAATAGTACCTTTATTAGCATAATAACACAATCCTCATCTTCATGAATAAGGAAACCCTATGGATTCCCAATATAAACTTCTCATCTTAGAACAACTTGTAGTTACATGGAAACCAGATTTGACCTAGATGGACACATTAATAATTTAAAATTTTGTGAAACTCCTCCCTTTGGGTTTCATTAGTACATAAGATATTGTTGAAATCGAATGATGGATCAATCCACAAGATAATAAATTCATTATTGGGGGATGTTAATAACTTCAAAATCATACTCATTATATTTATTATTTTGATCGTGATGTTTTTCAATGGTTGTTTTTGGTTAACAATCTAATACTAAGAGATCATATTATAACCATGGAATGTGTTATATTTAAAAACCATTCCTTATAATAATATTTTTGTAAGGAAATTCTAATCTAAATGGATTAAATTTTCATAAAAATGAGGAAAAATTAAGGGTGTTATGAATCAATATTAAAAGATATATTTACAAGATTTTCCTTTTATTCATTGAATAATTTTTACAATATTAATATTTTTATTAATTAATTTTATATTAGATTTAATATATGTTAAAGAGAACCATATGTCTTATATGAATTTAATCATTATGAGAAATTTGTTCGTTGTGATGAGAAAATTGATATAATGTTTTCTAAGTCATATTTTTCTCATAATTAAATGTGTAATAAGTGGACACAGATCAATGAAATATCGAAGTATTTAACTGGTAAATATGGATGTATGATACCTACATAATCCAACGGTGGTCAAACAATATTTTATGTAATTTCTGATAGGATTTGGGATATATTACTAATGTGGTATGATTGGTGAGTGGGCATGTGAATGAAAATAAAAAATCCCAAACAATCCGAGAATTGGTTATGAAATAGATTTCTAATGGTGAGATCTTTTCATTGAAATGTGTTGGGTAATTATTCTAATGTCTATAAAATTCAATTAAATAGGATATAAATATTCAATTTGATAAGAAAAATGCATGTAAGATCGTTTCTCCCTTCATTAGATGATATTTTTTTATCAAATAAAATATTGATAAATAATTTACATAAATATTGGAATTATATCGAATATATTTTTTACTACATTTAATTAAATTAATTCATTTCTCATAAATAATCAAGTGAAATATGATTAAAATATAATTAAATTATTACAAAACTTATAGGGAAAACTCCAAGTAGAATTATTGAGGCCACAATTTTTTATAAAAACCCTCATATTGTTATGAATGTGATGGGTTTATCTAAAAATCATGTCAAATTACACTATATTGAGTATGAAATTACTAAGGGTAACGATTTGAATTTATGTAGTCGTGAAAAGATAGAATTTACAGATAAAAAATTTATATTTAAAGATTACTTACCATTGATTTGTTATCATGAATCATAGAAACTGATTAAATATGGAACTGAATGTATTTGTCTAATTTTGATGACATTAAAGAAAATGATAAAATTAGTGATGTTATATTAGTGTATTAATATATGAATATATTTCATGATTATTTAATTGATGTTATTGATCATCAAAAAGATGGATTTTTCTATTGATATCGTACCTAATGCTAATCCAATTTCAATACCCCTTTGTATAATGTCTCAATTGAAACATTTGAAATTGAAATAGAAGTTACAATAGTATCATTATAAAGGATACAATATTCCAACTAGTTAACCACGATGTGTTCCATTTTTATTTAGTAGAAATAATTAAGCTTTAATGATGATTTTAGTTGATTATAAACCTTTTAATAAAACCACTATTAAAAAATAATACATTTTTCTATAAAACAATGATTTTTTTTCATAAGATCTAGTGAGAATAATATTTATTGAAAATTAATCTATGATTAGGGTTTTTTTATGTTCAAAATTAGAGATATTTTTAATATGGTGTTTCATTCTACATTTGGGAATTATGAGTTTGTGGTTAATTGATTTGTGTTATTTACTACACTATGTGTATTCATGGATACTAGGAATATAATTTCCCATAAATATTTAGGTAAATATGTGGTTGTGTTTATTGATGATATGTTGTTATATTTTAAAATTCATAGAGATAATTAATGAAAACACGTTTTTTTTAGTACTCAAATGTAATAAATTAATATATAAAATTTAGTTAATTTAATATTTGGTTGCCAGAAATTTCATTCCATAGATATGTTGTTTTTAATGATATCATAGTTTTTGACCATGTCGAAACATGAAGAATGGAAATGATTTAAAAATGTCACATATATTTTTATATTGATTATATTTTTGGATTACTACTTGAGGATTATTGAAAACTTCTCTCTATTATTCATCCCATAAACAATGATACCTTCAAAAAAAATCAATTCATCTTAATGAAATATTGTAATTGTAGTTACTAGAAATAGGTCCTACTTTTTGTGAATTCCCTATTTTACCCCTATCTATTTTGAATGGTTTTGTTCTATATATTAATTCATTTTGGAAAGTAATCTATATTATTTTACTGAATAATGATTTGGTTATTTATTATGGTAAATTTCAATTGAAACAAAATACACTAAATTATCATACAGATGCCCTATAATTTTCCACTATGATTTATTCAATACATATATAGAGACATAATTTATATTGATTAATGTAGAAATTATATATTGATAATAATATTTTGATATATACATTCACTCAAAAATATTTGAACATTAAGAAAATCATACAGATGGAATGGATAAAGGAATGATATTGTATTATATATCACTATCCAGGAAAATTAAATCAATGTATAGTATAATTGTTGTTGAAAAAAAAATTCAACACTAACCATGCTATTTCTTCATCATAATATTTCAATAAATGACTAAATAAATTAATTACTATACATTGTGCATAATGTAACATTAGATTTTTTGTATTAGGATCTACTATCATGTTCTCTATCAGATAGAATTAATAATTATTAGAAGGAAGAGGGTGATTTTATTAGAAAAGTTAAGCCAAAAAAATTAATGTTACTTAAATTTTAACTTCACATGGAAACTGTTCTGAGATTTAATGAAATGATGTATGTTATAATGTCCTCCCATATGAAGAAGGAATTGTTGAGTGATACTCAAACATAAAACACTTCTATTCATCCCAAAAGTACTATGGTATAAAGAGACCATTGATATTATTTCCATTAAGATATAAATTAGAATGATATTGGTGTTTTTATGAAAAAAAGTATGATATGTAAATGGTTTTTATCTGATAAAAATTATTAAATGGTAAAATTAATCACATTATGGAGCCATAGTGGAAATAGGAAAATGAATCCATGGATTGAATGGTGGGATTCCAAAATACATTTAGAGGTAAAAAAATTTCAAGGGTAATTATTGAATGACTGAAAAAATATATTCTTTTAATTAATAATTAGGATAATGAATTCCTGTATCAACTTCCATTAATGTATGTTAATGATATTGTTCGGATATATGGATTTCATCACTCTAATGTTGTTTACTGTGACCCAATGAATAAATCTAATTTTTTGAAAAGATTTCAAAATATATTTTTTATTGAATAAAAATTGATTCATCTTTGTATCCTCAATTGAATGGAAATAATTGAGAACTTTTTAGAATTTAGAATTTATGTTTCAAAATTTATTAATTTATTAATTGGTTTTTGGGGATTTTACTATTTCTTCACTAGGACTTTTTAATAATAGTAGTTTTTATTCCTATATATAGATGGAATCTATTGAATCTTTATATGGGAAGAGGTGTTAGACTCTATCATATTTGGATAATTCAAGTGAATGGAATTTTCAAGGACCTTAGACTATAAAAGTGATGTTTGAAAAGTTAAATATGAATCACTATCATATGAGGGTAGCTCAATGTACAGATTAGTGTTATATAGATTACCTGAAGATATTTATTAAATTCGAGGTATGAGATTATGTATTTCATAATGTATCTACATAGAATGGTGTTATAAATTATACATAAATGGAAAAGATAATTCCATATATCATTATAATATATACATTATACTTAATGTAATATTAATATTATATAAATTGGTCTTAGCTATAATTATTTCAATGTAAATGATGTGTTTCATGTTTCATTATTATGTACATATGTGTTGGATGTATAAAAAACATTATATTCTCTTATAGTATGGTTTGAATGGAATATTTTATATGATGAAAAATAAATTTAGATTTTGGATCATCGGGATTTTAAAATCTCGATAATGTGAATCATTATGTAAATGTGTTTTTTATTCTAAAACTAATGATTGAAGGAAACACATGGAAATTTAAAAAATATGGAATAAAAATATCCACGCTTCATTTGGATTTGAATAAAAATGAAAAGATAAAATTACCCAATCAGGGGGGAATTTGACAATATTTTGAACACTAATTTAACTTCAACAATTATTCATTAATTTGATTTTATATAGTCATATTAAATATTTATTTTTTTAATTTTTAAATCAAATAGTTAATTGTTTTAGTATTATGAATATCAATTTCATTTATTATATGTTTAGGTTTAAATTACTAAATTCAAAATTATATAATTTAAATTTTAAAAAATTAAAAAGTTTTTTTAAATCATAAATTAATTATTATAAATGAACGAATTTTTTGTATCTGTTTAAATGTATTTTATTTTTAACTGAATAGTGGGTGATATTGTTTAATAAAAACTATCATTTCATTAAATAATATAAACTAATTTGAAAATAAATTTAAATTTTATTTATTAAAAAATTAACATATGTCTCTATTACTTTAAAATAATCAAATTAATTACATATGAATCAACCTCATAACAAATTTTAGGATATGTTAAATTTTAGGCCTTAAAATGTATTTTTCCAAATACATTTGTTTCATTGTGTTTTCTGCATTTATATAATTTTTTTTATTTTAACATATATATTTTTAATATTGAAAATTGCATTCCATAATTGTAATTAGGATGATAAAATTTTGTAAATAGATTCTATTTATGTTTTATCATTATGAAGGTAATATATCATAAATATTGTTCACATTTTTATGTGTAAAATAGTTAAATCCTCGTTAGAGCTATTGGATTTTTATGAAAAATCACATTAATTCTTATATTTATTTTATTGGATATGTTTTTTATTATCTATATAAATCAACGATGTTTAAAAAATGTTGAAATTTCTTATGAATTTCATTTTTCAATGATCATAACATTATTTTCGAAATAAAAATTCACTCTCTTTGTTATTATTTGAATCATATATTTTCATAAGGATAAAAATAGGTTTTTAGGGTTATAAATGGTAATTTTAAATGTTAATTTATTATTTGTTAATAAGAATTTTTTACTAATTTTTCTAAGTGGAATAATTACCTTATAATATTACGAATCAAATACATCATGCATGTTAATGTTTTTGAAAATATAAGTAAATGATTTTTAGAAACAACAAAAGTAATATATTTTAGATTAATTATTTTTTCGTAAAATTTAATTGATCAATATTACATATTATTGATATTGTAAAAGATTATATTTGAGTTCAATTTTTGTATTTATTTCATTAATGTCCTTCTATATGAAGAGTTCCAAAAATTACATTAATGAAGTATTATTTAAAATTATTATATTTTAATGATTTAAAATTCATAAGAATTCAATATATCGATAATGGATGCTTTATGGTTTCAGGAATCATTAATATTAATCTTTTATGTCAATTTTTGTTCTTTAGTATCTTTTTTGAAACCTATAGTGTAAATAGTGATAATATCATTTTAACAATCAAAATGATTAATGGGAGTTTAAATAAAAAGATAATGTAGAAAAAATCATCTAAACCTATCCAAATTTAATTGGGTGAGAGTATTTAGTGTCACACATATCCTAGATTCTAAAAATCACAATTTAGTGTCGCATGAACTAGATAATTGATTCATGTTAATTTAATAGATTATGATATCTGAAGGGTGATCGTCCCATCAATTTCAATGGGTACCACCAATAATATCTTCCTCACACCTTTTTAGCTTTAAATTTTATAATATCCAAAAAAAACTCTCTCCATAACATCCTAACACATGTTCAATATGTATTTGTGTAAAAAAATATATATAGAAGGTGTACATTGTATGCCAAAGTGGTCATCTAAGTATATGTTATAAGTCCTAACCAACCTTTATCATTATTATTAATTAATCTAAAAATGAAATATACATTTACCATGTTGGAATATTATCCTCAGAATCCTAAAAATATGTAATTTTTATTATTATCATAGTACGAACCCAATTTTTTCTAATTTCTCATCATATGAGAAATGAAAAAATCACATACTGTAACATCCCATGTTTTCTTAACTAGATGAAAAATAAAGAATTTTTAATTTTTAATTTTATTGGATGACTAAATTTCATAATAGATCTTTGGTTCTAATTTTTATGTTTCAAATAATGCTATGTGTTTTCTTTAATGAGATAAATTTTTAAAATGTAATTATTAATGAAAATAAAGTGGGATTAAAAATAAATAAATTGTTTTAATAATACCAATAATAATAATAATAATAATAATAATAATAATATTGTTACATTTCTGACTGTGATTGGTATTATTATTATTATTAGGATTGTTTTTTATGAGACCCAAGGGGTCCCCCCTCTACCTCTTTCAACATTACACACCCCCACCCTCCCCTTCCTCTACAGAATGCAACCCCTCTTGGATAAAACCCCTTAGTGTATGAAGCACTATCCTATAGATCCCTCTCTAAAAAATGATTTCATCAAAATCTTTCAAGAATCACACTTGATTCTTCGAGGCGCCACCTTATGCCATAATCCTTATCGTTTTTTGGAAGGTTCCCCCTCTTTCTCATCCTGTTTCAAATAGGGGGAGCCTTAGGTTATATTTTTAAAACATTTTATATTTTATTCATATTTTTGGGTGCATAAAGGGTCTCTCGGGACTCCTTTGGTCATATTTTTGTGACCACCACCAGTGGTGAAGTGGTTTAGCGTATTTTGATTTGGAACTATAGATTTGGGATATGTATTTTCTTCATTAATCCTTATTGAATAATTTATGTTTGGGGAATTCATTATTTTTGATGTCTTGGTAAATTTTCATTGGTGTGTTGGACTTTTATGCTATGTTTTGAGTTCTCGGTATTATTTGTAGAGTGTTTGATGAAACTATGAAGGCTTGTACACATGTACATAGTTTTGTGTGTATATATATATCATCATTCTACACATTTCCTCATAGAGATAATAATATATACATTGGATAAATGGATATATATATATATATATGAATGTATCTGTGTGAAAGTATGAAATAATCATTACATTAATCAATGATTTCATGTGTCGAGTGTTCATCTTTATCAACATCTTAATGTAGTGTCTCATTCTATTTCCCTTTTAATTCAATTATTCAATAAATAATTTCATTCTAATATTTAGTTAATTATTTTCTATGTTTTTTAGTTTTTCTTAAATGATTTCATTCAGTTAATTTGATATGATTCTTAATTGAACAAATGAATTACTCTATAAATAATATCATGATTTAATAATAAAAACCCTCTGGTGGTGGTAAGGTGTCTTTAAGAAAAAAAAATGAAATGTTTCAAAATTATATCTTGATTGGACTATTTCATTAGATTTTCATTATTCATGAGGTACATTCAAAATACGGATTATTTTGGGTATGTCCATCGTTGATACACATAAATGAAGACTCCCACCCATGGGAATATGTTTAACAAATTTAAGGAAAATTTTATTTTTTTCATGTCATATAATCTCAGTGTCATCATTTATATATGTGATTTAAAAATGTCGGTAATTTCCCTTTTTCTAATGGCACATTCTATTTGACCCATTGTGCTATTAAAATGTAATTCCCATGTTTTTTGTAAATTGAATGAGTCCTTTATATAAAAATTGATAATTCATTATAGGAGGCGTTTCAAAAATGAATCCAATTGTATTAAATGAATTATCCCCAATGGATTGTATGGTCATTACCTTTTTCATATTCATAATAAAATATTATAGTTAAATGTAATACCTGAATATATTTTTCATTGGAAAATGATAATCATGAGATGCATTTTCCTCCTATATTAAATCTTGAAAATTACCTTTTTTCTTATACCCTATTCAAATAATTATTCTTATGGATTTGTTTCATAATTATTTGGTGTAAAACGTTTCCCTTATTATTTGATACAATTATTTATAGTAATTATGATATGTACGATCACATTAGAACATAATGGCATTGAACAAAAAACAAGGAAAATACGTGGTAAACTATGTCATTTTATTTTTTAAATCAACATAGAATTCATTAGGTTTTTATGCAACGAGAATGTGACATTAATTTACCCTACTGGTGTTCTATCCGGGGATTTAATTGAGACCATTTCTCCTTGATTTTAATTCCCTGTAATAAATTGGATACTTTGATCGATTTATGGATCCGGATTATGAAATGGAATTAGAATAAATTTCTTTTTGATTTCGTAGAGAATAATAAACTATGGTAAATTTTTTCTAATTTATATATATTAACTACATTCAGATGTATTGACATATTAAATTGGTTTGTTATAATTATGATAATAATTATGAACTTATATTAATGAAATTATTTTGGTTGATAGATAAATATTTTTATAAATTGATAATTGTGTCATATGATGTTATATATGGTATGTATAATAATAAACATGTAATCTTTCCTACTTAGCTTTTGAGATTATGGTATATCTATGTTATTGATACCTTACTATTGAGGTCTAGTTAAACTGGTATCAAATTATTGATGGCAGATTATATGATTATGTCATATGCCTATATGCTAGATGCATAGTCACATGATGCATGTGGGTGAAATACTATTTATTCCTAAGGGTAAGATTTTGGTTTACCTGGGGAAGAGGTTGAATGTTTATTATATATTATATTTGACTCAACCTTGGTAGTATAATCTTCCTCCAATTTTTGTGATCCATCGGGATACAGTAGGATCTACCCAAAAACATAGATACCTCGTAGAGTGCTGATGCTGGCATATCCAAAA
Organism: Viscum album; assembly: GCA_963277665.1. Lineage (NCBI taxonomy): Eukaryota > Viridiplantae > Streptophyta > Magnoliopsida > Santalales > Viscaceae > Viscum > Viscum album. The sequence continues at coordinate 1,089,491,301 of OY728143.1, read as the reverse complement.
CGTGTCCATTAAGAACTCAGACGGGTTTTAATTTGTTTATTCAACACTTCTGGTTTATGTTTCTACTTATGTCTTGAAACTAATTTACATTGAACATGTTTAATAAATTGCACTAGAAATCATGGGTTGTAGCCAACTGAGATTATTATCTCACACCCTACTCAGGTTGTTGTTGCACCTGGGTACCCGAGTAGTCATCATAATTTTAGGACTTAGGTTGATTTCCTGTGATGTTTATCCCTTACATAGGAGTTGGGAGAAAAAGACAGATCTAGACCACAAGACTGATCTTAATATTGGGATTTTCATGGAGATATTCATTGGGATGTTTTCTTTTGTTAAATTCTATTGATATTGTTATTCATTCAATTTTCACTTATAGAATCATAGGTCCTATATTCATTGATCTAAATTAACATTTTCCATATTTATTCATATATTATATTATTTATTCCCTAATTCTTTCCCTATTATAAAAATACTCTTATTTTAATTATTGTCCAAAAAATTGTTGTGTTATTATAATTTTCAAGGCATTGTGTCCCCACCATACCATTAATAGTCCCTCACTACCAGTCTGAAAACTATGACTTATCGAGAGGAGTGTTTGAGGCCATGTGACCCACAGGTCTGACCACCATGTTTTGTTAAGCCAGACCAGAATTTTATAATGGTGTATCAGAGATTATTTTTCATTTTTCTTACTAATTTTGGAAGGGATACAAGAGAATAATAATGCGTTGGTGCTTGGTAAATAGTGGTGCATGGGAATATTCAACCAATGTATGGGGAAATAACCTAGTGTACAGGGTACTAATTGATTTTGATGTTTTTTTATTTCATTTTATATGATTTTACTATGTGTTAATGGTGTACATGCAGTTATTTTTTGATTTATGGATGTTTGGATTTTTCACTTGTGCTTGTATGGAAAGAGAAAAGCATCCCAAGCATCATAATAGGAACATAGGAATTAAAATGTCATGAATATGTCATCCCTGGTAGTGGAATTTGTAGGTTGTTTGATGTCTTTAATTGTGTGCCCATAAATTTATGTAATGCTTGAGTTTTATGCCATGATATTTTGTTTATATTTCATGTTATCTGGCTACTTAAATTTCCATCCCTTTATAGCATATCTGGATTATGTTATTTCAATATGTTTCTCTATGTTATCTGCTTATGGTAGTATTATTCTATTGTTTTTAAATATGTAACTAATGTCATGTGATAAATTTAATTGGATATGACTAAATGTGGAGTAAAATGACAACACTGTAAAGTCTATGGGAATATAATTGATTGATAGATGGCAGTCATAAGAATGGATTTTTGAACATGATATTGATGTATTATAAAATGGTTTCAAAATTAATGGTTTTTCATATTTTATTTGAAATGAAGTATTTAAACATTTAAATTCGAAACTGTACCAAAGTAGGTTAGTTGGGGAATGAATTTAATGAGATATCCTTTGCTGGGTGTTTTTAAATTAAATGGAAAGCAACTGTTATTTGGCTACATTTTGTTGAACCCTGGTTTGCATTAAGGGACCTTTTTAGCATGCATTATCTTATATAACATTAGAGTTATTTTATTATTTCAGTATAATGAAACACATTGGATTTATTTAAATGTATAATGCTAAAAAATGATGTTTTATATAACATTATTATTTTTCCTTTGGGTCATTGGATAAAAATATGTGAATATAGTTTCTGTTTTAAAATGGTAATAGCTTTTTTGATTAAAACATTCAGTTGAAATAATATCTAGATGTGAACAAATGAAATGGACTTAAAATGAACATATGTGGAGCCTATTATTTAAATCATTGTGAAAGGGTATCTTAATCACTTATTTTTTTGTTTCCTTGGAAAATAAATGTGATTATTTTTTATTAACATTCTTAATTTTAAGAAATGGATTAGATGGAAAGATTTTGAGCCCATTGGAATTTCTATTAATGTTACCTAGTGATAGTCATGTTATTCATAGTCTATTAGGGTCTATATTGTGGTAGGTACAATCCTTATAATGAATATTCCTAGCCAATGTGATGAGTTTCTCTAATGATGGGTTGATTTTGTGTTTTGATGACTCTAGTTGGAATCTTGGATACTAAATTACACCATTTTAAGGATGGGTGGTCATCCTTACCTTGTACTATATCATGTGATATGGAAAAAACAAATGATTAGTTTCAGCTGGTTAGACATGCCTTGGTTATGGTTGTGCATTTTACAGGTACCTTGACATTTTCTCATTATCCTTGGGTAGCTCTGGAAGTTAGTTGTTGTTTCAAATTTTTTTTTTGGAATTACCGATATAGGTTATATATAATGAATTTTCCATCTGATAGTTAAATTCATAAGGAAATCAACCTACGGGTAGTATTCGGGATATGACGTTTGGTTCTAAAACATGGAGATGGGTTGTTTCCACATACTCATTGTTTGTTTTGTGTTTAATGATGTAACAAATTGTTTCAATTTAGTATGCGTGTTGAGAATTGAGCTATTGGGTATGATCACGGGTCATCTTTGAGATGTTGTGACCTGGGTATAATGAAATCATGTTCATCGTAATTATGGAGATAAATTTTAGAGACTTGGTTTATTTACATATTAGTTGGTTTGGTTTTGGTTTTTCTTCCAATTGTATAAACCAGTACATTTAAGCATTGTATGACCTAGCGTTCTTTTAAGAGGATAATCTATCACATATTTTTGATGAGTTTGACACTCCTAATATTGGATGTGTCATATTAGTTCAATTAAATTTATTTCATTTATGTTATAAGGAACACAACCAAATAGGACCATTAGGGAATGGTTGGGCTTGCTTAATGGAATGTGGGGATTTTGGACATTAAATCATGTTGGGATATGAAAACAACATGATAATATTATGGTTTTATGTGTATAAAACCTCTGATAAGTTTCATTGGTCATGGGGGTACTTTTGTTGTTAATCATGAAGGATCATGTGATGCCTCGGGAGGTAATGTAACATCTCGTATCTGGGTTCCTCACAAAGGTCCCTTGGACCCAGTTGGTCACATGACCTCGAGCGCATTTCTATAAAATCCATAGGATACATAGTAGTTGGGAGAGATATGTTGTGATATTGGTGAAACTATTACCTCATTGGTAGATTATACACAACCTAATCTAAAGAGAAACAACAGTGAAATAAATTATACCAATCATAAATATATATCATAATACTAAATTTATTTCCATAAAAACCACAATATATATATATATATAATGTATGGAATATGTATCTCAGAAAATATCCAAACATGTAACATTTCTAGAAGGAAATATTGAAAACGATGTACATATGAAACAAGTAAACTCCAGCAAATTTGCAAGCCTCGGCTTGGTCACATGCTCTCCAACTCCAACAATAATAAATTAAAAGATGAAGAAGGGTGTATTCCCACATTATAACTAAAATCATATAATTTGTTTCAGCACAAAAGAATTACCTAAATAGGGCATGAGATGAATCCTAGTAGGCAATCACCAAAATACATGCACCTAACTCTCAGGGAATATATATAGTAAGTAATATGAAAAATTGAAGAAATAATATTGGATGTTCTTAAAGGTAAAAAATTATTATGTTCTTAATTACATTCATTTAAGTTGTATTTTTCGACCATTTAATTGTGTAATCATATGATCTAGCATGATCTCTCTAACCCCATGAAATGTAACCAAAACAGACATCTCTGAAGACCATGTACAACATCATGTAAGACAAAATTCAAGCATATTCTTTGTCTACGAAGACACGTCACAATCATTCTATTTTCCACATCCTACCCTCTAGGAATCCCCCATGGTATAACCCCTTCAATCTAACATAGAATTAATTAATTTTAAATTACCACATGGGAAATCCCTCTTGGTTGAAACCCTTGTTTCAAACATTCATTCAATAAAATATTAACGACCTCCTGGGTTGATCTCATGTGCAATACACCTATGCCAAACATTTCAGTAAAACATTCAGAAGTGACCCCAAGGGAATCTCTCCCCATCCAATCCACCTTGGTCACTCATTCCTTCAATTAATTATAAACTTCTACCAGTTAAGCTCTCATAATATGACCCTTAGTTCAAATATACACAAAGAATATCATAGGTATTTCATATAATCAACAACTCCATCCTAACAAAACATGGCACATAAAATAAAAAATCCATGGCAGGCATCCAAGACCAATCTACCATAAACAATCAATATAGGGAAGCACACCCATGGGGTATCCCTTAGATATGGTATCTAACCTTACTCATATGCAAAAAACCGTTATCGATCAATTCATCCATTGTTGGTAATAAACATGGTTTAATTCCAAATCACATGATACCGAAAAAGTGGGTACGAAAAACTTTTAGCACATATAATCCAATTACAAACAACTAATGGTCCAAACCACATACCTTGATGTCTTATGATTGATATACTTAAACATTATAACTTCTAAAATGACATATATTGGGGGGATTCCATCGCATACAATGGTGTCTCAATCGGGGCTTCGACTACGAATTAAGAGTGGTTTAGATTTTACCGGCCATTCAATAGTGCTCCAGTAGGAACCACGACCTGAAGAAGATGGATCTGGACATTGATACGCTTCCCCCTTCTGATATATCAAATATAAAAACTACATGTCATGTTATTTAATACTAAATTCCATTTAGTATCTTTAACTGGTCCCTGATATAAGTGGGTCTCCCAAGGTCACCACATGGCCATGTACTCGACTGCCACATGGTCTGCATGTGACTGTACGCAGCAAGAGGGTTAACGGCGTGTACAAGGGAATACGTGGTGTGTTCACCAAAAATTAACAGTCCTTTAAATTTCTTCAAAACCAAACCAAAATCAAGATCCATACCTAAAATGATGATCAATGTTCTTGAAAACATCCCCACATAATGTAATTCATCGCCGAATTTCTCTTCCAATGGTTGTGATATAGAAACTAAAAACAACTATAGCCACTACGATTGCACATTGGCCTCCATCTCCCATGACACATCTTGTGCCCACCCGTGCTAATAAATCACCCATACTATTGGATTATACCGGCCACATAGAACTTTTGTGCTATGATCCAAAATCCGAATAGGGTGATCCTTGAAGGGTTCATCCACCTAAAACTCAATCACTACATGTTGAAAAATTTGAGAAGGGTCTGAAAAGTAACATTTTATGTGAGAAACATGAATGACGTCATGTATAGCCCAAAACCATTAAGCTAACTGCAACTGATAGCCATACAGCCCAACTCATTCCAAAACATCTGACGACTAAACATATCTCGATGAAACATTCCCCTATCTTCTAATATGTATGTGTACTAACATCAGTATGACACATAGGAAAACATGATCACCAAACGTGAACTCCATATGTTTTCTCCATCGATTAACATATGATTTCTGGAGAGGTTTCCCAATAGCCGTCCTCTTCTGAATCAACTCTACATGTTATGTGGTTTTTTGGACACGACGAGGACCATGCACAACTGCCTCTTCTCCCTCCATCTAGTATAGGGGTGATCAGCATGGACCACCATACACACCCTCAGAAGGTATCATTAGAACCATTGTGTGAAAATATTATATTAGGAAAACTCCACAATTGGTATGTGTCTCTCCCAAGAACCCTTATAATCTAGGATTAATTCTTGAAACAAGTCTTCCAAAACCTAAATTTTGTGCTCGAACTGGCCATCTGTTTGAATTGTTTTCTCGTACTGGCCATCTGTTTGTAGTTCCTTCTATACACGAGAAGTAACACATGAATCCCTATATGAAATGATAGAGTACGTAAGCCCATAGAAACAAACTATCTCTTGGATGTAAAACATTCTTATATAATCAAAACTGATACATTCCATGATCAGAATGAAATGATCAACCATTATGAGTCTATCAATAACAACACATAAAGAATCATTTCATCGTGGTGACCTTGGTAAACCGATCACGAAATCCATAATGATAGAATTTTACTTCCACTCATGAATGGATAACTATTGTAACGACCAATCGTGTCATTGATGCTCTAAATTCAATTTATGATAGGTGGGACATCTCATAACAAAACCAGCTATGTGCATATTCATGCCTGGAAACTAATACTGACAATGTAGATTTTGATAAATGATGTTGACACCTGGATTAATTGACCAAACAAAGGTATGATATACTCTCAAAAACCCCTTGTTTATATCCCTTGACACCCATACGTGCCCATGATAATGAAAACCCTCATCCCCGCATATGGTCCACCCAAGAGTAGGGTCCTCACCTAACACACACTCCCATAGAACATGACCTTATAAATCTAATAGCTTCCACATTATCCCTCGATCTAGTATAGTATAGGTAAAATCTATAGAAGAAATAATCATTATCCCATGATTTTCATGCACCTCAAAATGAATATCATTAAATCATGCCATAAGCTTCCTCTCACTACTATCCAATAGAACATCCTTAATTTGATTCCTCATGGGAAACACATCATCTACTATTCTACCTTTCCCAAGTGTGTAGGAAATCTCAACGTCAAAATATTGAAGGTTCTCAACCCTCCTTCACTATCTCATATTCAGATCAAGATGAGTAAATATATACTTGATGTTTTCTGGTTAGTTTATTCCCAAAAAAACTATCTGAAAAGTTAATTTCTCCAACAATGAAAAGCATGTAAAACTGAAACTAACTTGAGAGCATGCATCAGGTAATTCTTCTCATGTGGCATCAACATCTGAGACCCATATGCAATGACACATTCTCCCATAATAAGAACTACTCAGAGCTCGATAACTGATGCATCACAATAAATGGTGTAACGTTTTCCCAGCTCTTGAAAAATCAAGATCGGTGATGAATTCGGTCTCACATTCATCTCTTAACGGGCGGAATCGCATTAATCCATGAACATGTACTACTCACCCTTCATAGTTAGGTCCGTCAGTGGAACTAATAAGTTGAAAAAGTCATATAAAATTATCTACATTATCTATACGACCCCATAAATCAATATACCTCAAAGACATTCTACAGTTTCTTCCAAAAAAAACTACCTCTTTTAGGTTCAATAGGTATACCGATAACCCTGCCTCTTATATGAAATGTCCATTAAAATGAATTTGATAAATCCAAATGTGGAACATTGAGTGCATAAAATATAACTTATTCTCTCTCAGTGTAGACAAAAAAATATCAATATGGGTGCCATGGTCCTGTCAAGTGTGAGGGTACACCAAGATTTCATCTTCGATGACTATTGTAATAGAATTCTATTATTGATGGAACACTTGGTTCATTAATGACAAGAAATATTTTGATGTGTTCATGATACTTAATGACATAACTAAATACTCGTATGTACCATACATACTCTGAATGGTTGTAAGAGGTATATCTGGTGGTATATCACACAACATATGATAATAAAATATAAAGTTAATCATTGATAACACTCAAGATCCTCGAAGCAGATCAAATATATCATCAATCCTTTTCAAGTGATATAATTTCAAGACTGTCAACTGGTTCAGATTTCGATAATCTACACAATGCCTTTGGGTGCCGTCCACCTTCAGCATAAAAAGGATAGGCGAACCCCACAGATAAGTACCAGGTCACATGTATCCCTTCACCAGAAATGCTTCAAAAATCTTATTGAGATCATGTAACTCTAGGGTTTCCATACTATATAGAACAATGGACACTAGTGTCACTCCTAGAACCAGATTAATAGTGAAATAAACCTCTCACTTCAAAGGTAATCCTGAAAATTCGTTTGGAAATACATATCTAAAACTATCCAACATTGTAGGAATATCCATCTATGATTTTCACTAATTATCCTGATATAAACTAGAAACTTGGAATTTGATTCCTCCCATTCCATGATGCTCGGGTCCCACTATTCTTTCCTACACATCTCAATTTCCATTGGGTAGAAAAACATTCACCTCTAATTACATGAAACTCAACCTGTGGTGATAGCTATCAACAAAATCCTGAAAGGAGACTAAATATTCCATTATGAGAATGATATCAAATCCTATCATCACTAATACATATTGGTCCTAAAATAATTGACACCCACAAACGTTAATAGGGCACTCTGTGCCCTAATGTACACTGGTCGTCTTAATATCTAACAGAGTGTCTAGCATCATAAAATCGTCATAAGTAATGATACAAATCATAAGTACCTATACAGTGGAAAAGATATAAATCTTTGGTCAGACCCTATATAAAATAGATTAGAATCTAAAACCGAGGCAAGATGAATCGTAACTATAATAGTAGAGGGTAGGAGATCCATCTCATGTTGGGTATGATTCATCACAAACGTCGGACCTGTATCATGGCCCAATGACCCTATTTAGATACCCTGAGCTGATCTACCCTAATGACACTAAAAACCTATCATATGGATACCCCGACCACAACAATCTCATTGGCATGAATGTCCTGATGAGTACTTCTTCCCTGACTTATTGGAAACTAGTGGAAATGATCATGTACGTGGAGTCATAACATATCCCCTCTCACTCTCTTCTGGTGAGAAATATTTGAATACACTATATATGCCCTATCATTCCCCAATATTGGCATTCAACTTTGTCTCTTGAGAACTTTGGTTTCCTATTAACACTCTTTTCGCACTTGTATCACATGACTCGATTATATGAAGATGCATTTTATAAATTCCCCCCCACATAGCTTTCAACTATCTGTTGATGGAGTTCCAACACTAGATACTGAACCACCATGGCCCACACCTCCAAACACCCTTAGATTGTTCTCGATAGAAAATTTCCTTTTAACTATAGTAGTCACCAAAATCAACCTGAAAACATTCACATGTGATTAGTTTTCATACCTAATTGGATCCTCAAATCTCCTAGCCAGTGATAACTCATCACCTCCCAAAATAGTTGCGAAGAACAACCAGTTTGAAAAGAATGAAGATTAAACCATCAATGAGAGAGATCCCTTCTACAAATTCATGAACACTCAGGCCTAGTCGGCCCTCAACATCTCACGATTGAAGTAATCATAAAAGATTCACTAAATCTCATTTCAATCCATATCCCAATCACATACCACATGTGAGATAACATTCCACCATCTTTTAGAGGAATAACATATCATGTATTTTTCATGATCCACCATCATCTCAAGAGTTGTATCTATATGATTGAATATAGAATGAATGGATTTTAGCCATGACTTTGTAGCTCATGGTCCTCCATCCCCTAAAAAAGTGGGAGGATATTGCTGCTAGAACACCAACATCAGCTCTCCATCGAAATTACAATATGTGGTTCTCCCTAAAAAATATGAATCAACCTCATAACGTATTCAATGAACAATGAATCATCAATTGTTTTTGGTATAAAAACTAGTTCGAAGATAGGCATGATGGTAGGATCTGCTCGTAGTCCCTTGTCTACCATTTCAAATGTCTCATCATTACCTTGTACCATGCATACAACTAGATGATGTATTGGTGGCATTACACTATATGGTCAATTGGACACATCATTATGAGAATAATGGAACTTAAACTCAAAAGTGAAAGTATGTAACATATGATGGAGTTAATTCATGTTTTCCAAAAGATGAATACACGGAGTGTAGAAACACTACACGATGTGTTCCCTTAATCATTAACATGGGCATGTACCTTTTCAAACTGGGTCGTGTGACACCCCATACACATGGTGTGTTTCTCATGAGACACGATGTATAGTTGAATATCCCCTCCTTATAGGAACACAATCATGGATTTAACTATAGAGTCATAATGGGTTAATATTACATTGTTTGAACCATGGTCGTTCCATGCATGAATTTGAGAATTGTTTGTGGTTTTTGTCAATCCTATGTGGATGTTCAGAATGTGTTCCAGTAAAGTGATCATACAATTCTAGTAGACAAAAATATTGAAGTTGGCAATGTTTCCTAGTGTTTTCCAAATATTTGGGCCTTAAAATCTGAAAATGAAGACATGAATTGTTGGTAAAAGGTGGTGTGTGAAAAGATGAAGCGGTGCGCGAAAAAAGTGGTTTGTGCGCAAAATATTTTGGTTCTGCGTGAAAAAAAGTGTGGTGCACGAAATATTGGAGCGACGATTATCGTGAAAATAGTTTTTCAGAATCAGAATTTCAAAAAAAGGAAAAGGTATAGGATGTGCGAAAAATATGGAGATGTGTGAGAAAAACGATTCCTACGTGAAAAGTATTTCACATCGAATGATAGGTTTTTAGCACCAAGATGGGTTTTGTGTGCAGGGGTCTGAAATGACTATAAATAAGATGTGACCCCCCTTATTTTGTATGGTGGAAGACTCAGAGAAGATCTACGGTCTGATGCACATAAAAGGATCATGTAAAGGGTGTTGTGTGAAAAATTGAGGCTTTCAAAAAAGTTTCTTCTCACGTGGAAAAATTTCAAGTTGTGTGAAATTTTCTGGCATGCACAAAAATTCAAAGATGCGCGAAATATTCTGGCTGGCACAACAAATTCAAAGTTGCGCAAAATATTCCTACTTTCTCTAAAAAATCCAAGTTGCACGAAATATTCCATCTTGCATGAAAAATTCCATGTTGTGCAAAATATTCCGTCTTGCATGAAATATTCCAAGTTACGTGAAAAAAATCCATCTTGCATGAAAACGTGAGGTTGCGCGTAAAACCTGATGTTGTGGGAAATTGTTAGTGAAACCTGTTTGCGAGTTTCGGATTATTCGATTCAGTGATTCAGTGCATTCAAGTGAATCATTATCAGTCTTCGATGCAAGATGAGTCTCATGAAAAGAAGAGGAAAATACTTCGATTAAAATCTATTGAAGAGACCCTCACGTCTATAAACTGACTGAGACTTCACCAAAGGCAGTGATCCAGGGGGAGTCAAAGGGTGTGACCTGAGGGACACAGTGAGTTATCTCTTAATTAATGTAATTTCATTGTGCCTGGGACATAGTTACTTTACCTAAACATTATAGTATACAGCTAATGATGTTTAGTGGCTTTAGGTATGACCGACAACCTGTCGGTTTATGCTCCTTGGGCGTAGCCCTTTTTGGTGAACCAGGTAAATGTGTTGTGTCCACTTCCTAATTTCATTTGATTGACAGGATTAACAATTTCATACAAATGTGGGAACAAGATCCACAACTTTAAAAAGGAAAAAGTTAACACCCTAATTCACCCCTCCCCTCTCAGGGTGTTCCGAGGTCCTTCATACCCAACGTGTTTACCCTGACACAGTGTGTACTCAAACTTTCTTTACACCCATGTCATTAGTCACACAGACAAATACATGGTCGATATAGCACGACATGTCCTCACAGTACACGGTGAGTTCTACCAATAGTCTATCAACCCAATGTCTCTACACACACAGTTATTCTCATGGCCAACAACTACACAACATGTACATACATTACCATGTTTTTATATAAGAAAAGTCATGTCATCCAAAACAAAAGAACACATGGTGTGTGTTCATAAGACCACACTCTAGTTTTTCAGGGTTTTCCAGACACTAAGACTATGAAACTTCCCTAAAGGCCCCCAAAATATAATATTTAACAGTGGAATTCGATTCTCAATTTGTGAGATCCCATACTCCTCGCAAATCAATGTTTGGAATTCTTATTCAAATCATATCTTAACCAAATTCAATTAATGATCAGACACAATCCACCAAATTCTTATTTAATAGGACCCATAAAACGTCATGGACAAAGGAATGGAATCCATCTAAATGATACATTACATATACCAATACCCTATGAAAATAGAATGTATTTCTATAGAGACATCTATCAAAATATTACACAAATTTAGCACAACATCTATCACGACGAAATGCAATTAGTAATGCAACCTAAATAAAATGACATGATTGAATGACATCTGATCTATAGAATGTCCCTATAGGATGCATGAGATGGAATACCATCATATAGTTGGGATTCAACAAAAAATGAACCACATTAATATCAATCATAATAGCATAAAACATGTGAATCACCCAATGAGGAAATCAACCCAAATGTAATAATTGCAAAACTTGAAAATTTGAAATATTCAAGGTTACATTGCTTTTCCCTATACAAGAGTAAGATACTACTGATAAAAATTTATTACCAAAATCCTATTACTTCTTATCCTAGTATATTGGATCCAAATAGTATTCAGAATCGTTATAGAAAACCTTGGATGCCACTTGGTAAAACCCCAGATCCGCGTGCTTCCCAATCGTGCACCGAACCCGATTGGTCACATGATCTCAAGAATATTTCACCAAATGCTAGAAAATGATGACTAGCTATGAGGGACGGGGTATGATATTGGGGAAATGATTCCCTCATTGGAATATTATAAACAACAGAATCTAAATAGAAACAATAGATGAAGAAATAATACTGAATATATACAAACAATAAATACTGAATGTTAATCCAATAGAAGCCACAATATATATATTTAAATAATTCCTGACATACGTATCAATGAAAAATCCAAAAAAGTCACAATTTTGGAATGAAATATAGAAAAAAATTACATTGTAAACTATTGAACTCTAGTAGCATCAAATCACTCATCTTGGTCCCATGATCACCAACTCCAATAGCAATCAAGTACATGATGGTTAATGATTATTGATCATATCTATACATGAAATAATATAATCCATTTAGTCTGAAAATAATAAACCAAACAGGGTGAGAGGTAAATCATTGTAGAAAAGCCACAAAAATATCAATGCCTAACTTTTAGTTAATATATATATATGGTAATATGAAAATGTGAAACAATAAAATAGGATGTATTGAAATGTATCATATCCTAATGATTTAAATTACATTCATATTATATTTATTATTAATATGTTGAATCATGTAACCTAGGGATCTGGCATATGTTTCATATCCCCTGTGTAAATTAACAAAATAAACATTGCATAAGACCATATAAATAATCATGTAAAAAGGAATTCATATTTGTGTATTGTCTTGGAAGACTCATGACAATCACTCAATTATCCTCAAAGGACCCTATGGGAACATACCATGGTCTAACTACATCTGTATAACATTGCATAAATTAATTATAAACAACCATATGGGCATGGTCTGATTGTGTAATCATTGGTTCAAACATTCATTTAATAAAATATTAATGACCACATAGGATTCTCTCATGGTCAATACCCATTGGTCAAAACATTGTGTAAAACATACATAAATGACCCCTTTGGGATTCCCTCATAGTCCAATCCTATATATTTCAAACATTCTATTAATTAATAATAAATATCCACCTGAGAAGCTCGCACATTCTATCTGTTGGTACAAATATTAACAATGCATATCACGTGGATTTTATATAATAAACAACTCCATGATAACAAAATAGGTAATGGAAAACAAGGCAGTCCTGGAACGAATCCTTGACAAATTGACCATAAATAATCCATCAAGGGAAACACAAACATAGGGTGTCCCTTAGATATTGTATCTAACCATATGCACAAAAAATAACCCCTTATCAATAAATATAACCATAGAAGGTAATAAACAATTTTATTTCCAAATCACACTATACCCAAAAACGTGGGTATGCATCACTTATTGCATATATAATCCAAATACAAACTACAAAAGCACCAAACCACCTACCATTATGTTATACTATTGATATACCTAAATTTCATCCCATGAATTAGCCTAAAACTACATATATCAGTGGGATTAAATTTTACCTAACATTGTATTAATCATAGCTCAGACGTGAAATTGGGATGGTTTCGGAGTTCGTCGGTTTTTCTTTAGGGATCCCATACGAACCACGTACATAATAATATTTTTACAGACATGATACACGACAACCTTATGAATTATCAAATAAAAATGAAAACTACAGGTTGTGTTCTTTGAAACTACTTGAAATGTAGTAGAATTAACCAACACATGACTTTAGATGGTCTTCCAGGTCCCCACAAGGTCATTTAATCGGCTATCACATGGTCAGCAAGCGGTTTAACACGTATGCTGGGTACATGGCGTGTACAATAAAATACACATTTCACACATAGAAAATTCCATTTCTTTATTTTTTTACTAAAAAACATCCCGAAATAAAGATCCATACTTGAAAAAAATATTTGAGTTCCTACAGGTAAACGCTTGATGACTGGTTAATGACGGTGCGTCGGTGAGTGAAGCCAACATTCATCTAAGGTATTGATCAGTAGTTATTTTCCCATTTTTAGTTGGTAAATATTTAAAATCCTCATAGTTTAATCTTTATTAAGAGAGAATCATGTCCCATATCTAGGAATTATCATTGATACACTAAGACATCATTGGTCTTACTCCACATTGTGGTTGAAACTTTATTTAATGGTTTGTATGGTCTCTCGTTGTTTCATGATGAACACGTAATTCTTATTGAGGACTAGATTTTATTGATTGACTTATGGATTAATATGTATGAAATCCTTAGAATAACTCTTCTACATATATTTTTCTTTTGACATTACTACCATGGTGATGATGTTTGGGATTAGTTGGAATTTTTATGTGGGATTTTTGGATTTGTACACAAATATCACTCATAATCATGGAATATTAACTACCTTGACCAAACTCCTTAAACACTAGTAATTTTTATCAAGATTATCATAGACTTTGTTTTAGGCTCATAAGTGAATTTTTAATAAAGAGTCATAATTGGATGCGGGTATGTACATTTGTAGACATGTTCTGGGTGAATTGAAGGTCAATCACAAGAAGGAATCACAATTCAGTTTGAAATAAACTAACTTTCCAAGACTTTCACCTTCAATATGAGTCAACATTAAATGTTTGAATTTTATTTTCAATTTTTTTGTTGTAAATGATCAAAAGGAAATTTTTTTGAAGCATTTCATCATGTTAGGGTTGCAATGGTTTAATGGCCATCATTGTATTCTTAGAAATCATGTGTGATGAATTTTGTTTCTACAGTATAAAATTAAATTATTTTTTTATATTGGGTCCCTGATATGTCCTATGAAGTTATAAAATATTAAGAATAAAAAATAATAAAGAATAGATTATTTATCAAATGCTTTATTGTGTGACTTGAATGTAAATTATGATGGTCGTGGTGTCCCGACACTGAATTGGCCCCATTTTTAAAGGTTGATAACTATATTGGAGAGCCCCACCAGTTTCTTTTTTAATAGATGATAGCATAGTCTGGTCTCTTTATATTCTATCATAGATAGGAACTATCTCAGTTTTTCGATTGAACAAAAACAAATTATTGTTGGCACAAATCATAATTGCTTATGGTCTGTTTTCATAATCAATGCTTAGAGGTGTGTTTGGAATTTTGAAACAACAGACATCTCTCTTAGTGATAATTCTAGTAAATTGTAGGTTGGGTGAGGTGTTCAATGTTTTCGAAGTATTAAAGGTAATGATAAGTTATATTGTGGGGTGGGGGTTGTTAGGACCCGTGTTTTTGAAATAGATGATAAACCAAAGAAAATAAAAAAAATTATTTACTAGATGGGAAATTTTCCAAACCAAGCATTAGATCATAATTTCATGAGTTCAAACACTATGATTTGTTTTATGTGTATAATTTTTATAAAGTTACATTTTTGTTGAAATAAATTATGAGTAAAAATAATTAAAAAAATTTAACAATAAGAAAAAAACAATTACTTTTTTGTTATTATTATTATTATGATTTTTATTACTAATAATATTATTATTATGTTTTTGAATAGATCAATGGGGTCTCCCCCATCATCAATATGTGAAATGCACCAATCCCTTCTAATTCATCTTTTGTGTGCGACCCATGTTGGCCAAATCCCCTAAGCGCATGATCGTGTCTCCTATGTCTTCTCCATCATTGCTTGACAATTTCACATCGATCCTTCACAAATCTTGCTTGATCCAATTAAGTATTACCCTCTTATATAATCTCTTTCATTTTTTGACATTTTCTAATCTTTGGATCTCCTTTATTTCAAAAAATATGAATTCTAGGTTATGGTTTAATATGATGTTTTGTTTTCTTCTACTGTTAGGGTGTGAAAAGGTCTCTTGGGACTCATTTGGTCATATTCCAAAAAATTACAATAGAGTAAAATCAGTTTAGAGAGTTATGATTCACAACCAACAATTTTGGGGGGTTTTCCTTCATTCACAATGTGAAATAATTTTATTATACGTTACTTAATTTGGATGTGTTGGTAATTATACATGGGTGTGTTGGTTTTTATTACTATGTTTTTGAGCAACAGGTATGATGGTTATAAAATTTTATGACTCTGTGAAGTCTTTTACTCTATTAAAATGTATGTGTACATATATATCTTTGTCTCAAAAATTCCATCTTGGAGAGGGGAATATGTTCATTACATTAAGGGATAAACATATAGAAATATGTGTGTTGGTGTGGAATGATTGTTCTTATATTCAATGTTGTTAAGTGTCAAGTGTTTGTCTTGGACTACTAATTCAGGTAGTGTCCCATTCATTTCCCTTTAAATTTAATTATGCATTAATTAATTCCCTTCACTCCTTATATTAATGATTTTACATATATGTTAGTTTTTATAATACATTTTCCATTTTTTGAGTTGGATGTGATTCCTAAATGAACATATGACATGTTTTATAAACAATTCAATGATTTAATTATAAAACCCCTCTAGTATAGCTGCACTATCTTCCAGATAAAAATTAATATTTATAAATTAAGTATTTCTTGTCATATTCAGTGGGAGTTTCTTTTTTCGTGAGGTTTTTGATTGAAATATGGCTTGTTTTGTGTGAAAATGTCATTGATATTCATAAATAGAGTTTCCCCAATATAGAAATATGTTTAATAAACATAATAAACATTATTTATTGGACCATCTAATAAATATAATGGATTTATTTATATATTAGAATTAACATATTACATAATTCAGTTTTTCCAATGTCACATTCCATTTGACTTGTTGAGCATTGTACGTGAATTTTACATTTTTTTATTAAATTTAATGAGTATATTTAAATGAAATAGATAATGCATGATTGGGTTTCCACTTTTAAATAGAATCATATGGTATTATAAGGATTGACCCCTAGGGATGGTATGGAATGTTCTCTTTCTTATGAATAATTAAATTCTTAAAATGATATGAAACGCCAAAACGTATTTTTCCTTGGCTAATGGTATGCGTGAGAGTCATTTTACTTATGTATAAAATTATAAATATGAACACATGTCTTATACCCTCTTCCGCATGTTATGCATACTTCATCACACCACGAGTTGGTGGAAAAAGATAAATCCATATTTATTTGATCTAGTTATTTACAGTAATTATAGTATTTCCAATAATAAGAACACATAGTAGGATCGACCAAATAAATTGGATAACCATTGTAAAATAATAATATTTAATTTTTTAAAATTCCATTAAAGCCCTTGGGATTATATAAAATGAGACTAATACCTAAAAACACCTTATAGGTTATCCATTCTGGGATATAATTGCTATCGAGTCTATTTTACATTCATCTCCTACAATTAATTAGATAACTCAATTTATTTTTGGCTTAGACATTTCATTTTTTTTAAAATAAATTTGTGTGAATTCTTGTATAAAAATATCCTTGGTTAATTTTGTACAATTTAATTATATTACTGATCACAGGGTTGAATGATTAATAGAACACGTATGATATAATTAAAAATATAATTAAGAACCCGGATTAATGAAATGACAATGATTAACAAATTTAAAGTTCTTAAATTGATCGATGTGGCATATGATAATAAATATGGAATATTTTATACTACAAATGAGATTTTGTTTTAATAACTTTTTAGATTATGTGATATCAATGTGATTGATACTATAGGGTTTTACACTGATGGAATGTTGATTTTTATGGATAAGATTCATAATTGGTGTTGATCCATGAGGGCTTGGTGCATGTTTTCTTAATTATTATGGGATAGGGGAACTGGTAATAAATGTTTGGGGGAAGATTATATGATTATATTAGATGCCTAATGGCTCGGTGCTCTAGTACTCAATGCATAAGGTAAGAGTAAATGATTATGTCATATGAATGAGTTCCAGATGCAATGTCTCGCGATGACTGAGGGTGATATTATAGTAATTTCTATGGGTGAGATTTTCAGTAGCCTACGAGAAGATTTAATATGTTTATGGTATATTCTGATTGATTTAACTTCAGAATGAGAATAGACCACCAAATTGGGTCATCTATAATATTGTAGGAGGATCTAACAATATACATAGTTACAAGGTAGGTTCCAAAGTAGGTATAGCTGAATGGTGTCCCTTAGAAACTCGGGCTTCTTGTCGTTCAATAATTTAGAACTTCTTGTTTATTTTTCTTCATCTTCCTTCTCATTGATTTATATTAAAAATAAGTAAGGGATTTGGTTATAGATTGTGGTTAATGTCCTATTGAAATTATTATCACAATCCCCACTATGTCCAACATCGTATTGGTGTACCTGAGTAGACATTATATTTTTTGGACCTTGGTTGATTTCTTGTACATTTTAGCATGTTCCAGGGAGTTTGGATCACATTGTTGTTTTTGAGCATAGGATTCTCATTGATTATTTATTTGGAAATTTCTATTTTGTTAGTTTATATTCCTATTATAATTTATATATATTTCACAAGTAGAATCATCTACCATATAGGGATTTGTTGGTCAGAGTACAGTATAAAGAGGGGGTGAATTGACTATCTATTAAAAATTTATGATTGAATAGTTTTTTTAAAAGATTCCCCAATAGATGTAAATACAGACCAGATAATAAATATAATACCGTTATGAATGTCTGACTATTTAAATAACTTCTCATAAGAATAATTAATTTTCAATAATCTTAATATTAGTTATTAACATTATATTTGAAGTTGTTCTAATAATGTAAAACAATTATAACTTCTTTCCAAGATTAACTGTCAAAGTAAATTTAGTGATTTCTGAATTATACAGCAAAATAGGGAAAAATAATTTAAACAATATAAAATATATAAAAAGTGGTTTAGTATAAAAGAGAGACCTAATCCCCTCTACTTTGTGATCACCTGCCACCAAGTAGTTTATATTAATAAACTTGGTCCACACCCTGGATCAGGGTAAACAACAGTACACCTGACTGTCCAATTCACACAACCTCTTCCACAATTTTACGTGGGTATGAACTATTAGGTCACAGGGGAACCTCTTCAACACTCGTCCGTGAGAAAACACATGTGTAAAAGGTTTTATGAGAATGTATATATTTTATGGTTAATTTTAATAGAGGAGAGAATATGTGTTTTTAAATAGACACACAAAATACTGAAAATATAAAAACCAAAATCAACAGAGAAAAGATTATGAGATAAGGATAGAGGTGCATTGATTGTAATTATGTGTTGATATGGACTTCTAGGATAAAGAAGATACAGGAATATATTCCTCTTGTGAATAACCGAGTATCGCGGGTCAGCTAGATCTGGCTCTTGTTCTTCGTGGAGTTGATAGTGTGAAAATGTTCTCGACTCAATAATCAAGCATGCTTTGTTTGTTCTTCCGAAATGTCGAGTTTTGTTTGTAGGTTATTCTTTTAATAATTCTTGTTCTTCACTATTATCAGACACACACTTGTTTCTCTATCTTCTCATTTTGTTTCTAGACATGCTATTCATTTTATTCTATGAGTTCATGTGATGGAGCCGACTTAATTAATGTAATATAAACCTCGCACCACGTATTGTTAGGTGAATTGTCTACAAATAAACATTAATTATATATGTTCAGTTAAAACACTCAAATATGATCATTAGAAAATAAATTGATAAACAAAAAAAATAGATCAAAGAATGGTTTCATAGTATGTTTGGAAATAGTATCACATAGAAGTGGTGACTCCAATAAGTGGTGTCTCATTTTTTGTTGAGCAGTGAGATAGTTATGATGGCTAATTTTTATAATGATCCAGAATCGGTGGAAAAGTTGCGGTGATAGGACCATAGTTTCTAGTCATGATATCTGATTCAATGTGTCGGGTCACGGTGTCTAGTTCATATTTTGTGGGTCACGGTGTCCAGTCAAGGTGTCTGGGTCATGGGGTTTTGTCATGGTGTATGGGTCCCAGTGTCTGGGTCACAGTGTATGACCTTGGTGTCTTGTTAATTTTCTAGAAATACATAATAGGTGGTAGACTCAAGGATACTCAGACATATCCAAATATTTTTATACGCTCAAAAACAATGATATCCACTAAATTAATTAAACATAATCATTCATAAAATAAGTCCACAATAAAATAAATTAAATATAATTTACAATAATTATTTAAGACATAATGAAAAAAACCATCTTTACACATTATTTGAGATTGATTTATTTTAATTTATATTATATATAGTATTTTTGATCATTTAAACATGATTATAACATGAGGATTCCAACAATCTACCCCGTTTTAAGATCAAAAATCATGCGAGTGAGATATCTAATCTTAGGGAATGTGTCTCTCCTTTATTGTTCATTTCATAACTATTGGTGTGCAATGCTCTCCACCATTTGTGTTTATCAAAAATACTAAATAATAAAACGATAATAAGAGTGCACAATTCAGTAAATGTATAAAGATAATTTTTCATTACAAATTGATGGCATCAAAAAAAACTCAACAAGATCCATATAAAAATATATTAATCACTTTTCTTCAGTACTGGATGTCTTCACTTTTCAATTGGCAGTAGCATCTGTAGAATCCATAGGGGAAGATGTAGAAGTTGAAGAAGGAATGAATCCGACAGATAGAGATTGTAAAGGTAGTCCATCAAAAATAGAAGGGGCCAATGTAGGTGTAGTGGAAGATCAAGGCAACTGTTGAGCAAGGATAATAGGTCTAATATGAATAAGAGCATGAGAGACAGGAATATAGGTAGAGGAGAGGGAAAAGGATGACAAGGTAGGAAAACCAAGTCTCAAGGGTACAACTATATGAGCAACAACATCAGTACTCTGAATATGAAGATAAGGCCTCAAAAGTATAATGAAGTGATCAATAATCTCTTCACCATACCACATGACTTTCTGAAATTATTTTGTGATTTTAATTAACATGTTTTAAAAATGATTTAAATCTTGGATCTTTTAGACTTGTGTTTTTAAGCATGTGTAATAGGAGATATTATTAGATTCTCTACTAGGTACCTTAAATGGTTGGTCAAGTAATTATTTGAGGAGATCCTATTGAAGTAGAATTCCACCTTCTTAGTAATCTCTTCTAGATTATCATTTTTAATTTTGGAATAAATTATCACCAAATCAAGAACTATGTCACTATTCTTTACAACTTCAGATATAGACTCATTATCAAATCAACTAAGCACGGAATGAAGATCTTCATAATCTATTCTAAGCATATCACTATCTAAAGAGAGTTGAGATGACTTTACAGAAGTATAAAAATTTCTAACTGCTGACGTATGGGACTTTAGTTTATTAAGAACATTTTGGAGACAACCCTTATACTCATCAGTCAACTTGTTAAGACAAACAAAAAGCAAACACATATCTTGAACAATTTTCTTTTTTATTTCAGCTACCTTTTCAACCAAGGAAGAACGACTAGGTTGAATAAGGTGTGCAACATCTGGTGGAATCTGACTAACAACGTCCTCAATATAATTAGAAAGATGTTGTGGTATTGATTTCAACACTCTCTACATATCATCAACCATTCCTCGAATAGACTTCACTTCATCACATAAATATTTATTATCTATTATGGTCTCTTGAATATCATGAATAATCATGGGCTGAGACTTCTATAAAATCTTTTCCAAAAACAAGACATAATCCTTTTCACTTAAATTTGTTATAGCTGTAAGTTGGGTATTCATCAGTATTTCAACTCCAGCCAATATGGTAGCTCCAAAATATATCAAATCATCATTACATACCAAGGAAAAAGTTTCATGTTATGGTTTGGGAATAGGGGATGAGATAGGATCAGGTTCCTTTTATTATACATCAATAGGGACTTATTTTAATTTAAACAATGTGGATTTTTCAATTCCATTAATTGAGACTTCTTGGGAATTAGTCACATCAAAATAACTATGGAATTTATACCATGTATCCACTGAGTATGGATCAACTGGATTAGGGATGTCAACAGTTTCCAGATTCAGGTGTTTCTCCCCCTAAATAGGTGAATCATTCTCAGGAAAAAGTGTTTTAGATTCTTTATCTACATCCTATATCTCATCCCTAATATCCTCACCCATTTCCTTTTTAACCAACTGAATGGCTTGATCATTCTCTCTTCAGTAGATGGAATAATTTCTGGAACATATAATTCTTCCAAATTGTCACCTTAATCATAATCTTGTAGGAGAGAATGATCTTCTTCTATATGATATTATACAACATCCTTTACCCATACAACAAAAATAGATACTTATTTAGAAGTATGTTGTTCATTATGATCAAAAACTTCTTCAGGAACATGCACTTCATTCTTAATTATTTCATAGAGAACCAGTTCACTATTCTTCTTTTCCACGACAATTTTACCTATAGGTGAAATAACCTCATCCACATCTTCCTCGTCATAATAGATAAATAATCTCATCTGGTTCCAAACCAGGATCAAAAATGTATTTAGGTCTTGAAGAGATTTCAACTGGATTGAACTTTTCATAGACCCTCTCATTATATTCTACCCATGATTTTATAAAAGGATTCCTACTACTTTTCATTCTCATTAATGTAACTTTTGAGAGAAATAATTCATAGTACTTAATGGATTCTCTATCAATTCCATCCAACCCATTAGCATGAATCATATCTTTGAAAAACATTGAATATATTAGCGATGTTGACTTGGAGGTTGTCTTGATAAACTCACACATATTGATAATAACATATTTCAATAGGTTGATCATATGTCCATTTTTTCATTAGATTTATCATAAATACATCTTGATATTTTAGTGTATAAAATTCATCATTTATGGGGATAATCATATTCTGAACAAATTTAAATATATGTATGGTTTTATCATCATTCTCAGCAGCTATAGCTCTTCTCTTTGATTCATTCCCAATTTAGCTTCCAAATGATTCTCCCAAGTCAAAGAAATCACATGGAGGAATAAGACCTCTATGGTAGTCCACAAAAACACCCTCATGAGGTATCCTATGGTATGCATCCCATAACCTCAAAGAAAACCTGCATATCTAGAAATTGATGCATCTTCTCACTACAAAGCAATCTACTTTATCAATAGAGAATTGAACAAACAGATATTCATGTGCAACTAATTTCTGTTAAATAGGAAAATAATCCTTTGTAAATCAATCCATCCATACTTACTCCCTACGTACCTTTAATACAAGAGTTTTACATGACATCAGCCTCTCAAGGCAGATTTTCTTTTATGGGATGACTACTGTATTCACCAGGTTCTGATTTAAAGGACCTCTGGGTGCTAACATTGGTTCTATTTTCATATTCTCTTATGAACCGTGCTTCTCAAGGATTTATGAGGATAGAAATTTCATATTGGGAATTCAACGAATGTTCATGAGAGAGAGAGAGAGATAGAGAAATGAATGGATGAGAGAGGGCTTATGGTTTGAGATAAGAGATATCGGGTGAATAAACGAGTGAAACTTCTTTAGTTTTTATCATATTGGGATATCAAGCATCATGGGATCAAAAAAGAGGGAATATAAAAGGGTAAAATAGTAAATTATTGTGATATGAGTTATATTATGTAAATAAAATAGAAAGTATATTTACAGTGAGACTATAACTGGATTTCCTAACGAGACCATAACTAGATTTCATGGTGAGACCATAATTGGATTTCATGGTGAGTTGTTTACTGTGTGATTCCAAAACTATGTGAATGTATTTTTTGAGATAGTATGAGCAAGATAGTGACTGAGTAATAGTAACTGTGAGACCGTAAACATGAAAAAATAATCTGTGAAACATTACCCATATGACTTAAGATTTATTATTCCCAATTCATGTCTGATGTAAAATATTCTTTTAGAATTTAATTGTTTGGTGAATATATCAGTGAGCTGATATATAGTTCCAATGAATTCCTATGTGATGTTATCTTTTTGATATTGTTATTTGAAAAATTTATGTCTTACATTAATATGTTTTTTCCTACCGTGTGGAACTTAATTTTGTGAGATGGTAACTGTACTTGTATTGCCCCAATTTACAATTACATGCCTGAATTGATATCCACAATCTAGTAATGTGTGTTTCATCAAACTAATTTTTTCACAACAAATACCTGCATTTATGTATTCATCATCAGATATAGACAGTACAACAGAATTTTGTTTCTTACTACACCAAGATAATATTTAATAGTCAAAAAAGTTACATGTGTTAGAGGTTCTTTTTCTATCTAATATACAGCCACCATATTCGACATTAGAATAACTCACCAACTAAAATGATTTTCCTCTGAGATATAATAGTCCATGATTGGGTGTATGATTGAGGTATTTGAAA
Source organism: Viscum album (assembly GCA_963277665.1). Taxonomy (NCBI): domain Eukaryota; kingdom Viridiplantae; phylum Streptophyta; class Magnoliopsida; order Santalales; family Viscaceae; genus Viscum; species Viscum album. The sequence continues at coordinate 1,089,466,631 of OY728143.1, read as the reverse complement.
ATTCACTTAACAACATCTAAATGAGATTTCAAAGGGTCTTTTTGAAAATTAGCACACATACACACATGAATCATAATGTCTGGTCGGCTAGCAGTTAAGTAGAGTATACTTCTAATCATTCCTCTGTAATTGAATTGATCAATAGATTTTCCATCATCATGAAGATACAAAATAAAATTAGTACTCATTCGAGTGTCACTACTTTTGTGATATCCAAACCAAAACGTTTTAGAATATATTTAGTATATTTTTATGGGTTTAATATAATTCAATAATTCTTTTGAAGGAGTTGAAATCGTTGAATAAATTTTAGTTCACCCATTAAGCTCATTTCATATTCATTATTCATCATTTTAGAAACATAAATGGAAAAAAATGATGATCCAAAGATAATGTCATCTAAATTAATTTGAACAACTAAAATATAGAATTCCACCTTTTTGCAACATAACTTTTCATTAGATTTTACAAAACCGATGATCATTAAGGATTATTGTCTTGGAAACCATGAACATAAAACATGAAAACATAAAAAACTATTCATAAAAACTTGAAAGGATTCTCCTTATGTTCATCCTAGTTTCATTACTGCGTCTCATAACCTGGGGACATACATCAAAAGAAACGGTGAGTAGAAGGCCCTTTAAGGGAAACAAGGGGAATCATTTAACATGTGAACTTGAGATACATCAATAAAGTCATGATAAATAGCTTTAAGGAATGAGAAAGAGATCAGGAGGCATATCATAATGGAAAGAACACGATTCATAACCTTAATATGTGGCCAAAACATTTAACTTACACAATAATGAACATATCACCAAGGTCCATCCCCAAGGTGTCATTTGAAATTACCAAGGTTATTCACCAAGGTGTCGTTAAAATTGTAATCTCTAGTGGTTTCATCATTTCCCAATGCATTGAAGCTCTATCTTGGAGCACCCTTAAATTTTAATTTATAATCATGTGAGACACATATATCATCATCAAACATTTCATCAATAATCCATATAGAATAAATGAAATGGGTTTTATTTCATAAGCATAACGTTTTAAAAACTTCTTTTAAGACATGATCTTTAGGTCATTTTAAACCCATAGAAAAAGAAATCGGGTTTCGTGTATGTAAATCCCGTAATTAAAATATATAGTTTTTACATATATGTGAATACCCCTATATAAGAAGGAGATTTGAGTATTAACTTAATAAAATAAAAGAATTTGAGAAAAATAGTGAGGCATTTTGAGATAAAAATTCTGCAGCATGACAGCTATGTTACAGGGATTTAGAAAACACTGAAAATAGATGGGACATGGGTCACCCACTCATAAATGATCCATTAAAACATTAGTGGCATAGAATATAAAGCATATAAGAACATGATAATGAAATTTTATTTAAATACCATATGAAATGAAAAACATGTAGGGGAGACAAAAATAAGATTTCTCTTATGAAAATTCGACAGCCTAACCTCGTCACATAAAACATCAAAAAAATGAATTGACGAGATACATTAGGGTCTCTAAACATATGATAATTAGATAAAAGTATGATATATATATAGATCATACCCCAAAATAATAAAAAGTAATTTAAAATACTTGACATGAAAATATAACTTTAAAATGAGAAGGGTGAAAGAATTCCTTAAGAATTTGGCAGCCTAACGGCGCCCCTTAAACATTATTAAAATGAATTGATGTGAGAAAAAGGGGGTATGTCATTGTATGAACATTAAAAGGAAGTTAGGATGAATATAAAAGAACATCTTAGAACGTATGAACATGGAGCATAAAATATATGACATAAAAGAGACTGCTTGGAAAGAAAGAGAGAGGTAGGATCCCTTACCATGAAGAGTAACTTCAAAATCATGATGACTGGGACCTTGGAAGGCATGATGGCACCTTGGGAGGACACTTTGGGAGGTAAGGAGACCATAACATCGTTTATTAGGATTTTTTAATCGAATTAATGATAGAATGGCTTGGTATTTATAGGAGAAGTGAGGGGACAAGGCATTAATGGCCAAGGGACACAACATTGGTAGTATTGGCAAAACCATGGGCTTTCCCATGGTATTTCCCCATGGTATTGTCCACTTGGGACACTTCTTACCTTATATTACTATTCATAAGTCGATCATATTGATTAAATTCTTAATACATCATTTAATGATGTCATTGAACACCCGTAACTAAAAAACTGTATTTTCACTATTCACCAATAATTCAACTTTCTCAGAAAAATCCCAAAATTTCACCTTAACCAAATTTTGATGATTTGATTTAAAAAATGCACTCATTTTTATAAAAATAATTTTCTAGTTATTTTTAATTTTATTTTTAAATAAATACACTATTCACAAGAAATTCATTTTCTTCACAAAAATCCCCAATAATTACCTTAACATAATATCGATGCTCTGAGTTCAAAATTTAACTAAATTTTATTAAAATAATTTTCTAAATATTTTTAATTTAATTTTTATTTAAATAACACTATTCACCCGAAAAAACTGATACTTGACTAATAATTTCTGAAATAGTTATTTACATATTTTATTGCATCACATTACTTAATCAAGGTGCCTATATTATATTAATACTTTATTTAATGAGTTTACTAATCCATTTGGTCACATTACTAATCCAAAGTGTAAAATCACTATTTATAATTTACTATTCATCAAAAATGAATTTGATCTTATTGGACTCTAAATTTCTTAATGAACATAATTGTAGAAGACCATTTTTTAAAAATCAATACACCTAATTAATTATTTAAGATTTACATAAATATTTTCAAATATCCTTTTTCTAGAATTCATCAAAAATATGCATACTATATTTATCCGGAAATTTGAAAATATTCATACATAATTAGAAAAAGAAATCACAATTTTTATTTAAATCAAATGATTACACAAGGCAGTTACAGTCTCTTTACATAACCCCTTATAACCCTTGTATAGGACCTAAGTGTATGTTGTGCTAAGGTGTGAGAATATGAGGGTGTCTTGGCCAACATCTCCCGAGTAGTAATTTCTATCAATTTGAACTTCTCGCGAAGGCGATTCCATTCTAGCTTCACACAATGAAGTTCAAATTGGGTTTGGTCCATAGAAAAGCCTAGTGGTGCTACCTCTTTCCCAAGTACTGTTAGATGGGCTTCGATTGGCCCGAGACTACTGGATGAGCCCATCAAATCATTTTTCTATATTAATTAACCATGATCACTTGTATTTAGAGACAATAAACGCAACATTTAGTTTTCAAAGGTCATACTGATAAACGGTCAAATAATTATCAAAACCCAACAGTTTCATTTAGATTTTACTCATTTTATTAAATGATAATTTTTTGTTGATTATGAAATAAAATAACACATAAAATTAGGAAACACGATTTTTTCAAAATTGGGCGTGGAAATTTCATTGAAAGTCCCACATTGGAAAAAGAGTCAGTAACACTATTACTTTAAATGAATGAAAATGAAGTACAAAGGTCACCCGAGTTAACCCATTCTTGGATTCCATGTAGGAAAATAGGGATATGGAGGAGAAAAAAATGGTCAATTTCTGAGGGAGAGTGATAGAAAACATATCTAAGAGGAAGTTAACCACCAAAAAATCACAAACATGTGATGGGTTAAATGGTCTTTTATTAATAAGTAGAAAACATAAACCAACAATGTTTTTGTTTTACATTCCTTTTAAATTTTTTGAGGAATTCTTCTACTATATAGAATACGGACACAGGGAAATATATTTACCTTCAAGTTGAGTTTTATCCCTTAATACGTTTCACCAAGACTAATATTTTATCTAAACAATGAGCATTCAAAACAACTTGGTCTCATCAAAGCACAAGAATCATCTTCTAGAGAATCACGCAATCCACAAAAGAATAACTATCTATCTTTAAAAATTTATCCCAAAAACATAAATGTTAAGATAAAACAACTATACAAAAAAAGCACCCCATAGGAAGGGAAACTACTTTAAATCATCAATGTTCCATGGTACTGCCCAAAGTTCATCATAGACTATTCCATAAATAACTATCATTAAAATTCCTCAAAATAAACCAAACTAAGATTGAAATCCAAATATTAGAAGGATTTGATAACATATTCTTCCAAGATAAACTTTATCATTTATCTCCAAACAACATCAATCACTCCTAACATCTTACAACAAAATTAACTGACCTAAACATATTTTTCCCAAGAGAGGTTTATAATTTCCTAAATTACTATAAGTTCACCTTAAATTTGTCGATTCCTAAAATTATAAGTCAACCTTTAATACTCAAAGAAAATACCTTAGTAATCTATTTACCTCGATCATATGAACGTCTTCTAAAATAATAATCATATTTTAATACCCTAATCATTTTTTTCAAGAAGAACAGCTTCAAAATATTAACATGTGGTACATAATAATAGATGTTTTATTTAATGATATAAAACCCTCTTAGGTAGTGACTCGGTTTTCCTAATAAAATTAAAGATATGCTCATAGAGAATGAACTAAAATACAACATGACATAGAAAATTATTGCGAAAAAGTTGCATGTACATTAGTCATCATGATCCATCTAAGCATAGGACATGAATTGTTCTCTTGTCCTTGATGATTGTTGATGCTCATCATGGTTCTCATCCCTTACAAGAGATAATTACCTTGTATAATGTCCAAATTCTCCACATTTACGACATTTAAAATTATAAGGTACATTAGATAAAACCTTATATTGATTTGTCACATTATCCATCTTTTTTAAGCAATTTTCTACTTTATGCCCTATCACCCCACACATAAATCATCTCACGGTTCCGTTGTGTCATTATTTTTGGTTCCCATTTCCACACATTGCACCAAGGAAATTGGGTCTTCTTTCCTTTATCATCATTATCCGATGAACATCCTTGAGACTTTTTCTTCTTCTTCCTTAATGAATTTGGGAATTCAACTAGGTACCAATTATTAATTTTGATTATTGACAACTGGTTTGGAATAATAACAATATGTTCAACTGGATCTCTCGCCATCTATATCCCGTTAATAGGGAAATCGTCACAATTCCTATCACATTGGTTGTTGGTACAAGTTCTTATATTTCCCGCCATTAACTAAGAAAAGTAAGTATAATTAGGGGATTAAATAATTATCCCATAATCAGGAAAAGGAAACATTAATCTTAGAAGGATAAACTTTTCAAAGAAAAGTATATCCTAACTTGTGTACTCCTAGGTTTCAATCTAGGTTATCCATGATCATGTATTCTTATGTGAATATTTATTTTATTTTATCTTTGTTTCTTTAATAATGGTTCATACTAAGCATAAAATTTAACAAAGAATATCCCACATGAGTGTTGTAACAAAGAGTTCCGAAAGGCTCATTGTCGTGTACCAGTTCCCATTTGATTATAGCTCAAGAAGTGTTATCATGTTTTACCCCTATGTACTTCTGTGCCAGATCCACCTCTACCTGCTCGTATCTAGACTGGGATGTATTTTCTTGATAAACCACTTACTCAGTACTCACCAAAATTCCTGGAAGATTTCCTATATTTAAACTTTTATATTTGGTTCTTCATAAATTTTTCATATACTAAATTACACAAATAAATAACCCATTATTTGATACCAACTATAGCATCACGCATTTTTATAACATAACATTTCATTACACTTTACAAAACCAATGATCTTTAAGGTTTAGTGTCTTGGAAACTAGGAACTTAAAATATGAAAACATAAAACATTCTTCTTAAACACTTGAAAGGATTCTCCTTATGTTCATCCTAGGTTCATTACTGAATCTCATAACATGGGGACATACATCTAACGAAAGGGTGAGCATAAGGCCTAATAAGGGAAACATTGGGAAACATTTAACATTTGAACATGAGATACATCAATAAAGTCAAGAAAAATAGATTTATGGAATTGGAAAGAGATATTGAGGCATATAATATTAGAAAGAACATGATTCATAGAATTTATATCTTGCTACAACATTTTACATAGAAAATCATGAACATATCACCAAGGTCCATCTCTAAGGTTTCATTTGAAATTACCATTTTTATTCGCCAATGTATCGTTAAAATTTAATCTCTAGTGGTTACATCAATACCCAATGTATTAGAGCGCTATCAGGGCACACCCTTAAATTGGTCTTTATCATCATGTGAGCAACATATATCATCATCAAACATTTCATAAATAACATATATTTCATAAAACAAATGGGTTTCATTTCATAATCATTACGTTTAAAAAACTGCTTTGAAGACATGATCTTTATGTCATTTTAAACCCACAGAAAAGTTAAGAAGGTTTTGTGTAGGTAAATCCTAGAATTAAAATAGAAAATATTGATATATATGTTAATACCCATGTAGAATAATGATCTTTGAGTATTCACTTAATAAAATAAAAGAATTTGAGAAAAAGAGTGGCATTTTGAGATGAAAATTCTGCATCCTAATGGCTATGTTACATGGTTTTATAAATCACTGAAAATAGAGGGGCATGGGTATACCACTCATAAATGATCCATAAAAAAGTATAGGGAAATTATATAAAGGATATAAGAACATGTTAAGGAAATTTGAGAGACATACCATATGAAATGAAAAACATGGAGTGGAGACAAAAATAATATTTCTCTTATGAAAATTCGGCAGCCTAACGGCGTCACTTAAAACATCCAAAAAAATGGATTGATTAGATAAAATAGGGTATCTCATAATATGAACATAAATAATCAGTATAATAGTTATAGAGATAATATACCAACATAATAAAAAGGAACTTGAAAGACATGACATGAAAATTGAACTTGAAAATGAGAAGGGTGAAAGAATCCCTTAAAAAATTTGCAGCCTAATGGCGCCACTTAAACAATATTAAAATTAATTGATGAGAGAAAGAGGGGGTATATCATCCTATGAACGTGAAAAGGACATTAGGGTGAATATAAAATAACATCCTTCAACATACTGACATGGAGCATAAAAGATATGAAATAAAAGAGAGTACTTGGAAAGAAAGAGATAGGTATGATCCCTTACCTTGAAGAAAACCTTCAAATTCATGATGTTTGGGACCATTAGTGGCTTGAGGGAACCTTGGGAGGACGCCTTGGGAGGAAAGGAGACCAGAACATCATTGAGGATAATTTTGGAATCGAAATAATGAGAGAACGGCTTGGTATTTACAGGGGAAGTGAGGGGACAAGGCCTTAATGGCCAAGGGACACCTCATTCGTGGTATTGGAAAAACCATGGGCTTTCCCAAGGTATTTGGCCATGGTATTGGCCACTTGGGACACCTCATACCTTATATTACTATTCATAAGTCCAAATTATTTATTACATACTTAATACATCATTTAATGATGTCATTAAACACACATAACTTAAAAATTATATTTTTACTATTCACCGAAAATTCAACTTTCTCAGAAAAATCCCAAAATTTCACCTTAACCAAATATCAATGATCTGATTTCAAAAATGAACTCAATTTTATAAAAATAATTTTCCTAATATTTTTAATTTAATTTTTTAATATATACACTATTCACTGAAAATTCATTTTTTCAGAAAAATCCCAAAAAATTACTATAACATAATATCGATTCTCTGAGATCAAAAATGAATTCCATTTTTAAAATATTATTTTCTAAACATTATTAATTTAATTATTAATTAAAAAAACTATTCACCCAATAAACTGATACTTGACTAATAATTTCTGAAATAGTTATTTAACTATTTTATTGAATCACATTACGTAATCAGGTGCCTAGATTATATTAATACTTTTTTTAAGTGAGATTAATAATCCATTTGGTCACATTAATAATCCTAAGAGTAAAATCACTATTCATAATTTACTATTCATCAAAAATCGTGTTGATCTTATTAGAATCTAAATTTCTTGTTGAACATAAGTGTAGAAGACCATTTTTTGAAAATCATTACACATAATTAATTATTTAAGGTTTACATAAATATTTTCAAATATCCTTTTTCTAGATTTCATCAAAAATATGCATACTATATTTATCCGGACATTTGAAAATTCTCAAACTTCATCATAAAAAGAAATAAATTTTTTTATTTAAATCAAATGTTTACACAAGATAGGTATAGTCTCCTTACATAGCCCCTAATTACCCCAGGATAAGACCTAAGTTTCTGGTTTCATAAGGTGAGAGAATCTGAGGGTGGCTCGGCCAACATCGCACGAGTAGTAATTTTTATTAGTTTGATCTTCTCGCGAAGGCGATTTCATTCTAACCTCACATGATGATGTTCGGATTGGGTTTGGTCCATAGAAGAGCCCAGTGGTGCTAACTCATTCCCATGTTCTGTTAGATGGGCTTTGATTGGCCCAAGACTACTGGATGAGGCCATCCAATTTTCTTTATATATTAATTAACCATGATCACTTGTATTTAGAGACAATTATCGCAACATTTAATTTCAAAAGGTCATACTGACTAATGGTCATATAATAGTGAAAACCCAATAGTCTCATTTTAATTATACTAATTTTATTAAATGAAAACGTTTTGATGAGTATGAAATAAAACAACACACAAAATTTGGAAACAATATTTATTCAAAATTTCAGGTCGTTTCATAAATCATCATTGGAAATCTATTTTATAAAAAGCGTAGGATCCAAATTTTCAGTTTTAAAACCTTTGGAAATATGAAAAGTACTTAAAGAATCATATCAAGCTATTGAATCATGTTTTAAGCCGTATAAATATTTTGATAATTTGAAAATTTGGATTTGAAAATTTGGATTTGTAAAACTAGCGGGTCTCTCAACAATGACTTCCTCAACTATATTCACATTTAGAACTGAACTTTTGTCATCCATTTGATATAGTTTGAATTTCAGATGTGTAGTATAAGCAAGAAGAATTCAAATGGATTCATGTTTTTCAACTGGGGAAAAGGTTTATTTGTAATAAATTATATCTTCATGACTATTTCCTTGTGTAACCAATATAGACTTGTTTCTAACTATGTTACCTGCTTCATCAACCTTATTTCTAAAAACACTTTTTGTGCATATCATAAATGGGCATATGGGTCCGTCAGTATTTTTCCAATCATTGTTCCATTCAAACTAATTATGTTCTTCTTGCATATGCATCACCCAAAATTCATCATTGATAGATTAATTAATGTTTTTAGGTTCGAGTTTCTACATTAATAATTGTTGTTCAACAAGGCTTCTATGAGAAGCTCTATTTTGAGATCCTTTATCTATGTATCACAAACAAAAATATTTTGGATGGATTATAAGAGTTTTAACATCCCCAGAAAAATGGACTAGTGATTTCAGGTTCTTCAACACGGTCAGTTTCATTGTGACTTGATTTAAAATAATTTCTAGAACTAGAAGTTCTCACAGATTCCTTCAAAGAATGGTAAGAGTATTTTGAATTAACTTCTAGATTTGATATATCATCCTATATGTTCTCTAGAGTGGTCTTCAGCTCGTGTGGATCCGTTTCATCAAAATTGACATGGATAGATTCATCCACACATTTAGTTATTTTATTAAACATTCTATAGGAATTACCAGAGTTTGAAAATCCAAAAATAATTCCTTGATCACTCTTGGATGAATTTTTTTTTCTAGTTTTTTCATTTTATTACTTATATAGACTTTGCAACCAAAAACATTTAAGTTCCATAATTTTGGTTTTCAATTGTTCCATAACTCATATAAATTTATTTTAAGAATGGATCTAATCTAATCAGTACAAATTATTTAGCATGCTGTATTTACAGCTTCATCCTCCAAAAATATGAAAGTCATATTCACTAAGTATGGTACTAGAAATCTCTTGCAAGTTTCTATTTCTTCTTCCCACAAAATCATTCTTCTGATGTGTTTTAGGGGAAATTAAATTCTTACTAAAGACATTTTTTGGGAAAAAGGATTCATAATATTGATTTTCAGACTCACATCTATGGTCAATTCTTAATGATTTAATTCTATGTCCACTAATATTATCTTCAATTTTTGAATATTTTCTAAAATGAATTCATGCATCACTTTTGTGAACAAAAAATAAAGTCCCAGTATATCTAGAAAATTCATCTACAAGAACATTAACATAGTGCTTCCCATTTAAACAAGAATCTCTAGATTGTCCAAAAAAATCCATGGAAACTAGTTCGAGAGGCTGATAGGTTGACATTTCTACCTCTGGATTGATGGAAATTTTGTGTTACATTCCCTTCTGATAATGATTACACACTATAACATATGGAAACACAAGTTTGGGTAGATCATTTACATAGGATTTTTCTAGTTAAATTTTTAAGAGAGGGAATATTACAGCGTCATAGTCTCTTCTACGTAATCCAATATTCTGTGTGAAATACACATAATCATGAAGCATTTTGTGAGACTAAAGAATCTAAATTAACAAGGTAAACATTTTCATTTCTTAATGCAGAATAAACTAATTTCTTTTTATAATTTAAAACATTAGAAGTGATATTTTCCAATTTAACATGAAATCCATCATTAAATAGTTGTGAAATACTAAGCAGATTATATTTCAATCCATCAACAAAAAGTTCTTTGGAAATCAAAACTTAGTTAGAGTTGCAGATTTGGCCATGGCCAATAGTCTTTTCTTTGGCATTGTCACCAAAATTGACATTTCTACCATTAATTATTGTTAAAATCATGAATCAAGAATAATCACTGGTCATGTGTATTGAACACCCACTATCGATATACTATACGCATTTTCATGAGCTCTTTAAGCAACATTCCTACCTAACGGTCAAATAAAAATAGATTTCTATACCCGTACTTGTTTGGGTCCAGTAATATTAGTGGCTAGTGCATTAAGAACCCATATCTACCTCATATGATTCATATAAGAATTATGTAAAGTACTTGAATATTAGACAATATTTTCTCTAGAAATGATTGAAATAATAGAGAGTGTATAATACAATAAACTAGGTTACGATTTTCTAGAATTATGAGTAAAGTTTTATGTCCTAGATTTAGAAAAAAATTTATTTTTTTGAAAATTTATTTTACCAGGTTGATAGCCAATTTAATTAGTACATTTATGATACATAAGTTTATATATAATTTATACCAAGGTATATTTATAATTTTTAAACCATTCAAGATCCATTTTCAGTTGCTCATTAGATAGATTTAGTTCACTGTTTTCATTGAGTAATTGAGAATTTTTATCCCTTTCTACAATATGTTCACATTTAACAGCTTAGGATGCTGGATCGATAGTAATATAGATATGATACTGATTTTAGTAACAAAAAATGGTAAAGATAGTCAATATAAAATTGGGTGGATTGTATACTTTAAAAATCCTTAATTAATTTTCTCATAAACAAAATTCACAACACCTCTAATCTCTAATAACTTGATTGATTCCGAAAAAGTGAATCTGGAAATGAAACTTAATAAAATTTTCAACAACTAAGATTAAAGATTAAATTGTATAGAATCCTATATAATTAGAGTACATGTCTAAAGAAGTATAAGAAAATTATACTTTCCTCAACAAACAAAATTACAGCAGAAAACAAAATTGAAACACTTCAAGTAACAAGTAGTAAATCTTTTAACCCAAAGAGAAGGGTATCCAACAATCCTGGATAAATGTCCCATGATTTAAATGTTCAAGAATGTATGTCTTACCCATTCCCAAGTAATCCATAAATTTGATGATCAGAATCTGTCTTGCTATCCCCGTAAGCCCTTCATTTGTATGGAAATCGACACCTTTGACTTCACAACCCGATGTCTATGATTTCAAGAAAATCACACCTCTGCACAATGAAAATCTGCATGAATCAATGTTTTAACAAGCTATTAAAAATTTATGAATAAATCCAAAGTGTTTATAAGTTCCTCTCTATGTAAAAATCACTTCAACAGCATGTGAGAAAAGGTTCCAATTTGTTGTTCTGGTTGTTTTTATGAGCTTATACAAATGGGCTCCTATTTATAGGTACGACTTCAACTGCCATGTCCCTCCTCCAATGTTCATCTTTTTCCTTGTATTTTGGAGGTACATGTACATGTGTCACTCAAACAATGGATAGTTAGTAACTGAATGAATGAATCCATTTTATTACAAAAACAAGAGTCTAACAAAACAATAATTCATATTGTATGAAAAAATGAATGTTCGAAGTCTGACCAAAATACATTCAAAGTCATTAATATAATGATATTCAGATTCCGTTTTTAAAGGAATTCAAAACCGTAATTATATAGAATTCCAGACTATGACTTCCAAGGAAATTCAGAATCAGTATTCATTAGTATTTGGAGTCTGAACTCATAAATGTTCAGAGTCTGAATTCAGAGATTTCAGAGTCAGAACACACAATGTTCGGAGTCTGAATTCATCAGAATTCAGAGTCCTTACTTACAATGTTCAGAGTCTGAATTCATCAAAATTCATAGTATGAACTTACAATGTTCAGAGTCTAAACTCATCAGAATTCAGAGTCTAAACTCATAATATTTATGATTCTAAATTCAGAGAACATAGTGTCAGAACACACAAAGTATGGAGTATAAGAAATCAGAGTCTAAAATTAGTGAACTCAAATTCAGAACTCACAATGTTCAGAGTATAAGAGTTCGAAGTCTAAATTCAAGGAAATTGGAACCTGAATTCAGATCCTAAAAACAGAATGCTCTATATCTATGTATTATATGATTCTAGGGTTTTTGATAGGAAGACTAATTTTATACTTAGACAAAATGAATAACGAAAAATGTGGTAAGGATAAATTTCGTTGGGGAAGGAAAATTTTCCTTATGAAATTAAAACATAGGTTAGAATAAAATTATCATTAAGATAAGGTTTTTTTTATTTTAAAAACAATAAGAAATGGTAAAGTCATAAAGAAACAACATTGAATCAACAATCACACGAAATTATAAAGGAATGTAAAAATCAAAAGTAAAAACTTATTGAATCAACAATCTCCCACTCTTTGGAAAGCACAAATATCCTTACGAAAAAGAATACAAGTACATAGAAAATATTTTTATAGACATTGAAATAAATCTTATCTCTCTTTACCCATGGAAAATGATGAATATGACTAACTCACCCTTAGGCTTTGGATCACTAAGGATCATATTCTTGATTTCTGGAATGATATTTTTCATTATATTTAATACAGAAATATTAATAATGAAAACACCCCCTTATATAAACATTCCCTTACTTAAGGATATTTATTCTTACTTAGACTTCTTTTTCCCTTCTCCACATTTGTGATTTTAAAAAAGAAATTTTAGGGAATGGAAAATAAATTATGGTACCTAAAAGATTAATACAACACATCCAAAAGGCAAGCAACCAAAAATTTCATTATGATTGGAAATAATTTGTACAATGAAATGAATTAAACAAAATATCAGATTGCAACACAGTTATCCTTTCTTTTCCTTTGGCATAAACTTCTTGACTATAGTATTCATATTTTGGAGCTCATTATGATCCTTCTCTGCTCTTTTTAGAAGCTGGTCCTAATCCTTAGATTTCATCTATAAAGCCTTGATTCTTTCTTCATGATACTTAAGAGCCTCTCACTAATCCTTCATGGCTTCTTCCTGCTTGAGAAGATTTTATTCTTTCTCAATCTGATGATCCCTTTTTATCTTCAATCTTTTGGAAATAGAATATCATTTCCCATTCAAATCCTTCACTTCATGAATCTGGGTATTTTGGTCCAATGTTAACTTTTCTTCAAAACTAGTTGTAAGATCTTTGATCCTAACATCTTCAATGGCAAAATACTATTTGACACCATCTTGGAATTCATCAATAACTCTAAAATATTTAACTATCTTCTTGGACCAGCCATACATTTTCTTAGAGGACCTCTTGTGGGATTCGTAGTTAATGTAGAAATTCTTGAAATCAGCCTGATGCTTTACACACTTATCCATCACCACAGATAATGAATATGATATATGATTTAAGGTATGTTTAATCATTTGTCATATAGAGTCTATGGTCGTAAAAATTGGTATGGTCCCAACAAGATTCATCAATGACTGAACAATGAAATCTTGTCCAAGAGACGATGATTCCAAATCTGCAACTTTCCTAGGTGAGTGTTATTTTACTAGCTCAACATGTTTCCTCTTCAACATTCCACCAACATCATTCTTCATTAAAACAACTTTAGTAGGTGTATCTACAACTACCTTTTTACCATTATCAGTTCTCAGAATGACTTCCTCATACAAAGATTCATGATCACTATCAGACAGTTGAATAATTCTATCTTCACCAAGCTTCTCTTTCTCAGCTCTTGGCTTATCATCTTTAGGATGAATAATGTAACAATTGTAACATTATTCCTTAGATATCATGTTTAATTTATCTTCAGACTTATCATCTAACCCATTAGTAGAATTGTTCGAAAATTCGGCTTGAAAGGTTCAGATTGAAAATTTGTTAGATGGTATTTCCTTCTCATGAATGTCCTCAACTGGTTTAATCAAATATTTTTTATCACCACAACATTAACCTTCTTCTTCACCTGCTTTTGTAGCTTCTTTTTCTTCAACAACCTTCTCTTGGACTTTTTCAATAGTGATGAACATCTACATCGGAGTCTCCGGAAAGGGTTCTACCAGGAATGATTTTGGTACCAGAATATTTTCATATTCTTTCTCAATATCCCCCATAAGGGATTTAACACTCTCACATTAATTCAAATTCTTCTTTAACTTCTTTTCTTTATATTTTTTTTTAAAGATCATAAGTTGTCTTTTCTTTCAAATCCTTATATTCTGCAGGATCCATGCCATACTATGGCTCTACTTCTTTCCGATTTTTCATATCTTCCCTCCACTAGGCTACAAACTCATCTGGATAAGGTTTTTTATTAGGTTTTGGATGCGTGGATTGTGATTTCATAGATTTTGGGGTTTTTTCTTCTTATTTCACTTTTGTTAATGTCCTCATCTTTCCGACCTTTTTCGATGGATCAACGACTTCTATATTTATCAAAAGAGCTTCAGCTTCTTCTCTAGTAGGTCATAAAATTTCATGAGTCCTTATAAAAACGAATTTTCAACCACTTTCTGGTATCATTACTGAGTATCATGACTTTTAAAATTATAGGATTTGAAATGAAAGGTATTTTTCAAGATTCTAGACACTGAATAGTCAATGTAGAATGAATGGTCGAGTACATGATAATTTGAGCCTTCAGATTCCCATTCTTGATATTATCGATTATAATCAGAATATGCTTAACCAAATTAACCTTCCTCAGGTTCACCAAAAACTCTAGGATGTACATATCACTCTTTTTCAATGTGCCATTACCACCTTTTCACGGAATGAGAAATATGTGAACCCATAATTCAAGGATCTGATTATTTTTTGAGAGGTGAGCAATCTTCAGAGTCTTGACATCAGTATGACTGAGGTACTCCATGGTTTTCACCTTAACAAAACTTCCATTGACATCCAACAACTTGTGGGAACAGAATTCGTCTTCCCCTTCATATGGAATTCCATCTATGCTAGCTTCCTTCGTATATGAAAGATCATAAGTCTTACAATATCTCTTAAATTCAAAAATCTCTCTTCCTTCTTCCTTGATGAAACTGAATTATTCATAAAACTCATTTATAAAATATGGAAACCCCAAATCATGAGCCCCTTACTTTTATATTCATGCACTGTTATATCCATTAAGCATGATATTCCTCAAGATTATAGAATCATATTTGTTTAAAAAGTTCAGATGCACAAACCACTCCTTGTATACGTGCCACTCCAAAATTGATTTGACAGTAGACAAATATTTCTAAGAGGATTTTTCTATAGAAATTTGGATTTGAGAAAACACTGAGAAGTTCGGAATGGGCTTAAGTAGAGAGTCATAGCTTCAACATGCAAGAGCTTGAGATCGATGTGGGACAAGCATCTGGGGTCCTTCATAAATAATTTTAATGTGACAGTTCATCTTATAAACCCAATCCAATGGCTTAAAATCATTCTTGATAAGATCTTATGGTTGATATGATAGCCGTATGGAAAACTAGAATCCTATCTTTCGAGGTTTTTTAATAAAAACATTCATATTTAAGGAAAAGGGCATCCAATTTTTTTAAAAAAACTACTAGCAAGAAATGTATTATAACGAAAACAGAGGAAAAGAATCATACCTTTCTGATTGCCAGGAAGATTATTCGTAATGAATAAAAATCTTCATGAAAAACATTACATTCTGAAAATATGATTACAAAAAATAAATTTGAAAACGAAATTCTCCATTATGAAAATTTTGAGTACGAAAACTTCATTATGACAATTTTGAGTATAAAAATCTTCATTACGAAATTTTTCAGCACAAATATCATCATTAAGAAAATTTTGAGTACGAAAATATTCATTACAAAGATTTTCAGAATCTTTGTTTTGAAAATTTTCCTTCAAAAGGATTTGAAAAATATATCAATGAAAATTTTCATTAAGAATGATTTCAAAAATATGACTACAAGAATTTTCATTACAAAAGTTTTGAAAAACTAACAAGAAAAAATACCCCTCCAATAAAAAAGAGTTTATTACTGTAAGGAGATTGGTTTCAACCGAAAGATAAAAATGAAGATTATCTTGGGGTTATCATTCCTAACATATATTTAGTGTGTTTAAATCTATCAGAGGGTAAATATATTGTGAAAATATCATCAAGTTGATCTTTTGTTCTGATAAATTGAATTATGATATCTCATTTTAGTGTGTGATCTCTAAAAAAGTTATCCCAAATATCTATGTTTTTTGCAGGAGAGTGATGTGTAGAGTTTTTACTTAAGGAAATGGTCGTAGTATTATCACACAAAATTTGTGTTTTGGTAAAACACATTCCATAGTATTTGAGTGTGTTTAGCATCCACAACACTTGAGCACAACAACTTCCAGCTGCTACATATTTAGCTTCAGTAGTGGAGAGTGCTACCGAGTTTTGTTTCTTTCATGACCAAGAAACTAATGAATCTATTAAGAAATGAAAAGTTTTGGATGTACTCATATTCATTCTACATCCACTAATGTCAGCATCCAAAAAACTTTTCAAAATAAAATCATTTCATGATGTATAAATGAATCCTAAATCCATTGTTTCCTTTAAATAGCAAACAAATTATTTTTACTGCCTTTAAATGAGATTTCTTAGGATTGGTTTGATATCTTTCACATAAGAATAATAAAAAAAATTAGGTCTAGATGACTAGATGTCATGTAACGTAAGCATAAAATCATTCCTCTAAAAGATGATTGATCTACTGGTTTCCCAGATTCATCAAGATCAAGTTTTATTAAGGTACCAATGGGTGTAATAATACTTTTAGTGTTGTCATATCCATAGTTTTTAAGAAGATTTTAAAATACATATGTTGGTATATATTTGTTTCCTTTGTGTGTTGTATGTTCTTCCCATTATTCTAATCTTTGAGTAATAAACATCCGTTTATTGGTATTTACATGAACATTGTATGGTCCTTCTATCATGGGGTGTATATTTTGAATGTTACCCAAATCATTGAGGAAACCTTTCTCCCTCCTCTTTTTAAAATACTTATTCTTTAAGTATTTTAATTTACATGCTCTAATGTTGTGATATGTTCTTAGATATCCTTATTGATGTAAATTTTATGTCCATGTGATGAGATACCCTTTTTAACTCTAATCAACTCATTTTTTGAATTTTAAAGTGATGTCGTTAGACAGTCAAATTTCTATAAGGGAAATTCTTAATACAATTTAAATTATTTTGGTTAAACCTATACTTCTTGATTATGTCGTACTATTAATATGTGGGGATGAAATATTATGTTTTAACACTTAATATAAACTTATATTGGGTGTATTTATATTTTTTAGAAATAATTATGTAATTGATTTATCTTTAATGTCAGGATATCGTCTTTGTAAGGGACTTCATCTCAATCTCTTTTCATTGAGGCATACTTCGATTTATATGCGTCCTTAATTCATTAGTTCTATAATAAACTCTTTTTACCTTTTCTTTCACTCAAAATGAATCTATTTAAATGATGCATTTTACTAAATAGGAAAAGGAATGTTTTTGTCATGCGTATGTAGCGAAAACAACTTCTCTGCCGCCGTGACCATTATTTGAGTTTCGGCTTCCTCTATAAGCCATGATTTTTTTAAATTAAAAATAAATACCATGTTATACTTTTCATTATTTTGGTATTGAAAATTGTTGTGATAATTTTTTGATTATATCAATGTGTTGTATTGATATCTTGTGATTGAAATGTGGAAATCTTATGTTTCCTTTATGTATGTTTTATATGATATGATTATGTTATGGTTCATGGGCATTGTTTATGAATTCGGGGGGTTCCGTGATAAAATAAGGGTGAGTGAGCCCAAGATAGATCTCCAATGCATTGGGTAACACAAAGGAGTTAAATACTATGGTTTCTCTGATGATATTTACAGAATATATTGTGATGGGTATTCCAAAAGTAACCATGATGGTTACACCCTACGTAAGAATGTTATTAATGCATCATGTTACCCTTATGTCATATGATTTCCATGAGTTATTCATAAATCTTATGATTTAATGAGGAATGCAAAATTGATTATGTTTTATGAGTAAAGTGTGATTTCATTGATTCTTATGTATACATGGACTATGGTTTTCCATCCGTATTTTTATATCCCTTACTGATCTTTTTATGATTATCCCATGTTTTTGAAATGTTTTTCACAAAACATAAAGAGGAATAGGGTCAAGGATTGGATCAAGGAAATGACATGTTGTCTAAAACATGGAATCTCGATATGACTCTTTATTTCAGGAGTTTTTATTTTGTAAAAAAAATGGAAACTGAGTAGATGTGTCTACTTTATAATCATTTGATATGTAATAGTTATATCATGATCCTCTAAAAATCTAAATATGAAAAGACTTGTAAATGTGAATTATTCATTTAATTCAAGATTATGTAATGTTTAAGGTCGGGACCTTATTGTTGGTATCAGAGGTTAGTTTAGAAAACTTTAGAGGTTAGGGTATACTTCAATCATAAGTGAATTTACCATAATGGTTAGGATTTCAGAAAAAGTCATAGTTATTCAGATAAAGTGAATGATTTTAAGATTATATGAATAATTATATCTTATTATTATATAATTATTTTACTAATATACTCACACTGACCATTTTGGTTTTAGTAAATAGTTGGATCTAGCAGGCCCCAATGTAATAGTGGATGTGAAGAAAACTGTGACAGTATTCTGAACGAGCCACTAAATTATATGGGAGCTGCAATGAGAACTTTTGTGGTTATTCTCAACTAACTTTCTAGATTCATTATTGACCACCTAAACCTTATTGATTTTAAAAAGGCATCATATATGCGGAAAAAAATTCCCTACAGATGTTCATGTAATAATCATAAAGTTAAGAATATTCAAAAACCCATGTGTCAATGATGTGGAAAGAAACACATAATAAAATGTTTCAAAGGGAATGAAATATTTTATAGATGTGGAAATGAAGGTCATAAAGAAAGATCATTCCATGAAAAATGAAGCTTATAGTTGACTCTAGGAAAGGTAATGAAGTTCTTTCTGAATTTTAAATTGAATGTTTTAAATGTAATGTGCATGGTTATTATGCAAACACATGTCCTACGAAGAAGTTTTAGGAATGAGATCACAAATATCGTACAAATATTTATTTACCAATACCTAATTCCATTCCGATTGAGGACGAAGAAACTGTCAATGACCAATGATAGGTATGGATTATTTCTTAACACATGTTTTCCTATTATTGAAATATTAGGATATGATTCATGATTTTTAATATAGGAAAGACGTATTTCAGAATAAGTTGGAAAGTAATTGTTAACGAATCATGAAAAATTTTGAATGTTTAAGAAGTCAACATATAAGGGATTCAAGAATTATGGTAGATTTTAGGATGGTGAAATTCATAAAATAATTAAGTCTCTTTTGATAATGATATTACATTAGAAGACTTTTTATAGTTTGTGTAACCCTAATGTTCGATATTTGAATATTTTATTCAAGGAATAGTTATCTTTTATTTTTTGGATATTTTTATAAAGAACCATTTTGGTTTATACGGTCCTTGAATTTGAGTTAATTACTAGTTAATACATTTTGGGATGGAAAACAAAAGTTATTGGATAACCTTTGTGGTTCAAATATGTTATGGTTATTTTTGATAAATTTATCTTTTTTTTTGAAATGATATAAAATTACTAATTTTTTTTTAAAATGGACAACACATAGACCGTGTCACAACCCGTCGTGTCGGATGAAGCTACTGGAATCAATCCCACAACCAAATTGCGACTGTTATTTATCGCCTACCACCGGACTACATGAAGTCCCTGGTTAGTATGACTAATTCATTATAGTCAGATGATCTTATGAATAAGGAATACGTTAATTTTGGGTTATCTATGGAAATGATAAACCTATCATGGAGGATATGTGATTAGGTTAGTGATATCTCAGTACGAGACTTTAAGAGTAACCGATGTTATTTGGAGATAAATGTTAAGATTTACCTTGAAAGACTACATGATTAGATCCTTCAGAGATTTTGGTATCATTCATAGTTTGGATTACATTGATAAATTTTATGGATATATATTTATTGAATGGTCTTTTTTGAACTTTGGGTATTGATGGACTCATTTTGGATATTAAGAGTACCTTTTCTTTTTGTTAGAGATTATCCTTTTAGGGATCATCTACTCTTGTAATAACCATTTTGGTTTTTGTTAATTCTAATGAAATGGGAAATATATAGTTCATCTTTTATGGATTAGTTGATTCATAAGAAGTTGATTATAGTGCTCTTAATGTGAACAAGTTATCCTAAATACTCATCTTTTGGATAAAATATGAGTTTCAATAAGAAATCTAGTAAGAGATGAAAGTCTACATGAAAAGTAAGTATGTTTCCTTATGATTTATTTAATCTCAAAAATAAATTCCTAAATTAGAAGTAACATAAAACAAAAACTTTGTCTTTTAACATTTCCTACTAGAGAATCAAATAACGTTTAACCCATCACAGGTTTGTGATTTTCTGGTGGTCAACTTTCTCCTAAACATGTTTTCTATCAAGCTCCATCAGAACTTGACCCTTTGTTTTCGCTTCCATATCAATGTTTTCATGGAATCCTAGTATTTTTTATCATAGGTTTCCTTTTTACTATTCTTTATTCATTTTAAAATGATAGTTTAATTTCCTCCATTTCCGATGTGGGGCTTTCAATGATGTTTCTGAGCCAAATTTTAAAATTCCGAGGACGCAATTCCCAAAAGTGGGGAAGGATGTAACATCCCAGGAAATTAATGAATAGGAAATTTTTATATTTATTAATATTTATGAATAAAATTTTAATATTACTTTTAATGTAAGTCTATGTTCAATGCCGTACCCAATACGCAACAATGTGTTTTTTCCAAATAATATGTTGCACACAAATAATATAATAATATTATTTTAGATGGTAGTTAACGCCTAGCCGTTGTAATGGAGGTAATGAACAAAATTGTAACGCCCCGACCCTAGTTACCTAGAGTCGGCGCATTATTACATAACATTGGAATGATCACGAGAAAGATCAAGTCTCGAAAGACCGATTAGTTTAGTATCCTTGGAATAACTAGATACATCCATAATTATCATAAAAAAAACATCTTGTCTTCATATCCCCTCATACTATCCCTGCAGGTCATTCATAAATTACTTCTTCATAATCCTGGGAAAAATAAAACATTGAAAGGGGTGAGCTCAGATGCTCAGTAAGGATAACATTATAGCAGAAGCTTTCATAAATAAGCATAAACACTTAAGGCAATTTATAACTAAAACAAAAGCCTTTTAAACTTGAACATTCAACATGGTATGGCATAAATAAAATGAAATAATTCCATTTACTTACTCACATGGATATTCTACTAGTCGAATGATCACATGAAATATCAATATCCACTTTCATAATGATGGAATGCATAATGCTAAACTTTAATTTCTTTTCAAGGCCTCGTCCCAAGACCTTGGGGCTAACTGTAACCGGAACCCAACCCAGAGTGCTTCTAATAACCGGACACCAACCCGGAGTGCCTCTAATAACCGGACACCATCCCGGAGTGCCTCTAATAACCGGAGACCAAACCGGAGGGCTTACTTTTACCAGTCCCTAACCTGGAGGGCTTACTTTTACCAGTCCCCAACCTGGAGGGCTTACTTTAACCAGTCCCCAACCTGGAACATACTTGTCCAACACATTCATATGAAGTAAAGGTTGAAATATAACATAAACATTCTTATTTGAACTAACATACGAAATGTCAATACTTTACTCATAAACCATGAATGCTATAAAAATAACACATCCACATTCAAACATAACTCATTCGATATAATATGGAAGATTGTATTGTATCACATTAACCTCAATCAAGAATAATGTAGGATGTTGACATAGATCAAAACAATTTGAGATAAATATCCCCCTTTTCTTGAAATCATTCAAAAGTCACAATATTTGTCAAGAATCCATTTAAAATAGATTTTTGAATCAAAGTGTCCGATACCACTTTGAAACTTTTAAAAGGAGTTTTGATTTTAAAACTTTAATGTCCATATAAATAAATCCTTAAAACCATTTTTAAAACATGGACATTAATGAGCAAGATTTAGAATAATAAGTCTTTAAAACATTTAAAAATGGTATTTTAGTTAGAGATTCTAACCAAAAGAGACACTTGAATACAAATAATTGAGTTAATCAAAACTTTGTAATATCATGAGAATAAAGGGATTCATGATATACTATGTCAAAGTACATTATATACACCACATAAAAGTGATTTGGTGTATATCAACAAAGAAGTCTCAATGGAATGTAAATTGAGATGAAATCTCTCATAAAGGCCGTATCCTTAGGTTAAGGATAAATCAACGACATAATTATGTGTGACAAATATAAATACACTAAATATGATTGGATATTCAGTGTAAACCAATCAAAGGATATTCACACATATTCTTGTAAAAACAACACCAACGAATTGGATGTTTAACTCAACAAATGGTGAATGAGTTAAAATTACTATTATCAAATTCATATCAATGACTTGAGAATTACCGATTAGTGATTATGTGTATCAAAATTATATCCACAGGAAGGGGAGTGGAAATTATGACATAATCAAATGAATAGTGATTCCACACATAATCATGGAGTAATATAATCAATGAAATATGCGTAAAGCCAAATGAGTGGGAATTGAAATCTCAAATTCCCTTACCGATTAGGTAACATACGAAACATACACCCATGAAAGAAGTATCATACCATGATGATGTAAATTCCCATAAATTAAAGTATATTACACAATGAATACAATCATGGACAGCACACATACACCACATGCAATAATTAAGTGGTGATCAATGGAAATCTCACGAAATTAAAAGTGAGATAAGAAACCCCTTACCACATTAATCAAATGAGTCGTATGGCCAAAAGTTAATAACCACCAAATGATTTACAGAATAACATGAATATAAATAGAATCATGAATATATATCAAATGGCAGTACACAATACACCACTTTCAATAATTTAGTGGCGAAAAATGGAAATCTCACGGAATTGAAAGTGAGATAAGAAAATCCCTTACCTTGTACTTTTACTTGGTTGGGGTAGGTTAACCTCCAGTATAATGGTGAAATAATTGTTATTAAATTATACAATAATCATATACATTAATATGATATCATATATTATCTTTTAATATTGATTTGATAATAATATCTTAGTATTATCGTTGTTTCGGGTGTTACCTTACATGTTTTCTTTTATATGTTTTGTTACGTAAGCCATGTTCGTAAAGGATAGGTTTTATATTATTCATATCCAGAATTATATCAAGTCCTTAAAAATCATTTTTTAAATCATCAAATGATAATTATACTTGAATGGATACAATGGAGAATAAATCTCATCGCGTTCGTGGAGACGGTAGTCCGTACGTACGCACGAGCGACAATATCATTCTTTTGATATTAAAATAATATATAATGGATGGTATATCATATATACATAATCCTTAACATGTTATATTTATTATTTACATGAGTTAGACATCATTATTATACCCATCCAAATAATATTATATTGAATAACAATTACACCACGACGTGGAGACGGTAAGCCGTACGTACGCACGTATGGTGACATGTTATTCAAAGGGTGGATAGAATAATGAATATGGTTGTACCATATTTATAATAACATCACAGTATATATATGATACTGGATTTATTATTTTAGAATGGTAACAACAAATTAAGAAGAAGTGGAAGAAGAAATAAACTTAGAAAAGGGTGGTGAAATCATTACCTCTTCTTCGGGTTCTTCCTTTTGATTTGATCAAAAGGGCTCCTTAGGATGGCTTTATGATCACAATAAGGCCTCTAAGTTGTAGTGAGGGATGTTGGGAGAGTATTTGGGCAGAGGTTGGCCGAACCAAAAGGCTTTGAATGTGTGAATAAATGGGAAGGAGGAGTGCCCTTTTATAAGAGGGGTGAGGGGAACCTTTGGAAAAGCTAGAGATATTAGTTTATAATAAATTCATAATTGGTTTCCAATGGCTCCAAAGTTGACTATTCAAAGGTTAAGGTGGGGATGGGTCGAAAAAAACTCAACCAATAGAATTTAGACAGGTTTGGGTACTTATATTGACCTTATCTTTAAGTATTAACTTTAAGTTAATTAGTTTCACTTTTACAATGTCTCTTTGTATTTTTATATAATATGGTTAATAAACGTACCATATACATACAAGAGAGCCACAACTGGTCCATTAATGATACACCTATCATGATATAAGTCTCTTGGCCGAACCATAGATTTTTAGGAATTTAATATCAATTAATAATATAATATTTGTTTTAAAAACTCTTTTATGTCAATTTTGACACTATTCAATAGTTGATTTTTGTGAAACTCATAACAGGTTGATTACTTAGAAAAAAGTCAATTAAATCAATACTAATATATCATATTATCCTATAAAATTAGTTTAATTCATTAAAAGTTTCATATTATATTTATTTAGGTATTTATAATATCAATTATTTTAATTTTTCACTATTATAGTAATTACTTCATCATCATTGTGTCATAAATAAAATAAATTATTTAATGTCTAAAAATTATAAATAAAATATTTTTATGTATGAAATCGTTTTATATTTCTAATGAATATTTATAATCTAAAATCCAACATATATAACCCTATGTAACAATTTTTTTTCTAAAAGATATATGCTTGTGTCATTTTTGTATTCATTTTGACTTAATTAAAATAAAGTGTCGTTATCACTTACAAGTGGATCCATGGGGTCCCAAAATAGACCGAAAGATGACCAAGGTCGACCATGTATCAACCAATAGGGTTAAGACACGTTTTAGGGTAATTTAGTAATATTAAAATATTATTTTTTAACCCTTATTTACCGGATTTACCTTTAACCATGGTAAATAAAATATTTACCGCAGTAATTATTCAAAATGTCTAAAAATAAAAGTTACCTATTTACACAATTTGAACATCCTGATTCCAAATATGCAATCCATTTTTCTAAATTCAAAACACAGAAGTGGCAGAAATTAATTTAAAATTAATTCCCGCTGTCAAAACAAAAAGCGTGTTTTTAAGAGATAATAACTATCAAAAGATTGACACTTGTTTATGTTCGGTTTAATTGTAAAATTATGTCCAATGACCAACATTATATTAAATGGTAAAAATATATTCTAAATATACTTTAAAACCACTCAAATTCATAATTTATCACTATTAATAATTTTGATTAAAAAAGTTGTTTTTAATTAAAATTTAGTAATTTTCACTATTCATCAAAATATGAAAGTTATCCGAAATGTACCAAAATTTCACCTTAGGCTAAATTCGATATTACGAATCCAAAAATGAAGTCCATTTTGAAATATAAAATATATATAATTTCAAAAAGTAGGTATTACTATTCATAACGGCTAGTTTGATTGGTTATGGTGTGTTAGAACTCGGTGTTGCGTACAACACACGCCATCACATTATTCAAAGAGAAGCGTACCGTAGAAGCTTGGGATGTTTCATTTTAAATTTTTGATGTCCACATTTAGTAAAAAAGTTTAAAATATTGTATTTAAAAAGGTTTCACTATTAAAAGTTGATAAAAGTGCAATACTGAAAATGAATTTGTTCTTGCATTATATCTAAGAAACTCATAATATGGATTCTAAAATTATAAGGATTATATACAGTTTAAAATTTAGATAATACTATTCATAACCTCTTTTGAATGGCTTTTTTTTTGTAAGTCATGGTGTGATTGAACTCGGTGTTGCGTGTAGTGCAAGTTATTGAATTATTTTGAAGAAATAACACACTATGAAATCTTGGGGTGTTACATTCTCCCCTCCTTCAATAAATTGCGTCCTCGCAATTTGAAATTGTTCTTCGAAAATAAAAGGTTGAAAATAGGAAATATATTTGTGGGAAAACCCACATCGGAAATTGGGTTACTAAAATTTAGTCTTAATATGAGGAAAAGAGAAATCAAAGGGTCACCACCAAATTATGATCTCGATTAGGAGAACATTGGTGGAAATTAGAGACATATAATTGGAGGAAAAATGTAAATATTTATAGGTAGTGATTGAGGTCATCAATCACAAACAAGTATAAAATTGAGGTCCTTAAATTCATCAATCTATGATGATTTGAAATACCATCGGTTCAACAAAACATAGGGTATTGTGATAACACATTTTTGACGTTTCAAAATATCTTAGTTGAAATCCCACATCGAAAAATGAATTAATGAGGCCTCTATTTAAAATAAAGAGTCGAAAGTATGAAGATTACCGAAAATAACACATAATAGGGTTCCATGTAGGAAAATTTGGATATGGAAGAAAAATCTAACCATCAATTATCTGATGGAGAGTGGTAGAGAACATGGCTATGAAAAGTCCAACAATCCCAAAGCCATAAATTAGTGATGATTTAAGGTACCATCTAGGAAAACATTTTTGTTCTAAGTTGCTTTTCTTAATATTGAGGAATTTATTTATGTGATTGGTTAAGATCATGAGGAGATATACTTACTTTATAATTAGAGTTTTATCCATTAATAAATTTCTACCAGAAACTCATTTTTTACTCTAAAAGATAATAGAAAGTAAAAAATTCTATTTACACTATTCATATAGGGTTCCAAAATAAACGAATTTATAATTCATCTACAAGGTCTTTTAATAAAAAATACATTATTTAATCCAGGACATCTCGTGGCCCAGTGGTAGGTGATACACCCTTGTCGCCCTTCGGTTGCGGGTTCAAGTCTCGCGGCCTTGCCGGACGCGATGGGTTGCCGCACGACCTCCGGGTTGTCCTTTTATGGCAATCCAAAATAATCCAAACTAGAACTATCCAAAATACTTCGGTCCAAACTCACATTCCAACATTTATAAGGAAGGTAAACATAATGTAGATCTTTTTACCCCATAATAGCATATGAATACCTTTATCATGTATTCTTTTAATACACTGAAACATCCTGAATTACCATATTCCTTATTGATTACATTCATACTCCCTTATTCCATATAGAATGCTGGATATACATCATCAATCCAAAAATGTTTTAAACCCCAACGATGATGGAATATACAAATCATTAATCAGCTTCATGATAGTCAAGAATATCCAATATAATTTATCCAAATAAATCATGTATTATTCCAAAATCACTACCTCAGTATCAGAACTATATTATGATTTATCTTTCTCACAACCATATATTTTCCAAAAATTTATCCTGATATTGAGTCACTTTTATTTGTTCCACACAATCTCAAGTCCTTAATGAAATAGTACTGCAGTACAATCCTTATATACTCCATAATTATTATAACAAGTACATTGTTGACACAACACTCAATTGACATAATCAATATAAGAACTCTAATCATTCCTCTTCATCTGTGGTAGTATCATAACTTGATTATTATCCAATAGCATCATTTGCGGCATAGTCTGATGACTGGGACATAGGTTCGCGTAGTGTCCAAACTCCTTGCAAATGAAGCATTGTACATTTGAAACCATTTTATTACACTTGTAGTCACGTACTTTGTGCCCTTTTCCTCCACACTTATAACAAACTCCCATTCCTTTCAGGCAAGTTCCAGGGTGTTTCTTTCCACAGTTACCACATATGGGAAAATTCTTCTTTTCCCTCTTCCCTTTATCCATCTTTCCCTCTTCTATCCTTTTCTTCTCTTGCTTCCCTTCAAATCTATAGGACTCAGTAAACTCTTTACTTATCTTATCAACACATGATATTATTTCTTCATATGATGATAATAAATGGGATACTATTTCTCTTATCAATTCTATCTTAAGACCATGAAAGATATGATCCTTCCTTCTCTTTGGATCATGTGCATTTCTGGAGTTCTCATTCCTTCTACTGGGCGCCATTTCTAAACAATGGAATAAACTAGATCAGTTTATGTTTCAAAATACATAATCCCATACTTATAAAACACATAACATAAATTGAAATATTTATGGATATAATCCATAATAAAAATGTTTCCTTTGAGGATGTATATACTCATAAACCCTTCATAATGGTTTGTAAAGAAAATGAGAATTATGCTAAGCATATCCCCCGGGAGTGTCGTAACCAAGAGTGCAACAAGGCCCGTTTTCGTGCACCAGTTCCCGTTCGAGTCTAGCTCAAAGCGTTGTTTTCGGGTTTTACCCCGAGGTACATCTGTGCCAGAGCCGCCTCTACCTGCTCGTATCCAGACAGGGATGTATTGCTCGGAAAACTCACAAAATCTCTACAATACCAAAATTCTAGGAAGTTCTTCTATACTAATCCTCAATGTTCATCTTAGGTCTACGTGCTCTAATCAGAGTTTATCTAAATCTAGTTTCCAATGTTTGTACTAAACTTCCTCTTATACCAACTGTAACGCCCCGACCCTAGTTACCTAGAGTCGGTGCATTATTACATAACATTGGAATGATCACGAGAAAGATCAAGTCTCGAAAGACCGATTAGTTTAGTAGCCTTGGAATAGTAGATACATCCATAATTATCATAAAAAAACATCTTGTCTTCATATCCCCTCATACTATCCCTGCAGGTCATTCATAAATTACTTCTTCATAATCCTGGGAAAAATAAAACATTGAAAGGGGTGAGCTCAGATGCTCAGTAAGGATAACATTATAGCAGAAGCTTTCATAAATAAGCATAAACACTTAAGGCAATTTATAACTAAAACAAAAGCCTTTTAAACTTGAACATTCAACATGGTATGGCATAAATAAAATGAAATAATTCCATTTACTTACTCACATGGATATTCTACTAGTCGAATGATCACATGCAATATCAATATCCACTTTCATAATGATGGAATGCATAATGCTAAACTTTAATTTCTTTTCAAGGCCTCGTCCCAAGACCTTGGGGCTAACTGTAACCGAAACCCAACCCGGAGTGCCTCTAATAACCGGACACCAACCCGGAGTGCCTATAATAACCGGACACCAACCCGGAGTGCCTCTAATAACCGGAGACCAAACCGGAGGGCTTACTTTTACCAGTCCCTAACCTGGAGGGCTTACTTTTACCAGTCCCCAACCTGGAGGGCTTACTTTAACCAGTCCCCAACCTGGAACATACTTGTCCAATAAATTCATATGATGTAAAGGTTGAAATATAACATAAACATTCTTATTGGAACTAACATACGAAATGTCAATACTTTACTCATAAACCATGAATGCTATAAAAATAACACGTCCACAGTCACAACATAACTCATTCGATATAATA
Source organism: Viscum album (assembly GCA_963277665.1). Taxonomy (NCBI): domain Eukaryota; kingdom Viridiplantae; phylum Streptophyta; class Magnoliopsida; order Santalales; family Viscaceae; genus Viscum; species Viscum album. The sequence goes on along the minus strand of OY728143.1, from coordinate 1,089,436,565 downwards.
TGGAAGATTGTATTGTATCACATTAACCTCAATCAAGAATAATGAAGGATGTTGACATAGATCAAAAAAATTTTAGAGAAATATCCCCCTTTTCTTGAAATCATTCAAAAGTCACAATATTTGTCAAGAATCCATTTAAAATAGATTTTTGAATCAAAGTGTCCCATACCAATTTGAAACTTTTAAAAGGAGTTTTGATTTTAAAACTTTAATGTCCATATTAATAAATCCTTAAAACCATTTTTAAAACATGGAAATTAATGAGCAAGATTTAGAATAATAAGTCTTTAAAACATTTAAAAATGGTATTTTAGTTAGAGATTCTAACCAAAAGAGACACTTGAATACAAATAATTGAGGTAATCAAAACTTTGTAATATCATGAGAATAAAGGGATTCATGATATACTATGTCAAAGTACATTATATACACCACATAAAAGTGATTTGGTGTATATCAACAAAGAAGTCTCAATGGAATGTAAATTGAGATGAAATCTCTCATAAAGGCCGTATCCTTTGGTTAAGAAAAAATCAACGACATAATTATGTGTGAAAAATATAAATACACTAAATATGATTGGATATTCAGTGTAAACCAATCAAAGGATATTCACACATATTCTTGTAAAAACAACACCAACGAATTGGATGTTTAACTCAACAAATGGTGAATGAGTTAAAATTACTCTTATCAAATTCATATCAATGACTTGAGAATTACCAATGAGTGATTATGTGTATCAAACTGATATCCACTGGAAGGGGAGTGGAAATTATGACATAATCAAATGAATAGTGATTCCACACATAATCATGGAGTAATATAATCAAGGAAATATGCGTAAATCCAAATGAGTTGGAATTGAAATCTCAAATTCCCTTACCGATTATGTAACATACGAAACATACACCCATGAAAGAAGTATCATACCATGATGATGTAAAGACCCATAAATTAAAGTATATTACACAATGAATACAATCATGGGCAGTACACATACACCACATGCAATAATTAAGTGGTGATCAATGGAAATCTCACGAAATTAAAAGTGAGATAAGAAACCCCTTACCACGTTAATCAACTGAGTCGTATGGACAAAAGTTAATAACCACCAAATGATTTACAGAATAATATGAATATAAATAGAATCATGAATATATATCAAATGGCAGTACACAATACACCACTTTCAATAATTTAGTGGCGAAAAATGGAAATCTCACGGAATTGAAAGTGAGATAAGAAAATCCCTTACCTTGTACTTTTACATGGTCGGGGTAGGTTAACCTCCTGTATAATGGTGAAATAATTGTTATTAAATTATACAATAATCATATACATTAATATGATATCATATATGATCTTTTAATATTGATTTGATAATAATATCTTAGTATTATCGTTGTTTCGGGTGTTAACTTACTTATTTTCTTTTATATTTTTTGTTACGTAAGCCATGTTCGTAAAGGATAGGTTTTATATTATTCATATCCAGAATGGTATCAAGTCCTTAAACATCATTTTTTAAATCATCAAATGATAATTATACTTGAATGGATACGATGGAGAATGAATCTCATCGCGTTCGTGGAGACGGTAGTCCGTACGTACGCACAAGCGACAATATCATTCTTTTGATATTAAAATAATATATAATGGATGGTATATCATATATACAGAATCATTAACATGTTATATTTATTATTTACATGAGTTACACATCATTATTATACCCATCCAAATAATATTATATTGAATAACAATTACACCACGACGTGGAGACGGTAAACCGTACGTACGCACGTATGGTGACATGTTATTCAAAGGGTGGATAGAATACTGAATATGGTTGTACCGTATTTATAATAAAATTAAAGTATATATATGATACTGTATTTATTATTTTAGAATGGTAACAACAAAGGAAGAAGAAGTGGAAGAAGAAATGAACATAGAAAAGGGTGGTGAAATCATTACCTCTTCTTCGGGTTCTTCCTTTTGATTTGGTCAAAAGGGATCCTTAGGTTGGCTTTCTGATCAAACTAAGGCCTCTAGGTTGTAGTGAGGGATGTTGGGAGAGTATTTGGGAAGAGTTTTTCCGAACCAAAAGGCTTTTAAGGTGTGAAGAAATGGGAAGGAGGAGTGCCCTTTTATAAGAGGGGTGAGGGGCACCTTTGGAAAAGCTAGAGATATTAGTTTATAATAAATTAGTAATTGGTTTCCAATGGCTCCAAAGTTTACTATTAAAAGGTTAAGGTGGGGATGGGTCGAAAACAACTCAACCAATAGAATTTAGACAGGTTTGGGTACTTATATTAACCTTATCATTAAGTATTAACTTTAAGTTAATTAGTTTCACTTTTACAATGTCTCTTTGTATTTTTATATAATATGGTTAATAAACTTACCATATACATACAAGCGACCCACAAGTGGTCCATTAATGATACAACTATCATGATATAAGTCTCTTGGACGAACCTTAGATTTTTAGGAATTTAATATCAATTAATAATATAATATTTGTTTTAAAAACTCTTTTATGTCAATTTTGACACTATTCAATAGTTGATTTTTGTGAAACTCATAACAGGTTGATTACTTCTAAAAAAGTAAATTAAATCAATCCTAATATATCATTTTATCCTAGAAAATTAGTTTAATGCATTAAAAGTTTCATATTATATTTATTTAGGTATTTATAATATCAATTATGTTAATTTTTCACTATTATAGTAATTACTGCATCATCATTGTGTCATAAATAAAATAAATTATTTAATGTCTAAAAATTATAAATAAAATATCATTATGTATGAAATCTTTTTATCTTTCTAATGAATATTTATAATCTAAAATCAAACATATATAACCCTATGTAACAATTGTTTTTCTAAAAGATTTATGCTTGTGTCATTTTTGTATTCATTTTGACTTAATTAATATAAAGTGTCATTATCACTTACAAGTGGATCCATGGGGTCCCAAAATAGACCCAAAGATGCCCATGGTCGACCATGTATCAACCAATAGGGTTAAGACACGTTTTAGGGTATTTTAGTATTATTATAATATTATTTTTAACACTTATTTACCGGATTTACCCTTAACCATGGTAAATAAAATATTTACCGCAGTAATTATTCAAAATGACTAAAAATAAAAGTTACCTATTTACACAATTTGAACATCCTGATTCCAAATATGGAATCCATTTTTCTAAATTCAAAACACAGAAGTGGCAGAAATTAAATTAAAATTAATTCCCGCTGTCAAAACAAAAAGCGTGTTTTTAAGAGATAATAACTATCAAAAGATTGACACTTGTTTATGTTCGGTTTAATTGTAAAATTATGTACAATGACCAACATTATATTAAATGGTAAAAATATATTATAAATATACTTTAAAACCACTAAAATTCATAATTTATCACTATTAATTATTTTGATTAAAAAAGTTGTTTTTAATTAAAATTTAGTAATTTTCACTATTCATCAAAATATGAAACTTATCCGAAATGTACCAAAATTTCACCTTAGGCTAAATTCGATATTCCGAATCCAAAAATGAAGTCCATTTTAAAATATAAAATATATATAATTTCAAAAAGTAGGTATTACTATTCATAACGGCTAGTTTGATTGGTTATGGTGTGTTAGAACTCGGTGTTGCGTACAACACACGCCATCACATTATTCAAAGAGAAGCGTACCGTAGAAGCTTGGGATGTTACATTTTAAATTTTTGATGTCCCCATTTAGTCAAAAAGTTTAAAATATTGTATTTAAAAAGGGTTCACTATTAAAAGTTGATAAAAGTGCAATACTGAAAATGAATTTGTTCTTGCATTATATCTAAGAAACTCATAATATAGATTCTAAAATTATAAGGATTATATACAGTTTAAAATTTAGATAATACTATTCATAACCTCTTTTGAATGGCTTTTTTTTGTAAGTCATGGTGTGATTGAACTCGGTGTTGCGTGTAGTGCAAGTTATTGAATTATTTTGAAGAAATAACACACTATGAAATCTTGGGGTGTTACAAAAACTAACTACAAAATGATTATATTTATTTGTTAATTACTATAATAATTACCCAATAAATTATAGATGCGCAAAATGAAAATGAATCCAATTTTATGAATAAATATTCTAATATTATTTAAAAGGTCGATTAACCGCCTTTTGATGGAGAACCCTTTTTAAAAATACATTTTGTCAATTTTATATGTTATATTTGACAAAATAAAATCCTTCTTTAGAATTGGGACATCAAAATTTACTTTGTGTAAATTTTTGTTATTTTTTCAATAATGTTCATTTTTAATGAATAGTAAAATGATGTATTTTAATTCAAAAACTCTTTTTAATCTAATTTTTTTATATGGTTAGATAATATTTTTAATTGGGTTTAATGTGTAGTTAAATTTTTTTACCATTTAATCCAATGGAGGTAATTGTAATTAATTTCACTTTGAATTTTGACATAGAAAAGTGTCAATCGTTTGATAAATATTTCATCATAAAAATATGCTATTTGTTTTGACAACGAGAAATAATCATAAAATTAATTAATGAAACTTCTATGTATTGAATTTGGTAAAATGGAAATCATTATAGAATTTATAATATCAAAATTACATTGGATAATTTTTTTATTTTTTCTGACAAATGTTCATTTTTACTTCAAAACTTCTTTTTCATCTAATTTTATTATATATTGAGAATTTCATTTTAATTGCGTTAAAAGTGTAATTGAATTATATTTTTATCACTTAATTCAATGTAGTTCATTTAAATTAATTTCACATTTAAATTGGATGTAAAAACAAGTCAATATTTTGATAAATTTTACTTCTTAACAACTCGTCATTGGTTTTGACAATGGGAATTTTTTTTAAATTAATTACTGAAATTTCTGTGTTTGGAATTTGGTTAAATTGATTCCATATTTGGAATCATATGGTCGAAATTATGTAATTAATACTCTTTTTTTTGGACATTATGAATTTTAACGATGATAATTATCTTTCATTATCGTGATTAATTAGTTATCAGGTATTTAAGGGTAATAAAATTATATCATAATAATATAAAAGGACCCCAACAAATGTCCACATCATTATTTTTGGGTCATGTCTGACTATTGGATTATTTTTACAGAACTTGAGGTCCCATGGAGTCACATTGGTGTAATAGTGATATTTAAGACATTATTTTTTTGAAAAGAAGTGAAATACAACAATGGTTTGTATATCCTAAGATAAAAAAATTTAATTTTGTTTACATAAATGATATAATTGACTATAAATATTTATTATAAATCTAAAATTATTTCCTACATCATGGAATTTTTTTAATAATTTGTAGACATTAAATAAGAAAATATATTTATGACACCATGATGATGCGTCGATTACCTCATTAATTAATGATTTTAATAAAATGAAAATATAGGGTAAAATATAAAACATAAACATTTTGGAAACCTATTTTATGGGTGGATTTAGAACCCTTATCACCTTATCCTCGAAATATATCATTGGGTGACCTTTAAAATTTGAAAATCATTTTATAATAAAGTAATATTTCATGACATTCCAAAAGTGACCATCCTCCCTCTTATAAAAGGCCCCCACCTCTACCCCCTTACCCACACCTATTTATCCTTTCTCTCATCAAACCTCTACACTTATAATCTCTTCACGTCCCTATATTACTCATATAAACGTCACTTTTGGCAGAAGTCTTTCCAAGGAAGATTTTGGCTCAAACCAAAAAGAGTTACCTGATTTAGAGGTAATGTACTCACTTATGTTCTTTTGTTTTATTTTACCTTACCAACCCCGTAAAATATTATTATTCCATTCTTTTGTAACAATATAAGTATCTTCAATATACTAGGATTTTTTTATGAGAAGTATTATAGCTAAACTTACCCAAACCTCCACTTAATGGTTAAATAACATATTGTTTCTGTGGGTGACGAATTACTACATAACAAAACGATGATTGTTCAATCTTCTTTTAACACCTCTCGTGGTGTCCATTATGATGGTACTATATGCATATATGATATATAATATATTTATTTCCTCTCAATGAATCTATATTTTGTATTAAAAACATACATTTATTCATTTCATGTTGTGCAACTGCGATAATTTCATTTTAGTAAGTGCGGACTACCGCCCCCTGAAGTGATTTGACTCGTTCATGACAAACATGGAATTTATAACGAATGTAATTAATGAACATGTGTTTCATATATAACATATATATTATACTGGAATTATAATGTATATATGTCTCATCTTGTTTTAATTCTTTTAATATGACAAAAAAATGAAAGTAATGTTCATTCGTACGTACGTCATACCGTCTCCATGAATGGTACATTTCATTTATTATCTCCAAACATTATGGAATATTATTAAATACATATATAATCGATATATATGATATTTAAATCATTATAACCATTCCGGAGATGATGTAATTATAACTACATGAACAATTCTCTTCAAACAAGTTCATTTTTGACTCATGTACCGAACATCAACAAAATGTATGATATGAAATCACATAATTAAATAATTATTATAACATTATAATATGTGAAATTAATTGAATAATAAACATTAAATTATTTCCTTAAAATATTATTAATTGACCAATGTTTATTATTCAGGCATATAATGAAATGAACAAGACAGGTCGGACTTCAGGTAAGCAGATTTCTTATCTCACTTTTAATTCTGTGAAATTTCCATTGTTCTCAAATTATTTGTTGAATGTGGTTTATTTTGAAAATAAATTTGATATATATTATCAATATTATAGTTATATTCATGGTATTATGTGATTCATTTTGTTCTTATTATCTTTTAGTCATATGTCCCAATTTATTACAACGAGGTAAGGGGTTTTTATCTCCCTTTTTATTCTCATGAGATTCAGGCATCTTTTTACACTATCTATTTTAAGTGGTGTATGTAATTCCCATTATTATAATATTTGAGTAATATCCATCCATTTATGGGTATTTAAATCAACATTGTATGGACCTTCTTTTATGGGGTGTATGTTTCGAAAGTTACCCAAATCGGTAAAGGAACCTTTCACCCTCCTCTTTTTAAAAGACTTATTTTTGTTAGGTCATTTAATTTACATCTTCTTATACTGTGATATGTTATTATATATCCTTATTGCTATAAATTTTATTTCCAAATAATTAGATAGCCTTTTTATCTCTCATCAACTCATTTTCTGATTTTAATGTGACATTGTTACGCTGTGAAATTTTTGTACGGGAACTTCTTAATCCAATTTCAATTCTTTGGTTTAAACCTATACTTCTTAATTAAGTCATACTATGGATATGTGTGGATGACCTATGATTTTTTTACACTTAATATCCACTTATATTGGGTGTATTTAAATTTTTCACACATAATTATGTAATTGATTTATCCTTAATCTAAGGATATCGTCTTTGTAAGGGACTTTGTCTCAATCTCCTTTCGTTGAGGCATAATAAAATTTATTTATGTCATTCTTTTATTAGTTCTATAATAAACAATTTTTAATTTTATTTTCATTTAAAGGAATCATTTTACATGATTTGTTTTACTAAATGACAAAATGAATGTTTTTGTCCAACGTATGCGGCGAAAATGACATCTCTGCCACCATGACCATTATTTGAGTTTCAGCTTCCTCTAAAAGCCATAAATTTTTTTTAAATGAAAAATAAATACCATGTTTTACTTTTATTTTATTTTTGTTTTGAAAATGGTTTTGATAATTTTTTTATTATATCAATGTTTTGTATTGATATCATGGGATTGAAATGTAGAAATGTTATGTTTCCTTAATGCATGTTATATCTGATAAGATTATGTTATGGTTCTTGGGAATTGTCTATGATGTCGGGTGGTTCCGTGATAAAATAAGGGTGGGTGAGCCTAAGATATCTCTCTAATTCGTTGGTTAACACGAAGGAGTTAAACACTGAGGTTTCTCTAAAGAGATTTCGGGAATATACTATAATGGGTATTCCAAACGTAACCATGAGGGTTACTCCCTACGTAAGAATGTTATGAATGCCTCGAGTTACCTTTATGTATTTTGATTTCTATGAGTTATTCATAAATATTATGATTTCATGATTAATTTTAAAGTTCTTATGTTTTATGAGTAATGTAAGATTACATAGATTCTTATGTATACATGGACTATTATTTTCATTCTGTATTTCTATATCCCTTACTGAGGTTTTTATGCTCATCCCAAGTTTTTGATATGTTTTTTACAAGACATAAAGTGGAATAGGGTCAAGGATAGGATCATGTAAATGTCATGCAATCTAAAACATGAAATCCCAACATGACTCTTTTGTTCATGAGTTTTTATTTTTTGAAAAAAATGAAAACTGAGTACATGTGTCTACTTTGTGATCTTTTGAGATGTAATAGTTATGTCTTAATTCCCTAAAAATAAAAACCTGAAAAGAACCTAAATTTTAATTATTCATTTAATTCATGATTATGTAATGTTTATGGTTGGGTCCTTATAGTTGGTATCAAAGTTAGGTTTAGATAACTTTAGAGGTTAGGGTATTCATTAATCTTAAGTGACATTACCATAATGGTTAGGATTTTAGAAAGAGTCAATGTTTTTTTAGATAAATGGAATGAGATTATGATAAAATGAATAATTATATATTAGTATTATATTATGTTTTTAATTATATACTCACACTGACATTTTTGGTTATAGTAATTGGCTAGATCTAGCAGCCACCAATGTAACAGTGGATGTGAAGAAAACTGTGACGGTTTTCTGAACGAGAAACGGAATGATATGGGAGCTACAATGAGAAAAATTGTGGTTATTCTCAACCGACTATCTAGAGTAATGATTGACCACCTGAACCATAGTGATTTTTATAAGGAATCATATATGCGAGAAACAAATCCCTACAAAAGATTAGGTAATAATCAGAAAGGTTAGAATGTTCATAAAACTATGGTTCAAAACTGTGGACAGAAACACATAAGAAAATGACTCAAAGGGACATAAAGATTCTATAGATGTGGAAATTAAGGTCATAAAGCATGAACCTTCCATGGAAAAAGAAAGCATGATGTTTACTCTTAGAAATGGAATGAAGTTCTTTCTGAAGGATCAATTGAATGTTTTAAATGTGGTGTGCATGGTCATTATGCCAGCACATGTCCTATGAAGAAGTTTCGGTATTGGGATATCCAAGATCGAGAAAATATTTTTTTACATATACCTAATGCCATTCAGATAGAGGATGAAGAAATTTATAATGACCACTGAAATTTATGGATTATTTCTTATCATTTGTTTTCCTATTATTGAAATCATATGATATGTTACATGATTTTGTTTGTAGGAAATAAGTATTTCAGAATATGTTTGAAAGTAATGGTTAATGGATCATGAAGAATGTTTGATGATTATGAATTCAACATATAATGGATTCAAGAGCTATGGTATACGTTTGGATGGTGAAATTCTTAAAATCATTAAGGCTCTTTTGATGATGAGATTACATTAAAATAAATTTTATTGTATATGTAACCTTGATGTTTGATATAAGAAAATTTTATTCAAGGAATAGTTATCTTTTCTTTTGTGGATATAGTTATAAAGATCCATTTTGGTTCATATTATCCTTGAATTTGAGGTAATTAACACTTTATACATTTTGGGATGCAAAACGAAATTTATTAGATAACCTTTGTTGCTCAAATATGTTATGGTTATGTTTGAAGAATTAATATATTTTTAGGAATGTTATAAAATAATATATTTTTTTAAAAAGGACAACATCTAGACCATGTGACAACCCGTCACGTTAGATGAAGTTGTGGGAATCAAACCGACAACCAAAGTGCAACTGGTGTTTATCACCTACCACTGGACTACGTGAAGTACATGGTTAGTATAACTAATTATTTTTATTTAGATGATCTTTTGAATGAGGAAAAAGATGATTTTGGGTCATCTATATAAATGATTAACCTATCATGTAGGATATGTGATTATATTAATTACTTTTTAGTATGAGACTTTAAGAGTAACTGATGTTATTTGGAGATAAATGATAAGATTTACCTTGGAAGACTATGTGATTAAATCCATCAGTGATTTGGGTTTCAATCATAGTTTGGATTACATTGTAGACGCTTATGGATAACTGTTTATTGAATGGTATTTGTTGAACTTTGGGTATTTTTGGACAACTTATAGAGATTAAGAGTAGATTTTCATTTTTTGAAAGATAATCCTTTTTTGGGATTATCTAATCTTGTACTAACTATTTTGGTTTTGGTTAATTCTAAAGACATTGGAAATACATAGTTCTTATTTTTTGGATTGGGTGATTCTCAAGATGTTAATTATAGCGCTCTTAGTGTGAAAATGTCTTCCTAAATACTCATCCATTTGAGGGAATATGAGTTTGGGTAAGAAAAATTGTAAGGTATGAAAGTATACATGACAAGTACGTATGTTTCCTTATGATTTAGTTAAGCTCAGAAATAAATTCCTCAATGAAAAGTAAATTAAAACAAAAACGTTGTCGGTTAACGTTTCCTACTAGGGAATCAAATACCATTTAACCCATCACCAGTTTGTGGTTTTTTGGTGGTTAACATTCTCCTAAACATGTTTTCTATCACTCTCCATTAGAACATGAACATTGGTTTTCTCTTCCATGTCCATGTTTTCATGGATTCATAGTATCTCTTATCTCGTGTGACATTTGTAATTTTTTTTCTTTCATTTAAAGTGATAGTTTAATTTACACCTTTTCCAATGTGGGGCTTTCAATAATGTTTCTGAGACCAATTTTAAAATTGCGAGGATGTAATTCTCAAAAGGGGGGAAGGATCTAACTTCCTAGGTAAATAATGAATATGAGATTTTTATATTTATTAATATTTGTGAATAAAATTCTAATATTAATTTTAATGGATTTCTATGTTGGATGGCATACCCAATATGCAACAATGAGTTTCTGTCAAATCTTATGTTGCACATGAATAATATAATAATATTATTTTAAATAATAGTTAATGCCTACCCGTTGTAATGGTAGGAATGAAAATAAGTAACTAAAAATGTTATTATATATTTTTGTTAAATGTTTTACAAATTACCTAATAAATGATATAGGATTAAAAGGAAAATGAATCCAATTTTAATAATAAATATTCTAATATTCTTTAAAAGGTCGATTAACCACCTTTTGATGGAAAACTACTTTTAAAACTACTTTTTGTCAATTATATATGTTATATATGACAAAATTAAATCCTTCTTTAGAATAGGGACATCAAAATTTACTTTGTGTAAATTTATATTATTTTTTAGATAAAGTTCATTTTCAATGAATAGTGAAAATGCTATATTTTAATTCAAAACCTCCATTTAGAAAGAAGCGAAATATAACAAGTTTTTGGATATCCTAAGTAAAACAATTTTACTTTTGTTTACATAAATAATAACTTACACTATAACAAGTCATTTGAAAGCTAATAATATTTCCTACATCATAGTATTTTATTATAATTTTTAATAAATAATTAAACAAATTTTTTTTGACACCATTATGATGTAGTGATTACCTCATTAATGAACGATTTAAATAAAATGAAAAGATAAGGTAAAATATTAGACTTAAACTTGTCAAAAACCTATTGGATGGGTGGATTTCGAACAATTATCACCTTATCCACTAAATATATCATTGTGTGACCTTTATAATTCTAAAATCATTTTATAATCATGTAACATTTGAATACTTTCAAAAAGTGGCCCTCCTACCTCTTATAAAAGGCCCCCACCCCCACCCCCTTAACCACACCTCTCATGCCCTTGGCTCTTCCAACCACTGCTCATATTATCTCTCCACATCCCTCTCTTACACCTAGAAGCCTCACTTTGGGTAGAAGACTTTCTAAGGAGGCCTTTGGCTCAAACTAAAAAACGTTACCTAATTTAGAGGTAATGTCTTATTTTATGTTCTATTGTTTTATTTTTATTCTCCAACCAAATATACTATTTTTATTCATTTATTTTGGGAATAAATAAGTATCTTAAATATAATAGGATATTTTTATGATAATTATTAGAGCTACACTTATACACACCTTCGTCTAATGTTTAATGAACATACTATTTCTGTGGGTGATGAATTACTGCCTCACGAAACGATGATTTTTCAATATTATTTTAACACCTCTCATGGTGTACATTATGATGGAACTATATTTATATATGATATATATTATAATTATATCCTATAAATGATTCTGTATTTTATATTTAAAACATACCATTATGCATTTCATGTTGTGAAAATGTGATAATTTCATTTTAGGAATTGCGGACTACCGCCCACTCATGTGATGTGACTCATTCATGAAAAACATGTAATTTATAAATAATGTAATTAATAAACATATGTTACCTATATAAAATATATATTATACTGGAATTATAATATATATATATATATGTTTCATTTAGATTTAATTCCATTAATATGACAAAAAATGAAAGTAGTGTTCATGCGTATGTACGGCCTACCGTCTCCCTAAATGATACATTTCATTTCTTATCTCCAAAAATTATGGAATATAACTAAATAAATGTATATTTTATATATATGATATTTAAATCATGAAAACCATTCCATAGATGATGTAATTATAACTACATGGACAATTCTCTTTAAACATGTTCATTTTCACTCATGTATTGAACATCGACAAAACACATGAAATGAACTCACATAATTAACTAATTATTATAACATGAAAATAAGTGATATGAATTTAATAATAAACAATAAATTATTTAATTAATAAATTATAAATTTACAAATGTTTATTATTCAGAAATATAATGAAACTGACAAGACAAGTCAGACTTGTGGTAAGGGGATTTCTTATCTCACTTTTAATTATGTGAGATTTCCATTATTCGCCAATTATGTATTGCATGTGGTGTATTTTTTACATTAATTTTATATATATTATCAATATTCTAGTAATATTCATTGTATTATGTGATTCATTTTGTTCTTTTTATCTTTTGGTCATATGACTTGATTTATTACAACGAGGTAAGAGGTTTTTATCTCACTTTTTATTCCCGTGAGATTCATACTATATTTTCCACTATCATCTTTGAGTGGTGTATGTACTGACCATTATTCTAATCATTGAGTAATATACATCCATTTATGGGAATATACATTAGAATTGTATGGTCTTCCATTCATGGGGTGTATGTTTCGAATGTTACCCAAATCGGTATGGGAACCTTTCACCCTCCTCTTTTTAAAAGACTTATTTTTGTTAGGTCTTTTAATTTACATAATCTTAAGTTGGTAAATGGTCTTATATATCCTTATTTCTTTAAATTTTATGTCCAGGTGATGAGATAACTTTTTTTCTCTCATCAAATCATTTTCTTATTTTTAAAGTGAAAATGTAACGTTATCGAATTTCTGTAAGGCAACTTCTTAATCCAATTACAATTATTTGGGTTAAGCGTATACTTCTTGATTATGTAGTACTTTTAATATGTTTGGATGACCTCTTATTTTTTTACACATAAAATCCAATTATATTTACTGTTTTTTATATTTTTCACGCTTAATTATGTAATTGATTTATCCTTAATCTACGGTTAAATCTTTGTAAGGGACTCCGTCTCAATCTCCTTTTAGTTAGGCATACTTCTATTTATATACGCCCTTTTTATTTGTTGTATAATAAACCCTTTTGATGTTTAGTTTCATTCAAAATGAATCTTTTTGAACGAATTATTTTATTAAAAAATAAAATTAATGTTTTTGTCATACATATGCGGCAACAACGACATCTCTGCCACTGTGACCATTATTTATGTTTCGGCTTCCACTACAAGCCATAACTGTATTTTAAATGAAAAATAAGTACCATGTTTTAATTTTCTTTTATTTTGGTATTTAAATTGGTTTTGATAATGTTTTGATTATATCAATTTGTTGTATTGATATGTTGTGATTGGAATGTGGAAATTTTATGTTTCCTTTATGCATGTTTTATGTGGTATGATTATGTTAGGGTTCTTGGGCATTGTTTATAAAGTCGAGTGGTTCCATGATAAACTAAGGGTGGGTGAGCCCGAGATAGCACTCTAATTCATTGGCTAACACAAAGGAGTTAAATGCTAAGGTTTCTCTGAAGTGATTAATGGAATGTAATGTGACTGGTATTCCAAACGTAACCATGAGTGTTACTCCCTACAAAAGAATTTTATGAATGCCTCATGTTAACTTTATGTCTTATGATTTATATGATATATTCATAAATAATATGATTTCATGAGGTATGTTAATGTTTTTTATGTTTTATGAATAATGTAAGATTTCATATATTCTTATGTATACATGGACAAATGTTTTCTTTCCATATATTTATATCCCTTAATGAGATTTTTATGCTCATCCCATGTTTTTGAAATGATTTTCACAGTACATCATATGGAATAGGGTCACAGATGGGATCAAGGAAATGTCATGCTTTCTACAACATGGAATTTAGAGATGACTATTTTGTTCAATAGTTTTTATTTATTGAAAAAAATTAAAAATGAGTAGATGTGTCTACTTTGTAATCTTTTGAGATGTAATAGCTATGTCATAATTCTCTAAAACTCTAAACATGTAAAGATACTTAATGTGAATTATTAATTTAATTCAATATTATGTAATGGTTAATGCCATGTCCTTATACTTGTATTCATTAAAATGGGTTTTAAAAAAATATTTTTTTTATCATAAGGGTTTTTTATTTCTAAATAATTTGTCCCCAATGAATATATATATATATAACATATTTTAATTATATATTTTTTCATATTCATACCATATATTCAAATTTATTTTTTAAAACATTAATATGTATCATGGATCATTTATGTTCATAATTGTGTGTTGAATACGCAATCGAACATAAAAATATCGGGAACGCGTGTAATGAAACATAAACTAAGTATTGTGTGTAATGAAAGATGAACATAGTGCTTAATGTCCATTACAATATAAAATAATATTTTACTCTATTGAAATATTTTTTTTTACATCCCCCCTTAATAAATTTCATTGTCACAATTTTATCATTATCTCATTAGTCAATGGTTGGAAAATTAACATTGATTTTGTTTTAATCCCACGATATAAAAAGGGTTAATAATGAATCCTATTAATAATAGATAAAGGTAACTAAAAAAATTCATATGTGATAACATATGACAATGTATACAAATTGGATTACATAGATGAAATATAAGAAATGTGTAGAAAATTATATACATTAATTGACTTCATTGATTATAAGAATGTTTACAATCAATGGAATGTAAAGGGACTCAAATCCCTAAATCTGAGAGGATCAAAATGACCATAGGAACGTAAAAATTTACATTACATGGATAATATTTTTTTCAAGAAAATTTTTCTAGAGTTTAGGAACTTTCATAAAATATAAACAAAAATAATATATAAATATAGTTACACCACTAGAAAAATTTCATCTTTTAAGTAATTCCCACAACAGTCCCATCTTTTTACCCATGTATCTATTTTCAAGATGATATTTTCAATATTAGTCCTCTTGAATAAAATTTAAAAGGACAATATAGTCACCAAACTCTCAAATTGATACATCTCTTTTCATTATATATTATCCAAAACAAAATTGGAAAAATCATGTTTTGATAACTAAAATGATGAGTAATCCTTTATACGAAGATTAAATAATAAAAATTTAATATTAATACCCAATATTCACACTAAATCATTCCATAAACCTATCATCCAAATAAACTAAGAAAATTTAATAGTTTATTAACAAAATTGGATTTCTCATAGATATCTTATTTAATGCAAAAAATGGGTATATTTTT
Source organism: Viscum album (assembly GCA_963277665.1). Taxonomy (NCBI): domain Eukaryota; kingdom Viridiplantae; phylum Streptophyta; class Magnoliopsida; order Santalales; family Viscaceae; genus Viscum; species Viscum album. Next base: position 1,089,420,555 of record OY728143.1, on the reverse strand, counting down.
TTGATGTAACATTAATCACTTATTCAACCAATCACTTTTCAATCTATTTAATATCAGTATGAAAAATAATTTTCCCTCAATATCCATCATTATAAAAATGATACTATTTTTTAGCACCATAAATCTCATTACTGAATAATTTAATTGCTTAATTTTAGCTAAACCAAAGCATTAAATATACATCAACCTATTAAAATGACTCATAAAATTTCAATATTCACATTAAGGTAAAATATCATTAAACATGAAAAAGGGTTTCAAAAAAATTTAACATATGATGATCTTTATTCTTATATAAAAATAAATGAATCTTTGAAAATTAGGATAAACTCACATGAAAATATGGTAATATAAAAATTAATCTTACCTAAACATTGGCACCAACCATAATAACCCAGAACTTTCACTCCATGATTGGGTTCTAAAATTGAAAAAATTAAATTCCTAATTTTTTTGACAAATTTTGACAAATAATTGTTCAACAGAACCCATAAAAAATTAAATAAAATAACATCACTTATAATTTCTAGGCCCTTTATTGGTTTTCTATTTTGTATAATTATGAAAACTATTACATTAAAAATTAACTTGAACATAATAGGGAACTTATCCCACTTAACTGATCTTTTATTTTTAACATTATGACGTCATCATCATTCATTTGAAATCATTTCTAGAAATAACTTGTTCAAACTCATTCTTTATAACCTGTGTCAAAGGAAACAAAAGTAGGATGATATCAAATGATCAGTATGGTAAAACTAAATACATACAAAATGTATGCCATTTGTGTGAATAAGAATAAAATAAAGGTATGATGACCTAATAAATTTGATTTATTATTAAATAGTAATATTTATACCAAGAAATACTAAGGTTATCAAACATTACTACAATCAATATTACTTTAATAATGAAAATATTCATAATAATCAATAATCATGATCCAAGCATTATCAATCTTGATCAAATGGAACATTCAAACACATATCAAGCAAATATAATACAAATTTTTATCTTTAATAAGTGTCTTACATAATCCTTATAGAGATCATAATAATATGAATTCCCATATATTTAGCATCTAATGTAATTATATAGAGAACTAGATCACTACTCAATGTATGATACCATTGTCTCGGCACACCAATATGTTCACCTATAATGGGATCACCTAGTGCTATATTGGTGCCCCATATTATATAATATCCAAAACTAAAAATGTATTAACTTATATATAAAATCTATTATATAATAACTCATTGAAATAAAATTTTTAATATTCAGAGCATTATTATCCCAGGAAAACGAAATGTGTTCTATAACAATATATTTGAAGCATGATTAACCCTTAGAAACGGAATAGTTTCTATGATGATATCATTTAATCATGATTAACTATTTGATGTGAAGTAGTTTCCATTAAAATATATTTTAAACAGGATTAACCGAAGGAAATGAAATGGGATCAATTACAATATATTTTGAACATTATTAACTCATGGAAAAGAAGTTGGTTAGAAAATAATCTCATTGAAACAAATTTAATCCATCAAGAGAAATAACGAGGTTAATATAATTATACAAAATCCCAAGTAGATAATAACTAAAAACATGGGATATTAAATTTAATAAATTTAAATATAATTAAAATGTAATTAAAATCCAACTTGATGAAAATATCCTTTTAAATTTTAAAATCAGTTAAAAAAATATTTATAAAATCATTTTTTGTAAAATACTTTTAACGACTAGATATTTTAAGAATATTAAAAAAATTCAAAAAAATTACACTTTTAATCATTTAATGAAATTTTTAAATAAATTAAGTTCGCATCGAAGGTTAATTCCATACATTCAGAAATAACATTCCTTTTGCATAGTTAAAATGCAATAATTATTCCTTATTGGGAAAGAGATAAGAATATTACTTGGAAATTATTTTATAGCAAAAAGAATAATTGGCAATAACTTATTTAATTGATTATTTTAAAATGATACAAAAAATTATTTGAAAAAATGTTTTGAAAAAATAAGTTTGGTAAAACATAGATTTTCGTCCAAAGAGTGAGATGAATTATGATTTTCATTAAAATAGTTTATCAAATATTTTAAATACCAATGAGTAAAAAATTGTAATTTACATTAAAATATCATGATTCTCTAGAAGAGAATTTTATTAATGACAATTATTTAATTTCAACATTGGAAATATAACCATACCCAATCACCATAAACACAGACAATGTAACATCAAACTCCAACCGCTATTATATCCTTGAATCATAAAACCCATGAATGAATAACATTTAATGAAACATATTATAAAAATCATAGAATAAAAATAATAAATCAAATAATATATGTATATAATAGATCATAAAAATCATAGATGAAAAATTGAGGCAAAAATCCATTACTTATTTGGTAACATTGACTCTATAAACCCCATGGAAAAAAGATGCCAAATTGGATATATTAATCCAAGTTAAATTATTTATATGGATCCTATAATGAATTAATTGTCATTATACACATTGAAAAAAAGAATAAGAAGTGAATATGGAATATAACATATGAAAATAAAACTCACATGAGAAAACCATTAATTGGACTTCGATTTTTCATGCTTATTATTTATCATCATTAATAGTAAACCTTCATAATTTTTTAATTTCTAAAAAAAAATTAACTATTATTATTACTATTATTTCACATATTAAAATCTTAAATACAATTACACAATCAATTAATTACGTGTCATATATTTTGATATTATTTATCTTTTGTTAAAAATGACTTCGGTGTGTTTAATATGGTCAAGGCGGTCATTATTTGTCTTGACCTAACATGGGAACTCTTGTAACCTAATAACAGAGTCAGTCCTAAATTGGATCGAATGGCATTCTAGATCCACACATGTTTTCAATAGGAACATTACATCATACAACAAAAATGTGGGAACTATTTTACCACAAACATTGCTGAACAAGAAAAAAAATCAGCAAGAATACACAAAAACTCCAGAAAGAGTAGTGTATAAAAATTAAATATAAAAATCTTCCCCAATGTACTGAAAAAGGTATTATAAAAAATTATAAAACCCCATTTCCCAATAGATGACAATATCTTACGTAATGGATTAATATCTACTTCTACCACCATGTGGTGCCTATCCATTGCTCAATCCTGGAAGATAATAATTCACAAACACCTCAAGACATAGGTAGAGTGTGATATAAAATACCATTAGCATCTTACCAGGGATTACAAAATCTGATTCCAACAATTAATTGACCCATTAAATATTTCATGTTCAAAGAAAAAGGAAAGGATTTTTATATCACTATTAAAATAATTCAATAATTACATTTCAAATTACTGAACTAAATCAAATTAATGGATTCACTTAATATTTTAATAAAATAGTTTATATACATTAATTAGTTATGTAAATAATTTTATAATCATTGGAATACATTTATATAATTTATAAACCATATATCCACATGGTCATCAATCAAAATGTACAATAGTTCATGAATATAGTATCCTCAGACACTTGAAAGTGATAACATAGATATATCTATGAACACATACCTCTAACACTTACCAATGGTGACAGTTCGCCATTCAATTGAGGATTTGACATTATAATCTTGGTTTTGTTTCAGCTATAAATCCTAAAAAGAGTGATATACTATTAACTAACTGAATACCTATTCTTTCATGGTTTCTAATACTATAATTGGTGTGAAATTTATTTTAAAAAAGTTAAAAAATAATAATACCTTTATCAATTTTGTAAACATCAAATTTTCTATTTAAAACCCAAAATGAGGTGTAATTCAAAACATGCTTCTTCCTTGATAAAATTATAGGATTTCTATAATAACCATTTAAATCAATTTTTCTCAAAACCCCATTACAACTCAATTTCTTAAAATAAATTTATCAATTAAAATACCATAAGTAAATTCAATAATATAATTTGAAAAATTACCCTCAAATTTCACAACACACCCCAATTCAATGGTAATTGGGGATTTCCCCAATTTCATCCCAACAATAATATTTGTAATCGAAATTCTCCCAATTTAATGGAATTTTTTTAATAAACCAATTGAAATTACTTTTAGGTAATTGAATTTAAATCAAACAATTTATTATAAATCACGAAAATCAAGGTTAATCAAATGTGGAGATTATAATGGACCCACATACCATTCTCCCAGAAACACAAATCCCACAATCGTGCCTTCCAAATAGAATGAATGTAGAGAATATTTAATAAATAATCATTCAAACATGATTCAATCAACACAGGTTTTGGATCCAACCACCACAAGATGATATGTCATACTCCATGGTAATAAAGAGAAAGAGATGAAGAGATAATGATAATGCTTACCTAGAAAGTCACACTGCAATTTCAACAACATTAAATTTTTAAACGAAATGACACAAAATTGTATGAGTGCTCCAAAATATCCTATGGATGGATATTATGTATACCGGTATGAATTATGATGAGGTTGAAATATAATTTTTAGCCAAAATACTTTTTTAAAAACAATAGTCGAGAATTTACAAGACATGTATCCCTATAACATGTTTTGAAATTGAAATACCCAAAAAACATTGAAAACTACATCACATATAGTTAAAAATGTTTTTTTAATTTTGTAACATATATGTCATGTAACCACATCACACAAAATGAAAATCCTTAATGGTATTCAGAACCAATTGTGTTTATAATAAGAATGAAACAAATATTTCACTTTACCATTATAGGTATCCTACTAATTCTTGCTCTGCTATACATATATAATGAAAAATGAAACCCATGAAAAGGTATGAATTGTAACCAAATGAATGGTAGTGGGATGTGTCAACCTTCCCATCGTAATAAATCTCTATCCCCGAAAATCCAATAAAAAAGAATCTATATCGAAAAGGAGAATCCAATTCTCTCACATTATTGCATCACACTTCCAATTCTCAATGGAATGTGAACTATGCTGGCATAGAACTGAAACCAAATGTATCATCCTCCAATGAAGTGCCATGGTTTCAAAATAAACTCTCTTGAATAGAACTTAGATAATAGAGAAATAATGTACAACATCAATATCACTATATATTAGAACACAAGATTTGTCAAATATATACATTTGTAGCTGATATACATGGAAAATGTTATGTATTGATGTCATAGGATTTTGAAGGGATAAAAAGTATGAAAAATTCCCTGCAATCTCAGTAGACTAAAATGTTTCAACAAAATGAGGATCATTCTTCTCGTGCCTCCTTTGTCTTTAATGTACAATCAAATGTTAAACGTTTAAGAGAACCTGGTCACCAACCGTTAATTCCAATGTGATATAATGAAAATCAGCCTAAAGCATATTTGATATACATGCTAGAAATACTCTATGATGAATTAGATGATTCTTTTTTATCTTGAATGAGGCTCATACAATCTAAGGATATTTCACAAATCTATGACCAACATAATGGAGTTCTAAAAGGGTAGCCATAAAATTCCTCAAAAGGATCCATTATGATTATATAATTGTAATTGTTGTTATAAGGTAACTAAATTAGAGCCATATGGTAATCCCTTTCATTAAAAATTTCACGAACTCAAACAAGGAGAATATCATCAATAATCTGTATAGATATTTCAATATGGACATGAGACTTCAGATAGTATTCTATACATAAAAAGACAAGAAATCATTGTGCCTCATTATTGCCTATACATAAATGAGAAGTCAAAAGTTGATCATTGTTATAAATTATTGTAGATGGAACTCCATGCATATTTAAAACCTTTTATTTATACAGATCTCCCATCCCCACATCATTTTTTGTATCACAAATGTGTACAATGTGGGCTATTTTTCATCTAATCAATAACAAATCATATTGAATTATTATTTCTATCGGTAGATGAACACCCTACCAAAAAGTATGAAGATATATCATACAAATTATGAATTGGTAATGGAAATGGATAATGAAAACCCAATGGTTTTTGGATCTCAAATTTAACATGTTGGCATGTGTAATAATGAGAGACAGATCAGTAATGCCTTGCCTCATACATGGACACATTAATCAACACATTGGGCAATCATAATATTTTGTGGTTCATCAGTGCACAACAGTCATTGGTGTTATAGAAATCCCCCATCCTAGAATTCCTAATTGATAAAAGAAAAACAATGCGATTATCCAATCATAAAACTCACTCAATGGATAATGACCGGTTAGCCATGGTGTCCCCACCATAATGATATTATCTAAATCTTTGATACTAATCATCCAAATGTATTTTTACATGAATAGGTAGAGAATAGAAGCTATGAATTGAACACTATAAAAAGAAACCTCATCCCCTATTTCCAAAACCCCAATTTGAAACAATAAAAAAAGAGATATCAAGTACCACCCTTATGATGATTATTTCACTGCCTGAGTCATAATTTTCCTTATCAATTCATCTAAAGTGATAGTCCCTTCCACGAGTTATAGGGGACATTGTAACCATTATATTTCAGGTATTCCACGCAATGCCTCTAGTGGAGATTCCATTATTTTTTAGAGAATACGTACTCAAGGTCTTTTGGTATTAAAACATGGTAAAACATTATCATTAATGGTAATTTTTCCTGCACTTAACTGTTTACACCGTAGGTGCATATCCAAGGTCCTGGGTTCAGTAATTCATCTTTTTTGGCCTATGCTGCTGAGAGACATATGCAACGACATGATCACCTGAGATAAAAATGAAAACCTAACACAAAACTAATGCATCGTAGAAGACCACATAGACATTCCATACAACACCCCAAATCTAGAAGCTCAGTGCCGGTGTATTATATTATTACATTGTCATGATTATGTGGATTACAATCTCGATTTATCAATCAGTTTAAAAATCCTAGAAATCCATATTACAAACATGATATGGTTAATACATTCGAAAATATAAAATACAATCATGATACTAAATAAAATTAAATATACTCTATCCCTAAATTATTAGTCAAATATTTCTTCGTCAGATCCTGAGAGAAAAAATATAATAAGGGTGATCTCAAATGATAAGAAAGGGTAGGTTAGACGGGAATTTTTTTGATTTAATATAAAATAATTTCACATAGAAAGGTAATTTATTGATGAAAAATTTTATTCAAATAACTAGATAAGGAATTATCAATATGGAATGTTAAGAAACTGAATCTCTTACATCAAAAACAATAATTGTGAATAATATTTATCCATATATTTTTCGACCCAAAGTCTGATGAACAAATAATAACTAAATTTAAAATCGAATGTTTTTAATTATTGGGTTCATTGTTTCCGTGGTACATAGAATTTGTAACACCCCATGATTTCATAGTAAAATATATTTATAAACAAAATCAATAGCTTATATTTCCTACAACGCATACATGACTTTTATTACACATAATATTTAGATTCTTTGAAAAAATATGACAGTATTAAAGTTATTTAATGGATATATATATTTTCTATACATTTAATATATTAATATGAATACTAAAAAAAATTAAATATTATTTATAATTTTTTTTACAGAAATATAATATATTAGTCCTAAATTTATAATATTTCAGTAAAATAATCATCTGTATGGAATGATATTTTCATAAAAGAATTTCGTTTTATGTAATTTTTTTAAAAACTAATAAAATTAAATTTATACATTCTTAGAAAAAATAATTTAAAATAGAAATAATTTTTTAGTTTGGAATATCATAATGAGTTGTGGATGGTTAATTAGATCTTTTCTGAAAATATTCATTTTTTGATGAATAGTGAAAATGACAACATTTTTTAAAAACATTTTCATTTAAATAAATATTTTAATCAAAATTGATTTTAAAGCCACAATTAAAACTTAATAAACATGTTAACCTAATGTAGGTCAATGGGAATAATTTTATAAATGAATTAGTAATAATTTTTTTTAACTTTTGAATGTCACTTCTACCCACCTTTTAACCACATCTATAGATTTACATTAGATATAAGTTTACTGCTTAAAGAATTGAATTCCTAAAAATGGACATCCTTGGTTGTAATCAGTATAAAAAATGTTGTCTAATAAGTTCAAAATAATGTATTGGGAATAATATCTTTTCATTTTAGAGAAGATTTAAAAATGACTTATTGAAATTTTTATCCAACATAAACATTTGGTCAAAATTTAGAACCATTTTACGTCACAAGTGTCATATTAGGAAATTTATAATTATATATTTAAAGAAGAGTAAAAACGACTTATTGAAATTTTAGTAAATAATTAATTATTATTATGGGGTTATATATAGGATAAATTTGACAATAAATATTTATTTTATTGAAATAAATTTTTTATTCATCATAATAATATATCTTAATTTTTAGAGAAAATACAATTTAATAAATAGATTTTATAATAATGATATATAATTTTTTAAATTAATTGAGATATAAAATAAATAATATTACAAATATTGAAATAAATACAATTTAATGTAATTAATGAAATCCACTCAATTTATTGATAAATTTGATATATTATGGAAATATTCGTCTGAAATTATCATGATGAATTGATATTTTTGAAAATGAAAATATTGAATAGTATCATAATTGACATAAATGATACATTAAAATAAAAAATATTATATTAAATTCTATAAAATCCCTAAAAAAATAAGGATCTTCCATCTAAAATGGATAGAGATAAAGATTTCAAAAATAACCAAATTGTGGTTCTTTTGGAATTTTATTCTAATTATATTAACCTTCTAATATAAAAAGACATTTAGTCATAGTAAACATTAAATTTTTTAACTATTTGTAAAATCAAAAAGATACGTTAATTTCTGTGAAATACACATTTATAAAAATCATTTCCGTGGGGATTGAGACACATCGCCATCATAGAATCTAAATTACTCACTATGGAATTAATTTAATTTGAAAATCATTTAATAATAAATAAATAGTTCTGGAGTTTTCCAAAAGGCCCCTCCCCTCTCATATGAAAGAGAAACTATTTTTCACTTTTATTCACACTTATAAATCCATTTTAATCATAAAAAACATACTAAAATATCCTCCTAGCTTCCCATAATTCAATATAGATTCCATTAATTTGTTATAAATTTAACAGAAGATGCCTTATCATGCACCATGAATAATTTAATTAAGAATGATTAAGAATATGAACTTAATATAAATAAAATAGAATAAAAAAATACAACAAGTGGTATTAGAAAAGAAATGATACATAGAACAAAAAAAGATAACAATATGCAAGACTCAATGTGACTTAATAGTTCACCAACATCTTCCAAACCATATTTAACCCATTGCGACCTAGATGGTTCTTGAAGATACACCAAAAGGTAAATCAATTATAGAGGTATAGTTTTTAGGTTTAAAACATAATATGAATGCCTAAATAAACTACTTAATATTCCATATATATTAAAATAAATTCAAATCTAATTTTTTAAATGTAGGGAGTATAAAATAGGGTTATCTAATTTTTTGAAGGAAGCAGGAGACAAGCTTCTATTTATAGAAAAAATAAATTTTATTTTTATTAAAAAAATATTTCAAATCATGATTTAAATTTCTGAAAATACCTTTTAAAATATAATAATTTTAAAAAATGTATACTCAGAATAGTAAAGGAACAAACAAAAAATTACATTTTAAAATTTTACCATAAAAACAATTATAAATGTGATAGAAAGTACCATTGGATTAACCTAATCTACTATGTAAAATTGGACACAAGAACCAAATACACTGGTGATTTAACTATAAAATTAATTCACCTAAATGCTGTACAAGAGTGTTAGAATAAAAAATTACAATAGATCCTGAAAGAATCATCATACTATTTGGTTTTTGTTGTAGAATAGTTCTACTATGGAGCCCAGGCTGGTGCCTAGAAAACTCAACCAACATACTAGTCCTAGAATCCACCCTTGATACCCAAGTTTCCCAAGTGATTTGTTCAAATTGAGTTTATTTTTTATCAATCATGTGTATACAAAACATATAACAGTGTTTGTACAAAAACCCATAGACCATATCACTTTCGACATCCTATTTTAATCACATTCCCTTTTCTTGTTACACATAAAAAAATATCATAATCTTACCACATCCATAAACATCCATTCCAAGAAATATTCCTTATGAGTGTTATTATATTTTGAATAAAACATTTCATAGTGCAAACCAGTATACATCACATTAATAGAAACAATTTCATATTTGAAAATGAAATTTTAAATCACTTGTTTAATTATGAAAACAATTTATAAATATAATTATAAATTCAATATTATTTACAATTATAAATATTAATGAAAACCTTCTCAAACCATAAAATCCCACATTGAATACATGGTGGAAACATATAACGAAATATAGAAGATGTTTCCTAAAACCAAAACTATATAAAAAACATATACATTTCATATAATAATGTAATAATAAATTAATTGTTCCTAGATATCATATATTTCAAATAAAATCATTATACAAAGCGTATTTACCTAAAAATATATCACCTATATGGAGAGAATCCCGAATACACTCCAAAGAGACCCATATAAGTATAAAAGACCAAAGACTTTGTGGATGGAAATCCCTCTTTTAAACTACCAAACATATAAAACTATACACGTATATAGAAATACACATATAGTTAATTTATATATTACCCTCACTATGAGGAATAATGTATATATAAGGCATATATATATACATCATACCAATGAATATGTGTGTAATTAGATTTCATTAACGGTGGTCCATAGCTACCCTAAGGTGGTATAATGTCTACCTGAAAATTTTGAGGAATACAAATGATACAAAATCCCTAAATAATATTTCCCAAAGATAAATAAAAATATGGAAACCATCCTGAAACAAATATTTAACAAACTTACTTTAATTCAATAGACCCATTCTTAAACCATAAAAGTCTATGAAAGCCTAAAAGAGAAACGAAATCCTAGACAGATCGGAACCCAAAAAATCATATAATTAGAATAAATTATGGTTTGACAATCCACATGTCATAGCGAGGAAAAAATGAATAAATAAAAAAGAGATGATGATGAAAGATAAAAGATGTCCCTGGAAGGTCTCACCATGAATCAGTAAATAAAATGACAGTCGATGGGAGCATGAGGGAGGAGGATAGGCACACAATGGAGCCCATGGGTGATAGGTCAAGAGAAATTTGATTGGGAAGTGGGATAGTAGATAATAATTATAATAAAAAAGTATTCATCTTGTTGTTGTTGTTAAATTTTTTATATATTATTATTATTATTATTACTATTAATGTTTGTATTAGTATGATTTTTTTTATATTTTAATGATCTATATGGACGCACAATTTTTCGATGCAATACTAAAAATCCTATGTTTTGTAGTGTTGGTATTTATCATTACTATAAAAAACACTAATAAATGGCATATTTATCAGTTCTAAGGAATGAACTGATAAATTTAATCTTTTAACAGTTCTTTTTTAGTACTGATAAAAGGATATATTATCATTTATTTGTTTTTATAATAGGTAAATTGTATCTGTTATCATAACATTATTTTTAGCACTGATAAACGAAAACCTTTATTTGGACTTTATTTTTAGTGCTAATAAATTTTTAATTCATCAGCACTTTATTTCACTGAAAATGGTTCGAATTATTGTAATTATATAATTAACTAAATTAAAATTAATAATTATTTTATAAAAAAATTCTTTCAAATTTTAGTAATAAAAAATATATTGATAAAAATGAATAAATTGATTATATATTATTAAATATTAGTCATTTTATTTATCAGATAATTATGATAATTAATAATATTAAATTGTATACATTAAATATATAGAAACATATTAGTATATATTAATATAATTTTTATATTAAAAATATTTATGCACATTACATTAAATAGAAACATATTTAGTTAATAATGGTTTATAATAAAAGATTAATATGAATTAAAAATATTTACTTGTTGCGTAGTAATTGACATATAATAAAATGTTGTTTTATTTTTTAATTTAAAGTAGATACAATCTATGTTATATTGATTTTATATATAAAAAATTTATTAATTTTTATATAAAATTCACACACATTAAACTTATACATTTCTTCAATACTTTTCATGAGTACTTATTCTTAATTTATAAAATTTCAATCAAATTTAACATATATACATGCTCATAAAATTAGTTATTCATTAATAATTCTATAAATATATTTGTAAAAAAATAATTATAAAAAAAATTTATTTATAAACATATATATATATTTACAATATTTATAAAATTATATTTTTAAAATTATACAAAAAGAATTTTTTTTAAATATAATTGATATAATTACAAATAAGTAATTTTAAATATTTAAACAAAAATTAATTTTCTAATTAATTTTCTAAACAATTAATATATATACTATATTTATATATATTTTTAAATATATACATGTATAATTATATAAATATATTATATGATTTAAGTATTAATTTGTTAAAAACATTTCTTGAATTTTTAATAAATGATTATAAAATTTTAATAAATATATTTAAATAGAAATATATTAACTATATTTATATTTAAATATATTTATTAAGTATATATAAATATTTTAAATATTTCTATTTAAAATTATAATTATAAATCCTTTAACTACGGTTATGTAATAAGCATTGTTACAAGTATCTTTATTTACTCTATAATTTTAGTGCTGATAAAGAGTCCTTTTATCAATGATTAAGTAATATGATTTGATAAGAGGATTCTTTATCATTTCATATTTGTAAGCTCTAATAAAAGTGTCCCTATATAATTAAGGAACCCTAACAATTCATGATCCCCTCACGATATCAAAATATTTCCATAGAAGTCACCCATTATAGGTGCTCCTCCATGTTTAATCGATCCTCCAAACACACACCTCGACTGCCTCTCGAACATCTTTTTAGACATAAAGTGATTGATTGATCTAAGGGTTTCTGAAGAGGGTTTAAATTTTCTTCAACCTAGAAAGGCAGACATTCCTATTTTCTCTAGTTCCATTTTCGATTCAACTCTGGACCGCTCATCTACATTATATTGTTCTTGGACATAATGGAGACCCATATAGTTTAGTTGGTATATTTATTTTCTTTAAATTTCCAAAATTGATCACCAAAATCTATCGTACATATTTTTCATTCTTTATTTTACCAATTGTATTCCATTCATGTGAAAATCTAAAAATTAAACTATATATTTTGTGTGTGAGGGAGTTAAAGGTATGTTAAATTATATCTTTTATATTATACCGATTAATATCTTTATTTTTGTAATTATATGGGATTGTGTGGCTATCCAATGTATGGATGCATCATGGTGGTTTTTGTTTAATGTTTAAATCTAATATTTTTATTTATTTTTTGGGCCAAATCACTCCCATTGGGTAGTTTTTTGTGCCCTGATGCTTGTGGTCCGCATGAGGTGTATTGAGAATGTCAATTGGACACTATTATATACTGGATCGGGTTTCTTATATATGGAATCTTGGGTTTTTTTGGAAACTATATCATTTGTTAAATGTTTCCTACCTTTTCTCAATAATCCAACTTCCAAAGTCTCTGCTCCTTTAGAAAACATTATTTTCTTTCTCCCTCTATATATTAAACCATCATTATTTAAAAATCCTTTTAATAATAATATATGAAATATTATACCTTGACATTACAAACTATTTTAAAACAATAATATAATTTTTCTTCATCATCCCACTTCATATCTATCAATAATTTTCAAAAAATGTCCTTTTGATGTTACCCCATTCAGGTTATACCAATTTTTTGAGAGCTGCATAACACTATAATAAATTTTAATTTCATACTAAGAAATGTAGATTTAGAATATTTTCTCCCCAATTTAGTATATATTTTACTAATAACATGTTGATTTCCATGAAATATATTTATACCTATATATATGACATGTTAAAAATTGTATGTCAAATCATTTACTTTAAATTAAATTGGATTATAATGAATATCTCACACTCCATGATATAGATTGACATTCCATCCACTATATTTGACTATTTTATTCAATTTTAAATGTGAGTGACCATGAATTTTTAGTCTTCCTTTTGATATATATAAATCACATCCCCTAGATAATTAGATTAGGAATTAAATGTCCAAAAATTCCATGAGTGACATATAAACTAAAGAAAATGTCAACTCACAAATCATCATCATTTAAAAAATGATAATTGGTTATGTAGAAAATTATTATCATCATTCATATCTAGTACTTTTTAATAGTATGTCAACTACATTGATAATAATTTTTAATCTATCCATAATATTTTTATTTATATAATTATTATGATCAATTTCCCAATTTTTAATTAATTTTTCTATTATAATTCATCCAACCTTCAATAACATGCTCTTAGATCATGTTTCAATTCATACTTCACCTTTATCAATTAAAAAAACACCATTACCATATTAATGAATGAGAAAACAATCTATTTTTCTGAGGTAAACTTTATATTCATGTAATTCATTAGAAAAAAAATTTTAAATCTAGTTGGAGTGCCATGAATTTCCATTGGATTTGATAGTGTGGGGATATTTTATTCTCATAGTCTTGATATGTTCTCAAATATTTTTATACCACTAATTTTAAATGTAATAATTCTTTATATTGCTAGATCACATGTTCCAATACATATTGAAACATTCTAGTTGATTGAATGAGATTTTATTATTCTTGTTTATCATAATTGAGTTTCTTATTACTCATTAATTTCTTATATTATATTTTCATTTGTTTATTGTATTTAAGAAATATTTATTGTCGAGAAATTTTCATCAAAAATTAAAATACCCATTTTTTCATCATACTGATATACTTTGAAATTGTCATATATCGAGTTCCCCTTATTTGAATTGTCTATAACATTAAACTTTTGAAAATAACATATTATGTGTATTTATTTTTTTATTATTTAAAATTAATCTTTCATGAACCCAATAGTAATGATATGTTCTGAAAATTTCTGAATACTAATTATTTGGAAAATGAATATGTAGATTGATTTTTACAGCAAACTAATATTTCAAGATGGAATGATGAAGACCATTTTAAAATCCTTCATCCATGTTTATGTTGTTACTATTCAAAAAAAATTGTCCAAAAGAGTTGGAAGAGTATTTTATTTCTCACAGTATAGATGAAAGATATATATTTTGGTCTAAACATTAGAGTAACTGAATTTGGACATCAATTAGGATCATACTATAGTTTCTGAATCATTTGATATGAATAAATTTGAAAAAGATAATAGTGATTGCATGGATGAAATGAAAATGGAAGTTGAATATGACCTTCGGGATTGTCTGATAATCATTGAGGAGTTAAATAGTTGTTCTATATAACCACTATATAGCAGTTGTACTAAATACACAACATAGTTAGTTTTATTGTTGTTATATAATTTGAAAGCTGGATGTTGATGAAGTGATACTAGCATTACAGAACATGTTTGTCTTATTAACGTTATAATAAAAATATAGATATAGCATGATGAATATATGACACTAAATGAATATTACAATCAATGGGAATAATCTCTAAAATATACATTCTTTTCTCAATGACTGCTTATTATTTTTCTAGGACAATTAACTACTCATAAAATTACCTAAGTGTAGCATATATCAATATTAGAAAAATGAATCAAGTACAAAGAAATATGTATAGTTAATTCCTATAATTCCTAGGTTTAAAAAACAATTTGGATATTAGTAAACCACTTCACATGGAATGAATATATTAGAATCAAATATGAGATTGATTATGTGTTTCCTGAAATTGGAGATGAGCTGAGAATCTTATATCTTCTGATACCTACAGATGAAATAAATCCTTTTTGTGAACATAGTAGCACTCATAGTACATGCCTCATATTGTTGGTAAAATATAACTTACCTCCATGGTTATGTAGGAAGTTTAAATACATTATATTGTCTCTACTTATATCTTGGCCAAAGAAACATGGTAATTATATTGATGTCTACATTTCTCCATTTTATCACTGATCGAAAATTGATGTGGGATACACATTTTACAATGTAGGATTCTTATAGAAGTGAATATTTAACATTGGGGTCCATGTTATAAGGAATAATAAATGACTTCCAACTTATGGAAATTTATAAGGCTATAATAATTAATGAATGTTGGGGTGCCCCATTTTGGAAAAACACACATACTCAGTTCAGTTGAAATTTTCATTGAAGACATGGTTTAAGGGATATCAAAAAAATTTACTTTGATGACATACATACTGATCTCAGATGACACCATTTTATTGGAATAGCAAACAATTTACAACACCATCTATAGCAATGGGAATTCAACTATACAAAAATGAAAAAAATATTGACACAGTTTTTTGTAAACCATTATCACAAAACCTTAAAAAATTAGGTTGAATTAATAGATCAATATTTTTTTAATTTCCCTATTATAATTAGTTGTATGTCAGGCATTTTTTTGATTTCAGGGATGTAGATAAAAATTTATTTTATAGTGTCATTGGAATTTTACAAAATTTTCATGGAAAAACAAAACATGTCATCAAGGCTAGGTCGAACAATATTGAAATGGGTATTAGAGATGAGTTGGAACTGGTGATGTGTAACAGGTGGAAATTTCATCATCCAACATCTAACAATCTATCCAGATGGAAATAATTTAATTTTTTTCCTTACTAGAGTAGATGTTGTACATGGGTATTCATAAAACATAAATAATGTCTTTTCAATGAATAACTTGATGTTAAAAGGACTAAAATCACATTACTGTTATGTTTCAAAGTAGTATTTAATGCATGTTTACCTCCATTTCATTCTTTCTCAAAATGTATGACATACATTAAGTATACTTGGATTCTTTTTCAAATCAATATAGATGAATGTTGTAGACCCTACAAAGTATCCCATCACGAATAAAGAGATTATAGCCCTAGGATATCAGTTATATATTTTTCCGCATTATTAATTTTTTCATAAAGGTCCTCCAGATGGTTCACTTAATAAGAGATGTTAAATTACATGGTCATATACATTACATAAAAATAAACCCCATTTAACTTTATATGATGATTTATAATGTGTATGACTTGAATTGAATTCTTCTAAATGTTTGTATTACATATAGACATATTGTCAAAGAAGCTATTTAATTTTTTAGAAATTACCTATTATATGATGAAATAATATTTGTAGAGGCCCGAAGCATGACGTACATGAAAATTAAATTACTTTTGTGGAATAAATAATACATAACAAAAACCAAAACTCAAGGATCGTAATAGTTTAGTGTCTTGGAAACTCGGAATATAATCTTCAAATCGTGGTGAAAGATCATCAACATCTCCCATAAATATCTTCCCCTTTTGTTTTATTACCTAAAACCTTTCTTTAAATACTGGGGAAATGAAAACATATGAAGGGAGATATAAAATTCTCATTAAGGATAAGAATGGATAAAATAAAATAAATCATATACATTTGAACTTAAAAACAAGAACATAATGTTTAAACATCAAAATCTTGAGCAATGACATAAAACATGGTAGTACATAAGGCATAGATCATAAAGAAACATAAATCATGATAAAATAGCATGGGTATAAAACAAGTAATTGTGGAAAAACATTAAGCACATGATATTATTTCCATAGTAGCCAATGCATTGCTGCCAATAACATCTTAGTGGACAAAGTCCCTTACAGAACTGGGTTTACTTTCCATTCTAGCCCAATATTACTGAACCATATTTAATTTCTGTTCCAGCCATGTCTATCTCAGAAGATATAAATCTGTACCCAATGCATTGGAGGGAGATATTTGTCACATCCATCTCATAATGAAATCATTCTTCGTTGTGACACAAATTAAACATAAATCATTCATCATAACCCAAAGAATAAAATGGGTTTCATAACCATAATTCCATCATAACAAAATCCATATAAAATAAATGGATATAATTTCATCATAATATAAGTGAAACCATGTAAACCATAGTGAAATTATACTTGAAACATAAATAGGTGAAATAATTTCATCTTAGATGGAAAATGGTTTTGATAAAACACTTGAAATGAATTTTTGATAAAAATATACATTCTTCTTCAAAATCATTTTCTTTTCAGAAAATGAAATTCAGGTTTAAAAGAAAAATGATTTTTTTGAAAATAGTCAGGAAATATTTTGGAGTAAGATTCATTAAAATAAGGATTTATAAAACCTTAAAAATCCTTTCATGTCGTATAAGTTAAAAAAACATTTTTCTCGTACTTTTGCCGGAAAAGTCAAAAAGTACCTTGTAAAAGAAATATTCCTTACATACCGTATAGTAAAAGTAAAAAATGGGTAAATAGGACATTAAACATACATAAAAACACTTTTATAGAACATATACTTGGTTGATAACAATAACCCCAACAAATACGTATGAATAAACAATCTCTGATAAGAACGAGATTGGAATGGTTATCCCATACCTTAGGTATGATATGCTTTGTACGTATCGGAACCTTCTGTATAATGATATAAATAATGTCATTGACTTATTAAAAAATCATATTCATTGTTATGATATTATATATGGTTCACATATGACTTTATATTACCCGTTCTTTTGTAAATCCCATGTTAAAGCAACGTTTTTGGTAAAATCATCTTATTTATTTATTCGTGTTTGGACTTGTTGTTTTTAATGTTATTATTATTTATATCACGATTTACTTACATCCAGAATGTAAATCATGATTTATATATCATATATATTCATTATATATCAAGCATATACATGTATTTATAATAGTACGTAACATATGGAGGTATGAAATGAAATGCACCGTTCATGGAGACGGTAAGCCGTACATACACTTGAACGCTACTTTCATTTATGTTTATAATTTTAATGGAATAGATATATTATAATTCCAGTATAATATCATATATAATATCATTAACTCCATCCTTCATAAATCCCACATAATGCATTAACGAATCACATCACTTTGAGGTGCGGTAGTCCGCACTTCCCCAAATGAGATCCTCGTATTTACCAACTATAGAAACCTTAAAGGCATGATATATTTGGGAAGTAAAGAAGAATAACGAAATCATAAACATAATATATATCATATAGAAATATAGTTCCATCACAATGGCCACCATGGGAGGTGGTAGGAGAAAATCGAACAATCATCGTTTCGTGAGGCATTAGTTTTCCATCACAGAAACATTATATTCTTCATCCACTAGATTGAGGTGTGTGTAAGTGTAGTTCAAATCCTTCTCATAAAAACATCCTAGTATATTTAGGATACTGGTGTTGTTACAAAACAAAGGATAAAGAATATTTTAGGGGTTGGAGAAGTATAATAAAAGAAAACAACTTAAGATAAATTGTTACCATTAATTTGGGTAACTTCCTTTGGTTTGAACAAAAATGACTTCTTGAAGTGCCTTATGCCTAATGTAAGGCTTCTAGGGGGAGGAGAGGGATATAGAAAGCTTATTCAGGCAGATTTGGGATGAGCCAAAACGATTTATAAGTGATAGGAATTGTATAGAAGTGGCCTCCTTTTATAATGAAGAGGAGAGGGTCTTTTGGAAAGTGTAGAAATATTATTTTATTATAAACTTATATTTGGTTTAAAAAGTTCCTAAAATAATTAAATATGAAGATAAGATGAATCACAGTCTAAATAAAATCATCAAATCCTAATTGGACAAGTTTTGGATAATATTTTAATCATTATAATCTTATTTATTTAAATCATTTATTAATGAGGTAAATACTGCATCATTATTGTGTAACAAATGATTTAATTTATATCATGTCTAAAAATTAGATAACAAATACCAACATGTAGGAAATATTTTCATCTTTCCAGTTAATATTTATAGCCTAAAATATAATTAATATAGACCCTTATAAAAATTAATTACTAATGGATTTTAGTTAATGTCAATTTTGTCTTTACATTAAATTAATTAATCTAATGTGTCTTTATCTTTCCTAAGTGGCTCCATGGGGTCCCAAAATCTACCCAAGGATTCCCATGGTCATCCATTACTCATCCAATAAGGTTTTCACAGGTGTTTAGGTAATTTTGAATTATTATAATATTCTTTTAACCTTGAATTACCTTATTTACCTTTAACCGTGGTAAATAAAAGTAAAAGTTACTATTCACCAAAAATTATTTTTATCTAATTGAACCACATTTTACTCCTTCATATTAACCGTGTCTCTTTGATTTTCTAAATTCAACTCACATAAGTGGTAAAATTAAGTTTTATAAACAATTGAAAAATCACATAAGAGGTGGTAAAAGACGGTGAAAATTTCAATACAATTTTTATAAATCTAAAATTATGATAAAATGACACCAATTAATTTCATTGAACATATATAAGTATTATGTATATATTTTGACATAAAATAAATCTAAATCAAATAAATTATTATGAAAATAAAAAGTCAGTTTTAACTAAAAATTTATTGTTTTGACTATTCATCAAAAATTGAAGTTTTTCAGAAAAATACCAAAAATTCATCCAAAGTTATATTTGATATTCAGAAATAAAAAATAATTTCTCTTTTTTCAAATTCAAAACATATAAGTTGCATTAATTAATTTTAAATGCAATTCCCGTGATCAAAACAAATAGTGTGTTTTAAGAAACAATAACCATCAAAAGATCAACACTTGTTTATGTCCACATTCAATGTGAAATTAATTCCAATGACCAAAATTGCATTAAATGGTTAAAATATATTCTAATTACACTTTAAACCCAATTAAAAAGATAATATAACCATATTAATTATTTTGATGAAAAAAGTTGTCTTTAATTAAAATATAGCGTGTTTTTACTATTCATCAAAATATGAATGTTATCAGAATAATATGAAAATTTTATCCAAATTAAAATTTTATATCCTGATTCCAAGGAAGAATATTATTTTTTCAAATTGAACTTATAAACATGTAAATAACTAGATTTAAAGTGGGTGCTCCATCAAAAGGCGGCAAAACTGCATTTGTTTAAAAATACCTATTTTACCCGAAAATTTTATTTTGTTCTCATACCATGTTCTGGATAATATATAATATTAATAATAATGTTATAAAATTCAATATATAGTTAATACTATTCATAACGGCTAGTTCATAATAATATTATAACAATATATCGTTGTTTAGTGAAACCTGGTATTGCGTACTACACATGCTGTTGAGGAAGGTCGTGATTGCGTGTAAAGTAAGCCATGTCAGGGTGACGTGTAGTGCAACACACCTTCGTTGTTTCGTATAACAAAATCCAATCATATTTCATTTATACATTGAATATATATATATAAATATATGTATATACACACTCAATTTTGCGTAGAATAACTACTATCAAAATTGTGTGTAACATGATCCAGGAATAGTGTTGTGTATACTGTAAGATAATATGGTGTTGCGTATAACACAAGGTAATCTTGGTGTAGCGTACAACACATGACAACAATGAAATTAAAAAGAGTATTTTTCATAAAATCTTGTGGTGTTACAATATGTCTCCAAATTTCTCGTCCCAGTGAACTCCTAATATGAGATATGATTTACAAATAATAAGTATTTACCATTACCTTGATATAGTTGTTGTAATAACATCATTACATATTAAATAATATTGAATATGTTGATAAATACATTGAATACCACAAAGAAATTCATAGATAATTGAATCCATCAATATTTGAAGGATGGATATGAAATACACATAATCAATTTTTTATAAGGTGGTTCAAAGGTCAAATTCAAAATAAGTTATCTGAACATCTGAATTCAATCGTTTAATGGCTTCAATGGCTAACCAAATTACCAAATGAAAAATTTATATCTTGCATGTTTTTGTAATCATTGTTTATAAGATCTTTATAAAAGAAAAAAATGACTTCATTATGATGAAAAATAGTTGTTTTATGCTTGACCAAAAAGAGATGCACATATCTAGTTCCAACCATGGAAATAAAATTTAGGCAAATGTGTCATATAATTTATTTATAAAATAGAAATATGAGTAGGATTATACAATATTTTAGGTGTCTCATTTCCATTGAAAATGAGTTGATAATATCAATAGAGTGAATGTTGTTGGAATGTTCTTTGTGAAGGTGAATTTAGGTTTGGAAGGGGGAAAAGTTTATTCACTCATAATTTCATCATATGATGTTAAATTATTTTTTTTCTCTTGTCCCAAAAACAATAATTGGACAATTGTTATGTTGTCAACTGAAACATATGTTCATTTAGATAAAAATTCATTCGATTATGACACATTTATTAGGAAATATCCATCATATTACGTTGGTCCCAATGCAAACATTGCCTTTAACATTAGAGGGGACGATACAGAGGGTATTTGGATTCCCAAAATATAAAAAAAATCAATAAAAACATTAAAAATTAAATTGGGTTCAATATTAAGGTAATTGTGTTTTTCAATAAATTTTGTTTTTCCTCAAAATATTATATGTTATCTAGTTTGTTAACATAATCTAAATATAATTTAATATTCCTAATGAACACAATGTCTTTTACACATGAAAGAAGAGCAATATATAATGATGGAAACCCTTTGGAAAGATGTAAATGTAATGTTACAATATTCTTTCTCTATTTTACAGAAAAATTATAAGAGGAAACGATGATTTAATATTTATTATTCCTCGTAGTGTTTGTTTAGTAAAGAATCTTTATCTTCATGTTTCAAGCCAGTATAGGGCGGGAAGTGACATTTTCTTTTCTCTACAATAGAGTTAATATTGCTGTTTTCATAGTAAAATAATTTTATTTAATCTTAATATAGTGTTTCATATTTATGGTTAATTTATTTCTCTTTATTATTACATACATAATATTTTTACTTATGCAAGAGGATTTTTTTATTAATATGGGGTTATATATCCATCATTCATGCTTATTCTCCTTAAAAACCTTTTCACCCCTACAGTGTTACATTTATCACCTTATTTCATGATTTATTAACTTCATTAAAAGAAATAGAAATGATGTTTCTTATAATAAATTATAGATGTAACATTCATTTTTTCATAGAAAATAATTTTTCCTATATTTAATTTATTATTTCATATTAATGTTTAATTTTTTTCATTTTCTTATTACTAAAATAATAATGGTTTTCTTATACATGTGGATACATTTTTTGATTTGGGGTGTTCTATCCAACTATCATTATTATTCTCCCATAAATCATTTTCACCCCTAGAGTTGTGAATTGTTCAATTTATTTCATGTTACCTCCACTTTGTTTTACAGTAATAGCAATGACACTGCCTTTTCTCAATTTTAGAGGTAATATTGACATATTCGAACAAATATAATTTTCTATATAATCAATGTATTGTTTCAGATTTTTTTATTCTTTATTTATTCTTAATATTTCTAACATTAAAATGGTTTTTTATGAAGATATATTTTCCAGTTTGGGATGGGGTGATCTGTCCATATTTCATGTCATTCAGTACTAAAACCATTACAGACTTCATCTCATTCAAAACTAGTCAACCTTGTAGTGTTGAAATTTATCAAAAAAAATTACGTTACCTCCACTGCTCAATAACAGATGTAATCTTGATATTTTCACAAAAAAATTACTTTCTAATTAATTATTTAATTATTTTGTATTTCTGTTTAATTTATTTCTTTTTAGTAATAATCACAATATTGTTTTTCTTATATATGTGGATTTTTTTCATGTTTATGTGATATTTTCGAAGATACTAATACAGTGTTGGAAATTCGACAAATAAAATCAATGGAAATCATTGTAACATTGATAATAAGTATTGTTTTGAGACTTTTGGATGTATAGGAATCAGCCGCAACAAACTCAATACCAGATGTGACCACATTGACTCCAATTGCTTCGTTATATTTTAAATTTACAAAAATTACGGTAAACAATACAACTATATCAATTGTTCCTTTATCAGTTTAAAATCAACTGTTGACTTTCAAAGGTTTCACTTACTAAGATCCATGAAAGCACACTCATATTTTCATGATAATTTAGGGAATTTATTAAGAAATTATTGGATATGATTAGGAATTTGTCAAATAAAAACCCGATAAATGACGTGATCATTAGGAGTCACTGTCCATGGTTCTTGATTAAAATAAACTTTCTGTAAAAACATATGACATACTCAAAACCTATAAAACATATTCATAATTTTTTGAATCCTTTGGGAAACAATCCATAAGTTATTTGGAATATATAGGAATCAAGATCACTATAATCTGTTACATGGTGTGACAGGTATGACTCTAAGTGCATCATTATATAAAATTGACATCATTTAAAAAAAATACAGAATTTAAATACACCAAAACTAAAAAAACACATTCATATTGTTTTAAAACATTAAGAAAAGATACAAAAGTCATTTTTAATGTGCAGGAATCGATGACACCTCAATCTGATGTATGGTGTGATGGGTATGACTCAATGTTCATCTTTTTATTTAAAATTTACATGACTTTTAGAAAAATTGACACTTTCGAATAATTTATTTCTTTATATTATTACTAACATAAAAATTTTATTCTTATACAGGCGTGTTCATTTTCTCGATCAAGGGAGTTTTTGTATTGAAATAACATAATTTGGGTCAGGATTAATTGATGAAAGAACATGGTTGTTCCCAATGTCTGTAATAATTTTTATTTATGTAATTTTATGAACAATTGTATGAAATTTATAGGATATAGTTTTATTTATTGGGTTTGTGTTGTAAATTTCATTTCATTTTAATCATATATTGGGTCATTTTATGTTGATATCTATTGTGTTTATGGTGTGGCCGTGTGCTATTAGAACACATTGCAGTATGGCACTTTATTTGTGCTTTTAAAATCCCTAATAAATGCATCATTTATCATCGCTTTTAAAATCATCGATAAAGGTCCACATTATCACAGCTCTTAGAAGTGCTAATAAAGGTCAATTGTATCACTTCTCATAAAATCTCTGATAAAAGGTCCTTTGATAGTGCTTTTATAAGCACTGATAAATGACCCTATGTAAATTATTTTATTATCACTAATAAATGGTTCCTTTAGTGTTGCTAAATTAAAGGGTTAATAAATGGTTCATTTATCATCACTTTTGAAATCACTGATAAATATCCCTTTTATCATATCTTTTTTTATAACTAATAATTTACTACATTATCAGTTTTTTTAGTGTTGATTAAAGAATAGGGCTTTTAATGTTTCTCATGTTGTCAGCTATATTCTAGTGCTGATAAAAGACATTTCAAGCACTATTAACGACTTAATTTTTCATACTATAGGCTAGTTCATAATTCCCTCTAGTATTGGATGAACCTACTACTACCCTAAAACCTTATAAAAATTACATTTTTTTCGTAAAAACCCTTTAGAAACTACTAAAAAAACTAGGAAAATAATAAATATAATAATTGAAATGTGTCAAGGATGGGTTGATATTTGGGATTGATCAGGGGATATGTGAGGTTAGATAACTCCATAATCAAAATTGATGATCCATAACATAATTTTCTAAAGCATAATTTCTAGTACTAATTAATATTAGTGAATCAATTTTTATTTTTTGAGAATGTATGACAATATAATAAACAATTTCTTCTATAGTGTGTATGAGATGTTGATATATTGGAGGATCAACAATATGATTTCATGGGGTAAAATTAAAACCATCCTATTTAATGTCAATGTTGACCTATATATAATATTTTCCATTTTGGAAGGATGGGAATCACAATGTAATTTGGTAATGTATAGAATATTTTTAATTTACTAATAATTTTTTTATTCTTTTAAAACTTTAATTTGATCCTTATAATTTAATCCAACCACTATGTATGTTTTAGAGGGTCAGTCAATAGGAAACATGTGTAATTAAGTGATGTAATACTTTTAAAGATTGATATTTTGATATTTTTAAAACTGGGGGGGTACAAACATGATTTTATAAAATTAACAATATGATTGATATAGAGTAACAATAACTCTGTGGACAAATTTATTATTAATATTTGGAAATAGGAGAATTAAGCACAATGACATAAATCTCATTGATTGGGTTTTTTATAATGTTTTTAAAATTTATTATAAATTTACTTTCATTTTTTATGTCATATTTTATTTTTCATGAATTAAAATTTAGATAGAAAATTTTACTACATGGTCTTAGGATTAGTAGGGAACTCTTATTAAACATTCTAATCATAATGAGTTCACAATGATATTCCATAGAACATCAGTTCACCATTATCTTTTCTCCTTGGATGTTTCCCTTTATGGTAAACCATTTAAGATCATCATACAACTATATTTACAATTTTTATTTTAGATGTGATTGTTTGGACTCTAATATTTATAGGGTTATATTGTTTTTCCAACATGATAAAATGGCTTATTAAAGTTAAAGTAAAATAATACCCTCCATGATCACATCTTACACCCGTTATATGACAACCCACATCATTAATACACCTTAATTAATGATTTATTACACAATAAACAATCATTAAATCTCCATATGATTGTGAATACTAATTTATTTGGGAAATAAGGTATATAGAATAATTACATTAAAGAGATGTATAACGAAAATATTGAAAAACCCCTTACATTCTGGTTATATTACATCATTCATCTAATAATATTGTGCACTTAATATATCCTCCCATGCAGTATATATTGAATCTTATGAAATAAAAATATTACAAAACGCATTGGTGGTCTATATAATTTTGATCTAGTCCCTCACATTCATATCATGTACATGAAATAGTGTTTCACAGATATCATACAATGTAAGGATTGATTTCGTCATTTTAACCCCATAATTTATGATTGGGGGTTGAGAAAATGTAAGTACCAAATAAATGATGGATATTTATATATAGGTAAATAATCTTGATTGAAAATTATGTTGTCAGTTCACTAAAAAACTATTTAGCTTGAAATATCGAAGTGTGATTTTAGAAGAACAATGGTTGTACATAAAGAGTAATTGAATTGATTGAGGATAGTTAAAGGATCATTTAATAACATGTAAATAAAAATGACTTTATGAAAGATATTTGAGAACATATCCATACATGATCAATTAGAAAATAATGAACATAATATAAAAGAATGTTCTTGAATATAGAGAATATGTATAATATCCCTTGCATAGAAAGGACACTAATAAAACATGTGAGGATAATTGTAAGTTCTTGGGGATAATTATGAGTATTAAAAAGAATAAATGGATTATTACATCCATTATACAATATTTTTTAGGGATGTTTAAGGGGTGGTTGGGTGGGTTTATAGAGAAAAAGAGAATATAGTTCTTTATTAATATCAAAAATTGTGTTTTGTACTCTATATGATAATGTAAAGAAACAGTTAATGTTACAATAGTTTCTTTCTATATTTTTCATCAAATAAGAGAGGATTTAATTTTATTACATATTTTTGTACTGAAAAAAATAACATTGGTCCTGTGTATGTGAGACTATTTTATAAATAATTCGTTTTAAATCCACAAAATATAAAATTATTTTTAAAGTTTCATTATGGGTTTATAATATTAATAAAATATCCAAAAAACACATTATATAAAAGGGAACATATATATTTTGTCATGTATTCTGTTTATGCCATATATTATATCTATTTTAGTTTATTATGATGTCAAAAAACACTACATATTTATAAAAAATATATAGAAAATTCCATATTTTATCATTTCAATATTATAATTCAAAATTAATATTTTTTTATCAAAAAAATCTCTAGGTTAGATATTTTTTTCAATCATAATCTCCATTTATTGTAAAATAATGATTTCTTGAAAATTACATTTTTTGACCATTATTTATTCTTATTTAATATGAAAAATTGCATTATCATTAATATTTAATAAATTTAATATAATATTAATATTTTATGAAATGATAAATTCATTAAAAATTTCATTTATTCATCAAAAATAATGTCTTGATTGAAATTATACATTTCCAAAGAATTCAATAATTGTTCCATAATATCAAAATATAATTTTTTATATAAATAATTATTTAATCATTATAAGATATATTAGAATTTTTTTATATCAAACTATTAGGTTATATATTTATATATATATATATCAAATTTTGGCACCAGTTAATTCTCTAAGAGTATGTCCAGTGATTGTGAAATTTTCTTAGAGTGCTTCAATGAACATGGTTTGGGTCATTATCTCAATGATTATTTACTTCTATCATTAATGGGTTTTCTTATACATTACCTATTCAATATTGAGTTTTTATTGGCCTAGGGAAAATATTTTTTTAGGATATATCCCTTGGAAACACTATAAACGGGCATTATATGGTATGATCCTTATGTTTGGGGTAATCACTTCACTTATATTTGTAAATTTGACTTTGTTATAACCCATAATATAGTAATTAAAATGGTCATTATAAAATGACTATATTGTCAATGGATATTATTATTAATGTTATTATAAAATTGATAAACCATATAATGTTATAATATATCAAAATTAGATAATTTGTTTTCTATTATTCCATTCATTAATAAGGAATTCAATCATTTAAAAAGGGAATTTAATATATAAAAGATTAGTTCAGTACATTTATATCCCCTTCATAAAATTCAAACATTAAATTTTGATTTTTATACATTAAAATATATATGGGTATTTCTATTTCATTTTTTCTTCTGGTTCCCATGTTTCTTCGTTAACGTTGATGTTTTACCACAACACTTTGACAAGGTTTGTTTTCTTTTTTTACAAAAGCATTTCTATTTTATTTAATATCATTATCAGATACTCATTATATTTTCGATCATTATCAACTGGTACCACCGCTATATTTAGTACTTGTGAGGTGTATGGTATGCACCTCTTTATTAGGGATACATGGAACAACATGTTCTTGGGATAGGTTTGGTAGGAGATACAATCGATAGGTCACTGCTCATATAAGATCAATGATCCATAGTGGGCCAATGTATCTAATAATAATAATTCATATATTCCCAAACGACATGAATTTATTCTATTGGTATATATTAAAGTGTACATTATCTCTGACCTCAAACTCTTTCTATCTTTGATGATTTAATGAATAATTTATCTATCTTATTTGTGCAGATTCAATATAATGCATAATGGATTAAAATTTCATATAAATTTCATGGAAAATATATTTTCTCGTTATCTTTTTCTCACCACTTTCATCATGGAATGTTGATATCTAACACGTTTCTGATAAAGATCCTCATGAGGTTTCATTTGAATACCATAATGGAAAATAATTATATATGAGAACTATAATTGGGGAATGTGTTGATCCAAACATCCTATTAAATTCATTTAATATTATACCAATATATCACTTACAGTCGTAATGGGTCTTTCTAAATATTATCCCACTATAGGTGATAAGAAGTGTTGAAGCCTAGCTACAAATCCAATTCATGTTAATGGATTCTCTATATGTCTGAGGTAATGAATTTTCCATGATTTGATAAAATAGACATTTAAACTCAATGAAGTGTTAAAACATACTTTATGTATTCCATTGCATGTTTCTTCAGGAGATAAATCATCATTGATATCAATGAAATGTTTCGACTATGAAATTAAATCAATTACTACCAATGTGGTTTTTTTATTTAGGTGTCCAGGGGGTTATTATGATGAAATATGTGGTTATGTTTTTACATTTTTATATTTTTAAGGGAAATGGATGCATCATACCCTAAGACGTTTGTTGTAATACCTGAACATGGAGGCATAACATGAATCAAGAAAAAAAATATAGTCTTCTTCTTTAAGTCTACCCATCATATTAAATTATTTAAATCTTTATACATCATATTTATACCTCAATAAATAGTCAAGAATGATCTATGTGAAGCCTCGAGAAGTTTACAATTTAGTTTTGTTTTTTATGGGATACATATTCATGTTGAAAAAATATATTTCATTAATTTTAACTCAATCTTCAGTATAGATAGACATAAGAATATTTTATACCATCTACTGTAGAAACACACACTCTTTTTGGGCCTCCAATATCATCTCATTAATAAATGATTATGTATTTATTTTGTAATGTTATTATTTTTATCCTTTTTTAATCCAATAGTTATTGTATGTATGTCCTAGAAAATTAGATCCCTTAGAATCCTCCCCATTGATAAGGTTTTAGGATCTTTTCTACTTACAGAATCTGGCACATTGGTTTCTTTTATATAAAGGTAATGTATTAAACAATCATAATCATTAATCAACTGTAACCACCTTCAATGGTGAACATTATGATCATTTTTTTAATATCAAAAAAGTATTTTATTGTTTTTATTTGTTTTTCACTTCTCCTAATAGAGATATTTTTGGAAAATTTTCAACATGAATGTCATTGAATATAATTCTATATGAAGCATTGGGTAGTTTATCACTTGTATATTTTATTTTTGTGAGACCTAGGTTATCACTTTGTGATATTTCATGAGTACACATCCTAATACCTTTGTTGAAGAATTAATATAGATAACACATCCTTCCCATATAGTGTGAAATGTGAGCATAGGTTTATTTATAAGACAAATCTTCAAATATTTAAATATCCCTTCACTTTCCTCAATATTGACATAATCAGTACCATTATAAGTACTATTGGATAATTTGATTGATAATAATTATAAATTTATCAAAAATTTATGATAGTACACATCCAATCAAAAACAATTTTAGATTTCAGTCACAAATATTTTTCTTCTTAATCCTTCAATTGCATCATTTTTCTAATGATCCATATATATATATATTTACTAGTGATAACATTCCAAATAAAGGTTACATTATCCAAAAAAAGAACCCATTTACAATACCTTGATTATAGTTTTTATTTCATAATCGTGTTTCTAATATTATTTACAATAACTTCATATTCCTCCATTCTAATAGAGTATATAAAAATATCATCTACAAATACTAAAACAATTTTTCAAGGTAAAACCTAATGAATCTATTTATATAATCTATGAAGTTAGATTGAGCATTAATAAGTCCAAATTGAATCACTATGGACTCTTAGTTCACATACCATTTTGAAAATTAGTCTTGGAAATATCCTCATTCTTTACCTTCACATGATAATATCCCAAAAAAAGGATCCACCAAAGTGCTATATTAAGCTCCAAATAGTTTATTAAACATGTAATCAATTATTTTTATAAATGTTATTTCATTATAGTGTACATGTTGATTGAACTATAATCAATGTTTTTCCATGCTAATGAGGAATGTGATTGTATTCTAGTTATGTCTTTGGTGGGAAAATATGTTTAAGAAGAATATCAAAATCTCCTCACTTTGTAGTTTAAAAAACACATATTGATCATCGTATTCTAGATAATTAGACACAAAATTCATGAAAAGTTCCATCGTATTCTAGAAATACTGGTTAGAAAAGAAGTCACATTAGACTAACAATGAATTCATAATTAAATGGTCGATCATTTTGAGAAAGGATCCTATTGGAAGTAAATTGTCATCTAATTCACTCTGAAATCGGTATTGAAATAGTAATTATAATGTGAAAATTGGAGTCTTTATGACTATGATAAATCAAATGTGAATATCTTTGGATGATTTTTATTTCTCATAAATCATAGGTAAGAGGTAAAACAAGTGATGCAATCGTGATGAAAAAAAAGGTTAAATCTATGTGAAAATAATATTCAAATAATGAGATATGAATGTAAAGGAAAATAGGGTTTTAGAGATCATAATCAGGTTAATCATTTTTAGGGAAATTGTAATTGAAATTTTTTATTTGGGAATAGAATAAAATAAAGTTGTTGATAAGGTAAAGAGATGTTATAATACTTTACATGGATAGGTTGAAGATGCTGAATCTTATTTTCAATGTATTCAAATTCATGATGGATGTTTTGATACAAGTATAAGTTCATCGAAGAAGAACATGGGTAAAGATAATGATATAATTTTATTAGATTTTGTTCATATAATTAATAAATTTCGATAATTTTTATGGTAAATGTGAATAATTTAAGGTGTTTTTTTCAGTCAGACCAAAACTCAGAAAAATTTCATGGAATTATGTTGTTGGGAAAGAAAAAAATGTTTTCAGTGAAATATTATTCCAAAGAAAAATAAGGTGGTGATCAAATTCAATATTTTTTCATAATTAAAGGAATAATTGAATTGAAATGATTAATGAAATGAAAATAAAATAATGTAGTTTCCAATATGAAGTGTAATTATTGAGTTTAATCAATAAGGTATTCAACCATTTAAAGGGGTTGAATATTTTAGTTTGTTTTACAAGTGGAACAAATGAATAGATAATGAAATAGTTTCTGTATTTGATTTGGGTCAAGTGAAGAGATGAAAATGAATATATTGTTTTTATATTTGTCATCATCATGATCCCAAAAATCATAAAGATATTTAGAATTGAAATTGTAAATTAGTATGCTTAGTGTGTGGAGTAGATACTTATAAGTATTTTCAAGGGAAGCATCATATTTAGAATTAATTATTGGATATGAAATCGGTTCAATGTTTCTAGAAGAATTAAAAAAAGAGATGAAGTTGTTAGAAGATTCTATAATGATTTAAATGAATTTAGGGGAGTTTATAAATCATAAATGAACCCAAAATTCAAGGTAAATCGAGATTTTGGAGAAGTTGGTTGACTATAAATGTTTTTGGTATTCACGCCAAACCAATTTCTTGATTATTATAAATGGGTAGAAGTAAATCATTATTTTTAGATTATTAATAAGTGTGTAATTATCAGGGAGGAATATAGATAAACATCACTGATTAACGGATATAAAGATGATTCTTTATTGATCCTTTGTTGAAGAATATTCTATGGAGAAACGTGAAAGGAGAAGAGACAATATTGCAACATTATACTGGTGATCCTCGTATTCATTGACCATTGTATTCATTTTTTCTCATATTTTTCTTCTCATCATATTTGGATGGTCACCATATCAGGTTGGACTGGTCAGATTAGGATTTTTGTATTGGTATTTTCAGACTTAGGAAGGAATTGTTCTGAATTTTCTCAACCATATTATTCATCATCCATTTTACCATACTGGGAAACTGGATTAGAAGAATTAGAATAGAATGATTTGACTGGAATTAATTCTGTATTATTTATAAATTTAATTCATGTTATTTCCATCTTCTAGTTAGAAATTGATGAATTATTTTCAAAATAATAAATTAGGGGGAGTTTAAAATAAGAACATGTCACATTCTCTGTTACATAATAAATTTTGTGCCATATTTGTGCAATGTGGGAGCACACACACTATTCATTTTTTACAGAGTAATACATGAGTTAAAGGTAATATCATACTCATTGTATTCCATGGATTTTTTAGTCAATTTTATTGTATTGTAACATTTCCAATCCTTTTAAATGTTGTAGCTATTGTTATGGAATAGAGACCACTGTAAATTTGTTTGTTCTTGTGAATGTGTTTTTTTACATTAGTTGGTATTCAAATATTTAAAAGGTGGTGAAGGTTGTTTAATTTTCATGAAAACATAAAAGAAAAATTTCAACTAACTCACCACCACCCTCTCTCAGTGAAAAAACTTCCATGAGTGAACACTTTCAACTGGTATCATATGATAAGAATATGTTTGTGTACTCATTTCTAAAGTTTCAAGGGGAGTTTATGAAGAATTTGAATTGTGTGAATAGTATATGTATTCTCCTTTTTTATTGATAGAATTATCATATCAGGAATGATATAATGGTTCCTTAACTTATATCTATTAGATATGATGTTATTGAATATTCCATAAATGGGTTTCCCCTTGTTAATGATAATCTTCCTATTATATCTGTTGAAAAAATAATCATTACAATTTTTGAAGGGATAATAATTCATTATTATCATCACTTTCCGAATCTTTATTCTTATGGTTGAAATATGTTTCCACATCCTAAATTAAATTTGAAAAACTGGAAAAAAAATAATCAAAGGAAATAGAAAGGCGTAACAGGAAAAGTGAAAAATATGGATGATAAATTATAAAGATGTGATGATGACTGAATATGAATATGTTGTGGTCATATTTAAAAGGGTAAAAGATAATTTAATCACTATTAGACGTATTGATGAATATCTAGAAGATTCAAAATTTTATTAAAAGGTCATGAGAATTGTTCCTAACATGTCGGACCAAAAATATACTAATTAGAGGATATAGACCATAGAAAATTTTCTCTGCATTATTTCCATATAACTCTCATCACTTACTCTATGAGAAGGGAGAGAGCTATTAAAATAAGAAAATATTATACAGAAATGTATATTTCAGACTAAAAAGAAGGAAAATTAAAAAAAAATTATTATTGACGATCAATACTATGAATCTGAATCTAAAATTGAGGTATGTAAAAGTCCTGATGATATTTAATCATTTTTTATAAATATTCTAAATGATGTTCACGAAAAAAGGGATTCTTCCCTTAAAATTTCTTGACCTATGATCCATTGGTAATTTTGAATATAATTTTCCTTGATTAAATAATGAAGAGGATAGTGATGAAGAAGAAAGATACCCATGAATATCATGGAAGAAACATGTATATAATGTTAAATCCTATTCTATAGGGAATGAGTCAAAAAATTTCAAATCCAAAATAGTAATTTTATAATAAAAATATAATGAATAATAATGATGTGAAGTTGAATCTGAAAAATATATTTGATATGACGTTAAAAATAAATTTATTAAATGTGTAATTGATGAATAATTCAGAATCGGTAGTTCTGATGAAGAAGAAACTCAATATAAATTTCATTTTTATGATGATTTAAAAGAATGTATGAGGAATATTATATTTATTGAAAGGAAAAAAGAACTAGTTGTAAGAATAATGATTATCAATAATAAATTAAGAATTTTTTACTAATGATAAGGTGATGTTGATGAAAGATATTGATAACTTGGAATAAATATCTTGAGGAACAATAATTATTACCAATAATAAATTAAGAGAACATTGAATTTTTTTATTACATGTTTTAAGGTTGTTTTTGTTTACAAATATAAATAATATAAATTTATTGAAATGTTTCTTATTTTATATAGTATGACTAATATAATTTCTATTGTGAATATTTTAGAATTTATGAGTCATTATTAATGAGGTACATAGTATCGTGGTACAATGGACATAATCAAACCATGAGGAGTATTATGCACGAGTAAATAGATGTTTTAAGTATCTCACAATGTAATTAAGTCATTGAACAACAATAAATAATGTCTCATCTTGAAAGGTCACCCCAAGAATATTTTTATTAGTGTTGTTGTTTGGTAACTACACTCACAAAATAATGTTTGATAGAATACTATAGTATTAATTTATCTATAGATAAGTATGTTTTAAGCCACAAAATAATAAAAAAATATTATATTTCTAATGTAGGGTGTTCTTCCATAATTGTATAACCCCATAAATATTTTGTGTAGCTTTGTCTATCTTAGTTTAAGAATTCATTCCATAATTAACAACTATATGATAAAATGTGATTTATCATGAAATATTTAGGGGGATTTACAGAATAATTTAATAGGTTCCCAATAAAATCATCCTAATGATTCTCAAATGGGTATGATATGAATATTTTCATTATATAAGGTTGGGAGACATTCTATGAAATTTTGGTGTGTTCATTATTTTAAAAAAAATTATAATTTATTAAATGGAAGTGATTGAATTTCATTGTGAGGTAGTATTTTGACCATTATTGATGGTTATGAGGGAAATTAAATAGGATATATGTCATATTGGGTGACATAAAAAATTAATATAATCCATTACACATATTTTAGGATTTTAGAGATAGTTTATTGTATGAATTTGGGATGACTCAATCAACTAGAATAGAGACAATGACAACTTATCACAAGAAACATTGAACATATTTAAATTGATATTTGATACTAAAACCAATGAAATACTTGATTATTTGGTGGTTAATAATTCTATTAGTATTCATTAAAAATGTTGTTTTTGTGTACATGTCTTGTATTCCTTAAATTGATGTAGTTCATATAGAAACAAGTGTAGGGAGGGACCCCTAGACATTTTGTGAGCCCTTTGTAAACAAAATAATCATGTATCAATTATTTTTAATTCCCTTGGTAAATTTACACATCATAAAATCATAAACCTAGGATATATCCCTTAGTAGTGAATCAAATAAAATTTCTTTTTTTTTCATTTTATATTCATTGTTTCATTGTTTTTGTTGTTTAATTTTGATTAAAAATTCCGTTTTATTCTTTTAATTTGAAGAATAATATAAATTAGGTGTATGATATATATAATATGCACCTTAAACAACCCATGAATATTAGGGTGCCTTTGGAATTTGATTTTTTAATCATCTATCCTCATATTTTATGTCCATATTTTCAATAAAACTATATACACTATATGATTCAGTCATCACTAGCTTAGCCCAGAACTGAAATAAACACCTCCAATGAATTATATATACTAAATCCATAATAAATATCTATATTCAAGTTCATGAAGAATAAATTTCATATGTAATAAATATGATATTATACCTTTAGTTGGGTATCACTTGTAACCCACAATTGTAATAGTTTTCTAGGATATAAGCTCAATCCACCTCACTATTCTACCCTCACTGGAGGATATATCCAAATAGAACCATTTCCCACCAAACATCTACTATATTACCCATGAAAAAAATCACTATGTAGTTATCACAATAGGACAACGATAATGTAATACCCCATTCAATCCATCTAAACCACTAAAGGAAATTTAGGATGTTCTTAACAGAAATAATTTTCCTTCCACAATGTAGATAACCCATAAGACATGTCGTTTATCTAGATAAAATTAAATTATCTTATATATATTATTATATTCTATATTTATTTTATTTTCTAATAAATTTTACCTATATAGGTTACTAGAAACAACATTATAGTTTTAAAACATACACATGTTCTACTTATGACACCTCAAACCTCATTACCTAGAGCTACTGGTTATTTTTATTCAATGTCACAAAAAAAGAGATTGCATCCAGAGGGGATGAATTGCTTAGTATTCTTGTGATACAAGGTTTATAAATGATTTTAGAATAAAATATAAAAAATAAAATTGAGCATAAAAATTTATTTTATGGGTTTATAATTTCTTCAACATAGTCCATGATACCATTCATATATCACTTCTAGGTTTCCAATAGAAATTAAAAACATAATAATGGGAAATATCATATGATCGTTATAGGAATTCATAAACTAAATATGTCATAAGATGAAAAAATAACGAATAATATGGCTGAGATAAGAAGTAAAAAAAATATTCCATATAAATTATATAATATTAGGGGGAGTAAATACACGAGTGAAATAAAATAATAAATAATAAAATGGATAATAATTACTAGTTTCATTATAATATAATGAATAATTTTAGACATTAGAATCTTACATTAAATTCCATGTGAAACAATATCATTCATAAATAAGTAATTTAAAGACCAAATACCAAACATATATTTTCTCATGAGACACGCTAATACATCGAGGTCAAATATTGAGTCATTACTAATGAACATTAAGAACAATTCATTCCTTATTTGGAAAAATGAATAACTAATCAATACATAGTCAATATTAAAATTCGTTAAAAATTTATCATATGGAATGTTAATATTCTCCCACAATAATAAAAAGAGGGTTTTAGGGATTTAGAAGAAATAAACTAAAATAACTAATTGAGAAATGATAAGAAATAAGAACATTAAACATACCTAGAAACTTGATTCACGCCAAAAAACACTCCAAACATCCGAGAATCATAGGAAATCGACCATTTAAATGATTTTGTTGCTTAGGATCATTACTAGGGATTTCAAGAGGATAATGCGGAAGAATAATGATAAAAAAATTAAAATTCTATGGGTTAAATGATAATTTCTCAATTTTTAATTGGTAGAAGCTTTGGTAGCACAGTTTGACAAACCATTCACTAGACTCTGTACCAAAGGGGTCAAAGTGACATGGTTATATGTGGAGTCTGCACAGTTTAACAAAATGTATGCCAACCATGTATAATAGATCTATCAAATATTTTTTGGTTTAGCCTTCACCCCTTAAATAGTTAACTTAACCCTCAACCCTTCTCCCCTATCTAGCACTGTTTGGGTGCACGATGACCCCTAATCGTGCATCAACCATCCAACATGTATTAGATGTCCATATTTCTATTTCTTTGAGGTTTTGAGCCTCTGTATCACCCCGTAGACTCCTCATATGCCTCGTAATCATTTAAATACCAAAATTTAACGATTTATAGAAGAAGTTAAATATAAATTTACCTCAGAAAATTCTAGGATCTTACATCCTCCACGCTTTATAATGGATCATCAAATGACAACTCTTTCAATGTATCACTGAGAATCAAAATAAATTGGATTGGGACACTGGGACAACATATCTAACTTCTTATAACAATTTTATTCTTGAATATTACCATGTATCTATAAAACACAAGCCATGGGAATGCTCTTTCATTATAAGTCTTTCTAACTATGATCGCCAATTCAAATAGAATTCTTCTCAAATGATGCATCAACCTCCAGCTCAAAAACTCAACATCAGTCACATTTAAGGGGTAGGGTGACACTTCCTAAGCTGTGATGCATGAAAAACATAGCGCATACTACTATACTATTGTGAATGATCCAATCAGTATGCCATGAGTCCAATCCTCACCACAATAACCAATATACCGACATACTTAGTCACCAAAATTTACTATTTATGAATCTGATAATGAACCAACCTTGGTGACAAACAAAGGAACACACAATTACGCACCAAAACCAAAATAAGTCTATAGGGTCAATCTATATATGAATTATTACAATTATGAGTCATTTTTATTCACTTATGGATTAACTGAACAAGTAATGATATCTACTACACAATACTCAAAACAATCAACATTGCCTCCATAGCCTCCAACTAGCATAACAGAGACCATCATTCTTTCTCATAGAGTTCCTCATATGGTGTCATTTGGATCATCGCCTAATAACTGTTTTTATAGGGGAACTCATCAAAGAACCAATTGTTTCTCTAATGATCAAACAATTTATATGAAACAACTTCTCAAATATTCATCTAGTACCAAAATTCCATTCATTAACTTCCCATCTGTCCACGGGTGGAAGGTAATACTCCAAAACATTTGGGCATCAATGCCTTCTAAATAAATTGCTAAAACCACGAATTCAATCACATGTCATTATCTGGAACTATCATTCATGGAACCCCATGAAACTACACTATCACCCAATCATATAACTAAACTATCTGAACAACAGTGAAGGACTCTAGAATCTTTTGGAAACGTGAAACCTTTGTAAACTAATCCAAAACTACCAAAATCACATCACTCATAAATAATATCCTTATAAGAACCATAACAAAATCAATCATTACATCATACTATTTCAATTCAAAAATGGGAAAGGTCTGTAACAAACCACATGGCCACTAATTACCAAACATCACATATAGATAGTTATATAATCTCTCCATGAAACCACAACTTTCTTCATCATCACTGGATAACAATAATGACTAAAAAAATAATGATATGTTTTTCTTGAAAAGGGATGCACTTCCCATATTGCAGAATGAAAATCACATATCATATCTTCTCTCATACAACTATGAAAAACAGTTAATTCATGAACATAAACAATATCATCCTCACAAATAGTCTTATCATAAGGTTACTCCCCACCCTTATTTTTTTACCTCAAGGATAATCTCTCTGGGTCATTTAGTTTCATATCCTTTATTTGGAAAAAAACATCGACTCAACATCCAAGGATTCATGGTTAGTTATACTACCTCATCCTAAGCCTCAAGTTGCATTTGCTCAAAAAACTAAAAAAATCATCCACTCGGAACAGGATTCTTGAAAGGATTGGTTTTTTATTCTTTTTTCTCAATTAATCCACAACAGTATTAACCTTTCCATGCATGTATGCCTACTCAAAATCAAAAGAGTGGATATAATCGAACCACCATTGATTATTATGGATAAAATCACACCACGATAATATATTATTAAGGATTTTATTATTATTAAAAATATTAAACCATTATCCCAAAAATTAATGCCTCTAACACATTAAAAAATAAATCAACTCCACAAACTCACGATCATATATAGGGTAATTCCATTCATGCTGCCACAAATTTTGAGATCCATGTTCTAATACTCAATTCTTTTTTCAACAAAAAATTCATTATCCCAACCTCAGATGCATCACAATATATTTTATACTATATACCTGGCTCGAGAAAAATCAAAATATGTGTAGTAGTCAATTGGTTTTTTAATACATGGAGGGAATTTTAATATTCCCGAGACCATTCAAAAATAATGACCTTTTTGTATAATCCTGAAAATGATGTATCCAAACATGATATTTCATTAATGAATACCTAGTAATAGAATATAAGACCAAGATAACATAAAACCTTAGACAAATTCTTGGGCTACTCCCAATAGAGAATAACATTCACTTTCTAAGGTTCTATAGGCACACCTTCCTATAAGATGGTGTGAACCATTAAATACAACCTATAAATCCGAAAATGACACCTGGATAGTTTGGATTATAGCCTATGCTTTTTTATTGTACTGAATATTATTTCAAGATGTTTGGTATGATCTTCCGGTGTCTTAGAGTATACCAAGATGTAATAAAAATAAATCTTCAAACTAATCTAGGTATGAGTGGTTGATTTGGTTCATTTGGTAGATAATCAATGATGGGGAATTGGTTAATGAAAACATCATGAAAAAACATGTAAAACCCATACTTATTCATGGTGGTTGTTATTGGTATATTAGATGTTCTCTACCTTAGATAATGATACACAAATATTAGACAAATCGTGGAAAACACAAAAGCTCTTTTCAGCTGGTCAACATGATTATAGATTCAGGGATGAGGGAATTGGTTCTTAACTATCATCTAATTTAGCTTTACATAATCTTCAAACAATTTTTATTACCCATTTTCCTTCAGGTTAAAATACACTAGAGATCCCCAAGGGGACGTACTTAGACCAATAAACCCTTTATTCACTATTTATTCCAACATAATTTTATGTTCTTTTAGTACTATTTATTCTATTCTAAATATTGGAATATACAATTGTTCTACCATCAATCACAACTATATCATGATCTCAAAATCACTCTTGGGTGGAATACCTAAAAATACATCATTAATCATGTCCTAAAATTGATCCAACATAGAATAGAAAACATGATTCCCTCTTTACCCATCATCAAGTATAAGAGAAGCCACTTGGGCTATGAGATCACCCAAATGCTGACTAATTGTGTTGGCATGGCCTTCCAAAATATCCCATTACCAAGGGTGAATAGATATATTTCCCTCTAGAGATATTGTCATTTCCATTCAAGGATAACATTCAACATTCTCTTACTATTACACTTAGCATTCTATTTAGAAAATTAGATCAAAATCTGAAATCTCTCACAAAAAAAATTTCTAAGAAAACTGTTCTAAACATTCTTGAGGGGACACCCCTTACATTGCAGGATATTTTTCTACATCACCCCTAAATGATGATTCAACAAACATAAATACACATATATTTTTCACCACAAGTCCCAACGCACTAAAAAACTATTTATATGAAAAAAATTGCTGTGCTCGTGTCAAATAAATTAATAGTAATCATGGATGCAACAAGAATAGTACCTCATTGTGTTGATGGTCGACATTCTCCACCTCCCGAGGTGAATGAACTCCATAAAGCTAACCTATCCATCATTATAAATATTCATTTTGGGATCCTGTTGTTGAACTACAATGATGATATGGTCACTCCCA
Source organism: Viscum album (assembly GCA_963277665.1). Classification (NCBI taxonomy): domain Eukaryota; kingdom Viridiplantae; phylum Streptophyta; class Magnoliopsida; order Santalales; family Viscaceae; genus Viscum; species Viscum album. The sequence continues at coordinate 1,089,378,283 of OY728143.1, read as the reverse complement.
CAGTAGATTACCACGACCTCTAACATGACCAGTACAACCAGTCGAGCTCCAACTATCTTCCAGGTAAAAAGTAAATGACTCCCTACATGTACTCAAAATCTTCATTGATCCTCCATTAGAAATTGTATATCTAGAGTTTCTACCAATCCATTGAATATTTCTCCTTCATCCACATTATTTTCACTCAACCATTGTTCATGGGAACTACAAATAATGTTTCCCGGACCTCCATAATAATGGAAAATCACATGGTCACCACCCCGGGAGGCTTCTTTTCTCTTATGAATACGCTTAACACGTCTATATTAAGTAAAATTTATGAAATGATTCTACCTACCCAAAATGATCACTCCACATGACCATCCAAATGGAACCACAAACACACTACTTGCATATTACCTTATATAACCATATGAAATAAGGGATTGGTCCACCACTTATACAGACATCCTTTAACCAAACATACTAACTTTGGATATGGTTTCGTATTGAGGTACATTCTGAAATCATATCGTCATAGCGGCTTCATACTCTAACAATGTTGGAATGAAGTATCACAAGTATTTTAAGTGCTCAGCATAATCCATTACTGACATTTTCACCAGGGTCTACCTCATAAAATCTATATCCTTATACCACATCGATGTCTCATGATATTGGTTTTCAAAAATATATCTCGAAATTCCTTCCATAGAATACCATCTGAGCATTGTGTCTAAACCAATATATCCCCCAACACAACACAGTTCTTCATAATTTATATGCTACAATATTGATTCTATTAATAGGAAAAGTCTCCAGATGATAAAAAAATTTCTAGATGGATTCAAACCAAATCACTCATTCTTTGCGTCCACCTTCCCTAGAATGTGTTGGTGGGTGTGGAAAATGAAACAATCTGGTAAGATAAAACATTCCTAGTACTACCCACCCATGGTTTAGTTCAAAAATATACATAAAATGCGAATATATCTCACAAAAAAGCTCATCTACTCTTTTACCCTAAACAACTGATATTTTATTACCCACTTATGGAGGATCATTCAAAACAATATCCTCCTATAACCCACTAGAAACCCATCTTCATTGTGGTATTTTTAAATAATTCTAACCACATATCTCAAAAAACATAATAAAAAACGACAACATATTCCATGAATGTAGTATTTCTAATAGACTTGAACAGTTCATTTTACAAATACTATTCCAATTAATGTAACTACATCCCCTATCCATCCCAACAATATGTCATGGTAAACATGGGTATACTAACTCAAAACCTATAATTAATTTTCATTAAACCCCAATTTAACCATTTTATCTCCCACAACATGAAAATGCCACATTTAGGAACAACTCTATCATTATATCCCATCACAAAGAGATTGAAACCATTTATGACTTATCATTATGAACTTTGTACTTATCTATTCTTTCTCATTTCCTTCCATTTACCAATTCAGATATTTTTTTTAGAATACATTTTAAAAAATTTATAAATAAATTATAATACATTTTAACCTTCACGTCACACACACCCATAATGTGTGGGAATATTTGGATTATTTCCACTTAGATTCATATGTGCTTATAAGGATGCATGATTTCAAAATAACATGTCATTATATACATTAGATAGTTAGAAAAAGAATCACATCCGAAAGAAATAACATCACCCCATTGTGAAATAACATTCAACTATAACAAAACACACTAGTAATAATAAAACCACCATGGGAATATAGGTTTTACCCCATAGATGGGTAGATATTCCAATGAATGGACTCATTTCCATGTCCTTACACATCTTATTCTCCCTTCTACCATCCCAAAATAATAATACAACATAAAATATCCCCTGATGATACCACATTGTAATGTACTTATCCTAGGAGACACTAAAATGGTGCCCTGATATACGTTTCAACATTACCTCAAGCATGCCTCCCCATATATAATAGGTTGTTGACTAGAAATTATAGTCTAATAGACTATTTGGAAAGAATATTCCCTCAATTCCAGAGTAATCCATGAAAGATAAAACATGTAATAATGGAATAAATAGTCAATAAAATAAACCCATGTGTTTCCAATTATATACCAAATAGGATACAAACACCCCCCTGTGATAAGAAATACAGTTCATTCTATATGTTCAAAAAGTGATGAAAAACAAAAAAGATTAAAAATATTGAATCCCACAAATTTGTCCTGATACCATTTCTATATCTCAATCCAGGCACATAATAATCCAGAATAGACTCCTAAGAATAGGATATTTTACCTTATCCTAACCCACAACCATGAAATATGCTTTGGTACCCAATATCTTCATGAGAAGGTTGTGAGTAAAAATCAGTCGGCCACCACCATTAGTGTCTAATAACTATCCATTCTAAAAGTTAGTGTGTAAAAATTTTTAATATATGATATTACAAAAAAGTTAAATTGTTTATTGTAAATAAAAATTATTCTCATTAACCATTTTAATCACTAATTATATTTTCATCACTTCAATCATGTGTAAGGAATTCAATTAATTTATAAAATAGACTAAAACAGTTAATTACTATGAATAAGGGAGTAAGTGAAGATCCATATCTCACAGGGGATTAACATTTCAAAAAAACATAAAATACACTCACTTTAGAGCCTTAGTCTATTTAGTCTCATCAAATGAAACCATCATAGCATAGTTCCTCAGTCCCCTTCCCTAAACCATGCATTAAAGGGTGGTGTTTACAGTGTTTCTCTAACCAAACCCATGGGCATAGATCCTCATGCCCAATACCCCTCAAATACCAATGATTACAGAAATGATTATTTATTCATTTACCACTTATATAATATCACTAATATCCTAAAATAAATAATGAAAACATTCACATTTAAAATTTATTCAACATGTGAATTAACATTAATCCTTAACGCATTAGATCATTAAATTATTACTTTGCATATCAGATTTTTTCAATTTACTTTTCTTATGCCTTAATCGGATATCAAAATATATAATCCCCAATCCATATCCCATTTAATATATTCATCAATTCCCATACATAGACCATTTAACACATTAATCAATTCACATTAATCAGACTATTTATATTTATCATAGTATTATATGAATTAACCCACTTATGAAATTTATGTACAATTCTTAATTAATTTAGCACACATAAATTATTTCATCCAACATGTTTCATAATAAAGAAAATAATCCCCTATAATATTATTATTTTCCAAACCCAACTATCAATATTTCACATTGAACTCAACTGACATATCATCAAATTCATCACAATCTCTAATTTTTTCTAGAAAATTTCATGATTAACATTAAAATTTTCCATGTTTAGAAATGCTGTCACACCCTATGGGTGGCCTTAATTTGGTCTAATCAATGTTAATGAATCTCAAGAGATTCATGATATTGTTTGAAGAATACATCAGAAAAAATCCCAATTGGCGATGATAATTTTGGATCTCTCACAATGTACATTGTTCATTAATAAATTTTTTCATATGATAAAAAGGATGTGTGCATTATAGGATCATCCCCTCTTAGGGTTTTTATTTTGAGAAAGAGTTTTTTAGATGTTGTGGTGGATTCTTATGGACCATATTTCATTGGTTTTTATTTTCCACCACCAATGCGGATGATAATAAAGGGGAATATTTCTCATGTGCCAAAAAATCGGGAGGTTGTTGAAGAATGAGTTAGCTTATGTTGATACTCGATCATTGCATGGGTACTGACCCCAAAAGGTGAAAATATATGGAGATTTAATGATATGACTAAATGTATTGGAAAACCCTGAGGATTTTTTGAATGGATAATGACTACAATGGGAAGGGGTACAATGATATTTTTTTCCCTTCATATGAATGTTGAAATGATATTTGAGAAAGTATATTATCTCCCTAAAAACATTCTTTCATAACATTAAGGAATGGGATTGGAACTTCAGAACCATGAATTTATAAAATACACATGCTCAAATATGAATTTGAATTTGTTGGTTAAATTGGATTTGTTGGCATCGAATGAAAATCTAGGATATTTCTTCATCTATAGGTATTTGTATTCCAATGGATCGGTAGACAGACAATCTAAGGTTTGGGCACTATGCTCGAAAACAGTGGGAAGTGGAAATTCCAGGAACCTTATATAAAGAGGTGGTTCTCAAAAAATGGGATGACTGTATGAAATTGTATATTTTATATGAAAGGAAGATAATTTTTTTAGGACAATATATTTTTTGTTATCCAAACTGGTGAATGTAATAGAGACAAAAATTGAAACATTTTCAATAAAAAAGTTTATACTGATACCACATGTTGAAGGAGAGGAAAGGATAAAATTCCCCATGATCCAAAAGGAATTTATGAATCTGATAATTCCATGGTTAAAGAGGCTTGGTGTTTCCAATTCGTATTGAATACATATCTAAGGGGGGGTCTACTTTTGAACATCCCTCTAATGCTCATTAGTAGGAACTGGGAAAGAGGAAAATAGTTTTCAGCTGGTTATTCCCACTCAATCATCCCCCGATTCAGTGGTTTTGGCTTTGAATGGTTTGGAAAGTCTATCCATGGAGGCTTATACACTGAAACATGTGATTCTCGTCATGTCCAGTGGAACTTCCCCTATAGGGATTGACATATCGGCTATCCCATTGCACAAGCTGTTAGACTACCAATAATATAGAGGCAATTCCTTTATAGATAATGATACATATAAGATGAGGCTGTATGAACCCAAAGTATTGGATGTCAATACTTTGGCCGGTTCCCATTAGTTATATTCCCATGTTGCTAGGAGTGAACATGGGCATGATCAGGCCTTGGTTATAACTGATCTGGGGGTAATTTATTGCTGACACTTCCCTCCAAATCTACTAGAAGGAATCCAAAAGTGTGACGTGACCCTTCTAACATAAAATCATGTAACATGTTCAGACTAATGATTTGTATTATATGGTAAGATGATGATAACGATCCTCAAGCATTTGATCCAATAATAACCACTCTTGGGATTAGAGTAGAATATTCCACTTCTGGACCAGTTGAGAAGTCTGGTCTCATTGTTAATATGCGAGCTTCTATTCAGGATAATGAAAACCCCACTTATACCCTTCTTGCTGACACTGAATAGATTATGGGAACATAAATTAAGGATAACGAGATATAGAACACATGGGCTCCAATCAAGGATGAATTTGAACAAGTTAACAGCTTGAAAGAATTGGGGATGAAAGGAATAGGGATGAAGGGGAAGGTCCATATAAATGTGACACAAAAGGGAGGCCCACAAACATGTCTAAAATCACATAAACAATGAACATATTCCATTAGAATTTTCATGTGCTAGGAAATCCCTAGATGGAAAAGGCCCATAGACATTTAATTATGGCATAAAAACCTAGGTTTTTTTATTGCTGAACAAGGCATATCTTCGAAAAATGTAAAGTACTTAAGTGGGACTCTCATTGATACAATTCTATGTCACACAATTTTCATTAATCTAAAATAGATCATATGTGGGTTTTAATGATTTAATCAATCCACAATAATTCTAACATTAATGGTAATCATCGTATTCAAATATCTTGTAGAATAGATGAATATGAAATATAAATCACATCTGTATATGCTTTAAACTCTTATATGAAGAGAATATAATTATGGGATTATTACAAATAATCCTTTGAGATGATGGATTAAAAATGGGTAACTCTTGGGAATATCAACACTATGTTGAAATCTAAGGAAAACAGTAGTGGTAATTTTAATATGATTTCTAGTTTGTATTTATCTTCGTGCATTGATTAGTTAATTATTGTTGATGTTATATTTTTTATAGCTGACATGACATGGTGTCACTACACCTGGAATAGATAGAATGAAATAAAACATGATATATGTTTTGTTTAAATAGATGACCAAAGTATTTTTCATGGGATTTCTAGATTCACACCCTCTAGGCATCTCTCTGGGAACAAACATATCATCATTGATGTCAATACAAAATTCAAAAGGTCACCCACCCATTCATTTTCAGTTTTACAATGGAAGCACTTTGATTCCAAGATGCTTGGAAATTATTATAGAGGCAGGAAAAATGATCATGATGAGAGTCAATTTAAATGGTTGGATGATAAATTAAAATATATCAAGAAAATGTATAGGCAATGGAGCAAAAAATTAATTTCTAATATTTAATGTGAAATTGGGGCTAATGAAGAGGAGCATTGTTGTCTTCATATTTAAAAATAAACTTAGAGTACTGCATTTAGAGAGTAAATAATCGACCATAACAAGTTGGATGAATTTTTAATGACCAACGAGAGGATGGTTAAAAATTAGTTAAATGTTAGATGACTAATTTATTTAGATATAAACTCTAAATTCCTAAAATATTTCTATTAAAAGAAGTGAAAAAGAGATGGGTATGATGCAATCAACATTATGTTCATCTGTATAATTCATAAAGTTATATTTCATTTGATATTGTAGTTTATTTTATGTGTTTATACTGTAATGATGGTGAGGTCAATACACACAGATTGTTTTATCACATATTTCCCTTCATTGAGGGTCATGATATTCAATCTCTTAACTCTCATCCACTCAATGTGAAAATTAGATCATCAATTCTCTTTCTTAATATAAATACATTTGTTAGTTTATATGGGATTACAAATGATGTTTTCATGTATAATTGGGATTTCTAGAAGGACTATATTACCCATGAAAATAAGTAATTATTCATTCATTCTTACATAACTTATTGATTGAATTATTTATTCATTTCCCTTATATCTAAGACTACAAATTCTCTTGATATAAAAGATCGTAGGAATGCTTAACTTATGGACTAAATTCCAAATATTATTAGTAATATACTCATAAAATGGAAGGGATGAATGGTTAGTGACATGATCACCGCAAATTAGTTTTGTTTTGTTACTGGAAGAAGGATTGAAAATTATCTTTTTTTGCATCCTTGGAAAGTGTCAAATTAATGAGTAGATAGATGAAGTATGGAAACATTACACATAAAATTTACCCATAAATATTCATTTGAGACATTAAAATGGGGTTTCCTTATGTGTTTATTTAAAAGGTATGGATTCTCTAATGTGTTTATTGGGTTGATTAGCACTATTATTTGATCATTAAGGCTTTCCATTGTTATAAATGGTGCACTAAGGGGATTGTTTCCCTACACTAGAGGTGTGAGATAAGGGGATCTTTTTTATGTACTTTAATATTATATTTCTATAGATTACCAATGACAATGTATCAATTACATTTCTCATATCGACCTATTCAATAAAATTAAGGCAGGTAAGAATGATTTTTGTCCATCTCAGTTGTTATAGGATGATGAAATATATATTCATGTCCAATCTATTAGGATAACCATATCCATTATCAAGGCCTTCTTAATAACACTATAAATAGTTGGTTAGACAAAATATTATTCGGGCCAAATCCTTTAATTTTTTTATGAAATAGAATATTGGATAGAAATCGGAACGAGATAATTAGACATCATCGGGTGAAAATGAGATCATTTCCTTTTAAATATATTAGTGCACCATTATTTCGGGGGAAGTTGAAAAGGTAATAACTATATGGTATGTACTTTGGTATTGTTAACAAACTTTCTATCTAGAACGGAATGATCGTTTCCTAGGTTGGGAGGGTATGTCTTTTTAATTCACTGGTCACATCTATGTTTGTGTATTTCTTCACTTTATATAAATGGCCTAGAGGACTTATCAAAAAGATTAACATCATGGTAAAAAAATACAAATGGGAAGGCTCAGTCAATTTTAAAAATCTATTCATTGTTTCCTGGAAGGAATGTATCTGTCTGGTTGAATTGGGATGTCTGGAATCAAGCAACGTAGTATTTTCAGTGATTATATTATTGGAAAATTCACATGGTTTTGATTTAAAATGATATTTTTGGTGTATTATTAACAAAAAGATACATATGAGGTAAAATTAATACAAAAAACATTAAATAGTGTCATATATTTTCTCATATCATATGAAATCCATCATGTTAATAATCCAAGGGAAAAAGTGGGTGGTCTGTAAGAGTTCCAATCTCTATAATTGTAAAATTATATTGATTTAATAACCTATTTTTGAAAGAATAGATGTTCCTCCAGAGGAAAGTCATTTTTTTATTTTACATTGTTGATCACATCTTCATTACTTTGACAACATTTTCCTCTACTAAATCGATCATGAAATTATATTATATTCTTTCATAGTCTGTTATACACTTATATAAAAGCATAATAAGAATGTCCAATTCAACAAAAAGGAACTATATCATTTAGAATATGGGGTTCCAATTAATCAATTTCTTTTTAGATTCAATTCAAGACTCCATCTAGTCATCCTTCCCGATTTAACCCGATTTGGAGGATCCAAAAAAATATAATTCCTACTCATGAACAACTAAAGCGTGCTAGATTTCATCATTTCTCATGTCTTTATTTATGTATGAAAGAAGATGAAAACACACAACATCTGATTTTGCATTTGGATTATTCAAGATAGAGATTGTCTTATTTTGTTTTTATGTTCATAATGGGCATTAACAGAAGTCTTCCAATCAATGACCAACTGGCATGACTGTCCACTGTTGGATGTAGTGAGAAAGTATACATCTTCTTGATGGTGACTCTTGTAGCTATTATTGCAGCCATATGGACTGATCCTAATTCTTCAATTCTTAACCGTAATAATTTTTCTATATACAATGGGATGTTAGATATTTTCAGTAATGTTTATGTAGAATAAGTGCTACAAATAGGTACAATTCATAATAGACATTCTGACCTATAGATTCTTCAAAAACATGGATTTATGGTTGACTATTGAAACCTCATGTTCATAAATACCTTCTTTAGATACTTATGATCTGTCCATTACATAAAGTGAATTTGGCTTGAGCTACTTTAGATGTAATGAGGACATAAGGTTTTGGTGTTGTTTTCCGCACATATCGTGTCTTTGTTAAAGGTTGGATTTTTCGTTATACAAATTTTGCGGTTCCCTATGAAGCTGAACAATGGGAGACAATTCGTGAAGCCTGGTATGCTATTCACTATAATTTTAACTTTATAAGGATTGAATGGAATTATCAACATGAGTTACACGCTTGGAAACTAGGGCACATAATTTACCTAATAAATTGATACTCCATTTGGTCGACTTGCTCATAAAGGTAACTCAACTCAATTTCGATGTCTCACATGCTTATAGGGAGGCCAATCAGGTAGAAGATTCTTGATCAAAGAAATAAACCAAGGATATGAATATGATCTGGTATTTCATGATCCAATATTATTGTCATCCACTGGTAGAGGTGGACATGTGTGGTGTAATTTAATCTAATATTTTTATAATACCTTGTATGTATGACAAATATTTCTCTTTTATTTAAAAATTTCATTAGGATTGGTCTTGTCTGAATCCTAGGCTTTTATACTATATAAATTATATACCACAAAACATGAATTTGTAGTTTAACCGTTGATTAACCTTAGACATAGATCTGAATTAAACCATCATTTGATATTAAAACCTATGATACACTGGAAAAATGGGTTTTATGGATTTATAAAAATAATCATTAAACCAAAAGACCTAATCTGATATTGAGAAGAAAGAGGAGCATTAGAAAAACCAAAACCATTGATCTCTACAAATTGACACATCAAATGGGATATAGTCGAATGAAATCAATAATTTTGAATATTTGGGTACATAAGTTGATCATTATCATTATTGGGAGGATAAATGATATTAAAATTAGGTGAAATACATACAAATGTGTTGGAAAAAGGAAATTTTCCTCTTTTATGGGGTTCTTGGTTTTTCCACATTGTTAGAAAAATCATGTTGCAGCTATGTACCATCCTCTATATATAACAGGGTTGAAATTTCAAAATTATATAGGCATCAACTATTATTTGAAAAACCAGGTTCCAACCATGCAAAATAGCATTATCCAAGAATACATGATTTGGATTCCCCCTTGACCGGATTGTATAAATTTTCAAACTTATCCCATGGCTAGCATGGTCATTGCACATGATTACACATAACCGAGTTCTAAAAACGAAACATGAACTAGATGGACATTTTTCTATATCTATCATGTCCTGAACACCAAGAACACACTAGAGCCTCCTCAGTCAAAAAGTAAAAATATTTAATAACTGACTTCACTGGATTTAAACAAGGATTTAAACATTAATATACCTCCAAAAATTTTAGGATCTTACACATTTGAATCATATCATCCTTGAAATAAATAAATTAAACTAAAACCTCAAATACCATATATATATATATTAAAAATAAAACATATAAAATATTTATTATAAACAACCAAAATAAATAAATAGGTGCATGACATAAAATAGGTCTCAATGATACAATTTTAATAAAATAACCCATTGAAACTATATTTTGAATAAAATTATAGGTAATGAATGAATGTTATTTGTCTATTTAAATCCCATTTCATTCCTGAATATGGTAAAAAATTAATATTAATTAATCATATCACATAAATTAAATTATGGTTGATAATAACAAACATTTCTTGTGAATTTAAAATCTTAAAAAGAATCTATTAAAATATATAAAAATTTATTTTTAATAGATATGATCACATGTATAATATATTTATATACATTATAATTATATAATCTTCCATTTAAACAATTATAATAACATATATTATCCACATATAACATTAAAACACTTAATTTTTATTAATTTTTTTAAAAAAATATTTTATTACGGGTGATAACTGTTTTGTTTTTTATTTATGTTTTAGTTCTATTGTTATGGTCATTACATTTAGATTGTGGTTTCATAATCAATATAATGTTAATTATTTAATAATTTTGTTATTTAATAATTATATTAACTTTTGAAACCATTCATTTAAATTGATAAATAAAAAATTGGATACATTACTTTGTAGAGAAGGTAGTATGTACATATGCATGAATGATGATTTCCATATTTTAATGGAGGGAAGAATACAAAGGTAAAAAATATTTTACCTTTACATAGTAATTTTTTTGTCATAAATATCATATATTTTCATAAATTATATCCTTAATACCATAAATGTAATTCATAAATGAAAAATGAATCACATAACTTCATGAATTTGGAAGTTAATATGAATGTGTAAGAAATATTATCATTTTCTAAAATGTGGTAACGTAATAAGGTGTAAAAGATTTTATAAGTACATAAGGATAATATTTCACTCATATAATCAATAAAAATGTAATCCATCATATCATATAATGACCTAGCCTTAAACATTACATAAAATTGAGTTCATTTCATGAATTAAACATTGAGAATCTATTCAGGTTTAGAGTTATACAGAATTAGGCCGTAACTATTAAATTACATCTCAAAAATTACAAATTAGACACATATACGCTATCCATTTTAATTCACAATAATAAAACTCCATAAATAATGCAAGAATGTTTTTCATGTTAAAAATATTCTTAAATAATTACTTCCTCTTATCATTCATTATAACCTATGAAGAAAATTTAAAAAATACATAATAGCAAAAAAACTCTATAATGTATATAAAATTAGGAAGAAAACATTATTCCACATATACATAAAAATCATTGAAATCATTATTTTCATTAATAAATTTTAAAAAATTTAATATACATCATCAAGTCATGAGATTTATGAATAACTCATAGAAATCAGTAATCATAATGGTAACGTGTGGAATCCATAACAAACTTACATTATAGCTTTCACAGCTACATAGGTAGTTACCATCATGGTTACGTTTGGAATACCCATCACAAGAAATTCCCTAATTCTCTTAGTAGAAAAATTATCATTTACCTCTGTCATGTTACCCAATGCATTGGAGAGCTATCATGAGCTCACCTGCCCTAGGGTTATTACGGAACCACCCATATTAGGTTTATCATCTAACCACATGTAAAAGGTACTAGTATGATTACATAATCATAATATATAAAAGATTTTAATTTTCAATATTTCACTAATCAATCATAAGAAATAAATTCAAGATTTTGAAATATTCATTCCATATAAAAAACCATTTAATCCATTTTATAAAGGTATTTTTGAATCAAAGTGTCCCATACCTCATTGAAACATATAAAGAAATTATCATTTTAAAACAATATGTTCTATATAAATAAATCCATAAAACCATTTTGAAAACATTATCATTAATGTGAAATATTTATATGAATAAATATTTAAAACATGTAAAACAATTTTTTAGTTAAAGAGTCACTTACCAGTAGATAAAAAATGTAACACCCCAAGATTTTATAGTGTGTTATTTCTTCAAAATAATTCAATAACTTTCACTACATGCAACACCAAGTTCAATCGCACCATGACTTACCAAACAAGCTATTAAAAAGAGGTTATGAATAGTGTTAACTAAATTTTAAACTTTATATAATCCTTATAATTTTAGAATCCATATTATGAGTTTCTTAGACATAATGTAAGAACAAATTCATTTTCAGTATTTCACTTTTACCAAATTTTAATAGTGAACTCTTTTTAGATACTATATTTTAAACTTTTTGACTAAATGGGGACATCAAAAATTTAAAATGAAACATCCCAAGCTTCCACGGTACGCTAGCGTGTGTTGTACGCAACACCGAGTTCTAACACACCGTAACCAATCAAACTAGCCGTTATGAATAGTAATACCAACATTTTGAAATTATAAATATTTTATATTTGAAAATGGACTTCATTTTTGGATTCGGAATATCGAATTTAGCCTAAGGTGAAATTTTGGTACATTTCGGATAACTTTCATATTTTGATGAATAGTGAAAATTACTAAATTTTAATTAAAAACAACTTTTTTAATCAAAATAATTAATAGTGATAAATTGTGAATTTGAGTGGTTTTAAAGTATATTTAGAATATATTTTTATCATTTAATATAATGTTGGTCATTGGACATAATTTTACAATTAAACAGAACATAAACAAGTGTCAATCTTTTGATAGTTATTACCTCTTAAAAACACGCTTTTTGTTTTGACAGCGGGAATTAATTTTAAATTAATTTCTGCCACTTCTGTGTTTTGAATTTAGGAAAATGGATTCCATATTTTGAATCAGGATGTCCAAATTATGTAAATAGGTAACTTTTATTTTTACACATTATGAATAATTACTGCGGTAAATATTTTATTTACCATGGTTAAAGGGTAAATCCGGTAAATAAGGGTTAAAAAAATAATATTATAATAATACTAAATTACCCTAAAACGTGTCTTAACCCTATTGGTTGATACATGGTCGACCATGGGCATCTTTGGGTTTGTTTTGGGACCCCATGGATCCACTTGTAAGTGATAATGACACATTATATTAATAAAGTTAAAATAAAAATAAAAATGGCATAAGCTTACATCTTTTAGAAGAACAATTTTTACATAGGGTTATACATGTTGGATTTTCGATTATAAATATTCATTAGAAAGATAAAAATATTTCCTACATAATGATAATTTATTTATAATTTTTAGACATCAAATAATTTAAATTATTAATGACACAATAATGATGCAATGTTTACCTCATTAATAAATCATTTAAATAAATAAGATTATAATGATTAAAATATTATCTAAAACATGTCCAATTCTTATTGGTTGATGTTATTTAGAATATGAGTCATCTTATCTTCGACCTCAATGATTTTTGGACCATTATAAACCTAATACAAATATATTATAAAGTAATACTTTCACACTTTCCTAAAGAGCCCCTCCTCTCCCTTATAAACGGAGACCACTTCTACTCATTCCTCACACCTCTCAAGCCACTTGGCTAGTCCAAACTCTGCCCAACTAAGCTCCCCACATCCCTCTCCTCCTCCTTGAAGCTTCCCCTTAGTCAGAAATCATTTCAAGAAGTCCTTTGGTTCCAACCAAAGTGAGTGACCTAAATTAAAGGTAACGATTTCTCTTAAATTATTTTCATTTATTTTGCTTCTCCAACCCCCAAACTCTTTTTATTTCCTTTCTTTTGTAACAACACCAGTATCCTCAATATACTAGGATGTTGTTATAAGAAGGATTAAAACTACACATACACACAACTCCATCTAATGGATGATGAACATAATGTTTCTGTGGATGGAAAACTAACGCCTCACGAAACGATGATTGTTCAAATACATCTTACCGCCTCTCATGGTGGCCATTATGATGGAAATGTAATTAAATATGATATTAATGATATATATATTATATATAAGCTTCTGTAATTCCATTTTATTTCATACCATTATTCGTTTCATGTTGTATATACATACGATAATTTCATTTGAGGAAGTGCGGACTACCGCCCCATTAAAATGATATGACTCGTTCATACCACACATGGAACGTATAAAGGATGGTGTTAATGAACTTAAGTAACATATATAAAATATTATATTATAATGGAATAGTAATATACCTATGTATCATTTGGATTCGATTCTTTTAAAATAAAAATTAAATGGAAGTAGCGTTCGTGCGTACGTACGGACTACCGTCTCCACGAACGCGATGAGATTCATTCTCCATCGTATCCATTCAAGTATAATTATCATTTAATGATTTAAAAATGATGTTTAAGGACTTGATATCATTATGGATATGAATAAGATACAACAAACATGACTTATGTAACAAAACATATAAAAGAAAATGAGTAAGTTAACACACGAAACGACGATAATACTACGATATTATCAAATCAATATTAAAAGATCATATATGATATCATATTAATGTATATGATTCTTTTATAATTTAATAACAATTATTTCACCATTATACAGGAGGTTAACCTACCCCAACCAAGGAAAAGTACAAGTTAAGTGTTATTTCACAATCTCTTCATTATCCGAGGTTGTTTATACGTAATAATCTACTGGGATCTCGTTATCATCCACATCCATGATTCTTCAAAATGTATTTCAAAACATTTTTAATATTTAAAAGAATATGGGTTAAAGTCATTTATACCCTTGTTTGACTTTTTATAAGAGGTTTATAAGGGAATCTTTCCGTCGTTTTCCAAACAAGGTGCTTTTTAACCTTTTCGACAGAATTAAGATAAGAATGTTTTTTTTAACTTATACGGCGGGTGCGGTTATTTTCCGCCATTATAAAATCGTCAAAGATTCCCTTACAAGCTTATAAAAATATTTTCAAGAAAATGTTTTATTTTATATGACTCTTAAATGATTTCAAAAAAATAGAAAGAGATATTTCTCTAACAAGTGTTTTGATTTCATCTATGTCAACATCCTTCGACGGATTTTACACTTATTTGAAGTTGATTTATTATGATACAAAACTTCTATATTGTATTGAAGGTTTTGTGATATGTTTGACTGGGGATGTGCTATTTTTATACCATTCATAGTTTATGGTGAAATTATTGACATTTCGTATGCTAGTTTTAATACGAATGTTTATTTTATGCTTAAACCTATTCATATGAGGAATGCATTGGACTTAATAAGTGACGGGTGGAGCCCGCTATAGCTCCTCGATGCATCGGTAGGTCTCATGAGACAAACTAGTGTCTTGGAACAAGGCCTTGACAAAATCTTATTTGTAGTCTTGGCACGAGGCCTTGGCTATGTGGTTATGATAGTCTGGCATTATGCATTCCAAAATTATGAAAGTGGTTATTGATTTTGCATGTGATTATTCGATTAGTAGAATATCCATGTGAACAAGTAAATGGCATTATTTCATTTTACTTTTTCCATACTATGTTGAAAGTTCATATTTAAAAGGCTTTTGTTTTAGTTATACATTGCCTTAAATGTTTATTCTTATTTATGAAAGTTTCCGCTATATTGTTATCCTTACTGGGCATTTGAGCTCACCCCTTTTCTATGTTTTATTTTTCCCAGGAAGTGAAGATGTAAGTTATGAATGACCTGCAGGGATATTATGAGGGGATTATAGTGTGGACTGTGGAAACATTATGTTGTTGTAGTAGTTTTTCTCTTTGAAATGTAATGTAAAACTTTATGAATATATCTAGTGTTTCCAAGGCTACTAAACCAATCGGTCATTCGAGATTTGATCTTTCTTGTGATCATGCCAATGTTACGAAGTAATGCACCGACTCTGGGTAGCTGGGGTCGGGGCGTTACAGTTGGTATCAGAGGAAGTTTAGTACAAACCTTGGAAACTAGATTTAGATAAACTCTGATTAGAGCATGTAGACCTAATATGAACTTTGAGGATTAGTATAGAAGAACTTCCTAGAATTTTGGTATTGTAGAGATTTTGTGAGTTTTCCGAGCAATACATCCCTGTCTGGATACGAGCAGGTAGAGGCGGCTCTGGCACAGATGTACCTAGGGGTAAAACCTGAAAACACCGCTTTGAGCAAGACTCGAACGGGAACTGGTGCACGACAACGGGCCTTGCTGCACTCTTGGTTACGACACTCCCGGGGGATATGCTTAGGATAACACTCATTTTCTTTACATATCATTTTTGAAGAGATTATGAGTATATACATCCTCAAAGAAAACATTCTTATGATTATGGATTATATCCATAAATAGTTCAATTTATGTTAAGTGTTTTATAAGTATGGGATTATGTGTTTTGATTCATAAACTGATCTAGTTTATGCCATGGTATAGAAATGGCGCCCAGTAGAAGGAATGAGAACTCCAGAAATACACATGATTCAAAGAGAAGGAAGGATCATATCTTTCATGGTCTTAAGCTAGAATTTATAAGAGAAATAGTCTCCCATGTATTATCATCATATGAAGAAATAATATCATGTGTTGATAAGATAAGTAAAGAGTTTACTGAGTCCTATGGCTTTGAAGGGAAGCAAGATAAGAAAAGGATGGAAGAGAGAAAGATGGATAAAGGGAAGAGGGAAAAGAAGAATTTTCTCATATGTGGTAACTGTGGAAAGAAACACCCTGGAACTTGCCTGAAAGGAATGGGAGTTTGTTATAAGTGTGGAGGAAAAGGGCACAATGTACGTGACTGCAAGGGTAAGAAAATGGTTTCAAATGTACAATGCTTCATTTGCAAGGAGTTTGGACACTATGCGAGCCTATGTCCCAGTCATCAGACTATGCCGCAAATGATGTTATTGGATAATAATCAAGTTATGATACTACCACAGATGAAGAGGAATGATTAGAGTTCTTATGTTGATTATGTTAATTGAGTGTTGTATCAACAATGTACTTGTTATAATAATTATGGAGTATATAAGGATTGTACTGCAGTACTATTTCATTAAGGACTTATGATTGTGTGGAACAAAGAAAAGTGACTCAATAGAAGGTTAAATTTTTGGAAAATATATGGTTGAGAGAATGATAAATCATAATATAGTTCTGATACTGAGGTAGTTATTTTGGAATAATATGTGATTATTTTGGATAAATTATATTGGATATTCTTGACTACCTTGGAACTGATTAATGATTTGTATATTCCATCATTGTTGGGGTTTAAAACATTTTTGGATTAATGAAGTATATCCAGCATTCTATATGGAATAAGGGAGCATGAATGTAATCAATAAGGAATATGGTAATACATGATGAAGGTATTCATATGCTATTACAGGGTAAAAAGGATCTATATTATGTTTTCCTCCCTTATGAATGTTGGACTGTGAGTTTGGACAGAAGTATTTTGGATAGTTCTAGTTTGGATTATTTTGGATTTCCATAAAAGGACAACCCGGAGGTCGGGCGGCAACCCGTCGCGTCCGGCAAGGCTGCGAGACATGAACCCGCAACCGAAGGGCGACAAGGGTGTATCACCTACCACTGTCCCATGAGATGTCCTGGATTAAATAATGTAGTTTTTATTAAAGGATCATGTAGATGAATTATAAATTCGTTTATTTTGGAACCCTGTACGAATAGTATAAATAGAATTTTTTTTACGAGTGAAAGATGAGTTTGTGGTAGAAATTTATTAATGGACAAAACTCTAATTATAAAGTAAGTATATCGCCTTATGATCTTATCTAATCTCATAAATAAATTCCTCAACATTAAGAAAAGGAACTTAGAACAAAAATGTTGTCCTAGATGGTACCTTAAATCATCACTAATTTATGGCTTTGGGATTGTTGGCCTTTTCATAGCCATGTTCTCTACCACTCTCCATCAGATAATTGATGGTTATATTTTTCTTCCATATCCATATTTTCCTACATGGAACCCTAGTATGTGTTATTTTCGGTAATCTTCATACTTTCGACTCTTTATTTTAAATAGAGGCCTCATTAATTCATTTTTCGATGTGGGATTTCAACTAAGATATTTTGAAACGTCAACAATGTGTTATCCCAATACCCTATGTTTTGTTGAACCGATGGTATTTCAAATCATCATACATTGATGATTTTAAGGACCTCAATTTTATAATTTTTTGTGATTGATGACCTCAATCACTACCTATAAATATTTACGTTTTCATCCAATTATATGTCTCTAATTGCCACCAATGTTCTCCTAATAGAGATCATAATTTGGTGGTGATCCTTTCATTTCTCTTTTCCTCATATTAAGACTAAATTTTAGTAACCCAATTTCCGATTTGGGTTTTCCCACAAAGATATTTTCTATTTTCAACCTTTTATTTTCGAAGAACAATTTCAAATTGCGAGGACGCAATTTATTGAAGGAGGGGAGAATGTAACACCCCAAGATTTTATAGTGTGTTATTTCTTCAAAATAATTCAATAACATTCACTACACACAACACCATGTTCAATCGCACCATGACTTACCAAACAAGCTATTAAAAAGAGGTT
Organism: Viscum album; assembly: GCA_963277665.1. Classification (NCBI taxonomy): domain Eukaryota; kingdom Viridiplantae; phylum Streptophyta; class Magnoliopsida; order Santalales; family Viscaceae; genus Viscum; species Viscum album. The sequence continues at coordinate 1,089,359,355 of OY728143.1, read as the reverse complement.
ATGAATAGTGTTAACTAAATTTTAAACTTTATATAATCCTTATAATTTTAGAATCCATATTATGAGTTTCCTAGACATAATGTAAGAACAAATTCATTTTCAGTATTGCACTTTAACCAAATTTTAATAGTGAACTCTTTTTAGATACTATATTTTAAACTTTTTGACTAAATGGGGACATCAAAAATTTAAAATGAAACATCCCAAGCTTCCACGGTACGCTAGCGTGTGTTGTACGCAACACCGAGTTCTAACACACCGTAACCAATCAAACTAGCTGTTATGAATAGTAATACCTACTTTTTGAAATTATATATATTTTATATTTGAAAATGGACTTCATTTTTGGATTCGGAATATCAAATTTAGCCTAAGGTGAAATTTTGGTACATTTCGGATAACTTTCATATTTTGATGAATAGTGAAAATTACTAAATTTTAATTAAAAACAACTTTTTTAATCAAAATAATTAATAGTGATAAATTGTGAATTTGAGTGGTTTTAATGTATATTTAGAATATATTTTTACCATTTAATATAATGTTGGTCATTGGACATAATTTTACAATTAAACCGAACATAAACAAGTGTCAATCTTTTGATAGTTATTACCTCTTAAAAACACGCTTTTTGTTTTGACAGCGGGAATTAATTTTAAATTAATTTCTGCCACTTCTGTGTTTTGAATTTAGGAAAATGGATTCCATATTTGGAATCAGGATTTCCAAATTATGTAAATAGGTAACTTTTATTTTTACACATTTTGAATAATTACTGCGGTAAATATTTTATTTACCATGGTTAAAGGCTAAATCCGGTAAATAAGGGTTAAAAAAATAATATTATAATAATACTAAATTACCCTAAAACGTGTCTTAACCCTATTGGTTGATACATGGTCGACCATGGGCATCTTTGGGTCTGTTTTGGGACCCCATGGATCCACTTGTAAGTGATAATGACACATTATATTAATAAAGTTAAAATAAAAATAAAAATGGCATAAGCTTACATCTTTTAGAAGAACAATTTTTACATAGGGTTATACATGTTGGATTTTCGATTATAAATATTCATTTGAAAGATAAAAAGATTTCCTACAGAATGATATTTTATTTATAATTTTTAGACATCAAATAATTTAAATTATTAATGACACAATAATGATGCAATGTTTACCTCATTAATAAATCATTTAAATAAATAAGATTATAATGATTAAAATATTATCTTAAACCTGTCCAATTCTTATTGGTTGATGTTATTTAGAATATGAGTCATCTTAGTTTCGACCTCAATGATTTTTGGACCATTATAAACCGAATACAAATATATTATAAAGTAATACTTTCACACATTCCTAATGAGCCCCTCCTCTCCCTTATAAAAGGAGACCACTTCTACTCATTCCTCACACCTCTCAAGCCACTTGGCTCGTCCAAACTCTTCCCAACTAAGCTCCCCACATCCCTCTCCTCCTCCTTGAAGCTTCCCCTTAGGCAGAAATCATTTCAAGAAGTCCTTTGGTTCCAACCAAAGTGAGTTACCTAAATTAAAGGTAACGATTTCTCTTAAATTATTTTCATTTATTTTGCTTCTCCAACCCCCAAACTCTTTTTATTTCCTTTCTTTTGTAACAACACCAGTATCCTAAATATACTAGGATGTTGTTATAAGAAGTATTCAAACTACACATACACACAACTCCATCTAATGGATGATGAACATAATGTTTCTGTGGATGGCAAACTAACGCCTCACGAAACGATGATTCTTCAAATACATCTTACCGCCTCTCATGGTGGCCATTATGATGGAACTGTAATTAAATATGATATTAATGATATATATTTTATATATAAGCTTCTGTAATTCCATTTTATTTCATACCATTATTCGTTTCATGTTGTATATACATACGATAATTTCATTTGAGGAAGTGCGGACTACCGCCCCCTTAAAATGATATGACTCGTTAATACCAAACATGGAACGTATAAAGGATGCTGTTAATGAACTTAAGTAACATATATAAAATATTATATTATACTGGAATATTAATATACCTATGTATCATTTGGATTCGATTCTTTTAAAATAAAAATTAAATGGAAGTAGCGTTCGTGCGTACGTACGGACTACCGTCTCCACGAACGCGATGAGATTCATTCTCCATCGTATCCATTCAAGTATAATTATCATTTAATGATTTAAAAATTATGTTTAAGGACTTGATATAATTCTGGATATGAATAAGATACAACAAACATGACTTATGTAACAAAACATATAAAAGAAAATGAGTAAGTTAACACACGAAACGACGATAATACTAAGATATTATCAAATCAATATTAAAAGATCATATATGATATCATATTAATGTATATGATTCTTTTATAATTTAATAACAATTATTTCACCATTATACAGGAGGTTAACCTACCCCAACCAAGGAAAAGTACAAGGTAAGGGTTATTTCACAATCTCTTCATTATCCGAGGTTGTTTATACGTAATAATCTACTGGGATCTCGTTATCATCCACATCCATGTTTCTTCAAAATGTATTTCAAAACATATTTAATATTTAAAATAATATGGGTTAAAGTCATTTATACCTTTGTTTGACTTTTTATAAGAGGTTTATAAGGGAATCTTTCCGTTGTTTTCCAAACAAGGTGCTTTTTAACCTTTTCGACAGAATTAAGATAAGAATGTTTTTTTTAACTTATACGGCGGGTGCGGTTATTTTCCGCCATTATAAAATCGTCAAAGATTCCCTTACAAGCTTATAAGAATATTTTCAAGAAAATGTTTTATTTTATATGACTCTTAAATGATTTCAAAAAAATAGAAAGAGATCTTTCTCTAAAAAGTGTTTTGATTTCATCTATGTCAACATCCTTCGACGGATTTTACGCTTATTTGAAGTTGATTTATTATGATACAAAACTTCTATATTGTATTGAAGGTTTTGTGATATGTTTGACTGGGGATGTTCTATTTTTATACCATTCATAGTTTATGGTGAAATTATTGACATTTCGTATGCTAGTTTTAATACGAATGTTTATTTTATGCTTAAACCTATTCATATGAGGAATGCATTGGACTTAATAAGTGACGGGTGGAGCCCGCTATAGCTCCTCGATGCATCGGTAGGTCTCATGAGACAAAATAGTGTCTTGGCACAAGGCCTTGACAAAATCTTATTTGTAGTCTTGGCACGAGGCCTTGGCTATGTTGTTATGATAGTCTGGCATTATGCATTCCAACATTATGAAAGTGGTTATTGATTTTGCATGTGATTATTCGATTAGTAGAATATCCATGTGAACAAGTAAATGTCATTATTTCATTTTACTTTTTCCATACTATGTTGAAAGTTCATATTTAAAAGGCTTTTGTTTTAGTTATACATTGCCTTAAATGTTTATTATTATTTATGAAAGTTTCCGCTATATTGTTATCTTTACTGGGCATTTGAGCTCACCCCTTTTCTATGTTTTATTTTTCCCAGGAAGTGAAGATGTAAGTTATGAATGACCTTCAGGGATATTATGAGGGGATTATAGTGTGGACTGTGGAAACATTATGTTGTTGTAGTAGTTTTTCACTTTGAAATGTAATGTAAAACTTTATGAATATATCTAGTGTTTCCAAGGATACTAAACCAATCGGTCTTTCGAGATTTGATCTTTCTTGTGATCATGCCAATGTTACGAAGTAATGCACTGACTCTGGGTAGCTGGAGTCGGGGCGTTACAAAAAACATGAATAAAAATAATTTATGAATAACATCTAAATAAATATAATTTCACGATAATATGAATTTTCAAGATATAATATGTCAATGGGATGTATATTCATCATATAAGGGAGAATTGGTGCATAATAAAAATTAAGACTCAGTGGAAGGTAAATTGAGATGAAATCACACACAAAGAAAATATCATTCGATTAATGAATAATGAATGACATAATTATGTGTGAAAATTAAAATACACCAAATATAACAGAATATTTAGCATGGAACAATCATAGGTAATTAACAAACATTCATTTAAAAACAAAACCAATGACATGGATATTTTACACTAGGAATGGATATTTTGTTAAGATTTCCCTTACAAAGTTTGTATTAGTGATTTAAAAATTTATCAACGGGGTGATTATGTGTAGAAATAAAATATCAGCACAATTTTTAGTTTAAGTTACAACATAAATAATAAACAATGATTCCACGCATAATCATGGCATTATATAATCAAAAAAGTATGTGTAAAACCCAATGAGTTAAAATTGAGTTTAGAAACTCAATTGCTAAATATGTTGGTAAATAAAATAGATCAATTATGTGTATTCAGTAAAAGTAAAAATAAATAATTTATAAATAAATGATAGTAAATCTAATTTTATTTCACATATAATCATAACATGACATAATCATGAAGTATAACATTAACTCAAGGAATGGATATTGGGTTAAGAAGTCCCCTTACCATGAATCCAACATGTCTCATTCATTCCTTAATTTTATGAATAATAAAATTGGGTAAACTTATATACTCTTTGGAACCTTTTTTAATTTTTATTATTCATTTTATATAACTTATTAATTATTTAAAAATCATATATATCTAGTATATATGTATTTTAGAATAGTATATAACATTAGGAGATAAGAGATCAGATACACCTTTCATGGAGACAGTAGGACGTACATATGCATGAACGCTATATTAATTTCATTTTTAAATTAATATAATGAAAAATAAATGATGAATTGGTTTATTATAATTAAATTGTAATATATATGTTATATATGTTACATAATTTCATTAACACCCTCATTTATACATTCCTTGTATGGAATGAACAAGTCATATCACATTGCGGGGGTGGTAGTCCACATTTCCTCAAATCAAATTTTGGAAACTACATTTTATTGAATGAATAAAGGTGTCTTGTAAATAAAAATTATAGTAGAAAATAAAAATAAAAATATAATATATATAATATATTATTACATTTCCATCATAATAAAAACCTTGAGAGGTTGTAGAGGAAAATTGAACTATCATTGTTTCATGAGACGTAGTTCACCATACATAGATATAGTATGTACATTTCCATTAGATAGAGGTGTGTGTATGTATGGTTAGAATCGTTATAATAAAAACATCCTAGATTAATGTGGTTAGTTAATTTTTTATGTAATAAAAGAATAAGAAGATAATAGCGATTGAAAAGGAAAAATAATTAAAAAATAGGAGAAGATGTTACTTCAAAATCGGGTAACTTATTTTGATTTGAGCCAAAATTCATTCTGGAATTGCCTTCTGCCTAAGGTAAGGCTGATAAAAGGAGGGGAGGGACATTGGTATATTATTTTGTCAGAATTTGAATGATCCAAGGGGCTTGATAGGTGTGAGAAAGTGGCTATAGGTTGTGTTTTCTATAAGAAAGACAAGGGGAACTATGAGGATGTTTGTAAATATTAATTTATTATAAATTCATTTTCAATTGAAAATGGACAAAGACACATTTAATTAATATAAAATACGATTTTTGTTGGAATAAACATCATCCAATTATTATTATATTTGTTTTTAATTTTTTTATCCATTTTTTTTGGTTTAACCATTATTTTAAACATTTTAGTATTATAATGATATCCTTTTATTTATACATTGTGGGTTACTCTAATTACCATATAATGTCAAACAACCCAATAAAGTTAATTTATGACATATTCACACATTTCCTAACCATTTGGTTGAATCATATATTTTTATGAATTTAACGTCCTTTAATAAACTATTTTATGTTTTATGTTATGAATTAAGTCATTTTTGGACAGTATTTATACATTAATTTTTTTTAAAATTCATAACATCTTGATTACTTCAATCCAAAGGAATTATATCAAAGATAATATGTAAATATCATCTAGGAATTTTTTGGATGGAATCGAAATAATAAAATTCCATTAATGTTAATATTTATAATATTATTTATTTGAATCCTTTATTAATGAAGCAATCACAACATCATCATTGTGTCACGATTATATTTATTTATTTAATTTCTATAAATTATAAATAAAATTAAATGATTCATGAAATAATTTTAGATTTTAAATTAACATTTATAGTCTATTATACCAATTATATAACCTCGTGTTAAATTGTTTTAGTAAATTGTTCGTGATTATGTTATATTTTCCTTGACGTTAAATAACTTTTTGTAAAATGTCATTTTCAAATACAAGTTTCTTCATGTGGTCCCAACTTCGACACAATAATTCCAAGGATAATACATATCCCATCCAATATGATTATTATAGGTGTTATGGTGGTTTAATATTATTATAATATTATTTTTATGCTTATTTTTCAGATTTACCCTTTAAACGTGGTAAATAAAATAATTACTGTTGTTACTATTAATAATGTTCAATAATAAAAGGTAACAATTCACACAATTTTAGACTTATGATTCTAAATAATAAATCTATTTTTTCAAATTCTCAACACATAAGATGTCGTAATGAATAGAAAATTAATTCTCATTGTCAATACTCAAATGTGGCATTTTAAGAAGTAAAATATATAAAAAGACTGACATGTGTTAATATCAAATTTAAATGTGAAATTACATACAATAACCACAATTAGATTAATTTATAAAATATAAATCCAATTAAAATTTTAAAATATTTAAAAGGAAAATATTCCTTTATAAATAAATTAATTGAAATTACACTTTTGAAATAATATGCATCATTTTTTCCTATTCATTAAAAATGAATATTTTCATAAAATTACCAACAATTTAATGAATACAAATTTTGATGTCCTACTTCTACAGGAAAATTTTATTTTTTCAAATAGATCATAAAAAAATGAAATGACGATATTAAAAAAGGGTTCATCATCGAAATGTAGTAAACATATATTTTAAAAATATTAAAGTATTTTATGTTTAAATTTGGATTCATTACCATTTAAGACTCTATAATTTATTAGATAAATGTAAAAACATATAAAAAACATGTATAATCATGTTTAGGTTAGTTATGTTTATTCATTATAGTAAAATTTAGAGGTGTTAACAACCATTTAAAATAACATTATTATATTATTTTTTAGAATAACTCATATTTTTGTGCATCAAATGTTTTTGGAGAAACATGTTGTTGGGTGTCTATTATACTATCGAAGAAATCATAACCTTTAATGTAAAATTTATATATTATTCCTAATCATTAATAGAAACGAAAATTTTTTATTCTATAAATACCTCAGTTGTTACATATAAACCCACCATGAATGATTTTTATTTAAAATAAATCATATCTCTATGTGTAGTTATTAGTATAGACGTCCACAGAAGCAATATCTCATTTTCCATATGATAGAATGTATGAAAAATATAGTTGAAAAACAAATCATAATAACACCTAGATACTTTTATTATACTATATTAAACCTTTTAGGATGGATAAAATTGTTTTATAAAAGGGTTAATAAGAAATAATGTGAAAATATTCCATTTATTATTTTTACATATTCTTTGAGGGACCTCCATTGAATTATATCATCATCCTTTTTAGTGTTTACTTAATAAAAAAACATGATTCCCTCAGATAGAGATTTGTAATCTAGTAATGTTTTTGTGTAGTTGTTTTCCAATATATAAGGATAAACATTTGTCAATAATATGAGATAATATGTGTCCTTTAATGTGTGAGTTAATAGAGAAAAATTGAATTTCCCACACGATTTCAATAATATAAGATCACAATCATGTGGAAGTGGTTCCAAATGGCCAATTACTATAATTTAGGAAAATATTTCATAATATATTTGACCAATAATAATTAGAAACTTTTATGTCTCATTAATTACCCTTTATCTTAATTAAATAATGGGAAAACATTTATTATCTCAAAACATGGTAACAAATTTTTACTCATTTTACTATTCATTATGAAAAAAATTACAAGAATTTATTACCTCATATTAATTATGATGATATAAAATATTTAATCGCATTGAAATTATTAAATTTATATAATTCATGAAAATTTATCTTAAAATATGTTGTCAAAATGCAATGAAATTTGTTTTTTAAAAAGAAATCATTTTTATGAATTAAATTGTATTTACATTTGATCATATCCCAATAAAAACTATTATATGAATATTAAAATATTTCATAAAATACATATTCTAAAAATATAGTTTAAATAACTATTTAATGGTATTCTTTTTAATTAAGTTATATAAAAACACATTCAACAAAAATATAAATTATTTATATAATGTATTTTTAAGAACAATGATATACTTTTACAAATGTCAAGTATAATTATGATTCATATTAAATTAATTAGGTTATTTATAATAAATTTATTCTAATTTAAATTTAATAGACAATTAATATTATAATGGTTCATCTGAAATACATGATTTATTAAAAATAAATAATAGTTTTACAAAATCAATATTTTTAAATATTTATTGGAAAATAATTTTTTTAAGAAAATCACAAAAACATTGCAAATATAATATTGAAATTATTATATAAGAAGATATATAAATATATAAAAAATTGACAAAAGTTATAAATTAATTATATTGTATGTGTATAATATTTAAAAAAAAATTTGAATGAAATATTTTTTCAATGTATTAAACGACTTTATAGAATATTGGGTACATATTTATTTTCAAATTAATCAATAATTTTTCATTAAATAAATCCTTAATAGATATTTTCATAATTCATTTAATTTTATTGATATATATAATTTAAAAAATAGTTTATAATGTTCAAACATATAAAATTATAGAATAAAACAATTGGCCTAAATTTCAATGTTTCATCCTAAGAATGTTATCTCGAATTATATTATTTTAAACTATTTTTTGGGTTCAACATTAAGACCCCCCCCCCCCCCCCAAATAAATTAAATCTTCATTATTTTTGTCTCAGTTATTAAATGTACATTATTTTAAATCAATTTTTTTAAAACCTTTATTGTATAAAGAAAGAATAAAACATCCTTTGAAATAGGGATGATAGAAAACTAAAATTTGTATGAAATAAAATTTAATAAAGTTTGTAGATATGGATAAATTTGGATGGAATTTAAAATATTTATTTGAAAGACAAAGACAATGTCCAACAAATAATAGTGAGTGGTAGATATTATTGTAAAGAGAAAGTTAGTTTTCAAAAAATAAAAAATATTGTGAGGGGTGAAAATACCGTCAATACATCAAAAATTATTATTGAAAGGGAAAACATTTCATTTTCATGGTTCTTTTTTCTAGATTTGAGTAATTTTTTCACAACAAAATTTTAGAAATCACTGTTTTTTCAATTTTATAAGAACAATACCATAAATTAGTTGTTATTAAATTAATTTCAACTTCATCACTTACTCTATGAAATGAATATTTACGATGTTTTTTTCATGACTGAAGTAGTAAAATAAACATTAAATGGGTAAAAATATCTAAAAATTAATGAAAATCCAATCATCTTGTCTCTAGATATTTAGCAAACCCAAAATTATTACCAAAGGTATACATTAGGGATAAATATTTATATGATTAAATTATACATTAATGTCTAAAAGATCTATAGTAAAAACCAATGAATGACTTAAACAATTATATATATAGTATTTATGAATGCACGAAAATATGTCTGAAAGTTTTTAAAGCCTAATAAAATTTAAAAAAATGGGTACTAAATTTCAAAAATAAACATAACTTTAACCCCTAAAGAACATACATTAACTACCAACAACACATACCAATCACGTGAATTCATTGATGATACATTCGTCTATTATTAATTAAAAACATGAATCATTATAATGAATTAATGAAAATGTATATACATCCCAAATAACTCTATCATTATTCCTAAAATAAAACTGTTGACCATCAAATATATTATTTAAATCCAAAAGACAAAAAAAATCCATGATAAAATAAATAACTTTTTCTTCAAATCACAATTATATTTCCATATCATCTATTCTATCGAATTAAATTATGAACATAAATAATCTATTTATCCCAAAAGAATTTTATTTTCTATAGATCATTAACATATTAAATGTTATATGTCCCTCAAACATGTTTTTTAAAAAACATAACATTCCCAAAAAATCCATTTTAGAGGTTATCAGTACTATTCAGTGTATTCATGAAAACTTGTAATGAAAAAAAATGGAGGTATTATTCATAGATGTTTTAGGATTTGTATAACAAGAATACCATTTATAATAAATTCTATAATTTAGTTCTAAAATTTAAATTTATAAAAAAATTAATTATTCAAATTTTTTAATGTGAATATCATATTCTCTTCCTTAGTTTAGGAATAAGCCTTTGATTAAGGAAGTGACATGGATAATTCCAATGTTCCCCACTCAAAATATTATGAATTATAAATGGACCCTTAATATGTGTTTATTTCATTCTATTTAACTATTAACTTTTTAATGGAGATTAAATGGTGTATATTCTACTTATCCACACCAGAATCATCTTTATAGTCCTTATAGGTATTTCCATTTATATTTTTACTACATTTTAAATACTTATGAGGTAAAATAAATGGTTTACAATTGTATTCAAGAAAATATATTTTTCCAATATATGATTCTTTTGGAAACTCATCAATGATATGATTTTATTAATATATTGTGATAACCAGTTATGAATAATAACAATATTGCATATTCCTTCTCTTATTTCATTTGGTTTCCAATGATTTCATTAATTACATCATCCGTTAGAATCTAATATAATATGACTCCACAAATTTTTAGTCATCGACTAATAAAAAAACTATAGTGTAAGAAACAATATTCATATTGACTAATCATATAATTATAAAAAATTATTCATCTCATGTTCAAATCATGTCACCTTATTTTTAATTTACATCTTATATTATTCAACTCTGGTCATTCATGGTTAGCATATATTCATATATTTAATATTTATTTGTAAATAAAATTTTAATTAACCCATTTATATCCATTGATAGACTCTATCCAAGTGTGTGGTCCTATCCCAACTAATCATGCACTGGTGACAGTCATGTTAATACTCAATCTCCCACTATTCGTGTTCTTACATCAAAGTGAATATGTATCATATCCACATCCACATTCTACTATCCATATAGAAGTGTTTTTTATATAAAATCCTGGATTATCTACTTTATCAATACTACATTATATCAACATATATGTTGACTTATACTATGATTCTGTTATTGGGTTATTTTCTCAAACTTTTTTTTCATAAATCATTATCCAAAGGTTTATACTAAACATTCCTTGATACTAACTATAACAACCCAACACCAGTAACCCTTATACAATGGTTATTTTACTTCATTGAACAAAAATATAAGGGATATAATCTCTAATGATATAATTTTCTAGAATTCTTGGGATACTGATTAATGGATGACTATTTAATTAGACCCAAAAAAAAATTTATTGATAAGATTTTATTTTTTTCTAGTAAATCCTTGATATCATTCAAATATACCTTTTTCCCTAGGAAATGAAGAATATAAATGGATACCTTTGATTGTAAACATTTTTAAGATATAAGATGCATGGAATAATTGATTATTGTTTACATCTTTTATAATATTCAAGGTTTGTTTATATTATGACTGATTAAATTACATGATTTACCTTAAAAAAGGTTGAACTTCGAATATTCTTAAGGTAAATAGTTCAATATAATCTATCATAATATAAACAAACCATGTATAATATGGTAGCTGTAAACAATAATCAATTATTTCACACATCAAATATCATTATAATGGTATTAAACTGTATAGACGCTAAACCTATTAGCAAAGTGTACAAGCATTATATTAACTCATTGGGATAGATACAAGACTCAAATTACAGAGGAACAATAATTTTAGTAGTTTTCGTTTCTTGAATACATATATCAATTTTAAATTACATCTTGAAATAAAAAAACAACATAGAAAATACATTAGAAACACCCAGAAACTCATAGATTATCATTATTGATCATTCATAATATACATCTTTACATCCTGGTATGAAATAAAAAATAATAAATGGGTGATATCAGATTGTCAGTAAGGGTAATCAATAAAGTTGATGACATTATAAACATGAACAATAAAGGATGGTGAATAACTAAAAACATAGGTGAATAAAACAATATCTTGAGGATAAAATTTAAGGGATAAAAGATGAATAAATAATTCTGTCATGAAACATAACCATGGATATTTTAATAGAAAAATAATAACATGGACTATCAATTACTAGTATAATAATGCAGTAATGCATAATTAAATACACCATTAAGATATTGTCAAGGCCTTGGCTAGGATGCAATATATAATTGGTAAAAACACTATCTATTTTGTATCATGAGGCCAACCAATGCAGCAAGGGGATATAGTGAGCCCTACATGTTACATAATAAGCCTAATATATTACTTATATGAATAATGATAAACATAAACAACATATACATATGAAATTGAAATAACATTACCCAATCTGTAAAAATAATAACTAACAATTCTATATAATATGGGGAACTGTATTAGGATAGCACATTCATTGTTAAAATGATAATAAATAAATTAATAAAATATGTTGCATGATAAACATAAGTGATCAATATAAATTAAGCATAAAATTAAACAAAAGAAGTAAAATAAATTAAAATACTCAAAAAAAATCTTTGAGAGATTCTCGAGAGAGATTCATTTTTTACATTACAAAAATGTGTTGTTTTAGAAAGATCATATTTTTTAATTGTATCTATAAAACAAGAAATGATAAAATATTTTTTTTCATTCTAATAATGTTGAATGAGGAAAAAATAATGTTGTTTTAACTAAAATTTAGTATGGTACTTGAAAATGGATATGAAATTAGGAAGTTCCCTCTAACTAGGCTTACGTATCGGGAAGAATTGGCAATGAAACCATATAAAGCCTGTAATATCACATAAAATATATATAGATTTTTTTTAAACATATAAAAATAATTATAATAATTATTTAAAATATAAATAATAATTACATTTTTGTGTATAGGGAGAAAGCATACAGTTAATGAAAATGGAGTATCGAGAGGAAACCCCTTACCTTATGTATGAATGTGTTTTGTACTTGACTTTAATGTACTATATAATCAAAATAAAACAAAAAATTATTTGATTCATAACCTTTTCTATATTAATTTGATTCATTATAGAAATATTAAATTAATTTATGGCCTTATTGATTATTTATAGAGTTTAATTTCACTATTTGGGAGCATTCATTTTCATGGTGTTCATGATCAGATCGCTTGTTTATATATAATGATATTTATGTAAATGGATATAATTCACTATTGTTTTAAGTATATATTACTAATGAAAATCCATAACTGTAATTTTTTTTGTATATTTTCCCATCTTTGAGGATGAATAAATGAAAAACATGTTAATGATAATCATTTTAGATTATTTTTTTTTTCAGTTTTATATTACAAAAAAATCATTTTGTTTCATAGTTCATTATAAGGTCAATATGTTAGTTAAAAATATATTAAATTTTATGATAATTTTCAACCATTTAATTTTATTATGCACATCCTTGATGATTTTGAAGGAAAACTAAAATTGGTCATCCAAGAAGGCGATGAAACAACATCTCACGAACGAGGTTTCCATTTTTAAAATAAAAGGGAGAAGAGAATTTGATTGATTATTTATTATTCAATTTGAATAAAAAATAAATTAGATGGAAATTAATTTATTATTCATTCTATTTTTATGAGGGGAGTTGAGGTAGGGAAATTAGAATAAAATAAATTTTAAAAAATAATGATCATTTTTATCTCTTGATGTATCCTCTCATAGAACCACCTTAAAAATATTGTTTATGGTATTTTTATAGATCAAAGTATCCAACAAGTGGGGGGGGGGGGTTTAGGATGTGGATTTTTCCGTAATTTGATAAGACTCAAATCTTTTATGGTGTGATTATAAGAGGTTGTAAGGGTTGTATTTATAGTTGAGGGGAGGGTAGTTTTTTTTTAATATTTTATTAATTGTTTTATTATTTTGGCAGAAGACTATTAATAGTTTTAGAAAAATCAAAAAATATAATAAAATAATGAAGGATATTTTTATATTATTAGCTTAAATTATCCATACATCACCTATGAATCATTAATTAATTTATTTAAAATTTATCTAAAATTTTCATATTGTACTATTCACAAAAAGATAATGTATTTTAGGAAAGTCTAAAAAATTCACATTATGCATTTATTTATGTTTATAATTTAAATATCAACTCTATTTTATGAGAATAATTTTATAAATATGATAAATTTTCTTTTTAATTAAAATATTCATTTACTACAAAAAAATAAAAATTTGAAATTATATCTAATTTGATAACACATTGAAAATTAAACTAAGTTATCATAAAAGTGTCCTAAAATCATAGGGAAAAAATCATTTATGAATAAATTTTATGAAAATAAATTATCATTTATTATTTTATTAAATATAAATATTTATTTAAATGTTTATAACCTTCTAAAACTCTGACACTTTATTATTAATTATGTTAATATTCATATAGTTATAATGTTATATAATTATCTCATACCTTCATATATAAGATTAGTAAATTTTCTTTATATATTCATGAGAGATGTAACTATAATGATCCAATGTTTTATCAATGTAAATTTCATTCTTATAATTATGTCATATAATCACATGAAATATCAACACAAGGAACTACTAAATACTATGTGACCTTTAAATATAATATTCTAAACACTGTGATTTGTGTTTCGAAGATATGGCATACATGGTTGTGATCAGTAAGATGTTTGGAGTCTAATTAAACAAACCTAATTTTTTCTGAATAGTAACCTACCCTTATGAATAGTAAGATAGCATTGTGAAAAGTAATATGCCCATTATGAATAGTAAATTGTTTGTAAGAATAGTAACCTCATCTAGAAATGTATTAATAAAATTCAGGAATCTTATAAGTGATAATATGACCATAGTAAAAGTATGGGTTTTTTATAAGTAAAAAATAAATAATTAATTTAAAATAAAAAATATTTTCCTAAAATCTGTTCATAAATTAACAAATTTATGTATTATGGTTTGAAGATAAATTTATTAGACGTTGTGTAATTTTTAATGCATTATAAAATCAGATAATGTTTAAAATCAATATCATTCAAGTTAAATTTGATTTAAACTAAAAATTAAATTAGTCATATTCATAAAATTATTTTTCAAAAATGGTGATCATTTTTGGATTCTACACGTCAAAAAATGGTTAGGGATAATTTTGTGGATTTTTATGAATTACATGAATATTTGGTAAATAGTAAAATACATTAATTTATCGTATAAATATATTATTATTTAAATCTAATATGTATGGAATCATAAGTGATGTAAGAACCCTAATCTCAAACTAAAATGCACTTATTAATATTTTTTGTCATTGAATCGTCCCTATTCTTGTTTTTGAGGGAAATTAACAAACTATGGAATTCAATATTAAGAAAACCCTTATCCCCTCCAATTTAAAAACCACCCACACTCCCCCATATTTTCCCACCTGTCATGCCTTGAACCCTACCAATGTTCAGCCCAAATAACCTCGTAAGATCGTCCCCATGTCCAATATTCGTTGGTCTCCACAAAATAACAAATAATCACCCATTAAAAGACTCTCAATAGTGATAACTTCTAAAGGTAAATTCTTCATTCTGATTCTTTTATATTCATTTATGTTCTTTTATTTTCATGTTTCATTAATCACGTACCTTCACCCAAATAGTATGATAAATCTAGAAATATAATTTTACATAAATTATATTGTGCTACTAGGATATATTATCATATTCTCTCCTCCTCTATTTTTTATATAAATTCTAATACCGTCTGAGATGTTTTGATTTATCACATTCAAGGAAGATGGGTTTTCAATTTGCATTACCATCTTCTAGACAGGTCATGAAGTAATTTTTATGGATTAACCATATCAGGATATATTCATTTTATCCTATTTCATGTTTTGTAATCATTTTTCACACATGATATAAAATAATAATACAAAACAAGTTATTTATGAGAAAAATCGCCAATTAAATCCCAATATTTATCATTAAGGTTCTATATAATGAATCATCATTAATACAAGTAACCAAATAAAATTTACAACCATGTAAAATTTTGGATGTTCAGTCATAAAATATAATTCAAATTCTAAACTACCATACTCATTTTACAAGATTATTCATTCAATAAAATAATTAAACAGATCATAAAGACAAAGAAAACAAACAGATCTGAACAATGAAATTGAACAACTTGACCAATCCACAAGGCCATGAATGAATAGAAAAAGGTTTTAATAAATCATTTAAATATATAATATGTTCATTAATTAATAAATAATTAACCTAATTTGACAATTTAGGAAATTTAATATCTATCGAAGAACAACATCAGACATAAAGTAAGTGATGCTCTCTACATCACTTTTATTCATTAATGCATTAAATGTTATACTATATTTGTTTTAATCCCCAATGATGGGGTATGATTTTACCCTCCCCAATACAACCCTCAGGATATATCAATGATGGGAAACTACTTTCTATCTCATTAAGCACACTTATGTACACCTAATACCATGCTGAAAATCTGTAAGGGATTCTACCCGATCCTCCATTATTCTTTATGGTGGCCTTATCATCATTTTACCAAAACGAAGATACCTTATATCTTTATGTGCATATTCTATATGTTTTTTACATTTTCCATATTCATTTATCAAGACCCTTTCATAATTATTTTTTAGGGTTATACAAGTTTATATGTGATTCCCTAATCAATACTTCCCACTAAGCAAACCCATTTTGAGGAAACATCCATAATTCTTACCCAATTCTAAGTGAACTCTAACTTCTTTTATAAGACACTATTGTCTTTATAAAATATTCCTTATTATAATTTATTCCTTCTTTTTTTCACTTATCGTTTAATATAATGGACTTATCAATTTTCTATTTAAATGATCTATATTATTTTCCTTATAACAGCACAAAAATGTTTTTATTTCTTAAATAGATTTCTAAAATTTTGTCCCTTCTACTTTCATCACATTTCATGATACATGCCTATTTCACCTTATAAATTTCAATGTATATTTTAGTTTCTCTCATTCATGAATTTTTTTTGATATGCATATTTGAAATGCGTTGTGATTTGATTGTGTTACCCAATTTATTATGTGGGTAACCATTATGTTTATGTATGATTAATTATATATGATTCGTTATCTGTAAAACCAAATAATGAAATGTTAAGATTGGTTCACCCAGATAGAGGTCTAATTCAATGAGTAATGTGGACTCTCATGAGATGTTATGTGTGACGGGCTAGGCGGTTAGCCATGGCCAGTGCGACCATGTAAAACGGTCCTGGCGGTTATCCTTGGCTTGGGCTACCAGGTGAAACGATCATGGTTATTTTCCTATAATCATTCTATATACTGGTTTTATGATTCTTCCCCATTTTTATGACTCAATGTTTACATGATTCCATGTTTATATGTAATTATTTCATTTGTTACATGCCTTTTTAAATCATCGGGTCATGCCTTCTATCCCATGTGCTAATACTTTACTCTTATGGTTATTCCCTTACTAACCTATTTAGATTATCCCTTTGATCATGTGTTCCCTAGGGCTCCCTGGGTAGATGTTATATTACAATGGAAATTATGAGATCAATTTTAAGATTAAATAAATAAATGTTATATTTAGTTCAATGTTTTCAGTTTTATGTACCCAGTACTCCATGACACTAGACTTTAGGTTCCATGGCTTGTACTATGATGTGTAATAATGAATAAAATCATGTATTGTTATATGTAAAAGGATCAGGTCAATATATTTGTTATCTGAGGATTTTATAGTTATTTTTTAAGATTTAAAATATATCACTTTATTAATAACCTTAATTATGAGACTATGTATACGATTAAAATCCTAAATTTTGGAAGTTTTAGAGTAAGTGGGTTATCAAGAGAATACATCCCCCTCTTGATACAAATAGTTATAGATATATCCGGCATAGATGTATCTTTGGGTAAAACCTGAAAACACCACTTTCAGCTAGACTCGAATAGGATCGGGTGCACGACAACAGGCCTTGCTACACTCTAGGTTTGACACTTCCAAGGGATATCCTCTAGTAAATACATGATGTTAGTAACAACCATTATTATGGGAATAGAAAAATGACCATAACAATATAAGATAAGAAATAAATCAAAGATAATATAAATGGAAACACAAGTAATCACAAGATAGAATATGCTTTTCGTTGACAAGATTATCCTTTTATGGTCAAAAATTTATTTTTATGATCAATAAATAAGTTATCAAAAAATAAAATTTTATGTACGTTTTCTTAGTTAATTTGAGGAGATAGAAGAATATGTTCCAATAATCAATGTGATTGGTAATGTGAATATTTCTATAATTATATGCTTGATATGTTGGGAATGGGTTCATAAAACATCATGATAGAAATTGATCATTTGGATCATGTTATGTATAATAACATCAATCATGGGGAACTACCTCCACCTTCATGGATGTAGAATGTATTCATAGAGTCATTTATGTGAAAAAATCCCCCATTGTTTAGTGGATCTTCTGATCCCCTCCTCACAAAATATTGGAAAACCCCATTGAAAATATATTCTCTATCCTCCTGTTATCAATAGAAGAGAAAGTCTTATTGGAGGTCTATAATTATCATGGGGAATATGATCAGTGGTGGACACTGATAAATAATATGAAGACCCATGAGAAATTTGATTCCATGTAATGGGAGGAATACAAGATAAATTTTTTCAATAAATATTTTCACCAGACCCTCCATCTCATGATGGAAAGAATATTCCTCAGACTCAATAAAAAGGAAAATAATTCAATCAGGGCAAATGAATCAAAATTTAAAAGTCATTAAATGTATGCCTCCGTCTTTTTCATGAACACTGAAATCATCGTTAATCAGTTAATTAGAAAATTGTAGCTGAGTTAGTGAAAAGTGCTAGTGATTTGAGACATCGAAAACTATGAGGAGATTGTATGTTGATCCCTCAAGATTGAAATGGTTATTGGATACTCTCAGTGGTATCATGGTCCAAGTTACAGGAAGAGGAAAATGGAATCTCATGTGTGTGGTCCCACAAATAAATTCCATGAAGGGAAGAATCATGATCATCCAACGTGTAAATTTTTTTGGAAGAAGCATCCTGGAAACTCCTTAAAGGGAAACATGAATTGCATAAAATGTGGAAAGTTGGGTAATATGGAAAAAAATATTAATAAGATATGAAAAATCCTAATAAATTTGAAGATTGAAATTTAGACATAGATCTACACTCAACCTGTAGTGCAGGGCTACAACTGCAATGAGTATGAGCATTTTGCGAACAATTTACCTACATTGAGGGTTGTTAGAGGCAATCAACAACAACCTCCAAGGAAACATGGAAGGTATTATTCTATCACTACTACTGTGGTGGAGACAGAAATCAATGTGTTGATAGGTACGCTTGATATTTGTTCAGGAAGAGAGAATATACTATTTGATTCTAGTTCTACACATTCATTATTATCATGAAAATTTATTAAAACTATTCAAACACCACCAATTTTTTTGAGGAAATGTTATTAGTGAGAATATAAAATTGGAAAATTCATGCATCTATTGTTTATAACTCTCCCTGGTTAATATTTGTGGACTAAACCTCCTAGAAAATCTCTTCATTATTCCTTTATTAGAGTTCGATGCTATCTTGGTCATGGATTGGGTATATTTATACAAACAAAACATCAAATTTTAGGTAAGGGAGATCACTCTTTAATTCCTGATGCACGAAAAAATTCTTTCAAGTGTAATGAAGATGATGAATATACTTTATAATCAGTTTCTCATGTGTGGATATTAATTCATTATGAGCAATCATGTCCATCTAAAATGATTGAGAAAACGAAGATAATCATTGTTGAAGACATGCCCATCATGATGTATTACACAGATTTATTACCTGAATAGTCTCACAGTCTTCCTCTAGACCAAGAGGTTGAGTTATAAATTTAACTTAATATTGGTTATCTGTCTATCTCAAAAAAACCTTATAGAATGGCCATTTTTGAGTTGGAAGTGCTGAAGATGCAGTTACTGTAGAATCTGGAGAAGGGTTTAATAGACCCGAGTGCTTCACTGTGGGGTCAACCAATACTCCTCATCATGAAGAATGAAGGATCATTGATCCCTCTAAATTTATTATAATGGGATCAATAAAATCAGGATTATTAACTATTATCCCCTAAAATGGATAAATTACATGTTTGATTAGCTTCATGGGGCCAGTTATTGCTCTAAAGTGGACCATCAAGTAGGATATCACCATTTAATGTTGATAAAGAAATATATTCTCAATAAATCGTTTTGAAATTGTCATAGACACTATGAGTTAAGAGAGATTCTCTTAAGACTCACTAATGGACCATCAATTTTCATATATTTAACTAATAGAGTCTTTAGAGATTACCTTGAAATTTTTTTGGTAGAATTTATCGATGATATTCTGGTATAATCCAAGATCATTAAAGAAAATTAAGAGAATATAAATAATATGTTAATGACATTTAAAAAACATAATTTAATATAATTTATAATAAATTCATGTTCTATATGGAGTAAATATCATTTTTGGGGCATGTTATCCCCAACAAAGGGATATCTGTAGACCCATCGAAGATAAAGATGATTGAAGAGAGGCACAACCCAATATCTGTAATAGAGATACATAGAATTCTAAGCCTACATAGTTATTATCATCGATTTGTGAAGAACATTTCATGATTTTAATTCACAAATAAAAAGATATCAAGGAATGGAGTGTAGTTTTTTTGGACTCAGGAATGTGAAGACTGTTTTAAGGAGTTGAAAAAGTGGTTATTCACTACACAATTACTCACACTACCAAAAAGCTGATAACTCTTTGGGGTGTATAGTTATGCATCAATGATGGTCTTTGGATGTGTGCTATTGTAAACTGATAAAGTGGTTGCCTATTCCACATGGTAGTGGAAAATATATGGGAAAAGATATCCTATGAATAATCTACATTTGGTGGATGTGATCTTCGCATTAAAAATATGGAAGCATTATCTCAATTTGAAGATGTGTGAGATATATACTGATCACAAGAGTCTAAAATATATATTCACCCAAAAAGAGATTAACATGATCCGGCAATGATGGATAGATCTCATAATGTATTATAACTTCTCAATCCACTAACATCCTTGTAAGGAAAGTAAGTTGGTGATGCTCAGTAGAAAGGATCCTTCATTTTTATTAACGATGAGAATAGAAAAGTATTTGATCCTTATATATTTGTAATGGATGGACATGGAAATCATTAATGGGGTAAATTCATCAATATTCTCTTAAATTAATGCTCAACCATCCCTAATAGAAAAAATAAGGGTTGATCAAACAACATATGTGTAAATTATAAAAAGGTTTGAAGATATCTGAAATCCGAATTCCTCGATGTTCATGATAGAAAGGGATGGATTCATATGGTTTGGGTCATGATTATGTATACCAGCAGATCCATAGATAAAGAAGTATATTTTTAATAACGAACATTTCTCTACCTTATCTATTCACCCAGAGAGCACACTGATGTATTGAGATCTCTGAGAGAACTTTTTGTTTGACAGAATGAAGAAAAATACAATTGAGTATACATCAATGAGCCTGGCATGTCATGAATTGAAGGCTAAATGATAGATGCTTAAGGGGGTGATTCCAACCCTACCCATACCAAAATTGAAGTGGGAGAAAATCACCACGGACCTTTTCACCATAATTCCAATATCATCATGGGGAATCAATTCTATATGTGTCATTGTGGATCGTCATACAAAGACATCTTACTTTATTGTGATTCGAGAGGAATTATCATTAGATAAATATTCCCAAATATATATCAGTGAAGTTGTAAGGCCGCATGGAGTACCACAATTGATTGTGTCTCATAGAGTTCTAAGACACACCTCAATGTTCTGTAATGTCTCTAATATGATCTAAGCACTGAACTAATCATTAGAATGACTTATAGTCCTCAAATTAATGGTCAATCCGAGAGAAATATTCCAAAGTTGGAATATATGTTGAGATAATGTTATATGGACATCAAAATAGGATTGGACTAAAATCTTCCACTGGTTGATTTATCCTACAACATGAGTTTCCACTCGAGCATCCGAATGGAACCATATGAAGCACTTTATAAGAAAATTTTTAGAAAACTGTCATGTGGGGATGATGTCAATGAGAAAAAGCTGTTATAAAATGAAATTGTTGAATAAATTGCATAGATGGTTTAAACCATTCAACATCACATGAAGGTATTCAAATGTCAATAAAATATTGATGTATAAAATCATCGCTGAGACCTTGATTTGAAAGTTTTAGACATGTTATTTTTATGCATATATCGATGGAAGAAGGTCTTGAGATATGGGATGAATGAAAACCTATATCCCGGGTAAATCAATCCCTTTGAGATTCTTGATCGGGTCAGGGAAGTGTCCAATTGACAAGAACATCCACCAACATGTCTAAAGTTAATGATGACTTTCACATATCCCTCTTAATTAATTACATACTAGACCATTCAAATGTACTCTCTTCTTTGGTATTTCTCTTGGAGAATGATATTCCTTACGAAGAGTAGCCAGTGATGATCTTGGATAATATAGATAATGTTCTACGTAACAAGACAACTCACCCAGTGATTGTGCTATGGGGGAACCATAAGTACAGAGAGGCAACTTGGGAACTGGATAAGGAAATGAAGGAAAAGATTCCCCACCCCTTTATCTCATATATTGTAAAAAAATTCTTATGAGAAATTATATAATGGGGGAATAATGAAATGACCCAATTCTTTATCAATGAAATTTCCCTCTAATAATTATGTAATATAATCACAATAAATGACAACACAATGAACTAATATGAAATATGTGACCTTTAAACATAATATTGTCACCTATGTTATTATAATTTCAATGATCTGACATAAAAAGTTGTTATATATCAGATGATTTGAGTATAAAAGAACAAAATTAATTTTTGGTGAATAGTAACCTATCCTTATGAATAGTAATATGAGCCTTAGGAATAGTATTAAGAAAATTATGAATTCTAAATCATATAAAATAATAGTAACCTCATCCTAAATTTATTAATAAAATTTAGGCGTATTATAAGTGATAATATGAACATATTAAAAATAGTAGTATTTTTGTATGTCATAAGTAAATAATTACAATTTATCAAATAATTTAAAAGAAATGTTTTTTCTTAAAAGGTGTTGATAAATTAATAATTATATTCTTTCTAGTTTTACGATAATTTTATAAGTCATTATGTAATTTTTGATGCATTATAAAAATTATTATAGTTTTAAAATCCATATTATTCAAGTAAATTAAGATTTTAATTAAAAATTATATTAATCATATATACAATTTTATTTTTGTTTATATTGTTTTTTTATTCTAAACGTTTAAAAATTGTTCAGGTGATTTTCGTGGAATTTTCTAAAATACCTGAATTTTTTGTGAATATTAAATTACATTAATTTACCATATAAATACATTATTATTTAAATAGATTATTACTAAAATCATAATTATCATAAGAACCCAAATCTAGAACTCACTTGTACTTTTTTCTATATTTGTTCATGGAATCATCACTATTTATAGTAATGAGGGAAATTAATAAACTAATGAAATAAATATTCAGAAAACCCTCTTCCACTCCACTTTAGAAACCACTGACATTCCCCTTCTTTGTTCATTCTTGTTAACTTATCATCATTTTATCAAAATAATGTTATCATATATTTTTATGTGCATATTCTACATTCTGTTTACATGAATCCAATTCATTAATAAATACCCTTTCATCATTCCGTTTTGGGGATATACATGTTTTTATGTGATCTCGTCCTCAATAATTCTCGATAAGCATGCCTGTTTTTTAGAGAACATCGCGAAGTCATACCAGATTTCAATTTCACTTCATATTCTATTTTTTGTCAGCATTGTCTTAAAAAAAATTTATTTTTAAGATTATTAAATCCTTCTTGGTTACTTTTGGTTTTATATAAATTTCTTTTCCCTTTTCTATTTATATTGATTTGTATTATTTTTCGTAAAACCGCACAAATATATTTTAATTTCTTAAATACTTTTGTCACTTGTTAAAATTTTTACATGATATCACTTACCATAAATCGTGGAAAATTTTTTCTTAAGAATGTCCACGTATATTTTAGTTCCATTATTTAAAGGACTCCTTTATGATACACCCATTTGTTATGATTTATGACATGATTTTGGGACCCAATTCTTTCTTTGGGTATCCCTTAGGATTATGTAAGATTGATAATTTATTATTATTTATGTGGAAAACATATTCAGGAAAAAATAATATGGGTACACCTAGATATCTCTTTAATGGATTGGGTAAATTTGAGTCTCATGGTATGTTATGTGTGATGGTCTTAGCGGAAATCCTCAGCATATGCTACCATGTGTGATCGTCTTGGAGATTAGCCTTGGCATGTGAAACCATGTGAAACAGTCTTATAGGTTACCCTTGAAACGCGATGAAGACATTTTTTATGGTGATGACAAATAATTATAACTCCATTTTTATATTATTCCATTTTATATGTTATGATTCCATATGTTACGTTGGATTTTAGATCCTCATGTCAAACATTCTTTCCCATGTGTTATTCCTCTGTTCTTATGGTTATTGCCTTAATAGGCTATTTAGCTCATCCATTTTTTTATCTTTTCCCTAGGGTACACTATGAATGTGATTTAGCATAATTATAGTTAAGATATCAATGATAAGACTAAATAATGAATTTTTTTTCGTTCCAGGATTTCAATTTTAGGGACCTATTCATCTAAGAAAGTAGACATTACGATCCTTTCCATATACTCTGATATATAATTATGCCTAAAATCATGAAATTTTATATGTTAAAGGCTACGGTCGATATTGTTACTATTCATTTGGCTTCTTTTCTATTCATAAATGTCATATTACTTTTTATATGTCTTGTTATTATTCCATCAATAAAGGTTCCTTACCTTCTAGAAATACCAATTATTTCATTAATTCATAATTTATAATGTTTTGGTGTGTTATATACGTTATTTTTTTGTGTTAAATACTATATTAAACAAACATAAGAAGGGGAATCTCAATGATAATATTATTATTTCTTATATTCTCCCCTCCTACCAAAAATGAGTCCTCAAAATTTGGATATTGTCACCATATGAAAAGGTTTGGGTAATTCATTTTAATAATCTCATCAGGATCATATTTCACCTTTTAAATTTTATGATTATTAAAAAGAAACATTACCATAACAGTCATCTGATTCGTCTTCATGTATTATTTAGTTCGCAGAATCTTGATAGGCTCTTCAAAATAACATAAATTAGGATCCACTTCTATTCCATAAAATTTGATGACATGCAATGGGTTATGCATTTACTTCCGTGGCAATGATATGTGGAATACCTTGTGTACTTTATAATGGATAAGATTAATCACCAAATAATAAGGCACAGATCCAACACTCTCTTGGATTTGTAAAAGTACAATGTTCTTGGGGGTCAGTTTCCCTTCTATCCCTAATCTTATAATACGATTCTGGGGATATACTTTCAAGAAAACATGATCTCTAACATCATCTTCCAAATCCTTTACTCAATTACTAGCATATTTTTCTTGACTTCTCTGAGCCACATTTATATGGGTTTGAAAGGTATTTAGCTCTTTTAATTTTAACTCCACAAAATCTTTGCCTATAAGGGTCCATTTATGACCTTCAAGCAAACATCTTGGTGTATGAAATCCTCTTTTTTGTAAAAAGCATCATTTGGTGACTTTTGAATTCATGAATGGAAACTATTATTATAGTAAAACTCTTTCAATGATATATATTGATCCCATGTACCATGAAATTCAACTGATCTTGATCATAACTTGTATTCTAATTTTGGGATTGTCATTTATGACTACCCGTTAGTTTGAGGGTGATAAGTATAACTCAAATGAATCTCAATATCCAATGATTTCCCATGAATTTTCCCGAATTTTGAAGTGAATCTTGGATTATGGTCAGAAAAAATAGGTTCTCGATGATGAATTAAAACTTTTATAATATAGATTTGGGCAAGGTGATCTAGTGGAAAATCATTCCTTGTAGAGAGTAAATGTGTAGATTGGGAAACTGGATCAACAATTACCCATTTAGGATAATTATTTCAGAGAATTTTTGGAAATATTAGAAAAAAATCCATGTTAATTTCATCTCATATCCATGTAGGAATAGGTGTATTCTGTATAAATCATATAGGATATTTTCGTGGAGCCTTCACTTGTTGATAGACTAAACATCTTGATAAATAATACACAATTTCCCACATCATGTTGTCATAG
Source organism: Viscum album (assembly GCA_963277665.1). Taxonomy (NCBI): domain Eukaryota; kingdom Viridiplantae; phylum Streptophyta; class Magnoliopsida; order Santalales; family Viscaceae; genus Viscum; species Viscum album. Next base: position 1,089,332,623 of record OY728143.1, on the reverse strand, counting down.
AAAAATGAACATTCAAAATATTATACATCTTAGTGACAATAGGGTGTTTAGGGAAATTATAACTATGCGCATAATCCAATAAGTCCCTTTTTTACCATAGATATACATGGAACTCAAACCTCTTCCAATATTCCATAATCCCATCCTCATAGAGGATGTCTACGAACATCTGATCATTTACAGATTTAACATTCAATTGATTATTCTCATCATCATACTCAGAAATTATAATCCTTTACAATAATAGTTTTTGGTAAACCAATTGAAAAGGTATTTATGTTACTAAATTCTTGAAAATTCCCATATCCATCTTTGATATATCCATATACAGAAGATCCTTATCAATCCACACATTGTTCAAAACATCGTGATCTTTCTTGCTCAATGCATATTCTATCTTACTTTCATTTCCTGGACGGTAGTGTACAAAACAATATTAATCAATGAGTAGTTTGAGTAATCGCATTTTCATCATGTTGAGTTCATTATGTGAGAAGATTTATTTCAAGATCTTATGATCTATATATATATATCACAAAATTATCCATAATTTAATTATCTCCATATCTTCAAATTAAATATTGAAGCTTTTAATTCAATATTATGAGTTGCATTGTCCTACTGAAGAATTTTTATATACCTTGATGCATGGGAAATAACTCTTTCATTATACATAAGTACACACCTATGTCCATTCCATGATGCATCATAATAAATAAAAAATCAACCATTATCATATGGAAGATTCAAGATTATATCATTCAATAATAAACTCTGTAATTCATAAAAAAATATCACATTCTTTTATCTATACAAACTTAACCACATTACGAGTAAGACTTTTTAATGGGTTATCTAACTAGGAAAAAATTACAATGAAACAAACATAGTTACATTTTAAACCAATGAAACTACATTCATTGGCTATGATCATTGGAGTAGGCCATTTCGAAACACAATATTTCTTCATAAGATCTACCGAGATTCCATCGTTATAGAAAATATGGCCCAGAATAAAAACTGATTGAATCCAAAATTCAAAGATGATAATAATCCAATATAATTCATTTCTTCTAAGAGTACATAGAATAATATGAAATTGATTCACTTTGTCTTCATCGATTTGGGAGAACACCAATATATCATCAATAAATACACAATTAATGTCGTCATGATATTCTATGAAAATAATGTTTATTAATTAAGAGAAACCATAGGGTTCATTCTTCAGTACAATTAGCATAACTATAAACTCATAATCTCAATGACTTGTTTTAAATTATTTCATTATAATATCTTCCTTCTTCATAAGAAATTGAGAATATCCAGATCCATGGTCATCCTATGAAAAAAAAATCACTACCATTAAGTTGATCAAATTTATCAATAATGTTGGGAAGAGGCTACTTATTCATTATTTTAATTGCATTTATTTCTCTACAGTCAATTAACAACCACATGGATCAATATTTTTTCTTGATAATGATAATAGGGGGTTTCTAATGGGAAATACTATGAAGAATAAACCTCCAATTAACAAATTCTTTTAATTGTTAATTTAGTGACCACATTGTTGGGAAAAAGCAAATTAATTATGATTATATGGATGATTTGTAGTTTACGACAGACCATAGGTTTTCATTGAAGGGTCATTTATAGGATTATCATATTCATCTTTAATAAGATGTAATAAAAAGTGGGTTATTTTGAAAATAGTTTTTATAAAAAACATTACATAAAGTGTTAAATAGTTAAAAGAGAAGTGTATATTAAAAAATATGAGATTAAGGGGTCATTTTGATTTCACTAAACACATTTCATTTTCATTTTTCTAAGATATTTATTTAGGTTTGGTGTAATTATTTTGTTGAAATTAATAGGAATTTCAATTAATTCCAAATAAGTTATTTCATTCCTTGAAGAACCAAAACATGACATAACAACAATATTTCTAAGGTCGTGAAATTATACATAGAATAAGAGGGTAAAAATCATATTTAAATCAAATGAATGTCAGTATGATAATGATTATTGTGTAGTCCAATTGGAACAATGCAATTCATACACCCAAAACCTCGCATGTATCAGTTATAAATTAATGGCATAACATTAACATGCATAAAAACATGTATTTAAAATGAAATCATGTAATATATTGTGAATGAGCTATTTTAACTCTCAAATTAACCCAAACTATTATCTAATATATGTGACATAACTCCCTTGACATATGTGTTGCTCCCTCCCAACGAACACCCACAATTTACCCCAACATCAAGAGGAGAAGGATTGTCGACTGGAAATCATTCCTCATACATGATCCCCATGTGCGGATAGGGGCCTACAAAACGTATAGAGAAAGAAAGTAATCATCTATTACTGAAAATTTCAATAACTTCACATCTTGTATAACCATAAAAATGAGGTTCTGAATGTATCATTTTATAGGCATTAGAAGGTGGTTTTTGGCACAACATATTGTGTAACACCACTTAGCCCATTTTTTTCTATGGGTATAAAGTCATATATCGCTTTGTAAAAAACCAAAAAGTTGTTTCCCCAACTATGTTTCATCTCTATATATTGTTTAAATTGATTTTGACCATAGATATCAAGATATGGACATATCATACCACACCACTTTTGACATCACGTAGATTCGGTGTGCTAGACTGATCTGGTTTGTTGGGCCACATAATGGCCTAATTGGGTGTGGATGTATTATAAATTTTTGTATCATGTTGAAATTAGGACCTTTCCACAAAATCTAAACCCATTTAGATGCACTGATCTTTTGAAACATTATCAACAGTGGAAAAGTGTTCATGGATCCTTGGAAATCTTGGCCCATTTTTCTTCCACTTCATTCTCAGACCTCCAAATCACCACCACCTACAACGAAATCATCAAAAGAAGAATATTTCCCTCATTTAACAGTGAAAAACACAATATAATTCAACCGATAATGAATTTAATTTTTTTTTTCTCAATAAAAAACTAGTTTAGCACAACCATGTAAGGGTGAAAATGAAACAGTGAATCGTAGTGTGACCATTCAACTCAACTTATCCTATAGTGGCCATTATATATGGATTCATTGACATTAGTCATACATCAAGGATAAAGACAATAAAAAACTCTACATCCCAATCTAGATGATGAGTAGTTAAATCCTCTGGAATACACAAATTTATTCTTATACAATATGTATGTATTCAATATGAATATTTATTTTCCCATCTGTAGATGATGTTTTCTTTTCCTCTTCATGAATTTAATTTATAAGAGATACAAGGGGAGGATTCAGATATGACTCAGATGATGTGTTTTCCACTCTAAAGATAATGGATTCTTCATCCTCCTCACGAATCATAATTTTATTCTTCTAATAATATATTTTTGAATCATATTTCAAAATACATTACTTTTTTAGGATTATGTAAAATTCAATCATAGGTATGATGACAAGGTCATCAACTAAAGAACATTTATGTTTCATAAAGGTGATTGATATATACATCTTTATCAAAATGATACATCCATTAGGATTATTGACTAAACACTCCTTTATTAAAGGAAAAGATAAATGTATAATTTTCATGGAAAACATTTATGATATAAAAGAACGAAAACATTCAGAATCGAATATATAATTGACCATGTTTGAGTAAATGATTATTATACCCGCAACAATATTTTTAGGAACATCAACCATAGTTATTTTGAATTCATAAGGTTAGCATGTATCCCATGGCTTCCAATAGGGAATATTTCATTGATTCGTTGAAAAATCATTTTCATAATGTGAAATATTTTTTCAATTGTAGCATTGAACATTGTTAGCTTCTTTAATTACCATGAAATCATAGGTTTGGGGTCCTTTTTACAACTCTATCAATAATCACCCAAACCCTTCATTCAAGTACCAATGTGTTTATTCGCACAATTATCACATAATAAAATATTTAATATTCTCTTATTCCCCTATTTCATATTACATTTTATAAATACTTCTACATCCCTCTCATTCTCTTGATTTTATATAATGATCTAAGTCAAAGAGAATTAGTTTTCAGTCATGATAACACAAGATACTATATCATTATAGGATGAGAAATTTTTGATGACCAGTTCCCTTCAGAGGAATGGTTTTAATCCCTGAATTAGTGGATCACACATTCTCATTGGATTACGTATGTATTCTATTGTTTCCCTCTGGAATTGGGAATGACCTTGTTGATTTAATGTTCAAACAATCCAAGTGGTTTCTAACAGGTTTGTTCGTAGTACCAGAAACATCCAATGATTCCATATTAATTTAGCCCTACATTCCAAAGGCATGCACTCATTAGTTATGCACTGATGAGGCTTTGGAATTTGCATTGGTCGAGAGGATGGGAGGTCGTACTCATCACACCTTTTTGAGGGGAATTATTGTCTAATATGGGACTCTCTTTACAGATTTAAGTTATGTTCATGAATCCATGTTACATTACCAAGTATTTAAATGAGCATTCCTTTAGATATGAAAATCAATAATAAATTTGTATGAAATTTAGAGAATATTTTATATGTATTCGATATTCTTCGTCAATAGAGAATCATTTGTGTTTGTTTAGAGATCCTTAGTCAATGGTATCCATTAATACATTATGTAAAAGTATTTTGGTTATTATGATAACCATGCTGGTTTTAAATCCACTCAGCGGGGCACTTGAAGTTTATTGTCATTCAGAAGGACATAGGTCATTTTAGAGTTGGGATCGCACCCGCAGATTGGATACCTACGTATCCTTATTTAGAGAAGGATTCAGAACAAATGTTGTTCGAGTAAAGGATTATGATGTTTATGCAAGATTGATGGCTCAAAGAAATGTTTCATGATTACTTTTACACTCTAATCTCACCTGAGTCATACTCGGTGTGAGAAACAAGAGGTATTGGTAACACTAGACAATTGTTCCATGAAAGATGTAATGATGTGGGGCTTAAGTATGTATAACTTCCCAAAATAGATGAGTATTATGATTTAAATCAGGTAAGAAATCCATGAACCGATTCCATTAAAGTATATGTGTTTCATAGAGATTTGGATGCTCTAATCTTGGGGATTATTCTTAGGGATGATTCCCAAGTTAGTAGGGGACTTATGATTGGGTTTTACTCTTGAGAAGGAATCCCGGATCAAAAGGAATTATGACTATTCAAGAGAAATTAAGACTGGGGCTCACTCCGGAAAAGGAGTCCCAGGTTAAATGGATTTGAAAATTAAGGGACCTGGGGCTTACTCCTAATGAGTAGGCCCATATTTGAGACCGGGTCTTACTCCAAAAAAGGAGACCCAGGTTAAGAAAACTGTGGTTGGGGCTTACTATTGAGGGGGAGGCCCAAGTTAAAGGGATTTAAAAATTAAGGGACTTGGGGCTTACTCCTAAGGAGGATTCCCATATTTGAGACTAGGGCTTACTCCTAAAAAGGAGCCCCAGGAATAAGAGAATTATGGTTGGGGCTTACTTATGAAAATGATGCTTATTTTTTGGAACATTAAGACTGGGGATTACTCCTAAGGAGGATGCCCAAATTAACGATTATTTGGGGCATACTCCTAAAGAGGGTGCCCAAATTAATGAGAATTTGGACTGGGGAATTCTTTTAGAAAGGAGGCATGAGTTAAGGGAAATTATGACTGGGGCTTACTGATGAAAAGGAGGCCCATTAATAGGGTTCTCTCATCTTAAAGGATGAGGTTGAATGAATGAAATATCTATCTTTAGTGACATAAAGATGTGTAAATCACTAGGTTTTGAGAGATGTTCCATGGAATTCCTTTCCGATAAGAAATTCAATGAATAAAACATGCCATAAATGGCTTTGAAGAGTGTATGGAAGACTAAATCTTGAATAGGAAAGGCGGAATGGCATAAGAGAGGTGAAATGGGCAAAAAGGGCCCCCAAAAATAGAAGGGCGTGCAAGTCCTGGTGGGTCGCGCAAGTACTGCATGGGCGCGCAAGTCTTGGTCACACAAGTATACTTGCACAACACATATATAGTTGGGAGACGATAACCAGAAGAGTAATACATGGGAGATCCTTGACTAAAGCCTTTTGAATTATCCTGAGGTACTTCCCGAAGATTGGTGCGCAAGTTTCAATGAGTAGCTAAGGAGTCGGACAAGTGTGTCCATTCCCCTTAAGGGTAAAAAACTTAGGCACACAAGTGTTAGTGAATTCTAACACTTAGACTTTATTATTCTTGTTTAGACCTTCCATTCTAGGTAAAAATTTACCATAGAAGTGTTCATAATACATGATGAAGATACTTGGGTGTTCAGAGCTCTGTATCTTAATTCTAGAAAAAATCCTCCTCAAATGGGGGGCCCACCGGGGGTATTTATAGGATGGAGATTACCCTAGGAAATTTTCAAAGAGGGTGTGCAAGCCACCTGCATGACCTTTTGGGTGGTGCAGAAGTATACTTGCATGACCATGATGGAACTTGCGTGACCTATGGGCAATGATCTCCTTTTTCATCACATTCCCTTTTTTTATGTTTATTCAAAGGATTAATCTTCTTTGTTTGAGGTATTTCCCATTTCATTTCGTTTAGACTCTGTGACGAAAATAGAGAGTCAACATAAACCCCCCCTCAGAGTTGGGTCTGAAAGAAATGAGGATGTCACTCTGAGGAAAAAGAAGAAAACCAAAGGAAAGTTGGTGCACAAGTTTTGTTGAGCGTTCAAATTGCGGCGCGCAAGTTGTGAGCCGCGCAGGTGTCGACGCGCAAGGATGTGGACATACTTCCGCAAAGCAACCGGCTTTGAACAGTTTGAGCTCTCACCGCGTAGGGTACATTCATCACGCAAGTGTCTGTTTTTTTGTGGTTTCAGTGCTTTTTTCATGTCGCGCAGCTAGAGAGGTATATTGACCCGTGCGGTGATACCTATGCGCCAAAACATGCATGAAACACTAACACTTGTGTGCTAACATTGGGACTTGTGCGCCTTTTTGCCTTATCCAGTTTTTTAAATTTCTTCACAAAGTTTAGGAAAAATAAACTCAATTAAGAGTTAATTATTCGACCTTTATGCAGATTCAATGGCTCCTAGAAGAATTGGAATGGCTGATGAGTTGGCTAGGAAGAGGATTGATGACATGATGAACATTGTTGCCCATGATTACTAAGACATCTGCGACATCACTCAGCATGATTTGGATAAGTACTTGAAGTAGTATCATCTTAATTTCCCACAGAGAATCTACATGCCCTTGTATGATCATGGTCATATGCAAGGAGTCAATGTTCCAGATGCAAAGAACTATATGCCTGGGATGCATCTGCACTGCTACTCCTCTATTTTTGTTATGTTGTGTATTCAGAGCAACGACAATGGTGTGAACATTCAAATTTTTCCTCCATATCATTTCCTTGCAGATATGAAAATGGAAAACACATGGGATGAAATGTTTTTCGCTGCTGGTTGGTGGAGAGAAGACAAACATGACATTAAAGAAATATCAGAGAATATTATTATGTCCAAATGGTTCTTTACTTCCAATGCTCCATTCTCAAATCCATGTATCCATCTTCCAATTCTCTTGGAAAAATACAGAGTCACTGTTTGATCAGTAGAAATTTTTTTCAAACCGCACTCAAGAACATTATTTTACCATTATTCCAAGAAGAGCTTTTATCATTGCATCTCTTATTGTGTCCAGTTGAATGAATGAATTCCAGGTGTCTTCTGATGAATCTCAGGACACCGTAAATCAGATGATAAGTTATGTTGAAAGCCTTTCGTAATTCCCGATGAAGAGAAGAGACTCCAGTCTGTGGATGTCCTTCTAACTCCATTGCATCGATGAAAAACACTTTCATCTTCAATCATTTGGGCACGTATGCTTTAGATTTTTACCAAATCCACTGGGCCTAGTAAGTATTGTTTTATTTTTAATAGGATTATTATAAAATAACTAACCCTAAAATCTTTGAATCTTTTAATTGGTCAATATTACCTAAATCATACAAAATGTATGTTTAGTGAGATGGAACTTGACTTTTATTCAGAGTTCCCTTGTCTTTTGTGGGAAAATTAAAGTCATGCACGTCGGGCATAAAGAGGCTAATGTTTAAGGTCAAAATAGGTTTGACCAAATGGGTAAAAATTGACTCAATTCCTTTAAAATTTATCTGAAAACATATTACCACACTCATGTATGAAGCAAAACATGTAAACATTGACATAAGAAATTTTGAATCTGAGGAATGATAAGAAAAAGCACTAAAAGGAATTATAAGAAGTAGTTCCCAAGAATTAAGTTACCATTATTTAACAAACCCGTTAGGGGGTTAAATTATGCAAGGCCGCCTAAGGACATTGGCTACATAGTCAAATAATAGTATCTTTTGGATTACAGGTCCATTATGTAGACTACTTATGCAAGGCCGCCTAAAGGAACATGCTGCATAGTCAAGCAAAAGATCTCTCAGAAATTTACTTTACTAGTGCTAAAAAGCCAGTGAATGTTTATAGAGATTCAAATTTTACAAAGCACAGAGTTTTCTATATGGAGATATGTAATTTAATATGGAGAAGATATTTATAAACATGATTATCCAAGAACTGGATGAATGTCACTCTTACGAAGGTCTGACCCAAATGTAGGGAAGAGAAAATATAAACCATAGACATGAATATATTGAGATTATGAAAACGAGTATGAGTCAAATATGTAAGGAATGGCTATTTTTCTGGATCCCTGCAAATCTTCGTTAAGACAACTAAGGAAAAAAAAGAGGTTTTCGTCCTAAGAATGAAATTACCATAATTTAAAAAACCTGTTAGGGGGTCGAATTATATAGGTCAACATAAGGGCATTGGCTGCATAGTAAAATAATAGCATCTTTTGGCTGACATGTCTGTTATGTTGACTGTATATGCAAGGCCGCCTAAGGGCATGTGCTACATGGTCAGGAAAAAGTATTCTTAGAATTAGGACATTTTGTTATTAGAAGTCAGGAAAAAGGGTTATGAAGATCTGAAAATATTTTAGGTTAGGATTATGACACATAAAAAATGGGTATTGTTCAATGTATGTAAAGATACATAAATCAATGCAAACCATAATCACGTTGTCGCTGGGTCCTGAATTGAAATGTTGGACGTCACTACATATCCCATAAGTATGTGAATCAAGCAATACGTAGTTCTTGAACTACAGTTTAATGTTGTGCGGGACAAAAGGATTGGAGATCTTAGTTTAGGGTCATAGAGTTCGGTCCATTATAAGAAATACAAAGTGTGTGTTTTCATGGGTACCTTCAGCCAAGGGACTGAGAGTGGAATTTTGGGTTAGGACCAAAGGACTTGGGGATGATTTCGAGGGACACTCGAACATTCCTACGTATCCCATAAGGATAGGAATCAAGCCCACGTAGTTCTAGAAATATCCTTTGTACAAATTTGGTTCGTACATGTGAATGTTGAAAGTGGACATTAGTGTAATGATGGTTTAACCCAAGATAAACGGTTCGGGCATTGCCATGTATGCACGTAGTCATTGGAAAGAAACATGATTGAAAATTAATGTAAATGATGATTCCCTCTCAGGTGAGGGTATCAAATAATGTTATAGTTTATTGACATACATGATAAAAATGTTGTACAGTTTAACGTCATATAGCAAGGAAGAAGGTGAACCAATGTAAAGATATTGATTCTTGGGGGCGGTTTCACGAATCAACATCATATAAGATGGAGGTGCACCGATGTGAAGAGATTGGTTTTCGGCTTGAACCTTGGGAGGTTGCCTACGTACACAGACTAGAAGGCAAGGATGAAATTCTGCGTAGTTTAATTAAAAAAATGAATTAGTGATCAAGTTGTTCTTGGGGACAACGACCTAAAAAATGATGTTTGTACTTACGCATGGTTAGCGGCCCAAAGAGGGTGTTTTGGATGAAATTTTCTCTAAGATCATGTGATTCATGTTTGCTGTGTGAAACAAGAAGTAAAAACAACCATAACTATGCACAGTTTAATGTCATGTAAGAAATATGAAGGGACTATGCAGTTTAAAGTCTTGCAGTTAGGACTATTGGTGCTACACAGTTTAGGGGCACGTAACAGGGACAAAAATACAGTTTAACATCATGTAGAATGTATTAAGGGATTTCTATATGGTTTAGCATCATGTAGCTAGGACGATGGGGACAATAAAATTTACTGTCATGTTAGAAAAAAAGAGGGCTGTGTAGATTAATGTCATGCAGTAAGGACAAAAGAAGACACATTTTAACATCATGTTGGACGTATTAGGAACATTTTCACAGTTTAACGTCATGTTGGATGAAAAAAATGGATGATACAGTTTAGCGTCATGTTGGACGTAAGTGCCAACAGTTTAAAGACATGTGAATGGAACGTGGATGGTTCAGTTTAACGTCGTACAGGACGTAAGAGACATGAAAATAGTTTAAGGTCATATGCATGGACCGTAGATGGTGCAGATTAATGTCTTGCTGGACATAAGAGACTTCTGTACAGTTTAGCATCATGTAGTTAGGAAGTCACATTTTAACGTCGTGTGGGATGAAATAAATGAAAATAGTTTAAATTCATATGCATGGATTGTACATGATGTATTTTGTGATTATACAAAATACTTATTCCGAAATCTGGCTTTGGTTAGAGTAGTGATGAGTTCTCCATCCATTGTGATTAATGAATTTGCTGTATTAGAGTAGACCATATGTATTAAATAAGTTCCTTCCCATTTTGGCTCAAGCATGTGAGGTTTCTTTCCTGGCATCGTTGGAGTTCTGAGAAATAATACCAATTCTCCTGGAACGAAAGAACGAAGACAAATATTTTTTTTGAAAGCTCGTGCTATTCGATTCTGATAAACTTTCAAATGGTGCAGGGTTCACAGTATTTTCTCATATAACTGTTACAATTCATCCAATCGCTTTTGAGATTATTCATCTGTATATTGTTCATCACAAATGGATACTCTAACCGAAGGTAATTGACCTTCAATAGGCAAGACTGCTTCTGTTCCATTTACTAGTGAATATGGAGTTGACCGTGTTGTAGTGCGGGTGGTGGTCCGATAAGCCCATAAAGCATGAATGTGTTTATCATGCCATGACCTCTTATCTTTATCCACCATCATTGGAATTATATTTGACAATGTCTTGTTGAAGGCTTCTATATGGCCATTTTCCGCTGCATGATACCGAGATGAATGATTGGATTTGATGTTGTATTCTTGATACAACTTCTTCACCTCGAATGAACAGAAGTAGGTGCCATTGTCGGTCAATATGGTATGAGGGACACCAAATCTGGTAAAGATGTTAGACTTGATGAAGCTAACAATGCTTTTAGAACTAACTTCATTTAGAGGTAATGCCTCTTCCCATTTGGAAAAGATGTCAGTAGCAGTAAGAATATACTTTGACTGCTTGGTTGTAGCTGAAGGGTAAGGTCCCACCACATCCATTCCTCATTGGAAAATGGCCTCGACTATTTAGCTGTATGAAGCAACTCTGGAGGATGATGAATGAAGTTGGTGTTTACATGGCATGAGTGACACTTCATTGTGAAATCAACACAATATTGTATCATTGAATGATAAAAGTATCCAAGCCTTAGAATCTGATCAGAATGTCTATTTCCAGACTAGTGGGCACCATAGGATTTTTCATGCACTTCTTTCATGACAACCATTGTCTCTTCACCATCAATTCATATGAAGAGAACTCCATCAAAATCACGTTTGTAGAGAATTTTCTCTAGGTGATCTGGGATACCATAAAGAGTAAAATTAACCACATGTCACCAGAATTTTTCTTTCCTGGATCTATCAGGTGGATGTGTTCCATTTTGAAGCTATTCCCTGATAGGTGTCATCCATCCTGTAGTATGACAAACCATTTTAGGAATGGGACTAATTTCATTGATCTCCTCTGTTCTGGTTCGAACATAAGGTGAAATTGTATGACGGTGGGAAACGCTGATGGTTGTTTTGTCCCGATTTGGATCTTCCAGAGCTGTAGCTATATTAGCCAGTGCATCAGCTTGAGCATTTTGTGATCGTGGGACATAAGAAAATGTCGGTTCTGTAAAAAATTCCGCCATTAACTCTCTGACTTAATCATATAAAGGGATCAAGTCTTCTTTTCTAATTCCATAATCTCCATTGACTTGTTTGATTACCAGGTCTGAATCACCTTTCACCTTTAAGTGATTCACTTATTCTTGAAGCACCAACTATAAGCATGTGATGAGAGCTTGGTATTCTTCTTCATTATTTGTACCGCCTCCCAGAAATGAGAAGGAATAAGGTAGCAATGCCTTTTCCAGGAAAATGAGAAAAATTCCTAAACCAACCTTGTTGAATTTAAGATTTTCCATTTTCCGCCCTGTTGGAATTCTGGAAGCACCATCAAAGTACATTTCCCATGCCAGAGGACCTTCTTGAATAGATAAGACTTCCTCATCAGGGAGTTCAATATCTAAAGATGTATCTTTCACTAAAGGATGTTCATCCAGGAAATCAGCCAGAGCTTGGACCTTTATTTCCTTTTGAGACACATATTGAATATCAAATTGCAGCAAGATAACTGCCCTCCTTTCCAGACCTCCTGTAAGAATTGGATGACTAAGGATGAATTTGAGCAGGTTATTGTGAGATACCAATTGGACCTCGTGATGTTGCTGGTAGTGTCTCACCTTTTGAAATGCAAAGATTCGTGCTAGGAAACCCTTCTAAATACTTGAATATCTGGTTTCTTCTTCAAGCATAGTCCGACTGATATAGTAGAGGCTATTTTCATTTCCAGCATCATTCTTATGACCAAGAAAGGCACCCAATGATCGCTCTAAAGAAGTCACATAGAGGATAAGTGGACTTTAATCAACAGGTAGCATAAGTATCGGTGGACTCAAGAGGTATTTCTTGAGAATATCGAATGCTTCTTGAAATTCTTTAGTCCAATGGTAAGTGACTTTCTTCTTCATCAATTTGGTGAAGGGTAAACTTTTGCCTTCCAAATTGGCGATGAAACGCTGAATATAGGATAAGTGTCCTTGGAGTCCTCTAAATTAATTACAATTTTGAGGAGGTGACATACCAAGGATTGACTTGGTCTTCTCTGGATCGACTTTGATACCACGATGGCATAAATCAAAGCCGAGAAATTTCACCGAGGATACCCCAAAAGCACATTTTAAGGGGGTTATCTTCAAATTATGATGTCAAAGCATACGGAATATGACTTCTTAATCAGCCAAGTGATTAGAATGTTTTTTGGATATGACCACCAAATCTTCCACATAACATTCATCAGACATTCATAAAAAGGGTTTGAATATACGATGCATGGAATGCTGATATACTGCGCCTGCATTCTTTAGGCCAAAGGGCATTACCCGATAGAAAATCACACCCTAAGGGGCTCTGAAAGCTGTAGATTCCTTATCATCTGGAGCCATTTGATTTTGATTATACCCAGAATATCCATCCATGAAGGAAAGTGCTACATAGCCAACTTTTTCATCAATTAATAATTCTGGAATTGGAACTGGAAAATCATCCATATGACAATGCCGATTAAGATCTCTGAAATCAATGCAATCTCTAATTTTCCCATTCTTCTTTTTCAATGGGACATTATTAGACATCCATTGGGATATTGAACATCTCTGATGAAGTTAGCTTTGATAATCTTACCCAATTCAGCCTCAATTTTTGAAGCATAAGTTGGGTGTGTTCTTCTAGTAGCTTGTTTGAATCCTCGATGTTCTTCTGGAAAACCCAATCGATGAGTGGAAACATCAGGATCAAGCCCGAGCATCTCTGTATAGTTCCAAGCTAATATGTCTTGATTTTTCTTTAGAAAGGAAATACACATCTCTTGTTTTTCAATATTCATGGCCGAAATGATTAAAGTGGGGCATGGATCTTCTTTTATACCAAGATTAATTTCTCTAAGTTCATCCACAGTGGTAGAGATACCCTCTTCAAATGCTGGAGAGCATCTCTGAGATCTTCCTCTTCTTCTTCAACATGTGTTACTTCTTCTGTTTCTACTTGCATAGTAGATGATTAAGTGGAATTTCAATGATTAATATAGATGTTAAAATTTGAACATCTTGAAGAAGAGGCATCCATTTCTGACCCAACTAATGATGAAGGGTCTTCTATGAGAAATAAAGTGGAGATGATGGATTCAGAATCGACATCATTGTTAACCTCTGACGTTGCTATAACTTAATATGGCCTGGTTGGCGAAGTGTAGACTTGATGGATTTCAACAGATGAAATGAAGATATCTTCATTTGAGCTTTCATAATTGCTTGGTGGCTCACCAATTTTGCCCATGTTGTCTGACTCAATTTCCATAATTGACATTATGGATCTTTCCATAAGAGTATTTTGATATGGGTCTATCTTTTAAATTTTATTGATAGGCAATACATAATCTGTACTCACATGTGCAAATGGATTCACTGGAATCTTCTCCAAACCATAAGGAGAATTAACTTTGGTAATCTCCCTTGTTGTGGATTCCTCCTTTCCCTTCGTGTGACAGAATTCCACCACAATGTATTGAGATTCACATATCATGAATGTTTCCTTATCTCCATACATTGTCCCAACTTGACCATCGAAACAATACTTGAGACATTGATGGTATGATGAAGGGATAATTGCATGTTGATGTAGCCAAGGTCTTCCAAGCAAGATGTTGAAAGCTGAGTCTTGATCAACAACAATGAAATCTGAATTGGATACAAGATCTCCAAAATGAGTTCTGAGTTTATTCTCACCCAGTGGTTCTTGTTAAATTTTATCATATCCTTGTAACATCATGGTAGAAAGTGATAAATCAGATTCAGTGAGGCCCAATCGACGAAGTGTACGAATGGCGATGAGGTTGACTCCTGAACCATTATCAATAAAAGGTCTTCGGATTTCTCCACCATTGGCCTTTCTTGATAAGTACAAAGGTCTTATACTCCCATGCACAACATCATCTTCATCATCATAAGTAAAAGTTATTACTGCATGGCATTCTGCAGGATTATTCTCTATGTGGTAGTCTTCAGCTACATCAATTTCAGTTTCAAACTCATGAGGACTTGAAAAAGCCTCAATGACTGCCCTACCGAAGATCTTTTGATAGATTCCAAGCATCCAGAATTGATAACATAGCTGGTATGTGGTCCAGGTGTTTCAATACACCAAACTTTTTATCCAGAGGTCTGTGTTTCCCAATAAGAACATGTGGTTTAGCAGGTGCCTTTGAAGTTGATTCTTTGGAATTTGATGCATCTTGTATTGGGATAGGAGTTGCAAATATTCCTAGTTTTGGAAGATTAGACCGATTAGATCCAATTAATTTTTGAGAGGATAGAGGTGGAACCCCCAACCGATCCTCCAGAATAACTGTTCCAGGACTGAATTTTCTATTGGTGGAAGAACATGCTTTTTCTTGCTGAGCTCACTGAAGGGATCTACCACGAGTTTCTACTACATACACAATTCTAGAAGGGGTATAATTAGAATAATGGCTTCTGGGATATCCACGTCTTCCTTTGTATCCCAGGCCCCTGGAACTTCCTCTACTTCCTCCGTGTGATACAGGGAATTCAGGATCATCGAAATCGAAACTACGATTGGCATAAGGATTTGTTAAGTGAATCATATTAACAGAACCAATGATTAACTATTCATTTGATGAGGACTATGCCTCACCAGCCAATTTAGGCTGTAACCTTTGGTGGGGCGGTTCCCGTTGCTTTGATATAGAAGGCATGAAATCTTCCAGAGTGAAAGAAAGCTTAGGCTTTGACACATTCTCAGCTTCTTCTGATTGTTCCTCTTTCTTGTAATGGTGTCATTTCTTTGAGTATTTTCCCTCTGATGAAGAAGGTTTTGCTGCAGCATTTATGGAAGAAGGCACAATTAGTTTCTTCAATTATGTTAGCAAAATGGCATGATTTCGGTTGATCATTTTTTTGACCATCCAATCATCATATTTCTGCGCATTTTTTTTCATAACTTCATGTCGCTATCCTTCCTCCTCTGGAACTGTAGCAGTAACACATGCTACCTGAGCTGATGAACCTTTGATTTTAACTTGTCCCAAATCGACAAATTTTTTGCAGGAGGTTCTTGAAAACAAAACACTACTGAACGGGATGCCCCAACATTTTATGAAATGGGTAATAGTTGGGACTATCTTCACCCCCTTCCTTTTTTAGCCTCGTGGGCCTTGCCAATTGAACCACATTATTGTCTAGAGATGAAATTAAATAACCAGGAACTTGTTCATTTCGGAAATAGTAAACTTTTCTATTCAAATCCTCAAATTGTTTTCATCTTCGATGTATTTGATCATCTTGATGATACATCCTCTATTTTTGGAAATCAAGAGGTGGAGCCCTTTGAGAAGATGAAGGTTTTTAAGTATAAGCAGGTACATGTTCTTGTTTAAGCATAACTATAGCAGTTTCTACTTTACCCATTCTCTTTCCTGGAGCTGATGGAATTATACGAGCTCTATCCTTGGTATTTATAAGAGAATCTTCAATCTGTTGAGGAATTGAAGTAAGGTCTAGAAACCCTCCTATTTATTACACGGGGATTAACGACATGCATAATTCGTCACGCAGATTTTCCACACAGATTGTCAACAGTTCTTCTTGAGGTAGTGATAAGCTTAGGGAAAATGTTAATCCCTTTTAGTGACCAAAGAAATCTGAGACCCTTTCATTCTCCCTTTGCTTACAGTTTTATAAGATCAAAAACTATTGTCTTTGGAAATGTTGAGCTAAATTGGAGAAGTATTTTTTGACATAGATCTTCCTATCCGGTAATTGACCGGGATTGAAAGCTTGTATACCAAAAAAACTGGTCCTTGCATGGTTCACATGAATCATTTTAGTTTCACTGCTTCTTGTTATTCCATAGTTCCCATAATAGGATCTCAATAAAACAAATAATGCATCAAATGCTGTTCAGGATCACCTAATCCATTGGAAATAGGGAATACAGGTTT
Organism: Viscum album; assembly: GCA_963277665.1. Lineage (NCBI taxonomy): Eukaryota > Viridiplantae > Streptophyta > Magnoliopsida > Santalales > Viscaceae > Viscum > Viscum album. The sequence continues at coordinate 1,089,315,555 of OY728143.1, read as the reverse complement.
CCCAAAACGTGATTGGGGGGGGGGGATTTATTCTACCCATTCAGGGTAAGCTCTCTTTTCTGGTCGAACCTATGCACACATCCCTTATATAGTCTCTAACTGAGATGATAATGACTCAATGGTAGTTATTAACTTTTGAGAAACATCCGGTTAAACATGGACTTGGGAAGGTGCAATGACCGAATCTTGGACATGTATGGTGGCTGGTACTGCAACTAATGGTAGCACCACCGATTGTTGTTGCACATGACCCGTAAGATTATACCTGTGAGGGTGTACAGATAGATGAGGATATTCTTGATCCATCTCAGTAGCTGCAACAATCTCCTTTGTCTGATTGACTCCATCATGCTTAGGAGGAAGACTACCTTGAAGTAGTTATGCGTTCAATGTCATCAATTATTTCATTTCTTCCTCTTGTTGTGCACATCTTTTCTCTAGTTAGAGAGATTGGCCTTCTCCAGGGGAGGGATATGTAACCTGATTCTTTCTCTTCCCCTTGTTTGATCCATTTCGGAGAAGGTTAAGTGAGTTACTAGAAGGATTGCCTAGGTTCTATGTAATCCTTTCGTTTTGTGTATTCACACCTTCTTCATTTGTGTCTGTGCGTACAACTTATTGAGCAGGAACCTCTTCATATGATCCCTCTGAGTGAGCTCCAACTAGTGGATCAGTAATAATGGAATTGATGACATTAATTGATGCATAATTCATTGCATCCCTTCTATCAGCATTTCTGTGATATTTTCTTCTACCATGCCCCTGACGAGACATTGGCTTTTGTTGATTTGATCCCTCAGGAACTTCTTGGCCAACCGTAATTTGGAGAGAATCGGCTGATAATTTGGATCTTCGTTACTCTTGAGGATTCTTCCCCAATTGAGAACAGACCGACTTTATTTGAGGAATGAATTAAGGATTTGAAAAAGACCCCAGTATAATGGACTGGGGTTGTTCCTACTGTTTTTACTCAACTCCTCGAATCCTATTTGTTGATTCTGAGGATTGGGTTAAAAGAGTCCCCAGTCTGGTAAGCTGGGGTTTCTCTCGACATGCTATGTCTAAAACTTTCTTAAAATCACTCCTGATCTTGTGGACCTTAGTACTGAAATTAGCTATATGAATCAATCAACATCCACTTCTATCACCTGGTTCAAAAGACCGTTGGATACTTTCTGACACATATATAATATTATGATGTGATTTCTCCATACAAGAGGCATGTTCTATATTATCATTTTCATGATGTAGGAGTAATTCAACAACTTGTCTCTTTATTCTTTATTTTGAGAAGAACTAGTTGAGGCCTATTCTTGGGAAAGCTTTTGATTACAAAAAAACCCATTAACTGTAGCCGGACACGGGCAATAACATTGAATGAGACCATTTTCACCGGGCTTTGCTGACTGGAGAGCGTAGTGATATGTAGTGCTCCATGAACACCCCATCATCTGACATGAATACTAGATGGGGCATTGGAAATTAATTGGAGCAATCTTCTTAGTGCACCAAGACATGAACGTTGAAGGGCTCTCTATTAAATTTCAGCCTTTGGATATCGAGAGACTGATAGAGATGCCAAATCAATCTAACATTGTATCCCTTATGTTATCATAAAATGAATTTCATATTCATCATAAGATAATACTTTCTTTTTCAACTGACAACATGTTTCCCATATGTTGAGACGAATATCATGAATTCCATCTTCCATGAACATCTTTGGAATGTCATACTGAGAGTCATCTAGAGGCCAAAACATGACTGGCAATTCACCTTTCGCCATTAGTTTTCCCATGTTCAACATTTCCTCTTTATCATTCAATGAATATTCTTCTACCTAATTTGACGAGAGCTGATTATTCCTTGCTTCTTCATCGGATTCAATATGATTGGTAGAGAAATCACTGATTAATTTTGAAGATGCATGACATAGGGGTGGTTCGGAAAATGACCTACACCCTGGGTTCTCTTCTGATTGAGAAAGTATATCACCTTCTAGAGATAAAGCATCAGACATGACTCATTTAACATTTTAAAGTGCTTCAAGATAATAGGGATTTATCGGTACTACATTGTCCACTGGAGCATTTTCCGGTCAATGTGCATCCCTAATGTGGAGAGGACTTTCACAGCGAAATTCATCATCACGGGGAGGACCACCATTCCGGGTTATAGAAAAAGATGAGATCTCTTGCTTCTTGTTCTTATGACCACACAGAGGGTTCATGTGGCTCTAATCTGAAGATGAAACATCGAGATTGACCAAACTATCATGAAGCAAGCCTTCATGAGGACGTTTCTGTTGAAGACCTTCGGAATTAATGTTCCCACTATTGGGAAATGAGGGTGTAGAATCTTGGATTCCAACAGATAACTATCTGAGGGCTTCAAGAACTCCAGCATCAAGAAAGGCCATGTTACAAATTGGATCTTGATCTCTTAATTGTGCTGGGAGGGTCTTCTTCTTAGACGCCTTCTTACTCGCCATGTAAACCACTTGTTGACAAAAGTGGCTACTCTGAGCAGGTGTATGTGTCTGATCAGGATAGATGGATAGGTTAGGCTGATTATCTCTACTCAAATCACATGTGTGTGCCTGACTTTGTTGTCCGTATGATATGGGGGAGTACGCCCCAAAACCCTCATGGACTGGAAGAAATGTGTATGTTTGTTCCAGAGTGAACTTTTGATTTGTCACTCCACTGGTAGGGATAGATTTATGTGTCTTTCCCTGAGATGCTGCTGAAGCTATTATAATATCCTGGAAAGCATCCAGAATATGAGCATGGATTTTCTTATAGTCTTTCACCATTGATAGAATACGCTTGGTGACATCATCTACCAAAACTGGGATATATGTCCATTCCGTGCTTGGAGTAGGTGTGTGTGCCTGCTCTTTTCCTCCTTTTCCTATCAGTGAGTCCTGACAGTACTCAATTGTGGGTGCAGAGAGTTGAATCTGCCACCTATTTATTGCCAGAGCTTTCCGAATGACTTCTACAAGTGCTACAATTTGAGACTGTTGGTAGGTTTGATCAATACTGGCAGGTGTATGTGCTTGTTGATTGCACTTCGCCGAATGTGGTTGATGAGATCCACCCTATGTAGTCAAGTGAGCCTGCTGAATAGTTGATGATGTAAAAATTTGTGTATGATCCTGCCTATAGTACACCACTTGAATTGCCAGGCGGGAATGGCATGATACTGCTTGACGATTCTGCTGGAGAGCACAATGAAAATGGATGGGTGTGTGTGCCCGCTCGTTTCTTACCACCAAGTTAGGTTGGTGGAATTCTCTGGAGATGGAAAAGATGAGAACCTTCTCAATGTTAACCGGATTTCAACTATGGTGATTCGTCTTACCTGCTCGGGTTCGAGGAACCTGAGCCGAATGCCTGGAGTCGATACCCTCATCATGTCGAGGGCACACTACCACCTGAGTATGGCGGAGATTATTGATGGGAGCCCTCGGGAAGGACTCTTGTCTCCTTGAATTAAGGCCCCGAGGGACCGTCTCATTCACCTCCTCAGAATATGGGACTGAATGGTGATTGTGTTTCAGGGATAATGACCCAAAACAGTTGGAGATGGTGGTTATCACCACCTGCTTCTTGATCGCTGGCCGTCGCTGTCCGGACAACCAGTGTGATATGTTCACATGGAGGTCTTGTCGAGCAGCCTCCAGAATTGGAATAGTACCATTTTGACGATACTCCATAACCAGCGGATTTGATACCCATCATTGATGATGCTGAGTAGGTGATGTCATCCTCAGAGTGGAAGATGATCCAGCAGGAGTAGCATCAGTGGCATTCGCAACAGAGGTTTTCACAGCAAAGTTATTCACAGATGTGAACTTCAGAGAAGGCATTCTGGAAATGCAGAAGATCTTGGAAAAGAGTGCAAGTTTGATATAATATACATAATCAAGATAAGTCTGGCCACTACATATTATGGATGAGAAAATGTGTTATTGATTATTTTTTGGCCCTCTCATTGAGTTTTAAATAGGGGCCTAACGAATAATAAAAACATCATTTTAACTTGGTTAAGGATTCATATCGGCTTCACCATTTTTTGTTTCCCTCTGAATTGGGAATGACCTTGTTGATTTAAGATTCAAACATTCCAAGTTGTTTCTAATGTGTTCGTACGTAGAACCGGAAACATCCAATGATTCCATATTCATTTAGACCTACTTTCCAAATACAGGCTCTCATCAGTTATGAAATGATGAGGCTTTGGAATTTTCATTAGTCAAGAGGATGGGAGGTCGGACTCATTTCACCTTTTTAAGGGGAATTATTGTCTACTCTGGGACTCTCTTTATAGATTTGAGTTATATTCATGAATCCTTGTTACATTATCAAGTATTAAAATGAGCTTTCCTTTATAACTGACAACAAATTATAAATATGTATGAAATTTAAATAATCTTGTATATCTAATCGAGGTTCTCCATCAACAGAGAATCATCTGTGTTTGTTTAGAGATTCTCAGTCAATGGTATCCTTTAATACATTATGTAAAATTCTCTTGGTTATTATGATTACCATGCTGGTTTTAAAGCCACTCAGTGGGGCACTTGATGTTTATGGTCATTCAGTAGGACATAGATCATTAAAGAGTTGGGATCACACCCACTGATGGGCTACCTACGTATCCTTATTTAAATAAGGAATCAGAACCCATGTAGTTCTAGTAAGGGAGTATGATTTTTATGCAAGATTGATGGCTCAAAAAAAGATGTCATGATTACTTTTTCACTATAAACTCTCGTGAGTCATGCTCGGTGTGAGAAACAATAGGTATTGGTAACACTGGGAAATTGTTCCACGAAAGATGCAATGATGTGGGGCTTATATATGTATAACAACCCAAAATAGATTAGGATTATGATTTACTTCAGGGAATAAATCCAGGAACATGGTCTATAAATGTATATGTGTTTCATGGAGATTTGGATGCTCTAATCTTGGGGATTATTCCTATAGATGATGACCAAGATAGGAGGGGACTTAAATTTGTGTTTTACTCCTACGAAGGAAGCCCATATCAAAAGGAATTATGACTGGCCAAATGAAATTAAGACTGGGGCTTACTCTTAAAAAGGAGGACCAGGTTAAATAGATTATAAAATTAACGGACTTGGGGCTTACTCCTAAAGAGGATGTCCATATTTGAGACTGGGGATTACTCCTAAAAAGGAGGCCCATGTTAAGAGAATTATGGTTGGGTCTTACTCCTGAAGGGGAGGTCCAGGTTTAAGGGATTTAAAAATTAAGGGACTTAGGGCTTACTCCTAAGGAAGATGCCCATATTTGAAACTGGGGATTACACCGGAAAAGGATGCCATGGTTTAAAAGAATTATGGTTGGGGCTTACTCCTGAGGAGGATGGTCATATTTGCGAACTTTATCACTAGGAATTACTATTAAGGAGGATGCCCAAATTAATGAGGATTTGGGGCTTACTCCTAAGGAGGGTTCCCAAATTGATTAGAATTTGGACTGGGGCTTAGTCCTAAAAAGGAGGCCCATGTTAAGAGAAATTATGACTGGGGTTGACTCCTGAAGAGGAGGACCATGAATAGGGTTATCTCATCTTAAAGGATAAGGTTGAATGAATGAAATATCTAACTTTAGTGACATAAAGTGGTGTAAATCACAAGGTTTTCAGAGATGTTCCATGGAATTCATTTCAGATAAGGAAATCAGTCAAGAAAACAAGCCATAAATGGATTTGAAGAGTGTCTTGAAGACTGAATCATGAATAGGAAAGGTGGAATGGCATAAGAGATTTGAAATGGGCAGGATGGGAACCCAAAAATAGAAGGGTGTGCATGTCCTGGGGGGTCGCGCAAGTATTGCATGGGCGCACAAGTCATGGTCGCACAAGTATACTTGCGCGACACCTATATACTTGGGCGACGGTTAAACAGTAGAGTAATACTTGGTCGATCCTTGACCAAAGCCTTTATAATTATCCCGAGGTACTTCCAGAATATTGGCGCACAAGTTTCAATGAGTAGCTAAGGAGGCGCGCAAGTGTGTCCATTTCCCTTAAGGGTAAAACACGTAGGCGTGCAAGTGTTAGTGAATTCTAACACGTGGAACATATTCTTCTTGTCTAGACCTTCCATTCTAATTAATGAATTACCTTAGAAGTGTTCGGAATACTTGAAGAAGAGACATGGGCGTTCAGAGATCTATATTTGAATTCTGGAAAAAATACTCTTCAAATGGGGGGCCCACCGGGGGTATTTATAGGCTGGATAATACCCTGGGAGATTTTCAAAGAGGGCGCGCAAGCCACTAATACGGCCATTTGGGCGGCGCAAAAGTATACTTGAACGACCATGCTGGAACTTGCATGACATATGGGCAATGTTCTCCTTGTTCATCCCTTTATCTTTTTTTGATGTTTATTCAATGGATTAATCTTCTTTGTTTGAGTTATTTACCTTTTCATTTCATTTAGACTATGTGATGAAAAAGGAGTTTCAACATATATATAATACCATACTATCCTTATAAATTATTATTTATACATCGTAACACATTCACCTTCTTCTTTTATCAGACTCAATATTTTATTTTCCATATATAAGCTCTCAATTCACAAGGAAAGTATTTCTACATGAAAATATCACTAAAATCATTCGAATCCATATCTTTCATTTCCTCCTCCCCCTTTATGTTTTTAATTATTGACCCCTATGGATCTTTATCTCCTGAGAGTTTATAAAATACCATTAATACCATCTCCCTTTCATTAATATCCAATGAGAGAAATATCTTATCCATGGAACCTATCCACATCTCCACTATAAATTGGTTTTTCGTCCAATTGATTGATGTAATCTATTTCCAAATAAATAGGTCTATCATTTCTCATCCATGTTGTGGATCAGGATGCCTGATATAGGTAATGTTATTGTTCATAACCAGTGTTATCATTCGAAACATAGTTCTATTTTTCATAGAACTAGTCACTACTCAAATGTGAATATCATTTTTTTCAATGGGATGTAATTCCCTATATGGGGTACACGTGTTGATATGATTTCCATTCCTTACACTCTGCATTTTATCTGACTAATGGAATACAAAAGATTATGTTAATATTTTTAATCAAAAATCTCAAACTAGAAAAACACATAACATAAAAAGAAATTTTATGAATGGATGATCTCATAATCATAAACATGGATTTTTTTGGAAATATTTACTTTTAAATACATCATAATGGTTTGAAAGAGAATGTGACTTACCTAAAAATATCCCATAGGATTGTCAGACATGTTGAGTAGTAACGGTTGATTTGATGTATCAATTTACCCAATGTCGGGCATAGGATACCTTGTTAGGATTGTTAGCCATAGGTACATCTATTTCATAACAAAATTGACTTTTAATATCTAGATTTTGGTGTATTTATAGGAAGATCCATATAAACTCTACCTATCTAAAATTCAAGGATGTTCTTATATTCTTATACTCAAAGTCAATATTATAGTTATGTTCTTTAATCAATGTTTTCAAAATCTATTTTCCAATGTTTCAACTAAAAATCCTATTATACCAACTATAAAGACCCTGATATTGGTTTTTGGGAGTCAGATATTTTTATAAATACATTGTCATAGATAAAATTTTTTAATCCCATAGGGTCAATCACATTAGTAGTTTTTGAAGCTAGAATACATACTTGATTTTTACATTACATATTTACGGGAAAAAACATATAGAATCCATTGGAAACACCCATAAACACATAGATTATCCCTATATGTGAATCATAATATACATATTCACATCATGGGGAAAAATAATACATAATAAAGGGGTTATTTGATATCATTATTAAGGATAAAAAATAAAATGGAAGCTATCATAAATATAAAAAATAATGAATGATGAATAACTAAAAACATAGGTCAATAAAAAAATCTTGACTAAAAATGGACAGAATAAAATATGATTAAATAATTCTAAAATAAAACCTGACAATGGATATACCACTAGCCACATAATTACATGTAATATTAATTACTAATTTCATAATGAGGTAATTTATAATTTTCAACATCATAAACTTATCATCAATGCCTCAGCCATTACACCATACATAATGTGTAAAACCCCAGTATAGTTTGTCTCATGTGACATACTAATTAATCGAGGGGCTATAGCAGGCCCAACCATTCACTCACTAAGATTAATTCATTGAACATATGAATGATTATAAACATTTAAAAGATACAAATTAATAGTAAATAACATTCCCCAATCTATAAATAAAATCCCTAATCATTATGAGTAGTGTGGTGAATGATATCATGATATCCCAAACATAGTCAAACTAATCATATAGAATTTAAAAAAAATATATGGAATGATAAAAATAAGATATACATCTCAATAAATCATAAAATCCAACAATTGTTTTTGAAAAAAATGGAAATATTATAATAAAGTCATCTGAAATTTTTTGAGAGAAATACCCCTGGTACTTTTCAAAAAAAGTTCTTTTGTAAAAATCATTTCTATTTGTCATAATTTTTTGTATAAAATATAAAATTAAAATATTTGGTTTTTCATGAAATAAGTAGTGAATTAATACAGATAATGGATTCTTAAAATAGATTATGTATGTTACATGAAAATTAATTCGAAATCTGGAAGTTCCCTTTAATCGGGATTGTGTATCGGGAAGAATTGAGAAGGGAACCTTATAAAACATGTATTATCCCATTAATGAAATATTTAATGATATAGATATATTTTTTTTTAATATATAATTAATAATTTAAAATAATTATATCAAAATAATTATGAAATTCAATTTTTTGTAGAGGGATAAAGTATAACCAGAATGAAAATGGAGGTTCGGGAAGAAGATATTTACATTGTGTTCGAATATCTTATGTGCATGACATTAATGTCCTATATAATCAACTTAAATTTATTAAATAATTTATTGAGAGCCAAATATATATTTATTTGATTAATGATAATTTTATTAATTAATTTATTTAATTCACTTTCAGTTATGTAGATGTATTTCATCATTTGAGAGAACTCGTTTTCATGGTTTTCATTATCAGATTTCTTGTATATAAGAAATACAATTTATGTAAAATCGGTGTAGCAATCCAGAATTGAAAGTAAATGTTATTAATTAATATCCATAACTGTAATCGGTTAGTTATATTTTTTTCAAATATAAGGATGAATCGGTAGATAACACCGTTGGCACCAAAATCCATGGATAAATGGAAAAGGCCTAAAAATTCACCAATGGGCATGCATTGCAAAGCTCTTTCAAAAATCCCTTCAACAATGTGAATGATGAAAAGACAAAAAAATGAAAACCTCTATGACCACCGCAATGAAATTATTGGAACCTCTTCAATCACAATAAAAAAGTTCATGACTACCACAATGAAATGAAGGAAGCCTATCTGATCCCAACTATTATGTTCGCTACCACCGCAATGAAATGCTGAAATCCTCTATGAGTCCGACAATGTGTCCTCTAATCAAGAAGCAAAATTTCCTTTTTGGAATTCCCTCAGATCGCCGTGACACTTTATTCATATAAATATATGGATCCCCCGACCTAAATGGTTGAAACACTATCCTTTCATCGTTTGAGATATAGATTCGAAAAGTACCCTTTTCTCGGAAAACTAGTGAGAAATTTCGTAACCTCAGATACATGAGCAGTGAGAATTAGATTTTCCATTGATGCAATTTTCCTTTGCTTCCAGTGGAGATTCCCTTCCAGAATCCATAGGTCTGTTGCAATGGTAGGAGTCCTTCTTGGGTACTTGGGTCTTCATGGAGCATTCATCCTTTGTAAAGCACCCTCAAAATAGTTGTTTACTCAATGCATCGACAAGGCCAACATGATTCACAATGATCCTCCCTTAATTGGGATCCTTTCCTATGTTCTCCACGCATATCATTACTTTTCTACTCCACTTCTCTTTGTCAATCGCATTTACATTTCAATTTCTCTCTCTTTGAGGCCTTTCTCTTCGCGAACCCTTCTTAATACTGTCCCTATATCCTTGAATGAAGTTATTACATGGTTCCTTGAGTGGTGCTTCATATAGAATTACACTACCTTATGATCATTCACATAAGCACGCTAATTGTTATAGATTATTTGCATATCGATGATAAAATTATAGTGTCAAAATATTTTCATACATTACTATATCATAATTTTAAAGATAAACAACATAATAATATTACACATAGAATATCCAATGGCTTATTGTCTTGGGAAAACTATGACCATGTATAACAAATTAAAACATTGATCAAAAAACATTTTTTTTAATTTTTTCTTCTATAGCTTCTAATTGGAACTTGACCCTTCCTTAGTAAATGTAGTCACCTGAGGATATACAAAAAAAAGGGGTGATCTAAATTCCTAGTAATAGGATATATAAGAACAATATAACAATTGGTGAGCATAATCATAACACGGGAAAAAGATCATGAATGTGAGGGGAATTATTAATAATAGACTTGAATTGTGGAAATGCATTAAAATGAGACATCATGTCATAGTGGTTAAATACCACACATACTTGTGAACAAATATATCATCTTTTTCACACATAAATTTACATTAACTCATGAGATTCAACACATTACCCAATTCGTTGGAGCTTCGAGTAATTCCGGGCGCACCCATCACATCATAAAATTATCATTTATCATGCATTCCACAAAACACATATATCTAAATTAACATAACTATACCCTAAAAAGGGATGGGTTTCATCTAATAAGAACACATTCATAAACATTGGGTTCCCAAATGAAAGAGGGAATATCATACATGTTACAAGAACCGTTAACCTTGAATGAGAAGTAAAAGCAGTGTTCTTAAAATAAGTGTTTTTTTAAAACATTTTGTTTGACCTAAATAGCAATGAAAAACATATATATCCCTGAAATGGTGAGATAAATATGACAGAATTATTTTTAAGGATTAACCATATAAAAAAATAAGTTAATGTGGGAGAACACAAAGGATGAATATTGGGTTCGGGAATTTCCCCTTACCACATATCTGAATGCTCCCTTCTCATTAATGTACAGTGTAATGACATCATATTCATTAATAAAAAATTAAATAACCTTTTATACATGAATTGGGTTAATTTTTGTTTCATTGTGTCATTTTATGGGCTTTTTGATGAGTTATAGAGTTTAAAAACATTGTTTGGGGATGTTCCTTTTTATGGTTTTCTTGAGTAGATCACATGTATTCCTGAATTGAAGTTTTTGTAGAACATGGATAAACAAAAAAAACATATATTCCATGTTTTTAATGAAATTCAAGAAGCTAAAATGATCTTATAATGTTTTATATTGAATACCATGTTGATGAATCGTTAGATAAGAATTCAATAATGATTGTTTGGGTTAATTTAGGCGGTTTTTTTACGACAACAAACTTGTTTGGTTTACTCAATTAGTAATATTTACATATTTTTGTTATAGAACATAAAATATAACATAATACATATATAATATTCTTTTTCCACCATAAAAATGGTTTCATGACCTGATTGGAATGTTGAAATAGAAAAGGAAAACATGTCATTCTTGAATGTGATATATTAACACCTCATGGACTACATTTTATTTTATAAAACAAAAGAAAGGGGAGAAGAAGGTTGGATAATATAATATTATATTATAATAATAAAATTCCAGTATATGTATTATATTTTAGTTACTATACCATTTGGACAAAGATAGATCAGGAGAGAATAAGAAAAGAAGTTGAAATTTAAAGGGAATTAAAGGAAAAGAGGGAGATAAATTACCTCTTGAATCCTCTTCTTGAGATCCTCCTTAAGGTTCCTAGGCATGGTCTTTTGAAGAGACCATAATCTCTTGGACGTAGGGGATGGGATAGGGAAGATTCTTGTGTAGTGTATAGTCATGGCTTGAATCTTGAGAGGTGTGATGAAATGAGGGTGGGAAGGGTGGTATTTATAGTGGAGGGGAGAGGGGATGTTTCAATATAATATTAATTAATTTATTATTTCTCCCAAATACAAGGAATAGTGAGTCTTCCATGACCATGAATAGTTATTTTTTTTATTTTATACCAAGATAAGTGGGATTACATCATCAGAACATCATTCATGACTACATAATTAGATCATTTAGCTTATTTTGAAAATTATGGTATTTCACTATTCATAAAAAATTCACGTATTTCAGAAAAATCCTACCAATTCACCACTAAAATTTTTCAATGTATATAATCCAAAAATAATTTTCATTTTTTAAAAAAAATCTTAATTATTATTAATTTAACCTTTATTTAAAATCTCCATTTTCATGAAAAAACAGATTCTAAAAATAATATTGATTTTATAATGCATTAAAAAATTAATTGTTGTCTTATAAAATTATCTTAAATATAGATGAAATATATTTGTTAATTTATTATCACTTTTTAATAAAACAATTTATCTTCTAAATTAATAAACTAATTATAATTAATTATTTATGGCTTACTAAAATACCAACGTTTTTAAATTTCCCAAATTTAATTTAATTATTCATGTGTAATGTTATTATTATATTTGGAAATTCTCTATAAGGTTCTTATTAATATTCATAAGGATATGATACTATTAAAAAAGGTAAGTTAATATTCACCAAAAATTATGTTGGGTTCATCAGAATCCAAAAAACATCTTGAACACAATTGTGTATGTCGGATTTTTGAAATTCCAAACACAGAAGGGGCAATCTAATGTCTGAAGGTCACTTATCATTTAGTAGTTCATTATGATGTGTTTTCATGAGATTTAATGACATATTGATAAGAATGTAATTTCCATTGAAAACATGGGGTCATTACATTCATCCCCCCTTAGGATATTTTTCCCTGGAAATTTTATTTTACACAAACAGGTTAGCATACTTCTCTTTCATCACCTACTCTAGTTCCAATGTAGCTCCCTTAATCTTATGGTTCCTCCCCAACACATTAAGTATGTTGGTTTTCCTGTTGCGTTGAACCTTATCTCTTTGGTCCAGAATCTCTATTGTCTATCCTTCATAGGAGATATCATCTTCCATCTTTACAACCTCTGACTTCAGTACGTATGAGCGATCAGGTATATACATCCTCAGGAGTGATACATGAAACACATCATTTTATTGTTACATATTAGGTGGACGTGCAAGATTATAGGCTAAAGCTCATATATGACCAAGGATCTCAAAGGGGACAATGTACCTGGGGCATAACTTCCCTTTCGTTCCAAACCGTATGACACTGTTCCATGGTGATATTAAAAGGACGAAATTAACTCTAATGTTGAACCCCATGTTCCTTTGATGGTAGTCATTATAGCTCTTTTACCAACTCTGCGTAGCTTTAAAGCATTTCTGGATGACTTGAACATTCTTTGTCAACTATTCCACAAGATCAGGTCCAAGTATCCTTTTTTCTCCAACTTCATCCAAATAGGTTGGAGGTCTAAATCGTATCCCATAAAAATCTTCATGTGGAGCCATATGAATACTCGAGTGGATGATATTGTTATATTAGAACTCAACCAATGGGAGATGATGATCCAATCAACCTTTCAATTCAAGAGAGAAGGCTCATAGAATATATTCAAGAGTCTGAATAGTTTTTCATATTGGCCATCAGTTTGGGGGTGATAGGATGTGGTAAAATTTAATTCAGTAGTCAAAGCATATTGAAAGCTCTGTTAGAATTTAGATGTGAACCTTGGATCAAGATCAGAGACAATCAATAGTAGAACTCCATGCAGTATCACCACTACTTTCACACATATCATTTCAAATTGTTCAAGTGAGAGGTCTTCCCGAATATAGAAAAAATGGGTAGTCTTGGTGAGTCGGTCAACCACAATCTATATCACATTATTTCCCTTCGACGTCTTCAAGAGACCCATGAAAAATTCTATAGTAACATTCTACCATTTCCACATGGGTTTAGGATATTCATGCCTCAACCCTTTGGACTTTTGTTGGTCTACATTAACATCCAGACATACTAAGAACCTAGAGATATATTCATCGATCTCCTTTTGGATTTTACCCCACCAGAAGTGTTCACAAAGATCAAAATAATTCTTTTTTCTCCTAGAATTGATAGAGATTGTTGTGCTATATACATTTTCCAATAGATCCATCTGTATACTGGGTGATGAAGGCACAAAAATTTGCATTCTAAATCGAATCACACCATCATTGTCGATTTGGAATGCTTGCATCTTCACTTATTTTTCTGCATTCATCCTCTTCTCTATCTCTACATCATCCCATTTAACTTCCTTAATCGTCTCATGGATGGATGGTTGCGCAATAATTTGGGAAAGTTAGGGTGTATCCCCTACATATATGATTTCTAAATTCATCCTTTGCATATCCATGAATATAGTGTCTTTCGCAATCCATAACATGGATAGAGTAGTAGGTTCTTTTATTCTTATAGCACCATCTACCTTTTTCCCTTTCCATGATGATAGTGAATAGAGTAATCATGATCCTTGATTAGATCCATCCATCTCCTTTGATGCATGTTGATCTCCTTTTGTGTTAATATATACTTTAGAATCTTTTGATCGGTGTATATGTCACACTTCTACCCATAAAGGTAGCGTCGTATGATTTTCATGGCCAAACTCACGGCTTCCAGCTCTAGTTCATGCACTGGGTAGTTCAGCTAATGGATCGTCAACTGTTGTGAGATGTAGGCTATCTCATTATCATTTTGAATCAGTAAAAATCCAAATCCTTTCTTAGAAGATTCACTATATATCACTAAACCTTCTCCACATTTTGGTAGCGTGAGTACAGGTGCAGTGATCAGCCTTCTCTTTAGCTCCTTGAAACTTCCCTCACATTCTTCAGTCCATATGTACTTTACCCCTTTCCTGGTTAACTTAGTTAGCGAGTGTAACGTCCCATATTTGAGTGCCACTCAATGGGTGCCCTGAACCCAGTTAGTCACATGATCTCAAGACCATTTCCCCATATTCTAGAGGCTTTAAACTAGCAGCGAGGGCCTATGTCTGATAGTGGGGAAACTATGCCCTCATTTTTCAACATGTAGCACAATGTAAATAGATATAAGCATAAAAAACGGAAGCAGTAAACAACTGCCAACTGAAAATCATAATAGTACAGATGTAAAATATCACAACAGTCATATATATATATATATGATGATTCATTATGTCACTATGTCTAGGAATGTAGACAAAATAGGATATACTGCAATCTAGAACAATCCAAAACACAGTACAAGTACAACAAAGGAAAAAAAACTATACAACAGGAACACAACTGCATCGCGAGCATAATCTCAGTCCCATGCTCTCGCACTCCTATACAATAATCAAGTACATGTATAGGGACTCTTTCCCTTATCAAAACCTGTAGCAATACAATCTATTTGGGCCCAAGACATAACCCAAACAAGGTGTCCAATTTAAATCCCAGTAGGCAACCACCAAAGGCCCATGCTCAACTGTTAGTTAATTTGTGCAACGACAGTATGCAGTAATGGAAAAGAAATAAAATAGGAAGTACTCAAAAGTAAAAATTCCTACCAGTTTCATTTCAATTTAAAAATTATTTACCAATTAAATATAATTTAATTATAATTTCTCGAGTCTCAGCCTCAGCTAACAGTCTCCTATACAGTATCACAACAAAACTACAACAAGCTATCTAACAAGTACAGATTATAACAATACCAATCATGTGCTTTAGCTTGGAAGGTATAACATAAGAAAACACCATAGTGAATAATCTAGTAAACAATGTCCTCAGACATAAGAACTTTTTCCCATGGCTAAACAAGACCTTGCTCATATGACTTTACCTTAATTGAAACAGATATGAAACCATCATGTGATTTCCCTCAGGAATAAAGAATATTTCTCTCAGGCATATGGGATAATACCCTCAGGCACAGAAGTAACTGCCTTAGATATATAAAACATTGCCCTCAGGCTAAATGAATCACTTTCCCTTAGGCTTATCAAACACTTTCCAATTCGCTAACCATGTAATTGGGCCGAGCCCAAAACATATCAAGCAATTCATATACAGTTTCTCTCAAGAAAACTCAGAGCATTCTAATAACATGGTATACCCTCGGGAAACCTATCCCAATGGCTAAAAAAGTGAACACATCCATGGGGTTTCCCTGGATCCATGCAATGATCCCAAAAAGAAGTTGTACATATTCATTAAATTATCTACGCAATTCTAGGTATTTAATTAATCAAGGACTCCACCATAAGACACCCCAATCATGGGCATATAGATAAATGGTACAAAAAAACAACATGACAGTTTGAAATAATCATCAGACCCCCTACCTTGATCTCCTATGATTGATATACATGAATTATTCCTTCTGAAACATATAATAACAACATAGATCTGCGAAAAATGACAACCCATTCAATCCAAAATAACTTCCCCTCGAGAATCAATTGCTAAGAATAGCTCTAGGAGAAGGAATGTCTTACCCGCACGGTTCAGATAAGATCGATTGCGGAAGAAACAGATTCTCGGCGTACGATCGGGAGCTCCTCAATTCTCTGACCTCTACTCATGATGCTCCAAACAATTTTACTACCTATTTTATAGAATATGGAGGCTACTTCCAATTTTATGGCAAAAAAACTACATGGTGTTTAATTTTCATCATTTTACTATTCCTATGGCGGCTACTTTTCACCTTCACACTGTTCATCTGTGGAGATGATTACACAGTGTGTATTCTTGAGTACACGGTGTTTACTGTCGCTCTATTGGCAGCTACTCCCACTGCCTTACTGTTCACAAGCCAACTTATTACCTGTCGTGTAAATACAATGTACACGGTTTGTAGTCAGTTTTTACACCCTTCATCACCGACGGGCCTACACGCCCTCTGTACTCATCCCACATGGAAAAAGTAAATAGCGTATGGAAATGTACATGGAGTGTACCCATAATGATTGGAATTTTTCCTCCATTTTCCTAATTTTGTCAAAAACTCTTAAGGAAAAAGGAAAACAAGAAACATGTACCCCAATAATAAGAACTGATTTCTTACAAAATTCCTCACTGAAAGCAATTCATCTTTGAATTTCCCTTCCAAGGTTGGTGAAGATAAAGGTCAGAACAACTCTGGCCACACTGAGCACGTATGTCGGTCTCTCACTCCTAGGTTTCGTCATGAACTCAGCCATGCTGCCATAGCACCCACACGAGAAGAACTGACTAGCCTTAGAGAACCATCATGCTGCTGTAAACAATATAAATTAGATTCTCATTAATGGATGAATAGGACTGAAGCACATAATCCTCGGGCTGAAATACATGAGATGAGTTTGAGTGATAATAGAGCATGTGAGATACATGGAAGATGTCGTGCATGGCCTGATACCTCTGTGGTAACTTCAACTGATAGGAAATTGGCCTGACTCTCTCTAGAATCTCAAACGGCCCCACATACCTCGGTGAATGATTACCCTGTCTCCCGATCCGCTTGTGTCCCAACCTCATTGAAACCCCCAAGTAAACCTAATCCCTAACCATGAACTCCAAGGGCCATCTGCGGTGATCAGCATAAGATTTCTGATGCGATTGTGCAGTAGCCATCTACTTCTGAATGAACTGGACCTTCTCTGATGTCTCCTACATGAGACGTGGTCCCAGTAAAGCTACCTCACCAGCCTCCAACCTGCACAATGGTGATCGACATGGAATACCTTATAATGCCTCATAAGGTTCCATTTCCTTAGTTTCATGAAAACTGTTATTGTAGGAAAACATAACTAGGGGTATGTGCTTCTCCAAAGAGCCCCCACTATCTAGGGCGCATGCATGCTACATGTACTCAAGCACCTATATCGTATGCTCAGACTGACCATTGGTCTGAGGGTGGTAAGTTGTACCCAGAAGCACCTATTTACCCAGTGCACTCCAAAAGATCTTCGAGATAAAAGATGTAAAATGGCCGTCCCTTTCTGAAATGATAGAACAAGGGACCTTATGAAGGCATAATACCTCTCGAATATAAAACTTTTTGAGATCGTCCACACCGAAGAACTCCTTGATCGGGAAAAAGTGACCTACCTTGGTTAGTATGCCCAAAACAACCCACACAACATCACTAGCTCGAGGTGACCTCGTCAACCCGGTCATGAAGTCCATCGCAACATCATCCCATTTATACTCTGGAATGGGTAACTATTGTAACAGTCTCGCTGGCCTCTGATGCTCCGCCTTCACCTGCTGATAGGTGGAACATCTCGCAACAAACCTAGCTACCTCCCATTTCATACCCATCCACCAATAATGATGTCTCTTGTCACGGTACATTTTGGAAGCTCTGGGATGCACTTCCCATGTTTAAGCAAGAAACTTCCACATTAACTCCTCGTGTATATCCCTGGGAACCCATACTCGTCCATGGATATACATCACCCCATCATCGCCTATTGTCCATCCAGGAGGAGGGTCATCACATGCCACCAACTCGCATTGAAATAGGCCTTTAGAATCTAATAGATATCTCATCCTCTCTCAATCTAGGAGGGTAGAAGTCACATCTATGAAAGAATGATATGTTTTCCCATGACGATCATTCACCTCCAAATGCATCTCAGAGAATAATGACATGATCTGTCACTCACCACTAGCGTCCTCCACTGCCTGTAACTGAGTCTTCTTACTCTATGCATCATTAACTTCTTTAACCGTACGAGGTGTATAGGAAAGATAAATGTCGAAGGACTGAAGGCATTCAACCCACCTTCACTATCTCAAGTTAATTTCACGCTGGGTAATGATATATTTAAGAATTTTGTGGTACATAAACACAACAAATTTTTTTCCTAAGAGATAATGTCTCCAACAGCGTAACACGTGAACAACTTTAGACAACTAAATATCACGGATCGGGTAATTCCTCTCATGTGGCCGCACCTGCCATGCCCCGTACACAACTACTCGATCGCCCGACATCATCAATGCTCGCAGACCAATACCTAATGCATCACATTAAATTGTATAGTTCATCCCTTGATCTGAAATTATCTGGACTGGTGCTAATGTCAACCTTCCCTTCATTTCCTGAAATGATATCTCACAAGCTTCTCACCAAGTGGAATTCACACCATTCTTAGTTAATCCCGTCAACGGCACTACTATGCAAGAGAAGTCTTGTATAAAGAGATTTTAGTAAACATCCATCCCAATGAAACGTCGTATCTCAAACAATTTCTTAGGATGCTCCCAGTAATCTACTGATGTCACTTTCTCTTGGTATACCACAACTCATTCCTCTGAGATAATATTACCCAGGAAGTGTATCCGGTCCATCCAAAAGTGGAACTTTGAGATTTTAGCATATAGCTGATTCTATCTCGGTGTACACAGTAGGATCTCAACATGGGTAGCATGGTCATGTCGAGTGTGAGAGTACACCAAGATATCGTCCATGAAGACTACAACCAAAGAATCCAGGTATGGATGGAACAGATGATTTATCAGAGCCATGAAAACTGCTGGCGTGTTAGTGAGTCTTAACGGCATAATCAACCACTCGTATAGTCCATATCTTCTCCAAAAAACTGTATGCGGTATGTCTGATGGTCTAATGCTTAACTGATGATATCCAAATATGCAGTAAATCATCGAGAAAACTCGTGATCCTCAATATTGTTCGAAAAGATCATCAATCCTTGGTAAGGGATATCGGTTCTTGACCGTCAGATGGTCCAGCTTCTGAAAATCCATGCAAAGTCCGAGGGTACCATCCACCTTCTTCAAAAATAGGACATGCAAACCGCAAGGAGAAGTACTCAGATAGATGAAACCATTTTCCTGCAACTCTTCCAACTACCTCTTGAGCTCCTACAACTCAGGTGTAGTGATCATATAAGGAGGAATGGACACTGGTTCTGCTCCTGGCACAAGATTAGTAATGAAATCCACCTCTCGCTCCGTAGGAATTCATGCAAAGTAGTCCGGGAAGACATCCCTCAAACGATCAACCACTTGAGAGAAATCCTTCTGACATGTTCACTAGTCATCCTAGTATAAAATCTCAATCTGGGCCGTTACACCACCTCACCCACGATGCTCGGTTCCATCTCGGCTCGCCTGGACATCCCACTCGCCCTTGTATAGAAACTCTCCTCCCTCTGGTGATGTGAAACTCACCCTTCGATGATCGAAATCTACGAAGGCTCGAAAAGGTACCAACCAGTCCATCTCGAGAATGACATCATAGGTCATCATCTCTAAGACATAGAGGTCCCATATAAAGTGACACCCACCAACCTATAGGGGGCACTCCTTGCACTGACGCACACCCGTCGTTCTTGTAACACCCTGATAGTTTATGAGAAGTATTTTTTTATGTCTTTTTTTATACGCGACATCAAAGTCATCTTTCACTACACCCAAAACTAGCGTGGCTTGCTTACACACAGTCGTGACTTTCCACGATAGTGTGTGTTGTACCCAATACTGAGTTTCACTAAACAATGATATGCTATTAAAATATTATATAAACTAGCCGTTATGAATAGTAATATCCACTTTTTGAATTTTTTTAAATTTTATCATTCAAAATGGACTTAATTTTCTGGATTCTGAATATCAAAATTACCCTAGGGTGAAATTTTGGTATTTTTCTGAAAACTTTCAATTTTTTATGAATAGTGAAAGCACTAGGTTAATATTTAAAAACCGATTTTTATTTATATAATTATATATTTTAATTAAATTTATTTTACGTCAAAATTGATACATAATACCTATATAATTTCAATGTAATTCATTGGATTCATTTTATAATAATTTTAGATTTACAAAAATTTTATTGAACTTTTCACCGTCTTTTACCCACCTCCTAGGAGAATTTTCAAATGTACATAAAACTTAATTTTAACGCTTATGTGAGTTGATTTTTTGAAAATCCGAGATACATGGTTAATATCATGGAGTAAAATTTGTTTCAATATGATAAAAATAATTTTTGGTGAATAGTAACTTTTAACTTTTATTTACCATTGTTAAATGTAGATAGGTTAATTAAGGGTAAAAATGATATTATTTTTACCCTAACACTTGTCCTAATTCTAATTTTTAAGTTTAATTCGACCAATAATAACATTAGAAATAAAATACGACCATTTAGGTCCACATGGATTAGATTAGGAGACTTATTATTATTTTATTTAAAGAAGAGTTAAAAGAGATAAAATCAATGTTTAATAACTAAAAACATTTTTAATATAGGGATATACATAAGATAAATTATAATATAAATATTTATTATAAATATAAAACTATTTCATACATAATGGTATTTTATTTATATTTTTCGACATTATATAATTTAATTTATTTTTGACACGATGATGATACAATAATTACCTTATTAATGAATCATTAACATAATTGTTGTTATTGATACCCAAATATATTTAATTTGAGACATTTTATGAATAAAAATAATTTTATAGGTTAATATTACATGATAGTATTGATTTAATTAACTTTTTTTGAACTAATAATGCTATTATTATTTTCACAAATATCAATTACCAAATAGTGTAAAAATTGACATAAAATAGTTTTTAAAACAAATATTATATTATTAATTTTGATTTTATTCCAAAAAATTTAAGTATCAGCCAAATGACTTATATAAGGTTATATATATTAATAATGACTCATTTGGGGTTCGTTTGGCATGTTATAGTATGTTTATTAACCATATAGTGTAAGAATACAAGAAGACACAGTAAAAGATAAATTATTTAACTTAGAGTTAAATCTAAATGATAAGGTTAATATAGTAACCTAAACTTGTCTAAAACCTATATTTTGAGATTATTTCGACCCATCCCCACCTTAGATTCTAAATAATTCAATTTGGAGATATTAAAAACCTGATATTACTTTATTATAAAATAATATTTTATGTTTTTCCAAAAGTGCCCCTCTCCTCCCTTATAAATGGGCACCACTTCCCTCTCATATTTACACAATTTAGAGCCTTTAAGCTCTTCCAAACCCTGACAATTTCCCTTATTAACTTCCCTAGAAACATACTAGAGGTCCTGGTATTCTTCTAAGACAGCTGTTAGTTCCTTAGGAGGAGGATTCAAAGAGGCGTGTCATAGAATAGGAAACATCTATTACCGATTCTTTCAAATTTATTTCTTCTTATACTTCCTATTATTTAGATGTTTAATTATGATGTAATAAAATAAGTATCACTCATATACTGATATGTTATTATAAATATTAAACAACCCTATTTCACCTTCAATCCATCCTACAAGAATATAAAATCACCGCGCGTGCGTACGTACGGAATACCGTCTCCACGCCATGGTGTAATCTGTTTTCCACTACCACCTTACTTGGATGGGTATAATGGTGTAAAAAATAACTATATATGATTATTATAAAATGATACTAATTATGAGACATTCCATCTTATACTCCAATACCATTCAATAGTTATGGGAACGATATCATCGCTCGTGCTTACAAACGGCCTACCGTCTCCACGATGTGATGTGACTCGTTCTGCATGATCTTTACTGAATAATGATTATATAAATGAATTTAATGAATAAATATGATATAAATTACACTTATACCATTCTTTAAATAAGGTATCTATAACCCAAAATGGGTAATAAGAATTTATTCTACAAGAAATGCTTAAAAACATAAAGCAATAAACACCAGAATAATAAGTAACATTGAAATATTACCAATAAGAAGCTACAGATGTGAACATATATAAAATAATAACAATGATTATGATTCTGAAATATGTTAATGAAAATATTTAAATCATTATACAGGAGGTTCGGACACGTACAAAGAATATCAGACCTTAGGTAAGGGAAAATCTCGCAATCTCATTTTTATCTAAGATTGTTTATACATTAGAATTTACTGGGGAATATTTATCATCCACAGCCATGTTTCCTCAATATGTAATATTATTTCTATCCTCCAAAAATATTTTAAATACAATTTTACCCATTTTATAATTTTTAGTAGAAGATATGAATGGAATCTTTTGTCATTTTTAGTACGAGGTACTTTTTGACTTTTCCGGCCGAAGTACGAGAAGAATGTTTTTTTAACTTATATGGCATGAATAGATTTTTATGATCACATATAATATTCTTTCCATGAAGCTTACCTTACAAGTTTTCATGTTTATTTTCAATCAACTTATTTTAATTTGAAATTGTATGAGATGTTAAGAAGGGAAAAAAATTGATGTAGAAAGGATATTTTCTTCAAGAATGGAGATCAAGTGTTATCAAAATTATTTTCCATATAAGATTATATAGGGTTCTGTTTCTATCCCTACTTTTACATTGATTTGATTATGTTATGATTGAATTAATTTTATGATGTCCTTTTATCTTATATGGATTATGTTAATATGGCATGATGTTTAAGAATACGATTTTTATTAAATGGGTTATGCTATGATATATGATTTATGATTTCTTGGAACACATAAGAATGGTTTAATTATGGGATGGGTGGGACCTATATCTCCCTCTAATGCATTGGGTAAAGATTTATATCTCATGAGATAGTCATGGCTGGAACGACAAGTTAATCCGATTCAGTGATACCGGACTGGAACGAGGAGTGAAATCATTTCAGTAATGGACTTTGATTGCTATGATGGTCTTGAAAATGAGACTTGACTAATATGAAATGATTTTATATGATTATGTTTGTATTCCACACAGGTTAATGTTTTAAGTTATTATTTTTGGGATTACATTTCATTACTATGATTTATCCCATGTTATGATATTATGATCACTTTTGCTGGTTAAGATTTTCAAAATGTTATGTTCTTATGAATATGATATGATTGATATTTCTTTTGGATACAATTACTAAGCATTTGAGATCACCCTTTTGTATGTTTTCTTTTCCTCAGGTCAGGAAGAAGGGTATTAAGTAGGATATTCCAAAAGGGACTCTAGATATGATGAAATAAATGGGAGACAATGTAGATGATTTATGAACCTGTTGTTTATGTTTCCCAGTTTCTAATGACACTATACCTATATGGTCATATCATGGTTTTTTAATAAGTTGTATTAAGTATTCTTCAATTCTTAAGTAATAACGATGTATGTAATGTATGGGTTGTTATAGTTGGTATCAGAGGCAAAGGTATAGTCAACCTTTGGAAACTAGGATGTGAAAGCCTTAGTTAGAACCCTAAGGATATGTATAGGAATATACCACAATATTTGTGTTTTATAAATGTCCATGAACAACGTATATTAATACCTAAATTGTGGAATTTTATTCTTGATTATGTGGTTTTTTATTATGATTAGTGTTTCCCACACTATGATTCTTGGTTTTAGTCAATGGCTAGAACCTGAAGGAACCGTGTTAATGCTGAATGTGAAGGGAAATGCAATGACTGTCCCCCTGAGAAACCAAACGTCATGGGAGATGGAATTAAAAATCATGTATCCATGCTCACACAACATTCTCAAGCAATGAATCATGCAGGACTTCCAAACGAGCAGAGGAAGGAGAAACATTCTATTGAATCCATCACGAGGCAGTGTCCACCTTCATTCAGCGGGCCTTCTGATCCATTAGTGGATGAAAAATGTATTAGTACCACTGAAAATATATTATCAGTTCTACAATGTTCTTATCATGATAAATTCAACTTAGAAGTATATCGTTTGGAAGGTGAATCCGATCAATGGTGGAATCTTATTAAGAATATGAGTCAAAGGGATGAAATAGAGTCCATGGAATGGGACGATTCCAAGAACATATTTTTCAATAAGTACATCCCTCACATTCTTCAATCAAAGATGGAGAAAGAGTTTCATGAACTGAAGGAAAAGGATGATGAATCTGTTAGTGCCTATGAAATTTTTTTTACAAGACTTACAAGGTACACTTCCAGATTTATTATCTAACATGAGAGTAAAGTCGATCGATTCTTTAGGGGCTTAAAACCAAGTCTTCTAAGGGCTTTAGTAATAAAGGACATCAATAGTTATGAAGAAATTGTTCGATGTGCTCTCAAGGTTGACAAGGATATTTGAGTAAGCCATCGGTCATAAGGGTTTGATAAGAAGAGGAAAATGGAATTCAAAGGGAAAACTAAAAAGACCACACTGAAAAGAAGATAAATTTTCCCTTATGCTCACTTTGTGGAAATAAAAATGTAGGGAATATTATTAAGGATATATGTAAATGTTTGAAGTGTAGAAAAAAAGGTCATCGGGCATTTCAATGTCGAAATAATGGGAAGAAGATGCCTAATTATGAGAATAAAGAATGGGATACACAAAATTCACCTCCAACACTACAATGATTCAAGTGCAAGGAAAGGGGGCATTATGCAAATCAATGACCTAATCCAAGGGTTGTTTATGATGATCGGCATCAACAAACTCTTAAGTCCAAAGACAAAGGAAATTCACATGCAATTACTCTCGGTGATGCGGAGTACGATAACGAAGTGGTGAAAGGTACACTTTCCATCCATTCTAAAGTAGCAAATGTTTTATTTGACTCTGGATCCACCCACTATTTTATTTCTGGAAAATTTCTAAGGGTATCACCGCACTACCTCAACAATTAGATGTTGAGTTAGCTATGACAACTCCTAATGGAACTATAGTCGCATCCAAAGTTTACAATTCTTATCTGAATGATGTTTTTGGGAAATTGATTCATGCAAATCTTGTGATCCTTACTATAGTGGAATTTGATGTGATTTTTGGCATGGATTGGCTTTATTTATTCGAATCTCATATCAATTACCAAAGAAGAGAAATCACATTTAATATTCCCGATCCATCTACTATCATCTATCGTTGCAAGGATGAATATAACCTTCCAGTGGAAATTTCTTCCATATTATGGGTCTTGATTCCAATAAATGAAGGTTATTTATCTCAAATGGTTGGAGAGATACTCATGATTATGAATACGCACATTTTATGGGGGTTTTATGATGTATTTATTGAGGAATTTCCAGGTCTTCCACCAAATCGTGAAGTTGATTTTTCAATAGAACTCATACCGGGTGCTATGCCCATTTCAAAGACACCTTATAGAATTGCCCCAATTGAGTTGCAGGAATTGAAAAAGCAACTCCAAGAGAATATTGATAAGGGATTCATACTCCCTAATGCATCACCTTGGAGAGAACCTATTCTGTACGTTAAGAAGAAAGATATATAAATGAGTCTCTATATTGATTGTCGAGAATTTAACAAGATCACTATCAAGAATCAATATCCTCTCCCACGCATTGATGACTTATTTGACCAACTATGTGGAGATCAATACTTTTCTATAATTGATCTTCGTTCAGGGTATCATCAATTAAAGGTCAAAAGGGAGGATATAACAAAGACGGATTTCTGTAAAAGGTATGGATACTATGAATTTATAGTGATTTCATTTGGTCTTACTAATTCCTTTTCTATCATCAAGGATCTAATGAATAGAGTTTTCAGATACTTTATTGATCAGTTTGTGGTAGTCCTTATAGATGATATTATTGTCTATTAAAAGAGCTAGGAAGAACATGAAGATCACTTGAGAATTATATTAATGACCCTATGAAAGGATATTCTTTATGCCAAATTTTTCAAGTGTGATTTTTGGCTTCAAATAGTTTCATTTTGGGTCATATAATCTCAAAAGTGGGGATATATTTGGATCCCAAAAAAAAAGAGGTTATCGTAAGATGGTCGAGACCAACAACAGTAACTTAGATCCGAAGTTTTCTTGGTTTGGCTGGATATTATCGACGTTTTGTGAAAGCGTTTTCACGATTATCTTACAAACTCACCAGGTTGACTCGAAAAGAAGTTAAGCTCATGTGGACATAGGAGTGTGAAGATAATTTCAAGGCATTGAAAAGAAGGTTATCCAGTGCACATATGCTCACACTGCATTGTAGTGGAGAAAGTTTTTTGATCTATAGTGATGCATCCAAAAATGGATTGGGGTTTTTTCTCATGAAAAACGATATGGTGATAGCTTATGCCTGACGATAGTTGAAAATGCATGAGCAAAATTACCCAACTCAAGATTTGGAGTTAGCTGCTATAATCATTACATTAAATATTTGGAGTCATTATCTTTATGGTGAACGGTGTGATATTTATACAGATCATAAATGTTTAAAGTATATTTTCACACAAGAGGAGCTGAATATGCGCCAAATAAGATAGTTGGAGTTGATTAATAAAAAGGACTACTCAATTAATTATCTCCCTGGGAAAGAAAACAAGGTGGTAGATGCATTAGGTCGACAAGACCATTCCATCATATCCATGATGAGGATCACAAAATATCCAATATTTATGTATTTACAAAGGATGGATCTTGGAATTATAATGGAAGGGGAAAATTCACATCTTTCTCAAATGAATGATCATCCATCTATACATGTGAAGATTAAAGAGGCCCAAAAAAAGATGTATAGTTACAAAATAAGTTGAGAAATGTTCCAAAATTCAACCTTGATTGTGATGGGATAATAATGTTCATGAATCGGGTCTGTGTTCCTCCCATTCCAGAATTAAAGAAGGAGCTACTGGATGAGGCTTATAGTTCTTCATTATCTATTCATCCTAGAAGCATGAAGACGTATAGGGACCTGAATGAGTACTTCTGGTGGGATGGCATGAAAATAGATGTTTTTGAATATGTCTCTCAATTCTTGGTTTGTCAACAAGTTAATGCTGAGAGACAGAAGTCTAATGGAATGTTACAACCATTAACCATACCTGAATGCAAATGGGAAAACATCACTATGGACTTTGTCACTGGACATCCTAAAATATCCAAAGGCAATAATTCTATCTGGGTTATAGTTGATCGTCTTACGAATTCGGCGCACTTCGTTTCTATTATAGAATATTTCTCGCTGGGTCAGCATGCCAGGATATATGTGAAGAAAGTGGTAATATTGCATGGAGTATCACATTCCATTATATCTGATCGAGATCCGAGGTTTACCTCAAGGTTCTGGAGATGTCTTCAGCATACATTAGATACAGAGTTGAGTTTCAGCACTACTTATCATCCTCAGACAGATGGTCAGTCTGAGAGAACAATTCAAACTCTATAAGATATGTTATGAGCTTGTTCTATGGATTTCAAAGGTGGTTGGGATCAACACGTACCTTTGGTGGAATTTTCTTATAATAATAGATTTCCCTCCATTATTCAGATGGCTCTTTATGAAGCTCACTATGGAATGAAATGCAGGACTCCAACTTTCTGGGATGAAGTTGGGGAAATAAAGATATTAGGACCTGATCTTGTTGATGATATGGAAAAAAAGGTCATATCTATTAAAAAACACATAAGAGCATCTCAGAGTCGACAAAAAAGATATGACAAAAACTGAAGAAAAGACCTAGAGTTTTAAGTGGGTGATTAAGTGTTCTTACAAATATCTCCTTGGAAGAGAGTAATTAGATTTGGAAAGAAGGGAAAGGTGAGACCGAGGTATATTTGTCCTTTCGAAATAATGGATCATGTGGGGAAGGTAGCATACCGATTTGTGTTTCAACCGAATCTCTCAAGTTCACGATGTGTTCGATGTATCTCTCCTAATAAAGTACATACCCGATCCTTCACATGTTCTATGCTCATAAGTTGTACCACTAGAGAAATATATTTCTCATGAAGAACAATCGATAAAGATACTGTATCGTAGCGAAAGAGTTCAACGGAACAAGACCACTCGCTTGGTGAAAGTATTATGGAGGAACCACCAATTAGAAGAAGCGACATGAGAGCTTGGGGATATGATGAGGGAGAGGTATCCTCATTTGTTTGTTACGAAGTGACGAATTTCGAGGGCGAAATTCATTTTAAGGGGGGTAGAATGTAACACCCTAATAGTTTATGAGAAGTATATTTTTTATGTCTTCTGTTATACGCAACATCAAAGGAATATTTCACTACACACAACACTAGCTTGGCTTTCTTTACATGCAATCGCGACCTTTCACGATAGTGTGTGTTGTATGCAATACCGAGTTTCAATAGACAACGATATGCTATTAAAATATTATATAAAATAGCCGTCATGAATAGTAATGCCCACTTTTTGAAATTTTATAAATTTTATCTTTCAAAATGGACTTCATTTTTGGATTTGGAATATTGAAGTTAGTCACGGGTGAAATATTGGTATTTTTCTGAAAACATTCAATTTTTGACGAATAGTGAAAAAACTTGGTTATTATTTAAAAATGACTTTTTATTTAAATAAATTTTTATTTTATTTAAATTTATTTTTGGTCAAAATTGATACATAATACCTATATAATTTCAATGTAATTCCTTGGATTCATTTTATAATAATTTTAGATATATAAAAAGTTTATTGAACTTTTCACCGTCTTTTACCCACCACCAAGGAAATTTTCAAATGTACATAAAATATAATTATACCACTTCTGTGAGTCGAATTTCTAAAATCCAAGAGACACGGTTAATATCAAAGAGTAAAATGTGTTTCAATAAGCGAAAAATAATTTTTGGTGAATAGAAACCTTTTATATTTATTTACCACGGTTAAAAGTAAATATGGTAATTAAGGGTAACAATTTTGTTATTATTACACTAAAACATGTCCAAATTCTATTGGATAAGTTTAATTCGACCAATATTAACCTTAGGAATAAAATATGACCATTTAGGTCCACCTTGATTAGATTTGGACACTTATTATTATTTTATTTAAAGAAGAGTTAAAAGAGTTAAAATCAGAGTTTAATAATTTAAAACATTTTTAATATAGGGTTATAAATAAGATAAATTCGACTATAAATTTTCATTAGAAAGATAAGAAGATTTACTACATAATGGTTATTTATTTATAATTTTTAGGAATTATATAATTTAATTTATTTTTGCAGAATGATGATGCAGTAATTATATTATTAATGAAATATTAAGAAAATTGATGTTATAAAAACCCAAATAAATGTAATTTGAGACTTTTTATGTGTCAAACTAATATTATAGGTTAATATGACATGTTAGTATTGATTTAATTAACGTTTTACAAACTAATCATGCTGTTATAATTTTCACAAAAATCATTTACCAAATAGTGTAAAAATTGACATATAATAGTTTTTAAAACAAAAATTATATTATTAATTGTTATTTTATTACTATAAAAATAAGGATCGACAAAATGACTTATATAAGGTTATATATATTAATAATGAACCACTTGGGGTTATTGTTTCTTGTTATAGTATGTATATTAACCATATAGTGTAATAAAACTAGAAGACACGTTAAAAGTTAAATTATTTAAAAAAGAGTTAAATCTAAATGATAAGGCTAAAATAGTAACCTAAATTTGTTGAACGCCTATTGGTTGAGAGTATTTAGACCCATAACCACCTTATCTTATAAATAAATCAGTTTTGTGCTATGAAAAACCGAATATTACTTTATTATAAAATAATAATTTATGTTTTTCCAAAGGTGCCCCTCTCCTCCCTTATAAAAGGGAACCTCCTCCCTCTCCTCTTTACACAATTTAGAGCCTTCACGCTCGGCCAAAACCTTACCATTTCCCTTCTAAACTACACTAGAAATATAATAGAGGTCCTGGTATTCATCAAAGTTCAATTTTAGTTCCCTAAGAAGAGGTTTCAAAGAGGCATGCCGAAGAAGAGGTAATAGCCGTTACCGATTCTTTCAAATTTATTTCTTCTTCTACTTCCTCTTATTTAGTTGTTTCATTATGAAGTAATAACATCAGTATCACTCATATACTGATATGTTATTATAAATATGATGAAACCCTATTTCACCTTCTATCCATCCTATGTAAAATGAAATCATTGCGCGTGCGTACGTACGAAATACTGTCTCCATGCCGTGGTGTAATCTGTTTTCCACCACCACCTTACATGGATGGGTATAATGGTGTAAATAATAACTATATATGATTATTATAACATGATAAAAATTCTGAGACATTACATCTCACACTCCAATACAATTCAATAGTTATGGGAACGATATCATCTCCCGTGCCTGCGTACGGCCTACCATCTCCACAATGTGAGGCGACTCGTTGTACATGATCTTCATTGAATAATGATTATATAAATGAATTGAATAAATAAATAATATATATATTACAAAAATAACATTCTGTAAATAAGTTATCTAAAACCTAAAAAGATGAATAAGAATTTATTCGACAAGACATGCATAAGAACATAAAGCAATGAACACCCGAATAACAAGTAACAATGAAATATTACAAATAAGAAGCTAAGAATATGACCATATATGATATCATAACAATGATTACGATTCTCGAATAAGTCAATGACATTATTTAAATCGTTACACAGGAGGTTTGAACACGTACAAAGCATATCATACCTAAGGTAAGTGAAAATATCGCAATCTCAGAATTTACTGGGGAATATTTATCATCCACATCCATGTTTCCTCAATATGTAATATTATTTCTATCCTTGTATAGTTTTTTAAATCAAATTGTACCCATTGGTGATTTTTTAGTAAAATATATGAAAGTAATATTTTGTCATTTTTAGTACGAGGTACTTTCTGACTTTTCCGGCCAATGTTCGAGAAGAATTTTTTTTAACTTATACGGAAAGAATGGATTTTATTGATTTGATAGAACATTATTTCCATGAGGCTACCTTCACAAGTTTTCAATTTTATTTTTAATAAAATTGTTTTAATTTAAAGTTGTAATAAATGTTAAGAAGATGTAGAAAGGATATTTTCCTCAAGAATGGAGATCGAGTGTTTTATCAAAACTATTTTCCATTTTAGATGATAAAGGGTCCTATTTATATCCCTATTTTTACATTGATTTGATTATGTTATGATGAAATTAATTTTATGATGTCCTTTTATCTTATATGTATTATGATATGATGGCATGATGTTTAAGAATCCCATGTTTATTACGTGGGTTATGTTATAATATATGATTTATGATTTTGTGGCACACATAAGAATGGTTTCATTATGAGATGGGTGGGGCCTATATCTCCCCCAAATGCATTGGGTAAATATTTATATCTCATGAGATAGATATGGCTAGAGTGGCAAGTTAATCAGGTTCAGTGATACAGGACTGGAACGAGGAGTGAACTCGGTTCAGTAATGAACTTTGTATGCTATGATGGTCCTGGGAAAAAGCCTTGACTAATATGAAATGATTTTCTATGATTATGTGTATATTCAAAAAAGTTTCATGTTTTATGTTATGATTAATGGGATTACATTTCACTACTATGATTTATTCCATGTTATGATATTATGATCTCTTTTACAGGTTATGATTTTAAAAATGTTATGTTCTTATGAATATGATATGATTGATGTTTGTTTTTTAACCCTTAATGAGCATTTGAGATCCCCTTTTCGTATGTTTTCTTTTCCCTAGGTCAGGATGAAGGGAATTAAGTAGGATATTCCAAAGGGGACTCTAGATATGGTCAAATAAATGGAAGACAATGTAGATGATTTATGAACTAGTTGTTTATGTTTCCCAGTTTCTAATGTCATTATACCTATTCGGTCCTATCACAGTTTTATTATATGTTGTAATAAGTTTGCTTCAATTCTGAAGTAATAACCATGTATGTAAAGTATGTGTCGTTATAGTTCTAGTCCCCATTGGAGTGTCCAGCGTCATAATATCAGAAGAAGAAGAAACACAGAGCCCAAGGCTCTCCCCAATGGTAATAGATATAAATCTATGTGTAGCACCAGTATCAAAAAGTACTAAAGAAAAAACAGAAGCTACTAGAATAATATCTCTGATAGTGGAAGGTTCGGGATCCTGATATTGTTGGGAATATTGCACCGCATATGCCTGCTGAGTGTCGCGGCCCTGCGACAAAGCCTGGCTACCTTGACCAGACCCACCCTACTGTCTATGAGATCCTGGTGTCTGGCTACCACATCCACAACCACCACCTCAGCCTGAACATCTCGATGTACCCCATTTTATTTACTGATAATATTTTGATGGCCCTTCTCTTGTATATGAAGTCTGCATAGAACCCCTCTCACTAGAAACTAGTGGAAACAACCTACAATAGCGCTACATATGACCCATCTTGCCAGAAGATCGACACTCCACTGGGTCACGGGGACACCGAGGCCTCTTGTACCCCTCTTTATCACACTGGTAGCACTTTATCGGGACACCTGAAGAAATATTCTATATAGTACTGCCATTGTGAGAGAAATTCATTTGTCTCTTCCTCTTGCCTGTAGAAATAGTACCAAAAACTAGTGCCAAACTGCTCTGGCCTACACCACTTGCTTCCCACATGTTCTGCTTAGTAACTAGCATCTGTTTCACAATAGATTTAATTGTAGGCAACCACATAACATTCACCTATTCTCAGATGTCATATCAATGACCATCCTCAATTCTTCGAGCCCTCAACGTCTCATATCCAACCAGAATAGGTGCGTTGCACTGTAGCTCAATGAAGCGGGCAGAATAGTGCATCACTAACATAGAGACTTGCAATAGATTTATTAACTCCCAAGATCGATCTTCCCTCAGCATCTCTGGGAAGAAAATATCATAGAATACTACCCGAAAATATTCCCACACCATGTCTCTCTGATGCATGATCTGGGTGGTAACATCCCACCATCACTTGGCGGAATCACATAGAATGTATATTTTGATCTTAACCCTCCACCCAGGAGGAGTCTCCAAATGCTCAAAAATCATATGCATATAACCCAACCATGTCTCCGCAGCATATGGTCCACCATACCCTAAAAATGTGGGCATATGATACTATTGGAATATACGTGTCTTCTCTGCCATAGATGTGGCAACTGACAGTTCTCCCTTGAAAAGTTGCATGAACCGCAAGAAGCCTTCACAGAACATCACCTCGGCGCCTGCGTCCAGCATCACGGCTGGTGCCGCATCTGGATATGTTGGAGGATCCATTAGTAGCCTGTGGCCTACCATCTCTAAAGTATACTTGTTTCTGCTCTCTTGGCGAAAAACGCGTGGTCATCTCGGCGGCATGACTCTACAAAGTCAATCACATGCCTTAGATTAAGATCATCGAGGACAAAAAACAAGGTGTGTAATAAGGGAACATGAGAAAGAAAATATTCATGTTGTACAAAATAAGACAACCCGATATTTATAATAACTACATGGAATGTACTTTTATGTTATTCAGATGGGCATGTATTCTACCAGCACTGGTCGTGTAACACACCATCCACACGGCATGTACTTGAATTTTCTTCCCCTGCCCTAGTCCTTCTACACTGCATTGCCACACAACTCTCTTTTATACGAGACAACATGATGTGTATAATAACTACACGGTGTGTATTTCTTAGATTCTAATTGCCTTTGTTTTTAGTGAAACGGAAGGATACTCGGCTGACAATACACGACGTGTTACACTCACACTGTTAGGTCCAAGATGAAGGAATAGATGGTTTTCATGGATTGTTTTTGTTGATATTGAAGAAGTTTTCATAAAGAAAAGACAACTTGAATTTCTAAGAATTTGGAAGCTAAAAGTTTGATGATTCAGAACCATGAATATTGAACAGTTGGAACCTGATGTTCAAAGAATTCGGAGTCTGGAATTCGAATTCTCGAAATTGAGAAGTTCAGTACCGAGATATTGCAAATTCTCAAAAGCTGGCTAATAGGAGATGTGAAGGCACTAATTTTGATGAATCTTTTCAGATTTTTAACTCTAATTTGTGATTATATGCATGTACGCATGATGCAAGAAAAAGTTTGATCGATAAGTCATACCGAGAATCTGGTGATGCCATTCTGAGAAACAGGAAGAGCCATTCCGAGAAATTGAAGTCGTACCGAGAATCGAAGATGTCATTTCGTGAACCAAAAGTTGTTCCAAGAATCAGGAAGAGCCGTTCAGAAAACCAGAATTCATACCGAGAACCAAAACGTCGTACCGAGAACTGGTGAAGTCGTGCCGATATCAGAAGAGTCATACCGAGAATTCAAAATCTC
Organism: Viscum album; assembly: GCA_963277665.1. NCBI lineage: Eukaryota > Viridiplantae > Streptophyta > Magnoliopsida > Santalales > Viscaceae > Viscum > Viscum album. The sequence goes on along the minus strand of OY728143.1, from coordinate 1,089,280,377 downwards.
CAGTATCGATGAATGAAGAGGAGTCGTACCGAGAATCCAAAAAATGGCCATACCAAGAAGTGAAGAAGTGTTTGTCTATGCGGAAGTATATTCATGCCGAGAATTGAAATAGTGTCATGCTGGGCAAGAAAAGAAGAGTGGATCCAAGAAAGTGATGTTGAATACTCATGAAGAATGGATCTGAGAAAGTGATGTAGATGAATCAAGAAGGATGGATCTGAGAATATGATGCCGAGAAGACAGTTTAGTGAATCCAAGAAAGTTATGCCAAGAAGACAGATGAGTGAATTCAAGAATGTGATGCCAATAAGACAGATGAGTGGATCCGAGAATGTGATACCAAGAAACTTGTGCAAAAAATTCAGATCCGGAAAAGGCCAAGGTCTTATATCAAGAGAAGTGGAAGAAGATTCGAGAAGACTCTATAATTGTTGAAAAGGTCTTAATTACTCCAAGATTTCAGGAGAATGTAAGATTTGGGTCAATCAATGTGAGTGGGAAAATATTTTGGTTTCCCGCCTAAGCACACTTTGGAGCACCTATAAAAGGAGATCAAAGTACAAAGTAAAAGTGTGATGATGTAGTAGTGATAGAATCTATGATTATCTAGATAGAGAAAGAAGTGTGTGGCCGAATAAGTTTTCATTGTACTTTCAATTGAAATGAGAATTTGATATTGTTTTAAACTGTATTGAGTTTATCAGAATGAGAAAATTCGGAGTGATGAATTCGGAGTGGAGATTCGGAATGGGGAATCAGTCCTGGTTGTCATCATATTGAGTTTCACAGACTGAGGAAGACTCAGATTGAAGAATCAGAGTGAAGAATAAAATTTGGTGTGGATATTCTGAATGGGGAATCAGTAATGGATGTCACCGTATTGAGTTTCTCAGACTGAGGAAGACTTGGATTGAGGAATCAGAGTGAAGAAGAAATTTCAGAGTGATGAATTTGGAGTGGAGGTCCAGATTGGGATGTTCAGACTGTAATTGATCTATCACAAGTTCAATAATTCCTTTTCTTTCTTCTGGGTAAGGAAGTGAAGATTTGTGATGAAATTTTTTACACTTGTGTATTTGAATGTAATTGAAGGTTACATAAGTTTTTATAAGAAAAGAGGTTTTTCATATTGTGCTAAGAGGTTTCACACGCATTAGAGTTATTGTTTCACATGGCATCACGAGTGTAAGGGTATATCCTACTCATTGTAATTCAAGGATTGTTTTCTTAGTGGATTGTATGGTGTTGTATTGTTTCCAACCATACCAAGGACGTAGAAATTCTTATTGAATAGTGAACCATGTAAATTACTTTGATCTTTTGGATGTGTTCTTGTTTGTTTCACAGCAGGGACGTATATTTTTAACATGATTCAAAGGTTGTTCCCTTTTTAAGTGAACTTAAAAGAAGAGAATGAGGTACCACTGATTCACCCCCCAGTGGTTCATTACTCCAACTGGGTCCTTACAAGTGGTATGAGAGGGAGGTTGCCTTTGTTTTCCTTGCTGATGGAGAATATGAATTGTGTGAACAATAAATGAATTCTGGTATTTGTTGGGAAGAACTATCACATCTATAATGATAGAATGCTACCGTATCTCATGTATATTAGTTATGAAGTTCTTGAAGCTACAACAGTTGGGTTTCCCCCCATTGAAGAAAATGTTCCACTTACACATGTTGACAAGATGTTTCTTGAGAATGATGGAAGAGCCCTGAATGCTATATTGTCTTCACTTTATGAAAGTGAATTCATTAGAGTAAAAGGAGTGGCCATAGCTAAAGGTATATGGAACAAAATGAAAATCATATATGAGGGAAATACAAAAGTCAAGAAGGAAAAACATCAAATCTGGAGATTGAAGTATGAAGACTTGAAGATGGGAGAGCATGAATCTGTTGGGGATTTATCCACCAGGGTAAACGATATTGTTAGTACTATCATATGTCATGGTGAAGAGATGAAAGACTCTACTGTGGTGGAAAAGATCTTGATAATTCTTCCTGATAAATTCGATGCGAAGGTATCTTCATTAGAAGAGAGAGATTAAGACACTCAATCTCTTGATGATTTTTATAGCACTCTCATTACTTATGAGATGAGAAGGGAAAAGGCTATAAAGACCAAGAAAAAAGATGATAGAGAATTATCTTCAAAATCCATGAGTGTGGATAATTATAAGAAGATCTTGATTGAAGAAGATTGTGGTGACTTTGACTCTTAAAGCGAGGTATGTAAAAATCTAAATGATATTTTATTGTTGTTTTCAAAAAATGATATATGAGGCATAGGGAAATAAAAGTGAAAACATACCTTGAAGTGTTTTTAATGTGGAGGCATTGACCACTTTGTGGATAACTATCCTGGAAGGGGGAAAGATGAAGAAAGTGATGAAGAAGAATGAAATCCATGAAAGTTATTGAATAAGGATGGTGGCAGTGGAAAGTCGGAGAAAGAAAAGAAGTTCATCAAATCAAAGAGAAAAATATATCTATCCATAAATCGAGATGAAAAAGCATGTGATGTTGAATATGAATAAGAAGTTGAGCATGGTGTGGAAAATACATTCATAGCAATATTGAATGATGAAGATTTTAGAAGTAACAGCTCAGAAGAAGAATAAACTCAGCTTGAGATGCATCTGAAATAAGAATTGAAGGAATGTTTACAGAAGATCAAAAGGATATAGAAGCTTAAAAAAATTTGGAAGATGAATGATTCTCAGCATCCAATTAAGCCAATGATAAAGAAGAACTTGATAATGATCATGAAGACTTTAATAAGTCTCTTGAAGTTGAGAAAAATAAAAATGAGCACATGAGAGTTAAGATGAAGGCAAAAGAGGAAGAAATGGAACTCATTCAAAAGAAGCTCTCAAAAGTTGATTAAAAAACATTTGTTTTCAAAACTCAACTACTGATGATGGTGAAGGCTCTCAACAAAAACATTTTGTGAAAAGTCAAAAGAATAATAAAGTGGTTGTTGTGAAGAAGAAAGATGAGATAGTTATTTACGTTTCCAAGACTAGCGTTACTAGGAACTCAGAAGTTTCAAGGAAATGTAATTCTAACACTGGTGAAACACAAGAAAAATCAGAGAAGGCAGAATTCCAGCAGATCAATATTGCTAACAAATTATTGCTTGGTGGGGCTGAAGAAGAGCAACAAAGAAGTATCAGAATAAAAGCTTTAGAGGAAGGTGCTCCTTCTATGGGTACTGTGGGTATTGTGGTGGATTCTAGCATATAGAGATTATGTGTTAGTTCAATAAACATTATTACCACCACCCCACATGTTATGAAAGGAAGAGATTGAGGGGGAGTCAATCTCCTCAATAGAAGAAGAGTGAGAAGGTTTTATTGAAGAATGTTGATAAGAATGAAGTTAATACATGAAAATAGGTTCCAGCCTCTTCAGACCTTTTTTGAAAGGTGTGAACAACCTGGACACCTTGAAAAAATAATGTCTTATGATGTTACCAACTCAAAAAAAATTCATAATTCTCATAAGCCATAGGTGAAGAAAGAAGTGAAAGAAGAAAAATCTCTTGTTGTTTAAACTGCTCTAAAAGATTCAAAGGAAGGATGACCATGGATACTTGATAGTGGGTGTTCCTAACATATGACAGGAGACATGAAGTTTCTAAATAATATGAAGAAGTTTAATGAAAGGACAGTGACATTTGGAAATGATGAATCTTTAAAAATCAAAAGTTTTGGATCAGCCATCATTGGGAATGAATGATTAAAGTCCAAGAAAACTCTGTATGTTGATGGGCTGAAGCACAACATGCTGAGTGTATCACAATTGTGTGTTGATGGTAACAAAGTTTTCTTCAAGAAATATGGATTTATTGTGAAAAGTGAAGAAGATGTGAAGATTGTTACAAGAGGCCAACAAACCAAAGGAAATCTGTTTCAAGTTGGAAATTCACAAAACATTTGTTACATGAGCATAGTGGATGAAAATCAGTTGTGGCACAAAATACATGGACACATGTGTCAAAGAAATATGAGAAAGTTATCTCAAAGGGAAAATGTTCGAGATATTCCAGATTTTCCAAGAAGAAGATATTGGTGTTGCACTACCTGTCAGAATGGAATGATTACATGTGTTGTGAATAAGAAGGTTTAAATTTGATCAAAACAACCCCTTGAAATAATAAATTCTAATATATGTGGGTTGATGAGTGAAAAATCAACAAATGGAAACAAATAATGTATCCCCTTCATTGATGATTTTACTCACATTACATATGTTATGTTTATGAAGCACAAGTTAGACGCACTAAAATGATTAAATGCTTCAGAAGGAAAGATGAGAAAGAATGTGAGTGCTCTGTAAATAAATTGAGAACAGATAATGGTGGAGAGTATAGATGTAAATAATTTGAATACAATCTTGAGAATCATGGGATTCAGCATGAATACAGTGCTTCATATACACCTCAACAAAATCGGATTGCTGACAGAAAGAACAGAATCTTGGTAGAAATGGAAAGAACCATGTTACTTGAGCATGGCCTTACTCATTACGTTTATAGACAAGCTACAAGTACAACTTTTTATATTAAAAATCAATGTTTCTATAGGCCCCAATCAAAAAAGACTCTATATGAACTTTTATATGGTGTTTCTCCAAGTATGAATCATGATAAAGTTAATTGGGAGCCTATGCATCATAATGAAGAGAGGTGGAAGTAGTGGAAAATTCGAGAAGAATGGAGAAGACAGAATTTATCATGGTTGTAACGCCCCGACCCTAGCTACCCAGAGTCGGTGCATTACTTAGTAACATTGGCATGATCACAAAAGATCAAGTCTCGAAAGACCGATTAGTTTAGTAGCCTTGGAAACACTAGATACATTCGTAAATGTTACATTACATCATAAAGTGAAAAACTACATAACAAAGTCTCCATAGTCCACCCTCATATCCTCTTCTCACAATCCCTGCAGGTCATTCATAAAATACTTCTTCACATCCTGGAAAATATTAAAACATTGAAAGGGGTGAGCTCAGATGCTCAGTAAGGATAACAATATTGCGGAAGCTTTCATAAATAAACATTAACATTTAAGGCGATGTATAACTAAAACAAAAGACTTTTAATCTTGAACATAAACATAATATGGCAAAAGTAAAATGAGATAATTCCATTCACTTCTCCACATGGATATTCTACTGGTCGAATAATCACATGCAATATCAATAACCACTTTCATAATGAGGGAATGTATAATGCCAGACATTCTGAAACATTTTGTCAAGGCCTCGGCCAAGACGTCTAAAATGATTAAGGCCTCGGCCAAAACCATAAATCAAATTGGGAAAGGGCCTCGGCCAATTCCATGTCTAGTTGTCTCATGAGACCTACCGATGCATCGAGGAGCTATAGCGGGCTCCACCCGTCACATATTAAGTCCAATACATTCCTCATATGAATAGGTTTAAACATAACATAAATATTCGTATTAAAACTAGCATACGAAATGTCAACAATTTCTCCATAAACTATGGATGGTATAAAAATAACACATCCACAATCAAATATTTCACAAAATGTTCAATGGAAGTTTTGTATCACAAATCAATTTCAATTAAACTTAAAACCCATCAAAGGATGTTGACATAGATGAAATCAAAGCTATTTGAGAGAAATATCTCTCCTTTTTGAAATCATTTAAAAGCCCCATAATTATAAAATAATACATTTACTTTGAAGATATTCTTATAAGCTTTTTAGGGAAGCTTTGACGATGTTATAATGGCGGAAAATAGTCACACCCGTCGTATAATTAAAAAAAACATTCTTACCTTATATTCGTCAAAAAGGTAAAAAAGTACATTGTTTGGAAAACGACGGTAAGATTACTTTCAAAAACGTATAAGGGTATAAATGAATTTAACCCATTTTCCATTTAATAGTAAATTTTTTTTGAAATACATTTTTAAGAAACATAGTTTTGGATGATAACGAGGTCCCAGTAGATAATTATGTATAAACAACCTTGGATAATGAAGAGGTTGTGAAGTAAACCCTTACCTCGTATCTGACTTGACTCAACCGTTCTTTAAACTCCTGAATAATAAACTAGGGTTAATATATACCTTATTAAGAACCATTTTCAATTTCATTATCCTTATTATATCACTTATTACAATGATATGAACATTATGTAATTATTTGAGTTAATAACGGTCGTTTTGTCGATCTTTGGTACTTGAGTCAATAATAAACTTCTTATAATTACAAGTTGTTTATGTGGTAGAATATCCATTATCTCCAGAATTATATTCATGGTTTATATGTCATATATATCTTATATATCCATTATATACATTCATTTATAATATTATGTAACATTTAGAGGTAAGAAATGAAATGCACCGTTCATGGAGACGGTAAGCCGTACGTACGCATGAACGCTACTTTCATTTAAATTTCATATTTAATGGAACTAAATCATAATGATATAAATGTATAATATAATTCCAGTATAATATAGTGTATAATACCATTTACTCCATCCTTTATACATCCCACATATGGCATTAACGATTCAAATCACTTTGAGGGGGCGGTAGTCCGCACTTCCTAAAATGAAATTATCGCATTTTACCCATAATGGAAATCATAATTTATGCCATAAATGAGAAATACAGAAGCATAAGTAAAACATAAACATATTATATATCATATATAAAAATAGTGACATCTTAATTGCCACCTTTGAAGGTGTTATATGAGTGTTGAACAATCATCGTTTCGTGAGGCAGAAATTCGCCATCCACAGAAACCGAATGTTATTTAACCATTAGATGTAGGTGTGTGTAAGTGTAGCTAAAATACATATTATAAAAACATCCTATTATATTGAGGATAATGGTGTTGTTACAAAAGAAATGAATAAAAAGAGTTTAGGGGGTTGGAGAAGAAAAATAAAACAAAACAACATTAGAGAAGACATTACCTCAAAATCGGGTAACTCTTTTTGATTTGAGCCAAAGGCATCCTTGGGAAGAGTTCTGACCAAAGTGAGGCTTCTAGGAGTAATAGAGGGATGTTGGGAGAGTATTTGGGCAGAGGTTGGCCGAGCCAAATGGCTTGAAGATGTGAATAATGTGGGAGAGGTGGGGGCCTTTTATAAGTGGAGAGGAGGGGCTCTTTTGGAAAGATTGAAATGTTACATTATTACACAATTCTTTTTCGGATTCTAAAGGTCCCACAATTATATAATTCGTCGATAAGGTGATAAGGGTTCGAAATATACCCATCCAATAGTCTTTGTACAAGTGTAAGCCTTGGATTTTACATTATCTTTTCATTTTATTAAAATCGTTAAATAATGAGGTCATCACTGCATCATAATGATGTCATAAATAATTTAATTTATTTAATGTCTAAAAATTATAAAAAAAAATACTATGATGTCGGAAATCTTTTTAGCTTTCTAATAAATATTTATAGTCAAAATTTGGACTTGTTTAACCCCACTTAAAAACTGTTGTGGTAAAACAACTCATGTTTGTGTCAATTTAATTTTAACATTAAATAAATATATATTAATGTCATTTTCCTACCAAAGTGGCTCCATGGGGTCCCCAAGTTTACCCATGAGTTGTCTTGGTCGGACATGACTCATCAAATAGGAGTAGGACTAGTTTCAAGCTCATCTCATATTATTAAAACAATATTTTTACCATAAACTACACTAATTACCTCTAATCGCGATTAAGAACTTAAAAGTTACTATTCACCAAAAAATTATTTTGATCTCATTGAACCAAATTTTACTTCTTAATGAAAACCATGTATGTTGGATTTTTGAAAATCAAATCACAAAAGTGGTAATATTTCATTTAAACGAAAAATCAGTTATTTAACTACCACTTAGTGGTTTCACTATTCATCAAAAATTGAAGTTTTTCAGAACAATGCCAAAATTTCACCCTAAGCTATAATTGATATTCCGAATTCAAAAATGATGTCTATTTTACAAAATTACAAACATATAAGTTTCATTAATTAATTTTATAATTAATTCCGGCTGTCACAACAAATAGCATGTTTTTAAGAAACAATTTATATCAAAAGATTGGCAATTGTTTATGTCCAATTTCAATGTAAAATAAATTCTAATAACCACCATTTGATAAAATGGTAAAAATATATTCTAATTATACTTTAAAACCACTAAATAGTATAATTTATCACTATAAATTATTTTGATTAAAAGGGATGTTTTTAAGTAATTTTCACTATTCATAAAAAATTAGAAGTTCTCAGAAAAATACCAAAAATTAAACATAGGCTAATTTCGATATTACGAATACAAAAATGAAGTCCATTTTGAAATATAAAATTTCTATAATTTTAAAAGGTGGTTATTACTATTTATAATGGCTACTTTAATTAGTCGTGGTGTTTTAGAACTTGAACTTTCGTACAATGCAAGCTATTGCATTATTGAAAGAGAGGCGTATCGTGGAAGATTGGGGTGTTACATTCTCCCCTCCTTCAATAAATTTCGTCCTCGCAATTTGAAATTTTTCTTTGAAAATAAAAGGTTGAAAAGAGAAAATACCTTTGAGGAAAACCCACATCAGAAATAAGGTTAATAAATATATAACATTAAAATAAAGCAAGATAAGTACAAAGGTCACCCGATATAGCCCATTCTAGGATTCTATGAAAATATGGATATGGAGGAGAAACAAACCATCAAGGTCTGATGGAGAGTTATAGAAAACAGGATTAGGAGAAAGTTTAACCACAAGAAAATCACAAACTTGTGATTGGTTAAACGGTCATTGAATCCCCAGTTCGAAAAGTTAACCGACAACATTTTTGTTTTAAGTTACCTTTTATAATGTTGAGGAATTTATTTAAGAGATTTACTAATAACGCAAGGGAATATACATACTTGTTATGTATACTTTCATTCGTTAGTAAATTTTTACCACAAACCCAACATTTACTCCAAATGGTAACGGAACTCAAAAATATTCTATTTATCCTAATTGTATAAGGTTCAAAATGTTAACACATACCATTTAGATTAGTAAAACTATTTTGTAATAACCAGGGACTTCCTGTAGGCTAGTGGTAGGAAATAAAGGCCTGTCGCACTATGATTGTGGGTTCGATTCTTGCAGCTTTGTCCGACGCGACGGGTTATGCCCCACCATGCAGGTTTTCCTTTTACTAAAACTATAGTATTATAATATTCCAAAAATAATCATCAGAAATGATTTAACCTTAAACAATACTATCCATGGATCAACTTAATCCATTCCAACCTTAATAGTTATCCAAAATACCTCCGTACAGACTTTCTCTAAAAGGTCTCTAAATTCCAAAATCAATTGTAACATCAAATTCCCCAAACAAAGAAAAGTTTCTCTTATTGTCACATACTAAAAATATGATTACATTAATCATATTAAAACCTTACTGAAATCAAAAAGTATTGCAGTACAATCTTTATATATATCACATTATTCTTATAACCAGAATATAATCCTTGAGTCCAAAAGCACCAATACATTAATTATTCCGCTTCAACTGTAGTCACAGCATAAGATTTTCCTTGATCCCTTGGCCTTTTCTGAGGTAAGTTTCCTTACGCTTAGGACATTCATTTGCATAATGCCCCATTTCCCAACAATTGTAGCATTCAACTTTGACAGCCTCATTCTTTCCCTTGCAATCACGAGCCTGGTGACCCTTTTCTCCACATTTATAACAAACTCCCATTCCTTTTAGGCAAGTACCAGGGTGATTCTTCCCACAATTATCACATAATGGAAAATCCTTCTTTCCCTTTTACCCTTTATCTGTCTCTTGTTCCACCGTTCTCTTCTTCTCTTGCTTTACTTTGTTGTCATAAGACTTAGAGAATTCCTTTTCTGTCTTGATAGCACACGAGACAATATCTTCGTATGATGAGAAGGATTGTGATACTAAAGCTCGACGGAGAAATGGTTTTAACCCATCAAAGAAACGATCAATCTTACTCCTTGGGTTACGTATATAATCGGAAGCATGCCTCGCTAACCTTGTAAAGTTAGCCTCATACTTTGCGACATTCTCATCCTCCTTCTGCCTCAGACTCAGAAATTGCCTTTCCATATCTGCTCGATGGTCACGAGGAAAGTATTTTTCTAAGAAAAGATCTTTGAACTCCCTCCATTCCATATTTGATACATCATCATCTTCCTTTGTGTTTTGAATCAGCGACCACCACTGATCAGCATCTCCAGTGAGGCGGTAAACTGCCATGACAACCTTCTCCCTTTCACTACTCCCCAAGGCATGAAATATTTTCTCTAAGGAATTTATCCATTGCTCAGCTACTATAGGATTTGAACTCCCATTAAAGGTTGGTGTTTGTTGCCTCATGAATCGATCTAACATTGATCCTCCACGCTGTGGATCAGGGTGCTCCATACGGGTAAGGTTATTATTCATAACCTGAGTAAGTTGTCCCAGTATGGTGATTAGCTGATCGGCACCAGTTGCATCACCAGCCCCACTATAATTATCTTGAGCAGGAGGGAAATCCCTACATGGAGTGCGTGCATTGATACGGTTTCCATTCCTTCCACTAGGCGCCATTTCTAAACAATGGCATAAACTAGATTAGTTTATGAAATAAAATACATAATTCCATATTTGTAAAATACATTACATAAATTGAACTATTTATGGATATAATCCATAATCATAAAAAGGTTTTATTGGAGGAAGTATATAATCATAACCGTTCATGGTGTTTTGTAAAGAAAACGAGAATTATCCTAAGCATATCCCCCGGGAGTGTCATAACCAAGAGTGCAGCAAGGCCCGTTGTCGTGCACCAGTTCCCGTTCGAGTCTAGCTCAAAGCGGTGTTTTTGGGTTTTACCCATAGGTACATCTGTGCCAGAGCCGCCTCTACTTGCTCATATCCAGACAGGGACGTATTGCTCGGAAAATTCATAACATCTCTATAATACCAAAATTCTAGGAAGTTCTTCTATACTAATCCTCAAAGTCTATCTTTGGGCTATGTGCTCTAATCAGAGTTTATCTAAATCTAGCTTCCAAGGTTAGTACTAAACTGCCTCTGATACCAACTGTAACGCCCCGACCCTAGCTACCCAGAGTCGGTGCATTACTTCGTAACATTGGCATGATCACAAAAGATCAAGTCTCGAAAGACCGATTAGTTTTGTAGCCTTGGAAACACTAGATACATTCGTAAATGTTACATTACATCATAAAGTGAAAAACTAAAATAACAAAGTCTCCATAGTCCACCCTCATATCCTCTTCTCACAATCCCTGCAGGTCATTCATAAAATTCTTCTTCACATCCTGGAAGATATTAAAACATTGAAAGGGGTGAGCTCAGATGCTCAGTAAGGATAACAATATTGCGGAAGCTTTCATAAATAAACATTAACATTTAAGGCGATGTATAACTAAAACAAAAGACTTTTAATCTTGAACATAAACATAATATGGCAAAAGTAAAATGAGATAATTCCATTCACTTCTTCACATGGATATTCTACTGGTCTAATAATCACATGCAATATCAATAACCACTTTCATAATGAGGGAATGTATAATGCCAGACATTCTGAAACATTTTGTCAAGGCCTCGGCCAAGACGTCTAAAATTATTAAGTCCTCGGCCAAAACCATAAATCAAATTGGGAAAGGGCCTCGGCCAATTCCACATCTAGTTGTCTCATGAGACCTACCAATGCATCGAGGATCTATAGCGGGCTCCACCCGTCACATATTAAGTCCAATACATTCCTCATATGAATAGGTTTAAACATAACATAAATATTCGTATTAAAAATAACATACGAAATGTCAACAATTTCTCCATAAACTATGGATGGTATAAAAATAACACATCCACAATCAAATATTTCACAAAATGTTCAATGGAAGTTTTGTATCACAAATCAATTTCAATTAAACTTAAAACCCATCAAAGGATGTTGACATAGATGAAATCAAAGCTATTTGAGAGAAATATCTCTCCTTTTTGAAATCATTTAAAAGCCCCATAATTATAAAATAATACATTTACTTTGAAGATATTCTTATAAGCTTGTCAGGGAAGCTTCGACGAAGTTATAATGGCGGAAAATAGTCACACCCGTCATATAAGTAAAAAAAAACATTCTTACCTTATATTTGTCAAAAAGGTCAAAAAGTACATTGTTTGGAAAACGATGGTAAGATTACTTTCAAAAACGTATAAGGGTATAAATGACTTTAACCCGTTTTCCATTTAATAGTAAAAATGTTTTGAAATACATTTTTAAGAAACATGGTTTTGGATGATAACGAGGTCCCAGTAGATAATTATTTATAAACAACCTTGGATAATGAAGAGGTTGTGAAGTAAACCCTTACCTCGTATCTGACTTGACTCAACCGTTCTATAAACTCCTGAATAATAAACTAGGGTTAATATATACCTTATTAAGAACCATTTTCAATTTCATTATCCTTATTATATCACTTATTACAATGATATGAACATTATGTAATTATTTAAGTTAATAACAGTCGTTTTGTCGATCTTTGGTACTTGAGTCAATAATAAACTTCTTATAATTACAAGTTGTTTATGTGGTAGAATATCCATTATCTCCAGAATTATATTAATGATTTAGATGTCATATATATCTTATATATCCAGTATATACATTCATTTATAATATTATGTAACATTTAGAGGTAAGAAATGAAATGCACCGTTCATGGAGACGGTAAGCCGTACGTACGCATGAACGCTACTTTCATTTCAATTTCATATTTAATGGAATGAAATCATAATGATTTAAATTTATAATATAATTACAGTATAATATAGTGTATAATACCATTTACTCCATCCTTTATACATCCCACATATGGCATTAATGATTCAAATCACTTTGAGGGGGCGGTAGTCCGCACTTCCAAAAATGCAATTATCGCATTTTACCCATAATGGAAATCATAAAGTATTCCATAAATGAGAAATACAGAAGCATAAGTAAAACATAAACATATTATATATCATATATAAAAATAGTGACATCTTAATGGCCACCTTTGAAGGTGTTATATGAGTGTTGAACAATCATCGTTTCGTGAGGCAGAAATTCGCCATCCACAGAAACCGTATGTTCTGTAACCATTAGATGTCGGTGTGTGTATGTGTAGCTCAAATAAATCTTATAAAAACATCCTAGTATATTGAGTATACTGGTGTTGTTACAAAAGAAATGAATAAAAAGAGTTTAGGGGGTTGGAGAAGAAAAATAAAACAAAACAACATTAGAGAAGACATTACCTCAAAATCGGGTAACTCTTTTTGATTTGAGCCAAAGGCTTCCTTGGGAAGAGTTCTGACCAAATTGAGGCTTCTAGGAGTAATATAGGGATGTTGGGAGAGTATTTGGGAAGAGGTTGGCCGAGCCAAATGGCTTGAAGGTGTGAATAAGGTGGGAGAGGTGGAGGCCTTTTATAAGTGGAGAGGAGGGGCTCTTTTGGAAAGATTGAAATGTTACATTATTACACAATTCTTTTCGGATACTAAAGGTCCCAAAATTATATAATTCGTGGCTAAGGTGATAAGTGTTCGAAATCTACCCATCCAATAGTCTTTGTACAAGTGTAAGCCTTGGATTTTACATTATCTTTTCATTTTATTAAAATTGTTAAATAATGAGGTCATCACTGCATCATAATGATGTCATAAATAATTTAATTTATTTAATGTCTATAAATTATAAAAAAAATTCTATGATGTAGGAAATCTTTAAAGCTTTCTAATAAATATTTATAGTCAAAATTGGGACTTGTGTAACCCCACTTGAAAACTGTTTTAGTAAAATAACTCATGTTTGTGTCAATTTAATTTTAACATTAAATAAATATATATTAATGTCATTTTCCAACCAAAGTGGATCCATGGGGTCCCCAAGTTGACCCATGGGTTTTCTTGGTCGGCCATGACTCATCCAATAGGAGTAGGATAAGTGTCAATCTCATCTCATATTATTAAAACAATATTTTTACCTTAAACTACACTAATTACCTCTAATCGCGATTAAGAACTTAAAAGTTACTATTCACCAAAAAATTATTTTGATCTCATTGAACCACATTTTACTTATTAATGAAAACCATGTATGTTGGATTTTTGAAAATCAAATCACAGAAGTGGTAATATTTCCTTTAAACGAAAAATCAGTTATTTAACTACCACTTAGTGGTTTCACTATTCATCAAAAATTGAAGTTTTTCAGAACAATGCCAAAATTTCACCCTAAGATATAATTGATATTCCGAATTCAAAAATGATGTCTATTTTACAAAGTTACAAACATATAAGTTTCATTAATTAATTTTATAATAAATTCCCGCTGTCACAACAAATAGCGTGTTTTTAAGAAACAATTTATATCAAAAGATTGGCAATTGTTTATGTCCAATTTCAATGTTAAATTAATTCTAATGACCACAATTGGATAAAATGGTAAAAATATATTCTAATTATACTTTAAAACCTCTAAATAGTATAAACTATCACTATAAATTATTTTGATTAAAAAGGTTGTTTTTAAGTAATTTTCACTATTCATAAAAAATTAGAAGTTCTCAGAAAAATACCAAAAATACAACATAGGCTAATTTCGATATTACGAATACAAAAATGAAGTCCATTTTGAAATATAAAATTTCTATAATTTTAAAAGGTGGTTATTACTATTCATAACGGCTACTTTAATTAGTCGCGGTGTTTTAGAACTTGAACTTGCATACAATGCAAGCTATTGCATTATTGAAAGAGAGGAGTATCGTGGAAGCTTGGGGTGTTACAATGGTTATGCTCCAGAAGGAAGAGGATATAGATTCCTCAACAAAGAAACAGGAATAATGGTGGATACAGTTGATATAAAAGTCACTGAAAATCCGGGGAAAGATAAGCATGTCCAGACAGACAAGGAAGATAAGGAAGATGAAGTTGACGATTCTAATAAAGATGTAATGAATTTTAATCCTAATCAAGATGATTAATTGGATTCATACATATGAAGTGATAAAGAAGGAACACAAAAAAATTATCCAAGGATGCTGAAACAAGTGAATGCTCATAATATTGTTGGTGATCAACGTCACACGGTTCAAACAAGAAGGGAAAAAATTCTATATCACATACTTCCTTGTATTCCCAAGTGGAACCAAATTATGTTAAAGAATCCTTTGAGCATCCTGAATGGTTTCAAGACATGAATGAAGAATTGGATCAGATTGAAAAGAATGACACATGGGAACTCGTACCCAAGCCTGAAAATAAGAACATTATTGGCACCAAATGGGTCTTCCGGAACAAGTTGAATGAAGAAGGCGATGTTATTATAAATAAAGCAAGATTGGTTTGCAAAGTCTACTCTACGATTGAAGGAATTGACATTGAAGAATATTTTTCTCTTGTAGCCAGATTAGAAACTATCCGAATCTTTCTTACTATTGTTGAAAAATGAGGCTACAAATTCATTCAAATGGATGTTAAATCCGCATTTCCTAAGGGTGATCTCAAATAAGAAGTTTATATTAAGAAACCATGTGGCTTTGTTGTTGGGAAGAATGAATGTTATGTATGTAGTTTGAAGAAATCCTTGTATGGGCTTAAGAAGTCTCCAAGAGAATGGAATTCCAAACTGGACACTTGCTTAAAGGATATGAACTTCATGAAAGGAAGAGTTGAGAACAATTTGTACATCAAGGAAAGCCAAGATCATTCTCTCATTGTGATTGTCTATGTTGATGACATTATTTTAGCTGGGTATGATGGAAGAAGCTATGAAAGGTTTGCTGATAAAATTAGGAATGCCTTTGAGATTTCCATGTTGGGTGAAATGAGATACATTCTTGGGTTGGAAATTTTGCAAGAGATAGAATTAATTTTTCTCTACCAAGAAATGTATGCTAATGAACGTCTTAACAAGTTTGGGAAGGAAAACTCCAAACCAGTATCAACTCCTCCCTTAGTAGGAACGAATCTAATAAAAGATGATGAAGTTAAAGAATTTGATCAACAAGAATATCAAAAGCTGGTTGGAAGTTGGTTGTACCTGACTACATCAAGGCCAGATATTGTTTTTTCTATTACCTTGTGTGAAAGATTCCAGAGTGCTCCTAAAGAATAAAATTTTGTTGCTAGAAAAAGAATTCTCAAATACATAAAAGGCACATAAGAATTCATAATCATGTATAGTGGCTCAAAGAACATTTATTTTTTTGGCTATTCAGATGAAAATTGGGAAGGAAATGTTGGTGATATAAGATCCACATCTGGGGGATTTTTCTTTTTAAGAAAAAAGTTCTGTTGGCTGGCACTCGTAGAAGAAAAATTATGTGACACTTTGTACAGCTGAAGCTGAATATGTTGTTGCCACCATGGCCACTACTCAACTTATTAAGATTAAGACATAGTTAGAAGATTTGTTAGTTGATGTGAAGCTACCCTTGCTCTTGGGCTGTGATAATCAAAGCACAATAAATCTTACGAAGAGTCCAGTCCAACATTATCGTTCAAAGCATATTGACATAAAATATCATTCCATAAAAGATCATGTGGAAAATAATGATCTTAAACTTGAATATGTTTTATCTACTAAACAAGTTTCAGATATTTTCATGAAATCTCTGTGAAAGGAATCATTCTCAAGATTGAGGTTGAACATGGGTGTCCAACCTCTTTCTCTTCAAGGCTAAGGTATGGTGTACCATCCCCTCTCTCTTCTTACCTTTTGATTGTTTTTTCAAGTTGGAGATGTTTTTTTATCATAAATCTATTGTTCAAAGAGAGAGTTGTGGGTAAGTTGTGAACTCAGCATTGCATTTGTATGAGAACTATTCTAACTATTTGTTGAAGTGGTTGTAGGAAAGAACTTGAAGTTGTTTACAAGATGTATGAAGCTGAAAATTTCATTTTAACTACCTATAGATAGCATGGTTTGGCTGTCAGTGATTCTTCTTTCCTAAAATGAGTTTTCTCATGTAGGCTTAAAATTATTGATAAGTAATCCATTTCATGAGGTTTCTAAGTTTTCTGATTTATGAAAACTTGGTTGACAAAAAAATACAAAGGGGGATATTTTTTAGGACCATGTTGATGGAAGAGATGGTTTGCATGGATTTTATTTTATTGATCTTGAGGAAGTTTTCATAAAATAAAGACACCATTAATTTCTAAAAATTCAGAAGCTAGAAGTTTGATGATTCAGAACTGAGAATATTTAACATTCGGAACCTGGTGTTCGAAGAATTCAGATTCTAGAATTCAGAGTCTAGAAATTGAGAAGTTCTGAACTTGGAAATTTCAAATTCATGAAAGTTGGATGATAAAAGATATGAAGGCACTAACTGTGATGATGCTTTTCTATTTTGTAACTCTAATTTGTGAGTATATGCAAGTACTCATAATGCAAGAAAAGGTTGGATCGGGAAGTCATACCGAGAATATGGTGAAGCTGTTCTGAGAATCAAGAAGATTCGTAATGAGAACCTGAAGTCGTTCCGAGAATCGAAGAAGTTGTATCGAGAACCAAAAACCCTTCCGAGATTTAGAAAGAGATGTTCCGAGAACCAGAAGTCATACTGATAACCAGAACGTCATATCGAGAACTGGTGAAGTCATACTAAGATATAGAAGAATCATACCGGGATTTTAAAATATCTAGTATTGATGAATGAAGGGGATTCGTACCGAGATTATAAAAATGGCCATACCAAGAAGTGAAGAAGTGTTTGTCTATGCTGAAGAAGAGTTATGCCGAGAATTGAAATGGTTTCATGCTGAGGAATCCAAGAAGAGTTGATCCGAGAAAGTGATGTCGGAGACTAAAGAATAATTTATCCGAGAAAGTGACGCCGAAGAATCAAGAAGGTTGGATCCGAGAATATGATTCCGAGAAGATAGATGAGTGAATCCAAGAGAGTGATGCCGAGAAGATAGATGAGTGAATTTGCAAATGTGATGCCGAGAAGACAGATGAGTGGATCCGAGAATGTGATTCTGAGAAATTTGTGTAACAATGTCAGATCTGGAAAAGGCCAAAGTTCTAAATACAGAGAAGTGTAAAAATATTTTAGAAGATTCGAGAAGCATTGAAAAAGTATTAATTACTCTGAGATTTCATGAGATATTAAGATTTGGGTGAATCTAAGTGAGCGTGAAAATATTTTTGTTTCCCGCCTAAGCACACTTTGGAGAACCTATAAAAGGAGATCAATGTACAAATTAAAAGTGTGACTATGCTGTAGGGAGAGAAGTTCTAATAATCTAGAGAGAGAAATAAGTGTGTGGCTCTCTGAGTTTTCATTGCAGTCTCAATTGAAACGAGAATTTGATACTGGTTGACACTGTATTGAGCTTCTCAGATTGAGAAAATTCGGAGTGAAGAAGAATATTTAGAGTGAAGAATTTGGAGTGGAGATTTGGAATGGGGAATCAGTACTGGTTGTCACCGTATTGAGTTTCTCAGACTGAGGAAGACTCGGATGGAAGAATCGGAGTGAAGAAGAAAAATTTGGATTGAAGAATTCGGAATGGAGAATCAGTACTAGATGTCACCGTATTGAGTTTCCCAAACTGAGGAAGACTCAGAATGATGAATCAGAGTGAAGAAGAAATTTTGGAATGAATAATTCAGAATGGACATCCAGAATGGGATGTTCAGACTGTAATTGATCTATCACAAGTCTAAGAAGTCCTTGCCTTTCTTTTGGGTAAGGAATTGAAGATTTGTGCTGAACTTTCTTACACTTGTGTATTTGAAAGGAAGTACAGGTAACATAAGTTGTTACAAGAAATGAGACTTTACCCTATTTTTCTAAGAGGGTTCACACACACTGGAGTGATTGTTTGACAGTGATTCACAAGTGTAAGGGTATATCCTTCTCGTTGTAATTCAAGGATTGTTTTTTTAGTGGATTGTATGGTGCTGGATTGTTTCCAACCATACCAAGGATGTAGCTATTCTTATTGAATAGTGATCCTTGTAAATTGCTGTGTTCATTTGGATGTGTTTTTGTTTGTTTCTCAACAGGGAAGTATATCTTTAACAAGAGACAAAGGTTGTTCTCTTTTTAAGAGAACATAAAAGAAGATAATGGGGTACCACTAATTCACCCCCATCTCAGTGGTTCATTACTCCAACAGGGTCCTTAAACGCACACGGCTTATACCCCACCTTGTTTCCTCATCCACATAGCCGAGTCCACACGGTCACTCACCTGTCAAGACTACACAGCATGTCCAATAGGTACACGGCGTGTACAAGGTAGGGTAACACTAACCCATGTTGTTAGTTACATAGCCGGATTCCCAGGTAAAACTACACATCATGTACGTTTTTCACACGGTGTGTACAAGCTCAGATTTCTCCACTCGTGATGTTAGTTACATGTCAGAAACATAGACAACTAAACACAGCTTGTATAATAACTACACGTCGTGTTCCCTAAATGCTTTACTATCCCATATTTCTTCCTACACGGCTTGTGACATGTTTACAAACTACATGGTGTGCACATACGGTACATGTCGTGTACTTAATTTTTTTTCTTTTCATCCCGAACAGAAGATTATATGGCGTGTTTTAAATTATACATGGCGTGTATTCTAGGTTTTTCCATAAATTAAGCCTCATAAACATCTCTAGAGCCCAAAAAACACTAAAACCAACACCTAAGTGCCAAATTCTGATCAACGAGGTCCCATACTCCCCGAGAATCAAATCATGGAATATTATACATGTTATAAACAAAGAAAACAGTCAATGGTCCACAAATTCCGGTCAATGAGGTCCCATACTCCTCAAGAACCAAATATTGGAATTCATTATCCAAAAACTCTAACAATAATACCTTATAAAATAATATGTATTTTTATCCAGGCAACTATCACAACATCATGCATTTATTAGCACAACATTTATCACAACAACATTCAATTTCTAATTCTCCTACATTGCATGGAAAATAAGCATGGAATGTGATTCTAACATGTGCCTGAATAATTCATGTGATAGAATACCCTCATCTCATTGGGTTGCAACTAAGTATAACCCAAGTATAAAAATATAAATAGAACACCGCAAGTACGTCACCCAACGGTGAAATTCAATTCAACCGTAAATTTTCAAAATCAGATAAATTTAAATTAAATGAGGTAGATTGGATTTTACCTATACACAGGTTAGCTAGTGCTGGGCACAGCATATTATCAAATACCAATTTTATCTTATCCCTAACTATAGCCTCAAAATAGTATGTCAATGAAAAGATATGCCTTTGATACTACTTTGTAACGTCCGGGATCCGGGTGCCACTCAACAGGTTCCCCAAACCGGGTTGGTCACATGACCTCAAGAACAATTCCCCCAAACACTAGAGGCTGCCGAATAGCAGTGATGTCCATGGTTTTATTGTGGGGAAACGACTCCCTCATGTTTCAAAGTGTAGCGTAATGGAAATAAATATAAACATAAAAAAGCAGAAGCAATAAACATTACCCAATTGAAATGGATAACAGTACATAAGAAAAATATCACGACAGTCATAAATATATATATGATAATGAATTATATCATTAAGTCTAGGAAAGTAGCCAAAAAAATATATACTGCATTCTAGAACAACCCAAAACAAAGTACAAGTACAACAAATGAAAAAAACAGTGCAGCAGGAACTCAGCTGCATCGCGATCCTAACATTGGACCCATGCTCTCCCACTACACTTCAACAATAAACTAACAGTATAGGGAATCATGCCCTTATCAAAACCTTATACAATATAATCTATTCGGGCCCAAGACATGACCCAAATAGTGTGTGATAAATAAATCCCAATGGCAACCACCAAAGGCCTGTGCCCAACTGTCACTGAATTTTTGCAACATCAGTATGAATTAATGGAACAGCAGTAAACTATGAAGTACTAAAAAATAAACATTTATACCAGTTCTATTTCCTTTTAATTATTATTTAACAATTCGGTATAATTAAATTATAATTTCCTAAGACTCAACCTCAGCCGACAGTCTCTTATACCGTGTCGCAACAAAACTACAACAAGTTATCTAACAAGTACATGTTATTAAGATACGAAGACTATGATTTATCATTGAAGGTATAAAAAAAGAAAACACTAGAGTGAATAATCAATTAAATAGTGTCCTCGGATGTAAGAACTGTTGCCCTCGGCTAAACAAAACCTTGCCCTCAATCCTTACCCTCAGGTGAAACAAATATGAAACCCTATGGTGATTTACCACATGCATAAAGAATATTTCCCTCAGGCGTACGAGATAATTCCCTTAGGCATGGAAGAAACTTCCCATAGGTATATGAAACATAGCCTTCAGGCTAAATGAAACACTTTCCATCCGGATAAAAAACACATTCCCTCAGGATAAACAAGTAATCGGGCCAAGCCCGACACATGACAAGCAATTCATATATATTTTCTCTTCAACAAAACTCCGAGCATGCTAAAAACACGGTATACCATCGGGTAACTTGGCGAAACAGCTAAACAGGGGAACACACCCACGGTGTAGCCCTGTATCCAATAAATTATCCCAAATACCGATTTTTCATATTCATTAAATTACCTATGCAATTCTAGGTATTTAATTAATCAAGGCTTCAGCCGTACAACACCACAATCCCGGGAGCGTAGAACAATGGTACACGAAAACAACATGACAGTTGGAATTAAACATTAGACATCATACCTTTATTTCCTCTGATCGATATACATGAACAACACCTTCCAAAACATTAGAGAACAACGTAGATCTAGAAAAAATGACAACCCATTCAAAGACAAATAACTTCCCCTCGGGAAAGAATTTATAAGAGCTGCTCTAGTAGAAACAAGGTCTTACCTGCACAGTTCAAACAAGATCGATGACAGAAAAAACAGAAACCTGGCGTGCGATCAGGAGCTCATCCATGCTCCGACCTCTCCACCCAATGCTCCAAATGGGTTTACTGCCTCCTTTTCTGAATGTGGTGTCAACTGCCCATTTTAAGAAAAAAAAAGAAACAATGCGGATTGTACTCTGAAGTACAGGGCGTGTAATTTTCATCATTTTTTCCTCTGGCAGCTAATTTTCACCGCCATACTATTCATTTTCCCACAAGAGTACACAACGTGTATTTTCAAGTACACAGTGTGTACTCTCATGTACACGACATGTAATTTTCATCATTTAATTGTTCCTCTGGTGGATACTTTTCACTGCAACACTGTTTATCTGTCAACATGAGTATACGACATGTAATCCTAAGTACACTACGTGTGTTGTCACTCTTCTAGTGGACATCCCCAATACCTTACTATTAACCTTTTGACTAATTACACGCCATGTAAATTCTATGTACACGGCATGTAGTCAGCTTTTACACCATTCATCACTGATAGGCCTACAAGCCCTATGTACCCATTTAACATGGCGAATGTACATGGCGTGTGGAAAAGCACACGGCATGTACCCAAAATGTTTTGTATTTTCCACTATTTTACATATTTTCTGAAAAACACTTAAGGAAAAAGAAAAACAAGAAACCCATACCCTATGAATAAGAACCGGGTTCTTATAGCGGGCTTGATAATCATGATAAGTTTCTCACAAAGCGTCGGTTCTACCCAACTTATCCAGGAAATCTACAGCTTTCTATGACACTAGAGTGCATGTGTCATTCCTCAATCACCATTTTTTGGAAGGATCCCATGAAATTCACTCACATGTGATCACATGTCCCATGAATGTTACATTCAATATCCAAAAGTCATACTTGTTGATCTTGGCGTACAACTTCTCATTTATCAATGTTTCCAACAAAAATATTTGATGTTATTCATGTTCCTCATTTATATTGTAGTTTATTAGAATATCATCATTAAAAACTACCAAAAATTTGTCGAGTTAGTCTAAATAATATATTAATCAAATATATGAAAATTCCAGGGGCATTAGTAAGTCTGAAGGGCATTACTGAAAATTCATAGTTCCCATACCTTGTACGGAAGGCTGTCTTCTGAATATCTTCATTATTCACCTTTATTTGATGATATCCAGAATGAAGATCCATAATTGAGAGGTATTGAGCTCCTCTAAAATGGTCAAACAATTCATCAATCCTAGGAAGAAGATAATTGTTTTTATGGTGATCTTGTTGTGTTCATGGTTATCGATACACTGCCATATTGGTTCATCCTTCTTTTTTACCAAAGAACTAGTGCACCCCAAGGTGTTGCACTAGGGCGTTTGAACCCTTTGTCCATATGATCATTATCTACTTCATTAACTCCTCCACTTTGATAGGATCCATCCTATAGGGATCCTTGATATACATGTATCTCTGAGTATGAGTTCAATTGAGAACTCTACCTCATGATCCAGGGGAATTATGGGTAACTCTTCAAGAAATACATCACTGTATTCCCTCACGATGGTCGTTTCCACATGGTTAGAACTTTTCTTTAACCCAACCATTTGGGAGAGATATGCATCTCTATACAGAATCAACACCCACACCATTGAAGGATTTATTAAATGATATTCATGACCATCCTTGAATTTTTAGAGGTTAATGGGGTGGTTCAAGATATGAAAGGATATTTACTTTTCCAAAAAGTTGATATGTGATATATATAATGAAATCCATTTACTTCCAATTATAGCGTCAAATTACACCAAGGTAAGTGTTACAAGATTCACTGGAAAATTCTTCACACATACGCCATCAAGAGAGGAGTTCGACACGTGGGTTACAATGATCTCACCACTTGTTGTTTTTACAGATATCTCTACTTCATGTTTTTAGGGCTTCTATTCTATAGTTCAAGCAAACTTGAATGATATAATGGAATGAATAGAACCAGATGAAATAAGACATTTTCCATTATTGAATGAATAAGAAGTGTACCTTGTATGACTTCACTATCTTTCTCCACTTTCGCAGTAGTGATGGTAGAAGCCTTCCCATGTTCCATTGGATTTGGTGGCTTCTGATGCAGATTTACGTCGAGAACTCGAGGTTTAGTGCACTGGATTGCATAGTGTTGTAACTCCCTACAGTTATAGCATTGAACCATGGGTGGTTATCTTCATTCTTCGGCTACATTCTCCTTCCTTTCCATGTCTTTTTGACACTATTGAGTGGGGTGTCCTTATTTCATGCACATGAAGCACTTTCCCATTCCTTTATCTTAGTTCCCATGTTGCAACATCACACATTTTAGGAAAGTGGGTCGTTGAGTTTTCTTCCCACCTTTTTCATTAGATCATCCATCTTGAAACTCCATCTTTTTTTTATTATCACCATAGATGGGGGACCATTATCCAAACTCTATCAACACAGTTGAGAGAAAACTAAAAAACTTCTTCATAACTCCCAAAGTCATGAATTTCAAGAGCCTTTTGAAAGTGTGATTTTAATCCACTATAGAATCTATCAATTTGGCTATCATTGTTGATAAAAAACCCCGATTCATTCCATTCAAGCCATATAAAATTACCTTCATATGTTTTAATGGATTCTACTTATTTTTTCTTGAGGTCAATGTATTATATCTCCATCATTGTGCGAAAATTTAATGGGAATTACTTATTTGTTCACATGATCTTAAATTCTTCCCATTCTATATCTTCAATTTCCTCCCTTATCTTGGTGTTATTAATAAATGCCCACCATTGGTCAGCCTTTCTATCTAGGTGATAAATGGATAGAGTCACCTTCTCCATCTCAGAACAATTAAGCACAAAAAATATCTTCTCCATGAAGTTCACCCTATTCTCTGAAACTAGTGTATCTAAAGATCCACTAAATATCGGTGGTTGTTCCCCCACAAAACATTTGATATCATGTTGCCCCCTCTTTGGTGAAGGAGAAAGTTACCCACTAATCTGGTTATTGTTCATAACCAGAGATAGGTGGGTGAGAATTTCTATAAATCTCTTAACTCCTCCTCCCAAATTATTGGGGATGAAGTTCTGGAAATCATTTCATTGGCCCTCACACGAGTTGGTGTCCCGATATCTCCTGGTTCACACAATTTTCTAAAATAGATAAGGATAGAACAAAACATAAGTCAGGAAGTCATGAATAACATATTCTTATGTAGAATTAAAACTAAAATCATAACTTATGGGATCCCTATGTTAATATTATTGTGTGCATAATTGTACTGATTCTTATTTTAGAGGTTTTCTCTAGGGTTCACTAATCCTAATTCTAAAATTAAAAAACCTTACCTCTGATACCAACTATAGAGACCCAGCCTTTTCATACATTGCTATTACATCATTTTTAATATAAAAAATATAATTGTATTACACATAAGGGATCCAAAGGCTTAGTATATTGGGAAAACGAGGACCATACATAACCAATTACATAATCGATCAAAAATAAATTTTTTAATTTCTTCTTCTCATGCTACTTATTAGCACTTGACCCCTCCTTAGAACATGTATTCACCTCAATATATACATAAAAATGGGTGAGCTAAAGGACTAGTAAAAGGATATATAAGAACAATATAACAATGGGTGAGCATAATCATAACATAGGAAAAAGATCATTAACATGAGGGGAATCATTAATAAAAGACTGGAAATGTGGAATAGCATTAAAATAAAACATCATGTCTTAGTGGTTAACTACCACACATACTTGTGAAAAAATATTACCTCTTGTTCACACATAATTTAACATTAAATCATGAGATTCCAATCATTAATCAAGGCATTGGAGCAGTGTATAATTCGGGTGCACCCTTTACATTGAAACATTCATGGTGCACTATAAAATCCCGGGTGCACCCATCGCATCATAACATTATCATTTATCATGCACACAAAAATGAACAAATTTTAAAATGAACAAAAATATCCCATGAAAATTAATGGGTTTTATCTCATAAAAACACATTCATAAACATAGGGTTTCCAAAATAAAGAGGGAATAATATACATGTCACAAGAAACATTGACCTTGAATGAGATGTAAAATGTGTGATCTTAAAAGAAAAGTTATTTTGAAAAACATTTTGTGAGACATAAATACCAGTGAGAAACATATATATCTCAAAAAAGGTGAGAAAAATATGAGAAAATAAATTTTAAGGTGTAACTATATCAGAAAATGATTGAAAGAGGGAGAACACGAAGGATGAAAGTTGGGTTCAAGAATTTCTCCTTTCCTTTTATCTAAACATTTCCATCACATTAATGTCCTATATAATGACAATATATTAATTAATTAGAAATTAAATAATCATGTATACATGAATAGTTTTAATTTTTGTTAAATTGTTTTATTTTATGTGCCTTTGGATGAGTTATATTGTTTTAATACATTGTGCAGGAATGATCATTTTTTTTGGTTTTCATGAGTGGTTCACATGTATTCATGAATTGATGTTTGTGTGGAGCACAGAACATATATACCATGTTATTAATGATATTAATGAAGTTAAAATTATCTTATAATGAATTATATTGTATACCATGTCATTGAATCATTATAAAATAATTAAATGAAGCTTGTTTGGGTTAATTTAGGTTGTTTTTATATGACAATGTACTTGTTTTGTTTTCTCAATTAGTAACATGTACATAAGTTACATCTGGAAATTATATAGGTAATAATACATCTATAATATTCTGTTTCAACCATATAAAAGGTTTCATGACTAGATTTGATGGATGGAATTGAAAAAATAAAACATGTTGTTGTTGATGGGGATAGATTAACACCTCACGAACAATGTTTTCTTTTATTAAATAAAAGGAAGAGAAGAAGGGGGTAGGATGGTATAATATACCTTTAGTATAATAATATTCTAGTATATCTATAATACTAGAGTTACCATAACATTTGGAAAATGATATGAGGGGAGATAACAAGGAAAGAACTTAAAATTGAAAGGGAATTAACAAAAAACAGGGAGAGAAATTATCTCTTGAATCCTCCACTTGAGATCCTACGTAAAGGGCATAGGCTGTGACTTTTGATGATAACAGAAGCTCTATAACGTGTGGGAGGGGATAGGGAAGATTCTTGGGCTGAGTTTAGACAAGGGTTGATGCTTGAGAGGTGTGAGGAAATTAGGGTATGAAGAGTGGTATTTATAGTGGAGGGGAGAGGGGATTTCTCAATATAAAATTCATTAATTTATTATTTCCACACTAGAAAAGTAATATTGAGAATTCCATGAAAAAGAATAGTAATTTTAAAATTTTATCTCGAACCAAGTGTTCTTACATCAGCAGAACATCATACATGACTCTATAATTAGATTATTTAACTTTTTTTGGAAAATTATGGTATTTAAGTATTCATCCAAAATTCAAGTATTTCAGAAAAATACCAAAAATTCACCCCTACCATTTTTCGATGAGTATAATCCAGAAATTATGTCTATTTATCAAAAATAAATTTATAAAAATTCTTACTTTAATATTAAATTAAAAAAACAATTGTCATGCTATAAACAATTTTTAAAATTAAAACTGATTTTATAATGCATTAAAAAATTATTGGTGGTATTTTAAAGTTATCATAAATCTAGAATAAATGTATTTTTAACATATGAACACTATTTATGAAAATAAAATTTCTATTAAATTAATAATGTAAATATTATTATTTATTTATGGCTTACAAAAAAACCTTTTCTTATATGATTCACAACTATTATTTAATTATTCATGTGTAAGGTTACTATTATATTGAGAGATTTTCTATAAGGATCATTTTACTTTTCATAAGGGTATATTAATATTCATAAGGTTATGTTACTATTTATAAGGGAATGTTACGATTCATCAAAAATTATGTTGGTTTTATTAGACTCCAAAAATCATCTTGAACACAACAGTGTATGTCATATTTTTTAAATTTCAAACAGAAAAGTGAAAAGAGTATTTTTTTAATGGTCACTTAGCTCTTAGTAGTTCATAATTTTTTCTTTTATGTGATTTTAAGTATTATTTAATATAAAGGAATTTCCATTGAAATCATTTGGTCATTACAAACAAGATCCCCTCATGGGACCGTTCCTCCACCTCATTGTATCCTGATAGTGTGTGTGCCTTCATTACCCCAATTGTGGGTTTGTACAAGTTATGTAAGTCCTAGGGGTGCAGATAGAGTATTATTCATCCTATTTAGAGGATTTAAAACTACCTATCTCCCTCTACCTTGACACATAATGTTAAACTGTTAGATTCAAGAAGAGAGGGATGTCGAGGTAGACTCGATGGAGAACGAGCCTAATCACTCTCCCACTCCTCTTTCCCTTTTGTCTTGGTTACCATGTGCACCTAGGGATGTCAACATGTAATACCCAACACACTCTGATGAGGTGTTCCATGGAAAATGGCAATATCCTACTCATACATAGGATTACATTCCTCTAGATTTCCTCCTTTAGTAAGCCCCAATCTCCACCTCAATAGGCTACTATCCATGAATACGCTCCACAACATCCCTCACGGATGCACATTACAGCACATGATTTATATTTCCTCCACTACCTATTATTTACATCACTAATCATAAATCATTTGTGTATAGAGTTTTGAAGTGACCATGACATCCACCACGACATCTAACCATGAGAAATACCCATGCCCCTCGTCATGTATGACATTAAACTACACCAATACATGAACTACATGTAGATTGATCCTTCTGTCCTATATTTGTTGAATATATAGCCTCTCCGAAGATTAATCCCTTCATTACAAACATTCCATTCATTCTGAGTGTTTCACATTAGTTCACCTTCATATCGAATTACATTAAACAATATTCTCTTCTGAATAATGCAATTTTTGACACCCATCCAGTAGGATATATAGGAAGCCTCATTTAGGGGAAACTCCAATATATGGTAAACTATGGTACTCCCTTATAAGGGACATACCCTCCTAATGTGGTACTCTCCCATTTTAGGACGTATCTCTCATATCTGCATCTTGGACTTTTTCTAAACAATACATTCGGTAAACTAACATCACATAAACCCCACTCTTCCCTATACTCCTCCAACTAATAATTTCACTCTTGTGATGGGATGCAATCCTTGTGTAATCCCCATCATCTCCCTCAGTTTATGACCTTTTTTGTATTCCATGATTCTAAGTCCCATTTTTAACTACATGGAATTTGATTCCTTACAACAGGGATATGTAGGAAGCACCTCTCTTGTTCAATCCCTACACCCAAGTCTTGTCCTGGACACTCTGTGGAGGCTTGGTGTTTCAGGATGTTCATTCCCCAACATGTAAGTTATATTTATTTTGGGTCCCCATACATATTATTTATTCTCATGGGAATCCTCCTTAGGTGTACCATCTCCCCACTAAACTATTTGGAAATTGATTTCCTTCCATAGGGATACGTAGGAAGCCTCCATGAGGTTCAATCCCAACACCATTATCATACCCACATCAGTTCTGTACTATACATCACATCCACTTCATTAAATCATCCATTATCGTACCTGATTCCTAACTAGACCACCACATCCAGGTGGGATCATTCCATTCATACTAAATGCTAACCATGCATAATCCCCTACCATCGGTTACATCAAATTACCCCTATAACAGTAAGGTCACCTACATCATCCCAATTTTTTGAGGCACTCAGGACTCTAACCATGGGTAATCCCTGAATCACCCCTTCAAACTACATAGGTTTTGATCTATGTCTTCTAAACAAGATTTTTAGGATCCACCCCCCTGATGTTCAATCCCTGCCGATGATACAACATTGGGCCACCTTTGTCAGGATCAGTTTCTTTGAATAGACCTTTTTGATGTCCCAAACACCCTTCAATGTATTAACTCTACCATTATGGGGAAATTCTATAACGGGTTCATCCTCATCGATAATTTTGGTCCATTTATTTTTTAATCCATCCAGGTGATCCCCCCTTGGGATGTACCAATCTAATCCAGCCTCATTTTTGTTCCAATCAATCCATTTTTTCTTCACTAGATGTCAAACTCCTGCCATGACTCAAGTTAAAAATGGTATATTGAGGAAAATCTTCAATACATTCCTCCGGCCTAATATTTCCTACATTCGACCTGGGATTCATCATGCATATGGGACATATAGAGGCCATCTAATAATTGATAATTCGAGTGTACCAAGGATCTAGGGACTAGACATGACAATGATGAAAAACATAAATTATTCCACAACTGATGGTTTCTTCGCAGATTTAGCCCCTTGGAATGTCTGGGCGAATGTAGTGTAATTAACATGTGTCCACAAAGCAATCGAACCAGGAACTAGATTCACAAATGATGTCATACTATATAATGGAGACCCGAACTATGTGACAAATTATGGGGAGGGATCCATAAGAAGGACAGAACATCAAACCCATATCTCATTTTGATAAATGAGTATACATTTCTGTTGAAGTAATGATTTTCGACCACATTTGTAAATAGGTAATGCAGGATAACAATTGAAACTTTCACCGTTGAATACGGCGTGAGTTGGTGCTCCCTAATGGAATCATCAGAATCATAAATTGTGAACATAAAGTGAATATTTTCACATTAATCCATGGTTATTTGTAGCGTTCGAGAAATCCAAATATGGATATGTGTCTAGATTCAGATATCTGGTGTCAGATCCCACTAAAAAAATAGTGGGCTTGGAATAGAAATCACCATTATTTGGTGTTGTTGATCATTGGGAATTCCAATCTACAACATCATCAACGTGGATCGTTCTAGCCATCCATGGAACATTGATTGACACAGGGGGACTGGGTGTTACTTTCTTACTACTTGTTATAATAATTTAATATTCTTGTTTCGAATGAACTATGATATTGGAACATAGTCACACCTTGTTTTCACAAATACTGTTGGGGGAAAAACCAATACAAAATTCCCACGTCGCTCCACCACTGCCATGATGTCTCACAATCCATGACAATTGAGAAATAACAACCCATATCACCCTATAAGATCTTTCAGAGGTGTTTAATTGATATTTTTATTTGATTGCATTAACAAGAGGTGTTCATCCCATCCAGGGATATATCCAACCAAGATTTGGAGGCCCATGTTCCCCATATTCACTACTTCCCCAACAGCCGTGCAGGGAGATAGTAATCCCCACTCTGACGTCCAACTGTTTCGAGGGTCTATTCTTGAAACGTCCAAATAACTTGTTCCTCTATTACTATGAGGTATGGGATTCTTGATTCATCATGGAATTGACATTTTCTAGAGATATAAAATGGAGGGATCCCACCCTACCCTATTAATGATAGCAGCTAGTCTCTCAGGCTGAGGAACATATGGTATCTACCCCGACATCATTGGCCCTGACGTGGCTACCACAATGCTAATTTTGGGTGAAATATCATGAATACTCCCATCAGTGGGAGTTATCTTCAACAGAGTCAGTGTCCTATTCCACCACAATTAATGCTACCATATTCTTCTAATTAATGTTCACATACACTTCTATGCTCGATATGGATTGAGAACCTAGTAACCCATTGGGTAGGCTGGGGTGACTCTTTCAAATGTCGGTGTGAGTAGCAGTCATCACCGGAAAAACTGTGTGACCCAGATCTAGTACAGATGTCCTCCATGTTCCATCAAAAGCCAGGGTTGAGGTCATCCCTTATCTCACATGAAACATTAGAGTTAAACCCATGCTCCCATCACTAGTATAAAAATAGATCCTGTATATATTTATGATGATCAGCGTTGATGTCATCTCTAAGACAATGATCCTAGGTATGGATGATTTCCTCATACTTCATTTTATCAATGCGAAGGTCCACCAACGCCAAAACCCATCAGCATAGATGTCCTTCCCCTGCCATGTTGGATCAATACAATGGACCACCTCATACCACCACTAAAACATTGTATAGAGGTACTTCTACTACGATAGGTTACTATCATGGAGGCCCTCCACATGTCTTTACCAGCTCTAGAAAGGGACCTCTCTAATCCAACATTTCTCGCCATGTGTGTTCTCCCCAAGAGTCTCACACCAAACATGGGGGTCCTCTAATTTTTTGGATTGATATCTGCTATGGTTCCCCTCATACCCTAGCATAAAAATTCATATATTCTCCCCACTCTGTCATCCAACATGGATTCCCTCCCCTTGACTTTATCTACACCCAGTGTAGAGGCCCTTCCCCCAGGAATGACATCAGGCATGGAGGAATCCCCCACATTCTTACCAGCTCTATAATATTCCCTCCTTTCTCCAACACCATCCCGTATATAGGTCCTCCCCATGTGAAATATTTACCCTTCCCCAAGGAACCATCTTGAGGTAAAAGGTTGAATAATCACTACCGAATGGAGAATACTACACTGGGATTGATCAATAAAAATCAATTAATCTTTTAAAACTCTCATGAAATGTGTGATTCATGGATGGATCCATTAGACTAATCATCTAAATTAGAGTCTAGGGAAGGAACCAGGCATGTATGATTCATCATTCCAGAATGTCAAATCCATATGATCACTGGATCCATTGGCATTTATATGCATGAAGAAGATGATTTGATTCAATTTTTGGGTCAGTAAAGGCAGTCCACTTTGTCATTACCATGATCATTCTCTACCTTGACCAGAGATTGTGAATAGTTTTTCTGGTGACCAATATATATTGAGCGCCGCCCAGATCATCCACCAATGATCATTACCCTAAAATTGGAAGCTATTTCGATGCCCCATCCTATAGTTATTTGGTGATGTACTTGGTAAATTCCTTGGGTGATAGCTTTGTATATATCAATTTCTCAGCTCGCACTCTCCACTCTCCACTAACTAGCACGACGTGGTAGTTGTCTATATTAGTAATATTACCAGTTCCTCATCTACCCCCTGTTTAAGAATGGGGAAACCCAGGGATGGACTATGATTTCAAATGTAAGACATTTTGGGACATTATCGTAGTGGAATATATTCCTAAGATGTTTGGGACAATTTCTACTTCATACTTCATCATTCTCGAGCTGCTTACCCAAGATCAAGTCATGTGTTTGTACTGAAATTTTGGGATGACACACTTCCTTACTCGACATTGTTGATTGGATAATCTAAAAATCCAGGGGTATTATAAAGATACTAGATAGCAAATCTCCCTGGTGGAGTTATTCGTGCTTCCTATGTTTCAACACCCTATGTCTCATGATCATCATCTAGATATTCAGTAATGATGCATTCAGAGCTTCATTGTGCTCTATATAATTATAGAGGGGTCATCTCCACATGTATATATGCATGGATGGGGAAAGAATGTTACCATCCAAATAATCCCAATCCAAAAATAACCAGACCTGCTTGGGGATATAGAAGATATTCCACCCAGAGTTCTGGCCATAATCATGGATGATCTCATAGTGATAAAAAATGTGGTAGGAATCATCAATAAAAGCCAACTTTTAGGTATAATACCACATCAAGATTATCCTCCAGGAATTTTCACTCGACATCAAAGAACAAATATGGTTTTATATACCATTTTGATTCATTTCCCCTAAGTGGGGATCCAAATAAAGGTATATGGCTCACTAGGACTGTTAAACCCCCTAACCGATCTGGTTTAGTGTAAAAATAAGAGGATGATCCTGAAAAGGTCACATAACTCCAAAAAAATACAAAAAACATAAAAAAGTAATTGATGATCTATTGGCTGAATGTATAACCTTGAAATGACCAAGCAATAGTGACTCATAATATGATCCCAACCAGCCCACACCAGGGAAGAAGGGGAAGGTAATGACTCCACCATGTGGGTTGCCTATCGTTGATTTCAAAATCCATTAATATCATGACAAGATGTAGGCCGTATATTTTTTAATGAGGCCATGGTATGAATCACTTAATCTAAACCTGATGTATGAAAATCTTCCCCCAACGGCTCCACAGGTCGTTCCATTTGGAAACCCCTCAGGTTAGTATCCTAGTTATTCAACTATCTCTTCTACAAGTCATCCATCGAAAAACTATTCAGGACATTCTACCAGCCTCTCCATGATCCATTGGACCTTATTATCTTATTGAAGAACCCACGAACTCATTAGTGGTTAGAGATTATCTCTTGGACATGAATCATGTAAAGGTTGAGTTGGTGGCTCATCTCATCAGTCGCATCGAGGCGCTTGAAACACGATAGGTAGAAATCCCACCATATGAAAAGCCATTCCTGGCATGGGTGGATGATATGCCAATGCTCTAGGCTTTAGGAATCCTACCATCTCATATTTCACAGGGGTGAGGGACCTTGTACAGCATCTGTCCAACCTTATCTCAAGTGTGGACCTTTGTTGGAAATTCTAGCGTAGTAAGAAGTTTCTAAGGTCTGGTGCTTCATAAAAAAAATAGAAGGGCCCGTATTCATCTGGTATAGTCAACTACACAACATTTCTATAGCTAGATGGGAGGATCATAGTAGGAAGTTTGTAAACTAATTTATCTCCCACAATCACAAGAATAGTATCACTTACATATTAATATGAAATAAATGTCCATATAAGCACTCAAATATTTTATCTCTTGGTGGAAGGGCCACATGTAGTTACATGATAAGACACTAACTCAAGAGTATTTTTTGACGATGTGTGTGGTAAACATCAAACCTGATCTGATCCCTGCTCTAAGCCCATAGAAATTCCTAGGTGGATTCCAGAATTTCTTTTATAAGGACCATCACTTGAAGGAAGATTTAAAACATTCCAAACATGTATTCTTATTGACTCTAAAAACTCATAAAATAAGAGAGTACAAGGGTTAAATCACTAATGTTTAACAAGTAAAGGTCCCCATTCAACTAGAGTTTCTGCCAGCAGTGCATCCTCTACAACAATGCCGAGGACCCTGACCTCAGGCTTAACCTCATGTTCAGTATCACCCACATCTTAATCAGAAGGCACCACCACATAATAAACCCTTACCAATAGGGAACGATGATCAGGTTTCACCTTCACAACAGGCCCCATCCATCTGTCAATTCCATGATCCATGGGTTGCATTCCTAGATAATTGAAATTAGACCTGTTAATTCAAATAACCATAGTTACCAATATTGTTCTAGATTGTTGTGGATAATGGAATCCTACTGTTTCTAGAATGTAGAAGACAACTGTTGTATGATCACACTGATCATCCCAACTATCTCCCACAACACAGATTTCACTTGCATACCCTGAAGATGTTTTATTTGTTAATGTTCAAACTTATGGACTAGGTCAAAAAAATTCTATTCTGGTTGGGTTTGTCCTCGGACTAGGTGGAGTGTGTATCTGAAAATCTAGACAGTGAGGTTGAAGGTGAATGGATATAGGTCTTGAGTCATGGGTCTCAAAAAATATGATGACTTGATGGCTCACAGAGCAGTCGCATGCACTCATGGAATTATCCATTCTCGCCTAAATCATCATGAGCCTCCCGATACCTATAAACCTTACTAATCTACCTCTACTACCCCCATATCCCATACTAATACCTCTCATAAGATTTAACCTTGATGGTGGAAGGTAAATAAAATCCTTAGGCCAGTTCCTAAGACATCTTGTATGCAAGGTGATGTCATGACCCAAGAAATGGGGATTACCAAAAGAATTCTCCCTCTAGTAGAGGATTACTCATGTAATGACTATGAATATTCCTCAGTATATATAATCAAGTCAGTTGACCCATATATGGTTTTTGGTGAAGAGAATCACTATGAAGATCCTCCTAATGTTCATGGTCGACACCACCGTTAATGTAACGATGGATACATGAATCTTCAAGATGCTCAAGTCTGTTCCTCTTGGAAATCTATGCATGATATTGAGTCTAGACATTAGGTCCAACTTAGTGTTCATCATACATATCCTTATTATCCTATTTCATCATATTTTCATTCTCCATCATTTGTGTTCATTGATCAGATTGAGCTTCCGCGAACACATCATGATCAGCCCCAGTCTGCTATTGAAATACTATATTTGTCTAGTGATAATATAATAGTTATATTTCATTATTCTGCTAGGGAACAATGTTTCAATCCCACCCTTTCTAAAATTTTCTGGTTTGACCAGCAGTGTCTGTCATTCCTCATGCCACAGAGAAACATCCTATGAGCAGAAATATATGCATAACACAGAAGTATGAGGTGCTTAAAAATCCTACTAGTATTCATGAAATTATCTTGATCTTGTATCATCTCCACCCATTAGAAGATATGCTTGAATCCTGTGCTTAGGCTTTGAGATTCCATCTTTAGTTTGAAATAGAGGTAGTGTCCACAGAAGTCTCCCATACGGAGGAATCCGAACATGTGGAATGCCAAGCCTTCATATTTTTCTAAATAGAAGATGAAGGATCACATGTATAGGGGAACAACCACCCATTATACTCTATATTCTAGATTAATGGCATCGAATCCTTTCAACACCTTATTGACATAGGTTCTAGGATCAATCCCATGATGAACCGGATGCTCCACAAGCTATGGTAGTCTAAATAAGCTCATGATGCCTTTGACCTAAAGATTTTGGGTTATTACTGGACTGAATAGAGGCCATGTTAAAATATTCATCTAAAGACTTAGTTTGGTGGCCTTGTTTCCAACACTAAATTCATGTTCATATCTATGAAACCACCTATAATGCATTGATGGGTTGTCCCGGCACCATAAACATGACAGAGTTCCCTCCTCATGTATCAAGTGCCTCTTGTACTCACTTAATGGTTGAGATGGTGTAGTTCTAGGTGATGCATATCAATTTAGCTCTTATGAATCCTGATATTTAGATGTCAACTATTATAAGGGTAATGAAAAGTGGGTTCAAACAAATTAAGTTGAGCCCACTACTATTTCAGCTGACACATCAGGAGACCTGGATGACGCATTAATCCTCCCAATTCACTGATTGGAAGCCACAACTGCTGTCCTAGGACACAACATAGTCATTTTTGTGACAACCGGAAGACACATTAAAAGATACAGGGAATTATAGTAGATAACTTCATATTCCAATATGATCATTTCTCTTCTAATACCAGAACCCCTATCCCACATTCAAGTATTGAGATGTTCGCCCCATGGTAGTAGTTATCTGCCATACCTTTATGTTCTACCTAGATGGATCTAACAAACTAAATATGATGCATCTTTACTGCTTTGATATTATCAATAATGTCCCCTTGGTTTGATGGTCTGATGTAATTTTCTCTATATATTTTTTTCACAAAGTTTTTGGTTGTGTTGGGGTATCTTGATGAGGATTCTATTACTGCTTAGATTGACACGAGAATTTTGTCTAGGTTATTTAACTTAGATGATTTTTTTATGATACTCTTAATGTGTAAAAAAGTGTATTTGGCGTATTTTCCTCCGGTGTTCATTGAATGTGTCTCTACCACCATCAGCTAGTATTTAATAATGAATATCTGTATTGAGGCAGTCCTAAGGATGATACTGATCAGTGTCACTATTTTTGTGTAAGGGAAACATAAATATATTGATTTATTAATCACCATCAGGATGTTTTATCCTGGAGTTGTTATCACAAGCTAGGACTGGATCACGGGATATTTTTCCAATATATTTTCCTCTCGGTATGTCATCTCAGATTCAAACCACCTCCCAAAAAAAGGATTCATCTCACGCTGAAATTGTCGAGACTGATGTTGATAATTTCATCATAGACATCTATGTTATAGATGAATAATAACCCATATGTTTGGAAAATATCATTCCCATTAGGACGAATAATTCATAGATCGAGGTTTGTATCAACTTACGAGATCATAACGATCATTGTCTGAAGGATTGTTTTCCCCTTACTGTGATGTAGTTGTTGATTGACGACACTCACGGGTTCCATGACCACTCCTTCATGGATGTGTAGTCAAGGTACAATCAAATCCGAATGGATAATGTGGAAGAATATTACAACCACATTAGAGGACCATAAGGTACATTTTTTTACCAGGTAATTTCTTTCGGTCTAAAGGATGCCATATCCACCTACGAGCATGCTACGCACCGCATATTAATATCTATTATCAGGACATTTGTTTAATTTTACATGGATGATATGGTGGTCAAATCCTTCCAGTTTTTGTACTATATTTGAGATCTATATATTGTGAATGGCATCCTTCACTCCCAATATCTGAAGATGAATACTCATATGTGTGGCCTTGGGATTACATCTTTAAGGATTCTCATCGTTGATGTCAGATATAGAGACATTGAGATTGATCCATAGAAAACCAAGTCCTTCTGTCAAATACCACCTCCTAGTAACATTTGTGAGGTACAAGGATTTCAAGGACACTTATCGTACATAAGAGATATCATTGAAAAACTAGATAGAAATTGTATGTCCTTTTTCCGGATCCTGAAGAATGTTGTTGTCGACCGGTGAGATGAATAATTTCAGAACTCTTTTGATAATATATTGTAGTTATAGATCCATCCTCCAGTTCTGATTCCACCCATCTCCGGTTATTCGTTGTTCCATTTTTTGACTGACCTGTAATGTTTCCTCAATGCCATTATTTATATGAATAATAATGAAGTAACAGAGAATGGTTTATACTATCTCATCTTCATTCTCTTCGACACTGAGTGTAGATATTCCTCTATCAAGAAGAGTTTCCTTTTATTATTTTTCATAGTAATTTTTTTAGATTAATCAATAGCACTGAAAGATTAAAAATGTGTCATAAATCTATACTCTAATGTATATTATGAACCACCTTATGTTGATAGTCTATATGGCATGGTGGGTCGTGACCATTCCATAGATTGAAAATAGGGACGTTCTGTAGAAATCTATAAAGGTTCGGTCATTAGCATATGTTACTTCCACAAATCCATTCCATGAAGAGAATTATTTAGCTCTTTACTTCTATGATTTGGTAGTCCTCTTAGTGGATCAGGTTGTTCCATGTTGGTAGATTCACTTCAATGGCGCTTCCTGAAGCCCCACTGGTAGAAGGCTCAATGATCATAGACTCAACAGAGTAGGGTTGGGTATCATATTCATTACTCCCACATAGGTTGTATTTCCCTATTTGTTCGTGTTTTTAGAAGGTTTCGACAACAATGAGGGGTAGTTTCAGGCTCTAATCACTAGTTTTGAGTTGGCCCATGAGATGAATGTTCCCCACTAACACGTGAAAGCGGACTATCATCTGGTTAATAATCCCTTAATGGTGACTACATCCTTATGAGGCCGAAGGTCATGCCCCTCTTAGAGCATACTCACCAGCTGATGGACAATTTCTCATATTTATCAGAGGACACTGATGTCCCTCGATCACAAAATAGTCGAGTTGATGCCTAGGAAATACATTGCGTGTCCCTCATAGATCCTGATCCGGATGACCTAATTATTTACATTGTGCATCGATGATTCATCACTCCCCTTATCTCGGACGATGAAGATAAAAAACAAGTAAGCCATCTTATCCCTAATTCCCCTACATTAGGACCTCCAAATCCTCCTACCATATCATAATAGTCCCTTTAATGGATGAAAACATTTATTGAGTATCTCAAACATGGAAATATCTCAATAGACAGAGCCGAACGCGAGAAACTATGATGGTGTGTAGTACAATTTACCCTCTATAGTGGTCCCAGCATTGAGTAGATCCTCTACAAATGTGGATTTAATGTATTTTTTCTATGTTTCATTCAATGAGGTTAGATCTCCCATGTTATTGTGGGAGTTCATGTCAGATCCTACCAAACTAATCAAACTGGGTCAAAACATTACCACAAGACCGAAATGATGGTCTACATCTAGCCAAATAATGTCCATGATATTATTGAGTTCTCCTAGAGGTGTCACATGTGTAAAATCCATTCCGTTTTTGTGTAATGGACACCAAAACCTCTACATTCAAATATGCACTCTTGGATCATAGTGCTCTCGAGGTCGATATCATGGGAACATATCAACAAGAAACAGCTCGACATTGTAGGTTCATTATAATATCCAATGATTTCTTCTCTGAGTGGGAAGAGGAAATTCAAATAAAGGAATATGAGGCACATTTTTTCATTGATTTATTGAGAAGAAACCTCAACCTCCGATTCGAAGTCCATCACTCCATCCACATGAATACCGACACTATCTTTTTAGAAGTAGATCTGAAGAAACTATACTCTATGGTAAAAATCTAGTCTAATCAATAATCTCGATATCATGTGCATGAAAATGGAAATATATAGGCCTTCAACCTGACCCTCTCTAATATTTAGCAGAAGATGTTTGGCTAGAAAAATATTCATGGGTTGGAAAAGATCCCCAATGCTCTCTGGGATTAAAGTAAGATGAAATGTAATTCTACACATGTGACCCCATATTCCCTAGTGAATAGATCAAAGGTAGTCCAACTATTTAGGATTTAGTTACCGTCAATTTTTACAACAGTTTATGATCTATATATGTCAAAAAGAAAGAGGAATTATATCTATATGAGCTATAATCCCTAACTGATAATCTGTTTCAAGCCCTACACAATATGGAGAGACACCATAACAAGATATCTAGGACTTTTAATAAGAACATTCACCTCTAGCCATTCATTCATGGTGACACGGTATTGTCCCTATGAATATCGATGGTACCTGGTAGGAAACCTCCCATGTTAGAGACCAATTGCGAGGGACCATGTATCTTTATCATGGGTTGTCCAAATGGTGTGTACTCATTTATCACTATTGATGGGGAGCATATCCCTCCTCCCAGAAAGGCTAAATTCCTCACGAATTACTTCACAGGGTGATCTCTCTCGTCTGGCATGGTTTCAAACTACTTTTTCCCGACTACAGGATGTAAAAAGCCAAATATAATCATCCTTCAAGATGTTACCCTCTAAACCACATTTTTATTATATCATCCAACATGAAATTAATCTTTCACCTTCATCCTTAACGCATGTCATTAAATTTACCAACATTTATGAACTATGTGTGTCTTGATTTTACCCCTCACAGGATATGTAGGAATGCCCAAAAATCATTTCATCTGCTGCCACCTCATGTTTCCCCATTTTTGGCCTCATTATCTTATAGTTATTGTCAGAGTGTGTGTCATTATATCATGCATATTTGGTCTTCATTCACATCAGGTTTGAAGTAGTTGCACTATGTTCCCCCTTAAGAATACTTGTTCTCCAACCATCTTCCTTACTGCATGTTGTTAAACTTAATGACACCATTACGAACTAAATGTGGCTTGATTCCTACACTATCATGATATGTTGGAATTCTAGTAGATTTTCCCCTAGGACAGAAACCTATTACCACAAATCCTTTCATAATTATACCCTCTCGAACTAAGTCTTTGGGGATCATGTGGTTTGGTGAGGACTTATATAATCCCTATCAACATCTAGTTTACAACAAAAAAAATAATGTATCCCTCATTCAGAATATTTCACATCACCTTCATCATTTAAACATAATGTTAATCTATACTATGTTTTAGAACAATGTATGGATTGATTCCCAAACTTAT
The DNA here is from genome assembly GCA_963277665.1 of Viscum album. Classification (NCBI taxonomy): domain Eukaryota; kingdom Viridiplantae; phylum Streptophyta; class Magnoliopsida; order Santalales; family Viscaceae; genus Viscum; species Viscum album. The sequence goes on along the minus strand of OY728143.1, from coordinate 1,089,238,745 downwards.
TGGATATATAGGAAGACACATCAATTTTGTATTTGGGTCCAGCCCTAGGTTCATCAACCATTCTAGACCATCCTAGCCTTACATTATGAAATGAGTTCAATGGACTTAATCTATGTTATATCCCATACAACATAATGTAAAACTGCTCCATATTTCTATTGTGTTATTACAATATATAGCATTTGTTATCCTTCCTACATAACCACAAATGGCTTGTTCCAATTTTTTCTTGGATTGTGAATGACATTAATGAGGCCATTTTCTTCCTTATTCCCATCAATTCATTATACCACACCATCCACAATCCCCCTTGTATAACATTCTCACCTCATGATGTTAAACTGTACAGCATTCCAAAACTACATGTGGCTTGATTCCTTCCCTAACAGGATATGTAGGAACACCCAGACATTTTATCTTCAGTTCCTACCCCAGGTACATAAAATCTTTTCCTACATTTACCCCATGGCCTGAGTATCCTAGGATCATTTGATATGGTGTTATCCTTCCTTATACATCATTAATGATGGGTTTACAATACCCTCATCGTGTACTCCTTCAGGGACCTCTCCCTCTTCTCCATCTGGGCAGAAGAATATAAAACTGTGCATCATCATAATCCTTCATGATGATTAAAAGTACCAAAAATCATGTATGACGTTAAATTTCTCTTCCATTATTACCACGTTTTGATAAAATACATGTAACCATTAATAAATACATTCAGATTTATTATTTCCTTCACATGATACGTAGTGACGCCCGAACATTTTGCTCTTAGGTCTAGCTGAAAAGTCTAAAATTTTATTCACCTTTTAATACTCTTAGCCTAGACATTTCATTAGATTGTGTGGTTTTGTATGAGACCTAATTTTTCCTAATTAATATTGTATTTGAAATATTTGTCCCATATAACTCCCTTGAGATCATTCCCTACCTTTCAATTTCATGTCTGGCCCCTTTGCAGAAATTTTATTCCGGGAATGTGAATGGTGTGGTGTGGTACCTCCATGGTCTTTATTTTCATCGGGTAACTTTACCATGCCATACGCATTTCCACCATTGGGTTACCTCTCCTCCATTCATCCATGTATCAAGATTATAAATTGCATAGCATTCTAGAAATAAGTGTGTCTTGATTCCTACCCTCACTGGATAAGTAAGAACGCCCAGAAATTTCATCTTCAAGTCTAATCTTAGATTCATGAACATACATTGTGTCTTTCCATTACTTGTATTTTGAGTCATTTTTCCTTGACTATGTCCCTTTTCCACTTTTATGCCTCATCTATGTGCTCATATGATTTGTGCTTTAGGTAATATAGAGTAGGATTCTTAATAAGAATTCTATTATTCCATTTCCAGTCATTAAGTATCCCTTTGTTATGTTCCTCGTCATCTTTTACAAATCCTAAAGGACCCCCCAAATGGTACAGATGCCATCCCCTATGGCTCACCTCCAATTTGGGGATAATTACCTATATTAACTTGAAAAACATTTTGATCGAGGTTCAATATTTCAAATATGGTCAGCAGTTGACCCTCAGGTGTTTGTTCCCATTCCAATATATGAGATATGGATGTTGTGTCATGTGCACGGTCTGTAGTTATCCTCCATTGGTATTCCCCCTTTATTATTTCACAAATATCAGATCATTTTATTATCATTCAACTTCACAGGATAATGTATAAACATAATTTTAACACACTCGGTTTTATCCCTTCATACCCTTTTGCACGTTGAGTGGGAAGATCAGTTTAATGAGTTCATTCTTTATTATTCATATCATTACCCCCTATCACGTGCTTTTGTGTTCCATAATATCTTTCCACTCTTTTTTCCTACATTGAGCATGGTCCACACGATCTATAGGTTGTTGGTATAATATTTACCCACCTTGAAGAATTGTACCACCTTGCATCTCGAACACTATGACCATAAACAAGGATATCACATTATGAGGTCTAATCATCATATCCATATATGGTTTGTTGGTTTCATCAAGAATGTGTGGTGTGGAATAGTTTTTTCCTCACTTGTATTGTTTCATTATTGATATATGCTACACATTTCCTCCTTAAGAGCCTCACCTTATCCTCTAAGATCTATGACCATAAACTATGCTCTCCAGAATCCCCATTATATGATGTTAAACTATTCCTCCTGTATCTGAGATATATGATGATAAACCACCATGTACTATGATGTCTTCATCCATGATGATAATACCACTTTATCATTATCTTTATGTTATAAATTTTTTCATAACTACATGTGGCATGATTCTCTCCCTATTGGGATACATAGTGAATCCCAACCTGTTGTTCCTTGGTCCAACAACATATTTATGAACCATTGAACAATATTTATGGAATAAGTTTATCTCAGAAGTATGTGATAGGGTATAGAACCTCCTTGTCCCCCACTCAAGTTGCGATTATGATAAACCACAACATGTTCCTCCCTTGAGAGTATCTTTCCACTCTTTCAACCTTACAGCATGACATTAAATTAAACTGGTATGTTGGAGCTTCACGTGTACCCTTTATTTGGGTCTAATATTTCACATATGAAAGAACCCTTGAATTCTAAAAATTATCAGCCTTATATCTCACCTTCCATTTTCATCCAACGTACCAAAGGATAATGAGTGAAATTATGATTCAGGTTCAATTATTTGAATACGATGAGTGGTCGAACCATAGGTGTATGTTCCCATCCCAGGCTATGTAATATGGATAACATGTCTTTAACACGGTCATTATTTCTCTGACATTATTATGCCACCTCTATTGTATCCCTGGTATAGGTAAAAGTGATTATAGTTTTTATTCTCTTATATTCCTCTATACATTCACGTATGTAGAGAAGGAAAATCAGCTTGGTTGGGGTTTTCTCACCCGATATTTCTCTGTCACTGTTGTTCAATCTCATGTGATAGGTAAATCCTAATACCACCCCTTGTTTCCCACTCCGAGAATACCAAATGTGGGATTATGAGTTCTGTTAAGGTGATACCCACACATTGGACTACACAAACTCATCATCCGAGTTCAATGGCCATAAACTAAGATCGCTGTTGTCCTAGCTGATATAAAATGATTTTTTCCATCCCGTATGAAATTAATGAACCCTGATCGGTCCAATCATTTTAACATAACCTATTTCATCATCATCATAAATGACGATGAAAATAAAAAAACATTGTGGTGTTCACACATGAGAGGGAATCACCATTACAACTGTTCACCACCTTACAACATGTCAAGATAGATATATGACTTAACTCCCATAGAGACACCCTAAAATTCCATTAAGGTATGGTTGGTCCAAATAAACACACACCAAAAGTAAAAGAATAAAAAATTAATATATAATTCATCCTTTTCTCTATTCAAGGGTTAGACTAACATGGATTGTTATGAAAACTATTTATGGCTTGATTCCTAGCCTTACAGGATAGATAGTGACATCTGAACATCTAAACCCTTGGTACAACTATAGAATTATAAAACGCCTATTTCAAACTACTTTGGCCATTGATCCCCATTTGAGAATGTGTGTTGTTTTGTGGACTTCTATTTTCCTCATTCAGATAATTTTGTGTACCACACTGTAAATTTATCACAATGGTGTGACCATGTATTATCCATATGAAAATAAACTATGTTTTGACTTTAATCCTTACCACATGATGTTAAAATACCTTTAACGTAAGTACAATATGTGGGATTATTTTCATCACTATGTGATAGATAATAATTCTAGGGAATTTCTCATTAGGAATATCCATTGGTCCATCAAACCTCTTGTCTCTTTGGACACAATTATTGTCAAAAATATATGAACAAAAACTAAAAGCCTCTAGTATGATCAAGATGAATTTAAAGTATTGTCTTGTTTTCATGAATTGTGAACTTATTCTATGTTAAATGTCCTTGTAATAGGACATTAAAATATATATGTACCTTTTTCACTTTCACAATGTAAAAATTTAAAGCATCCCATGCACTCATCCTAAGTGGTCATATTCTATAGTGCTGGAAATCTACCGCATTGTTTACATCATGAACTATCACTTGAAATCTAATATGATGCACCCAATAAAATATGATTGATACTTGATTAAACTAATACTCCAATTCCAATGTGATCTAATCCATGATAGTGTAATTTGAAGTGTGTTGAAATCCATTCAAAAATTCCATCACTCAATCTCAATGGTTTTTACACCACTTATTTGGATCCCCATCTCCTCTAATGACCTAAGGACCCCCAAATGGTAAGAATGTGAAGCCTCAAGAATCTCGTACTGAATTTGGCCGACGTTTTGGAAGATGTTGAATGATATTTCGAACTAGGCGTCTTATTTTCATAGTTGGCCAGTGGTTTTACATTATTTGTTTGTGGCCATTTCGCACTAATGATATATGGATACAATGTATCAAACATGGTCAACAGTTATACCCCATTATCATTCCACCTGAATAGTGTTTCAATTTTTGGGTATCATGGTTTACACTTATCTTCCCCTTTGTTTTGAATGATTCAAACACCCCCGACGTTTCCCCACTATTGAATTAGAACACATTGGGAAGGGATCTTTGGATGCATTGAAAAACCAATTCTCCAGTCACATCCCCTCTCTTAGACTATGAAATCCATTTGGTCATATTGACCCTGAGCGTTTGATGGTTGGATAGCACTCTCATATCCAACGTGAGAAATTACACGATTGTCCCTTGTTTATCACAATGGGTATGACCCCCGTGAATGTAGGGATTGATTTTTTTGTTTTTTTAATAGATCTGATCAATGTAAAAAATTATATAATTCAAGAATTATTTCCATATTGGTAGATTTAGCAAGAAAACAAGCATAAAAACATGTTTTTCAATTCGATTACAAAAATTCCCTAGGGATTGGCCGCTTTGATGGAGTCTATTAGATCCAATTTTCTTTATCTTGTGGGATATAGGATTTATTATCACCACCTGAGGCCCTTTAATTCTTCATTTACCATGGGGATTAATTCATAATCCCAAATCATCACTTAACCATTCACTACATTTATATCATCCACCTCATGAGATGCTCGTCTCTGCTGCAGTAACGACCTAAACATTTATAAATTAAAATACATCTTGATTTAATTTTATGTCTTATTATGCAAAATGGTTATATAAAACATATGAAATTCCGTGGATTTATGTTTTTGGATTCTAAAATACCATTAAGAGTTGTTATTGAAGTTTTTGAACAATGAACATATGATTAGTAAAAATATAGGGCTCTACAATATCTAATTTACATAGATAGATTGATAAATGGACTTATCTAGTAGAATTTATCCACACAAAGCCCATTTGGTGGAGCTCAGAAAGGATGTGGCATAGGTGGGAATCACTCTTTACCAACCCAAACCGAGAGTCAACAAGTTATGTTCGAAGGTAACCACCCATGAGAGAAGCGGAAGTTGATATGGGTGACCACATGAGAGATGCTATCTGAGTCACCCCAAGAGTCTGTCACTAACACACACCTTATCCTTTGGTATTATGCATGTGTTATAAGGGTTTCTGTAACAAGAATATAGAATTATGAATATGTACAATATTTTTTTCATAGAATAAATAATATACACTAATTTTATTATTCTTACTTTGTCAATAGTTTTTAACGATAAAATAATATTTTGTAGTTAATATTCAATAAAGAATTCAATTTCGATGGACTAATTTTTTTTTCATGCAAATTTTTTTTAATAAAATATTATTACTAATGTAATTTTTATTAAATATAAATAATCATATAATTTTAATGAATACCATGTCAATTTTTATTATGGATTGAAATCCAATTTTTTCGAAAACCACAAGGTTTCGAAAAATGTCATTTTATTATTTGAAAAGTATAAATTCACATATTTTGAAAATTAATAATATAAAATGAATATAACTTTTGGAATCCGGATATCTAAATTATCAAACAATGAATTTTTCATAATTTTCTGAGATGGTCAAATTTTTGGGTAATAATTAAATACTATTTAAATACATAATGTGTTATATGACCTCACAATGAACTAATTGTGATGTAATAAAATATTAGTAATTTTATGTTCGGTGAATATATGTTTTAAAATTAATATAATGTGATTTTAGGTTTGTTTGGTTAATTTTACAATTCCTTAGTTGACCCTCTGAGACTTATAAAACATTATATCTTTTAAAATGATTTTTCATAGAGTGTGTGTCACCTCCACATTATAAAGAATAATATTTTATGAATTTAGTACATTTTCTATATAAAATAAAATTTTCTGCTCCCCTTGGGAAAAACCAATGGGAAAATACCATGGTTTGGATTCTGATTTTGATTTGTTTAACGTGTAGTGTCTAGAACATAAATAATAATGAATTACCTCTCTTTTCATATAAAAAACCACACAATATCAAATTTATCTTAAATAATAACCCTTTTTGCACCTTATTAATCTTCACGCCTCCCTCAAGAATCCTCCCAAGGTGCCCTAAGATACCAATAAGTCTCTCTCAGGCCTCTCCGAAGCCATTGGATCACACTTTAATGCAAGGGATTTCTTCTTTTCTATTTTTTGTATAAATTTTATAATATTGTTATAACATTATGTTTCCAATAAATAATGTTATGCTATTATTTTTCATCTCCCCTATAATTCCCTCCTTATGTTTGAATTATGTGAGACACATTTCCCTCTCATTAATGCCTACAATGTACACCTGTTACCATGCCGAAACTTTCTAAGAGATTTCTCTTTCCTCATTTACATTCAAAAAAATATATTTTATTAGAATCTAAATTCCATTACCTATATTTTGAAATTTATTTATATTACACCATTACTATCCATTTCATGTACATATTATGAGATACCCCTTTTTACATCATTAAAAATTTTTATTAATTCTTATATCGTGTTGTTATGATTCCAAATTTGCACCACGATTTTACAAGCCAAAGTCATTTAGTTGTGAATACCATATTGATTTAAATATCAAGGGTATTCACCATTACATAAATTTACATATCAATTATATAGTTATATGGTTGTATTCCACATTCCATTATTGTTTTATATATAATGTTGTCGTTTTATTCCATGTTGTATGATCCATGTGCCAAAAATATGCATGAAATGAAATGATTAAGAATGGTGTTCCCTGATAGCACTCCAACGCATTGGTTAAAGATTAGTATCATGATACATCAAGTGAAATTAGGGTTTACCAATGATAATCATTGTTCAATTATGGTTTACACTTTCTCCATGTTCAAATTTCCTTGGATCATTCTAATATCATGTTAAATATTATTGCCACATTTCTTTGTTTTGATAATCATTCTACACCATGACTTTATGTTCATGTTTCTCTTGTACTCCATTTATATTCCTATTTCCTAGCATGTATTATATTTTTCATATTATGATTTTTTTACTAATTTAATGGTCTTTATTGATCACCATTTTCTTATGAATTTCCCCAGGCCACCCCATGCAATGCTAAGTATGAAGGAATGTTGGCGTCATGTGAAAGATGTTTTCAATAAGTATGTTTTGTTTTATGTACTTATTTATCATATAATGTTCTTAATTTTCCCAAAAAACTATAACTAACGATCCCCATATATGTCTTAAGTGAATGTTTATGTAATAAGTCATTTTCATGTGTGTAATAGAGAGCATGATTTTAATAATTGGTATCAAACGATAGGTATAGTTATTTTTCGGATATGTATTACAAATACATAGTGAAATCCTTAGGGATAAGACTATGAATAATTAAAACTGGCCTATCTTTTGGTGAGTATTGTGTAAGTGGTTAATCCATAAAATACATCCATGTGTAGATATGATCATGTTGAGGGGGATCTTATAGAGATTTATGTAGGGGTAAAACTCGAAAACACCTCTTCGAGTTATTGTCAAATTGAAACTAGTGAACAACAATGGGCCTTTCTTCACTATTGTTTACGAAACTACCATATGATATTCTTTGATAATTTTATAAGCTTAGTGTGAAACATTATTAAGAGAATTAAAAAATGTCCCGATGAATATATGTTTGGAAATAGATCATGGATAACATAAATTAAAGCATATAAATTCACAAGTTAATGAAATAAACATAATTTATAAGTCATATGTTTTCGTCTTTGGATTACACTTTATGTTTTACCCTTATCATTACATTTATTCCTGTCAATGGCCGATAATAAGAGGACTCGGGCTAACAACCAATTCTAAGATCATTGTGATGACTGTTCATATGAGTTTCCCTATCCGATGAGAGTGGGAATCACAAATATTTGTCATGATACACTCCCAACTATGTCATGTTTTAAATAGATTCATGGGTAAAGAGGAATGTTCAACCCCCCCAATGAATGTAGAAGAACCTATCAATAGCATCAAGAGAAAAAAGGACTCATACTTTTAATGGATCTCCTGATCCCTCAATCACTAAACAATGGATCAACTCCATTGAAAAGATCATATACATCAATCAATGTTTCTATCAAGACAATTTTCATCTGGGTGATTATCATATAGAGGATGAAGCTGATCAATGGTGGACATTAATAAGAAAACGATTCCGGATGTAGAGGTTGAGGTGTTTTAATGGAAGGATTTCCATAAAATGATTTTCAATAAATATTTTTAGTGTACCCACCGACTTAAGATGGAAAGGTGCTTCTTTTACATCAAGAAAAAATACAACAGAACCATCTGAGCATACAATGAATAGTTCACAAGTGTTTCATGATAGACCTTTTCCTTTTTCTTCACTCCTAGAATGCATGGTTGACCACTTATTTGTTCAGAAAAAACCTTGACAATGTAAAAAACTAGTGATCGGGGACTTCGATAACTATGAGGAAATTGTCTGATGTTCCTTGAAAGTTGAAATGGAGATAGGAGAATCTCAGCTCTATCATGGGGATAAGAAGAAGAAAGTGGACTTATAATTATGGATGTCTGATCGATAAATACAATGGTGCTAGGAAATTATATCACCCCACATTCCATAGCTGTGGAAATAATTAACTCGAAATTACCTGAAGAGGATGAAGAAATTCATTATGTGTGGAAGAGAAGTGCACTTGGCCATTAACTATCGATAAGATAAATCAACTACTATGAAATTTGAGATTAACATTCTATTCGACCATCACCGCATTGTTCACTATATCAACATCAAAAAACAGTCACTATAAAATTTAGTATCATAATCCAATGGTTTTTGGAGGAAACCAATATCCTCTAAGGAAGGAAGTGAATGATTTTTCTCTCAATACTGTCACTGCAAACCCTGAAAACGATGTGGTGATAGGTATGCTAGTTATTAATTAAATAATAGTTAACAGACATTTTTATTTTAGTTCAATTAATTCTTATATTTCTAAAAAGTGTAGTAGAAGAATCCCAACACAACAACAAATTAGGGAAGTAGAGATGATAATGAGAATAGAAAATGGGGAAATCATTACATAGCAAGAATATAAATCCTATCTAGTCACAATCATTGGTATGATCTTCCTGATGAACCTCATCATACTTCTTCTAGGGGAATTAGATTAAATTCTTGGCATGGATTGGAATTCCCTATATAGAGATAACATAAATTTCAATGAGAGGGAAATCACTCTCCATATAGTGAATCAACACCTGATTCTCTTCATGTGCTTGGAGAAGGATGAATCTTCTATAATACCACCATCTAAAACATGAATATTACTGACATTTGACCATGCATATCTTGATCATATGATTGAGTATAAGGAAACTACCATCATTGAAGACATGCATATTGTGATGGAATTCACTGAAGTGTTATCTAAGGAATTGATTGGTCTTCCTCCTATAAGATATGTTTAATTATTTTTTGATCTTATACATGGGGAATTTCTAATATCAAAGACTCCAAATAGAATTGTTGTTATAGATTTTGAGGATGTAACTAAACAATTTTATGAGAATCGGAAAAAAGGGTTTAAACACCCAAGTGCTTCACCATGGCGTGCACTAATCCTCTTCGTTAAGAAGAAGGATGGATATATGTGCCTTTGAATTGATTATCATGAGCTCAATAAAATTCATATAAAGAACAAGTATCTTTTATCCTGAATTTATAACTTGTTCATACAGCTACATGGTGCACTATACTACTCTAATGATGATTTTCGGTTGGGATATTACCATGTATGGGTGAAGAAGAGGATATCCCCAAGACTGCATTTTGTACAAGGTATGAGCAATATGAGATTGTAGTAATGACTTTAGGACTCAATAATGTCCTTAAATATTCATGTACATGATGAATATAGTCGTTAGGGATTACCACAAAAAATTAGTTGTGGTCTTTATAGATGATATTATAATATACTTGAAAATCAAGGAGGATCACGTGGAGCATCTAAGATCTGTACTAGAGATCTTGAAAAAGAAGATGCTCTAGGAAAAGTACAATAAGTGTGACTTCATGTTGACTCATGTCTCATTCTAAGGTTATATCATAACAAGAAATGGGATATCTGTGGATCCCTACCAGAAAGCTTCAATTTTGGGATAGTTGCGGCCATCATCAGTGAAAAATATTCATAGCTTCTTGGGATTATCTGCATATTATCACCGATTTGTGAGAAATTTCTCATGACTGTCCAACCCTCATACCATGATAACCCAAAAGGGAGTCAAGTTTTCTGGGAGTGATGGATGTGATGATAGAATCAAGTACTTGAAAAGGACTCTTATCAGAACACTCGTGCTCACACTACCCACAAATAGAGAAATTTTTGTGGAATTCAGTGATTCTTTGAAGAAGGGCCTAGGATATGTGTTGATGAAAAATGAAAAATCCATTTCGTATGCTTCAAGTAAATTGAAATTTCATGATAAAAACAATACAATACATGATCTAGAGTTGGCTATAGTGACCTTCATATTTAAAATTTGGAAAATTTACCTCTTTGGGGTGAAGTGTTAAATATATACAGACCAGAAAAGGAACAAAATTATATTCACATAGAAAGAGATGAATATTCACCAACCAAGATGCATAAAGCTGATCAAATACAATGACTTCTCAATCCATTACCACCCTGGGAAAGTGAACAAGGTGGAATATGAACTATGTAAAAAGGACCCAGAAATTCTATCATTGATGAGAATTGAAAATGATCATATATTCTTATATTTGATGAAGATGGAGATCGGAATCTGAAAAAAATGGAACATCATCAATCCTTTCACAAATTATTTATCAACCACCTCTTTTCAAAAGGTTAAAGTATTCTCAAAAGGATGATGTGGGAATTTAGAATAATGTGGAAACTATCTGAAAATGGAAATCCTCATAGTTCGATCTCAATGAATAAGGAATTGTGTGTTTTGGGACAATACTATGTGTTCCATCAAATCTGGATTTAAATAATGTACTATTGAATTATGATCATAGTTCAAATTTAACTATTCACATCGGAAAGCAAACTTTGTATCGATATCTAAAAGAGAATTATTTACCAGATAACATGGAGAAGGAGATCGACGAGTTTAAATCAAAGTTTCTAGAATTTCAGTTCATGAAGGCTGAGTGGAAGAAGTATAAGGGGATACTGCAACAATTACACATACCATTAGAAAAATGGGATAAAATCACCATGGAGATTATCACTAGACTTCAGAAGAAATACAATGGGAAAGTTTTATATAGGTTTTGGTGGATTGTCTTAAAAGGACTACACACGTCATTGCAATTCTTGAGGATTTCACATTGGATTAACTGGAACTGATATACATCAGAAAAGTGGTAAGGATTTATGGAGTACCACGATCAATTGTATCCAATCTAGATCAAATATTATCCTCTAAATTCTGGAAGGTTCACCATCTCACTCTGAATAATGTGGTAAACATCATAATGGACTATCATCCTCAAACTGATGGAAAATTCGATCGGAATATCCAAACACATAAGGACAGGTTTTGAGAATGCTCAATGGAATCCAAAGGAAGATGGGATCAATGTCTTCCTCTGGTTGAGTTCTCTTACAATAATAGTTTCCACTTAAACATCCAATTGGATCCTTATGAATCCATTTATGGGAAAATGTGCATAACACAAACATGTTGGGTTGATGTTGGCGAGAGAAAACTCCTAGGTCTATAAATTGTCAATGAAATTGTGTAAAATGTTAAGACCATCAAGCATTACATTAAAGCTGCAATGAGTCGAAAAAAGAGCTATGATGATAATCGTCAACGAGACCTAGATTTTGATGACAGAGGCACGACATTTCTCTTTATATCATCGTGGGAGAGTTTTATGATATTTGGGAAGAGTTGAATGCATTTTTCAAGGTATATCATCTATTTTGAGATCATTGATGGCATCAGAGCAGTGTCATATTGACGTACAACCCTACCAAACCTATATCAAGTACATGATGAATTCCATGTATCGGTCTTTAATAATAACAAACCAAACCCATCACATGTACTAAATCTAGAGCTGGTACCAGTGTACAATGGCCTCTCCTATGAAGTGAATCCAATGAGGATCATAGATTGTAGGGAACAATTACAAGGAAATAAGACAATGTGACTCACCAAGGTGTTGTGGTGAAACCACATGTTTAAAGATGAATGAAATGTTGGAATAAAATTAAGTGATGAATAAAAGACACCCTCATCTATTTTAGAGTTGGAAAATTAACTTTTTTTAGTTGAAACAGCGTAAGGTCAGAATATTTTGACCACCCAAAATTGTATTAATGAAAACTATTCTTGTTATAATTTAATTTTTTATTATGTAAAATGGTTATATAAAACATTTGAACTTCCATGGTTTTATGTTTTTGGGTTTTGTAATTCCTTAAATAATTGTTACTATTTCTAATATAGCTGTTGAACATTGACCATAAGATTAGTATTAATATAGGGCTTTAGAAAATCCAATTTAATCAAAAAAAATGATGTGATAGTCTTATCTAGTATAATTGCTCTGTACTTTTCCCATTTTTCAGAGCTCAGAAAGGCGGTTTCTACACTAGGCATTTATCTGGACCAATCCCATGCCGATCTTCAACATGTTATGCTCGAATTGAACCCCTAATAGTATAATTGGAAGTTGATATTGATTAAAAACCATGCAATGTTATCCGAGCCACCCAAAGAGTATGTCACCATAACAAACCTTTACCTTATGTAATATGAAGGTGTTATAAGGGGTTATGTAACAATAACCTATCACTATGATTATGTACATTATTTTTGTATAGAATAAATCTCTACATTAATTTTATTTTTTGTAAAATTTTATATACTTTTTAAATCATAAATAGTATTTTTTTAATCAATACTCCATTAAAAAAATATTTTAGTGAATTCATGTATTTTTGAATGAAATAATTTTTTAGTAGAAAATTATTAATAAATTAATTTTTATTATATATAAATAATTTTATAGGTCTTATAAATACAATTGTAATTTTTTATTGTTTGGAAGCCGTTTTTTGTCAATACCCATGAATTTCCGATAAATTTTTTTTTTGCTTTAAAAGAAAAAATTCACATATTTTGAAAATTATTTAGATAAAATGAATATTGTTTTTGGAATCAGGATGTTGAAATTATTAAATGTCGAGTTTTTCATAATTTTCTGAAGTAGTCGCTTTTTTGGATAAAATTTAAATACCGTTTAAATATTTAATGTGTTTAACGACATCATAATGATCCATTAGATATATAACAAAATGAAATATATGATATTTTCATCCAATATATTTTTTAACATAAATATAATGTTATTTTAGGATTGTTTTATTTATTTTACAAAGCCTTGGTGGGACCTCCAAGACAAATAAAACATATAAACTTTTAAAATGATTTCGTTGAGATTGTGACTCTCCTCAACACAAGGAAGCCTAATATATTAATAATTTATTCTATATTCCACATAAAATAATTCATTACATTTCCCTTTTTCAAAAACCATTGGAATAAACCATGGGTTGTTTTGGGGTTTTCATTTGTTTAATGTGTAGTGTCCAAATCCTAAATAATAAATAATTATCTCTCTTTTCTGATATAAACCCACCAATGATCCAACTTCTCACACAAAACCCAATGATAATGTCCTTAATCTTCCCTCCTCTATCTTATATTCTCTCAAGGTCCAACAAGATCTCATGATGCCTCTCTAAACCCTCTCCCAATCTATTAGATCACACTTCTATATAAAGGATTTCTTACTTTTTCATTTTTTTTTCAAATCTCATCATGTTGTAATAACATTTTGATTTCAATTAAAAATTATAGGGTATGATTTTCTAACTGCCCCCATACATCCCTCCTTATGTTTGAATGGTGATACACCCCTGTCCCTCTCATTAATTTCTCCCATGTACACCCGTTACCAGGCCGAAATTCTCTATGTGATTTATCTCTCCTCATTTACATTAAAACAATTTGTTTTGTATTATAAATAAAAATTGAATTAAATTTGATGGTACATGTATATATATCACCCCCTTACTGTCTATTTCATGTAAAATTATGAGATACCACTTTTACTCTCATCAACCAATTTTATGAATTCTTATGTCACGCTTTTATGGTGCCCAATTTTCACTGAGATTTTCCAAGAAAAAGTCAGTGTGTGGTGAATACCATGCCCATTTCTCAATAAAAGGTATTCACCATTTCACACATTTACTTATCTATTATAAAGTTTCATGTATGTATTCCACATTACATTATCATGGAATACATAATGATGTTGAGTGATTCTATGTTGTAGGATACATGTACCACACTTATGCATGAAATGAAATGATAAAAAAGACTGTACCCTGGTAGCAGTCCAATGCATTGGGTAATGATTAGTATCATGATATTTCAAGTGATGTGAGTGTTTACTCATGATAATCCTTATGAAATGGGGGTTTTCCCATTCTCCTTATGCAATAAGACTTTTCTCATGCAAATATCATGATAAATGTTGTTTCCACATTTCCATGTTATGATAATCATGCTATTTCATGCCTTTATGTTCATGTTTTTATGGTTCTCCATTATTATTTATATTTCTTAGAATGTAATATATTCTTCAGGTTGTGCCTTTTTTCTACTTTACATGGCTTTATATAACACCTTTTTTTATTTATATCCTTAGGGTACCCATGCAATTCTATGTACGAATGAATGGTGTGGTCATGTAAAAGAAGTTCTCAATAATGATGATGTGTTTTATGTTATAAGATGATTTGTAATGTTCCTAGATATTACGACACACTATACTTATCCATCCTCATATTTGTATTAAGTGACTATTTATGTAATAATTCATGTTTATGTGTATAATAAAGATAAGGGTTGTTAAAGCATCTCTTTGGCATCCACCAACTAAACATGTAGTCATGATATGAGTTCAAATTTGATGTTGATTAATGAATATCACTCGTTCAACTACATTTATATGTGATGGATATCTTGTTTGTCCTTTTGAATCTTATGGATACAGAAATAATTCCACCTCCACCATGTGACATTAAAATCATTGTTGGTGGCCCATATATTCTGATAAAGGTAATATCAGATGAGAAGATGTAGAATTTGTACATCAACCCCTTCGGCACATAGGGAATGAACCTGTAAATGATGTATCCTCGTCAATATTATCTACTCTACTTGTATGTTGACATCAATGACGCACATTATTTATGTCCATGAAAAGTCATGGATAGCCTGATTATCCTCCACATCAGAGTCGGCCACATCTAGCTCTTCAAGGTCAACATGTTCATATTCGAAGAACACATCCAGATGTTTGACACTAGGATCATATGTTATAAATTCATCATATGATATGGGTTCCATAAAATGTGTTTGATCTTCATTGTTGGATTACACCTTTGTAGGTTTGGGTTCCTCCCCACTAGTAGTTCTTTCCAAAGTCATGATTTTTGTGGTCTAGTCATCTCAGGTATCTGATTCCCGGTTGGTCGATTTACCCTCTGGAATAGAGTTCTAGGAACCCATCCAACATAATTTTCAAGACAACTACTTATTGAAGAACATTTTAGACAAATATAATGTCAGTCAGCCTTATCATGAGGACATCATTTATTACACTAAAGGGATAAATACAAACAAATGTCGAATATTTGATCATGTGTCTAGGTAGTTAACACCAGAAACCCCAGACATAGCCCCCATATATGGTTTAGATCTTTGAATATTCCCGAATGGTCACCCTGGTTTCCAAGGCCTTCCTATACCCTTTGTTATCCTTCACTCCTGTTGGAGACCCCAGAGATTTTCCAACTACATTAATTTTTAAACTAGAAGGGGTACATTATATGAGTATCTCCTACATAGAACAATGTAAATTGAGATTCCAGGATAACATGAGTATGTATAATAAAGAAATAGTTTTGAGTTTACATAATGAGCATCAGTGAATCCTCCAATCTCTGAGACCACAACATCACCTTCCTTGAAATATCTCCCCCTATCAGCATTGTCTCCCTATAACCCAAATGATTCTTCATGAAAATGGAATAAATCCCATACATCAGAAGAGAACAGTTAATGTGGGGATGTTTGGCCGAGAAGTACATTCACCAAATTTTTCATTGGATACAGAGTTTCCTGAGAATAAAAAATCTCATCCAAGTCAGCTACACATTGCTCCCCCTCTTCCTGAGATAACAGAAAATAGTCCCTGAATAGGTTAATATTCCGAAGATACATCCCAATGTGGTGTTGATAATCCCACATCTCATAAGGGCTATGTAATTTCTATTTAAAATCCCTGGTTTTCTAGGCCTTCTGGTAAAAAACATCTTTAGGTGTGTCCACAAAGTACATCCACATCATAGAAACATGGTTCGGTATTCTGCAGAAACCTCTTTGCATCCTTCCTTCCTCCCATTTTTACCCATTTGGAGCCACTATATATACTACTTTTATTCCTATTACCCTACCACTAGGAGTGGTCCTTGGAACCACTAGACATGATGCTTCAATAACTCTACCACAATGATTTGGACCATCTCTATCATTAAGACAAATTTTTTCCAATGTCTAACCTCAACCCTAGTTTTGAGGTGACATCCTATCATTAGTGTGGATAGTCCTTTGCTTCAGAATCACACCTGGGTAGGTTGTCTGCCATATTTTAGTGTAATACTCAATTATCCTGTAAGAAGAAGTAAAAGGAGGCAACTCTTTCTGCATCTTCATATCATCCCATGTGAACATGAGCCAGAACTACCTCATCACACACGGATGAGCATCATGACATACCACCATGTATATATTCAGTGTTATAATATACATAAATCAGAACCACCTCGCAAAGTGATGTATATTATATGGATTGTATATTGGATCGCGATCTACGTGTGGAACTAGAACACCAACTTGGAGGTCCTGGAGATTGGATTGATGTTCATCAGTTCTCTGACCGCCATTGGGCTATACTCTTGTAAGCAGTAGTAATGGGTGAAAATTGAATTCGTCATCCTTCCAAACACTACTAAAAATCACTTCTGAAGCCATATTGATAAGGAAACATCCCATTGCACTCAGAATAGTTGTGAAATGTCGACCCAGGAGGGGAAATGGGATTAAGATATTGGTATAACCCCATTTGTTCCTCAATACAGACATACAGAATATAGCGCATCATGCATACTCATTTTCTATTATTCCCCTCAATGATGTCCCAAAAATACTTTTATAGCTTAGAAAATAATGGGATTCCAAAGTTTACATGCCTACTCATTTCCATCATGGAATCCCTGACAAATGTTCTCGTCCGCACACCCATGTGTGTATCCACGAACAGTAATATCCATCCATAAATGGGTGAGGAAATCAACCAGGCCATCCTAACCACCGGTTTCTGAAAAATGTTAATATTGAACTCCCACAGTTTACATTACTTTCCCATAATTCCCTAGTAATAACATTTCATACAGCACTGAGCCCCCCTGGACAGGAGGGGGCCTTATTAGCAATTTATAAAATTCCTCCTATCCCTCAATAGGATGTTTTTATGGAATGCTTAGGAAATGTCCAAACTACTATTTTAAGTGGAAATACCACACCGACTACATGTCAACACTTGGTTCAATGTCCATCAGTTTATTCCCCTGCCGTGGAATCTTTTAAAGATCATCCCATAAATTCTCTCTAGGGATTAATTCATCATACATCGCCCACATTATGGGAATCCCTTAAATTTGGTAGAGTTACTAGAGACTGATGCCAACCTCCCCATGGTGAAAATTGAATGTGTAAGAATTTCATGGACACATTCTCAATAGATATATAGTCATGTGATTCGATTGGTAGATTTTGAATTTAGAAACCCACTCTTCCCCATATAGTTCTACTCACATCAGCTCGGCCAGAAATTCATCACAAGATGCACAAACCCATTATTCCAAGCACCATTCTTCTATGATGATTTCATCATATCATAAATCTGACTATTTTTCCACCCTTTCTCTGGGATCCAAAAACCCTATGTAGTAATGCGGTGGTATTACGTTGGAGATACCTTTCATTATAGCTCTTTTACATCAACACTATTGACATGGTTTTAGAGGACACAAGTAGTGATAGACATTACATCCTTCTAGGTATGTCCATCTACATACCTGAACCACTGATATTATCATGGAGTACCCTTGAACCAGTTATCTAATTTGCCAGTTCGTTCTTTAGGGATAATTATTTCATCCCTCTTACTGAATCCATTCAAATACAATCTCATTCATAAACATTAATATTTCTTCCCTTCAATTAGTTTCTCTACCAGATAATCATGATCAGAATGAGTCATCATGAATTATCCGAGATCAGGATTGTTTGGAATTTCTTCCCTTCATGATTTATTTTGAAGGACTTCATAAAGAAGTTTCTTGGATGGCCATTTTGTCAAATGAATTTAGTATTTTATTCTATTTTATCTCATTTCGTGAAGCATGTTCATCAAGAATGACTCACAGAGCACACTGTCGTGGAGCCTTGATGGACTTTATGTGCCTGAAAGAGAAATAAGGGTTTGAAATGAACCATTTTCCTATGAATAATTAACAGAGCACCAAATCGGGGAACCCGGTATGAGATGATCATTTATGGGGTGTGCCAGAGCCCCTTCATTCAAAAGATTACACTCATGTTTGAAAAAGAGGGGTCCCTCACACTAAATTTATTGGTGATGTCCTCACGAGATTTATAAATCCCTAGTCTGCCCTGAGAATAATGGAGATCCCACCCGTTCTCCACGCATCCTCATCATGATTCAGCTTTGCGATCTAAATATTTTCAGTGCTCTACAAACAAAATCCAACCCTCCTTTACTCCTCATCTCCAATTCTGAGAGGGGTATATTTTTGCTCGAAAATTCATGCCTAAATGGATAAGTCATAACAACCTATAGAATAAGTTCCTCATAGAGCTCCATCACAAATACCTTCAGCACCACGAATGTCACACCCATTATTTCATGTTTTGGTTTATGTTCAAGTTCATTGGAAATCCTGAACTTTTTATTATGTTTTAGTTATAACAGTTGTTGAGTTTGATTTGTTTTTTATGTAGTCATCTCGTAATGGCTGATCTGTGGTTCATTGAGATGTTTTTTGGGAAAATATTAATGTTTGGATTACAAAGTCCGTCTGTATGGTTGGGTCTTAGTTTGATAAACCGAGCATCAAAACCTAGGTAATTTTGTGGCGGGTATAAAACCTACCACATTGTTGGTGAATGGTAATTTGATTGATTATTAGAAACTAAGTAGTCTCTCTTTTTAATATCCATGGTTTTGAGCATGTTTTAATAAACTGTGTGGCCTATCTATGCAAGTCGGCCCCGAATTAAAATTTTAAAATTTCTAACATTTACACATGTGGATTTTTGGAACCAAATCACCCCACCTGGTTCGTCTAGCCCAAGGTATCCCTCTCTATTTCTTCCCAATTTATTCATCCTTCTCTTCTTGTGTATATGTATGCGATCTTAATGTTGGGGATAGTTTTTTCAAGGTAATTTCTTCTCTCATGTCCTCCCTCTAACTTCATCTTTCATTTTCCATGGATTTCATTTTATCCCCCAGTCATGAACGACCCGTGGTACTATATTGACATGTTTTTATATAGGGGACTAGTTGTTTTTGCATTTTATTCATATATATTGGGTTGTGGAACCCTCAGAGACTGTTTTCGTGTGTGCGTTGACATTCCTCTATGGATTTGAGTTAGTTTTCCCATGAACAATTTATATATTTTTTGTTCAATATTATTTTTGAAATTCACATTATATACGAATGTGAATAAATTTTGTTAAACCTATGGTTTAATAATTTTTTGTAAAAAATGCTAGTTTATAGATTATTTTGTAGAAAATTGTTGATTTGTTATAAATGTGTGCTCCACATGTTCGATAAAATGCGCTATTAGCCTTACTATTTGATTTGTGACTTTTAGAACATGGATTAGAAGCTTTAGGAAACTTTATGGCATGTGATTTGTGTTTTCACCCTTATTGATTTTAAATTGACTTTTTTTGTTATATATTTCAATCCTTCTATTTGGTAGATTTTCGAGATGAATTTTATGAGTTAATTGTGATATAAAGTGATTTTTTTGGATTTATTATTGATTTTGAATCATGAAAACTAATATTTTTAGGTCATTGGATGGATTTCCAATGCAGTTTGTATATTTATAATGAAAGTTTATCTGTTATTAAGGGTCTTTGGAAAGTGTTTCCATTGAACGTTTCATTTTGATTTTTTATAAAAATGGATCTTACCAGGAATGTGTAACCAGATTGTCTCAAAGGAATTTATGAGAGGTTTGATGGGTAAAATTTAGTGTTTAAAGATCATTATTAATAGTAGATTTGGTATCATTGATAAATGGTTGTTTGGTAAAATGAATAATGGAATTTTTGGAAACATTGTGAAAATGAAGAATGAGATTAGTTTTGAAAACCTCATTTGGATGTTTCTCATGCATTATCTATGTATATCAGGGATGGGATGTCTTCATTGTGGATTCCTTGCATTCCATTATGAATGTTCTTCTTGTTAGAATCTTTTTGTTCTGTTTATTCTATTGCATTATATCTGACCTTGGGAGTCTTGGGGTGTTGCAGGTAGTTTATTTATTATTATATATACATTTGATTAGATGATCGGATGTCATATTTTGTCTTAACCTCATTATATAAATTATAAATGGGAACCTATAATATTGAAGAATTTTTTGGGAATGATTGTTTCATTGGTAGTTGACGTACTGGCCTTTGTCCCATAGTAGGTGGATATATTCGGATTTATTATAATGGGGTTTTCCCTCAATCATTATTAAGTTAGGGTGGTAGAGTTTGTTGAGCATTTATTTTTTCATTTTGTGTTTAATGCTACTAGGGAAGCAGTATCATGTATTAGTAACTTCAATATTATTCTTGATCTCATGGTTTCACCTATGTCAATTGGTTCTTGGTTACTTTTATTGATGAATGTGATACATATATGATTATTTGCATTTCCCATGTTGTGAGATTACTACAGTTACTTATTGTGTTATTTTTTTCGTTTAATGTGATGTGTTGATATTAATAAGGATTATAAAAATAAATTGAAATGAAATGTGTTCTACACACTTTATACAATCTGAAAATTTTAGACATCACTTTCCATATGAAAATTCCAATTTTACACTTTTGGAATTAACATAGTTTTGGAAATTAAAAAGGAAAATGATTTGTAAATTTATTAACAAAATGATTTGTGTCGGAGAGTGACACCCTGAGTCACATGGAGATAGTGTGTTCTTCGGGTTTAGTTGGTTTTGTTGTGGAATTTTTTACAATTTTGAAATTATTTTATAAGAGATGTTCATATCAGTTTATATATAATGGGTTGTTTGTCCACTTTCTACTTCTTGGTTGTTTGATTATTTTTGGGTTAAATAATAACCTTTATATACTCTATTGATACCCAGAACTAATTATCATCTTGTGGGGAACATGAACAACCTTCAGGCCATGTCTCAGAATGGCTTGAGTGACCTGTTCAGGGTCGACCAAGGTTGATTTATGAAAAAATTATAATAGAGTAGGTCAGCTCCTAACAGACCAAGGTTTGCATAGTTCCCTTTTTTAATAGGGGGTGTCAATGTAATTTGGTAGGATTTTTGGGACTCTTTATGTATGTTTGGATAGTGCAATGTGAACCCTTGTTTGTTCTAATCCTTAAGTGTTCATATGAAGTCTAGTTGGGTTAGTTTCATGGTTATTAAGGATTGATTGGTTATTGGGATAGGAAAGGGGAGTTAGGCTAGTGGACTTCGTGAGCTCTCAGGGGCTAGAAAGCCATGGGGACCCATGGTTATGGTCCTAAAAGGCTATCGGTGTTGGTGGTGTGTTTGGAAAGTTGCTGCTAATAATATGGACAATATACCCACTAGTGATAGTCCCCCTTCTCAGTTACTTTGTGCTGTCTATTTAAATTAAAATTTGTTTTTTAATAATTATTGTGTTGGAATTGTAAAAATGTTGTTTTTTTGGTAATGGTTGGATTTTAAAAAGTGGTGGAAATGATATTTATAATTATTTTTAATAAAGGATTTAGAAAAAATTTTATTTATAAAATCGTATATTAGGGGTGAAATAGATATGGTTTAGCGGATTGGGATTTTTTAGTCAAAACATGGGGTATATATAAAGTGGATGATTGTTTTGGATGATGTTTTTAAAATAAATGTATAGAGTTTTACATTATTGGGTTTGATTAAATTATGTATGATGATGTACCAGTATTTTTTTTGAATGAAATAAAAGGAATTGCAATAAATTCCTTAGATATCATCTTTTTCATTTATAGTAAAATGGTTTGTTGTGTTGAATCGAAAAATGAATATGACTTTGTCATTAATTTTCCTTTGTATGGTGCATGATTTTTTCAATGGGATAAATGACTTGGTTTGGAAATTGTTGATGTTTTGCATTTTCCTTGGTGTTATTGTGGGTGATTACATGCATTATGGTATGTGTGAATGTAAATGGAAGCCCTGTATGGAATAGTGTATGGGTTCCTAAGGTGTCACAATAAAATTGAAAGTGAAAGAGTCTATAAGGAATAACAATTTGATATTTGTGAACAAAATTTGTTTGTTTTAAAATAAATATGTTTTAAAAATTAGATTTTTATTTTAAAATGGATTGTTTTCTTATGTTCAATGATATTCACCATAATGGTGTTTTTTATTTAGGATTATTATTCTTGAGTTGGTTATGATTTAGTTTATGGACATTTATTTTCAGGTAGTTTTCCCCATGGTGCACTGATGGGTGATCGTAGTGAAGTTATTGTCAATTACCAGTGGTATTTCCAACGGATCAACCTAATGATTTCATTCTAGATGCTATAACAACATCACTATTATGGATAAGAGTATCCGCTTAAATTGGATTAGTTTATGAAAAATATTTATAGGATCTTTTTCTTCAACGAGCTTCATGAGTTGTTGAATGTTAAATTTTCATCATTCATGCCTCAAGGTTCACCTTTGAAGTGGTGGAGGTCGGTGTGTCGGAACAAGCCCCATGAGGATCGTTCTTGGGAGTTCATTAAAGATTCATTAATTTTCAGTTTTTCTATGAGAATAAATGTTTGAGAAAGGGGATAGATATGGGGGTTTTCAACATGGCTATAAATATGTGTGGGGTATTCCCACCACTTCGTAGATGTAATCCCTTTTTATGCACAGCTTACTGCAAATGATTCCATGAAGGTTCGAGGTTTTTATGGTATGATTTGACTCGAACTGTAGTCAATGGTGTCAAACCACATCTAATTTAGTTTGAATATGTGATGACACAAGATTTTTAGGTTGAAGCCACAATGGATGTCGTGCATGAGTTATTCCTACCACTTTGAATCCCAATGATCAATGGGGAGGACTATTGTATGGATATAAGGAAGAGGTTGAATGTTGAGGAAGTTGGTCATGGAATAAAAAGGCCTCTTGATAATTCATTAAACTCTTCAATGGAAGATATACACATATGTTACCAACGTGGAAATACATTCCCCAAAAGTCCATCATGTGGAAATACACTGAAGCTTTCGCAGGCTTGTGGATGCTTGGGTCACTTAAAACAATTAAAATGCGGCATTACTAGAAAGTGTATTGGATGATATCATCCGGAGTCATGTGATGTGGTAAAGTTGTTTGATCTTTCTTTTTTATGTTTCCTTATATTGTAATATATATTTTATTATGGCGGTCATTCTTATTCCATCTTGTTTTTTAAGATTTTGAAATAAAACCTTACTGGTTTGTTGAATTTTTCATTATAAGCCACATGAAAGATTACTATCCATTTAAAAAATAAATATCATTAAAATATTTATAATAATCATTTAACATGAAATATGGTTTTATGTATACCACATAAATGATTATTGGTGTCTAACATAACATATCTCCCAAAGAAGATGATTAGAGATGAAAACACTTTCATTATGTCAATTATCCTTTGTACATGTTAAAACCTATTGTTTAATAAATATTGATTTGTTATGAATATATTTAATAACCATATTATTATATATAATTTCATTTATTATTTACTTATATCCTTTTATCTCATATTTGTTAAAAATTCCTTATTAAAACTACTATTTCGAGTGATATCTTCTATGTTATTTATGAATATTTTTTTTCAATAGTTTTTGTTCTTGAACATTGATCATGCATATATAATTTCAAAAACATTAATGAAGATATAAATATAATTAAAATTAATTATAAACATATTTAAATTAATCCATATATTAATAGATTGAAAAATGAAATACATCATTTCTAGAGTCGGTAGGTCAAATGTACAAATGAGCAGAGTTTTTATTCTATAATGGATGGGGAAATTTTTTAAATAATATTTAACCACTAAAATTCATTTTTATATTTCATATATTCATTAAATATATCATTAATATCATACATTTCAAAATTAAATGAAAAAAGGAATCACATTTCTCCATAGAGCAGGTAGTCAACATCTATGCATGAGTGACATTATCGTTTTCCAATGGATTTGAAGGTAAAAATGAATAAATTATAAAATAAGTATAAAAGTATAATTTTCTCATAAATATCATATATTATCATAAAATTCATTACTATACCAATTTTTGCTCGGCAGTGATGGAAAATGAATTATATGGGTTCACGAGATGGTAATCCACAATGAACATGACCATCGGTTTCATTTTAGGTTTTATATAAAATGAGATAGATGAATGTTATTTGATTAACATAATTAAATTTCATTATAAGGAAGATTCTTGTTTTGTTATTTCATCATATATGAAGATCTTTTGAATGAAGTTAATGAAAAAATAATAGAAATACTCAGTTGTGACTGATACCTTTTCTTTGAACAACCTGTTTAATATTGTTCCTCAATCCATTCCAATTTTTCATGATCAAAGAAATGCATATAAGATTTTTGATTGGAAGAAAGAAAGGTATTTGTGTAACACTTGGTTAAAAATTAATTATTGGATGTGTGATGAAAATTGGATAGAAAAATTCCATTTAAAAAGGAGGAGGAGATAAAATTTTAAAATATATTAAAAACTATTTAATAATAAGAAGTCAATCAAAACCCAAGTACCATAAAAATTGATAAATAATGGAGTTTATGTGCGTTTTGGTTAATCGAAACATAAAAAAACATATTTTTTAAACAAAATTCCTTTTACCACTAGGGTTACTCATGTTTACCATTTTATTCTCACAACGATAACTAGTTCATTTACTAATTTAGAGGAAAAGATAGTTAAAATTAAAAAAACAATCGGAAAATAATTACACCATGGTTAAAATTTTCAACCATATCATAATCAATTAGTATATTATATTTTTTCTTAAGAATATTATATCTTATAATTAATTATTAATTATTATAAAATATCATTACTCTCATTTTTTGATCATTTTAATTTATTTGAATTTGGAAATAGTATGGATGTAATGGAATTATAATATAATACATTAATATATCACTAAAATGTTATATTTATCTAAAAAACTAACGTAACACATTAATTTATTAAATTATAATACATTGAATATTTTTAAAATAACATATTTTATTTTCCTTTTAATAAATTAAATAAAATAACATCGTTAAACTAATATTTAATGCAATTAAGTTAGTAATAAAAAATTCACATAAATTAACATGAAAAATAAAAATTATATATCTTTAAAATCAAAATTTGTAACCGACTATGTCCCCTTTTTCTGCCTATTTTAGCAAATAATATATTTTTAAAAGTTAGAGTGTGATATTATTTCATTTTCTTTAAAAAAAATTATATTAAAAGTTAGAATAATGGACATATGGAACAAATGATAAAAATATTGATAATATATGGGATATGGTCAAAATATGTCCAAAATATATAAATAATATCTGTTTTTCTTCAATTGATTCTTATATCTCTTTATTTTAACCCTCGATAAACCTATTTATCTATAACTGATGTTAAATATTGTTACTGCTTTTTCAAATCTTTATAACCAACAATCAAGTTTAACTTATTATCTAATAATAATTATTGAATTAAAAAATTTATATTCTATTTTCTGATATTCATCCAAAAATATAGTAATAATTTAATTTATGGATAAACATAAAAAATTTGTTGAAAATCATTTCTTTTAAAGAATGAATTTTTTAGAAAAAAGATTATCCTAAATTAAATATATGACTGCTGATCATCATTATATGTAATTAAATTCATATAGTTACATATTTAATTATACATTTATAATATATTATTAATTAGAAAATTGCATTTTAATTAATTAAAAAGAAAACACCTTATGCATTTAAATATAGTTTTTTAGTGCAAAACATTATTTTCCCCTATACATTCATCAATCAAAATTAATAAGAAAATACTAAAAAACCCTAATATAATATTTATTTGATGATTAAAAAATGATATAATTATTATAAAATAATATTTCATATAGTTCCAATAAAATAATTTTAATTTTTTTTTTGAAAAACAACTAAAATTTATTTTTCATGATAATGTATTGTTTATGAATACAGATACGTCAATAAAAAATAATGGATTATTTTCAAAGAATGTATAAAAAAATTTATTTTGAGTGATATATATATATATATATATTATTTTATTTTAATTCTACCCACAAATGTATTGGTTAGGTTATTATGGTCATATTTAAATAATAATATTTCATAGATTATTTAGGATCAGTGTTGTAGGATCAAAATAGTGATGTAGATGCTAAATTTACAAGAGTGGGGGTGAATTGTATACTTTAAAAATTCCTTTGAAACCTTTAAAGTTAGTTATGAATAACTGTATTTTCCTTAAGAAAATGAAAGAGATAAGTTTAAAAAAGTTAAACTTAAGCAAATTCACAACACCTCTAATACCAAATGAAAACTTGGAAAGAGATTCCGAAAGTGGGTTCCGGAAATATGGTTCTGGAAATTAAAACTTAACAAAAGATTACAATATGAGATTCTACCTTAAAGCGTATATAATCTAAATGAAACAGATTACATGTAAAGAAGTATAAGAAAGTTATACATTCCTTATAATACAAAACGCAGCGGAAATAAACAAGTAGTAAAACTACAAGTAACAAGATATATGTCTTTTAACCCAAAGAGAAGGGTATCCAACAACCTTGGATAAAGGTCCATCGATTTATACTTTCAAGAAAGTCTGTCTTACCCACACCAGGGTAAGCCCTTGATACGAAGATCAGAGTCACTGTCTTGCTATCACCGCAAGCCCTCAACTTCAAGGTAGTTGGCACCTCTGTCCTCCTCAGCAAGGAAGCCCTCGAACATCAATGTAGTCGGAAACCTCTGTCTTCCTATCCCCGGAAGTCCTCGAATGTAATCACCAAAATTTGGATTCGCACAATGCTTTGAGAGTTAATAAGAGCCTCTCTCTCTCTAGAAATCACTTCAAGCATGTAATCACATGAGTCGAAGATTAGTCAGCCTTTTAGCCCCGAGCTCTTTCAAATGAGCTCCTATTTATAGGTAAGGTCGGCCTCCTTCCCAACAGTCATACTTTCCTTAAAAATCAGAGGGACCTGTACACGTGTCACTTAGCCAACAGTTAGTTTTATAACAGAATAGACGACATCGTTTTATAACAAAACAAGTGAAATAGAATGTACGACATCGTTTTAAAATCTATCTCAAAAGATTCGGAGTGAAGGTTCGGAGTGAAAGTTCGGAGTGTAAGGAAAATAATAAAGAGTAGTGAAAATATAAAGGCATAAGAAAAATGAAAGTTCGGAGTGAAGATTCAGAGTCTGAATAAATTCAGAGTGTACAAAATAGAGATGATCAGATTCTGTTTAATAGATGAATTTGGAATGATAATTCATCATTAGAATTAGTAATGAGAATTCATCATCAGAATTCGTAATGAGAATTCATCATCAGAATTCATAATTAGAATTCATTATCAGAATTCGTAATGAGAATTCGTTGTCGAACTTCATAAGGATTCGCATCCTGAATCTGATGTAGAACTTAATTAGAGTTCGTATCCGGAGTTCGGAATGAAACTTTATTACAGTTCTCATCTGGATTTCGGAGAGAAACTTTATTACAGTTCTTGTCCAGAATTCGGATCCTAAAAACAAAATACCTTATATCAAAGTTTCAAAAAATTCCGAGAATATAGAAATGAATCCGAATCATACACTTAAGAAAAATATGGATGAAAATATGATAAGGATAATTTTTCTTACAAAAGCGATTTTCCTTATAAAAGGGATTTTCCTTATAAAAGCAATTTTCCTTATAAAAGAAAATTTCCTTATAAAAGCAAATTTCCTTAAAAAAGAAAATTTTCTTAATGATAAGGTGTTTGTGATTTTCAAAACAAGAAGGAATGGAAAATTCATAAGGAAAACCTTATTGACTCAACAATATCCCCCTTTTTGGAAAGCACAAACATCCTTGAAAAAGAAATTCTAAGAAGAAAGAAAAACATTATGGCTTATCTCCCTTTTCTTTAAGGATATTGATGAATACGACTAACTCCTCCTTAGGCTTTGAAAATCTAAGGATCGTATTCTATATTTCCAGAGTGACATTTCATTACGAATAAGAAAGTATTCTTTAATGAAAAACTCACCCTTAGATAAAATCTTATTAGAGTTTGTTTTCTTTCTCACACTTTTTTAGGATTCTTTTTCCCTTTCATTAGAGATCTTTTCCTTCTCCGCCTTTGTGATTTTCAAAAAGAATACAAGGGATTGGAAAATATAACAATGTACCTGAAAGATTAGTAGTAACAACAAAAAGAAACGGGCAAGCACAAATTTTTCATTAAGATTGAAAATTTCAACAACAAATGAGTTAAGGTACAACAAAAGATCAGATCTGTCTAATTGGGATCTTTCTCCTTCGCCATGAGACCCTTTAGAATAGTCTTTATCTTCTTTAAGTCTTTATGATCTTCTTCAGCTTGCTTCTCTAAGACCACTATTCTTGCAGATTGAGCTTCAATCTTTTCTTCCTAAGCTTTAATCTTTTCTTCCTAGGCTTTGATCTTTTCTTCTTGAGCCTTCAATTTCACTTCAAATTCAATCCGATGATCCCTTTCAAACTTCCAGTTTTGAGAAACGAAATTCAGCTTCCCATTCAGATATCTTACTTCTTGAATCCGAATGTTCTTTTCATCAGTCAGCTTGTATTCAAAAGAAGAAGTCATCTCATTTATCTTCCTGTCCTCAGTCTCAAAAGGATATTTAACATTGTATTGAAATTCATCAAATAACCTCAATTCTTTTACAGTATTCCTCGACCAGTTTGTCATCCTCTTGCAAGATTTTCTATGGGATTCGTAGCCAACAAAGAACGTTTTGAACTGAGCCTCTATTTCAACACAATTTTCCATAACCATAGATACAGAGTCTGATTTCTGATTCAAAGCATGTTGGAGCATCTTACATCTTGAGTCAATACTTGAGAAGGTCGGAATGGTTCCCACCAACTTCTTTAAAGACTGAACAACAAAGTCATGACCCAACGAAGATGACTCTGAATCCGAGACTTTGCTTGGAGAATTTTCTTCTTCAACAAGGTCAAGCTTTATCTTTGAAGAACTACCAACTTCCTTTCTCTTCACCTCTACTGAGCTTGGAGTATCAGTAATAATTTTCTTTCCCTTGTCTTTTTTCGGAATAGAATCCTTCTCCGGAGTTCCCTTTTCACTATTAGAAACTTGGACAACATTGTCTTCCTCATCAGCAACTTTCTGAGCGGCAACCTCTACGTTTTCCATCTATGCAATATCATGTAAAAGTTGTTCTTCCTCTCCATGATAAGCTACTTCTTCTTCTCCTTTCTCTTATTCCATTGCTGGAGTAACTAGCTTTGAAGATTCAGCTTCTGAAGTTTAGAGCGATAAGTATTCCGAAGGTGTCCCTTTATAATCATCTACTTGCTTCAACACATCTCCGGTTTCACCACTTCCTTCAGTAACATCTTCTTCTTCTTCCACTTGCTCAAATTTCTCTACTTCCTCAGCAGTCTTAGCAACAGCTTCTTCTGGAGCAATGATATTTCTTCCTGGAGTCTCAAGAAGATATTCCAATGAAAACGATCTTCGAACATGAATATTTGCAGAAACCATCTGATTGAATTTCAACAAATCCTGAGCTACCTCAGCCTCAGACATCTTCTTCTTGAGATTCTTTTATTTTTCTTGTTTTTCGAGCTCATCCGTAGTCCTTTCCTTCAAGGCCTTAGCCTCCGCAGGGTCCAACCCAAACTAAGGCTCCCCTTGCACTCTCTTCTATTTCATCTCCCTCCATTTATCAACAAACTCATCTGGGTATGCTTTCTTCTTCTTTGGTTTTGGAGGTGCGGAATGAACTTCCATAGACTTGGGATTCTCTGCTTCTACTTCCACTTCCTTCAACATTCTCTTCCTTACAATCTTAGAGGATTCCGGATCAGCAACTTTCAGAACTGTTTCTTTTTTAGGAGGTGAATCTAGAAACTGACCAGTCTTCTTGTCAAAAGCTACATCCATCCTTTTGAGAGTACCATCACTCACCAGCATAATCTTGCAAACTCTTGGATTAAACTTGCAAGCCTCCTTGAAAGACTCAAGGCACCGAACTATCAAATTCGAGAGGATTGTTGGATACATTATAATCTGAGCTCTCATATTTCCTTTCTTCAAATTCTCAAGAGTAATGAGAATGTGCTTCATCAGGTTAAACTTCCTCAGATTTATTAGAAAATCTAGGATGTAGATCTCACTTTTATTTAAGCTGTCTTTGTCACCCTTCCTCGGTACAATAGAACCATGTACCCATTACTCCAGAATCCGGAAATTTGTAGATAAACTAGCAATCTTCGGAGAATTTTCATCCTTATAATTATCTCCAAAAGTTACTTTTCCTCCTTTTGTTTTGATAATATTTTCAAAATAGATTTTTTTACCAGTCATGTGCCGGGAACATCCACTATCCATGTACCATGTATTGTTGCTGGTACTCTCTTTATTTTCCTTAGCCATAAAACAATGATTATCAATAGGTAATATGGCTATAAGACCAAAATTCTTCTGTCATGAAGATTTATAATCAGAATATTCATCTGAAGAGTCACCACCACTGGGACTCCATGTTTCATTAGCTTTCAAAACTTTCTTAGCTTTCGCATTATAATACTTCTTTCTGTTCCTGTCTGAATGCATTTATTTCCTTTCTTTCTTTTTGAGTAAAGGGAAATCTGGTCTTATATGTCTAGCTCTCTTGCATTCATAACAAGTAACTTCTCCATCTTTCTTATCTTTCCTTTCCTTTTTCTTATACTTGGATTGGAAATT
This sequence comes from Viscum album, assembly GCA_963277665.1. Lineage (NCBI taxonomy): Eukaryota > Viridiplantae > Streptophyta > Magnoliopsida > Santalales > Viscaceae > Viscum > Viscum album. The sequence goes on along the minus strand of OY728143.1, from coordinate 1,089,206,750 downwards.
TCTCTGGCCCGCTATCTTGTTCATCCTTCGAGCAAGATTTGCTAATTCATTTTCTGATATTTTACTCTCACTGAAATCTGACTGAACTACCATCTTCTTAGACTTGGATCTGGTTACTCTTTCATGAGTCTTAGATTTCATATGATTTTATGTTGTTGTAAAAGAAACAATACCATTTCCATTTTTCTTTTTGATGTTGTCAACATCTCTCTTCATTCTGGTTTCATGTTGGAGAAGAGTTCCAAAAAGCTCATCAAGAGAAATCCGAGTCACTTTCATGTTCTCATCTATAGCAGTTATTTTTGATTCCCACTCATTTGGCATGATATCAATTATCTTATCCACAAGAGATTCATCATCTAAACCTTTCTCTCCCATATACTGTAGGCTGTTTACGATAGTCATAAATCTCTGTTGAACTTTACAGATTGGTTCTCCATAAGGAAAATTGAATCCATGATATTCAGCTCTAAGCATAGCTCTCCTAGTCTCAATCACTTTAGAAGATCCAAAGTGTGTAACCTCTAACTTCTTCCAGATACAGTTAGCTTCTTCACATGAATAAATTTGGCTATATATATTTCTGGTCATTAAACAATGTAAAGTATTGCGTACCTTATAGTTGAGTAGATATTCTTGCTTTTCCGGGTTAGTGAAAGTTCTAACTTCCTTATCAGGAATCTTATAATCACCAGTAAGCATAACAAAATTGTCCACTCCGGTATTGATAACAAAAGTCTTCATTCGATCTCTCCAGTAATCATAATCATTACCATCAATGGTTGGTGTTCTTGTAGGATTTAGATTATCAATAGAACCAACATTAATTCCTGCCATACTTAAAATAACCTTCGGCACACAAACTTGTTAGTAGAAAAGATTCATAATAACAATGTTTAGAAATGGAAAGTTCAGAATGGAAAATTTCGGAATGGTAAAGTTCGGAATGATAAAGTGATCAAGAAAAATGTATTCGTAAGTACATGTATTTCAGAGACCTCCTTTGATACCAATTGTAGGATCGAAATAGTGATGTAGATGCTCAATTTACAAGAGGGGGGGTGAATTGTATACTTTAAAAATTCCTTTGGAACCATTAAAGTTAGTTATGAATAACTTTATTTTCCCTAAGCAAAGGAAAGGGATATGTTTAACAATGTTAAACTTAAGAAAATTCACAACACCTCTAATACCAAATGAAAACATGGAAAGAGATTCCGAAAGTGGGTTCCGAAAATACGGTTCCGGAAATTGAAACTTAACAAAAGATTACAATATGAGATTCTACCTTAAAGCGTATATAATCTAAATGAAACATAGTACAAGTAAGGAAGTATAAGAATGTTATACTTTCCTTATAATACAAAATGTAGCGGAAATAAACAATTAGTAAAACTACAAGTAACAAGATATAAGTCGTTTAACCCAAAGATAAGGGTATCCAACAACCTTGGATAAAGGTCCCTTGATTTATACATTCAAGAAAGTCTGTCTTACCCACACCAGGGTAAGCCCTCGATATGAAGATCAGAGTCTCTGTCTTGCTATCCCCACAAGCCCTCAACTTCAAGGTAGTTGGCACCTCTGTCTTCTTCAGCAAGGAATCCCTCAAACATCAAGGTAGTTGGCAACCTCTGTCTTCCTATCCTCAGAAGTCCTCGAATGTAATCACCAACATTCGAAGTCGCACAAAGCATTGAGAGTTAATAAGAGCCTCTCTCTCTAGAAATCACTTCAAGCATGTAATCACATGATTCGATGATTATTCAGCCTTTTAACCCCGAGCTATTTCAAATGTGCTCTTATTTATAGGTATGGTCGGCCTCCATCCCAACGGTCATACTTTCCATAAAAATCGGAGGGACCTGTACATGTGTCACTTATCAAACAGTTAGTTTTATAACAGAATAGATGACATCGTTTAATAACAAAATAAGTGAAACAGAATGTACGACATCGTTTTAAAATCTAACTCAAAAGATTCAGAGTGATGGTTTGGAGTGAAAGTTCGGAGTGTAAGGAAAATAATAAAGAGTAATCAAAATATAAAAGCATAAGCAAAATGAATGTTTGGAGTGAAGATTCGGAGTCTGAATAAATTCAGAGTGTACAAAACAGAGATGATCAGATTCTGTTTAATAGATGAATTCGGTATGAGAATTCATCAGCAGAATTCGTAATGAGAATTCAACATCAGAATTCGTAATGAGAATTTATCATCAGAATTCGTAATGAGAAATCATTATCAGAATTCGTAATGAGAATTCTTTGTCGAACTTCATAAGGATTCACATCCTGAATCTGATGTAGAACTTAATTAGAGTTCGTATCCGGAGTTCAGAATGAAACTTTATTACAGTTCTCGATTGGAATTCAGAGTGAAACTTTATTACAGTTCTTGTCCAGAATTCGGATCCTAAAAACAGAATACCTTATATCAAAGTTTCAGACAATTCTGATAATATAGAAATGAATCTGAATATTACACTTAAGAAAAATATGGATGAAAATATGATAAGGATAATTTTTCTTACAAAAGCGATTTTCCTTATAAAAGCGATTTTCCTTATAAAAGCAATTTTCCTTACAAAAGCAATTTTCTTTATAAAAGAAAATTTCCTTATAAAAGAAAATTTCCTTATAAAAGAAAAATTCCTTATAAAAGAAAATTTCCTTATAAAAGCAAATTTTCTTAAAGATAAGGTGTTTGCGATTTTCAAAAAAAGAAGGAATGGAAGAGTCATAAGGAAAACCTTATTGACTCAACAAGTGTGGTATATGGTATATTCTATAAAAGAAGGATTAATTTTAGAATACCAAGGGTGTTACAACTAAATGTAAAACATAATCCCATATACCATGTAATGTTGGTGAGAAAACCCACAACATGTTTTCAATTGTTTGAATATTCTATTCATATTGTACATTGGTTAGAGGGTGATAGGCAGTTATCAATGGAAGCTTGGTATCCAAATCCTTATGTAAGGTTTTCTTGAAATTTTACGTTAATTAATGCTCACAATTTGACATGAATGATTGAGGATCACCTTGATGTTTTCAAAATACATTAATATAGAGTTATTCTGGGAACCCAAGACGTAAATATTCTGTTATAGTGAGAAATTTTATATATATTGTAAGGTGGATCACAATAATATATATTGAATTCTTATTTATAGTAGAATATTGTAATTTTTCTAAAATTACCATAGTAAATTAAATTTATTTCCTTATTATTAAATTTATTAATTTCAAGAATCATATCGGATGTTGTCTCTTAGCCTTTACTTATAGACAAACCAAATATCTTGACACATAATCAACAATTTCCCACATCATATTATATAAAAAAAATTGTTCGATTAAATATTTATTAATCATAGTGATGCTATGTTTTTTATATATATCCTATATGAGTAAATATTTTAATAATTCCCATTATTTATCAGGTATAAATAGAACACATAGACACTTTCCAAATTTCATTGTTCCTTCTTTTTAAACTAATTTTTTCCAATTTTCATCAGCGACATATGTAATTTTCTTTTCAAAATTATAATCATCAGGCAGATAATTTTTTACGTATTATAAAAAATAGTTTTTTGAACTAATTTGAAAAAGTAGTTATATTTCACCTTCTTAATAATTCACATATCCATCTTAAAAAATTTCTGAACACTAGATATCAATCAATCCTCATATTGTATATGAATCTATTATAGTTCTGACCCAATGAATTTTCTACCTTATTTTCCATCCATGAATTGTAGGGTACTTAGAACTCACAATCCCTAACTAGATTTAGCTATTTACATTCAAACATATTGTGTTATTTATTTAAAAATATGTATTTTAGGACCTTATGGTATGTGTATATCTCACAAATTTCACCAAAGATATAATTTCTCGAAATCATCAAATCAAAGATTATAACTTCGAACCAATGATCCTGATCTGGAAATTTCATTTCTTGAGTTTTTAACTACCTTGATGCATATGAAATAAATTCATCCATATTTATAAGGATAAAACCAAATGCATTCTTCAATGAATTTCTATTTATCCCAAATCTATCATTTCTTCATGGTATTTTCAAAATTGGATCATTAACCAATATCTTATTCAATTCATCATGAAATTATTTTCATTAAATTTTAAATGTGAACATATACCTTTTATGTGTAACCTTTGTAAACAGGTTATCCAATAAAGAAAATATTTGGAGAAATTAATTATATTAACCTACCATGCTAATTAATAAAGAATCAATGTTATATTTATTATTTTATGAAAATATTTTCATGTATTTTAATTTGTATGATCAATTAATAATCTATCCATTGATTTAATATGATGAAGAAATAAAACATTCTAAAGAGAGAACTCATACATGATAAATTGTTTATATAGGAAAATTTCTATTAGATCCCTAAAAATGATGAAAAATTGATTCTCATCATCCTCATAAAATTTTGAGTACTCCAAATTATAATAAATAAATAACATAAAATTTAATAGATTCCTTAAATAGTCAATTTTCAAGATTCTTAAAAAATGTAAATTAGTCAATACTAATCACATTACTATTAACATTTAATGTTAATACCGCAAGATTATATCTTGAATAACATCTTTATTTATACATAATTGATGTTACCTAAAATGATGTTTATTCATTTTAAAATATTTATCTCTATAATGTTGAAAGAATAAGTCGTAAATGTGAGGTAGACGATACTTGTTATTAATAGTAAAAAAAATTAATTTCCTAATAATAAATACACAATCCAAAATATATATCATTAAAATTAATTAAATGATCAAGGGATCGCTATCTTAAAAAACCATGGAATATATATCATTTAACCAAAAACGTATATTGTTTTTTAATTTTACTCAATTAATTACATAGTGGCTATTGAATCGATATACTTCAATATAGGTCTCACATTAGCGATTAAATCAATGGGAATATCAGAAAAAATCTCTAGTTTATGTCAAGGTAATTCATAATGAAATGAATCTATTTATTCATTAACAATAGGTATATAATAAATTTTAATACTACTATTATCATCAATATTTTTTTTCTATCATACTCAATGAATCTCATTCAATATTGACATTTTCCGGAGTCTATACATGAATCATTTGATAAATACTTCCCCTAAATATATATTAGTTGTTGGTCATAACTCCTTGTGGGAATCAACCTTAGAGGAAATGATCATATAATCTTGGACTTCTTCCTCTAAAATTTCTATGGTAGATTCTCTTAATGATTTGGAAATTTTTGTGAATAATTCCACATTTATAAATAGTTTATGTAATAGAGATTTTTAGTTATTTCCTTCCCATTGATTCCATTATACATATGAACCATCTAATTGCACATGTAACAAAATCCAATGCACATCAAAATGTATCATGTTTATTTCCACATTTTTATCATAATGTAAATTTATCTGTTCCCAAATTCATTTATGAAACTTGACATTTTTCATGGGATTCATTCGACATATTGTAATTTATATTTTCATTGAATATATATGATCAAGAAAATTAATTCATGAATTTGATGGAGCGTATTAATATTTCATCATATGATGAATATGTTTAATAAACGACTTTCCATCATTGGTCAGGCTAAAGGAATTAAAATAAATTATAACTATTCTCTTCAGATCGCATATTTAATTCACATTATACTTATATTTTCATGTGAAGGTATCATCATACTCCATACACATTCTTCTTTAATTTTCATTAAGCCGAGAAAGTTTCTCTTTAATTATGTTGATATCTAATGAGGGAAATATTTATCAAACCATATATAATTAAAAGATCTATATTTCATATTTTATATTTATTATTCCTCCCTGGTATTTGGTATCAATATAGACTATTGATTAATATTTCTCATATAGCACTAGTGTATTAGTTCCACTAAAATATAGTGGGATATGTCATATGAAATGACCCAATATAGGTGTATCTTGTCATGTAACATCATGTTTCACCATATATGAAAAGTAAATATACATAACCTAGTACAACTACCCAAATATGTTAATGATATTCTCAGCTCCAACAATAGTTGTATTGATATGAACATTGAGGAAATATTTTCTTAACAATGGTTATTGATTCCCTTTATTCTATAAGGATCCATCTCTAACAATGGAACACAATGATTTATCAAATAATAATCATTAATACTGATTCATAAAATAAAAAACCATCTTCTTATAATAGTTCTCAAATAATATATTGGGTTATCATATTTCTCACATTAGATTTTTTTTAAAAAATGACTTATAAATGGTTTTACTAAACATCTTTTAAAACCAACTATATAAAATACAACTCGAGTAACTAAAAGCTAATGACTCTTTTATTATGTGGTAATAACATACAAGGGATATCATTACAAATGATAGATCAGTTTTGTAGTTTTGATGAACAATATATATATATGATTCACATTTCACAATGAAAACAAAATATATTACATATCAAAAAGACAATATCTGTATACATGTAACTAATTAAAATATTACCTATTTATATATTAAGGAATGGGAAAAAATATTATCTTAACCATTCAATAAGGGTTATGTATAAAGAAATATATGATGTGTAAATAATGATTATGAAATATTTCAAGGTAAATAAATAAACCACTTTTCATTTAAACATTACATTAGCTAAGAAATACATCCTTTAATAATAATAATGAAGTAATATCAAGTATAAAAATAACTAAATTCTCAATGAATTAAATGCATAGTATTGGATTTCAGGATCTAAAACATTAAGAAATATTTATCAACCAAACCTTCCATGTTTACAGTTTTTACTATGGGTAATAATACACCAAAAAATCATTTAATAAGACTATGGAATTGGTTTGTCTCATGGAACCTATAAATATATTAAGGGGATATATAAAACTTATCCCAAACCATCACTAGATGTCTTATTCATTCCATATGTATTTAATTATTAATTTAATTTATAAATAATATTCCATATCCATAAATGTAATTATTTTTAAAGAATATATTATATTAATGTTTACTGATCTGGACAAATAACATTCAATATGGAAAATCATATATAGAAATGGTATATGGTTTGTTAAATATTCATATCATTTAAAAAAATAATATTGATATTTAATTTAAATTTCAGGAATAAATCTCCAAATAAACATAAAGTTGTACCAAAAAATTAATTACCACATAACTATAATGTGATAAATGACCAAATTCAAGTAATCGGGATTAATGGTTTTGTAATAAAATCATGCATTTTTAGAAAATAAAATTACAATTGAACTATAAATATAATATTTCATTAATGATTTTACAGTACAAAACAGTTGAACACTTGTAGAATAAAAAAATATTGTGAAATGTTTATGGTGGCGTGTCACAACCTGTCCACCGGGGCCCGTGTTGTATGTAACCCAAACCACCTTCCATAGGCCAGGGTCTAGAGACTAGCACCAAAGGCGTAAATCACTAAACTGTAAAGGCATTGGAATTGTAACTGTAATCAAACACATCAGAGATCACAATTGGAAGCAAAACAGTAGGTAAAAATAGTATAAAAAAGTGTGTTAGAAAGTAAAAGGGGTCGGAAATACAAGCCAAACTCTAAATTACAAGTACAAATTAAAAAGGGACAATCAACTTAAAGGTAAAGAGAAGCTCATGGATCATCCTCCGGGATTCCTACCTGAAGTTTAGGTACATATGGATACTTCAATACTCAACATCCATCTGACACTTATTTGTACCGACTCATTGTAAGGTCCACCTCTGGGTATCGTCCAGTCCTAGCTCTCTCGGCCTCCGTCAACACTATCTGTCATCTGCATCCAATACAACGAGGTTTGGGAAAAGACCCTGTTGGTGTTAGTATAATGATACTCTGTAGGGACCCCAAGACCCTCATGGTCTCACAAAATATAACAATGATAAATTACAATGTACAAAATTAGTGTATAACAATTACTCAGTTATATGCCCATACATATAACTATGTTATCTAGTAACCCATCTCAATCATGAGGAAAACAAAAAAGTCAAATAATCAGCTCATACCAAGATTTTTATTATCGAAACAAAGGATGGTGGCGTACTCCACCTCTATCGAGTACAATGGGTGTGCCACCCCATGTAAATATAGAATATGACATTTTCATATTTATCCATATTTGTGAATAAAATACTAATATTACTTTAAAGGGGACTCTATGCTTAATGGCGTACCCAATACACAACAATGAGTTTCTTGGGAATCTTGTGTTGCACTCTAATAATAATATAATATTATTTTAAATGGTAGTTAAGGCCTAGCCATTGTAATGGTAGGAATGAACGGAACTAAGTACAAAATGATTATATATGTTTGTCAAATATTTTTACTTTTTTCCAATATATGTTAGAGGCTTAAAATGTGAATGAATCCAATTTTAAGCGTAAATATTCTAATATTCTTTAAAAGGTCTATTAACCACCTTTTGATGAAAAATGCTTTTTAAATCCACTTTTTGACATTTTCATATTTTATATTGGACCAAATAAAATTCTTCTTTAGAATCGGGACATCAAAATTTAAATTGTGTAAATTTTTTGTATTTATCCGATAAAGTTCTTTTTTTAATGATTAGTGAAAACTGTTGTATTTTAATTCAAAACCTCTTTTATAATATAATTTATTTATATGATTAGATTATCTTTTTAATTGGTTTTAATTTCCAATTATAATATATTTTTATCATTTAATCCAATAGTAGTCATGGGAATTAATTTCACTTTGAAATTGGACTTAAACTAGTGTCAATCTTTTAATAGATATTGTTTCTTAAAAACACGCTATTTGTTTTGACACCGGCAATTAATTATTAAATTAATTAATGGAACTTATATGTAATTAATTTTTTAAAATAGACATCATTTTTGAATTCAGAATATCAAATATAGCTTAGGGTGAATTTTTGGTATTTTTCTGAAAAACATCAATTTTTGATGAATAGTGAAACTACTAAGTGGTAGTTTAAGAAACTGATTTTTTGTTTAAATGAAACTTTGCCACTTCTGTGATTTCATTTTCAAAAATCTGACATACATGGTTTTCATTATGAAGTAAAATGTGGTTCAATGAGATTAAAATAATTTTTGGTGAATAGTAATTTTTAAGTTTTATTAATCGCGATTAAAGGTAATTAGTGTAATTTAAGGTAAAAATAATCTTTTAATAATATGAAATGACCTAGAAACATGTCCTACCATCATTGGATGTGTCATGGCCGACCAGGACAATCCATGGGTCAACTTTGGGACCCCATGGATCCACTTTGGTAGGAAAATGACATAAATAACTTTTTATTTAAAGTTATAATTAAAATGTCACAAACATGTGATGTTCAACTAAAACAATATTTACATGGGGTTATACAAGTAATATTTTTTACAATAAATATTCTTTAGAAAGATAAAAAGACTTCTTACATCATTATATTTTTTTATAATTTTTAGACACTATATAAATTAAATTATTTATGACACCATGATGATTCAGCGTTTACCTCATTATTTAACGATTTAAATAAAATGAAAAGATAATGTAAAATCTAAGAACTAAATTTGTCAAAAACCTATTGGATGGGTGTATTTCAAAAAATTATCACCTTATCCTCTAAATATATCCTTTTAAGACCTTTAAAATATGAAAATCATTATATAATAATGTAATATTTTATAACTTTCCAAGAGTGCCCCTCCTCTCCTCTTATAAAAGGCCCCCACCTCTACCACCATACCCACACCTCTCAAGAATTTGAATCTGCCAACCCCTGCCCATTTAATCTCTCCACATCCATCTCTTCATCATTTAGGCCTTACTTTGGGCATAATCCTTTCCAAGGAAGCCTTTGAGCTCAAATCAAAGAGAGTTACCCGATTTAAAGGTAGTGTGCTCTCTTGTGTTCTTATGTTTTATTTTTCTTCGAAAATCCTCTAAACTCTTTTTATTCCTTTATTTTGTAACAAACCAATTATCTTCAATATACTAATATGTTTTTATGTGAAGGATTCGAGCTAAACTTACACACACCATCATCTAATGGTTAAAGAACATATTGTTTCTGTGGATGGCGAATTACTGCCTCACGAAACGATGATTGTTCAATATTCTTTCAACACCTTCAAAGGTAGCCATTAAGATGTAACTATATTTATAAATGATATATAATATATTTATGTTTTCCTTAAGCTTATATATTTTTCATTTATGGAATAACTTTATGGTTTCCATAATGGGTAAATGCGATATCTTCATTTTAGGAAGTGCGGACTACCGCCCCCTCAAAGTGATTTGATTCGTTAATGCCATCTGTGGGGCGTATAAACGATTGAATTAATGGTATTACATATGATATCCTACTGGAATTATAATATAACATTATATAATTATTATTTCACTCCATTTAATACAAAAAAATAAATTAAAGTAGCGTTCATGCGTACGTACGACTTACCGTCTCCATGAACGGTAAATTTCATTTCTTATCTCCAAATGTTATGCACTATTATAAGTACATATATATAATGTATATATATGTAATATATTAAATATAAATTATGGATATCATTCTGGAATTATAATATATATATATCTCTCATTTTTGTTTTAATTCCATTAATTTGAAAAAAAATGAAAGCAGTGTTCATGCGTACGTACGTCCTACCGTCTCCATGAACGGTGCTTTTAATTTTTTATCACCAAATATTATGGAATAGTATAGAATAAATATATATGGGATATATATGATATTTATAACATAAATACTATTCTGGATATGATGTATCTATAACAACATGGAAAATTCTTTTCCTACAAGTTCAATTTTTACTCATGTACCGAACATGGACAAAAACATCTGATATCAACTCACTTTATTAACCAATTATTATAAAATTATAGTATTTGATATGAACTGAATAATAATCTTTAAATTAGGTCCTTATGAAATTATAAATTCACCAAATTTTATTATTCAAGATATTAAATAACGATCATGTCATGTCGGACACGAGGTAAGGGATCCTACCCCTCTCTTTTTTTAAGTACACTCTTTTATGTCATTCCTTTTAACTCATATTTATTATGATTGGGATGTTATTTTATATTAATACTACTGTACGTTTTATGTTCATATGAATAGATACTCTATTTTATCTCATCAATCCATTTTGGAAATTTTGAGTGGCGCCGTTAGGCTGCCGAATTTGCGTAAGAGATCCAACCTCTCTCTTTCATTTTAAGTACTCTTCTTTATGGCACTTCTTGTAAGCTCATATTTGTTATGTTGTGGGATGTTATTTTATATTCCTATTGTTTTAAATTTTATTTAAATATGATTAGAGACCTTATTTTATCTCATCAATCCATTTTTGGATGTTTTATGTGGCGCTGTTAGGCTGTAGAGTTTTCGTAAGGGAATTTTCATTTCACTTTTATTCCCATGAGATTTATGCTACATTTGCCACCATTTCCATTGAGTTGTGTATGTACTGCCAATTATTATACTATTTGTTTAATATAATTTCATTTATGGGTATTTAAATATTCATTGTATGACCCTTCTTCAATGGGTTGTACATTTCGAATGTTACCGAAGTCGGTAAGGGAACCTTTTACCCTCCACTTTTTAAAAGACATCTTCTGTTATGCCATTAAATTCACATACTATTATTTTTGGATATATTATTCAATATACTTATTGATGTAAATTTTATTTACAAGTGATGTGATACCCTTTTTATATCTCATAAACTCATTTTCTGATTTGTGAAGTGACGCCGTTAGGCTGTCGAATTTTACCAGGGGAACTTTTTAACCCAATTTCGATTTCATTGGGTTCAACATGTAGTTATTGAATATGTCATCCATTGAATAAGTGTGAATGGCCTTTTATTGTTTTACACGTAATATCCACTTATATTGGGTGTATTTATATTTGTCGCACATAATTTTAAGATCGATTTATCCTTAATTTAATGATACCTTCTTTATAAGGGATTTCATCACATTTTACGTTTCTATTGAGACTTCATTGTTTTTATGAACCAATTCACTCTTATATGGTGTATATAATGTACTTTGGAATATTATATCATGAATCCATTTATCCTCATGATATTATAAAGTTCTGATTAAATGTTATTCCTCAATTATTTTATTCATGTGTCTCTAATTTTGGTAAAAACACTTTAACCAAAATATCACTTTAAATGTTTTAATCATTTGTTCTTATTAATATCCATGTTTTTAAAATGGTTTTAAAGATTTATTTATATGGATATTAATTGTTTAAAATTTTGAAATCTCCAAGGTGTTATGGGACACTTTGATTCAAAAATCTCTTTATTAAATGTTTTAAATGGTTTTGAAAATTGTTTTTTTTAATTGATTCGTTATATCAAAATCCTAAAATGTTATATTGTGATTGAAATGTGGAAATTTTATGTTTCCTTGATGCATGTTTTATTAGATACCTTTATGTTATGGTTCTTGGGCATTGTTATGAAAATGGGTGGTTCCGTGATAAACTAAGGGCAAGTGAGCCAGATATAGCTCTTCAATGCATTGGGTAACGCGAAGGGGTTAAACGTTAAGGTTTATCTGAAGAGATTTAGGAAATATACTGTGATGGGTATTCCAAATGTAACCAAGAGGGTTACTCGCTACATAAAAATGTTATGAATGCCTCATGTTACCTTTATGACTTATTATTTCTATGTTTTATTCATGATTGGATGAGGTATGGTAAAGTTCTTCGGTTTTATGAGTAATGTATGGTTTAATTGATTATTATGTATACATGTAATCATGTTTCCTTTCCAAATTTTTATATCCCTTACTGAGATTTTGTTTCTCATCCCATGTTTTTGAAATGTTTTACACATGAATCAATGATGAATACGGTCATGGATGGGATAAAGGACATACATGCTATCTAAAACATGGAACTAGACATGTTTCTTTTAAGAGTTTTTTTATGGAAACTTAGTAGAAGTGTCTACTTTGTAACTTTTGAGATGTAATAGTAATGTCCTAATTCTATAAAAATCTAAACCTAAAAAGATCCTCAATGTGAATTATTCATTTAATCCAATATCAATTAAGATTTATGGCTGGGGCCTTATAGTTGGTATCAAATGTTGGTATAGATAAATTTAGAGGATAGGGTATTCTCTAAGCATACGGGACATTACCATAATGGTTAGGATTTCAGAAAGAGTCCTAGTTTTAGATAAAGTGAATGAGTCAGTATATCATAGTGTTTATCATCTTCATTAGTACACGATGGTTTGGTTGATATAGTCACACTAACATTCCTATTTCTAGTAAATGGATTGATCTAGCGGGCACCAAATTGACAATGGGATTGGTGGAAACTATGGTGGTTCTCTGATAAAGATACTGGATGAAATGGGGGATTCAATGAGGAATCTCGTGGTTGTTCTAAACCAACTATCAAGAAGTCATGATTAACCACTTGAACCTTGGTATGTTCTGTAATGCATCATGTATGAGATGACCAATCGATGTGAATGTTCAGGTAATAATTATAAAGGTAACCATTAGGGTTTATATGATCCCTACATTTTAGGAAATTATAGGTTACTCTATGATATGATAGAAAATAAAAGGCATGAGATAAACATGAGGTTAAAATATGTTATTATTATTTTTGAAGATTTTATCTTATTTTGGGGAATCTTTTAAGAATTAAATAGTTTTTGAAAAAGGACAACATGCAGACCGTGTGGCAACCCGTCGCGTCGGACAAAGCTGCGGGAATCGAATCCACAACCAAAGTGCGACTGGTATTTATCACCTACCACATGACTACGTGAACTCCCTCGTTAGTTTGACTAATTCTTTTTAGTTAGATGATTTTAGGAATCTAGAGTAAGATTATTTTTGGTTATCTATTGATATGATTAACCTATCATGGAGGATATGTGATTAGGTTAATTACTTTTCAATATGAGAATTTAAGAGAAACTTATGTTATTTGGAGATAAAAGATAATTTGTACCGTGGGAGACTATGTGATTAAATCCTTAAAATATTTGGGTTTCAATCTTAGTTTGGTTTACTTTGAAGAATTTTATGGACAATTTTTTATAGAATGGTCTTCATTGAACTTAGGGGGTTTTTTGGACAAATTTTGGAGATTATGAATAGATTTTCTTTTTATAAAGGATTATACTTTTGTGGATTATCTCATCTCATACTAACAATTTTGGTTTTGGTTTTTTTCTAAAGACATGGAAATTATTTCGTTCTCTTCTATGGATTAGGTGATTCTCATGAAGTTGATTATAGTACTCTTAATGCAAACAAGTCTTCCTAAATACTCGTCTTTTAATGAAAATATGAGTTTGATTAAGGAATCTAGTAAAAGTTGAAAGTCTACATGACAAGTACGTATGTTTCATTGTGATTTGGTTAAGCTCAAAAATAAATTCCTCAATGAAGAGTAACATAAAACAAAAATTTTGTCTGTTAACATTTCTTACTGGGGAATCGAGTACCGTTTAACCCAACAGAAGTTTGTGATTTTCTTATGGTTAACTTTCTCCTCGACATGTTTAATATCAATCTCCCTCAGAACATGACCCTTTGTTTTTTCTTCCAATTTCCAGGTTTTCCTACAAGGAATCCTAGTATGGGTTAACTTTGGTGACCTTTTTAATTAACTTTCTTTATTTTAATGTGATAGTTTTACTGACTGTTGTTCTGATGTGGGATTTTCAATGAAGTTTCCAAGCGAAATTTTAAAAACTGCGAGGACGCAATTCCCAAAACGGGGGAAGGATGTAACACCCCAGGTAAATAAAGAATATGACATTTTCATATTTATCCATATTTGTGAATAAAATATTAATTTTACTTTAAAGGGGACGCTATGCTTGATGGCGTACCCAATACGCAACAACGAGTTTCTTGGTAATCTTGTGTTGCACTCTAATAATAATATAATATTATTTTAAATGGTAGTTAACGCCTAACCGTTGTAATGGCGGGAATGAATGTACTAACTACAAAATTATTATATATTTTTGTCAAATATTTTTAATTTTATCCAATAAATTATAGAGGAATAAAATGTTAATAAATCCAATTTTAAGCGTAATTATTCTAATATTTTTTAAAAGGTCGATTAACCACCTTTTGATGGAGAATGCTTTTTAAATACTCTTTTTGATATTTTAATATGTTATATTGGACCAAATAAAATTCTTCTTTATAATCGGGACATCAAAATTTACATTGTGTCAATTTTTGGTATTTTTCCGATAAAGTTCATTTTTAATGAATTGTGAAAAATGTTGTATTTTAATTCAAAACCTCTTTTTAATATAATTTATTTATATGATTAGATTATCTTTTGAATTGGTTTTAGAGTCCAATTATAATATATTTTTATCATTTAATCTAATAGTGGTCATTGGAATTAATTTCACTTTAAAATTGGACTTAAACTAGTGTCAATCTTTTAATAGATATTGTTTAATAAAAACACGCTATTTGTTATGACAACAGGAATTAATTATTAAATTAATTAATTAAACATATATGTTTTGAATTTTTTAAAATAGACATAATTTTGTAATTCGAAATATCAAATATAGCTTAGGGAGAATTTTTGGTATTTTTCTAAAAAACTTCAATTTTTGATGAATAGTGAAACCTTTAAGTGGTAGTTAAAGAAATTGATTTTTTGTTTAACTGAAAATTTTCCACTTCTGTGATTTGATTTTCTAAAATCCGACATGCATGGATTTCATTAGGAAGTAAAATGTGGTTCAATGAGATTAAAATAATTTTTGGTGAATAGTAATTTTTAAGTTTTATTAATCGGGATTAAAGGTAATTAGTGTATTTTAAGGTAAAAATAATGTTTTAATAATATGAAATTACATATACACATGTCCTACCTTCATTGGATGTGTCATGGCCTACCATGAAAATCCATGGGTCAACTTGGGGACCCCATGGAGCCAGTTTGGTAGGAAAATGACATAAATAACGTTTTATTTAAAGTTAAAATTAAAATGTCTCAAACATGTGTTGTTTTACTAAAAAAAATTATATGGAGTTATAAATGTCATATTTTTTTTCTATAAATATTAATTAGAAAGATAAAAAGATTTCCTACATCATGATATCTTTTTTATAATTTTCAGACACTATATAAATTAAATTATTTATGACACCATGATGATGCATCATTTACCTCATTATTTGACGATTTAAACAAAATGAAGCTATAATGTAAAATATAAGACCTAAACTAGTCACAAACCAATTTGATGGGTTTATTTATAAACCTTATCACCTTATCCTAGAAATATATCCTTTTGGGACCTTTAAAATCCTAAAATATTTATATAATAAAGTAATATTTTATAACTTTCCAAGAGCGACCCACCTCTCCTCTTATAAAAGGGCCCCAACTCTACCACCTTACCCACACCTCTATAGCCTTTATCTTGTCCAACCCTACCCATTTCATCTCTCCACATCCCTCTATTCATCATTGAAGCCTCACTTTGGGCAGAATCCTTTCCAAGGAAGCCTTTGAACTCAAATCAAAGAGAGTTACCCAATTTAAAGGTAGTGTCCTCTCTTGTGTTCTTAAGTTTTATTTTTCTTCGCAAACCCTCTAAACTCTTTTTATTCCATTCTTTTGTAACAAAACAAATATCTTAAATATACTAGTATGTTTTTATGTGATGTATTCTAGATAAACATACACCGACCTGCGTCTAATGGTTAAAGAACATACTATTTCTGTGGATGGCGAATTACTGCCTCACGAAACGATGATTGTTCAATATTATTTTAACACCTTAAAAGGTGTCCATTAAGATGTCACTATATTTATATATGATATATAATATGTTTATGTTTTTCTTAATCTTCTATATTTTTAATTTATGGAATACCTTTATGGTTTCTATTATAGGTAAATGCGATATCTTCATTTTAGGAAGTGCGGATTACCGCCCCCTCAAAGTGATTTGATTCATTAATGCCATATGTGGGACGTATAAAGGATGGAATTAATTTTATTACATATTATTTCCTACTGGAATTATAATATACCTTTATATCATTACTATTTCATTACATTGAATACAAAAAAAAAATATATGAAAGTAGCGTTCATGCGTACATACGGCCTACCATCTCCATGAACGGTACATTTCATTTCTTATCTCAAAATGTTATGTACTATTATAAGTACATATATATAATGGATATATTTGTAATATATTAAATCTAAAATATGGATATCATTATGGAATTATAATATATATATATCTCATTTTTTTAATTCCATTAATATGACAAAACATTAAAGTAGCGTTTATGCGTACGTACGGCCTACCGTCTCCATGAACGGTACTTTTAATTTTTTATCTCCAAATATTATGGAATAGTATAAAATGAATATATAAGGGATATATATGATATTTAAAACATCAATACTATTCTGGATATGATATACCTATAACTACATGGAAAATTCTTTTCCAACAAGTTCAATTTTTACTCATGTACTGAACATCGACCAAAACATCTGATATAAACTCACTTTATTAACCAATTATTATAAGATTATAATATTTTATATGAACTGAATAATAATAATTAAAGGAGTTCCTTAAAAAATTATAAATTTACCAAATTTTATTATTCAGGAGATTAAAGAATGATCGAGCCATGTCGGACACAAGGTAAGGGATCCTACCCCTCTATTTTTTTAAGTACACTCTTTTTGTCAATCCTTTTAAACTCATCTTTCATATGATTGGGATTTTATTTTAAATTACTACTACTGTAAATTTTATGTTCATATGATTAGAGACCCTATTTTCTCTCATCAATCCATTTTGGAAGTTCTGAGTGGCGCCGTTAGGCTGCAGAATTTTCGTATAAGATCCAACATCTCTCTTTGTTTTTATATACTATACTTTATGTCACTTATTGTAAGATCCTATTTGGTATGTTGGGGGATGTTATTTTATATTCCTATTTATTTTATTTTATTTAAATATTATTAGAGATCCTATTTTATCTCATCAATCCATTTTTAGAAGTTTTTAGTGGCACTGTTAGGCTGCCGAGTTTTCGTAAGGGATTTTTCATCACACTTTTATTCCCATGAGATTTATGCTACATTTGACACCATTTAAATTATTTTGTGTATGTACTGCTAGTTATTATACTATTTGTGTAATATAATTTCATTTATGGGTATTTAAATAATCATTGTATGACCCTTCTTCAATGTGGTGTACATTTCGAAAGTTACCCAAGTCGGTAAGGGAACCTTTCACCCTCCTCTTTTTAAAAGACTTCTTTATTTATGTATTTTAATTCACATACTATTATGTTGGGATATGTTCTTATATATCCTTATTGATGCAAATTTTATTTCTATGTGATGATATAACCTTTTTATCTCTCATCAACTCATTTTCTGAATTTTGAAGTGACGCCGTTGGCTGTCGAATTTTACCAAGGGAACTTTTTAACCCAATTTCGATTTCTTTGGGTTCAACATGTAGTTATTGAATATGTCATCCTTTGAATATGTGTTAATGACCTTTTATTGTTTTAAACCTTATATCCACTTATATTGGGTGTATTTATATTTTTCACACATAATTATGAGATTGATTTATCCTTAATTTAAGGATACCTTCTTTATAAGGGATTTCATCACATTTTACATTTCTATTGAGAATTCATTGTTTTTATGCACCAATTCACTGTTATATGGTGTATATACTATTGTTTGGAATATTATATCATGAATACATTTATTCTCATGATATTATAAAGTACTTATTAAATGTTATTCCTCAATTATTGTATTCATGTGTCTCTAATTTTGGTAAAAACCATTTAACAAAAATATTGCTTTAAATCTTTTAATGATTTGTTCATATTAATATGCATGTTTTCAAAATGGTTTTAAGGATTTATTTATATGGATATTAATTGTTTAAAATCTTAAAATCTTCATGGTGTTATGGGACACTTTGATTCAAAAATATCATTATTAAATGTTTTAAATGGTTTTGAAAATGGTTTTTTTAATGAATTCAATATTTCGATATCCTAAAATATTATATTGTGATTGAAATGTGGAAATGTTATGTTTCCTTTATGCATGTTTTATGTGATACGTTTATGTTATAGATCTTGGGCATTGTTTTGAAAATGGGTGGTTCTATGGTAAACTAATGGTGGGTGAGCCCGATATAGCTCTCCAATGCATTGGGTAACCCGAAGGGGTTAAACATTAAGGTTTCTCCGAAGAGATTTAGGGAATATACTATGATGGGTATTCCAAACATAACCAAGAGGGTTACTCCCTACATAAGAATGTTATGAATGCCTCAAGTTACCTTTATGCCTTATGATTTCTATGTTTTATTCATGATTTGATGAGGTATGTTAAAGTGCATATGTTTTATTAGTAAATTATGATTTCATTGATTCTTTTGTATACATGTACTCATGTTTCCTTTCCATATTTTAATATTATTTACTGAGCTTTTTATGTTCATCCCATGTTTTTGAAATGTTTTACACAGGACTCAAAGATGAATATGGTCAAGGATGGGATCAAGTAAAGACATTCTATCTAAATCATGGAACTAGACATGTTTCTTTTAAGATTTTTTTATGGAAACTTAGTAGAAGTGTCTACTTTGTAATATTTTGAGATGTAAAATTTATGTCTTAATTCTCTAAAACTCTAAACTTGAAAATATCCTCAATGTGAATTATTCATTTAATTCAATATTAAGTAAGGTTTAAGGCCATGGCCTTATAGTGGGCATGCCGCATCGCACAGAGGTGCTTCCCACTATCGTTGGACTGTTGACGAACTCCTTCGGTCGAGTGTCATGGGATTCAGGACATGTTAGTTTGGCCCACACCCTCCACGTTAGAGATGATATCATTTACTAATCATAATGATACTCAACACTTAATTAGAACACTATGTATCTGTTTTTCATGCGTTGATGAGGGAAAGATAAGGAAAGCATCAACATGCAATAACCCCCTACCTAATTATTTTCTGTTCATCATTCGTTGACGTTTTAATTCACGGGAAGAAGATGAAAGAATTTGTCATTCTTCGCGTCCGCCACACACTTCGAATCCTGATTTTATCTGGCTACCGAAGGTGCTCCACGACAGTAGGATTCAAGAAAACAAGTCAAATAAGAAATCCGGTGTTCATCACGTTCTTCGTTAGGAGGAGCATTCTTCATTGGTAGCACATTTCTCCCATGGTCCTCTCAGTTCCACCAAAAGTGAAATGGAAATGAAATAATATTAGATTAGACATCTAATATTACAATGTCACCCCAATTAAAAAAGGAGAATTAAAATACTGGCTCCACCAAATTAAATGCATGAGTGTTGTCTCATTAATTTGGAGGATACCAAGAGGCTCTCCTTAATAAAACACATCTGTTGCCACAATTAATTGCTCATGGAGGTCAAGAGGCTCTCCCTCATTAATGGGGGAGAGTGGTGAGGTTTAATCCTCCACCATCAATAGTTGTCAGGTGGTCCCCAACCCTATCATTAATTGGGAGGTTATGCGTCTCGGGTGGTCCCCACCACAATTATCCTCCAATTAAAGGTTATGCGCGGGTGGGACCCACTGCCATAAGCTCTCATGGGACGTTAGGGTGTGTCAGTCCCACCAGCAACTCCCAAGGGGAGGTTTTAACCAACAAATTCAACACATGTACTCTTAAAAATAAAATAAAGTGTTGTACTTTATTTTATCATATTAAAAAAAAACCATAAACTAACTTTTATTCCCTATCGTCTGCCATCGAGATGAATGTATTATTAAGAGAATAATGGTGTTGTGAGTTCAACGTTACCCTCAGATTGTAGTTCCAACCACCGAATCAAATGTTATAAAAACCCACTCATTTGTTTAATGAATGTACCCGAACAAAACATCAGAAATTGATTCCGGGCACACCGGGCCTCGGAATCAAGCACCTTAAATTTTCGCAGACTCATAAAAAAATCTGATGTATTTAAGAATAATAAATCCTTGGAATTTCTAGGTCTTTACATTCTCCCCACCTTAGGGATTTATTTCCGCATATGCTACAACACACACTAAGGGAACAAATGGGGATACTGAGCATGTATCTGAGCCTCCCCACTCCCATGTGCTCTGTTGGAGGTTCCCGTGATGCCAACGAACGTGCACCAGAGATATCGATTGTCCATGTAGAACTGGATACTATTGATCCTCAATCTCTACTAGAACCTCCGTGAATGTCACCCCATCATCGATGTCTAGCTCAACATGGTCTATGACATGATAAGGTTCACGAACATTTCTCCTCAGTTGAGATACGTGGAAGACGTCTTGCACCCAGTGAAACTGAGGTGGAAGAGCTGGGTGGTAAGACACCCCACCTACTACAATGAGGACCTGGAAAGGTCCAACGAACCTTGTAGTTTACTTGAAGCCTCAGACAATGCTCTGTAGACCTCTTCGACATGAGACCTGTAGGAAGACGTGGTCTCCATCCTCGAAATCTAGTGGTCTCCGTCTCCCATCAACATATGTCTTCAATCTTCTTTGTGCAGTCTTAATCCATTCCTAGTTGATCTTCACCTTCTCTGTGGTAGCCCATACCATCTCTGGTCCCACTAGTGCGGACTCCCCAGGGTCTGTCCATTATAGGGGTGATCTGCATGGTCGACCATACAAGGCCTCAAAAGGTTTCATACTGATGGTGTAGGGATAACTATTTTTGTAGGAAAACTCCACCTATAGTAAGTGATCCTCCCAGATGCGACTGAATTCGAGGATGCATGCACGTCGAATTTTCTTGTGAGTCTGAATGGTCCTCTCAGTCTAACCATCTATCTGATGATGGAAGGCAGTGCTTAGATGTAGCTGCGTCCCAAAAGCCTCTTATCACCCCTTCCATACCTGGGATGTAATCCTTGTGTCACAGTAGGAGACTATAGAAGTAGGTACTCTATGAAAATGCACAATCTCATGTACATAATGGTTTCCGAAGATCTCTACTGAGCCCTGCTCTCTGATCGGTAGGAAGTTGGCCGACTTGGTGAGTCTGTCCACGATCACCAAAATCAAATCGTGACTACTGGAAGTACGTGGAAGACCCGTCGCGAATTTCATGGATATCCCATCCCACTTCCACTTTGGGACCTCTAAGGGCTTAACCAAGCCTGCTGGTACCAGGTGCTCTGCCTACACTTGCTGACATGTGAGGCACTATGAGACATACTCTACTACCGCCTTCTTCATACCTGGCCACCAATACTGTCGTCTAAGGTCCTTCTCCATCTTCTACATTGTTTGATATATCGCTAAAAGGGAAGTGTGGAACTCCCTCAAGATGTCATATTGAAGTTAAACTGGAACCAAGGTACGTCCTCTATAGAGGATGAGGTGCTCCCCACCATAAAAAATTCCATAAGGTTCCTACCTTGTGTATATTCGAGCACGTCATGTCTCATAGTCAGTGTCTCCACGCTGTGCCTCCCCGACTTGCTGAAGAAGTGTAGGAGTTACTGTAAGATGCTAATGGAACGATGCCCCATCTTGGTCCACATAATAAATCTGTAAAGTAGCCAGCTGCTCTGTCGCCTCTCCTTGCAGTTGAATACCATATCTCCAATTTAGAGCATCTGCTACAAATTTCCCTTCCCATGAGTATAGACTATCTCAAATTCATTGTAATGGAGGAACTAGAGCCATCACCAATATCTCGAATTCACGTCCATCGGAGAGAAGATAAACCTGAGACTCTTGTGATCAGAGTACGTGGTAAAACATTCACAAGAAGATAGTGTCGCCGCATCTTCAAAGTGAAGACCACTACTGCTAACACCATATCATGGGTAGCGAAGTTCTGCACATGATTACTCAGCTGCCGAGAACCATAAGCGATCACCGCTCTCTCCTGGATCAGGACACACCCAAGTCAGGTCCCTTATGTGTCTCAGTAGACTACGTACCATACTTCTTCCTCTAAAAGTTTCAAGATAGAGGCACTAGTCAGCCTCTTCCTCAGCTCTTGAAAGTCGTGCTAGCATCTTTCTGACCACACAAAATGATTCCCCCTTATTTTTCAAGGGTGAATGTGGTGAAACATCATTGGAGATGTCTGGAACGAACCTCAGATAGTAACCATCCATACCCATGAAACTCTGTAACTCTGTCACGCTTCTGGGTGGCTCCCAAGAAAGTACTGCTTCAATATTCGCTGGATCCACATCATCTCCAGTCTCTGAGATGAGGTGTCCTAATAAGTGAACCTCTAAAATCTAGAATTTGATTTTTGAGAGCTTACAGTAAATCTGGTGATCTCGGAGTGTGTCCAGTACTAACCACAAATGGTAGGCATGCTCATCCTCAGTAGTCGAGTGGATCAGAATGTCATCATTGAAGACTATGAAAAAGAGATCGATGTTAGGTTGGATGATCCTGTTCATGGGGCTCATGAGCACTGTTGGAGCATTGGTTACACCTAAGGGAATAACCAAGAACTCGTAGTTTCCATAACGATACATGAAGGACATCTTCTGCATGTCCTTGTCTCGAAATATGAGCTGGTGATATCCTGATCTGAGGTTTATCTTCAAGAACAACCGAGCTCCCTTGAGATGATCAAAGAGTTTGTCAATCCTCGAGAGTGGGTACTTGTTCTTCAATGTCACCTGGTTCTAGAGATGGTTGTCAACATAGAGCCTCATTCTCCCATCCACCTTCTAAGAGAATTGAATTGTGGCTGACTAGGGAGAAACACTAGGTCGGAGGAATATCTGTCCTTGAAGGTCCTCTTGTTGTACTTGCATCTCACGAAGCTCGGCCAGAGCTACCCAATACACTGAAGTAGATATAGGTGTTGTCCCGGGGTAAAATTCAATTTAGAAGTCCACCTCTCTCTGAGGAGGTAGTCCTGGAACATCTTCAAGGAAAACATTCATGTACTGGTCCACCAGTATTGGATAAGTCAGACTCTGAACATTAACTGCTCTGAGGGTAAGGCAAGCCAACTGGTGAGTGATCAGGTGCAAACACCTCCGACTAAGTCTATCATGTGCTGCAAGGGCTCCCTTCTCACCAGTGAAGGTAATCCAGGTCCAATCTTTGTGGACACACTGAATGTTTTCAAATAATACATTCAATCTGAGTGTGGACTGTAGATAACCAGTCCATACCCAATATGATGTCGTAAGGTATCGACCCCGCTACTAGGAGATCATAGCCAAAGATCTCCCGTCCTAGAGTATGATCACACTGCTGGAACCAGTGCGTAATCGTCGAGTCTACTCCCATAAGAGTATATAGACATATGGATCAAGCTGACGACTCCGTTGGAATCTCTGAGCTCCAAATGAGGGCAGTGACAATGGATGAGTGACTGGAACCTATGTCTATAAGAACTGCATATATGGTGGAGTAGACATAGATCATACCATGAATAATCTCCAAAGAACCATGGTCATATGCTTCAGCTACTTGAAGCTGATCTCTGCCCTGTCCACCTGCTCCCTGCGGTCAGGGTGGACCTGTTGGTGGTGTTGGTGGTAGCACCTTGCAACGTTGTCAACTGCCAGCTGCTCGACCAGCTCCTCTGCCACATCCGCCTGATCCCTATGGTCTTCCTCGATCGAATCTCTACCTATGACTAGGAGGTCCCTCCACATTCTGATGATCATCATAGGAGCGGGTTGGATAGTTACGATCCATGTGACCAAGCCCTCAGTAAAAGTAACCTTTCCTACTAACGACTTCTGTGTCTCTGCTCTGTGTGCCCCGCACAACCAACCACGATTCATGCAGTCGACCACCTATAGGTCTGGTCCTCTTGGACCTCTATGAAATCTGTTTACAACCAGCTATATAAGACTATGCTGCATGTCGGCTAGGGGTGGGTCTCAATATTGGTGACTACTCAGCAATAAAACTCAATACTAGGAGGGATCTCTCTAACACCCCCGCATGAAGAGGGATTCTATGTGAGACCACTGAAGCTCTGATCTCCCAACTGAGTCCCATCTCAAAGGTCTGAGAACTAAAGAACATGTCCTATACAATATTAGAAGAGTAGCGTGAGTGGTATGTGAACCATGTTGAGCACAGCGCCACCGTCATGCTACCCTATCGTAGATGCAATAGCTCATGTATCTACACCACTCGAAGGGTGGCTGGGACAAACTCCGCCCGAACCAAGATCTCGATGTCTGCCCAATGAAGTGTCGCCTCGTCATGAATCTAGAGAATCAGGCTCCACCATCATCATACTAATGCTTCGAGGAGGATGGGATCAAGGATCACCATAATGTCTTCTGGTGTCCCTACTAGCCTGAAGACTCTCAGCATAGCCTCCAACCAATCCACAACCATCTGTGGGTCCGTCTCTCCCTTGAAACTGGGTGGCATGTTGTGCTGGAACTCGTGCAATGAGTTCATGCGACGTGCACTCTCTGCTGTTTGGGGGTGGTGGAATCAGTGGCCCAACGGGTAGTGGTACCACTAGTGCCCCTGTTAGTGCCTCTACTAGAATAGGGCCCTACAACGAGTCATTGTTGCTCAATGGGATGCCAGTATGTATGAATCTTGGGGCTCTAACTGGGCATCCATGGTGAGGTATCCTGGAAGAAACAGATGAGACACGGTCAAACGACTATACCTGGTGAGCTGACCTGGTTGAGATGACTTAAAGAAATACTTTTGAAAACACACACGTAATCATTATTTTTGTGCACTGAGTCAGAAATCAGAATCCAGGGTCTTGGGGTATGGATACATCGGTTTCCCATACCAAAACCAGACTCCCTAAACTGAAAACCACAATTAGTACCCTTACCAATATTTCTTCATTTAAAAAAAATATCAGAGTCCTATGTTCTACAGTATAACTGACTCCTCTGATACAAATTTGTCATGAACCGTCTCCCGGGGACCGTGTCGTTACTACCCCAAGCCCTCCTTCCATAGGCTTGGGGTTGGAAACGACCACCAATGGTGTATATCGCTAAACTGGGAAGTAATTGCCTTTTATAACTATAAACAAACACATCAGAGTACACAAATTGAAGAAAAACACTAGGTAAAAAGTTTATACAAAAAGTGTGCTAGAAATTAAAAGGGGTCGGAAATATAAGCCCAATTGTAAAGTACATGTACAACTGAAAAATGTACATACAACTGAAAGGTAAATAGAAGCTCCTGGATCATCCTCTGGGGTTCCAAACCGAAGGGTAGGTATATATGGCCACTTCAGCACTCCTATTCCATCATACTTCTCTGTGTGCCGACTCTTCATAAGGTCCACCTCTGGGTACCATCCTGACCTGGCACTCTCGGCCTCTGTCCGCACTGTATGTCGTTTGCATCCAAGTCAAAGATGTGCGAGTATATCCCATATAGGGGTGAGTATAATGATACTCATTAGGGACCCCGAGACCCTCAAGGTCTCAAAAAATCCAACATGGATAAATCACAAAGTATGAAATCAATTGGTAACCATTACATATGTATATGTCCATAAATATACCTAAGTTATCTAGTAACCCATCTCAATCATGAGGAAACCACAAAATTCAAAGACTCAGCTCAATCCATGATTTATATTATCGAAACAATGGATGGTGGTGTAATTCTCCTCTATCAAGTATAGTGGGCATGCCCTATCACACAGAGGCGCTTTCCACTATCCGTGGACTGCTGATTCAGTCATCCTGTCGAGGGTCGTCGGTCTGTTGCATCGCACAGAGGCACATCCCACCGTGGGTTTTCCACATCCCAGTGAGGCGCTCCCCCTAAAAGCATACAAGGGTACTCCTCCTGTCGTGTACTACAGGTCTACCACGCCCACACACAGGCGCTTATTGGACATGGGTGTGTCGAATCATACAGAGGAGATCCCCACTGGGCATGTCAAGTCACTCTGATTCGAATCAGTCAAGCAGTCGTCTGGTCTCAACTAACTACTAGGTCTTCGTACTCTGTCTTCTAATCACCAGAAGGATCCACTCCATGAGCTACTGGTTGATACTCCATGTGTCGTGAAGTCTCTTTTAGAAGTATCTCAAAGGACCACAACGTCTTAGGGGTCTCAACCTAATTGACGACGCTTCAATCGAATGCCTGGTATGTGAGTTATTAGCCTTTTAGTCCTGGGGGCCAGGTTGGATTCATGTACGAACAACCCGACTGTATGTCAAATACACCCCGAACTCCAAAGGGGGTATACTCAAACGGACCGTGTCTTATTGATATTACCAGCGCTGTTGACGGATGGTCAAATAGACATCCAGTGCCAGAAATATGGCCAAAGAAGTCAAAGGGTCGGTAGTGGTCCCAAATCTTTTCCGACCAAGTCTGACAGACTCGGCCCAACCCAGTCTGGGCCGACCTAGTCTGGGTCATCCTGTACATACCCGATGTGTTTGACCCAGCCCATTGGGTTGGTGAACCTGCTATGTTAGGCCAGGTCCACTGGGCTCGGCCCCGCGGACTGCGAGGGTGGTTCGACCCGGATGCCGCCACGCAGGCGACTCAGCCCGAAGGCCAGGGACGATTCAGCCAGCGCTACGAGGGGCACGACTCGATAGGTCTGCAGCTGGTAGGTGAGCGTGTTGGCCGCATTGGGTGAGGGTATGCCGGATGGTTCCATGCAGGCCGCGGGTGCCCGAGGCAAGCACGAAGAAGCAAAGATAGTGCGCAGGGGCACCGGGTAGGATGTGAGGGCGTCAGGCAGGCCGTCGGTAGGGCTGGGAAGGCCGCAGGGGCACGTGGGCACCACACGGGGGTGCCATACATGACGCCGACAGAGCCAGGTAGCACGCTGGGCGCACGAGCAGGGATCACGTGTCGCGGCGGCACGCGGGTAGGTGGCGCGGGGCGCGAGGGCATGTGGGTAGGCGGTGTGGGGCGCACCGGTGGGCGGTAAGTAGCGTGGCACGCCGGAGAGAGCGGGCAAGCTAGCGCAGGGCGCGGCGGCATGTGGGCAGGCCACGGTGATGGCCAGAGCACCTGGGGAAGCACACGGGTGAGCTGCGGTTCGTGCAGCGGGGTGAGGCGGTGTTAGGCCAGAAGTAATGGTGCACCACGGGGGCAGTGCGATTCGTGGAGGCTACGAGAAGTGAGACCTTCGCCGATGCCTCTTTCGTTGTAGACGCCTCATCGCCATGTCGAAGAATCATTACAAAAGATCGTTGGAGGGAGTAAGGGCATGTTAGTTTGGCTCGCACCCTCCGCATTTAGAGATGATATCATTTGGCTCATCAGAATGAAGCTAAACAATTAATTAAACACTTTGTATCAATTTTTCATTCTATGGTGAGAGGAAGGGAACCATAAACAATCAATAACCCCATATATAATTATTTGTCATTCAATGTTCATTGATGATTGATTTCTCAAGAAGAAGACAAAATAATTCGTCGTTCGTCGCGTCCTCTACACTCTCTGAATCCCGATTTGAGTCTTCTATGGAAGGCGCTCCACGTCAGTTGGATACAAGGAAAGAAGTCGGAGGAGAAATACGGCGTTCTTCGCGTTCTTCGTTTGGAGGAGCGTTCTTCGTTGGGAGCACTTTTCTCCCACGCTCCTCTCAATTCCACCAAAAGAGAATTGACAATGAAATAATTTTAGATTAGTAATCTAATATTACGTTGGTCCACCAATTCAAAAAGAAGAATTAAAATCCTGGCTCCACCAAATTAAATGCACGAGTGTTGTCTCATTAATTTGGAGGATGCCAAGAGGCTCTACATAATAAAACACATGCGTTGGGGAAATTAATATTGCAAGGTGTTCAAGAGTCTCTCCCTCATTAATGAGGGAGAGTGGGGAGGTTTCATCCTCCACCATCAATATGGGTCGGGTGGTCCCCACCCTTATCATTAATAAAGAGGTTATGCGGCTCGGGTGGTCCCCACCTCAATTATCCTTTCATGGGAGGTTATGGTCATGTGGTCCCCACCACCATAACATCTCATGGGAGGCTAGGGTGTGGCAGTCCCTCAACCAATTAACAAGGGGAGGTTTTAACCAACACACTCAACAAATGGAAGATTAAAAATAAAATAAAGTGTTGTTCTTTATTTTATCATTTTTTATAAAAAATCCAAAACTACATTTATTCCTAATCGTGTGACGTCGAGGTGAATGTCTTCTTAAGAAAATACTGGTGCTTCGAGTTCAATGGTGCCCTCAGATTTCAGTTCCGAGTACCAGCTAAAATTTTATAAAAACCTGCTCGTACATTTACTGAACGTACCTGAACAAAACATCAGAATTTGATTATGGGCACATGGGGCCTCGAAAACAGGCACCATAAATTTTCGTGGACTCATAAAAAAATACCATGTATTTAAGGAAAAAATTCAATGGAATTTCTTGGTTTTAGATAGCGATGAAATCCATCAAGATCATAAACATTAAAAAGCATTACTTTTATATTTTTGTAAATAAATTAATGAATAAATAAAAAATTATAAATATTTCATTAAAACCATTTTCTAAATTCAATGATAACATAAAATGTCATTAAGAACCATGGGAGTAAATAAAATCATGTTTTTAAAACAATTTCCAAAAGTATAATCATTGATGAAAAATAAACACAATAAAACAATTAAATAAGTCCTATTTTTATTTTAAAATATTTATAAAATTGATTTGTTTCAAAAAAAATATAAATTTTTGGAGTAAATCATTTAAACTATTTAAATATCTGAAGGATAATAAAATATATGGATTTCAATAATGACAGATTATAATACCTCTTCAACAAAAATTAAATCAAAAAAATGAGATTGAAAATTAAATTATTAGAACATTGGTTAATTTAAAATTATAACCTATTGATAGAATCAACATAAATTGAATATTTTATAATCGTTGATAATTTTATATTACTATTAGAAACATTAAATGGGTATTATAATCACCACATACAATTTAATATATAGAAAATAACAAATATGTCACTATATAATAAATATTGAAACAAAAAACCTTACAAAGACAATACCATTGATGTGAGACATAATAAATGATGTGATTATGTGTGAAAACTTTTAATCCACATAAACGAATTGGGAATGAATTAATGTTTATTTCACATAAAAAATTGGCATAGTATAATAAATTAGTAAATGATATAAGCCAATGAAAGGAGATTGAGTTTAGAAACCCATTGCCTCACTTATCACCTTAGTTGAATGTTCTTTAACCACATGTATAATAATTTAAACTATAACCCTATTAATATTAATAACATCATACATGATCATATTAAAACATTTTATCACCCATCTATTTATAGTTTTTCATTATTATCATATTTTTGGGAATTAACTGATTTATTTTAACATTCATGTTTTTTCATGATTGTCGAGGTCTTGATATAGTGATTATAGATACATCATCTCAAAAATATTACTAATTATATGAATATCATATATATATTCATTAAATATATCTATATAACAATTCAATTAAATAATAATGGAATACTCATTCATGATGCTTTGTATAGTTCATAGTCCACATAACCACACAAGCGACATAATAATTTTTCGAGGTATTAGAATATAAAAGTGTCGATATGATGGAATTAATCTAGAAGCTTAATTATTTCATAAATATCTTATACATTTATTATTAATATAATTATACCAATATTTTAAAAAAAGTGATGAAAAACAACTTATGACCCTATGTGGAGAGGAGATGATGTAAGTATGCATGAGCGATGTTTTCCAATTATGTGGGATGGAAATGTTGTGAAAAATAGTAGTACCATAATAATAATAAAATCTATATATAATTATGATATTGGAATTTTTATTTTAGAATGGGTTAATGATTATTTTGTTAATAAGAATACAGAAATTTAAATGAGATGGTAAATAGGTTACCTATTCTTTTTTAGACATCGTTTAGATTTCCCCTTAAGGGACATAGGGTTTGTATTTTGGAAGTATCAGAACCTATATTACTTGTATATGGGTTTTTATAAGACAAATCTTGAGGGTGTGGTCAATATATTTTTCTCAATGTGATGTAAATCAAAGAGATAAGTGGTGACATTTTAAATGTGGTTGGAGGGGCATTCTTTTAATTTATTAATTTATTAAATTAATTTAAATGACATTTCATGGAAAAATTGATCCATATTGAAATAAATTTTAATTAATATGATTTTGAGAATAATATACTATATGAAAATAATTTTTTTGAATTTTTCATTGGTTCTTCAACCTTGTCATTTAAATTTTCCCCTCATTAACCCTTCAGATAATTACAACAACAACAATGTCATTACACAATATGAGTAAATATTGTTACCATAAATTGATAATGGGTCAACAAATAGAAAAGGGGTGACATTTTATACCATATGTAGTCCACATTGTCATATTTCAATGTTTTCATGATTTTAAAATAATTTAATAAAATATTGCTTTCATAAAACATCATTAATGTCATTTTATAAACAAATAATATAGTTTTACATTAAAAATTCAAGAAACTTATGTTATTAGAATATTATATCTTAACATTTCACTAATATGTCATATTTATCTATAAAACTAATGGAAAAAAATATTTGAAATTGTATTACATTTAATATTTTTAAAATGATTTATATTATTATGTTTTTTATGGAATAAATATTCTGTTAGTGTTACATAAGAATTTAATAAAATTATTTAATCACTAGAAATTATAAAAGACATACATGATATAAATAAATTAATTATGCTTAAAATATATTTTATATTCATTCAAAGATATTGGTATAGTCCAACAACCGCTGTATTTTAATGATATCAAATCATTTATTTCTAGATTAATAATGAATTTTATGTTTTATTATTATCATCTATATTTTATCTCAAATATTGAAAATAAATGTCTTGATCTAACGATAAAACTATATATAGTTGAACTATGACACCACTCCATGGTACCATCTAATTAATAGTCTATAGATAATTCATTTTGATCAACCATCACCACAAGGTACATCTAATGTCATTGTAAAATATGCTACCTCTTTGTGTAGCCACCACCAAGAAATATTATCATCATATAATATATCCACCAGGCTGATATTCCACTAATGATTTCTATAAAAAAGATAAATTTTGCTACTATTAAGCACTCTTACCACATAAAGATTATACTATTTGGTAAATATTGTACTGGATGTTGCTACCATACAATAATGAATTTTATACCATAGAGAGCATTAATAATTGAGGTAATTATACCTCTAGAAACTTTTGATATCACATGGTGTAACCCCTATATAATTCATCCACTATTTAAATAGAGCTATTATGTGATGATCTTCCATCGAAGGGAAATATTAGCTATCTATAAGTAATTTCAGAAATAATTATCCAATATCTTGTTTATAAATATCACATTTGATAGAATCATGTGTATTTATGAATACTTATTTATAGAAAACTGAAAAATTTACCAAATAAAACATTTAGGCATCCAATAGTTGTTTTTCAGTACAAGGATTAATATAATTAGATTATTATCCTTTATTGTAGAATTGGACAATCTAGAATGTTATAAATTTAGATGATATCCCTCGTGGGAATAAAAAACATCTAAGGATATTGAAATTTGTAAACACATACAATGGATCCAAAATAATAATTAAAAAATGTGTTACTAGAATAACATTGTAAAATTATTGACTAAAACAAAATTATATTCTAGACATCGATAACACTCTTTTGTCATGAATTTTCTATTGTACATCATTTGTGCCTTGAAAAGAAAAAATTCAAAGACACTTTTATAGACATATATAATCTGATTGAGCTACATAATATTTTATCATGACTTTTTACTCTTTCGTTTTACTATATAATGCATTAATTGTTTATTTCATTTTTAATCTATTATAAATTTTCTCTAACACTAAACTAGAGAGTTATAGAGACAAACTCTCTCAATATTCTTCATTTATAACCTCACATGTATCTATGTGAGATGTTGTGTATGACTTGTACTTGTTTTATCACATACATAGTTATGGATGAGGATTTATTTAAATAAACAAATGGGTTGTTTCTTGTAAAACCAAACATTATTCATGGATCGGTTTATTATATAACAAACTGGTTGGAAATGGTTGATTTCAATGTGGATGGGTTAAGCCTTGTCTTCTGACTGAAACCCTTTTTTTAAATTCTATTGTGCCTTATTTATTGTTATTGATGAATTTATATTCTTTTAATAAATAAAACTACTCAACAATTTAAATACTATGAAACAATTAAATTACTCATATAGTTAAATTAAATTATTTTTCAATATAATGTGTTTGATATGATTAATTTAGTTTAAAAAATATATATTATTTTCAAATGTATTTTAGCAATGCTTAAATGCTTCTTTAGAGAATTTTTTTAAATGAATTATTTATATAATTCCATTTATTTTTTAAACTGTTGTTTATATAAAAGTAATGTATTTAATATTTTAAATTGAATTTAATGGAATATTTAATTGGAACCTCCTTTCACCCCCTCTTGAGTTGTCCACTAGGACTAAAATTTTGTATCATATCTAATAAAAATAATTCCATTTACTGTTACATATTTTTATTAAAAGATATTAATTTCTATTGTATCTAAATTCATATCATTATAAATAATAGTAATATTAATGTAATTTCCCAAAATCAATCTCTTTATATTAAAATAAATAACAATGCTCAATAGATGATAAAAATTAAAAATAATATTGAGAGAAGGGGGTTTTATATTTGGTCTGTTGTTGAGTATACATATGAGATACCTAAAACTCCTAGAAATTATTGGAGTGATGAAACTATGGTTTTCAACTATTTTAATTGTAAATAAATGAATTCAATTATTTGTTCTATATGTAATGATAAATTTAAAAATATTTTTTATTGTACTGTTGCTTTTGAAATATGGGGTATAATTGGTATTTTACATAAAAGAACTTCCAATGATAATAAAATATGATTGAATAATTATAATCTAAAATATTATTTCATTAATATGATCCATGATGAATCCATTTTTGATATTTATATTTGGATGAATGAAATAATATACATGATGTATGAACATGGAAAAGAGTTTCTTCTCATGATAATGTAATCATACTTTTGATATTTCTAATATATAGATGGAGATAAACTGGTGTTTCCATAAACTATTTTTTTAATATTAGTACATTAATTGGGATATAAATTATTTAAAAACACATCATTTTTTAAGTGGAACTAAATGTGAATAAAAAAGAAAATCATGAACTACAAATAATGTCTGAATCCTTTAGTACTTATGAATCAAAAATAAAACATAAGATCAAATTTGATAGGTTATGAGATAATTAATCAGTATCTAATAGTGATGAATAAACGGACCAATTATCTAGATGATTCAATAAATTATATAAGATGTATAATTTCTTCCTTAAATATAATTATTGAGTTAATTATTACAGTAGAATTATTTAGAGAAAGGAATTGAAAAAAATGATTCCACCAATGAATGATCCCTCTATGATTTTAAAAAGGAATTACACATCAAATAATATGGTACCAACATAAAATATAGTAGAAATTATTAGGGTAAATGAAAACTATATAAAAAGGATATGATATCCAAATTTAGTGCCTTCTAGGATAGTTCATGAGATTAAAATTCAAGTAGAGAAGTCTAATATGATAGATCCAATTTTTGTTTTATGAAAAAAAAAACTAATGAATCAAATATTTTTATTAGATGTCATATATATATTCCTATTAATTACATGGATTAAAAATGATTAAAATATTACCCATGATGATGTTTTCGGATAATATAATATATTGCATGAAATAATTAAATAATTTAATGTCATAAATATATTATTAAATAAGTATCATGCTTTCCCTACTCATTTTAAAAATGATCTTTAATTATAGAAAGGTAAAAATCCCCAACAATGAAAAGAAAATAAAAATCTCACATTATCTAATTATTACTTATAATTATATTTTATGATATTAAATAATGGAATATAAACGGTCATTATATTTTTTTAAATAAAATCCACACTTCAATACATTACTCGAATCGGTTACCAACATGGGCAGATAAAGATTTTATAAAATAAATGTTTGCAATGTTCATGGTCTACAAAATCTGTTAACACCTATTAATCTTAAATATATAATAAATTATTTATTTTTTTGAAGACTATATTTTGAATATAGGAAATGATTTAAACATTTACTTATTCTAAATGATATTTTTAGTAACAGATTGTGACCTAAGAATGAAAGGGGAAAAAAATTTAGTTAAAATATATTTTGAAGGAAATGTGATTATAGTGTACCACCAATCGTTTATGGTATTACTATATTGATTTTTCTACAAATATTACAAGGGAAAACATATTATTCATAAACCTAAACCAATTTGGTGGTGGACATATCACAATTAGTCAAAAGTCGAAAGGAATAATAATAGGACTTAGTAAAATTTTTAGCTCTAATATAGTTTTATTTTTTATGATTTTATTTATATATTGATTGAAATATGATATAGTTTGAACTTCACAATTATTGGACAATTTTCACCATGTAAAGTGTGATAAAATTCTTGTAAAAATATTATTTCAGTTATGCTAAATTTCATTACCAACACATGAAATGATAATGTTTATGTTATTGATTTGAATTCATTATTTTCTCAAAGCATTTATCTCTTATATTCCTTTAATAAGGACTATTATATTATGAAATGAATACTAGCCTGTTTTAAAATTCACTATCATAGAAATCATACTAGGAAAGGTTTAGTCATGGATAAATCATAATTAGAATCCACAGTTGAAAAGGTCAGAAATCCCTGACAAAAATGATAGTATAACAAAGTCACTTTAAAAAAATATAAAGTAGTTTCAACATATAAACCCCTATAGTGGGTTCACATCGACTTTTGGGGACATTATAAAGGGTATAAATTAGTTGAAAAACATTATTATTACGTTATAGTGGATGATTATTCAAGAAACACATGGTTATTTTTCATTTCTTATAAAATTTAATATCTATCTTGTTTTTCAATATATTATAGATCTATAGATAATACAATATCACACACACACACATATATATATATATAATAAATTCAGAATTTTTGAATTTTTTGGTTTGAAGATCCATGTTTTTAATCATTGTGATCACAAAATGGCTATATACATAATATTTCATCAACTAGAAATGCACTATAAAAATGGGTAATAGAATGAAGAAACAGAACCCCTCAAGATATGTCCAAAACCATTCCCACTAAGTATGACATACCTATTTATATTTTGGTAGTCGTTGTGAACCCAATTTTATTTATAATTAATAGTGTTTCAATAAGACAATTTTTAAAGAGGACCCTATAAAAGTTATGGGATTCATGAAAATAAAATGTTAATAACTTTATGTTTTTGGTTGTAAAGCCTCCATAAACAATATATAACTTAATTTAAACATGTTTGAACCTAAAAGTGAAGTAGGGATTCTCCTTGGTGATTTTACAACCACTAAATCAAATGACATATTTATCAAAAGAACATAGATTATGGTAGAATCTATACATTCAAAATTGAACAATATAGATAAACATGATCCTAGTAAACCATTATAAAATATTGAGGATGGTTTTTCCAGTCTATATATTAATTTGAAACCTTTGGGTATTTCATTTAATTCCCATTTAGAATCATTTTAGTGTTATGATGAATTTATATAATGTGAACCTGTATAATATATTTATGTTTTAAATAAATCTATCCATAGAACATTTAAAACTCATTGATATCATTCCATAGATATAGTTGTAGGAGACATACATAAACGAAAATATACAAGAGATTATATTTGTAACCATGTAGAATGGAAATATATATTTTCATAACATAATCCTATAAGAATTATATAAGAATTTAATGATAAATTCTGTGAGATGGAAACGAATGAAAAATTAAATCAGTTTGATATAAATAGTGTATGGGACCTAGATGAAAGAAAAAAGGATAACCTGACCATTGTTACTAAATGAGTGTTTAGAAGCATGATTTATTATTTAGAATTTATAATTAGAAATAAATCCCTATTTTTTCACAAGTTTATTACCAACAAGAAGGTATAGTTTTTGAGAGAAAAAATTATCTTGTATGTAGACATGAACCCAATAGAATTTTTCATGCCTATGTAGTATATTTGAATTTAAAATATAATATAATGGATTTATAGAATGAAATATTAAATATTTATATAATTGACAATTGTTTTTTTCAAAAACCATTAGTTTCCAAAACCCTCACATTTAATACCATTTTCTGATCTTAACAAATGAGTTATATTGGTTAAAAAAGCTCAAATAACATGCAATGAAATTCTTAGATAATTTATACATTTAAATGCTTTTATTAAAATAATAGTTAGCATTAATTTATTAATTAAAATAATATATATATATATATATATATATATATGTATAAGAAAATATATGTGTTGATGATATTATTTTTTAATAATAACTGAATTATTTTCTTAATGAAATTTCCAAAATAATGAAAAGTGATTTTCAAAAGGGGAGTTGGGTGAACATAAATTATTTAAATTTTTTCATATTTTTTATAATAAATATAGGATTATATTAAATCAAATAATGTATGGTAAATATATCTTAAAACATTTTTTAATGAATAGTAGTAATTTTAGTTATACTCCCATGAGTACTACCTGAATATTATTAAAATATAAAACTAGGAATCTAGTTGATCAAACCACATTCTTAGGTAGGATTGGAAGCTTAATATAAATAACTTCTATATGTAATGCTATATTGTTTAGGGTTTTAATGTGTTCCCATTTAACTAAAAAAAAAAATATTGACATGTATATGCTATGATTTTTTTATATTCCCCAATAGTATTACAAATTTGGGATATTTTATTCTAATGGAGAATCATTTTATCTAGTTTGTTATACAGTTTATAGAATTGGTGTTTGTAAAATATGTAGAAAAATAAACTTTGGAACATGTCAATCTTTGGGATAGTATATAGTTTCATTTTTTATTATGAAACAGAATTCTATTTCATTAACCTCTATTGAAGCTGATTATATAGTTATATGTAGTTCTTTAAAAGAATTTGTTGTTTAAAAAAACTTCTAGAATATTGATATCAATTTATACATTCTCTTATGAAATTTGAATATATAATATCTTTAATAATTTCCAGGAAAGAAATGACTCAATATAGGAAAAAAATATATATAAGACACAATATTTCGATAGATAATTTTCAATAGGGTGATACAACTATTGTATTCATTAGAATTGAACATCATCTTGTTGGCATAATCAATAAGTTGTTTAGTTTTGAGAGAATGAGATATATCAAACATGAACTTGGAAAGATACATTTTGGCCAATATTTTGTTCTTAAATTTAACATGGTTCTTGTAATGAAAAATCACACGAATGGTTTTGTTGTGGTTGATCTGCCATTCATATAAACCATTATTCATGTTTCTATGATGATCTACTTTTAGTCATTCAATTATGGATGATCTACCATTAATATCGACTTTTAGACATTCTACCATGATAATTAACTATTATTTATACTACCTTGAGGATCTACTATTAGTCAAACTACTGTGATAATCCACTATAGGACCTACCATTCCTAATAATAAAATTTAGATTATCTATAATTATAAATAGTATCAAATTTAATTTTGATTATATTTATTATTTTCAGTTTCTGATTTCAAAATTCCTAAATTATAAAATTTACCTAAAATATGAGTCTGAATATGAAGCCCCATATTATTTCCCTCCTTTTAAATCCTTTCCCTTTTCTCATGACCCAAGATATTTTAACTTTAATATTCATCCCTCGAACAGATTCGTATATTTTTTGAGATTAGTGTCCCCCAAAATTGACAGATGATTTTCCTCCTTCAAAAAATTTATGAGGAGAATCGTATTGTCTTATAAAGACAATGATTCAATAGTTAACGTATCACATTTTCTTCACTGTTAAATTACTCTATTTCAGGTGGTTTTTATACCCAGTCACAAGCTTATAGTGTGAATCATTACTAGAGATTATATTAATTATTTTTGGGAAATGAATTTTCATTTAACCCTATGTTGGTTCATTATTTATATAAACATGTAAAATAATCTTATGGGAACAATAAATATGAGAAAAAAACACTTATTGATGTAAAAGAGTAGTTTTCACTTCAAGAGAGATTTATACATGCCTATGGTTTTTTAGAATGGTATTCATGATGATTATCAATGATATATTAATATTAATTGTGAGGACTTCATGATTGATGATTAATTTATTCAAATTTCTTGAAATTAATCTATTCCAAGGAATTATGTTGTCGTAATTGATAGAGATTATTTTATTCTAATTAAAATAATACATCCCAAGTAGTATCCCTATAAGGGATATCACATTATAGTTAGCTATTAGGAAATATCCTCCTTTTTTTATTATGAAAATAGAAGAACTGATTAATTAGTATTGATATTTAATGGTTCATATGATGGAAAAAAGAAATCCCTAAACAATGTTAAATTTATTTTTCTATAAAAATATAATTTTTAATTTTTAAAATATATTGTTTTTGTTCCTAAATGAGACTAAAAACTGAATATGTGAAGTGATTTAGTCATGTGTCATATAACATATAAAAGTATGAGAGTGAACTGGAATCGATTGAGTAAATGTGGTGTTGTAAATAATGATAAACATTAAGAAAATTTTAACCCTATAATCTATAATACAATACAACGATATGAGGTAGACTATTTCTTGGTTCCTAATGAGGTATTTGAGTAATCTTTTGATAAAGATGTTGAGGCAGAATCTGATGGAAAGGAAGTTTCATATGATGTATAAGTCCATGTACTTATTAATATGGAACAATGGAGTGATCCAAATGTTTCAAAAATACCCAATGTATCTTATAAATATCCATGTCCACCTCTTTCCGCAATTTCCACGAAAATAATTCTAAAACTAATTTGAATCCGAAGAGATATAAGTATTTAATGCTAATTAGATTGCGTGATCTATTTTTTAGAGTCTATAGGATGTGATTGTACTTTGTGATGATAAGAGTATGATGTTGATAAATGAGATAAGGACAACTAATGTAATACTTTTAAGACCATCATTATTTATTGTATGTCTAGTAGTGGAGAATGGAAGGGAAACAATCTATCAGATTTAGATTGTTAGAAATCACATGATAAAGATGAACTATCTGCTTTAGGATTTCATGAATTTAGATGGGATTCAATCCAACTACATCATAAGTATATGAGGAGAGAGAACCATTTAAATTGTATATGTCCCTATGATCTCATAATGTAGTAATGTAATATTCCAAATAATTTGATGATGAAGATCAAATAAATGCACCAGAGTGTGCAGGAAATTCTATCCCAGTTGAGGTGAGAGATCCTAAGGGGTATTTTTTGTAATTAATTGATTATGAAAATCATCTGAAGCCTTTTTCTCTTGAGTTACATGTTATTTAATGTATACATGTGTATGATTCCATTCCTATTTTGGAGGAGAATTCACATTATCCTCCTCCTTCATATCCTCGTCACTCATGTTATTTTACTAGAGATAATCCAAATGCTTTTAAGGTATAGTTTTAATTTGATCTTAGAGGGATTACTAGGCCCTCCTAAGTTCAAGAAACATTTAACAATGAAATGAATATCAAGTTGATATTTTCAATAGTCATAGATCATATCCAACCTATAAATTTCTTAAATATGGTGACATAGAAATGGAAAATAAAAAATTATATAACATGAGGATTTCATTCAATGATAAGTTCATGATATGAGTTCTAGCATTATAAGGAGAAAGATATCACTTTTAGATAACATGGAGACATTCTCTACCACTAGAGAATCATCATTCCGAGCTCAAATTCATCAGATCCTGATTCATTTGATGTTTTATATGATCATATCCATAGTATGATAATAATATTAAGTTGTAATGATATATATATATATATATATATAACATTTATCATGATGATAATTTCCTTATACAGTATCATGTTGATAACATTAAAATTTTGATTAAAGTATGATACATTTTTGTAGGAGTGATATAAAAATATTCACAAAATATTTTCACCATTATCTCTTAAATATTTTTATTAAGAATAAACATAATACTTAAATTAAGTTCTTATTTGAGAATTTTATATTTTCTCATATTACCAGAGCCGTCAATGAGAATGTGACTGAATTGAATACCTTAGAAACACTGTTATAATTCTACATTTAAGAAAAGGGTGTCTTTTTACGTCTATGTGGAACGGTTGTATGGTTATCCTATAGTTGTTTGAGTTGATAGAAGTATTTTTATACAACACCGTGACTACTACGATTTTACCATTATGTTATTAATTTGACCACATAAATTTTTACACCATTATCAATAACCTTTATTACAACTATTGATGATGTAAGTCATTTTTGACTTACCTCTATTGAATAAATATGGATTTTTAGGTTGGTTAAATGTACAATATTATTTTATCCACATAAACCTCCTACTCATATTGTAAATATGTTGATGGAAAAGGTAAGGATCCACTAGATCGTTCCTTAGTTCTCACTATGTTTTATTCATTAGACTCTTAAAACAATTTTTATTGGTATTTATTGTTTATATTCCCTCTTATGGTGTAATATTTTAACATTACTCTATAATTAAAAATATTTTTCCCTCATACTCATGTATTTTATTTACATTCCTATTCGTTCTCCCTTTTTTATAATCTCAAAAGGGTGATTAATTGTATGGAATATATGGAATATCATATGAGAAATTGTTATGTAATGCTACGAATAATTGTACATAATAACAACATATATTGTAAAGAGTAATATATTTGTATTATTTATCTTATGAATATTTTTGATTGATTTTAAGAAACCATCATTTCTGATAATATAAAAGGGGGATATTTTTTCAAAGTATACGGTCTTTTTTATTTTAATGATCACAAATCATTTATATTTTGTTCTCAATGAATTTAATGTTTTATGATAGTCAACTATATTCTATATAAAATATGAACAATATGTTTTCTTGATATACCTATCAAACTACCATTTGTTGGATTGTTCTATCATGTCATGAAACTATTTATTCCACAATCTACCAATAATTAATTTTTATAGTCCATCATAGAAAAATACATCTACTATCTAGTAAAATTGATCTTCCACTTTGTGTATCTATGGTAGAGAAATTGTACATCCACATGGTATTTACACTGGATTGATATTTCACCCAAATGTGCTACCGTGAATGTCAATCAATGTTGCAGTCAAATGCTCATACCACCAAGAGATGTTATCATTAGGTACATATAACAGTGTATGTATCAACCATCGAGTTGATCATCCAATAATATAGATTATATCTACTATTACAACACCAAAATAATGTTACCTCTACATGGAGGTACTTCATGATAAAGGGAGGATTAATTCCACCGAGATACCAACATAATAGCTACTACTAGAGATATATCATAACTACTAATATTTAATTTTAATATTAAATCTATAGTGTCTAGTTTTTGAATTAATTGATTGAATGAAGCATGATTATTCAAAAACAACTCCATGGTTGTCTTAAAGATATAGTTATTGCTCTTTAATAGGTTTCTTAGTGTGAGTATCTTTATTATTATATTATTATCCTAAAATTAAATAACTTGAGCACCTTGAATGCTATAAACATATGAACAAATCATCATCCACATAACATATATGTATGGATATAGAATGAAAAACTCATATATACTACAAATAATTGATACACATGTTCATGGAATAATAATATCCCATTATTGAGTAAGAACAAAGGCTTTTAAAAACATCAAGAACAATGTATTTTCAATCATTTTCTAAATGAACATGGTTTTTCATTAACATGGAAGAATTAAAATTATCCAAGAAAACTGAACCTAATAGAATTGATATTCATCACATTTTTTATCAGATGATACTTTATATTTCAATTATATTATACATTCATCCTTTTTTGGTGTTCTCTATTTATTTGGAAGACATAGTCTCCTATAGTAAACACTAATTTTGTTGACACCCTATCACTAAAGTTTCATAATATATATTACACATGTAACTGGGAAATATTTTTTATGTGACATATAATTTATTTATCTGATGCATAACTATGTTTGGGGATTTGTGCCTTGATAAAAATTTCCTATTGTTTGTAAAACTCAATCATGGTTGTGGAAATGTTTATTTGATAAAAAAATATTAGTAGTGGGGGAATTTTATTTGGGGGGATTAGGACTCAACATGAATGTGAACCATTTTTTCTTTTTTATGTCATATATTCTATTCTTTATCATTTTTTCATTGTTTTACAAACAAATCAATTTATGTTTTCTAATTTTAAACACATCTATTATCTGATAGTTAACATAAATTATGGATTCATATATAGTGTTTGATATAAGTATATTAGTGTCAATAATTAATGTATTTTCATAAGTATTATACTGGAGACATGATAAATCTTTTTTAGAACCTTTTCTAAATATAAAATTATATAAATTTAATTTTCTAACTAGTTTTTTCTATTAGATTAGGGTATTTATGTTTTAAATAATCATTATATAGAAATTTTATTTGAATCAAAATTCACCGCCACCCCCACTTGAGTTTTCCACTATGACCAAAAATTACATATTATTATATCGGTATTAATGTATAAATGTATTTAAAACCAATAGAGTATTATTTTGGAATTTTTTACTAAATGTAATATATTAGTTATTAATAATGGTAAACCACTATATTTTAAATTAAAGAAACCATATTTGATAGCATGCATGACACACAACACCTCGAACATAAGGTAATCTAATATCTCAAGAAGTTACAATATATTAACTATTTTATATAATATAATTATTTGATATAGCTTTCAATTCACATGATATTGA
Organism: Viscum album; assembly: GCA_963277665.1. Lineage (NCBI taxonomy): Eukaryota > Viridiplantae > Streptophyta > Magnoliopsida > Santalales > Viscaceae > Viscum > Viscum album. The sequence continues at coordinate 1,089,162,492 of OY728143.1, read as the reverse complement.
GTCATATTGTGTCTCACTCAACAACATTCTTTGATAACATGCATTACATGCAACATTCTATTTTATCTTACTACAATGTATTATCGAAAAATTATTATTTACTATAATAAGATATAAACTAGATGATAAATTAGTTTTGTGGATATTATTAACTAATATATGAATATATATGGTTTATATAAAATAAAAAACTAAATTTATATGTTTCCCATTAAATGTAAATGAAAATATAAACCCACTGAATAGAAATGACATATTCCAATTTTTATGATTAAAAAGGGGTTGTATCAAAATAAATTATAATAATAACTATTATTGAATGATAATAATGAAATATGTATATTATATATTCAATAAAATATTTTTTATATTCTTCAATTGGTTTTAAAAAGCATAATATAAGAATAAATCATGTTTTATGCTTTAAAAATGTTTTTTTTTCTGAAAAGGCAATTTTACCTACTTTTAAAGTAAAACTAATATTAAATACAATTTTTTAAACATTTATAAATTTAATATTACAAAATAAACATAATTTTTAAAAAATGAGAAAACAAATTTCATAGGGTAATTGTTTTTCCTTTTTCTTTGAGGTATCATTATTTGATTAATAGTGAAAAATAGTAAATTTTAATTTAAAACATAATTTTCATCAAATTTATTTAAATGGATGAAGTATATTTTTAATTTTATTAGTGTTAATTTATATTATTTTTAAATTATTAATTCTAATTCAGATCATTTTAATAAATTTCACATTTAAATTTAATAGAAACACATTTCAATCATTTGAAAATTTTAACTTTAAAAACCTGATTTTTCATTACATATGATGGATTAATTTTACATTATGTTTTTCCAATTATATTATATGGATTTTGAAAAATATGTTCATTATTTAAATTAATAATAACATATAATTTATAATATTTTCATCTTATTTTTATAACAAAAAATTCTAGTTAATGTAATTAAAATTAATTAAAGCGACTAAGAGAAAATTTAGTTTGACAATGGACTAACCCTTATTATTAAGAGAAAAAATGATCATTAAACATTTAAAAACGTTATTGGATGGAAATTTTTGGACATTATATAATATTTTCTCAATTTTATTTCATTATTGGATCCACTTAAATAATTGAAAATATTGGTGGGATTCCCATTTTAAAAATGTACAAGATTATAACTCCTCCTCCACTATAAAAGGGATCTCACCCCTACCAATTATTTACATATATCAAGCCATTTGTCTCCCAAAAACTACCAAATAATACCTCCCTAAATATATATCCTCATCCAAGATTCTAATATTTTTTCATAAGTAATACCATCTAATGTTTTTTGGTATTAACCAAAATTAGTTGCCCGAAACAGAGGTAATGTTCTTCAATGATCACTTTGTTCTTATTTATTTCAAAACTAATTTGATTATATTTATTACAAGAATATAAAATAAAATCAGTAAAATTAATATAATGATATGTTTTTATGTTATATTTTAGACTTACACCTATAAACACTTCCATGAAATGGGTAATGATTTGCCATTTGTGTAAGATAAACTACCACCTCCTGAAACGATGTAATTCTTTTTTTCCTTTACCTAATATCATGGTTAGGATGTATGTTATAAATTTTGTTTTTATATGATATATATATATTAGCTATATTTTATTACATCTTCTCCAATTGTTATATAAAACATATATTCATTCATTACATTTTTTTAAATTAGATAACTTTGTCTGTGGAAGTGTTGATTACCGCCTCCTCAAAGCATTGTGACTCGTTCACACAATACAGGGAAAATATAAATGATAGTTTTAATTAACCTATATGACATATTGTTCATAAATATTATTCTATAATTATATCATGCATATATATTATTTTATTTTTATTCTTTTGAATATGCTAAATAATTTAAAATCATGTTTATGTATAAGTACAACCTATCATCTCCATGAATGTTGCATTTCATTTGTTATCTCAAAAGATTATGCATTAATATTAAAAATGTATCAAGAATATATATGATATTTAAATAGTATTTTAGATTATGAATATTATTAAAAAATTATCTAAGTAATAGGATGAAAAAATAAGTTGAAACAAACCAGAAAAGCTTGGCAATTAAACTGTAAATAGTTAAAATAATCAAATATTATCAAAAATAGGTAAAAATATATTATAAACATCGTATATTAAATCATAAATATTAATATGGTTCTTGAATAAATTATGAACATTATTGAAACAATTTAATTTGAGTTTAAAGGGCTTTCAATCGAAATAAATAATAATTATGCGATTCATTTGTCACTTTTTTCCCATGATGAATACACCATTTTCACAACTTCATTACATTATGTGGTGTATATGATATCTATATTTTTTTTATATCATGAATAGATTCCAAATAAGGTTATTTTGAGCTTCAATTTTATTTTTATCTTCTAATGGGATTAGAATTAATAGTTACTAAGTGGTAATGAACATTATATCTCGATTCCTTTTTATTTGGTTATATTAATTCCTCAATATTGTTAATCTTACAAGATTGTGTATGTGATAATTTTTTATTGAATGTTGGAATATTTAAACATTTTTTTGTTGATTTATATTTAAAAAATCCACTCACTTATTGATCCTCACATCAACATTATGGCCTTTTTATGGTTATACTTCACACTCTCATTTGGAAAGGGATTTTTTAATCTTTGATTTCCATTAGTGGAAATTATTGGATAAATTTTCAATATGTACTTTATTTTTTTATCATCTAGTTATTAATTAACTTTTTCATGTAATAGTACCATTTTTAAACATTGGTATAGAAAATGTTTAAGAAAATGTTTTTAATAAAAACCAACACCACTTTTTTCTTTAGTTGGAGAACCTATTTACTTCTTAAAAATTGTTATATACAATGTATTTGGAAAAAATAATTTTTTTACAATGATTTATAATATGAATTTTAACCATTTTAAAATGATTTATTATTTAAAAAAGTATTTTTCCATAAAATATATTATCAATTGATTTATAAAAATTAATATTTTCCTCATTAATGTTGTCAAAAGATATTTTTATAATATTTCTTTTCTTCAATGAAATTAACACTTTATTTTCACTCCACATCGTAATTTTTTTTAATTCCACCCTTATTCTTAATATGTATGGTTATTTGACTTCTTTTACCAAGGATAATATTTACATTCACTTCCTTGATTTGATTTCATAGTCCCCTTGAACTACTCAATTTCGTATGATCATTGAACATTGAAATTACACTAAATACCTATATAATTTATCATGGTTATTTTCATTGAATAAAATATACACCATTTTTACATAAATTTTTACATTAATGGTTACATGATCTATTTCATAAATATTGATAAATTTATTGTTTTACTCCTTAATGGTATTTCATAGGCACAATTTTCATAAATTAAATCAATTACTCGATATATGAGGAATGCTTTTCAATGGTATGACACTAGTTTGGGTACATTTAATGAAATCCCATCAATTAATCAGTGGTTTCAGAAGATGAAATTAGTTGGGTACAAACCAAATAAATTGTGAAACAATCATTGATCAAAACAATCTTTAGAATGGTCTAGATGGAAATATGATAAAACATATTGTGAATGGTCTTCATGGTAATATTTACTATGTACCAAAGAAACATGGACTCAAACAATTAAGAATTAACATCATTAAAAATCTATAATTATTATTAATGATATTTTTTCTTTGACAGTTTTATATGGATGCATTTTATTCTCATTTTATTGATTAAATGTAATGCGTTTCTATTACTTTCCTTTCTAAATTTATAATAAAATATCTAGTTATTTATATAGAATGAATATTTATTTATTTACATTTCTATATTGTTTAAAACATTTCTTATTAGTTTATTAATTACATGGAATGTGTCTTTATTTATTACCTTTCCATATTGATTATTCCCATTGATTCATTGTTCTTTATTATATACGTATATCTCATTGAGCCTATGAGATCACAATTTTTTTCTAAAAATATTATATAATGTGTACTAAGAATGATCCGCAAAGATATTCTATGTGGGAATAATGTTATCCTTCAAAAAAATATTTTTTTAATATTATATTCTTTTGTAATACAAGACTTATGTATATATGTAGTTTACCAAGAAAACTAAACTTTCATTTCATTTGATATTTTATTACTATTAATCATGCCATTGTAATTATAGTAAGTGCTGACTGCATGATTTATGGGTTGGTGTTAATGCATTTGGCATCAGCATAAATTTATCAGAAACCTTATAAAAATGATTTGGGAAAACATACTTTAGAGATCCTAACCATATGGTTGACAATGAGGATAATTATATAATAAAATCCCATAATTTTGGTAATATAGATATTATGTGGGTATTCCTAGAAATATATCCATAGTTTCATAATAAAAGTGGAAATGGATTTGTGATATATTTTCCTAGGGGTATCAATTATAAAAATGTACATCTGTCTTGACATGAGCATACACTGGTAAATGATAGTTGGACATTCTTTCCACTTAGTTTTAATCTCTCGTGGTATATGCTAACAATAATTCTCATTCTCTTTACAAACCATTATGATATATTTGAATATATAATTAAAATCATTTACCTAGTATAAAATATAATCCAATTAATTACTTATGCTAATATAATATGGTTTATATATTTTTAGAGATCATATAATTGAATTGCAGAACTATTTTTGCAAATAGTTTTTAATTATACAAATAATGAAAAATCATGGATTTTATAAATTTTTAAAATCATATATATATATTCACTAAATTCAAGGTGATGGAAACCACCTTGTGATTATGATATTATCATATATTATACATCCTATGTCTTACCTGTATCTTTAGGTTTTATTTGAATAGGGATACTTTGTAAGGAATTTATGGAAATACAATGATTTGTTTTTCTATGAAACTTTATTTGAGGAATAATACCCTCAAATTATAGAGTTATTAGTTTTATGGTACTGTTAACATTTACTATTATTTTTATCATTAATTTCATTGTAACAATAGTCTAATAATTTTTTTTGTACTTTGAAAAAAACATTGTATTGAAACCCATAAAAAAAGGTTACTTGATGAGTAAATTTTAATGAGGTCAATCATAATTATTTTAAAAATTATATTAATATATATTCGAAAAAGTAATAACCACATTCAGGGTGAAAAACAATCAAATCAAACAATGTAGTGGGGATCCAACCCATGACCTAATAACGATAAGGTTTTTATGCCAACCACTACCCTATGTGAAGTCCTAGTTAATATATCATTATTTTGAAACAAATCTTGGGAGAATTTATATTAATGATTAAATTGTAGTATCACTATTGAGGTTTATATATTAATGTATTAATAATGTTATTTTATAAATAGATAGATACACATATAATTACAAGTTTTATTGGTATTATGATCTGTTAAATGAATATTTTTGTGGTTTAAGAAATTGGTTCATTCTTGGATATTAATTTCATGGATTAAGGTATGAATTATAATTAGATCAAAGATCCAAAAAAGATGAAATTGATATTATGAAATTGAAACATATCACTTAATTATATTTACCTATATTAATGGACAATACAATAATTCCTTAATATTAGAATAAGTATAATAAAAATGTTCTTCTAAAATATTTTTCTGGTGAGCCGGTGGTCTTTTAATCATCATATATTTATGGATTTGAGTCCCTAAAATTTACATTTATAAATCAATTTTTATTATTAATGATGATCTCAATATCTCCCTATAGATATTTACACATTTCCTCTAAGACCATATTTTCAATTGCAAAAATTATTCTCCATATTAGATACCATGTTTTTTGTTAGTCCATGTAAATTTTTTAATTTCTATCCCCACTATTCTCGAGAAGGTTTTACAAACCATTTTCATGATATAAGATTTTAACATATAATATATAAGACATTATATTACAATGAAAGAGTTTATATTTTGAGGATAAAATTTATTTAAGGTGGGGAGAATATATCAACCCAAAATTATAAAGTAGTAAAATTATATTTGATGTTCTGTTTGACGCGAAACATCAAGCATGTAAGAGAAAAAAATACCTAAAATAGTGAAATATATTTTATATTTTATAAAAAATTAATCTCCAGTATATCTTGATATTTACTAGATACTAAGTTATCATGAGTTTCACATAACAGTGACATTCTTAGATGGCATGCATTACATGCAAGATAGAGTTTTATCAAACAACAATGTATTATAAAAATTTTATTACATAATATAATAAGATATAAAATAGAAGTTAAAATAATTTTTATGGATTTTATTAACATACATATGATAATATATTATAAAAAATTATTTCATAGGTTATCAATTAATTAGAAATAAAAATATAAACCACTTGAATATAAAAGAAGTATAGTATTTTTATTCTTAATAATAGTTTTTATTCTAATAAATTTATTTATTTAATATTATTGGATGATATAAATGAAATATATATAATTTATGAAATAAAATATTTTTTATATTCATCAAGTAGATTTGATAAGAATAATATAATAATAAATCAATTTTGGTGCTTAATGTTGTATTGTTTTGAAAGGATATTTTATATCTTTCAATGGACAAACTATTTTAAATCCAGTTATTAGAAATTTTATAAATTAAATATGAAAGAATAAAAATAATTTTTTTCATAGGAACATCAAAATTATATTATGGTTAATTTTTTGTATTTTTTATGAGGATTCATATTTTTGATGAATAATAAAAAAGAACGAATTTTAATTTGAAACGGTTTTTTAATTGAATTTGTAAATATCAATAAATTATATTTTATCTTTTAAATTTTATTTATATCAATAATATATAAATTAATCCAATTTATGTCTTTTTAATTAATTTATAAATGTTATTATATATAAAACCTTACATTCTTCTGAAATAATTTTCTTTAAAACCATGCTTTCTCACCCCATTTGTTGTATTAATTTAAAATAAATTTCTACAACCTATGTTAGTGGAATTTGGATACAATATGTCGATATTGTTAATAACAATATCATATAATTTATAATAATGTAAAATTATTTTTGGAAAAAAATTATAAGTGAAAGTAATTATAAATATTTAAAGTGATTAAGATAAAATTATATTAACAAGATACTAAACCTTAAATTTACGGGCCTAAATGACCTAATAAAATAGAGAAAATATATTTTCTGGTCATATTTATACACTATACTTTATTTTTTATAAATTTTTCCGTTATTGGATCCATATTAAATGGAAAAAATGTGCATGTAATTCCCTATTCATTATTTTACAACAATGACACTCCTCCACCTTTATAAAAAGGCACTCAGCCCTCCAACATATTTAGATATCTAAAGAAATATTTATAATAAAAAATATATAAAAATAATCTTCCAAAACATATAACCACATCATGGAAGAGTCAATAGTTTTTTAAAAAATATGATTTTTTGAATAAACCAAAGTAGATTTACAAAATTAAGAGGGAACATTGTTCAATTATATCGTTTGTTTTATATCATTATCAAATCCTTTAATATTTATTATTACATGGTTATAGTAAAAAATTATCCTAAATATAATTATATGTTGTTATCTAATAGTGTTCACCTTCACTAACAAACATTTCAATCAAATCGGTATGAAACGTACCATTCAACTATGGTGAACAAATGCCTCAGGAAACGCTGTCTTTTGTTTTTCCATTACAAACTCTCATGGTTGTTAATTATGACAGAAATGATAATTTTAAATGATATATATTATATTTTTGTTTTTCTAATACTTATATAATTTTTATATAACACATACCATCATGGTTTATGTTTTTGGTAAATACGAGAACACTGTTAGTGGAAATGGGGACTACCGCCTCCTAAGAGAAGTGTGAAATTTTCACAATATATATAAAATGTACAAAAAATATATTTTATTAAACTATGTGATATATATGATATACATATGATACTATAATTATAATATATATATCATTCAATTTTTATTCCATTAAATATGACAACGAAATAGAAGTATCATCCATGCATACGTACAACCTTCCATCTCCATGAACTGTGCATTTCATTTCTTATTTTCAAATATTGTTGATTATTATAAATAAATTTAAATTATATATATATATAATATTTAAATAATGTTTTATAATATTAATATTATAGAATAATGATCTACATAATAGGAAAAAATAATCATGTTAAAACATTCCCAAAAAACTAAGAAATTAACAACTGAAATAATGTAAATAATGAAAAATTATAGATGAACAAGTATTAAGATACTATAATAATATAATATATGATATAATAAATATTTATATGGTTCTATAATAATTTATTACAGTTAATAAAACAAATATACTGGAGGTTAAAGGATGTTCACTCGAAAGTAAACACAAAGGGACTATTTTCTAACTTTTTTTTGTTAGGAATACATAATTTTCACCACTTCTTTATATTATGTGGTGAACTTGGTTCAAATATTTTATTTTATATCATGAAGTAATTTTAATTATTTTTATTTTTATCTTCAATTTTAATTATTTCATCTATGGTGATTTTAATTAAATGTTACCATGGGGTGGAGAATTCCAAGACCAGATTACATTTAATTAGGTTATAATACATACTCATTGTCATTGTTATTAAATGATTGTATGTGCAATAAATTTTTACTATCAATTATATTATTTCAACTTTTTTAAGTGGATATAAATTTTACATAGATAATTTATTTATTAATTTATTCTCACGTTAATTTATTTATTTTTTCAATGGATTATTCATGAGATCATATTATTTGGGGTTCTTTACCCAAGAATTTCTATTGAAGAAAATTATTAGATCATTGACTAATAAATAATTTCAATTTATTATCCTATTGTTATTCATAACCATTTTAAAATAATAATACCATTTTTCTAATCTTCAGTAATTAAAATGTATTAGGAAATATTTTTAACAAAATATTACTTCAACTCTTTGTTTAGTTAAAGAACATGTTTTCTTCAAAAAAACATTTTTTTAAAAATATTTTAAAAAATTATTTTCATTGTTTTAAAAATGATTTAAATAATGATTTAAAAACATCCTCACAAGTGTATTTATTACATAGAATGTGTCTTAAGTTATTACATTTTAATATTGAATATTATCATTGATTCATTACTGCGTCCACTATAGATGACCCTTACATAGAATTTTAGCTCACTGGTATTTTTATTCATTCCCTAGGATTCTATGTAGTGTATTGAGAAATATATGAAAGGATATCATATATGGAATTAAGTTATCATCGAAAAAATTATGTTGTAATTAGTGTATTCATATATAATAAAAGACTCATTTAAGAATCTGTTTTACCATGAATAATAGACTCTTTGATATTATGTGAATTTATTCCTTATAATTATGCCAATGTAATGTTAATCGACTGTATCTCCAAGCATTCCTAGGTTGAGTTGTTACAAAAAAGGGAAAATGTCAAAAAATGGAAATATATATAAAATTTGGATTCATATAGGAATCCTTATCTAATACAATAAAATAAATTAATTTTTTTTCTTGTAAAGTTCTTGATCACATTATTTTTAATATTTATTATCAATTTACACTTTACTAATGTGACAAACCTAACCATATATTCCATTCTTAAAGTCCCAAAAAAGAAGGTAAATGTTTTCCAAATTTCATCCCCTAGATTCAAAATATGGTATTCATTTTTCAAGATTATTATTTATAGATATTAAATATAAATATTTTAATTAACAATTAAAAATACCCAATGAAATTTTTTTTTGAAATTTTTGTTTTTAAGAATAAAAATTAGATTATATCAAAATCCAAAACATTTTTATTTGAAATTAGATTATTATAAATAATAACCATCACGTGTTACCTTAATACCAACTAAAACCCATAATACTACTGTTAAATTAAATTATTAAATGAAAAATTTATAGTATTTTTTAAATCATAATTTTTCACTATTTACCGAAAAGGCAGTCATGTCATAAAAATTAGAAAATTAATCCCTATGTTAATTTTTATATGAATATTTTAAAAATTAAATAATTTATGTTTTTTTATTTAAATATTTTGTGAATTTAGTATTTAATATCATTCTCCAATGAAACTATATGTATTATGCTGTCATTTCATTAAAGTGAAAAAACATTCTATAATTGAATCTTAGGTGTTTTTTAACAAAATAATGATTAATAATAACAAAAAATGACATGATCAATTTTTTACTTATAAATATAATATATATTCATTAAAAATATTGTTCTTATTACCATCCAACTAATGCGTATATTAATAAATAATCATGTTGTATCATAAAGGTGGTTGTCCACATGTACACATGAGAAATATTTCCATTTTCTAAATATATGAATCTAATAATGATTATAAAATTTTAAAATTAATGATCCATAATCCAGTCATAAATATCATATATAACTTCAAATCTATTATAATAACTGACCATGAATGATGGTTATGGAATGTGATTCATATCACTATGTGGAGATGGTATTCCGCCCATATGCTTGAGTGGAACATTCATTTACCAATTGATGAAACCATGGTGGAAAATTGGTTTTGACATAATTATAATAATATATAATTATATTTATTATAATTTATTTATTATTATAATATATATAAAACATGATTTTAGAATATGGTAAAACTAATAAAATCATAATTGATCTGTTATGATTTATACATCTTTTATGATATACCTCTTTGGTGTACCCAATAATAGGACATATTATATCCTTAATAGAATAAAATAATCTATTTGAGAAAAGGATGTAATCATGGAAAATATTGGTTTGGGTATTTTCTGAAATAGAATGATCAAAATTATTGAAACAAATGGGGAGAATATGATCCCATTTATAAGTGTGGGAAGGGACACACATTGAATTACAAAAAATATTTCAATAATATATGGTAAATATATTTTTATATTTCCTACAAATGGAAAATTAATATTATTTAAGAAAATATAAGGTTGATATATCTTTATATAATAATAATTTTAAATGTTTATTTTTAAATTTTAACTTTATATCTTAGTTGAAACCTCGATAAACTTATTTAACATATTGTCAATGTTGAATGTTACAAAATATGTCAAGCATAGTATTAATTTTACCTAAATTTATATGATGTTACACCAATTACATTTAATATATTACCCTCACATACCCCACATATACATCTTTGTATCATTAATGAAAATATAAAACTAAATGGCTTGTTGTGAGTCTAAATTAACTCACTAGCCTTTCATCACATACAAGAACCCACATTGGTTTTATTTAATGTGGCCTAAACCTACATACCAACAACATATCACCTAATAAATTCAATCACGTATAAAGTCAAAATATTAGGGACCACCTAACTAAAATAATAGTTATCCCCCTATTTAATTCAAGCACGCCATCCATTTCCTCTTATCCAAGGTTCCTCAATTAGTGTCACCATATTCTACCTCCAATATCAATAATTTACTTGGGTCAACAAATTCTAAAACATTTTTATTTAATTTTCATAATAAATATATATTTAACATAAATATAATAAATCCAATAAACTCACATGGAATCTCCACATGGATGAAACCATGTGTAATGGGATATAGTCCACTCACTACACATAGATTCAAATGACTACTGAAAAAAATAATTTAACCCTATTTGCAAAACCAATTAATTTAAAATTAGTTAAAAATGGATAAAAATAAGTGTTTTATTTACACTCATGAAACTAATTGAATCCTTGTATGACCATTCCTCAGGATCTCCCTCTAACTATTCTTTCAGACCAATTTGTTTCTATAAATTTATTCCATCATGATCTAGTAGAATAAATATTAAATCATTGATTTTAATCTTCTAAAATATGAGGTACTGGTGATAGATTAAAATATTTAAAGGAAAGGAAATAAAAAAATAATAAAAACATGATTAAAACATTATTGAACCTATAAGGATATTAAATATATTAGGTAGATGAATTTGAGAGGGGCTCATCCTCTCGATTCTCTATTGGAAACTAAATGATGATCCCCAAGTGGGTTCCCTATTTAAAAAGGTAAATTTTTATTTTCCCCTTAAATAAAAAAAATTACAGTAACAATGGGTATGCAACACAACCTCACAATGAATCTAATGGACTTTATTGAATTATACACTCTTTTCCCAACCCACTGAGTATCCAATTCCTAACCACTAGGTACTGAGGGGATTCTATAGAAAACCGTAGAACTACCAACACTCACTTAGTGTATATTACACTACCTCTAGATACACAACGGTGTTGTTTCTTCATCAATCTTAATGGACAAATAATATTCTAATAATATAAATCCAAAAACCATTTAAAACATTCAAACACATCAAAACCCATCATCGAATTCAATATTTTCAAAAAAAAATCATAATATAAACCAAAATATTTAAATATTCTTATGTTTTGTTATCACTAAACTATATATCTACCAATATCGAATATCTAGGTTGTCATAAAATCTACTCCATGACACTTTTAGTCACTACGATGTGTAATTATAACATTTATATTCATATAAAATTTAATAAAACACAATATGTATCCCAATTAAAATATCTTATGAGTCATAACCATACCCAAATCATACCAAGACATGTAGACGAATGAAAATCGAATAATATTCATAATACAATAAATTATTACGGATAATCATCTCATTAATGGCATTCAAAAATAAATTTAAACTTCATAATTATTAATATTATAAGAAAAATAAATATCATTACTCCACTAAAATGACGACCTATGATAAATTGACATCTCTGGCATTTCAGTGTAATCAAAATTTACCACTGCCTAACGATGTATTATTCCATGTGAAATACATGAATTTATAATTCACTAAATTCATACTCTAAAATATTTTCTTTGGTCTAAATCATGTAATCACACACACTAATCCTCCCCCAAAAAATATTTGAAACACCTAATCCTCGAAAACATAGATTGATACTTGTTAATTACTCAAATCATGATTCCTCACTTCATTATACACATCACCACACTTTTGGAAAATAATTTATGTTTCATTGATCTGTTCACTATATTGGCCTATTTATAAAAATCCACCTCCATAATCCTATAGTATTATTGTTAGATAACTTACAACTAAAATTTATGAATGTATCCAATATGGATGATAATCAAAGATTAATACCTTAATTTGGATATCATACCCTAAAAACAAATCTTCATATCATAAAATATATTTTTAAACTGATTCATTGACCAACTATGATATATATATATATATATGTCCTGGAAATTTCATGAAACAATTAAAAACTATTCCCAATGATAAGGTTCCAATATAATATTCCTCTACTGTTCAGATTCCCTAGATAATATTTCCCTTATCATTAACCTTGATCACGAACAATACCATATTATATTTCCAACCAAACAAAAAAAGTCCAAATCCCTATTAAATAAATCCATATAGTCTCCTCCCATATGACTCGAAAAAGTATTGAGGTTTTCATGGTTCAATGTCTCTTCCTCATTGTAATTATTTTATTATTTTTCACTATGAGTTATGGTCATGATGGGAACCACATCTAGTTAGAAACCACAGTCAGAGCCGCATCACTCACATATTAAACCCCATTATAATCTTCCTATAATCCTATAAGAAAAATACAAATTTAACATGTATATAGCAAATTATAATTGATGATATGTAAATATTTATTAATAATAACAGTGATCTACCAAACCATTTCATACTTTTAGAACCCATTAGTAACTCATTATGGTTTCTATTCATACAAAGGATATAGATAGTAAAACATAGTTGTAAACCCCTAAAATTAACCCTAATAAAAACCAAAATATTTGTTAGTGCATTTATATTATGAAATAAAATCCATAAGCACTCAAAAAACCCATATATCATACAAATATTTCTATGGAAGGAACTATGATAATCAATTTATAATTTATTTAATCTATTATATAATGAACTGAGTACTCCAAATGTATAATCATAATAACATAATGAATGATATGTATCATATTGTAGTGCTCAATCAAGTTAAATAAGGATTCCCAAACAACAAAAATTCACTAATCACATATCACTATAATAATAAAAATTGTGGAACAAGGTATCTCCAGGTAAATGGGTTTTCATAAAAATTGTAAAAATATTTATTGAGTTATCTCTTAGAGAATGTGTTTGAGAGAAATAATAATAAGTGCAAATGATGTATCACCTATTGGAAAAGTTATCACAAAATTAATTTCAAATGTGAATGAGGTATCACCTACTGAATGATATGTAAACATAGAAATGACCTTAAGGTTAATGATATATCACCATATAACTCATATTAATGAATAATATATCACCATATGATTAACATGGGTGACCAATACCTCACCAAATCATTATCTAATGGTGAATTGTGTGCCCCCATACTATCTAATGCTAAACAATATGTCATTATTCTCTATAACATGGATGAATTAAATATCAATGTAGAAACCAACTAGGTGAATGTTAAATCATTAGTATCACGGAAAATACATAAAATATACCTCTAAAAAAATATAGTAGTAAATAATATACCATTAATGGTTAATGATGCATCACCAATCATACATTAGGTGATTATTAAATCACCATATAGAGAACCCATATATGATCTATTTCTCTCCAAATAACAAATATACCGCTTATGAATAGGGAATCCTCTACACAATTCCCTTTAAAATGTTAAAGTGTAACAACATATACTTCTTAAACATCGTTAAGAAGGAAGATTATCAACATCTTGTATCCTTTGATGATATTTATAAAAAAATTTGTATACAATGTCAATCCCTCAATATAATTATGATATCATATAAAAAAAAGCAATGGATGTAATATGCAATTATATTAAAGGGATAATCCACAACTAAGAGGGTTGAATTAATATTGGTATTTTTTTATTCAATATTACGTTTATACACATGTAAATGAATCCCTTGTTATGTGAATGGATATATTTCTTCAGTTATTAGTCCTTTGGTTATATTAATATTGATATAAATAGTACACAATCAACACAACTATACACAGATATGATAACTTTATTCTACTCCTTATGTTTGAATACAATCCCGGTGTATGGTGGGTTTTATCCCAAATGAAAAAAATATTACTATCATAAAAATAACATTAAGAAATTATGAATCCATTATATCACTTTCCATGCACTAATCAGGTACAAGGCATGTTTCAGGCGTGATGTTCCTTTGTAAAATAAAATATTCTTGTACTACCTTGAAGTATGATCACTTGTGAATTATTGACTCTCTCTTGGAAAATATGGATTGGTCATATTCTTCCACAAAAGTCTTATTGGATATCTCAATTTATTTTAAATTTATGATACTTATGTGTATATTGCAGGATGGATACTCAGTAAAATTTCATTTATTATATCAATTATAGTATAACGCTCTCATTCTCCACTTATCCTCTACTTATTCTTCTTCATAAAGGAAATATTCTTGGAATGAAGAACATGTTCCTCAATACATCAGTAAAAATATCATTTATTTGTAAATCATAGTATTTTTAGCCTCTCATAACATAATAATTCCTCGTTTAGAATAATTATATTAAACAATAGATTTTCATTCTCAATCATCTAATCTAATCATGACTATTATAAAAAATAAATCATTATAAGATTGAACATTAAACATCCCTCAATGTTACTCTATATTAGGACATAAATTTAAATTTAAATTGTTAAAATTATTCGATGTAATTGAACCATTAAACATAGTACATAATTTCATATGAAATTAAAATTAGAACATAATATTTTATCATTTAATTCCTTTATAAATTTTTTTTTTATTTAAATATTAAAAAATAACATATTTTTAATTAATTTCTATTTATCTATGTCATATTATAGAATGTTCTCATTTAAAATATCTAATTATATGAAGTATTATTTCCTTAAATGTATTTAAAAAATTAATCTGCCTTCATTACTCTATATTTTACGACTTGTTAACTAGATAATAACTCCCCATTTTTACATGCCTCGTTTATTCATTGAAACTGAAATATATTATTCATAATATTTGTGAGGTTTCTTAAAAATATCCCCTAGATTGTTACTTTTTGATATTTCATCTCTCGCATACCTGAATCATTGCTCATTCATGTCGCATTCATGAAATGATTAGGCTGAAACCAATGTCTTTCTTTAGTGGAAAACTAAAACCTCATGATGAACCAAATATGCAACATATTACATAATATCTCACATATTTAATAAAAAATTAATCATCATTTATCCTTATTAACTCTCATAGGGGTTCAAAATCATAAATAAGATTCCGAGTCATGGATGGTCATTTATCAACAGTTCCGTATATATGATCATCTTACATCATTAATTATTAGGAAAATTAAAATTATTTTATAATACATTCATAGAAAATATATAATCATTATGTATGATATGTTTATCAGTATATTGTATCATGTTTCTCTTGGTGACAAATTTTTGGGACCATCGATATTTAGTTTTAATCACATGAAATTACAATATCACAATCAAATTGAGAATGATCATGTGTGATGAAGAATTTATATCAATCATTTTTTTATGAATTCATACAATGTTAATGAATTTTTGAGTATTTTTTAACTTATTGATATATTATATGGACCATTATTGTTGATCTCAATTGTTAATAGAACATCTTGGGTGCTGTATTCTTTCATTAGGGTCAAAAGACACACTTCAAAAATGATCTATGAAGGTTTCTCAAGTAACAAACATAATAACATAGAAGTTACTTGAATGTTCATATATACATGGATGATATGTTTGAGTTTCCATCCACATGTAATATACAAAAAGGTAATATTTCAATGGAATGAATAAACTATGATTTTCACCCTGTAGAAGATACGATTCACTTTGGAAAGAGTTTTTTTTGGATCCATTCTCATGGAAGATAATATCAACATGTGTTCAATCCATAATTCTTATTATATCATCACAAATGTATTTAATATTTCTTATTATCAATTTAAATAATGGAATATTGAATCATGTAATGTTTTTAATCCCCTAAATACACATGATCGCATACTATAATCAGGGATGTTCAATTCATTGTATAGTAGCAACACATTCTTTTTACATTTACATTGTGTCTATGAGTTCATATCCTATATGGTCTCCATAAAAATAATAATAAGGTTGAATAAAATATGTGATTATTGTTAATAATATATTAAACTCATGTTCCATAAAAACATTTCACACATATCAATATAGAGTTTTCATTGAGGGTAGTAGTCGATGACCAGGAAGATTAGACAAAAAAATATAAATCATATTTGTTATGTCTGGTTATATGAATACCTTATAACGTTGATTAGAATTTCATACAATTCTTTATCCCATAAAAAAGATATTACTATGTTTATATCATTTATATAAAATCACATCTCCAAAGCTATCTTTTTGTGAGTTACCTAGTACACTCTCAGATTCCACTACAATATCTCCTCACAATGTCGCTCTCTATAATGTGTGTACACAAGAACATTTATTTTTCAATATGTGCACATTGCAATCACAATTTTCACCTACCACTATGCCTATGAAATATGAGTGTCTCTCCTACATAGTATTGTTTTATACCACATGTTCATGATCATATTGGATTATCTTTGTTAGCAGTAGTTGGCCAAAGTTATTATATAACATAAAAAAGAGTTATTAAAATCTATCATATAATGAAAATTTCATTCCAAATAATATTATGCATATGATTTTCTTCATGGATCTTGAATCATTTATCCTCTATTTATAATTCATGATGCATCACATTAATAGATGGTTCTTTCATTTTGTAAACATAGTGAATTTTCATCATTATTTAACATGAAAACATTATCCTCCATTGATAGTTAATGATGATTCACTACCTAGGATTATTATTTCATGTTGTAAAAAATTAACATATCTAGTTACAATTATTGTATTTTAATGTAATCAATGATTAATAGTTAAAAATTCATCATAATTACCATTCATCTTCAACCAAATATAATGACATATATTCTTCTATTATGAAATAATATGGATATATAACATTGTACATTTTCAAATCAACGATGTTGATTTCACCAATTCTAAAAACTATATGTAACATCTTGAATAAAATCCTCTCAGATCCTAATATTATTTCTATTATATAAATGGATTTAAATAAATCCAATTGAATCATTTCTTATTTATATTCATTCGAACAAAAATAAGGGCATTACCAACATATGAGATTTAAGGGACTACTTTAATTATTAAATAAAATTACAAAAACACAACATATTTATTTTACAATTATTTAGAAAATAATTATTTAATTAACATGATTTTTAAAATATTCCATATTCCTTTCTCAATCATATCATTCTTATATTGAGATATATTGACTAAAAAATACCACACAAAAAATACACAATAATACCCCCTTTATATCTTATTCAATTGAAACTAGAAAACATTAGATCATTATGTTATCCCTAATTCTAAATTAATTTATCCTTTCTCCCATTTTATAATTTATAATCCAATTTTATACTCTCTTTCTTATTGAGAACATATAAAAAACACTAGAAGATAATATTTTATCGAATTATTATTAGAAATGTTCTGTCAATTCTTCCACACTTAGTCTCTTTAGGATTTTCATCCACCAATTTAATCTTTTTATTTATACTCTATATTTGTTATTATTGTTTCTTAGGCATAATAAACTAAACTCTGTATTTTGTGCAGTATTTTAAAAATTACATGTTGTGGCCACTATTTCCATAATATTAGGATATTATCCTAGTTAGTGTGATAACTTTTTTATGTTATCTAGATTCTTTTTGTAAAACTAAATTCTTCTCACAATCCTCAAATAACTCATTTTCCGTCCCTATAAACTTCATTTGAAAATTCATTTTTCCATATTTATATTATTTCATTTCTGAGATCCAATTTTCTCCATTCATTTTCATTAATAGTTATGGTTGTTTAGTTATTTTAATTTCATTACAGAATAACTTATATGTTCATGCATCTTCACTGTTACCACTTTTATTAAAATTACAATAGAGGTCACAATGTTCTTAATATTTATTTCTGTCCGAAATAATTTTATTTTTATTCTAAGGAAATTATTTCAACTTGAATATTCTCCCCTTAATGTAGTTTTTCACTATTAATTCGGATTTTTTAGATTTTATCCAAAAACTTGTGCCTTATGAGAAAGCTTGTTTCTTAAATAACAACATCCAAAAAACCTAGGTTTCGATTCGTGATTTTTTTGTCTAACTTCTACATAATAAGTATAAAAAAATTTCAACTTTCAACTAATTTTTTTATTTTCTTTTTGAAATAACACTTATATAATAACTTTTATTTAGAATTAAAATGATATTAGAATTATCATAACCTTTTTTCCATAGTTATAAAGATTTTTGTTTTTGACTTTCACTACACACAAAAATCGGCTTAACACAAAAATTACTTCTATAAGTTGACAATGCGTATTCTATTTATGATACAATAGAATATATAAAGAATATTTTCAAATATTTCCCCAATAAAGAAGTGTTTTTGATAGAAATATATATGTAGATAGAAAAATAAATGATTAGGGTGAATTGTATATTTAACAATTTTCCTTTTTAAATATTAAAAGAATTTAGTTTTAAAAAATTTATACTAAATGAATTCCCAAATCTTGTTTTAATGAAAAATATTTTAGACTTTTAGACTGATTTGTAAGACATCCTAATTAGGAAGATTCTTATATGTTTTCCACATTTTGTATTAATAAATAAACTATAATCACAATAAGATGGGTAATTATCATAATCACAGTGGTTAATATAATCAGAGTACAGAATGATTCTATCACAAATAGTTTAGAATCTAATTGGTTAATTAAAAATTATAATCAATAAAATATTAATAACAATATAATTCAAATATATCATAATCAGATCAATTATTAAAAAGAAAACACTTAATATAAAAATTAATTTATAAAACATTTCACATTCTATTACAATAGTATCATAAATGTGATAAAAATAAATGAATACCATTCATTTTACATAAAGAGTAGGGTACTAAATAACCTATGATAAAGTCCTCATGAATTATATGTTCATGAAAGTGGTCTTTCCCACACCATGGTACTCCCTGATATGATTATCGTCATTGTTCTATCTATATATCCAATACATCACTTGATCATGAAAATGATTAATACTTATGCCATCCTATCCTCAGAAAACCTCAATTCATAAAATATCAGAATGATTGTAATTATATCCACAAAATACATCAAAAATAATCATAATTATCTGCATTAAAATATTAAAAAAACTCTTTAGAGATACATGTCTGTAGAAATTGTTGTTCACAATTTGAAAACAATAATATCTTTCACACATAGAAGATTAGGTAGATCTCTCACACAGTGTATGAGATTCATTTCCAACCCTTCTAAATTACCTATTATTTATAGTCATTCGTCCAAATGGTCAGAGTGGACTCCAGCAGTAGGATTTTCTCCTTCAATTTCATAGGGACTTGGATTTTTGTCATTCAATGTTATATATTCAAAATGAAATCACAATGTCGTTTGGATTAACATATAATAGATGAAATCATTTTGATTTTAAAGACAATGATTCATTATGATACAATTCTCTAGGTTCGATAATAATAAGTTCAATTATTCTATTACTAGAGACTATGTGTTTTATATCATTAAAATTATTTTCCTGTAAAATAGATTTTACATTGTGTATGATATAAATTTTATTCGTTGTGTACGGTATAAATCATAATCGGTTCCATTACAATTATTATGTAAAATATTATTCTTTCAATTCTTTTGAGTATGATTTCTATCATAAACACTTTTGAAAATATTAATGATAACATATCGATTCCTTATCACAAAACAAATGTCTTCATGAAAGATAATTTTGGACATAAATGAGTATTTAATTAAATATTTAAGAAAGGGATTGTTATTCCCAAAGAAAAATGAATGGGAAATTAAAAAAGATACTTTTGAATTATCAATATCCCCCTTTTTGAAAATCAAAAATAACAATTCATAAATAGAAAATTAGTTTGTAAAATTTAAGTCCAAGAACAAATTAAAAAAAATGTTTTTAGAAGTAAACACTAATGCTTATATCCTGCACATTTTTCAATCTCTTTGGAATGTGATTATTAATACACCTAACCTCCACTTAGGATAATAATAAAACTAAGGAACTTATTCTCAATACAGTTGAAAATTTACTCCCCTTACTTAAATCATTCAATATATATATATATATATAATTCATTTTTTTTAAATTAAATGTCTCCCACTGTCTACATCATTCTTCCCCTTTTTGGTTTACAAAAATTACTAGTGAATGTTTTCTAATTGATATAAAATGGTTAGAAACAAAATATATATACGAAGTAATAAATTATTTTATCATATGTAATGAAAAATAATATTCATCCAAAAGACATGGAAACCATTCAATAAATATATATATGTTGATGACAGAATTAATCTTTCATTGTTGTTTTCAAAAAGCAATAAAAAAATTGTCTATAAATTCATTGCATAACCTTCTCATTTTCGTTCATTAATAATTCTAATACAATTCTGTTCAAATTATTAAATTTTTTTCAATCATACATAAGCATTTAATGAAATCCCAGAATAGTTTTTATCTTTTATTTCTATTCAGAAATCAATTGATCCCTGAAATGATTAAATTAATCATGAGATATATATTTTACATCATGAATAGTATTCTTTTCATCTTGATCTCGAATAATATTCTGCAGCACTTTACTAGTCTTTTCATGTACTTCAAATCTTTCATTAAAATGAAAAATTTATTTCTAAAATAAACTATCTCATCCTTATAAAACATTATATTTTGAAATATCTATTTGAATGAAATACAACATATAATTTGTTTCCATCACTACTTCGGTCTTGGAATTTTGAAACCATTCACTTTTTGAGATATATCAATTTCTAATGTTTTTGAAATCAACAGTGACCCCTTTCACTAGACTTTTAATATCTTCAATTGAATCATCATGAACATTGATTATTTCATCATCATTATTGGACCATTTACCCACTTTGTTGCAATCCTTTAGGTATTACTTACAAAAATATTTAAATACATTAATTCAGATTCGTTATAGATTCCCTTTTCACTTATAAGATTTATTGAATCAATTTTATGTTTTGGTTATCTGTATCCAGATAAATATTTCCTTCATAACTTGAGAAATATGGAATTATATTATGTAATCACCTTAATTCATGAATAATATATTGATCTCTTTATATTGAGATTTTTTTTTGAATCAGTATTTTCCTAATAATATAGAATCTCTAAAGAATGGTTTCTGGAAGCATCATCTTCCATATTCTGGTTACAATATATATCGGTCCTGGTATCATCCACATTGTCTAAAATGTTAATGAATTTATTAGATTTTCTTTTCTGAGTGGCTTTCATTGATGACTCTACTCCAAGTGATTCTTATTTTTAGGAAGTTGCTTCTAAATATCTTACATGTATTCATTCATAATGAGATTTTTCTTCATAACGAGGATATTTTTCATTCTCATCTTCTTAATTTTATTCTTCTTCATTTTACTCTTTTTCTTTTCCCCTTTTTGTTCTATTCATTTCTATTTTTCTCTTCTCTAAGATATTAATATATCTATATAATTTCACTATTGTCTTGTTATTTTAATGTTATTTCATGATTATCCTTTTTTGGAGATGATTCATAACCAACATTATTCTTATTCTATAACTTGTCTTTAAAGAAGGATACAATTTTTATTCTTGAATAGTTTCCCTTGTAGTGATTCCCATAATCTAAATTTAAATGAATTTCAATAGATTAACCATATCAGAAAATATACTCATTTTTCAATTTTTTTTCTTCTCTTCTATTACAATAAGTTAATTGGAATGAATTCATTTAGTATATTCCTCAGTTGGGTTAAGACCAAACTGTAGGTCTCTTACATTTCATTTAGAAATATAATTTCATTATTTCGAATTAATTTCCGAAGTAAAATTCCTTTTTTTAATTTCATTTAAAGTGAAATCAGAATTGTATTTCCTCTATATCCGATAAAAAATTGGCACTAATGGTTTTGGAATATCTTGATTTCCTCCAACAACATATTTTAAAAAATTGTCTTTATCATCTTTTACAAATTTTTTTGATTCATAACAAAATATAAAATTTCAACCATTCTATAATATCAAAACTAATCGTTATGAATTTTATATTCCATAGCGATGTAATGATTGTGAGATTAAAATAATTCAATCTTTCAATATTTAACATACATAGAATTGTAGGATACATAATCAACTGTGATGTGATTGCACCGGACAATAAATTGTGGATTGTTACAAAAATATAACACAAACAATTTAGCTTCCTCCTATTAACAAAATTTCCATGGATGAGGAAATATGAGATTTTTAGGGTCTCTCTATCACCTTTTGAGGTAATTAAAAACAATACATACAAAGGTCTCTAAGACAGTTGTCAAATGTGAGATGAGTAGTTCTAAATTTAACCTTATGACTCTCAAAAAGAGAATCTTCTTTTCTTTTCTTATTGAAGGTGTCTATTTGATTCAATAGATTTTGTTAAGCAGAAGATATGCCCCTATTTGATGGAGCACAAAGGAAATTTTTGGCTTTTTTACTGACATAATAATCTCTCTATCATACATGGGAAACGGTACTTCAAAATCAATATCAATATTTAAAGAACTATAAATTTGTCAATCTTCATAAACATGAATAGGATCTTGATTGGTTGTGGGTTTGTCTAAGGAAATTGATTCCCATACATGAAATTGGATAATTATTTTCAATGAGGAATTGAACTTTTCATAAAACAACATACTGACTATCCATTCTCATATGATCTTCATTGATGAAAAATATTTGGGAGCTATTAGAGCGTAACATTATAATACATGTTTTGTGAGTGTTTAGTTGTTCCTGAAATGAGTGCGATAAAATATCTAAACAATAAAACATTCATAAATGGATACAAGAAAGTGGAATTTGGTTCAACGTACAAAAGAGATAGCTGATGTAGGATATGATAGGTTACCGTTTATATAGCTGAAGAAATTTTACAGTTGCACTTATACTTATTAGATTTAATCAAAAAGATATGAATGTTGAAAAGATATGAAATATTGATCTTTTTATTTTTAAAAAATAAAATTATAAATAAAATATTTAATTTTATTCATCTAGAATATGATAATGGTTTTAAAAAATACCAATAAGAAGAATATAATGGATGGTAGAATATTTGATGTATGAAATTTCACCTTTCGTTATTCCATGATGGATTTCTTGGTTTCAATATTTTTTCCTCAAAATAATATAAAAATATTGAGTTCAATGAAATTTTACTACAAAAATATATCTAATTACAGAAAATATAAATACAAAAAAAATACAAATTATGAACAAAATGAGTATGAAAAAATTTTGAGAAAAAAAATATGAGTTCCAAAAAATTCTGAGTATGAAAATAATTTGAGTAAAAAAAAGTTCTATGTATGAAAACTGTATGTAAGAAATACTTTTTCTCATGAAAACTTTATGAGTATGAAAATTTTCTGAGTTTAAAAAATATATGTATGAAAAATTTATGAGTATAAAAAATATGGGTGTGAAAGATTTCTTAGTAAGAAAAATATATGTACCAAAAATTTCCGACTACAAAAATATGAATACAAAAATTTTCTATGTATGAAAAATACAAGTACGAATAAATTTATGAGTTTGAATAATATTTAAATAATTAAATATTAAAAAAAATAAATATATACACTCCCTTATTGAAAAGTAGTAACGTAATGTAAGGTGCTGGTTTAAACATGACTTATATATGAATGATTACAATACAATGATCATTCCTAGATTCTATTTAATTCATAGTATCTATTTGTTTTTCATGTGAGTGGTGTGAATGGTCTTCTACTTAATGCTATGGAACTATTGTTATCACATAGTATTTGAGTTTTAGTAAATCATATTCCATAATCAGTTAGTGTGTATTTCATCCGGAACACTTGAGCACAACAAGTTTAATCTGCCACATTTCTGGCATCAGTAGTGTAAAGCATTATTGATTTGTTTTCATAAAAGACTAAGAAACTAATAAATCACCTAAGAATTGACAATTTTCGGATGTACATATTCGATCCATTCTTAAACCACCAAAGCCAGCATCTGAAAAAAATTCAAAATCATTCCCACAAGAAGAGAAATGTCCTAAATCTATGGGTCCAATTAAAAAACAAAATTTTTTTTTCTGCTTTTAAATGAGAATTTGTTATTTTTAGTGATATCTTTCATTTGGACATATTGAAAACATTACTTTTAGAAGACTATTTTTTATTTATATAAATTTCTGAACATAACTCTAAATTTTTTTACATTAACTGGTAACTCATTTCATCATGATAATGTGAATTTTAGGCCCCAATTGTAGAACTAATACATTTAGTATTGTCATATTAGTACTTTTTTAGATGATATTAATTATATTTATGTTCAGATATATAATTCCCTTCTGGGTTTTGTGAAATTTTAAAACAAAGAAATAATTTTTACTTTCCCATCATAGTAATTTCAAACTAATATTTCATAAGATTCAAAAATGAATTAGTTAATGATTTCTGAGGTGATCTGAATATAATATCATCAAAATAAATTTGAAAATTTAAATAACTTTTCTTCCTTTATAAAATGTTTGGATCTACGGTTCCCTTAAGAAAAATGTTTTGTAATTAAAATCTTAAAAGTATATCATTCGAGGCTCTAGGGTTGGGTTAAAGTATATTTAAATCATTGAAAATTTTAAAAACATATTCAGGATGATATGTATCATCAAAACATGGAGTTTGTTCTACAAAAACACCCACTGGAAAATGTCTTTTATGGAATGCACACTTCACATACATTAGAAATTTTTTGAAATTAATGATTTCTACAAAGGCTAGTTGAATTCAAATAGAGTCAAGTATAGATACCAGATCATAGGTTAGTTCAGAATCAATTCATTATTATTGATTATAACCATAAGAAAAAAGTCTTTCTTTATTTCTAACAATGATTCTATATCCATCATAATTGTTTCTAAAAACCCATTTTACTCTAATTATATACGATTATGTAAATATTTTGGGAAGGGTTGAAACATAGATCCTCTTGAATTCATTAATTCATCATGCCTTATCTTTTTCAAATATCCATCACCTAAATCCTCATCAGATCATTTAAGGACAAAATGTGAAATAAATAATTGATGTTATAATTCATCTCTCAATGAACTTATATTCCTTATAGGTTTATTTACATCACCAATTATACAATCTCTTTGATGATTAATAAGAAATACATTAATTGGGTTTTGTAAAACATGATTATCAACATAGGGTAGAATTTATTGTGGAGTTAATACTTCAAATAAAATTTCAAGATTGTTCTACATAATATAAAATTATTATATCAAAGGATGATAATTAGTATTGGAAAACTCATCCGATGATAAGTGTTTGGATTTTTTAAAAACAAAATGATTTGTTCCATCAAATTTCAGATGTACTGTTTCCAAAATAGTTAAATATTTCTTATTGAAAATACTATAAGCCATAGAAATAGTAGAATTGCCTAAGAGTATACATTCATCATATATGTGTGAAAAGTTATGTAAATTATCATTTCTATTCAAAATTAATACTTTGAATCCAAATACATTGATTTATGAAAAAATTGGTTTTCTTCATTTCTATAACTCATACGGGGTTTTTTATGAAATGTAATAAAAAAAATAAATTTATAGTATAGAAATTTGTACTCATAGGTTTATACCCAAGGTGTTTATCATTTGAGTATTCACACGACATGGTTCTGATTATTTGTAGAAGAATTCGATTTCTTCCTCAAACAACACCATTTTCCAAGGAGTTATAGAAGCTAAAATTTTTCCTCTAATGCATTTATTGTAACACCTGATTATTTTAAAAATAAAATTTAATGCATGAAATTTTAATTTAAGTAGATATTTATAACTTTCCTTTAAATATTATTTTTCCACTTTTAGGTTTTAAATTATGATAAATAGTCATTTACGATTCTGTCCATTAAGATATTTTGAGTCTAATGGAAACAATATAATTTTTTGGTGAATATTAACATACCTTATGAATAGTAATATGAACCTAATGAATAGTTAATTTTATTATTAATTTATTTTCTTAAGGTTTTAATATAATGACATCTTGGTTATTTTTTCAATGTGATAAAAAAGTATTTATAGTTTTAAAATTGTAAATTTTTGAATAAAGTATGATTATTTTGGAAAATTAAATTGATAATATCTAGAAAATTATTTTCAAAAAAGTAATTTTATATTTTAATTGAACACATTGATAAATGGTTAGGGTGAATTTTTTGGATTTATCTGGAATTCTAGATGTTTTGATGAATAGTAAAATATGATAAAATATGATAAATGAAAAATACTTGATTTACTGCATCATAGGTGATGAATGGATGATGTAAGACCACCTGGTTCAAACTCACATTACATTATTACTATTTGGAGTCACATTAATTAAAACTATTCGTTGTGTTCTGAAAAAATATTATAATAATGATCGAAAAAATGAAACATAAATCCTCTCATCCACTATAAATACCGCCCTCATTCACCTCTTCCTCGCAGAACTCTCGGGCCTTGATCCTAACCTATTTTTTACCAATAATCCTCCCAAGGATCTTCCCCACGTCCTATAGAGTTTGGCCACACCAAAATGCCAAAACCAATGTCTTTAAGAAGCATCCAATGGAGAAGATATCAAGATATAAACTTCCTCTTTGGTTTTCTTTCTTTTATTTCTTGTTATGTTATTCTTTTTAATTTACAATAGAATTTTTTAGGATAAGTCATTCCATATCCCCCTTACTTCCCATATTATGTATGAATGATGAGGGACCCATTTTCTCTCATCATAAATGTTTATCAAATTTTAAGCGACGATGTTACGCTATCGAATTTTCAAACGGGAATTTATCAACTTTTCTTTTATTTTGAGATTCCATTCTTTTATCTTTCTTTCATCACATCTACATATCCAAAAGGAATGAATTTTACACTGCATTAAAAATCATGGTTTTATCATGTATATGGAATACTCACCATTACATTTCTTCTCCCCTCCAAATAATTCAGGAAATTAAAACACCATTTCTGATGTGTCGATTTACAGACATCGTGGATAATGCGTTTTCAATTTAATTTAATTTATTCATTGCTAGAAATGAAGCAATTTATATAATTGAAATATATTATAATTTATCTATAATATCTTATATAAGGTCTTAAATTAATTTTATAGACATGTAATTAATTTATAAGTCAAATCAGTTTTATACGATCGAAGAATTGCAAAATGACCTAATCATATTTCATTAATTTTATCTTATGAATTGTCCTCATGTAATAATTAAAAAGAATAAATGATATAATTTATGGTTTCAGAAATATGTAAATACCCCTCCATTCCAATTAAGGAGTTTTACTTCCATTTGAAAAGAACATCCATCATGAACTATTCATGGAAATCTAGTAAAGAACACAGAACAAACAATGCAAGGAGAAAAATAATGACAATTAAAGGGTGATATGATATAATCCAATGAACATATAATGTATTATAAAGATGTATATTATTCTATAAGATATTATTAAGACTCTTTTAACCATTATATAAAAAGTTTAAACTATTATTCACTAACTCTAACCTATGTTGAGAAAATTTTAAACACAATTTCTATTTTTTGAGATAAACATCTACTTCAATACTTATATGGTATTAAAGTTATTTGTGTGATGGATTTGTTTATGTTATGTTTAATTATGTGTTTTTTCAGTGTATATACATATTTTATCCTCTTTATTAAGACTCTTCAGTTTTATGATATTTATATGTGGCTTTTCTTCTAAACACCGATTTTAAAATTCTGTTTTACAAAATCCCTAAGTAACGCATTATGTTGAAGGGTGGGACATATATTTCCCTCAAATGACTTGATTATTTGTATGAAGAAGTTAATACATATGGTGACTCCATGTGTAACAGCAATGGATACACAAATTATAATGTAGCCATGAGGGTTACAAAGTATAAGGTAGCTGAGAGGGTTACCTGGTTATGTAAGAAATGCTCAAAGAAACATTTATGGTTCCATATATGTTCTGGTATATTTTTTGAATCTTGTGTAAATATCATGTTTTAAAAAGTAAATATAAAATGGTGAAAAATGTGACTTTTGAAAATTATTTTTTATGTTACATGTATTCATGGACTAATATTGTCATGCCTTCATTTTATATCCCTTATTTAGCTTATAGTGCTTATCCCATATTTTTTAAATCATTTTCACAGGTTATAAGTATGTGTAAGTCAAATTAGGATGAAAAGATAAATATTTGATGAATTTTCCGTGAATCCAAGTTTTATTTGAATATTTTATATTTTGAAAAAAATAATAGTATTTTTATGGTATCCACTATGTATTAATGTTTAATTTTAAGAATGTATTATGTCAAAATTCTATAAATCATTAAATATTAAATGATCATCAATGTTAAGGGAAGATATTTCTTGATTAAATTAAATATTAGGAAATATATTACGGTCGGGTCCTTATAGTTTGTATCATAGGATGGTTTAGTTAACATAAAGGGTTAGGATGATAGTTATATAAAACCAGAATTTTTTTTCGTAATTTATGGATAAGTTTAAATGATATAGAATATAATGATTTCCATATGCTTTGACTAATATATGTTTGTTTGAAATAGTTATCCACAGAAGAAACATGGATAATGGAGAAGATAGGAAACACCAGAACAATATCCATCCAAATGTGTAGGCAAGAATGGAAGTGAGTGGAACCAATCAGTTTGTGACAGTAATGGCTCAGCTATTAAATGCAATAAATAGTGGTTGCATCCATGCAATAGAAAAACCATAGGTACCACAACAAAACATAACAATAGTGGAAAATATTAAAAGACATCACCCATTTCATTCAATGGATCTTTTACACCAGTAGTGGCAGAAGGACGGGTAAATGCCCTTGAAAAGATATTCTATGTTATGGGATGTTCAGATAATCAATAGGTAAGTCTTTCCACTTATCATTTTGAAGCTAAAGCTATTATGTGGTGGTCAATGGTAAAGATTAGAAGGTATAGAAAGGATATTTATGAATTATAGTGTTAATAATTTAAATGTATTTTCTTTGAAAAATATTTTTCCAAAGGTGGTTTAATATAGGATAGAGATGAAATTACGTGATTTGAAGAAAATGGTGGAAGATTCAAAGTCGGTCTTTGAATAAAACTTCACTCGACTAGCGTGGTATGATCCAAATCGTATTCTGGATCTTTATTAAAAAATTAACAACTTTTACATAGGATTTAAGCCAATATAACAAGGGTGTTTGCCTCTTGTGAATTCATATGTTATGAGAAACGTGTATGATGTGTTGATATGGTAGAGATGGAGTTTTGGGATGAGTATGTGCACTTTGAAAACAATGAGATTAAAGGGACCATATGAAAAGTCATGGGTATGAATCAACCATTGAAATCTGATGGTACGAAAATCCAATTTCCATTTTGTAAAAAGTGTGTCAAGAAGAACCGTGAAGAATGTATTAATAAAATTATGATGATTTTTAGTGAGGTATGTTTGGACATATAGCCCAAGATTTTAATGAATGATATCCTAAGACTAATCCTAATAAGAAAACTATAATGTGCATAAAATATGGTGAGATGGGTCATTATGAAAATGTCTGACCAAAGTGAGATCTGGATGATGCAAATATGATAGTCTATAAGAAGAAAGGTGTAGAGGGTTCCATTGGGACAACTTCAGCAGATGCCGAGCAATCCAATGATGATGTAACATGTAACATGTTGGTTTACTCACAATTTTTGAATGTTTTTTTCAATACAGGGTCTAAAATATCATTCATTTCTGGGAAATTTTCTTACCAATTAGAAATATCACATAAACAAATGAGATCAATACCTATTGTTAAAACATCAGGGGGAAATATTATAGTATAGAATAATTATACGAATATTTATTTTGGGGTCTGTGGAATGACATTGCATGAAAACCTTTTTGTTTTTCCCTTAGTTGAGTTTGATGTTATTCTGGGAATGGATTGGCTTTCTATTTACCAGGATAATATTGACTATAGAGTTAAAGATGTTCTTTTGAAGAAATATTTTATGTTTGTATACAAGAATGAATCCATACAATTGATAACATATCATGAAGATGATTAACTGTTTAACGATGGAAATGAATCTTATCTTTCTCATATTGTTAAAAATGAGGGAACTGTTTAGATTAATGATCTACTAGGAGTAAATTATTAAATAAGGTGTTTATTGCTGAATTTTTTTGTATCATCACTGATTAGGATTTTGAATTCAAAATATAATTAATTTTTGATTTTTAGCCAATTTCAAAACCCCCATATCGTATGGATAAAATATAAGTTCTTCAATTTAAATATCATTGGCATCATTTTCTTGATAAAGGATTCATTAATTCTATAACTTCACCATGGGGTTTCCCTATTTTGTAATTTAAAAATAAAGTTGGTTCCATGAGACTTATCACTGATTTTAGACCATCCAATAACATTACTATTAAAAACAAGTACATTATGCCTCATATCGTTGATTTGTTTGACCAGCACAAGGTAGTTCAGTAATTGTCCATGATTGATTTTAGATCTGGATATCTTTAGCTGATGGTGAAGGAGGATAAACCCCTGAAAACAACTTTTCATACTAGATATGGGCATTCTGAATTTTTTGTTATTTAATTTGGGTAAACTAATTCAACTATTGTATTCAGTGATATTATAAATAAAACATTTCATGTGTTATTGCATAATGTTGTGGTTTTGTTTGTTGATAAAATTCTAGTATTTCTTATAAATAATGAGGAGCAAGAAAAACATATAATGGTTGTTTTAAAAACTTTTATGGAAAAGATAATGTATGAAAACTTCAGAAAGTGTTATTTTTGGATGCAAAAAAATTCGTTTCATGGGAACACTGTAAATAAGAATGGAAGAGCAGTTGATCCTACCAAATAAAAAGTTGTTAATAAATGTCCAAGACCTACAAGTGTTATTTTTGGTATCAACATATAATGTTTGTTTTCAGTAACTACAGAAGAAAATGGTGAATGCTCTAGTTTTTGCTTTCCCTTCTAGAAATGGTGAGTTTTTCATGCACAATGATACTTTTTTAAGGGACGTGGTTGTGGTATGATGGAGAGTGATCAGATAATTACTTATTCTTAAAAAAAACTAAACCCTTAGGAGTTAAATTATCCCACACATGATTTATTATTGGTAGCGGTGGGTTTTTCATTGAAAATTTGTAGGCATTATTTATACAGAGAAAAATGTCAAATTTATACTGACCATATAAATCTAAAGTATATATTCACTTAGAAGGAATTAAATAATAGGTAGATAAGAGGGCATAAAAATGATTAAATATTTATGATTACACTATTAATTACCATCATGAAAATGAAAAAAATTTGTTATATGCCTTCAGTAGAAACATCATGCATCATTTTCAATGTTATGTTTGGAACATGATCCCTTGATTAATTATTTAATGAATTTTTCTTAGAAGTTGTGCGTACAAGAAATAGCTATGTTTTGTTTCAGGTTTTAGTGCATTCATCGTTTTCATCCAGAATTATGCACTCATAGATGGAAAACTAAGAACTATAGAAAAAGGTAGAATTGGATAAAATGGGCATGTTTCCAGAATTTATCCTTGACAAAGGTTGTGTGTTATGATTTGAAAAAAATATGTGTGTGCCTTTTGATTCTCAGTTGAAAAAATATTTATTATGTTAGTCTCATAGTTATCCATTTTTAGTTCATCCTAGAAGTATTAAGATGTACAGATACCTTGGAGGGTATTACTGGTTGGATGAAATAAAAAGGGATATACCTGATTTTACCATGAAATATTTTACATGTCATCATGTTAAATCAAAGCACTAGTTAATGAAGTAGATGATTTAACCTTTTGCAGTGAATTATTTGAAATGGAATAATATATCCTTGTATTTTGTGGTGGGATACCTAAAACATCTAATGAAAACAATGCAATTTGGGTTGTTGTTGATTGACTACCAAAATATGCACATTTTAATTCTATTCGATATAAAATGTCATTAGATCATCTTTCTTGACTGTAACTCAAGGAGATTGTTTGGTTAAATGGTGATCATCATTCCATTGTATCAAATCTAGATCCTAGGTTCACTTCTAACATTTGGAAACTGATTCAATAGTCGTTTGGAATACAATAAAATTATAATACATCTTTTCGTACTCAATTTGATGGGTAGCCAAAATGATCAATTGATATATTGGAGGATATGATTCAATCATGTTCAATGGAAAACTAGGGATGTTGGTATCAACATCCTTCTTTAGTTTAGTGTTTTTATAATAATACTTTTCATCCTGTTTTACAGATG
Organism: Viscum album; assembly: GCA_963277665.1. Taxonomy (NCBI): domain Eukaryota; kingdom Viridiplantae; phylum Streptophyta; class Magnoliopsida; order Santalales; family Viscaceae; genus Viscum; species Viscum album. The sequence goes on along the minus strand of OY728143.1, from coordinate 1,089,128,551 downwards.
GAACCTTTTGAGGCATTTTATGGGAAACACTGTCGAACTCCTGTATTTTGGGATGAAGTTAGTGAAAGAAGGTTGATGTGGTAAGAATTAGTAGAATAAATGGATGAGAATGTGAATATTATGCATCATTATAACACCCATTTATTTCATAGTAAGTTATTTTCTTTAATGCAATTCAATATCTTGTGCTACACGCAACATCGAATTTGAGCGCACCACGACTTACCAAACTAACCATTCAAAAATAGGTTATGAATATTATTAATTGAATTTTAAATTTTATATACTCCGTATAATTTTTTAGATCAATATCATGTGTTTCATAGTTGTGATATAATAACAAATTCAATTTTTTTAGATAAAAGAAGTAATTTGCAATGAATACATTTTTACAGCCCTTTAATGGTGAACCATTTTTAAATCCAATATTTGACAATTTTATATATTCTATTTGATTTAATAAACATATTATTTAGAATAGGTATATAAAAAATTAGCTTGGATAAATTTTCAATGGGTTTTTATAAGTTTCATATTTTGAAGAATAGTGAAAAATACTAAATTTTAATTTAAGACAACTTTTTTAATAAAACAATTATAGTGTTAATTTATTTATAATGTAAAAAAAAATTTATAGTGTTAAAAATCTACAGTTCTTCTAAAGGACATAAAAAAGGTTAGATATATCAATAATGAACCACATTATGTTCTCTTGGTAGTTTATAGTATGTTTATTAACCATACAGTGTAATAATTCAAGAAGTCATGGTAAAAGTTAATCTAATTAACTAAGAGTTAAATATTAAAGATAAGGTTAACATGATGACCTAAACTTGTCTAAAACTGATTAGTTTAAATTATTTTGAGCCATACCCTACTTATTCATTAAATAAATCCATTTGGAGCCATCATAAACCGAAAATTAATATATAATAAAATATAAGTTCATGCGTTTCTTAAAGTGACCATGACCTCTCTTATAAACGAATACTTCCCCTTATCTCAATTTAATACCTCTAAAGTCATCTGGCTTGGACAAAAACTACCCAAATATCCTTTTAACTACTGTCACTACATCCTATAGTACTTACATTGATTAAAAGTCCATGATAAGGAGCCGTTTTGATTAAATCAAAAGGAATCACCCGAAGAATATGTAATAATTTCATCACTACTTTCAATGTTATTGGCTTCTTCCAATTCCACATTATTTGTTGTTTCCATACTTAAATAATATGTCCAGTACCATATACATAATGTGATGTTATTATAAATTTCATACAACTATATTCTTGTTTATATCCATCCTATTAATGACAATGTCATCATACATGCGTATAAGTGGCTTACCATCTCCACGTTGTGGTGTAGTTGTTATTTAAAACATCATTATTTGGATAGGTTTAATAATTATAAATAATTTATTTAAATAATATTTATAATATGTTAATGATTTTGTATATATGATACAATATTCTATTATATACAATATAACTTTTAATTAAATGATATTTTTCGCTCGTGCGTACGTACGGATTACCGTCTCCACGAATGCAATGGGATTCATTCCCCATCGTAACCATTCAAAAATAATTTTCATTTTATGATTAAAAATATTGTTTAAAAACATAATATAATTATGGATATGAATCAAATAAATCCTATCGATAATAAAAATGACTTAGGAAACAAAACAAATGAAGGAAAACGAATCAGTTAACACTCAAAACAATGATACTACTAAAATATTATTAACAAGGCAATATTAGTAGTTCATATATTATATAATATTAATGTATGTGTTTCTTGTATAAATTAAATTTTTTTTACTATTATATAGGATGATCACATACCTTCTACTATGAAAATGTACAAGGTATTGGGTTTCTAATGTCACATTAATTTTTTTGAGATTTCCATTGTCCACCACTTCTTTATTGGATGTGGTGTATTGTGTAATTCCCTTTGATATATATTATCATGATTCAATTTATATTTATGGTATTATGTGATCCATATGATGGTTATTAACATATTGTCTTATGACTCAACTGATTACAATGTGGTAACAAATTGTCATCTCCCTTTTTATTCCGGTGAGATTCATTCTATATTTGCAATTATTTAATTTTGTGTGGTGTATGTACTTCCCATGATTGTATTTATGGAGTAATATAAAATAATTTTTTTAATGTACATCATCATTGTAGTATCCTTATTTCATGGAGTGTATCTTTCGTAGGTTACAAAATCGGTAGGGGAACTTGTAATTTCAATTTCAACTCATTGGGTATTACGTAACATCATTGATTTTTTACTCCGAGATTATGTGTGAAATCTCTATATGACTTACAAAAAATATATAATTTCTATTCATTTTGTTAAACAACTATGTCATCGGTGTTGTTTTTACAAGAATATTTCTGAATGTACTCTAATTAACTTACACAAAATATACAATCATATTGAATGTATATAAAATAGTTACACACAATTATGTCATTGATTTATCCATAACCTAAGGATACGGTCTTTATAATAGAATTAATTTCAATTTACATTCCATTGATAAATCTTTGTTGTTATGGGCCAATTCCATAACCTAAGGATAATGTCTTTAAATTTTTTAATGATTTATTATTATAAATATTTCACATTAATGTCGGTGTTTTAAAAATGTTTTTATGTATTTATTCATATTTCCATAAAAATTATAAAATTAAAATTAATTTTAAAATATTCAAAGTGGTATGAGACACATTGATTCAAAAATAAATGTTAAACGACTTCTAGATAAATAATTAGGCATTTAAATTTTTTCATGAAAAAGGGGATATTTATTTCAAAGCATTTTATTCATTATTTTCATCAATATCAATATACTTCAATATTCATGATTGAGGTTTATTTATTATATTATAGTCTTCTATATTGTATAGAATGAGTTATGTTGGACTGTAGATGTCGTATTTTTATACCATTCATGGTTTATGGTCAACATATTAACATTTATTATGCTAGTTTTAATATGAATGATTATGTTATGTTCCACCCTTGTTATGTTCAGAATTCATTGGACTTATCAAGAGAATGGTGGAGCCCACCATAGTTCCTCGATGCATCAGTATGTCTCATGAGAAAAACCATTGTCTTGGAACAAGTTTTTGACAATATTTAATTTGTATTCCTAGCACAAGGCCATGACTATGTTGTTATGATATCTGACTTTATGCATTCCATCATTATGAAATTAGCTATTGATATTAAATGTGATTATTCTAATATTATAATATCCATATAAATAATTAAATGGAATTATTTGATTTATATTTACCATATTATACTGAAGCGTATGTTTAAAAGGCATGTATTTTTGTCTTATATATTGCCTTAAATATTTATGATTATTTATGATAGTTTCCTCTTTATTATTATCCTTACTGAGCATCTGATCTCACCCCTTCATTATGTTTTATTTTTCCCAGTATGTGAAGAATTATATTATGACTGACCTGTAAGAATTTGCGAAGGTATATAAGAGTGTTCAAAGCAGACACAATATTGTTGTTTTTCATCTGATAATGTAAATAAAATCATATGTTTGTATCTAGTATTTTCAATGCTACTAAACTAATCAATAATTAGATAATTTATCTATTGTGATCATTCCAATGTTATGAAATAATGCAATGACTTAGGGTAACTAGGGTCAGGGCGCTATAGTTGGTATCAGAGGAAGTATAGTACAAACCATGGAAGCTATATTTAGATATTCCCTTATTAGAAAACACTATACTAAGATAGAATTTGAGGATTAGTATAGAAGAACAACCAATAAATTTCATAATATAAATATTATGTGGGTTTTCCTAGAAATACATCACATTCTTGATACGATAAGGTTGAGGTGGCTCTGGAACATATGTACCTAGGAGTGAAAACTCCGATAGTGAGTTTCAGGATTGACCCAGGGTATCATGGTACACAAAAATGGGCCTTTCTACACTCTTGTTTATGACACTCACAAGGGATATACTTAGGATAATTCACATTTTATTTACAAACCAATTTGAATGATTTTTTTATAAGATGAGAATAAATAACCTTGGTCAATCCTAAGGTGTTGTAGATTGAATATAAGGTGTCATTTTATTTTCTAAATGATTTTATGTCTCACAATATGAATTATTAAGTTAGTCAATTTTTGGATTCCAAGGAAGTCGTAGTGACATTGAACCTGATGTACAAGGTGGGCATGACGATGGAAATGAGACAATAAATTAAATTATGATTGTAGTAAAAGATATAGTTTTCATGTTGAAGTAGGTTTCGAAAAATATTATCGACAAGATATACATTAACCCAATTACAAACTCAATAATGAAGAGGAAGTCAGAGAATGATAAGAGCTCCAACAGTGGAAAACGTTGAGAATAGAATGTTCAATTTCTATTACGCTAGATATTTGTAAGGAGACACCCCAGAAAGTGTCTCAAACGAACAAAGAACTGATTTATGTGTGTAAAATAAGGACATAATGTAAAACATTTCATAGAAAAAATGAAGAGTGCTTTAGATGAAAATTAAAATGATCATAAGAATCCAATTATAGTCATTTACTATTAATGTAAGGGACCATGGCATTACCAGAGTCAACGCCCTATTCTATACGATAACCTCTAAGTCAATGAAGAATGTATGTGGAAATAAATGGACTCTGAAATGATTAAATGTATGTGGTTACATTGAAATACTATTCCATTTTATGTGTAACCATGCAGTTTGTTATGTGAAAATTCAATTTTATGAGGAATTATATTTTGTGTGTGGATATTGTTATAAGGACCCATTTGGGTTTATGGGATCCATTAAATTGAGGAAATTATAGGATATTAATTTTTGAATGAAAATGTGAGTTATGAGATAAAATTTTTGGTTAAATTAAGATATGGTTATTTTGATGAAATTATATCATTTTTGGAATGTTATAAAATATAATTGTTGAAAAAAGACAACATGCATACCATGTGACAATCAATTGCATCGGACAAAGCTGTGAAAATCGAACCCATAACCAGGGTGTGGTTGAGATTTATCAACTACCACTGGACTACGAGAATTCCCTAGTTAGTGTGAATAATTATTTTTAGTAAAATGATTTCATTGATCACTAATATGTTTATTTGGAATCTTTTGTCTTAAAAAATGGATATCAATAGTATAGGAATGTTATTTTGTGATTAAGTGATAAATGTTATTTTGGAAGACGTATGCTCTATTGGGAACATAATATGCATAAGAAAAATAGAATACTATGGAATTTAATTTGAGGAATAATGATGTTTTTTTGCAGAATATATGTTTTTTCTATAGTGATTCAGATTATTAATAGAAATTATTAACCTATCATAGAGAATATTTGATTTGGTTAATTTCCCTTATGTATGAGACATTAAGAGTAGTTAATATTATTTGGAGATAAATGTTATGATTTACTATGAGATACTATGTGATTAAATGCTTCTGAGTTTTGGGTTTCAATCATAGATTGGATTATATTGTTGTATTTTAATGATAATTTTTTATTGAATGGTCTTTATTGAAATTTTTGTATAATTTTTTCAATTTTGGAAATTATGATTTTTTTTCTTTCATTAAAAAATTATATAGTTTTGGGATCATTTGATCTTGTACTAACAATTTTTTTTGGGTTAAACTCTAAAGACATGGTAAATATCAATTGAATACTTTTTGGACTATGTTATTCTCTAGAAGTTGATTCTTGCACATCAGTTGTGACCTAGTTATGTTGAATACTCATCGCTTAGGGAAAATATGAGTTAGTGGTATAAATTTTTTAAAGGATGAATCTCTAATTTAAACGTAATTATATTTCATTATGTTCATAGTCAATCTCATAAATAAATTCTTCAAATTTATGAAATGGAATTGAAAACCAAAAAGGTTGTCTGGTTACTTTTCCTATTGGGAAACTATTGACTGTTTAACCCATAACAAAATTGTGGTTTTCTTGTTGTTAACTTTCATATGATCATGATTTCTATCACTCTATATCAATACATGACACTTAGTTTTTCTTCCATATCCATGTTTCAATACATGAAATCCAAGTATGGGTTATCTAAAATGACCTTTTTATTTCTCTTTCATTCTTTTAATGTGATAGTTTTTATCACATTTTCCGATGTGGGACAATCAATGAAGTTCCCATGCCCAATACTTAAATTTCAATGATGCAATTTCTAAAAGGTGGGATGAATGTACACCTCAAGAAATCATAGTAAGTTATTTCTTTAATGTTATTCAATAGCTAGAGCTACATGAAACACTAAGATCGAGCAAACCAAAACTTTCCAAACTAGCTATTCAAAAAGTTTTTAAAAATAGTATAAACATCATTTTGAATTTTATATACTCCATATAATTTTATCATCAATATTATTTGTTTATTATACATGATATAAGAAAAAATTAATTTTCTTATGTAAAAGAAGTATTTTTTTTTAAATTAAATTTTACCACCTAATTATGGTGAAAAATTATTAAATCTATCATTTGACACTATTATATATTCAATTTGAAGAAATAAAAATCTTCTTTATAAGAGGGTGAAAATAATTTAGTTTGGATAATTTTTTGGTTCTTTTCTGATAACTATCATATTTTGATGAATAGTGAAAAATATTAAATTTTAATAATAAACAACTATTTAAATTAACCTAATGTATAGTGTTAAATTATATATTTTAATCATATTTATGTAAAATTACATAATATATTTATCATTTAATCCAATTTTGGTCATTGGGAGTAATTTTAAAATTAAATTATACATAAACACATATCAATATTTTGGTGGTTTTTACTTCTCAAAAAACCAACATTCTAGTTGTCACAACAGGAATTTTTTTAAAATTATTTAATAAAACATCAATTTTTTTAATTTGGTAAAATAGATTACATTTTTTAATTTTAAATATAAAATTTAGTTTAGAGTTAATTTTTGGTATTTTTCTGAAAACGTTTGTTTGTTTATGAATAATTCCAAACGCCGATTTATTGTAAAAAACTGAATTTTTTTTATATAGTAATTTATTTAATTTAAAATAATTTTAAGTCAAAATATTAACATAAAATTTATATAAATTTTATTTAATTCATTAGAGTCATTTTATAATAACATTTGATGTATAATGTTTTATTGAACTTTTTACCGTCATTTTCCCACCATCTAGGGACATTTGCAAATTTGCATAAAATCTATTTTTACCACTTCTATGGATTGAATTTCAAAAACATGATACGCACTTTTGACATTAGTATGTCAAATGGGGTTCAATATGTTGCAAATTTTTATGGTGAATATTAACTTCTGAATTTTATTTATCATGATTAAAATAAATAAGGTAATTAATCATAAAATGATATTATAATTACCCTAACATATTTCCTAATTCTATTTGATAAGTGTATTTCTACTAAAATAAACCATAGGAATAAAAATTTGATCCTTCTAGTCCACTTTTATTCTATTAGGAAATTTATTATTATTTTATTTAAAGTAGAGTTAATTGAGTTAAATTCAATGTTTAATAAATAAAGTATTTTTAATATTTTGTTATACATAAGATACTTTTGAATATAAGTATTCATTAGAAATATAAAAATATTTCTTACATCATGGTATTCTATTTATAATTTTCATACATTGTATAATTAATTTTATTAAGGACACCATGTTGATGAAGTAATTAACTTATTAATGGATGATTATAATAATTGATATTATAAATATCAAAATAAATGTAAATTAAGAATTTTGATAAAAGAAACTATTTTTTATGGTAATATTACATGTTGGGGTTTATTAAATAATTTTTTTGGTACTGATAATGTTTCTCTGGATTTCTCAAAAACAAAATAAAAAATAGTGTCAAAATTGACATAAATGAGTTTTATAAAAAAATAAAATATTATTAATTGAAATAATATTAATAAAAATTTATGGTATGGCAAATGGATATAGATAAGGTTATAAATACTAATTATCAACCACATGAGGTTCTCTAGGTATTTTAGTGTATGTTTATTAACCATATAGTGTAGAAATACAAGAAGACATGGTAATAGTTTAACAAATTAACTAAGAGTTATATAAAACAGATAAGGATAAAATGGTGACCTAAACATGTATAAAACATATTCGTTGAGGGGGTTTTGACCCATCCCCACCTTTTCCTCAATATAAATCCATTTTTATCCATTATTAACATAAAATCATTACGTAATAAAATAATATTTCAAGCTTTTCCTAAAGTGACCCTCTCCACTCTTATAAAAGGGTACTTCCCCTTCTCTTAATTTCACTACCTAAAGCCATTTGGATCCACCTAAACTTTCCCAAATATCCTCCCAACTACTATCACTACATCTTAAAGGAATTTATTTGATCTGAAATCCATCTTAAAGATAACTTTTGATCAAATAATATTTAATCACCTAAGGAAGAGGAAATAATTTCATCACCTATTTCAACGTTTACTTATTCTTCCATTTCCTCTTTCTTTGTTTTTTCCATACCAAAATTTTAACTTTAGTACCTTATACATACTTTTATGTTATTGTAAATACGGTACAACAATATTAATTATTATATCAATTCGATGAATGAAAAACTCACCATACGTGCGTACATACAGCTTGTTGTCTCCACTTTAGGGTGTAGTTGTTATTCCACACTTCATTATTTGGATGGGTTTAAAAATGACGTATAATTTAAGAGAATAATAAATATAAAAAGTTATTGATTCTATATATATACTATGAAATCCAATTATATATGATATAACCTTCAATTTAATGATATTGTCGCTCGTGCGTACGTATGGATTACCATATCCACGAATGCGATAAGATTCATTCCCCATCGTAACAATTCAAGAATAATTTTCATTTGATGATAAAAAATAATTTTTAAGAAAATAATATAATTCAGGATATTAATCAATTACATCTTATCCATAACAAACATGACTTACGTTACAAAACAAATAAAGGAAAACGAATCAGTTAACACTCGAAACAAGGATACTAGTAAAATATTATTAGCAACGAAATATTAAAAGATCATATTTGATATCTTATTTATGTATGTGGTTAATTTTTAAATTATTTAAAATGTTTTAAAAATTATGCAGTAGGTTATCATACCCTCGACTATGGAAATGTACATGGTATGGGTTTTCGTGTCTCACTTTTAATTTCGTGAGATTTCCCATGCTCACCACTTATTTTATTGCATGTGTTGTATTGTGAACTTACATTTGATATATATTATCTGGATTATATTTATATTCATTGTATTATGTGTTTCATTTTTTGTTTATTATCTTTTTTTCTTATGACTCAATTTATTACTACATGGTATGGGTTTTTCATCTCACATTTTATTTATGTGAGATTCATGCTATATTTTCCACTATAATCTTTTGTGTGGTCTATGTACTTCCCATTATTTTATTATTTTTGTAATATACCTTAATTTATGGGTACTTAAATATTCATTTTAATATCCTTCATTGAAGGAGTGTATGTTTTGTAAGTTACCCATTCATTAATTTAACTTCTAATTTCAATTTCGACACATTAGGGTTTACACACCATCATTGAATATTTTACTCTAAGATTATGTGTAGAATCACTATTTATTTATTTATATAGTAATGCTGACTCCCATTTGTGTAGATATACATTTGATACACAGAATCACTCTATTGATAAGTTTTCCAATCATCGATATGAACTTAATAAGAAGAATCATAACTCAATTTGTATTCATTGAGTTAAACATCCAAGTTATCGGTGTTGTTTTTAGATTAATATGTCTGAATGTACACTTATTGATATACACTAAATATAAAATCATATTGAGTTTATTTATATTTTACCCACAAAATTTTTTCATTCATTTATCCTTAACCAGAGGATATGGTTTTTATAATGGATTTGATCTCTATTTACATTTTAATTAGACTTCTTTGTTGATATGTGCAAATTCATTATTATATGGTGTACATACAATACATTGACATAGTATATCATGAATCCCATTATTCTCATGATATTATAAGGTTTTTAGTACCTCAATAATTTTTATTCTATCATTTATCATTGGGTTAGTAACTCTAACTAAAATATCATTTAAAATGTTTTAATGGTTTATTTTTATAAATCTATCTCATTAATGTACTTGTTTTGAAAAGGGTTTTAATGACTGATTTATATGCACATAAATGTTTTATAATTAAGATTATTTTAAAAAGATTTAATGTGGTATAGGACACTTTTATTCAAAAATATATTTTAAATTCCTTTGTGATAAATTATGATACTTTTAAATGTATTCAAGAAAAAGGAAATATTTCTCTCAAATAATATTACTGTTTATTTTCATCTATTTAAATATCCGTAATTATTCTTGATTAAGGTGGATTTATTATAATACAATCCTTCATATTGTACTTAATGATTCATGTTTGACTTTGGGTGTGCTATTTTATACCATTCATGATTAATGGTAAAATTATTAACATTTCTTATGCTATTTTTAATAAAAATGATTTTTATGATCCACCATTTTAATACGAGGAATGCATTAGACTTTGTAAAAAAAAGGTGGATCATTATATATCTCCTCGATGCCTAGGTAAGTCTCATTAGACAAAATAGTGTCTTGGAATAAGTCCTTGAAAAAAATTTATTCGTAGTGTTGGAGCGAGGCCTTGACTATGTGGTTATGATGTCCGACATTATGAATTCCATTATTATGATATTTGATATTGATATTAAATGCAATTATTCATCTAGTAGAATATCCACGTGAAAATGTAAATGGAATTATTTGATTTATATTTTCCATTTTGTGCTTTAGTTTATGTTTAAAATGCTTTTGTTTTAGTCGTATACATTCCATTAAAAGTTTATGATTATTTATGATAGTTTCCGCTATATTGTTATCCTCACTAGGCATACGAGCTCACCCCTTTCTTATGATTTATTTTTTCCATGATGTGAAGAAGTATATTATAACTGACATGCAATAATAGGTTATGGGATATAATAGTGGTCAAAGTTGACACAACATTGTTCCTTTTCATTTGATAATGTAATGTAAAACTTATGTATGTATATAGTACTTCGAAGGCTAGTAAACTAATCGGTCATTCTAGACATGTCCTATTATGACCAAGCCAATGTTATGTAATAATGCACCGAATCTGGGTAACTATGGGTAGGTTGTTAAAATCATCACATGAGGGAATATTAGAATAGGTAGAAAAGATATGCAGATAATAGAAGGAGAAAATTTTCACTCAAGGTTGGTAACCATATTTTCCACAAAAACTATCCTTGGAAAAGTTGGATTTGTTTTGGGAGGAAAGGGAAGCTATGTCCATGGTTCATCAGTCCTTTGGAAATCCTGGATAAAGTTGGAACTGTTGCAATATCGATTAGCTTTGCCTCCTAGTTTTTCATAGCTACACAACATTTTTCTTATTTAGATGTTGAGAAAGTATGATCCAGATTTAATAATGTCTTGGGCCAATAATTAGTTTAGTTGGAAGTGAACCTTTCATATGAAGAGTAAAAAGTTCATATCCTTGATAGAAGGGAACTTTTATTGGAGAATAAGTTAATCCACCAGGTAAAAGTATTGCGGAGAAACCCCGATGTTGATAAAGCAACATGGGAGTATGAAACTAAATAGAGGGAAATGTAAACTCACTTTTTTAATATGTAAATAAAAGTGTGGGGAAGAAATTTCCAGATGGTGGAGATAATGTAACACCCAATGTTTTTAAAAATTAATTGAAACACAAGAAAAATTGTTTTATGTAGATATTTATAACTATCTTTTAAACACAATTTTCCCACTTCAATGTTTTAAATTTCAAAAAATAGTCTTCAATAATGGTTTTCAATAAGTTATTTTGAGTCTAATATAACAAACATATTATTAATGAATAGTAACACACCCTTATAAATAGTAATATGAATTGTAATATTACACAAATGAGTAGTAAATTGTATTATTATTTTATTTTCGTAAGGATTTAAGATAATGACCTCTTGGTTAATTTTTCAATGTTATATAAAAGCTGTTATACTTTTAAAATTGTTAATTTTCAGAATAATGTATGATTTTATTAAAATAATTAATTAATAATTTTTAAAAAATAATATTAAAAAAAGAGAGTTCATTTTTGAATTAAACACATACATAAATGGGTAGGGTGAATTTTTGGGATTTTCCTAGAATTCTAGAATATGTAATAAATAGTAAAATATGATAAAATACGATAAATGCTAAATAATTGATTTACTACAACATAGTTGATGAAAGGATGTTGTAAGAACACTTGGTCTGAACTCAAATGCAATTATTACTATTTCTGGTTACATTAATTTTTACTATTCATAGTCTTGAACAAAATTATTATAACCATGATTAAAATAATGAAAAATACCCCTCTCCTCCAATATGAATACAACACTTATTCCCCACATCCTTCTACACCAATCAAACATTGAGACATACCTATGTTATGGCCAATATTATTCTTAACAATCTCCCCCATGTTATAGAGCTGCTGGTCTCACCAAAATTCAAAAAAAGGCCATAATAGATATCTCAAGGAGAATAGATCAAGAGGTAAACATCATCTTTGGTTTTCACTCTTTTTTGATTTAATGATATTATTTTTAATTTCATTTTTATTCTATTTGGATATGGCATTATATACCACCCATAAATCCCATATTGTGTAATAATGATTATGTACCCCTTTTCTCCCATCAAAATATTTTATGAAATTATAAGCAACATCGTTAGGCTGCATAATTTTTCTAAGGGATATCTTAACTTTTCTTTTATTTCAAGATTCATTTCCATTCTTTTTTGATCCTCACCTCCCCTTATACAAGAGGAATGAATTATAAATTATCTTTCATATTATGGATTTCAACATTTTTATTAAATTCTCACCATTAAATTTCATCTCTTTTCCAAATTATTCAATAAAAGAAAACATCATTTATGATGTTCTAGTTTACCAAAATCGTGGAAGATGTGATTTCAATTTCAATTACATTCATCATGACTGGTCATAAAGAAAATTTATTGTTGAACCGGATTATGATTTATTTAATATATCTTAAATAATTTTCTAGAAGCATTATTTATTCTCATGTTATAAATTTATAAAAAATTGAGTTCTTTACGATCGAAGAATCACCAAAATGACATAAAAAAATATCTATAATGTTTTAACATACGAATCATTTATATGTATGAATTGAAAATGATAATGTTTATAATTTATGGTTTAATAAAGTTTTATATACAAATCCATTCTAATTTTTTCTTTTCACTTCAAATCTATGACAACATCCATCATGAACTCATCCTGGAAAACATGTAAAGAACACACCAAAAACTATCCAAGGAACAAAATACTAATATTTAAAGGGTAAAATGATGTAATGAAATCATATTATAAGGTATTATAAAAATTTATATGTTTCTTTATTAATAACATTATTTTAATCACTATACTAGAGGTTTAAATGAGTTTTATGTAAGAAAAAACTAGGGTAAGGGAATTCTTAACCGGATTTCCATTATTTGAGTTGAACATCTTCTTTATTATTTATGTTGTATTAAGACTGGTTGTATGATGGGGTTTTTATGTTATGTTTTATTATGTGTATTTATAGTGTATATACATATTCCATCAACTATATTAATTCTTTCATCAATTGTATGATATTTATATGGGTTTTTCTTTTAAAACCATATCTTAAAAATATGTTCTACAAGATCCCATTATTATTATTTAATGATATTTTTCATGTTGTATGATTACATACTTCTACATTATAATTGCTTATGATGATGTTTTGGACATATATTTCCCACCAATTTATTGGTAATCTGTAATTTGGATGTCGGGTGTATGGTTTCTCTAAGTGTAACTGCGATGGTTACATAAACTGTAAGGCAGCTATGAGGGTTACAATGTATAAGGCTACAGAGAGGGTTATAGGATTATGTAAGTAATTCCCCAAGATAACATTATGGTTTTATTTATGTTTTAATATATTTTTGGATTCTTATGGAAATATCATGTTTCAAAAATTATATATATATGGGTGAAAAGTGTGAATTTTGAAAATGATTTTATAAATCACAAGAATTCATGGGCTAATGTTCCCTTTACTTTTTTTATATCCCTTACTGGGATTTTTGTGCTCATCCCAAGTTTTTAAAATTATATTCCCGGATTTTAAAAATGTGTAATACAAATAAATAAGCCATGCTAAATGATTGATGGACATTCAATGAAACCATGTTTTATTTGAATGTCTTATATTTTGAAAGAAATGAATACTCTTTTTATGTTGTACATTCTAAATTAATGTGTAATGTTTATAATGTATTATGTACAATTTCTCTAAATATATAAATATGAAAAGATTCTCAATGTGGAGGGAAGTTATTTCTTGACTAAATTCAAGATTATGTAATATAATAAGAATAGGTCCATATATTTATTAATACAAAATTTTTCAAATTCAGAATTTAGAAATTCTCCAATAGGATCAATACGAATAGTTATCAATGGAGATTCTTTTTCATTTTTACCTATTGCTAGAAATTTATTAAAATGAAAATAGGATTCAAATTTATAGTTAAGAAAAAATACCCATTTATATATTATGTAATCATCAACTAAATCAAATTCATAAAACTTTTCTCTAATAATTTATTTTTTGCAGGACCAAATAAGTCCATGTGTCGTAGTTGTAATGCATCAGTAGTTAATCCACTTCTTATTGATTTATATCATGACTTATGTTGCAGAAAATATTAACAAGGGTCACATGATTTTGATTGATCTAATATATATTTTGGTAGGGCCCTAACAATCCTTTTATTAGATAATTTTGATTAGTTCCTAAGGTAACATTGTCTTAGCATTCTATAAAATATCAAATATTAATCTTCTTTTTCACTAAGGAAAAGTAATTATTAGCTCTTAAGGTATTATATTTTAATTTTGTAACCATTCTCATACCAGTGTGAAGAAATAATTAATTAATCCTTGTAATTTTGTACTGAACATTTATAATTTCTAAAATTCGCATGGTATCCTTCGTCACATAATTAAATTTTTCTTATAAGGATGTTCTTATGTCCTTTTACAAACAAATTATTTTAAATTAAATCTTTCCCATATAGAAAAATATTACTTATTCAAAAAAAAAATTCCTAGGGCATTTCTTTTATGGTAACTCTTCCTCATTTCAATTGAAAATATTTTTAAAGAATTCATTTTTACAAGTTATATGCTAAAACCATCCATTTTCCATGTACCAAATATTCATGTTGGCGGTACTTCATTTATTTTCATAAAAACAAAACAATTAAACTTTTTAACCCAAAATTTCATGGGTATAAAAATTTTGTTGAAGAAGATTTTTGGAATCCACATTTACTTTGAAAAAATGGGATTTATGAAAACCTAATTATTTAATTTTATTTAAGGATCAATTTTTATTCCAATTCCCTTCACATTGAAAATTTGTACAAAAATGGTAACTTTTAGAAAAAAAATAAATATTGCTAAAAAGAAGTTATGATTTAGAATAACAAAATCTAAAACAATTATTATGAGGATTGATTTGATGATACATATTATAAAAAATTACCCTTCCACAAGTAAAAATTGGTAAGAGTTTATTTAATGAAAAATTTTTAGACATAGGTATTATAAATAAAATTTTATCCATATTAGTATTATTTTTAGATGTGGGTTTTTTTCTAAAATAATTTTCCCAGAAATGACATATTCAAAATCTATAGAAACATAGTATTTCATAGAATTAGATTCCCCAATGATTTTATAAATTTATACAATGTTATAATGTTTTTTATCATGACATTTTTAGAAATGTGATACTTTTTTAAAATATACATTTATTTTTTGATTTACTTTTTTTATGTTTTTTACTGAATTTATAATTTTAATTTTTAAGAATGTTAGAAAATATAAGGAAATAATCATAAGAAGTTAATTTATTATTATCACAAGGTGATGATGATTATTCATCTAAATATATGGAATTTATCTTATTTGGATAATTATCATTTAAATACATTTTAGCTTAAGAATAAAATCATTATACCATATCCATAATAAATTTACATTCATAAGGGTTTCTGACATATAAGACAATATTTTTATTTCTTAAATTTTCATTGCCTAAGGATTCATTAGAAAAGACTCCACCAATATCACCCCATGAGTCAGTATCATTAAAGACATTATTATTTTTGTACTTATAATAAATTATAATATTTCTATCATAATTCATTTCATTTCTATATTTTTATTTTTGTATTGGACAAACAGGTCTTATATACCAATATATTTTATATTTGTAATAGGTAACCATATAATCATTATTATTATTCCTTTCCTTTTTAAATTTCATGTACCAATACTGAAAATTATTTTTACTAATTTTTTATTTCATTCTTCGACCATGATTTGATAGATCGTTCTAAGAATGTTATGAATCACATGTGTCCTATTGATAAACAACAATTTTCATTGTTCATTTGAAAATATTTTTTGGATAATCATCAATCTGTGAATTCAGTATAGAATATATAGAAACTCCCCCATTCTTCATTGTAACATTCTCTTCATCATTATTAAGACTACACACATAATTTATGAGTGTTGAAAATAAATTATCATATGTGTGATTTGTAACCATCCTAGATTCATCAAATGTTGTTCTCCTTTATTCCCAATATTTTAGAATAATTTCAATGATCATTTTAATATGAATTTATTCATCTAAAACTTTTTCACTCATATCATGTAAATTATTATCAATTTTCATGAACCATTATTGTACCATAACAATAGGTTTTCTATAAAAACATCAAATGCTTGGTAATCATCTATAAACAGAGCTCTTAGATTCACAAAATCTTTGATGTTCCAAAATAAATAATATATATATTTTTACTAATATTTATTCCTACATAAAAATAAGAAATCTAGATATATTTTTTTTCATGGAATATAATAATTTATTTCTTACCTTGTAATTTAGCAGATATTATATCGTTTTTTTATTTTTAAATGATCTGATCTATTTGTTATGAATTTTTTTGTCAGGGAATATCATTACAAAATTATCAAATCCTCTATTGATAAAAAATGTCTCATTTTGTCTCTTCAATATTGATAATCCTTACCATCAAAAATTTGTGGTCTTGTAGGATTGTGATTTTAAATAGACCAAACAATGAGTCCTTCTATCTTTGAAGCAATACAGAAAACATTTCTTACTAAAATCGTTTGTGTAATAAATATTTATAAATAATAATTTTAATAAAATAAATAAGGAAAAAATGTACAAGTAATGTACAAAAATATATTCATAGTGGAAACCTCCTTTGGAACCAAATGTGAGTATTAGTATCATAGAATCTTGGTTCGGATACCAATTTTGGGATCGAAATGTATATTCATATGGAAAAATAAAAGAGGGGTGAATTGTATGTTTATGAAATTTCATTTTTAAATCATAAAAGAATTTATATTAAAAACATTTCAACAAAAAAAATATAAAATCTATAATAAATAAAAAATTAATGGCACTTGTGTATAATGAAAATATTATCATAAACATGATGATTCTGATATTAATTCCACTTGTCATATTGAGAAATATATTTTATTTGTTGTTAGCATGGTATGTATCGTAATCAGAGTAGTTATGATAATTAGAGTAAAAAATAGTGATAGTATCATAAATGGAAAAGACTAAAATTGTGTAATTCAATAATCATAATCACATAAATAGTAATCACATTGTTATTCAAAAGTTTTATAATCAGATCAATTACAAAATAGAAATAACAAAATATAAAAATGAATATTTAAAACAAATAAATTTCAATTACAATAACAACAGATATTAAATACAAGTAAATAAATACAATTATTTTATCTAAAAGATTAGGGTTTTTAATAACCTGGGATAAATAAATCATGATTTATAATTTCAACATGTCATGTATTATCCACATTAGTGTAATCCCTCGATATGATTATCATCTATAGTTTCTACCTATCAATGGTAGCCCTTGATCATTAAGGTGATCAACACCTCCTTCTACCTTGCCCTTGAATCCATCAATCCTCAAAATATAGGCATTTATTTTATAATATTAATGGATTCCAACAATGGAAATCTCAACAATCACCAGCACACATTGAAAATCATAACTCTTGATAGTTATAGGTATGTAGAACAAGCTATTAAAAATGTGTAAATAATTAGTGGTTTCACTCGTAGATGATTAGGTAGATCTCTGACATAGTGTCTTGAATTCATTGTCAACTCTTCCAAATTACTTGTTATTTATAGTTCCTCATCTCAGTAGTCATATGGGACTTCAACCGTGATATTGTTTCCTTAAAGCTTGGAGGTACTTAGACAAATATCCTTCTAACGATCATATTGAAGATCAAATCAAGACATCATTTTGAATATCTTATAACAAATGACATTATATTGATTTAAAAGAACAATATAATTACAATTTATTATTTGGTCTATGATAACAATGAGTATAATGATATTTATTAATAGATTTAGTGCAATTTTTATAGTTACTAAATTTTTTTCAACATCACATATTGGACTTTGCATATGATATGTTTCATAACCAATGTGTACGATATAAATCATATTCATGGACATTACGATACTCATGAAATGAATTATTTATGAAATTCTTATGATTATGATATTTATCATAATAACTAATGAAAATCATAATGATAAAATATACATTCATTTTTCTAAAACAATGGTGTTGGTGGAAATGATTTTGGATATAGATGATTTAGTAATTGAGTATTTAATAATGGTATGTTATTTCCAAAACAAAAGGAATAGAGATGATAAAAAAGTTTTTGGACTTAAAAAAGTATAATTTATGAAAATTTATGCCTCTATTATATATGGTAAAACATCATTATTTTTTAATTTTTGTGAAATTATATCATTTTTTTATTCCAGACTAATAAATTTGAATTTAATATATAATAATATTATATTAAAGATGATTTTTCTCCCTCTATGCATATAATTTTTCATAACCATTATTTCATATATATTCTATTTAATCATCACCCATTTTCAGTATTCTTTTAGAAGTTAATCAAGATACTTAATCCTCTGCCCATTATTCACAGGTTGAGTGTCTATTACCTTATCTAATTATTATAATATGTGCGACTTATCCTTTGATATTTTCTTATAATCCTCATTCCCCTTGACTGTGTTGAGCCACTAATCTTCAATTATTGATCATCTTTCCATATACTCTATATTTATTAACTTGCGACTCTATGTTTTTCGGATAGCTTTATATGTAGTTATACTCTTTCATTCAATTCCAATTTCATCCCTTTGTTCTCATATTCACAAGGGTTTATCTTCAACTTTATAAATATTAAAATTATATAAATATATTAAACTATTTTTTATGAACTTATAAATAATATCTTTTGTTGCATCAATTAATTCATCTTGGCATCCTAATGATTTTTATCTTCCCCAAAAAAATATTATTCTATATTTACAATGGATTCGATATATCCCTTATCCAGGTGTGGATAAAAATAAAATATTATACACTTCCTTAGTGGTGCACTAAAGCACCAGATCATCATCTTGTACTGATGGATTCTTCATCCCACGTTAATTGTCATAAAATATTGGAGTTTCCATTTCAGCAATAAAATTTTTTTGACCATTACTTATCTTTTATGCATGTTGTTATATTTCTAGATAGGAATATCCTCAATGGATTCTTGTATACATAATTTACATGATTTGTCAATGATTCACATTATATGTTAATTTCAGAGGGAAATTAAAACATTCAAACATAGTAATCCAATTGATTTGTAACCTACCCTCTGGTACTAAATGTAATGATATAAAAATGATGATCCAATTATGATATGGAGATAATAAATATTGGTGTTCTATTACATAATTTTACTTTTATTCCCTTTTCACCTCATCAAATGTCCACTGAATAGATTAGATTCATCTTTATCATTCCATTGGTTGGCTTGTGTGTTGATATAAAATGAAAATAATGAATAAAGGATGATTGGTATTGGATAATGGGGTTCACCACCATAAGGATGACAAGTACCCATTTTATGGTGGTTTTTATACCTGAAAAAAATAACTTCTTAAAATCATCAGAATAATAAAGTGAAAAGGTATGAAATCAAAATCATTGTCCTATCACCAACCAATTACAAGGATTATTTTGTTCTTACTGTTCTTTATTTTACAATATAATTTGTTGGTACACCTTAATGTAATATCAAATATGGATGATTGAGTCCCTTTAGAACTATATGTAGATATTTTTAATCTATATTTTATATATAAAATATGTGCTTCTTTATGTATATATTCCTTCTACAATAAAGGTTAATAGAGTATGATGGATACTGAGTAATTTATTCTGTACTAAATCGATTTATGAATTCCACTATTGTTTTTTCCTCTCATTTTCATTTATAGTGAAACTGAAATATTTTTTGTTTGAGAAATGGTTCATATATACATTAATATATAGATTAGGTATTCATGAATTATATTATTATGATCCTATTTGAAAAATGTAATTTCACTTTTTAAAATAATCGTGTCAAACAAAATATTTTCATTTTCCTTCGTCTCATATTCATATTCACTAAATGCGAGAATTATTCTAAATATTTAAATTTCCATAAATCTTCACATTGATTCAGAAATTATTTCTCATTTATGTAGGAAAAAATCATAATTAAATATCTTAACGTCTTAGAATTAATCATAACTAAACATTACTCCAGTCATGGTCTTCAATTACTACACACATCACTATAATTATTCACAATAATTGCACTGATAAAATATGTATTTAATTTCCTCTAATAATCACAAACTATCATAACCTTATCTCATTTATTTTATCCAAACAAATCTCATGTATTTCAATATGCATAAATTAAAATTTTAGAAGATCATAAAAAAAACCTCAATACATATATACATATTCATTAACATTTAAAATATCAAATGATCTTGGGTAGAGATATCCTTAATGCTTTGAAAATAACCACCATTCTCTCATTATTATCTATGTGGGACCCTATTAATTATGGTATTAACCATTATATTTTCATCCATGATTTCCATATTGTTTTTCACATAATTTGTTTTGGGTGATAAAACATCACTATTTTATATACTGTTTTAATTCATGATATAGTGTGGAATGAAAACATGAATTTAGAAAGACTCATAACACATGCACTAATTTTTCATAATGAAACATGTGTGTTTCTTTAATGGAGGAAAAAAATTAAGATGAACCATTTCCATAGGATAAATATAATATTAATTTCATATCATAATTCATATTAATCATGTAATGTTACTAAATGAATGGGTAGTTTTGTGATTTGAGAGTATTCTCACATTGGCAAGGAAATTTATCTCAGTATATCGATGTATGATCCAAATTAATCAATAAATTTTAGAAAAAATTAAATTTCATTTATATCTAATTTTTCGACAATATAGGATGCTCATACATGATAGGTTCATTTGTAGTATGAATTAAGCCACTCTTATTGATATTTATGTATATCCTTCATTACTCTTGTCACGCCCCTACCCAAGAATACCTAGAGCCATTTCATTAATAAAAATGGTTGGTAATATTTATTTATAAAAATAAATGATGAAGAATAACACATCACGTTCAATACATAAAATCTTCGTTGTTTAGGTTCTATATAACCAGGAAATTATATTAGAATCATTCAATGCTGAACAGAAAATACTCCACAAAGTAGCCACTAATAAGTACTACTCAAGTCTACTAAACCTATAAAAATAAAATTAAAATGTATGGTGAGAATAAGAATGACCAGTAAGGGGTTATTTAAAATATAATATTTCCAATAAAACCATTTGAAAAATACCTTTAAAAATATTTATAAAACATTTTATTAATGGAAAATGAAGTACATGAAGAATAACATAACTGTTTTCCATGAATTACCAGTGAACATTTTAAGGAACTGTAACACAACTATAATAAAACATGTTCGAATGATAAGAATTATTATACAATATTAAATGTGTTTTTCACATTATTTAAGATTTATTTGTACAATGATAATTGAATCATTAAAGGGTGCAGGTACAGAATTTACACATAGAAAAAGTACATGACCAGAGTTTCTCGTAAAAAATGTATAAATTAATTGTTCTCAAAAAAATTATATAAAAAATAATTGTTAAACTACCATAATTTTTATTAAGGTTCAGGAGATGGTCACTAAATAAACATCATTACATGTGTATTTACTTCTTCTAATTCTCATAATTACAGGATTTTAAAATAGAATATTCTTTTGTTGAATACACACATTGTTAATTAAATATTATAAACTTAATGATGGAATGTATAATGTTATATTATTTCAATGCCTTGGTCCAATACCCAAATCTCTTTTTCAAGACCGTGTTCCAAGACAATTATTTTCCCCATGCCTCCTCTCATGACCTGATTTGTCTCATTAGACCCACTGATTCAATGAGATGCTATAACAGGCCCCACATAAAACATTTAATATCTAATTTAATCCTCAAATGTCCAATTTAGGTCATATATACATTTTTTTCCATAACACTTTGCATATTTAATTTGTCATTTCATATTATTCTAGGTGTCCCACACCACATTGAATAATTTTGTTCTTTATAATGAAATATCATGATATGTCAGTTAAAATTTAGATTACAATTTTCTCAATGTCATCTATAAACTAGAAAAAATTCCTTTTACGTGTGGTAATGATTAAGACGCATAAGTAATGAATGGGTAGGGATGTCAAATAAAATTACAATTTCATAAGTTCTAATATACATGATTCAAGGAAATTGATACCTAATAGAAATAAATGACACTGAATTCACTGATAAATTTATCCATTAACATGAAAATAGATTAAATCATAACTTTTATTAACTAACAGTCAGTTATTACAGCCATTTCATCATGCAATAAAACATTAAGTGATCATAACATGATAATAAAATTCTACACATCCTTTTATCTGCTAATAAATTTTCATGTATTATTTCATACATAAAAACACATATTGGTTACAAAATTCAAGATTAATACATAATAAAATCATACAAATAGTAATTTCTTCATGATATTAATTTTATCGCATTATCCACTACATTAAATTAGGGTTTTAAAATCATATAAATATTAATATATAGACCTGAAATTTGAATTCCTAAAATGTAATAAACATGGGATTGAAATAATTGCAGGTATTGTAATACGACATAATATATGTAAATATCTTTGAATCTATAACATTACCTTCCATAAAAATTCATTATTAATTATAATATTTATGATATATTGCAAATAATATAAGTGATTATATGAACATTACCTTGAAAATGTTCTTTCATATTAATTTTAATTATAGAAAACCCTCTTATATAATAAAAACTATAATAGAGAAATAAGTTCAAATTGAAAATGTGGTTTTTAATATAAACTTCATATCGAAAAATAAAATAAATTTTCTTAAAAATAGTAAAATATTTGAAGCAGAACTAAAATACTAAAATGTTGATAAAGAAATAAAATCAATATATCCCTTATTTAAGATTTTCAAAACACAACATAAATCATAAAAAATGTCACTAATAGAATATTTTCAAAACACAACATAATTTATCATTAATAAGCCTTACATTAATTTAAAATTCTATACAAAAAAATATTTAAATTGAATAGTTTTCCATTATGAAGAACTATAAAGTATAATATGAAATAAATAAATAAATAAACTTCCCATATATATTTTAATAAAAAAACATCTTCGAAAATCTAAAAAAAATTATTGAACCATTACTAAATAAGTACAACCATGAAAATAAATATTATCTCCTTTACCTGGAACAAAAAAAAAGAATAAAAAAAACACTTTTCTTAAGAAAGGAGATTATGTCTGCCTCACGAAATTGGACTAATGGAAGGAAAGGGGAAAGAGCTAGGCCTGAGAAGATATAATTCCAAAAAAGAGTTAGTACTTCTATGAAAACACCCACTTATCTATCTAAATGTAACGACAAGCTAATCTGATAAGCCTTGTGGAAAAAAGGGTGATAAAAAAAGAAGAGTACAGTAATTGTGATTCGATTCCGAAACAGAAGAGAAAAATTTTTAAATTGATTTCTATTTATAATATCATACGATCAAAACCGTTATAAACCTTAATAAGATAAAATTAATGAACCAAATAAAAATAGAACATTCATTTTTCAATAGTTACAAAGTGTAGTTATTAATTAAACCATAATATGTCCCGCGACAACGAATTAAGTGGAGGAAAACAAGATACATACATCCAAAATACTATTATAGAGATGAAAAATGGACTCCAAACAAAGAAGTCTTCCTTTCACAAGATCATGAAATCAAAATAGAAGAAATCGACTTAGATCTCCCCTTATTGGTCACCTAAAAGCCTATCCTAGTCTGACACTATGACCATGCACGACCTCGACGTTATCTTCTCCCTTTGGTTTGATTGAACCCTCACCGCAACTCCTAATCTCTGGCTTGAAGCCACATCCTACAGCGAGTCTTCTTCATATTCATCGTGAATGAAACCGATTCATTGACTTCGATAGGATTCAGACCCTCATACTCACATGCCCTAGTCGAGATCCCCGGTTGAACCCTTCTCAACTCTCCCTCCCTCCATC
Source organism: Viscum album (assembly GCA_963277665.1). Lineage (NCBI taxonomy): Eukaryota > Viridiplantae > Streptophyta > Magnoliopsida > Santalales > Viscaceae > Viscum > Viscum album. Next base: position 1,089,103,558 of record OY728143.1, on the reverse strand, counting down.
GTTGCATCGTGACACCCTCACCTAGGTTTTGGACTTCCGACCCACACCCAACACCCGAATTGCGTACCCCCGCCCCTCTTCAGAGATCTTCCCATTTTTTTGTCATTTTCAATCAATTTCAATATTATTATAAATTAACCATTATTTATTTTATCATATTTTTTATTATGAATAATTTTTAAAAACAAAAAGTTTAATAATACTAATAATATATTAACATCATTTTATCATTACATTTTAAAAAGTAAATGTTTTTATTATTAATATCATTAATAATATATATATATATATATTATACTTATAATGAGATCAACTAAATTCATAATTTTAGTATAAGTAAACATGATAAATCAAAATAATAATTATGCAAATTTGAAAAAAAATATTTGTAATTTTTAATGATTAAATTTTTTAATAATATATATATATATATTTGATTCGAGGTAACAATAATTTTTAATTAATGATCATTTGTATATGTAAAATTTTAATCATTCTATTAAATTAGTTGTATTATATATTTGCAATTTTATTAAAAAAAATAAAAAAAAAATTAATAATGTTATTAAACATTAATGGAAAAGAAATTTATAATATAATAATTATTTCAATAAATATATACATATATTTATATATGTATATATATAATATTTTTGAACATATATAAAACCCATATAATTATTCATATAATTGATTAAATATTAGTTCGCATAAATTATAATAGTGCATTTTTACAAAATAATGTCATTAAAATAAAATAAAATAAGAATTTGTATTACCATGTATAACCTCAATATAAATTTCTAATTTTATAATATTATTAGTCTTATATGATAATTTTTTATATTTAAAATGTAGTATATATATATATTAATTTTTGAAAAACAACAATTTAACTATATTCATATATTAGTATAATTTTTATATAAAATATTCTTTTAAATAAAAATTCGATAAGAATAAATTCTATTTAATAGAAATGGTTATTTTAAATAATATGTAAATAATGTGAGAAATTATTTACCTTAAAAACTGTACATATAATAAAAAAATGTTAATTTTCAATTATTATGTTAAATAAAACAGTCTTAAAAATGTTTAAATAATAAATTAACATATTCAGTAAAACACTAACAGACACAAAATAAATCAATAGTTTTCTTAAGACACTAACGACTGAAAACGGTCATGTGTATTTCCAATGGTCATGAAAACAATTTTTAATAGATGTTTATGGTATTTTATACCTTTTAAGTCAGTTTGTATTACATATATTTTTCCCTATATTCCTATATTTTTTAGTACATTTGGACTTGTCTTGATGATTATATTCATCACTATGGTCGACCCAAGGGATAATGGCTAATTTCTTGGTCTCATTGTGATTCTTGGAGGTTTTCCAGTGGAACTTCTCATATTTTCTATTAGCTTCTTAGGATTTCTATGATCTTTGAGCCACATTGAAATGTAATTATTTCAGTGTTTTTTTAATAAAATATTTCTTGTATTATTTTGTAAATAATTACTTTAATGAAAATATAATAAAATGTTATTACTACAAATGGAAAAAGTTAGGGGTCTCCCAAATATCATACCATGCTTTGATGATACAAGATATTAATCTACCAAGACATGATCCTGGAAAATGTAACATTTCCCTAAATAAATATTCCATGCATGAATATGATGTTTGTTATTTGTTTTATTATTTTTAACTCAAATATAAATTGAAAAAACACTCTTTCTTATCAAAATTCATAATAGAATATCCCAAATACATTATTTTTTCTTAAAATATGATCAAGACACTTCACAGAATATCCATAATGTGTTTTCATGGGAGAAGTTCCATCAAACAGATAGTCCATGAAGGTTCTCATATAAAATAATTATATTTCTCTATGAACATTCTTAGTGTGGATCAATAAAGTATGTCTCTAAAAATTATGTAATTTAAATTCTTCTCACACCTCATGGGATATATTAGTCACTTATAGAAGATATGTGTCACTCATAGAAAAACCATATTCGGATCCATCCATAGGGAATATAATCCCTATATGTGGTTGATCCTTGATTTTTCTTATGATTTTTCTGATTTAGTTTATGTAGACAGTCATAAGTTAGAATCAAAGAAGATCAAATATTGTCTTTTAGTTGATCTCCAAAACACCCGAAATCACACTTTATATTAAGAAAATTTCATTTATTTTTCATATATCCTTCTATAATTCACACAATATAATAGTGTTCGTGTCATCTCAACACATATAGTTGACCACATAAATCTTCATGTGTGAAAACTTATTTGTTTTTATATTTTATCATCATTAGAACTAATAGTATAAAAAACTATTTATGAATATATTAATCAAGAGTTTTTATAGGGAAAGAACACAATATATAAGGAGAATGAAAGACACATATAAATTGGAAAATAATTCGTTGGATATGTGCATAAATTTTAAATATGTTTATCTATTTCCATAATTTTTTATCTCACATCAATATCAATTATTATATTCCACTCATTTATAAATAATATAACCTCATAAGTTACCTAGTTGTGATTCATCGGTTTTCATCTTAGCTTTCACCATGCAATCTCCCAACATCAGGCTCCATTACTTGTGTGCATGTATACACACCCACCTTCTTATACAGGCTCATTGAATTAATTATATTATCATTCCACATTTACTAGACTACGGGTCTCTCTATCTTGTGTGGTTAATCATGATCCCACTTATGGAGGATTGATATGGCTTAGCCCAATATTTTTTTAATTCTATCTCAAATAATCTTCTACATAATTTCTTCTAATTTCAACCTAAAAATTTCATTCTCATATAATAATTCACGATGAAAAATATTAATTCATAGTTAATATATTTTGTAAACAGAGATCATGTTCGTCATCATTAAACATGAAAACATCACCCTCCTTTGAAATATAATGATTGAACACATCAAAGGATAGTTAATTAATGTTTTAAATATAGTATGATCTCCAACCTCCATTAGTGCATATTAATTTGATCAGTGAAGAATATTTAAACAAATATCATAATTACATTTCATAATTATTCAAATAATGTTAAAACAATTATTCTATCAGGAATGAATGTGTATAGATAACCTTGAACAATTTGATCATGATTAATGTGATTTAATAAAATATAAATATTATATGGAACATATTGCGTTTAATTTTTCATTTGGAAATATGTTTTCCACTATACGAATGAATTTAATTATATATCATGGTTTTGCACATCATTTATCTCTGTTTCAAAGGTAATAATGGAAGTATAAACATCCATGATTCATGAAATCACATCAATTTTTATATATAATTCAATAATTAAAACATTATAATGATACCTTTCTTAGAATAATAAATATCCCTTAAATATTATTTTTAGCTTAATTTTTCTTCTAATCTCAAACATGTCATACCAATATTAAATCACCTTCAAAAAATATCACAAAAAATGTCGACTAAAAAAATCACCGAAATACAGTACTTGAATTGAACTATGAAATCCATGTAATGATAATGAATTTTATTATTGGAATTTATATTATGGATATTTAAATTTGAAATATTTTGTAATGTAGTATTATGTAATGAAATATAATAACATGGATGAACCAACAACATTGTATTATATTGACGTCAACTATAAATATAGGGTATAAATATACAGATTAAATTACAAATATTATAATGGGGAAAAATACTTGATAAGATAACAAAAATATGGAAATTAGGATCTACGACAGCACCTGGTATAATCACACTAATTAACAACACTACTGAAGTGAACCATAGACATCCATTTTGAAAATTAAAATATATAACCTTAATAAAAATAGAATTGAATTAGGAATGAATGAAATATGAGGCTTTTATAGATGGAAGTAAACCCATATATCCATTACACATCTGACCATTGGTATAGTATTCAGATGATTGTAATAGTAATCTAACCATTGGAATAAAAACAACTCAATTTGGAATAGAAACCTACCTATTTGAATAGTCATTTGATGTATGATATTTTAAAATAATGTTTTGGATAGAGATTAATAATTTTTTAAGTGATAAAATAACTGATTGTATTTTTTATAAAAATAAATATTTTGTATCATCCATTTTGTGATAAATATATAAAATTTATATAATGTTTCCATTTATAAATTTGTATAATAAAATATTATTAAGATTCATCTGATTTATAATTTAATTTTTTGATACCCCATATCATTTTTCAATTTCTCAGCAAATTGATCATAATATAAAATTTAGTATTTTTCAAAAAAATTATGATTTTTTAGAATAAATAAATTTTTACAAATATAGAAATGTATTTTTATAAAATTTATTTTATTTCTTGAATCTACTAAAAAAATCTATTGTGCATATTTACTATTTTCCTAAAATAGATTATTTTTTGGGGATAGTAAGATAATATAAAATTTTATATTTAACAATATAAGATAAACACATGAATACCCATGTAATGGTTGTAATAATAAGCTATTAAATAGAAGTAAAAAACCTTAATTTCATTATATAGTCACAATATTCACCAATATTGATTGTCTTGAGATAAAATGATAATCTATTTAATATTATATTCATGAATGCCCCTCTCCTCCAATTATAATTACTATCCATCAAAACCCCTTTATCCTAAAACATTCTAATCAATAGTTATTTCTCAAAAATTGTAGTTTATCTCCCCAATCCTCATTCATTTGTCCAACTAGTTTTTTATAACAAAAACAGCATCGTATAGATCCTTAAGGGGTTATGCAAGAGGAGACTTCCAAAGGATGATAATAAATTCCCATCATAGTATCTATTGATTATTTTCATCTTCTTACTACCATATAAAAATTAAATAAATCTTAAAATATTACCATAATTAAAATAAATATACTTATATTTTATTATTATAACCTCATCCTTAATATATTCTAAAATAATAATGTTAGTCTTATTGTAGTCGGTTCACTACCCCCATGAGAAAAAAAACTTATGTTTCCCCACCACATTGAAGGATGGTTTAAATAGAGTTATTATTGTAATATTTTCCATCCATATCTATATATTATTTTATTTTTAATTATTATATAATGTTTAAATACTCTATCTAATCAATAAAATCAAGAATGTTCAAAATGGTTTGAATACCCACCTAAATGACGTAGTCATAGGACAATAAAAACTCTTATCTCTATATCATTATTATTTATGAGAAATTTTGGATATCAAGAAAATGTTTAAACTCTATAAAATCAATAAATCCATGTAATAACATATCTATAGTTATGGAACTAAAACATATAAACAATCATAATTTCCTATAACTAAATCATCATTAGACACACGACTCAAATGTCTACGGGACAATGACTATTGACCTAATATCCCAATTAAAAGACTCCAAAATAACCTGACATATTAATAAAAAATCATATATATTTTAATAAGGTTATAAATAAATTTTTTAATAAATCTAGTTTTATAATTCAAGACATTAAGTAAATGTTAAAATAGAATCCAGATCTAAGGTAACAGAAATCTCTGAAACACACTCTTTTACGTGGGTTGTGAATCATTCTCTATAAATCAGTTATATATATATATAGTCAATAATTTTATGTTCAATATATATGTATCTTACATATGTACCTCGATTTTTGTCCCTATATATATTTTTGGACAAATCTTGTCTTTCATTCATTACTCAATAACTTCATTTACATCAGACCCGATTAAGGAGATCTTTTCTATCCCATTATCCTGACATAAAACACTAATTAGATGTCATTTACCCATTAATTATTAAATATAGTATGAAATATTGTATAGTCACTTATTTTTTTAACATTTGTTCAAAATAAAATTTCATATCCTATCCTTGTTTAGATTCCTTTTTCAACTTCATTAAACCGTTATTTTAAAGGTTTATTTTTAAACTAATTTCTCTGCACTATCATATGATTTTTTAGATTAACATAATATTTGGGACCTATTATTATTTATTTGAATACTAAAATAAAATATAATTTTTTCATTAATTATTTAAAATCAATATAAAATATTCTTTTAATATGATTTGATGAATGGTTGTGTAACAAATTAAATTGACATGCTATTTTATATTTTTATCTCCAATGTTTGATTCCCTTATATAAATCAAAAATTAATTTATATATAATTATGGTTTTACCTATATAGTATTCCAAGAAATTGTGTAGGGTTATTAAAATTTGAGATGACATGAATAGTAATAGGGTGTAAAATAAGTCTATTAGGGGACTCTACCCACCATGTTATGATATCTTGGCAATGAGCCTTGACTTTTTCAAATGATGTCATTCATTATTTTGTTTAAAAAAGCATATGATACCATGGTTCTATAATTATATAATATATATATCATGTCTATATGTGATCATTAATGTATGTTTCCCCTTTTGATATCAGTTTATGTAATTTGAATCATATTGTATGCTTCTTAATTATGTTTGTTCCCTTAATAGGTTTTATAGAACATCTATTTTCCATGTATTCCCTAGGTTATCCTATATATTTTTAAATTCTATAATAGATTTAGGAGGACATTTTTTAGCATAAAATAAGTTGTTATATTTTAGATTCACGTTTTAGTTTTATAAATCTAGTCACTTAAAGACAATAGGCCTCTAAACACATGGGATGTGTTTATTGGATATTTAAGCTAAAAGCTAGTATTAATATGTGTAAGATGCTTGGTTCATTATAGATGGTATTAGAAAAAGGCATAATTATTGTTTTGGATCTTGATAATAATTAATTAGAAAAATACATAATTATAAGTCTAAGTATAGTGAAACATATTGAAATTTTTTTGAAGTATTGATTGAGAGGTTTCAATGAAATTAAATACAAATCTAGATACATGTAGTGGATTTGGAAGCAGCATATATATATTCCTAGGGTTAATAATTCTGAGATGGAATTTTTTGGTGTTACCATGACATGTACCTAGTGTACAAGAAAGAGAGATTACAACACACTGGATTTTAAAGTCATAGGGGATATGCATTGGTTAATTCACAATATCATTATGAACTATTATGAATGTATTGAATATATTATTGGTTTATAAATCCTAATAGTAAATAGAAAAAGTTTAATCATTATTTAAGACTATAAATTCATGGTAAATGGTGTATATATCAATTATTATTATTTTCCTTATATATTATATGTTTCTCATTTATATTTTTATTAGATAGAGTATTCTAATCACTAAACATGTTTTGTTTTAGAAAAAGATCACTACCAGAATAATATAGAGCGATGTATGATTAATATTTATTAATTGAAAAAAAATATTCTTAAATGATTATGTTGATGAAAATTCTTTTATATCAAAAATATTCAGTGAAACTATTCAAAAACTACCCCAATGCATGGGTGTTAAATAATCGTTGAGAATGGGTAATGGGGAAATTATTACATCACAAGTATATATATCCTCCCCAAAACCTTTTTTGAATTGAACATTCCTGAAAATATTTCCATACATCCATTACTATTTTTGGTTTATATGAAATATATTTATAAATAGTCCTTACATAAATACAACAATAACTTCTATGAGAGTTATTTCAATCTTCATAACTCAAATCATCCTTTTATTTTTTTAAACTGTATTATGGATGATGAATCACAATTGGAATCATTTTCCCATGAATGCATATTAGCTACTTATGATAAATAACATCGAACTTAAATGATTTGGAAAAAATGAGGGAAATAATATTTTACTGCATTCCTAAAATGAGGGAACACACTGATGTATTCCATGAAGACTTTTATAGACATTCTATAAACTTAGAGGATATGTTCTCAGTGGGTCATATAACTAGTTGTCTAACCATATCCCATACTCCTTATAGAATGGCTACCATCAAATTTTAATAACTAAATAAGAAATTATAATATATTCTAGAAAATAGTATTGTATTCTTATGTGCTGCAGTATGTGGAAAAGAACCTCTTCAGAATGAATAAGTATGGGTTAGTGCATTTATAGATTGATTATCATGTACTCAAGGTAATTGTATGAATGAACATGTATCTCGTCCCTCAGATTGATAACTTGTCCAGTTAGATACATTTGGATTTGTACTTCTATATAGTCCACCTTCAGTTTGGATGTCACCTATAAAATGTGACATATGAATATATTCTCAAGGATTACTTTCATATAATGTTTGTAATCTATGATTTTATAGTGATTTTGTTTATAATAATTTTTATAGTAATTTGATAGATATAATTAATATGTAATTATGAGATTAACTTAACTAATTTGAGGAATTTATTTTATATTATATTCAAAAATATTCCAAACGTAAGGATGATCTTGAAGAATATTTTTGAACTTTTTTAAAGACATTTTCAAAGGAAAATCTATATTTAAATTAATGTAAATGTGATTTTGGATGGAGGATGTATCATTCAACGGGAATTTCATCACTTGAAAGGGGATAACTATAGGTACATTCATGGAAAAAGTGATTGATATATGGAATAAAATAATAATAATATATATATATATATTTGTAGTTTACATTGACAAGATGTGAACTATGGATGATTTTTTAGAATGATATAATATTTTTAAACCCACAAAATAAGAAATATTATAAGTGATTCATGCTTTTCTATAATGTGGAGTGTGAAAAGATATTCAAAGTATTTAAAAATTGGTTTATCATGACACCAGTACTCACACTACCCTAGCGTATGAAAACAATCTTATTATATAGTGATGATTCAAATAATGTATTGGGTTTTGTAATGATAAAAATTTATAAATTGAATGCTAATGGCTCTAGGTAATTGATATTTAATGATAAAAAATATCCAATAAATAATTTGGACTGGGAGGATGTGATTTTTTCATTGAATATTTAGTACTGTTACATTAATGGATGAAGTGTGACTTATATATGTGGATCATATGATCCTAAAAAATAAATTTAAAAAAAAGTGAATAATATGAATCCATGGTGTTGGATAAAGATGATCAAGGACTATGACTGCTTAATTCATTATCATCCTATTATGGTGAATAAACTGTTTTATTCTCTATGTATAAATGATCCTCCAATATTATTAATGATGGGAATTATGAAAGATATAAAATTTTTAAAATTTTAATGAAATTACATGAAATTGAAAAGGCCAGGGAAAACATTATACCTAGCTCAAATGTTTTCTAAACCATCCATTCTAGATAATATAATTGATTTCCAAATGGGTTATGTTCAAATATAGAATAATGTTGAATCTATAAGAATCATTAAATCTTTATAATATAATATTTATGAAATATGAGTTTTATTTTAGATTTATGACTATGTCTACCATAAAATCATAAAATAAAAAGGTGGATATTGAATAATGCACATACCACTTCATTTTTCATCGACCCATAGAGCATAAATACGTATCATGATCTGTAACAACACTAGTAGTCGGAAATTATGTAGAAACATCAATGTGCGTAGTATGTCAAAAATGGATGGAAGAACATCAAAATAAAAAAGGGGAGGATAAAACCATTTCTCATTATTATATGGAATGTGGAAAACATATCCTTATATACTTTTTATAGGTCTCACAAAGGAAATAATAGGAAATACTTCCATATTTGTTATAGTCTATCATAATACAAAGAATAATCCATTAATTTTTATTTTGGAATAATTCGCAATTAATTAACATAGATGAATATAAAATAGTCAGTTATTGTGGATTAATTGAACACCACTACCAATTATATATTATAAACATTTTATATTCTCATAAAAAATATGGAAAAGTTTTCAACATCCTATGAATACATATTTAATATTTCGTACAACTTGTAATACTCATACATATGGATAATCTATGTCGGTACTATAAACACATGAGTGTAAATTTAAATATTTCACAATTGACATCAAAGGAGTTTAAGATCAATATATTTCCATGGTTGAGTTATTATTCAATAATATATTTCACTAATTAATTCATATGAAAAATTATCAACATAATTATAAAATAAATTTCATAAATCCACCATATTTGGATGTATAAGGAGTAAAAAATAAATCAGTGCCCAAACTAGTTGACGAGTTGAATGATAATGTTAAGGCCATTTAACAACTGATCTGAGAATAAAAAAGTCTACAAAATAGTTATGTTGATAAATATTTTTGAGACATGGATTTTGAGGATGGTGATAAATTTTTCCTTCATATATCTCCTTGGAATAGAGTTATAAGGTTTTGGAATATGGTATAGACAATTCTGAGGTTCATTAGCACCTTTAAAAGTATTGATCACATTATATTTGTGGTCTATAAACATAAACTCATGCATTATTTGACCCACATATGTGACATATTCCATGTATCATTTTTAAGAAGTTTAAACTAATTTCCCCCACCATGTATTGTAAAAAACTAGTATAGTTGGAGAATGATCTCTCGTACGGGGAGTATCCTGGGAAATTATTGAACCATATAGGAAAATGATTATACAATAACACAACTCACATAATTAATATTCTATGGTGGAACTATAAGTATTATGAGACTACATGGGACTTTGGGGAAGTAATGAAATATAAATACCATCATATACATTCATAATATTGTGAGGAATGATACTTAAAGTGTTAAATTTAATATGGGGGATATTGTAATGACCGAAAATTTCATCATTAGAATTTCCCTTATAATTAAAAAACATGCCATATTTATTAATGTAGTATTATATGATGAACATGCACCATATAATAGAACCAAAATCATCTTATTATTTTTACTGGAACACTAAATATGGAGTATAAAGATACTCATTAAATATTTGAGAAATAAACCCAGACAAAAAAATAAAAAATAATATAACACGGATACATAAATTTATATCTACTTGATCCCTTAGAATAATCAAACTCTTGAACATCATTGTAGATATGAAGAAGAATATAAGAAAAAAATAGATTTTGAGAATAAATAATATAAACTTGATAGATAGTAGTATATAATTTAGTTTAAAATAAATATGAGGCATTTATATATGGTAGTAAACTGAAATGACAGTTACAAATTTTCTCATGGAAATAGTATTCTTGTTATTGGAATAAAAATTTCACTGTTGAAATAGTAGTCTTAACATTAATAATAGTTAACTAACGATTAAGATAGTACATGATTAATGAAATAATAAAATTATTATTTCCTTATAAAATAAAATATACAATCTTGAAATTAACTAAATTTTATATAAATGATAATACATGAGATTTTATTTTTTTCTAAATATACATTTGTTTCATTTTTTATTATAAATATAAAAATTTTAAAAAAAAAAATTATTTTAATAAATTGTGTTTATAAAATAATATTATGTTTCATTATAATGATAATATTGTTTTATGTGACCGTAAGTAATTTTTCAAAGGGTTAGATAATTGACCATAATGTAAAAATTTGTATTTTTCAAAGAAATACATATTTTATTAAAAAATAATATGTATCATATTTACAAAATCATTTTTTTATCCACATGTTGTAAAATAGTTATTGTGAGTTTATCATATATTTTCTTAAAAAGTTGAATTTTAGATGAATAGTGAAATATAATGAAATAAACTATTTACATTATATATTAAATGCATGAATATATATATAATGGATGTTATAAGAAGACATTATCATTGAATCACATGACTAAATTACTATATATAGTATTATATTTCCTCAATATTTCTAGTCCTAAAAAACAATAAATTAAAATTATATTATATTCAAAAACACCCTTCTCCTCCTATTATAAATACCACACATCACTACCCCTTCTCCTCAGGAATATTTATCCTTGTATATAGATAAAAATATTTCCATTTCACTCCTCAACCCTAATCTACAAAATGAATGGAGTGTTACGATTTCCAAAAACCATCCAAATAATCAATTAGGGGGTATTCAAAAGGATACATTAGAAGGATTACCTAAATTTATCAATGATATATCATTGAATTATTTTCAACTTCGACCAAATTTATAAGAATTCATCAATATTCCTAAAAATATTTGAAGAGTTCTATTTTAAATGTTTCTCACATTTCTATCATTACATTATTCTATTATTAAATTTTTGGGGTTGTTATTAATGTATTTTTCAGTCAAAAAACATGTAATAATATTAGTAAGAGGAATTGATTTTTATATTCCATGATCTCAACTGTGACCCCTAATACCTCATACTGAATATGTAATACATACAATTTTAGGTATTTCTATGTTTTATATTACTTATATGGGGGTTTTTATTATTAGGTATATTTTTTTACGTGTTCAGATAATGAATGATTATATATATTATAATTAGATTTCATTTATTGATTCATGATTGGAATGGTTAATCATTGTTTTAAAAAATTGTATGAAATAATTTTAAATGAATTTATTTATGAAATGAGTGGATATTAAAATCATAAATGAATTTTTTGTTATTTATTAGGAAGCCTACTCGAGGAATGAATATGATTCAATGATATTTAATGAAAAAATGTAAATATTGTATTAAGTCGATATTCTAATGTTTCATGGTGTTGACTCATCATTCACACCAGAAATTTATCTTGTTTTAGCTAGCCCTTTTAATTTTAATTCCAATGGAATCAAATTAGTATATTGTTCTTTCCCGTAGGAACTATCCAGGTGATTTATGGAAATATTTGAATTACTGAGTTTTTTATGATTATTCATCATGTGTGGGATCTTCGAAACAAAATATGAATTAATAAAGGATTCTATATAAAATCATATCAAGATAGGATTATGTGTTTCCTAAATTTTCAAGAGTTGGGGGTTTTTTCCCTACTTAAAGATTCATTAAAATGTGAAGGATCATTGATATATAAAATAATTTTTTTCATTTTTTGAATTTAAATTATCACGATGACACTATGTTGGATTATTCAGTCACTTTTTCGATTTTTAATCATAGGTTTTATATGAAATGCATAATTTTTTTGATGAATTTATAAAATGATTTTCTTAAAATAAGGAAAAATTTTCTATTTTTGAACTTAAAATAGTGTGGTTTCCATGGCTTTTGGTTCATTGGACCCTTTTAGGATGTACTTGTACAAAGGTCCAATTTGGGCCAATGGTTATCTCTAACTTAAGGCTTGGTAGAGGCTATATCTCTAATCATGGTTAAGTGATATTTCATTTGGAATGTTTGAGTGTGTTTTTATGTGTGATAACATGGAAAAATTGTGCCATGTGTTTTGAAAAGAATATTTTTAACAAAATATGTAAACCATATTTCTGGTAAACTACTTGAATTTTCTTTCTTATAAATTTTATATAGAAACACTGAAATTGATTAATCATTTTTAATATTTCTAAAAAAATAACCGGTGAGATTTCCTGATTCACATTTTAGTGGAACTTGGGTAATGTATCAAGGGAGTGGCCTAATGTGTAATATTTACCACCCCTTGTATATTCTATTTAGTCTGTATGTAGATGAGTTTTTCAATTAATATGAAAAGTGAATGGATTTTTATTTCTCTAGTGGTGGTTCTAAATGTAAAATTCATGGGTGTTATAGGAGGGTCTTGGAATTTTGTTACGTTCTGTGAGTCTAAAGAAGATCAAATTCTGTACCCATTTCATTATTTTATATAGAGTACTAGTTTTTTTTTACACCATTTGAGTCATAGGTATGCTTTAATTTTAGACTTTGGATGGTTAATTTCATATTCATACGGGCTGGTGGAAGATTATGGATTAAAAATTATTTTCACCTTTCTCTGTGCAACACTAGAAAAAACGCATTGTGGTCTTAGAAATGTTGGTTATATAGCTAATATATAGTAAATACACAGAGATAAAAAATAAATTGAGGTTCTATTCATGGGTTTTGGGAATAAGGGTTCTAACAATTTACAAAGACCATATGTTACACTACTAAACTATTGTGGAAGTCATGGTGAGTCCAAAATATCAATGGTTCTTACACCAAACTATTGATAGTAACTCTATATGGACACAAACCCTAGGTATATTCAAGTCCACCATGTTTTGGTATGAAAACAATTTCCATGGTGATGGGTTTTACAAATTAAAACCGGTTTATTCATCCACTATCATTTTAAGGTATGTTACCCCCCCCATACATACCACCCTTAATGATGATGTTTGAAATAGCAGAGAGGGGTTGTTCAATGCATCTTAAACACAGTTTCCCTATATTAATATGGTCACATTTATCCTTTTATAGGGTCTTAATTTTTATTCTAAGAGGGATTATACATGTTCATATTTCATAAATAAGTGGAATATGGTGATTCAATTATTTTTTGGAGTGTCCTTGTTGATCTAGGATCATGTCATCTTGGTCCCACTGTTTCCAGTCACAATTTTCAATGTAAAATAGTTTTCCTGTATATGGAATGTAGTTGTATCTATATTGTGGTTCATTCTCTTGGAATACCATGTTTTTCATTTGTTTTCATTTAGAATGACTAGTGAAAATAATTGATTTTAAGACAAGTATGGATAATTTTTTAAATTATTCTTTTTTACCCTTGAAAAAGGCGTTGAATATGATTTTTTTAAAACTAATTTTATTTAAATCGTATGTTTGATAAATTAATTAAGGATATTTTTGACTATATATGGGGTTTAAATAATATTATTGGTACTTATTTTCATGGGGAAATGTTTTATTAAACAGAGAGCATGATTTACATGAATATTTTAAGGAAACATTATACATTGGGAACCTTGGGTGCACTAGGTTGTGGAAAAATAAAAACCATAGTGAGTGTGAAAACACTAGGGGATGGGGTGGTAATACCAATAGAATATGGAAGGACTCAGTATCATTAGTATACACTTTATTCTATCCAATTATTCCATGTGTGTCCTCGTAACATATTCTCATAGAAAGGGTCCAATTTTTTTCTTTTATGATTTTTTTTGTTTCATTCAATATGGTTGGGATTTTTTTGTTCATGTGTTTATATTACGATTTAAATTTAATGGTTTGGTTATTTGATAATATTTAATATTCATGCATTTTTGTATATTCTATATTTATTTGAATATAAATATTTCATAGAGAATTTAATGTATGTTATATGGGAACTATTTTCTAATGAATTTCATTATAGAAATTTGGTTTTTTTAATGTATGAACTTGTAAATTCATAGGGATAGACACAATAAAGATTTATTGTGGTATCATACTAGGTTCATTCCTCATTTCCTAAATATTCTTTTCACTGTATGTAGACATGGTTATGCAGGATCTAGGTAAATGGAAGGGAATATTTATCTTATTACCTTTTATCGTATGATATAGTTTTCATAGTGGTTGGGGATATAAGATACATATTTTCATATAGAGATGTTGTTATAGTTTTGTTAATGAATTTTTTTATTAACTGGGATTATCATTTAGTTAATTTTTTTATCTCTAAGATATTTTCACTTCTTCTTCCATGATGTGTTAAATTTTTAATATTATCTTTTTATACCTTGTATATGTTATATTTATAGGGTGAAAATGATCCCAATGTAATGTTTGTTGATACACATGTTATTATCACCAAGTCATGGTGACCAGAAATTCTCATCATGATTTTTGTGGACTATCCTTGGTGACATTTCAATAGAACCTATGTTATTTCATTAAAATTGTATCAATGGAAAAAAAATCTTATATGTAGATTGGTATAGATGATTTAGTGATATTTTGAGTCAGGTGGAAATTACATAAGGGTTCCCATCCCGCTAACATTCATATCTTACCAATAGTCAACTTGGTGGTCAATATTTTTTATAACAATCTTTGGAGCTTGATTTTGGGTTCATTCGGATGAACCTCATCATTTTTCTCTATTAAATTTAGTTGTTATATTAAATTCATATCCTATAAGGGTATTATTTTTGGTTATTGATGTTTTGTTTTATATATTTATTCCTATGATAAAATACTATTTTATATTTTGTTTAATAGATAACGCCTCCTAAAAGGATCCCTTTAAAATTGAGGTAATGATCAATGTGGAATTATTTATAAGAAAACCATCCAATTTAACATACTCTAGTGGAAATTTGTTATATAAATAGTTCTATATCTAGGAAAAGAGGGTGGTGGAAGCATGGAATGGATGGTAGATCATGATGTGAAGTTTACTAAACAAAAACGATTAATGAATTATGGTGAAAATAGATTCCAAGAACCCAATGAATGTATTGATATAGTATATATGATTTTCATATTTTTAAAGACTTGTGATTACTCTGAGGTTTCATATTAGACTTATATTATTGATTTAATTGGATATAAATTGGGGAATTACATCATACAAGTTAAATTACATGGGGACCACACTTCATGAAGGACTTCATTCAACAGTTCTATCCTAGAAATTTTTTTCGGGAGAAGTATATATAGTTTCTGACCATGGATAAAGATGACTATTCTGTGATGTAGTACAATACAAGTAATTTCAAGTTAGTTTATCAATCATAAATATTCGTCACTAATGAACTACTCTAGGCTTGACCATTTGATATTGGCTGCAATCCAGATATTTTATTGATGCTCTTCTCATTATCATACCGACCGTTACTAAGGTAGTTGAAAAACTATAAAATGATATTTTAGACTTAACTAGGAGGATTGGACCAACTGTAGATCTTGTAGAAGTAAGTGGTATCCTGGGAGTTTCACCATTCTAAAAAAGGAACCACAAAAGGTCACTCAGAATACACCGTGGTTAGTTACTAGGGAGACATAGTCACAACACCTTGTGGTTTGAATCCAATTAATAATTCGTAGTCATAATAATAAAAAAATATTAATGAACAAATTTTTTCATTTCATTGTGGAAATTATAGTCACTTTAAACATTTTTATTGAATGTTATATCAAGAATATAGTGTCTGATCCATCCTCACCAAAGGATTCTCGGTTCATATATATACTGTATAAGGTATTATATCACTTTTTCATGAAATGTCAGATAATCCTATGTTGTGATAGTGTCGGTTCACGATGAAGTCAGTCATATTTATCTAGAGGAGTATGTAATAGAGGAATCTAAAGTGGGACAATCAACTGTTAGAGATACGATGTTTATTTCATCCAATGTAATCATTGATTTGGTATGATACAAGTCAATCTCATTATTTTATTTCATCTACGTAGATTGAAGTGTTTTGATTTTTCTCAAACATTATTATATTAATGATGGATCTTTTCACTCAAGTGGGAATGATAAAGGATTATATATTAATATTTTCTTGGTTTAAATTCATGATCATCGTCTATAAATTCGTATATTATTTCTTAGTTATTGATCATGGATCTTTGAAATCATCTTCATGATGATTAAATGTTTTTTTAAGGATAAGATCGACAGTTGTAATCGTCAATTTGATTATTTATATTTTTATGTGATTTCACTGGTCTCTCAGGGTGAGTGGGATCATTTGTTTGTGGGTGTAGCAACTATTTTTCCGGATGCTAAAATAATATCGTGATAATTGTCAAACATGGTTAACAAAACAAATGACCACATATTAAGTGTTTTTTATCCCTCTATTGTGGATATGTAAACTAATGTTTTTAAGGAAAATACTTATGGGTTGCCACCCTAAACAGTAGTTAACTATACCAGGGAACTAATTCAGGGAATTTATCTCATCTCATTGACATCTTATTATATGGTAACCACTGAGTAAGAGGAAATAAAATTCCAAATTTGGTATCTTACGTCCAATGGATTTTTTATTTAAGCATAGAACCATAAGCATCACTTATTGTCTTCAAAAATAATATAGAAATAATCCTCCAACCTTGTTTGTATTTTCTAAATATTAATCATTAGTCTATTAAGAACATGTATTCCTTTCTAAGGATTTGATGCCTATTTGGTCATCTTTGAAGATCCTGATTGTTTTTTTATGATTGATCATTTATCGGGTTACCACCCCCTAAGAGTCTAGGTGGAAGATATTCATAAGAAACAATTCATGGAAAAATAATGGAAATATGATGATTTTTTATTCCATTTATTATTATTAATGTTCATACAGTGTTAATTGATACTATGAAAGAGATATTTATTCTGTTTTCGACTCCTTCATGGATTTTTTTTATCAAATTTTTATACACTCTGATACTGGAGAAACAAATGAATCGGGCAGATATTGTTCATAGAAATCCAAAAGGACATCATTGGTATATAAATTTTTCTATATGAAAATTTTGGATCCTTATATCAAAAAATTTGTGACATGTTAAATCTAGGAGGGGAGTTTCAGTGAATCTTGAAAATATTCATTGGGTAATATCATAGGGAAACCTAAAATTTTCATGAGATTTATGAAATAAAAATATTTTCTATTTATTATATACATTATTTCATTAATTATTCATAAGTTAATTTCAAATTACATATTTGAACTATACGGGTGTCAATTATAAAAGGACTGTTATGTTTATAAGATCATTTGAGGAACTGAAGATAAGGATGAATTAGGTTAAAAAATTTGTTCTCCTAAAATGAGGTTAAGGTTATGTGGATTTTTTTGGTTATATTAGTTATGGGATTTTGATATTTCATGATATAGGGGATGTGTGTGGGGGATTAGAATTCTCTCTAAATGATCATTCATTAGAAGAATTATCTTACGCATGATATTGATATATCTTTATTGATTAATCATCTTAATTTATGGATCCACTATCTATTCAGTGAGTCATTTACTTTATAATCATAATTTCCTGAGGTAGATTGTTAAACATAGGGATCTGTAACAAACATATATAATGTTCAATGAATATATTCACACTATTTTATTGATATTTCATAAACACCTTGAACATTCCATGTGCTTTCTGACGTATTGAAAAAAAATTAATACACAATCCTTGAAGGAGTAAATAAAAGAATGAAATTTTAGAAAATTTTCAATTAAGATATGACAAGGTGTGGAAGAAGCTATTGGTAAAGTGTTCTTAGGTTGAGATAATAATAATTATTCATATTCAAGTAATTTTTTAATTTACATAAAAAATAATTTTATTTTCTGCTTTTTTGAAATCATTTATAGTGGGGTGACCTTGGGGGACTCGTCTCAATCTCCTAGTTGTGTCTTTTGTTTTATAAGTAGGTTGGCCTTTTAGAGAACTCTATGGAAGAATTTGATTTATAGTATACATAAGTTTTGTTATTTATTTCATCCAATTACTACAATGATTTATCATGATTTGATATATTATTATTAGTCTATAAGGAGAAGGTGAATTATTGAAGAATTTGTATCAAGATGACTAACTTAATATATTATTATAGTGGATCTCCAAATACCAAGAATTTTTTCTTTTACTCACCTAGTATGGATATGTTGTGAGGTATTTATTTAAATAATTATCATTATAACTTGAAATTGTAGTGGTATTAATGATATTTGGGTGTTCATTGATCAAATAATGAAATCAGATCATTTTATTCTAATTATGGATATGATGAATATGGAAGATATTTGGCTCTTGAATAGCTAAGAGATCATGAATCTATATAGACTACCTTCTGCTGTAGTTTTCTATAGAGATCAATGATTTAAATTTCTTGTTTATAAATGATTGTTAGAGTAAATGGGTTACCGCATGATGTTAATCATTTCATATCACCATCAAATATAATGACAAAAAAAGTGAGCCATTCAAAAAATATAGTATACGCTTTGTGCAACCATGCATGATTTTTTTGGGTTCATTGGAAAATTATTTTCTATATGATTATTTCATCAATAAAAAAATTATCAATATTTCATTAAAATGGAATCTTTTGATGTGTTTTATGTATATCCATTTAGATATCCTTTCTGGTTGTATGAGTTAGGAAAATAACATTTGGTTGGACCAAATCATTTTCAAGAGATTATAAAAAAGATGTAGCTGATCCAAAATAAGTTATAGATATTCAAAATTTTCCATAAATCGTATTTGGACCATCATCAACATGGGTTTGTGTTTGAATATGGTTATAAGGTTTTGCTGAATTTCTTGCTGAAGCTAATGAATTGCTACTTGGGAATGCTGGATAAGTTGGAATGAATTTATATTTGTTATTTCAAGATAATAAAACATCTGAATAAGGTTTCATAACTGGTTTACTTATCCTCTTACATGACATTGATCCATGAAATTTTTTATGTTTCAAAAATCAAGAAGTATTAATTGGGACCTTATCATAACATATATTTAGAAGAGGATGATTGGGAGCACAAAACCAATGTGTTTTTGTAACCATTTCATATTTTGTTTATCATAATATTCTACTTCATGGTAAAATTATACCATTTGTTCATGTATCATGGTAGTGTGGATGGGATATTCATTATACATGGGATAGTGAAGCATCTATGATGGATTAGTGGCCTTATCATACTACATGTCTAGAATCTTGAGTGCTTGTTAGAAAAACAGAGTATCATATTTGTGAAAATTATCACACCCTCTAGGCCACATGTATGTTTTGTTAACTTTAATTTGGATATCTTATGAATTAGATGTTTTGGGGGTACATGATGAATTAAAATTGTTTTCCTTTCATTGTACAAAACTGGACATATGAAAATTTTCACTATGTCATGTTAATCATGGAGATTCTCAATGTGAAATGGGTATGGCCAATTTGGACATGGTGGGAATGGGATTCCAAGGTTATTCTGACAAATCATGAACAGAGCAGTAAACGCCATGTCATGGAGTATGTTTTGGTAGGATTGAAACATTTATGGATTAAACACTATATCATATAGGGATTCTATGTCAAGACACATAATCATGGATTATTCTAGGCCCCCACATAATGGTATACACATATACTCATTTGTAATCATTAATAGGTTATTCTTAATTCATTTTAAAGGTCTTATTATCCGATATTAATCTATTCATCTTCCTATAACTTCTAGGGTTCTAAACCAGTTGATTATAATAAGGATTCTGCCACGACTAGTCCTCGGGGCCTGTGTCGTGACTACCCCAGGCCTGCCTTCTATAGGCCAGGGGCTGGAGACTAGCACCAAAGGTGAACATCCTGCTAAAAAGGGAAGGCATTGACTTTATATATGAAAACACAACACAATAGAGTACGCAAGCTGAGGTAAACACTAAGTAAACTGAGTACAAAAGTAAGTGCTGGAAAGTAAATGGGCCATTATACCAAACCAACTGAATGTACAGTACAAATGAGAAAAGTAAATTACAATAGCTTAAAAGTAAAACGGCAACCACTAAGACGTCCCCAAGAAACCCCACCAGAAGGGTGGGTACATATGGTCTCCTCAGCTCATAGAATCTATATGTCCGCTCTGTGTACATCCGGCCTAATAGTCCACCTCCGGATACTATCCCTCTTCTCAAGCCTCAGCCATGATCAGTGTTGTCCATCGTCTGAAACCAATACCACGAAGTGTGGGCATAGCTCGTTTGCATGGTTGAGTATACAATACTCAGTAGGGACCCCGAGACCCCCGAAGGTCTCCCAGAATCCAAAAAGGATAAACCAAAAAGGAATGATACAAACACGAATTATCAACCAACTCTACTTAGTTATATGCCCATACATATACATAAGTCATCAATTCCATTTCAGCTCCAACTCACGAGCCCAAGTACAACCCAATCTACACAGGAAATCACAACCCAAACCACACAGGTAATCATGTTAATCATATCGATGATATTGATTGAAAGTCAAGACTCATCTCACATAGGTATACTACTCACGAAGAGGGGTCGAGATGATATGTGTATTCTATGAATCATCTCCCCTGCCAAACCCATGTAGGATCCAAGTACAGAAGTCGCGGCTACGAAACCCACGTAGGATCCAAGTACAAAAGTTGTTTCTACCGAACCCAAGTAGGATCCAAGTACAATAACCATCGTTGTCGAACCCACGTAGGATCCATGTACAGTCTTCATTGCTGCCGAACCAACATAGGATCCAGGTACAGTCATCATTGTCGTCGCAGTCGCAACCAGCTCTAGGATTCCCTCACACAGCACGCTCAATTATGGGAGGGTCCACACTACAAGTAAAGGGAGGTTGATACATCAACTGTCACGAAGTCCATAGTTGATTTATCCTGAATTTCCACCTCATCTTATGGGGCTAAACCAAACAAAACGTGTCCAAGACCCTGAGTATAAGGTAACCAAGCCATTTTTTAAAAAGTACACGACATGTGGGTATGGTTACACGCCGTGTCTTCATACCTCGGTTACTGCCCATGTACCATGGCCCATGTCAAAGGGTCGTTAGTGTAAAATGGTAAGTACATGACATGTGTTAAGGTTACATGTCGTGTCCAAACATCTAGGGTCGTCTCCGTGTATGCTGGTCCTGTGCCCATACATGGCCTCAACCCGTGTTCTCAAACCCGTGTAATTGGTACACGGGTTGGCCGTACCACTGGCCATGTCTGGCCGCGTGATAGTGTACATGCTCGTGTACTCCACGTCGTGTCCGTGTATCCATAGGTTACATACCGAGTCTCGTTAAGCTGTTTCTTCCATTCAGCGTAGAGAGTACACGTCGTGCCTCTTGGACATGTACTTCTATCCATGTCCGTGTATTTCCCAAAATACACACCGAGTCTCATGTAGCTGCCACCTCCATGCCGTGTGGCAAGTACATGCTGTGTGACAGAGGTCACACACCGTGTGGTAACAGTCTGACGTCTGAAACCCTAGCTGTAGAATGTCCGCACTACATGGCGTGTTCTCCAGGAGTACACACCATGTCGTATGGAATTTTCCAGAAACGACGCCTCTGGCCTGCGTGCCTCCCTTGATGCCGGTTCTTTATTCTGATTGTTCATTCGTCATGAAACATTAGACTTTAGGTCTCCCCGTTGTACTGAAGTCGATTTCAGTGTTTTCGGGCTTCCGATTGGCTCCGAAAACACATTTTGAATTCTCTATCGATGAACAGTCGAGGAAAGATCCATCCCGTTCCAGTACAAACTATCACCGGCTATCGTCGTCACACCTTCTATAGGTCTCCGTGATGATGACTCTTCAATTTTGGGATTGATGCGTCATTTAACTAATTCGTAATGATCTGTTGTTCGTCACCCATGAATAGCACAATGAAACGCCAACAATTACAATATTGGTGGAGGATTCAGACCATGTTAGTCTGGTCCGGTCTCTCCACATTAGTTCGGTAGAAGGAGGTTAAAGAGAAAAAAACAAGAAGGGAATAAGATTCAATCATTAATCCAATAAAAACACACCCCTACCTCGAAAAGAAGTTTGCGGTTGACAAGCGTCGTGAATGACAGTGTTGTTTCCATCGTCATCAGTGTTCATTGGAGGAAGTGACTTCTCATCTGTTGTCATGTAGAGAAGAAAACAAGGAGTGACTTCGTTGGTGAGTTCCCACGTCGGTGTCTCCTTCCATTTCGCGGATGAAGAAGAGGATGGAGAATTTGGGGTTGCCGAGTCGAAGTTCTTCGTCAGAGAGTTGGCGTTCTTCAACAAAGGATATGAAGCGTTCTTCAAAACTCTACAGCTCTCTCCCCAAAATCTCAGCACAACAAACCAACCAAAAATAAAATAAGGCTTCCCCTTTTTTTATTAAATCATTCCATGCATTAAAAATTAAAAAATTCCAATTCCAATTCACTTAATTAATTAAACCGTGACTTGTTTAATTAATTATGTGATAGGTTTGAAAGTTTCAATGATGGAGAGAGGGGAGAGGAAGAGTTACTCAATTAAATTCAAGGGGGGTGTCAACATTAAAAAAATGAGTTTAATGATAGGTTTAAAGAGTTTAGGGAATGTGAATGGTTGGTGCTCGTGAGGGCCCCACCTCACAATTATCCTTGCATGGGTTGTTAGGAGCTTGTGGGTCCCATCCTAACTTCCCCATGCGGGATATAACCACTTACGATAAAGAATAAAAATTGTTCCACAATTTTTATTCACATCTTATTTAAACCACAAAATTAAACTTCTCCTCCCGTGCAAACACAATTTCAGTAAAGGTAATATTAAGCAATTACCGGCATTGCGAGTTCATCGGTGACCTCATATTTCAATTTCGATCACCGGTTCAAAAGATAGGAAAACCCACTCATTCATTTACTAAACGTACCTGGGCTAAACATCGGAAATTGTTTCTGGTCACACCGGGCCTTGGAATCAGGTGCTGTCAGAAGCCACAGACTCGTATAATTCTCAAGTGTTTAAGAAAAAAATTGCTTCAAATTTCCAGGTCTTTACATTACTACCAACTCAGGGCATTAAGTCCCCGTAAAGATACATCATAAACTAGGGAGACAAATGAGGGTACTATGCACGCATCTGAGCCTCCTTCTCCCATTAGCTCTCCTAGTGGTTCCCACGCTGCCAATGAATGTGCACCATAAGAATCAAACATCCACATATGAACTTCTCCTGTCGATCATCGATCTCCACCAGGACCTCTTCAAATGTCACACCGTCATTGTTGTACACCTCCCCAGGATCAATGATATGATTCGGGTCGTGCACGTATCTTCTCAATTTTGATACATTGAAGACGTCATGCACCTGGTGCAACTAAGGTGGATGGGATAGGTGATAAATCACCTCACCTACCCTACTAATAACCTGGAATGGTCCGATAAAACGCAAGGATAACTTTCCACCCCGGCCAAATTTCTGTAATCCACGTCGTGGTGAGACCCATAAGAAAACGTGGTCACCATCCTCGAACTGTAGTTGTCTCCATCTCTTATCAGCATTGGACTTATGTCTGCTTTGTGCAGTCCTAATCAGCTCTTGGATGATTTGCACCTTCTCTATCGTATCCTAAAACATCTCTGGTCCTATGAGTGCTGACTCCCTAGGGTCATTCCAGCACAGAGGTGATCTACATGGTCAGCCGAACAATGCCTCGTATGGTGCCATCCCGATGGTGGAGTGGTAGCTGTTGTTGAATGCAAATTCCACCAAGGGTAGATGATCCACCCAACTGCGACCAAATTCGAGGACACATGCACAGAGCATGTCCTCAAGAGTCTGAATTGTCCTCTCTATCTGGCCATCCTTCTAAGAATGAAAGGCGGTGCTCAGGCGTAGCTGCGTCCCAAATTCCTCCTTCAAACCCTTCCAAAGCCGGGATGTAAAGAGAGCATCTCAATCAGAGACGATAGATGATGGCACACCATGAAGCCGTATGATCTCCTGAACATAAAGGTGTCCCAAGAACTCTACTGAGCCCGGCTCTCTGATTGGTAGGAAGTGGGCCAACATGATGAGTCGATCAAAAATCAACCTGATGGAGTCATGTCCTCTGGAAGTATGAGGGAGCCCTGTCACGAAATCCATGGACATACTGTCCCACATCCACTCTGGGACCTCTAAGGGTTGTACCAAGCCTTCTGGTACCTGGTGCTCCACCTTCACCTGCTTGCAGGTGAGGCATTGTGAAATGAACTCTTCCACATCCTTCTTCATACCCATCCACCAGTGCTGACATATGAGATCTTGGTAAATCTTCGCTACTCCAGGATGTACCGCCAAAGGGGAATTTTGAAACTCCCTTAGCACCTACTCTTGTAATGAAACTAGTACCATGGTACATTCCCTGAAGTGGATGAGGTGCTTTTCTCCTTCAAAATATCTGTCATGTGCATGCCCTGTGGAAATCTAAACACGTCGCATCTCACAGTCAACATACCAATGTTGTGCCTCTCTGACCAGCTGAAGTAGTGGAGGAGTGACTGCGAGTGACTGTATAAAGGCCGCTCTATCTCTATCCGAGATAGATATCTGAAATACAGCTAGTTCCTCCATCGCCTCTCCACGTAGCTGAATGCCGGATCTCATACTAAGAGCACCAGCTACCAGGTTCCCCTTCCAAAAGTATAGACTATCTCAAAGTCATATTCCTGGAGAAACTCAAGACATCCCCACTATCTCGGGTTGAGTTCCTTTTGCGGGAAGATATACCTAATACTCTGGTTGTCAGAGTAGACTGTAATGATTTCGCCTATCAGATAGTGCCGCCACATATTTAAGGTGAAGACCACTACTGCCAACTCTAGGTCATGGGTAGTGTAATTTTGCTAGTGCTGCCTCAACTATCATGAACCATAAGATATCACTTCCTTCTCTTGCATCAAGACACACCCGAGTCTGATCCCTGATGCATCATAGTAAACTACATACCCTACTACCTCCTATGGTAGCCTTAAGATGGGTTCACTGGTCAATCTATGTCTCAGCTCCTGGAAGCTCTGCTGACATCTATCTTACCACACGATGGGTTTCCCCTTCTTCGTCAATGATAAAAATGGTGCTGCAACTCTAAAGAAGTCTTGAAAAAATCTTTTATAGTACCCAGCCAGACCTTGGAAACCTCACACCTTCGCCACACTCCTGGGTGGCTCCTAAGAAAGTACTGACTCGATCATCGCTGGATCCACTACAACTATCTCCTTAGAGATGACGTGCCCCATGAAGTGGACCGCTCGAATCCAAAACTAACACATAGAGAGCATTCCATAAAGCTGGTTCTCTCGAAGTGTGTCCAGTACAACCCATAAGTGGTAGGCGTGATCCTCCTCTATAGTCGAGTAAATCGGTATGTTGTCGACGAAGATTATAAAAAATCAATTGAGGTAAGGCTGGAAGATCTTGTTCATGGGACTCATGAACATTGCTGAAGCATTAGTTAGACCAATAGGAATAACCAAGCACTCATAGTGACAATACCGACGCCTGAAGGACATCTTCTGTGCATCCTCATCTTGAACTCTGAGCTGATGATAGCCTAACCAGAGGTCTATCTTTGAGAACCATCATGCTCCCTTGAGCTGATCAAAGAGGTCATAAATCCTTAGGAGTGGACACTTGTTCTTTACGGTCACCTGATTCAGGCACGGTAGTCGAAACATAGTCGTAAGCTCTCATCCTCCTTCTTGGTGAATAAAATCGGAGATGCCCAGGGTGAAACACTGGGTCAGATGAATCCCTTTCCCTACAAATCCTCTATTCTGTACCCGTAGCACATGAAGCTCAGTGGGAGACATCCGATATGCTAGAGTAGATATCGGGGTTTTCCTTGGGTACAAGTCAATGTATAAATCTACCTCTCTGCGAGGAGGTAGTCATGGAACGTCGTTAGGAAAAATGTCTGCATACTGATCCACCAAAATAGGAGAACATGGGCTCCGCACATCAACCGCTCTGATGATGAGACTAGCCAACTGATGTGTGATCGGCTTCCCTGTCCTCGGCATAAGTCCATCCTGTGATGCAAAGGCTCCCTTCTCACCGGTGAAGGTGAACCTTCTCTCATCTGTATGGACACACCGCACATTGTGCCTAATATAGTCGATCTGAGCGTAGACCGTAGATAAGCAATCCATGCCCATGATGACATCTTATGCCCTGGATGCCACTACAAGAAGATCTCAATTGAATATCTCACCTCCTAGAGTAAGGTCACATTGACTGCACCAGTGTGTAATCGTCGAGTCTACTCCCGTAAGAGTCTCTAGCCGTAAGGATCGACCCAACGGCTCTGTCGGAATCTCTGAGCTCCGAACAAGGGAAAATGTAAGAAAAATATGACTCGATCCCGTGTCTATAAGAACTACAACAAGGGTGCAGTAGACACAGATAGTACATCGAATCATCTTAGGTGTGTTGTGGTCGTAAGCCTCCACTGCCTGAAGCTGAGCCTGCCTCTATCCGCCAGCTCCCTATAGTCGGGGTGGACCTCCTGGTGGTGGTGGTGGTACAGCTTCATTGCATCGCCCACCACCCGCTGCTCGACCATCTTCTCTTCCCTATCTGTCTGCTCCCTACGGACCGCCACGGTCAAACCTATAACTCTCCGTGGGTGGTCCCTCAACCGCTTGCTGCTCTTCTGCATGGAGAGTCAGGCAGTCACGAGCCATGTGGCCATGCCCTCCACATGCGTAGCACTACTTGCCTCTCGTATTACTGGATCTACTGTTTGGGCCCCGCACCTCCGAACCATTATGCAGAGGTCTCCCACCTGATGGCCTAGTCGGCTAGGACCTCTGCGACATCTATCTACTGCCGGCTGTAGAAGACTCTACTACATTTTTTCCTGCAGTAGGCCTCGATGTTGGCGTAGGCTCATCAAGGAAGCTATCCTCATGTAGGGCTCACTCCAGTACTCATTCCTACATCGGAATGCTGAGGGAGATCATCGAAGCCCCGATCTCATGACTCAGTCCCTGTTTGAAGGTTCACGCCCTGAAGAATGGGTCCCGTACCATGTCTGTGGAGTAGCACGAGAGGTTAAGAAATCTTGTCGAGTACTGGGCTACTATCATGCTGCACTGTCCCAGCTCTAGTAACTCTTGGATAAGCACATCAGGGAGTGTGGCTATAATGATCTCCGAGAAAAAGAGGCTCTCGAAGTCCGCCCAAAGTAGAGATGTCTTGTCATGCACTTAGAGCATCAGGCTTCACTATCTACCTTCTGCTGTGTGCAAGAGACTCATGGTAAGGATCACCATAAGATATATTGGTGTCCCTACAAATATAAATACTCAGAAAATAGCCACCAGCCAATCTTTGGCTTCTTGAGGGTCCGTATCTATGCGGAACCTGGGCGGCCTCTGTCACTGAAACACTTGCAGCGCACTCAGGCGGTGTTCACTCTCCGCTACTGGGGATGGTGGTATCGGTGGCCCAGCGGGTAAAGGTACTGCTGGTGCCTCCACTGTAATGCGGCACTACTCCATGGCCTCATCGCTCGGTGGGCTGCCATCTCGCACAATGCTCAGAAGACTAGCTGGCTGCCATCGTGGGGCCATCCTGTAAAGAAACAGGTGCTCCACGGTTAATACATTATACCTGGGGAGCTGACACAAAGTAATCACAATGAAAAATTTTCAAGCAGGCATGCAATCAGTGTTTTCAAAAACTGAGTCGGAAATCAGAAGTCTGGATCCTGGTGTATGGATACATCGGCCGCTGCACCAACACTGGACATCCAGGACAGATAACCACACTCAATACCCTTAACACTATTGCTTCAGAGGAAGAAAATAATCAGAGTTTTATGTTTTGTGGAAGAACCGACTCCTCTGATAACAATTGGTCAAAACCCATCCTTGGGGCCCGTGCTGAGACTACCCCAAGCCCGCCTTCCATAGGACAAGGGCTGGCGACTAGCACCAAAGGCAAAAATCCAAATAAAAATGGAATTTATTGTCTTTATATAAGAAAAAAACACAACAGAGTAGAGAAGCGGAAGTAAACACTATGTAAAGTGAGTACAAATGTACGTGATGAAAAGTAAATGGGCCAGTATACAAACCCAACTAAAAGTGCAGTACAACTGAGAAGGGTAATGTACAACAGCTGAAAACTAAAACGGCTACCATCGAGACGTCCTCCAGAAACCCCACCTGATGGGTGGGTAAAGATGGTCTCCTCATCTCCTTGAATCTGTCTGTCCTCTCCGTGTAGGTCCCACCTAATAGTCCACCTCCGGATAAGGTCCTACTCCTCAAGCCTCATCCATGATCATCGATGTCCGTCATCTTTAACCAACACCACGTAGTGCTGGCATAGCCCGTACATGGGTGAGTATACAATACTCAGTTGCGACCCCGAGACCCCCGAAGGTCTCCAAGAATCCACAATGTATAAACCACAAAAGAAATATACAAACACGAAGTATCAACCAACTCTACTTAGATATATTTCCATACATATACCTATGTCATCAATTCCAGTTCGGCTCCAACTCACAAGCCCAAGTATAACCCAGTCCACACAGGAAAGCACAACCCAATCCACACAGGAAAGCAAGTCAATAATATCGATGATATTGATTGAACGCCAAGAATCATCTCACATAGTTATACGACTCATGAATATGGGTGGAGATGATAGGTGTAGCCTCTAAATCATCTCCCCTGCCGAACCCACATAGGATCCCAATACAGAAGTCATCACTCCCGAACCCATGTAGGATCCAAGTACAGAAGTCGTCACTGCCGAACCCACGTAGGGTCTTTGTACAGTAACCATCACTGCCGAACCCACGTAGGATCAATGTACAGTTGTCATCGCAGCTAAACCCACATAGGATCCAAGTACATTTTTCATCCTCGTCACAGTCACAGCTAGCTCTGGGGTTCCCGCACAAAGCACACTCGATTCCGGGAGGGTCTACTCCACGAGTAAAGGGGGGTCAATACATAAAATGTCACGAAGTCTAGATTTGAGGTATCCCAAAGGTCTGCCTCATCATAGGGGGCTAAACCAAACAAAACGTGTCCAAGACACTGAGTATAAGATAACCATGAAATTTTCCAAAAAGTAGACGGAGTGTTGGTATGGTTATAGGACATGTATTCAGTCCTCGGGTACTGGTCGTGTACCATAGCCTGTGTTAAAGGGATGTTCATGTAAAAAGGTAAGTACACGACCTGTGGTAAGGTTACATGCTGTGTCCAATCTTCTGTTGTCGGCTCTGTGTACGCTGGCCATGTGCATGTACACGACCTCAACTCGTGTTCTCAAACCCGTGAAATTGGTACATAGGTTGGTCGTATCACTGGCCATGTCTGCCCATTTTATAGTGTACTTGACCGTGTACTCCACACCATGTCTGTGTATCCCCGGGTTATAGGCCGAGTCTCACGAAGCTGTTTCTTCCATTCTCCATAGAGAGTATACGCCGTGCCTCTTGGACGTGTAATTCTGTCTGTGTCCTTGTATTTCCCAAAATACACGCCGAGTCTCGTGTAGCCGCTACCTCCTTAAAATGTGGCAAGTACATGACGTATGACAGAGGTCACACACAGTGTATTAACTATATGATGTCCAAAACCCTAGCCAAAGAATGTCCGCACTACACAGCGCGTTCTCTAGGAGTACACGCCGTGTAGTCTGGAATTTTCCAGAAATGATTCCTCTAGTAATCACGCCTCCCTTGACGCCAGTTCTTCATTCCGATTATTTTTTCATCACGAAACATCATACTTTAGGTCGCCCCATTGTACCAATGTTGATTCTGTTGTTTTTGGGCTTCTGATCGGCTCTAAAAACACGTTTCGAATTCTCGCTCGAAGAATAGTTGAGGAACGGTCCATCCCGTTCCAGTACAAACTGTTTCCCACTATCATCGTCGCACCTTATCTAGGTTTCCATGATGTTGAGTCCTCAATTTTGGGATTGTTTCATCACTTAAT
This sequence comes from Viscum album, assembly GCA_963277665.1. NCBI lineage: Eukaryota > Viridiplantae > Streptophyta > Magnoliopsida > Santalales > Viscaceae > Viscum > Viscum album. The sequence continues at coordinate 1,089,072,202 of OY728143.1, read as the reverse complement.
GAATTTGTAACGATCTTTTGTTTGTTATCCATGAAGAACATGAAGAACCACCAACAATTATAATATTGGAGGACGATTTGGACCATGTTAGTTTGGTCTGGTCCCTCCACATTAGTTTAGTAGCAGGTGGTTAAATAGAACAAAAAAATAAAGAAATAAGATTCAATAATTCATCCAATCAAAACACACCCCTACGTCGAAAATAAGTTCGCGGTTGACAAGCGTTATGAATAACGGTGTCGTTTCCATCGTTGTCGGTGTGCACCCGAGGAAGTGACTTCTCCTCTTTTTTAATGGATAACCGAAAACAAGGTGTGACATCATCAGAGAGTTCCCGCGTCGGTGTCTCCTCCCTTGTCGTGGAGGAAGAAGAGGATAGAGAATCCGGGGTCGTCGAGTCAATGTTTTTCATAGGAGAATTGGCATTCTTCAATAAAGGAGATGAAGCGTTCATCAAACCTCTAGAGCTCTCTCCCTAAAATCTCAACACAACAAGCCAACCTAAAATAAAATTAGGATTCTCCTTATTTTATTAAATCATTCCATGCATTCAAAATTACAAAATTAAAATTCCAATTCACTTAATTAATTAAACCCTGACTTGTCTAATTAATTAGGTGATAGGTTGGCATGATTTAATGAGGGAGAGAGGGGAGAGGAAGCGTTACTCAATTAAATTATAGGGGGTTTCAACATTAAAAAAAAGAGTTTAATGGGAGGTTTATGGGGTTTATGGAATGTGAATGGTTGGGGTTTGTGTGGGCCCCACATCACAATTATCCTCACATGGGTAGTTAGGAGCTTGTGGGTCCCATCCTAACATCCCCAAGTAGGATATAACAACATAAGATAATGATTAAAAATTGTTCCACAATTTTTATTCACTTCTTTTTTAAACCAAACAATTAAACTTCTCCTCCCGTGAAAATGCAATTACGCTAAAGGTCCTCTTAATAAATTATCAGTGTTGTGAGTTCAACGGTGCCCTCATATTTCAATTCCGAGAACTGGTTCAAATGATAGAAAAACACGCTCGTTCGTTTACTGAACGTACCCAATCTAATCTTCGAAAAGTGATTTTGGGCCCACCGGGGCTCAAAATCAGGTGCTGTTAGAAGCCACAAACTATCATAATTATCAATTATTTACGATAAATAATAATTCCTTGAAATTTCGGGGTCTTTATAGATTCGTTGTATTCATATTTCATCATGTAGTATCTAAGGTTTATTCTTTTATTCATGGTAATTTTTTGTTTAAATTTTCTCAAGGGATCAGAATATCTTCATTTATAATCACAAGATATGAAGCTTACTAGGTTTCCTCCATGGTAGAGGTAGATGTCTCTATACAATGGTTCATTATCATTCAATATAATTTTATTCTAATTTTTTCAGTTCGGTTTCAATTTAAAAATAAATTATCTAAAATATATGATGTCTAATTTGGGTAAGTGGAACTTTTACTCATGGAAAATGTTTTTAAAGGGATTTTCGTTTCGAAAATTTCACAAACAACATGTGTTTCATGAAACACCTCTATGATAGTTTTAACTCTAACATAGATTTTGTATAATTTTATTTCTACAATAAATTTTATATATATGTTTTAAAAAACAGAGACCAATATTTAATAGATATTTTAAAAAAAAAATCAAATTAGGAACCATGAATGCTTTGGGTTTTGGAAATATGGAAACCATAGTTAGTGTGTAACCACAACGGGATATGGTTGTGATACTGATAGACTATGGAAGGACTCAGTATCATTAGTATTTACTTTTTGTAAACTTATTATCCATTTCATGTCCTATTTATTTATTCCAATAGGGTATTTCCTATTTTTAATTTTTAATTAGTGTATAGTTTCATTCATTATTATAAGCCTTTGTGCCATTATTAACTATCAGTTTATCTTAGGTGTAACCTTTTAGGGGTTTTTTCTCCCATTATTTATATTTCATAAATTTATTCATATTTTTGGATTATTTTAATAAGGATTGTTTTGAATGAATCTATATAATATTTCAGGAATTGTGTTTTCAAATAAAATGTTTTATGATACAATTTTTGTTTTAATGTTAAAACAAATCGATTCATGGAAATAATAAATGAATACATTCATAGCGGTGTCCTACAATTCAATTGTATTATACCCTCTATATTCCATTTTTAGTATGAATACACAATATTTAATGATCAATGTAAAGAGAATTACATCTTGTAGTATGATGACTTATATTGGATAATGTTTCTCTTAGAGTGATTTGAGAAGGTGGTGATAGATTCTCATATATACACATGGTTTTCATTTTGGTCTAGAATTGGGTTTGTTATTTGGGATTATCAATTTTTATGTGTTTTTAACGTCCCATGGGTTTTCACTTATTCTTCGTTGATATACTATTATGGTTTAATTTTTCTTTTTATACTAGAAATGTATTATGTTTTTAGGTAGGAAGTATTTCCAAAGTTATGTGTGTTGATAACTACGTATTATCTCCTACCCTTGGTGATTAGGAATATTCTTTGTTTCTTATTATGGGCCATCCTGGATAACATGTTCATACTTCCCAGGTTAGTTTTTTATAAATTTCCTAGTTTTATTATTTTTATTGTTACTATCGTTGTTTATGCCATTATACTTTGTATTGTCGTTTTCACTCTTGAATCGATTATATAGATATATTTTATTATTATTATTTATGTATGGATTTCTAGGGTGAATAAAATGTTTACAAAATACCCCCTCTTTTTGATTAATCCATCACTATTTATTTCCAAACATTAGTGTATATAGATTTTCACATTAGTATAGTGACACATCCACCACTTCCCAAACCAATGGGAAAGGGGAGGGGTGTTTCAAATGGTATCAATCTGATCTGTATATTTTTTAGGATGGTAGAAATGTGATTGGAGACATAATGATGTGGAATTTATAGCATAAAAAGTCATATATATAACATCACAATATTATAATTTTAGGTACTTGATGGTAGGGTTATAAAAAGTATTTTAAAACCCTTTCAGATATGTAATTATCTTAGCCATTAGGTTTTAGTCAATGAGCATTTGGTCTCATGCATTTGTAAATGGTATTCCAACAAGGACTACATTATCATGAGATTGTTTTATTTTGAAACAGTTTTTTGTAATTTTACTATATTGATATGACATAATATATTACCCATAATATGGAAATAATAAAATTATCAATCGTAAATTGTAGATATGGATATGCCATAAAAATTCCACTAGTGAAGAGAACTTGAAAATAGAAAGTGGTGTTGGTAGGGTATATGGTTCACCCTAAAAAACTGGTCAACCAATATAAATTATAGATTATTATAAAAACATTCTAGTTTTGGATAAGGGACCTTTGGATGAGATTACACATCATGTGAATAACATTCTAGAATTCCAAAAAATCAATTCCTATAACTTTTGATGAAATTAGATACCCCAAAAAGAATAGGTAAGGATGGGTAGGATGAAAAAAAAATTTAACTTTCATAAATACCAACAGAGTTGAAGGAAAATATAGTGATTAAATTGTTTGAAGACATAGAACATTAAATGTGGGAATATGCTATTAATTGGAAACTAGACCAAAATTGTTCTTTACAAGGCTTTAATGATTTTTTCAATAAAGAGTTTTATTTATAAACTTTCTATCGAAATAAATAATTGGAATTATCCCTATCTAACACAAGGTATTATGTTTGTGGTTATATATAGTACCTGATTCTAGGACATCGTTCAAATTTCACAGATGTAGTTTCTACTAAAAAGGTGAAGCCAGTAATATTTAAGGAAGATCTATTAAGTAATATTTACATTAAAATAACAATTTGTTATTTATGATTAAAAATTTATGGTGAATTGGGTTACGGTGGGAGAGAATGATCATTCATGTATTCCTAGTGGAGGGGATCCTTTATACATGCATGTTCAAGTGTGAACAGTAGTGAATGAAATAAGCTACATAAAGATAGAAGTTGTTCCCATAGAATCTTATAATATGAGAATTAGTGAATTAGAAAGGATTTTTGTCCACTTCATCAAATAAATGTACCCGGTAGATTTTAGTGTTTCTACCTTCAGTGAAATAATGATGGTTGTACTTCAACACCACTATATTGACATAAATATGGAAAAAATAATAGATCCTAATTAATATAAATTTTTATGTCAGAAGTCAGTGGGGTACATGGCTTTAACCAGTCATATTTATCCCCTGCCAAATCAAGAGAATTTAATTTGAATAGTTCTCTCCCACAAAATCCAATAAACTAGGGTGTATCTAAGAATAAATCAATTTACCAAAATATTTCACAATGAAATATAATATAAATTTTAAGGAGAGGTGATTAACCACAATATAATGACATACATGAAATCACAACCAAGAAGCCAGATCCCTCAACGGCTCTGGGTACCATTCTTCTAAAGTCATACATTATTAGTGTATATTTTGATATTAGTAATTCAAATTCATTACATTTTTATGGGGTTAAAAATTATAATTTAACAAGGTGATGATACATCACCACCTAATAATTATGTTACCTCATGGTCAATAGGAATGTAAATGATTACAGTTCCCCTCTTATACCATTTAAACGTATGCAATATAGTTCTTTTGGGTGTTTACTATCATTGATATAGAAATATTTAATTGAATATTTTGAATTGATTTGTTGGTGGAAATAAAATCATATATTGTTTTTTAACTCAGCATGTATCTTTAACATCCCTGAATAAGTAGTTCATTATTTAAATGGGATTGAGATATGAATGCAATGAGAGTATGAAATTTAATGAAAATTTGTAGAACATCTTGCAGTTAATTGGAAGTAATTAAATTGGCCTCTATTGAAGAAATTGTAAATAGAACTCTTCGTTTATTAGATGATAAATATTTGGATATATTACAAAATTATTTCACTCGGTACCCCCTAAAAATCATATTTTATACTGATATAATTTGGAGCAGAGTATATATTTTCCTTCCCTCATATATAATGGATTCAAAAAAAATTTAGAAGTAATGGCCCATCCAGAAGGATTTGATAGAAATGTATCTATTAGTAAAAATACATTACCTTGGGATACACCAGTTATGTTCACAGAGATGTTACTTGGTTTAGATAGACTGTGTGTTGACTATCACAAAATATATCAGATTATTACGAGGAATTGGTATCCAGTTTCTCAAATCAATGAACTATTTGATCTAATGAAGGGATTCATGAGGTTATCAAATATTGATCTATGACATTGATATCATTAACTCCCATTCAAAAAATAAAATATTGTAAAAATAACATGTGATACTTGACACAACCATGTGAGTATATTATCAATCAATTTTTTCTAATGAATTAACTTGATATTTTTGTGGCCTTACTGAACTAAACCTTCATCGTATACCTTTATTCCATTTTCATGTTATTTTTTTCTACTTTTTTGGTGTACTTTCGAGGCAGGAATGTCTATGAGAAATACATGGAGATTTTATTGTGAAATTGTTTTGGCCTCTGACATTAGGATAAATTATATAATTTTGACTTACAGATATAAGAATTTTGTTTCCTCAGACATGTCATTTCAGAATAATTCATATTGTTCGACCCTAGGAAGATCGATGAATTTATTGCTGGGGAGCCACAAATTTTTTTTATCAAGATACACATTTTTTATGTTTAGAATGATATTATCATTTCTTTGATAGATATTTATAAATGATTAATAATCCCTAGATTCCATTAACATAATGTGGAATTTATTCACATTTTTTAAGGATTATAACATTTTCTTTTAGGAGCTTAATTATGAGCTCACTTTAATATGTATCCTCATTTCAAAATAATGGGTTGATGCCTCTCTGGAATATTGTGATTGTTCTAGATTGGAGTTGGGTTGTGTTCTTAAATAGGGAGAACATTTTGTGTCACATGTAATGAGTAAATTTTAAATGAAATGAAAAAATATATATGAATCATGAATCACAATTAGTGATAATGTTCCATGACTTAAGAATATAACATTAGTGTCAATTTTGGGGAAATGTTCACTACCTTCAATGGTCATAAAATCATGAAGAATATATTTTCTCAATGATACCTAAAAATGATCCTATTATATGGGATGGATTATATATAGGTATTTTACTTCAACCTGGTGAATACACCTGAGAAATGGAATTAAGTTCCTGATTCATCGAGGTGAAAGGCTAATAGTGAAATAGTCAAGTATGAAATTGAATAGATGATATAATGGGAGTTATTGTTAAAATGCTCATGGACTATAATAAAAAGAAGTAAAATATTGTTTTTCTTCCATTAAATATTTTTCCTGATTTGATGGTTTTAGTTAAAGAAGATAAATAATAAAATCATGTCTTCGTCAGTATTAGGTTAAACCTAAATAGTGGGGATACAATGATGAATTGTATAGAGGAAGGAAACTAGATGTTGGGTTTCTGAAGTCGAATTTTCGTAACCCAATATTTATAGGATTATATTTCATTAGTGTATCACTATTATGAATGGTATTGTCATTGGGGTACTCACAAAAATCATGCTAATGGATACCCATTTATAGTGACAAGATATGAAAGGAATGACAATGGATAATGTAAAGAAACATCTCACATGGAAACAAGTCAATGCTATTCGTTATCCTCCATCTAGTATGCTTCAATGTATTCCTATACCTGTTGTGAAACGGCTGAATATTATCATGGACTCTATTACAAGCCTACACAGATGCTACATGTGCATGATGTTGTTTTTGTAATTATGAGCTGGCTCACAAATTCAACACAGTTTTTCACAATATGAGATCCAATATAGTATAGGATCTAAAATAATTATATATTTTGGATGTGGTTATGTATCATTGAGTTATAAAATGTATTTCCTTTAACAGATATATATGTTTTACATCTTCATTTTAGTGATATTGACAATATAATCTTTGAACCATCTTGAACATGAGAATTGAGTATCATCCAACAGTTGATATGAAATTTAAAAATATTATTTATATGTTAGAAGATATTATCATATCATGTTTCATTGAAATAAAAGGCTAATAATAAGAATAAAAACCTTTATTGTATCTCTCATAAAATAAAAGTTATCAGGGTACAAATAGTTATTCTGAATTTGCAAAAATCATTAATTAGATCTACTCCTTGTTTTAGAGTATTGAAAACATTCATATGATAAAAATGAATATGGAAATGTCCCGAACCGGATATAAATCATATGCAGATCATCATTATTTTTAATAAACTTGTGTGGTTCATGAACATTTTTTATCAAGGTATCACTGTGATTTTGTTATGCTCTTTTAGAATAAAAAGGAAAACATTCTCCTCAATATGTGGTGACATTTGAGATTATGAAACTTATCTGAAAGATTCCATGTTGATTATAATTACCATTGAGATTTAGAGTAATAAAAAATGACATCAATTTCTTTCAAATGATGAAGTACTAGATAAATAATAACCATGTGTTTAGATCAGATCATATTATTCTGGATCCCGATGTAGTTTTTATCACTGAAATGATTTAGATTCTAGATTTTCAAGAAATTAACTTGAGAGGGAGATCTATATACATAGTATGAGTGTCATGGATTCATAGTGAGATTCAAGAGGATACAAGGGAATAAGAGATATTTATAATAGAGTAATGGTCATATTACTTCAGAGACAGTGTTAATCTCCATATTTTTAGGATAGGAAAACTAAGGGTGTGGAAATTGGAATGCACTTGGGTTGATGTGTGTCTCGATTTTACATTTTTTCCCTTATGATTTTTCATTTATTGGGACATATTTATTGTTATTTTATGAGATGTAATAATTAAGAAATTAATAATTTGGAAATACAAATAAATTTATCGCATTAATAAATATTCCCCATTTGAATTATTTCTATGAAATATGATTACATGACTAATTAACAACATGAATGTTTATTCACATCATGAATAATTTCAATATGGTTATCATAAATTATATGCTACAATTGAATTAATTTTAGGTATTTTTAGTGAGGTGAGGTGGATTTCGGTATATGTCTATATAATAATGTATCACGGTATACACTCATCGTTCACTTCATGAACTCAACTGTCTTTAACAATCCCTTTTAATTCTATTTCTATTCTATCATAATTAAACTTTTTCTATTTCACCATGAACTCCTTGCTATGAACATAATATTTCAACTGATCCTTGACGTTCATAATCAGTTATTACTTATTCTATGAATGTTATATCTTTGAAAAAAAATATTAATGAAATAGATTGTTATGATATATGAGATAAATTAATGATTTCTCATTTCATATTTATTCAAGTTAGATGGATTTTCATTCTTTCCACTTTCCCTATAATATAAAGTGTCTCTTATTTATAAAATAATTTATTCATGTATTGAAAATAAATTATTATGTTAGAGATATATTGGAATATGAACCAACAGGTTGGTTCTTGAAATATGGGACATGGATATTTCCCTTTAGATGGTTGATGAATTTATAAAATTAATATCTTAAAATAAATAAATGGATATGATGTGTGAAATTGGAATAGTGTAGTTGGTGTTTGTTTATATGGATTGGACCACTTATTGATTTACATGATTATTGGGATAATTTTTATTACCGTTTTCGCAATGTGATGAATTTGTGAAGAACATTTTACCACTCGTGAATATGGAAGATTCTATTTAGTATGTGAGGGTGTGAGTGTGATAGAGAACATGGAATGAGTGTTTTTTAAAGAATACTTTTTTAGAACAATGATAATTATAATTTTGGTGAAATACTCTTGAAATGTCTACCTACCAGTTTTATAAAGAAATTGAGAAACAATTTTATCTAATATTTATTTTTTTTTAAAAAAATTATTATTTTTACTCTAACCTTGTTCACATTTGACTGGTATATTGGAAAAGACTCTTTGGGATTTCCTAATAGGTTTGATAACTCACACATTACATATTAAATATAACAAATGTCTAGATATTTATTTTTATGAATCTGGAAAGGAAAATATTTATTATTTTAGTAGTATTGATACATAACTTAGTATTCATAAATATTGGAGAAGTATCTTGGGTTTTTGTCTTGATTTGGGTACCTATACCATTGTCATGCTAGAACCACGTACTTGATAAATATTAGAGTTATATTTATTCTTGTTTTATTTATTATTTTATTATACTAATTGTTCATTTATTTAAACATGGAGTTGTTGGTTATACCCATGCGTTGTATATATTGTTGTGTTTGGGTTGTTTATTATGACGTTTTATATAGGGGTTTCATATATATATATATATATAAGAGTATATCCACCCTCTTTCTTACTTAACAATTGGAATTTATACCTAACCATTGGTGTCAGAGGAATTCCACATAAGATAATCCACACCTCTACCTCCTCTTAATATAATGTGTTTAGGGTGAGGTATAAAATAATTCATCATAATATAACTAATATAACCCCCAATATATCATTATTTTAAATATTCCAATCAATACATAATTGTATACTCTATATAATTCAATCATCCCTTAGTAGTATCATCACCACAGTAACATTGTCTTAGGTGTTGTAAATTCCAATTCCATAATATATAACTCCTACTATTGTCCTAAATTAAACATATAATCTCAGAGACACATGACATACAATCATTTATAAGTCATCACTCAAAATTTATATGACCTAAATTAGTCTAATTTGTTACCTTAATCATCCATTCTTGTCACCCCATACCTGGGGACTTATTCGATGAGGATATTTTCCCACATAACTACCACTATAAACCAAATGATGAAATATGTATGGGGTGGTTAGATCACTATACCACACACATTAATATTTATCATATTAACCTCTGATGTTATTAATATTTTCATTACTTATTATATTCCCTCTTTACTTATTTTATATGAAATGTGCATAATTTGTGTGAAATATTAATGTTTTAATATTAAGAATAATATTTGAGCATTTTTAGAAGTAGTCAAATTGAGTCAGTTTAATTTTTTTAATTATAAATATCACTATACTGATCCAAATTGTGTGGTTCTTGTTTTTTAGGATTCTCCATTCAATATAAAACATTTCATTATAAGAAACCATGATCCAATTCTGCTATTTGAAGGGTCATATTCTCCTCACAAACAAGACCAAAGAATCTGTGAACAAACTGGACCAGCCTTGAAGATTGATTTACTGGGCTCAATCCAGAAGTCCAAAAACATTAAAGCTCCACCATAATTTGGGGTACACTACATTTCATCTTGGATAAAAATTTCAAGGCCCAAATACAAGTACAAGGGGCCCAAATAAATCTTTTAAGTCCATCCCACCATTCTGGACGAGAATTAAAATCAGTATAGTATGCATGACATATCTCCTGATGTAAGAATCCAAGAGATCCGAGATTTTGCAGTGTGAAAGAGGGGATATAGGCGGCATACTTTTTTGAAGAAGTCATTCGGATTTGAAGGCATATTCCTGTTCAAATATCCATTCACATTTTGGACATTGAAAAAGCATGGATAGAAATGGACAATTTACCTTTGTTTAATAAAACCGCTATAACATTGGTTCCACTTGTCCAAATGCCTCCATATTTTTACAGTAGTCGTAAAACATTATTGTCTACAACTTTTAAGAAGGAGATATTCGTGTATTAGGCTGTCTGAATTGCCAAATTGGAGATGCAAGTGGAGGGACAGATTGGGAATGCAATCAGTCCACTCCTTGGGCTATAAATACTATATCCTTCTCTCCTTGAGAGGGGTTGGCATTTCAGAAGAGAGGATATCATATTGGCACGACCAAAGCCTTGAAAAAGGCTTGGGAGGACCATCCATACTCAAGTTTACACTTGAGAGACCTTTCCTCCTCTCTTTGTTTTCACTTACTTTTGTGTTCTTCATTTTTGTAATCTTGTAATTCTCTTTCTTTGTAATTCTGTTTTAATGCAAGTTACTTCTTCAATATCTCTTATTCTCATCCAACTTCTGTAGTTTAATATTTATGTTCCTAAAATAGTTTAAATTCAGTTGAATCCCCTTCCCTTCTTTTACTTCCTCATTTAATCAAAAATCTGTTTTTAATTATCATCATCGTTCGTGTGTGTGTGTCAACGTACCACTCTTTTCTAATCCCTTTATTTTTCTTCTATTCTTAATTTATCATCATAATTATTTTAACCAGAATATTAAACATCAAAATGGATGAGTAAATCTCTCATTAGGGTGATTTGTAATTCAGAGATATTAAGTGATTGAGAGTTTTTCTCGATGAGTATTCTTAAATTAATATTCTGTATGTTAAACTTAATATGTCATGGATTAATGATATGTTTTGTTTAACGAGTGGTTTCCATGGATTAATGGAACCATAAATACACTACCATAAATATGTTTTGATTGAGATTAGAATCCTATGTTAAGTTAAGTCTTGGAATAAAGCCTTCACACTTAGTAATTTCAATCAACGTCAACTTATGACATGAGTGTTAATTTAATGCAATACAAAGTAAGGCTCAAGGATATCACATGCTTAACTCCCCAATGATGAACTCACCCCAATATTTATCAATTTGGTAAATCAAACATCATCCATAAATAATTTCAATTAATCTCTTCAAATAAACCCCCCTAATCAAAATACAATCAACTAAAAACAAACGACTATTACAAAGTATCATCGCCGAGGATTCGACCCGAGTGCTGCTATACACATTAGCAGAGCACCGGAATTTTGACCGGTCGATAGGCGACAATCGGCTGTGCATTTCAAATGGCGCCGTTGCCGGGGATGGTGCTTTAAGTAGTAATTATTTTCTGGTTATTGTAAAAAAAATTAAAAAAAACAAAATTTTTAAAAAAAAATTGAAAAAAATAACAATGAAAACCCCGTCTTCCTCTTTCTTCCAAAATCTCTCTGAATGCCCCATAGCCTTCCAAACAATCCCTTGGATTTGTTTGACCCTGAAATTGATAGAACTCTTCGTCGACTTAGGAGGACCATTAGGGATAACCAAATCACCCAAGAACCAATCATTGCCCTACCAATTGAATTCGATATGGCCAATCCTAGGGAACACACATTGAAAGAACTTGCTGCCCCTGATATGAATTACCAACCTCTTGGTATTCAATATCCAAACATAGAAGCTGACTTCGAACTCAAATCGGGTTTGATTCATCTTCTCCCTCATTTTCATGGGCTAGCCGGTGAGGATCCACATCTTCACCTTAAAGAGTTCCAGGTGGTGTGCTCTACCATGAAGCCTCAAGGGGTTTCTGAAGAACAAATAAAGCTTAGAGCTTTCCCCTTTTCCCTAGCGGATACTGCCAAGTCTTGGCTCTACTACCTCCCACCTGATTCCATAAACTCATGGGTTGACATGAAGAGACTTTTCCTTGAGAAGTTCTTTCCCGCTTCCCGAACAGCTTCTATCCGAAAGGAAATAAGCGGTATCCGTCAATTCCCTAATGAATCACTCCATGAGTATTGGGAGAGGTTCAAAAAACTTGTGGAAACTTGTCTACACCATCAAATCCCTGACCAGCTCCTGATCCAATACTTCTATGAGGGGTTATTGGCTATGGAGCGAACTCTCATTGATGCCGCAAGTGGCGGTGCTCTTGTTGACAAAACTCTTGCAGCTGCACGAGAACTCATAAGCAACATGGCTGTAAACACGCAACAATTCCATACTCGAGCACATGCTCAAGTGAAACAAGCCCAAGAGAATCAATCCATAGAGCCCAACAAGATGATTGAGTGGATCAATGAACTTACAGGTCTTGTGCGTCAACTAGCGGTGGCTACCAAAGCCCCAACCTCATCTTCTCCACAGTCACTATTCCCTGGACCTATCAAAAATTTTGGAATCTGCAACTCTCCATCTCATCCGACTGACACATGTCCACAACTTCAAGATGATCCATCTAATTCATCTAGTCCAATCAAGCTCAATGCGGCATATGCTCAGCGAAACTTCAACCCTCAACAATCAGGTCAGTTTGTTAGACACTTCAACCAACCCCACTCTGAGACCTTCTCTTCTACCTTTAACCCACCTCTGAGGTATGGTAATCCCATTTCTCATCCTCCTCAATTCCCTCATCAAAATCCAAACCAGTTCCAATATGGTCAAAGTGGTGGTAACATCCATCAACCTTATCCTTTTGTTCCTCAACCCCAAAGGAACAATCCTCCTCCTGGATTCCACTATCCTAACAACCCTTCCCAATTCCCCACCCAATACAATCACTTTTCCAAGAACCAAAATCAAGGCCAACCCAATTTGGGACAAGCCTCTTCTTCTAAACAACCATGGGAAAGTGCTGTAGAGGATCTTTCTTCCTTCACCCGTTCTAGCCTCAAGAACATTGAATCCCAAATAGGTCAATTTACATCCCACCTTAGCCAGCAACAACCATCCAATTCATCCCAACTCCCAGCTCATCCATTACCCAACCCTAAGGGTAATGTAAGTGCAATTGCACTTAGATCGGGAAAGCAAATTTCTATGCCCCATGATGATTGATCTACCTCCCCTTTCTATGTTGATCTAGAAAATGAATAGAACAAAAAGCTGGAAAAGGAACTTGAATCCACTCTTTCACCACCTTCCATTCCTCTAAGGAACCCAATTCCTTTTCCTCAAGCCATCTCCAAGCCTAAGAAGTCCTTTGAACCTTATCCTGAAATGCTTGAAATGTGTAGACGTGTTGAAGTGAACATCCCCCTCTTAGATACCATCAAAAAAATCCCTAAGTATTCCATGTTTTTTAAGGAATTGTGCACCCATAAGAGGCAACTTAGGAACATTGAAAATTTTTCAACCCAACAGTCCATTCCCATTAAGTGCAAAGATCCAGGGACCTTCACGGTTCCATGCCAAATTGGAAGTTCCAACTTTGATGATGCACTCATAGACCTAGGAGCCTCAATTAATGTAATGCCCAAATCAATATTCTCCAACCATGGTCTAGGTCCCTAGCACCCAACGGGTATTGTCATTCAATTTGCCAATCGAAACACTGCCAGTCCTGAGGGGATAATTGAGGATGTTCTTGTTCGGGTCAATGATCTTATCTTCCCAGCTGATTTCTATGTCCTTGACATGGAAGGTGAGACGACCTCTTCTCAATCTCCCCTAATTCTAGGAAGACCATTCCTCATGACTGCGAGAACCAAGATTGATTTCCACTCAGGCATCTTATCCATGGAATTCAGTGACCAACTGGTCAAGTTCAACATTTTCCAAGCCATGCGATACCCATTTGAGGATCACTCTGCATTCTCAATCCATGCTTTTGAGGACACTTCTAAGATTCAATCGAACCCCAATCCACCATGTTCTTCATTTTCTAATGATAAAGGATCTTGTGAAATCTGTACCATGATTAACAAAGTCATAAATGGTGAATTTGATGTGGACCTCTCATTCATAAACTCCATCAATCTAGAGGAACTTGAAAACTCTCTTGAATCCCACATCAACTCTGATCTCTACTGCTCCACCTTGGAAAGTGTTGAGGAAAATGATCCAAACCCATCTGGAATCCCTTCTACTGCTCCTAACTTGTCTAGCTCTCAAATCAAGGCTAAAACTGATCTAAAACCACTTCCTTCACACCTCAAGTATGCATTCCTTTTCCATGATCCCTCCAACCCTGTCATTATCTCTGCCTCACTTTCTGAAACTGGGGAGTCCCAACATGTTCAAGTGTTAGAGGAAAACAAAAATGCCTTAGGTTGGACCCTAGAGGATATTCCAGGAATCAACCCTGCCCTTTGCATGCATCACATCCATCTAGAGGAATAATCCAAACCAATTAGGCAACCTCAAAGAAGACTCAATCCACTCATACATGAGGTAGTTAGGGAAGAGATTACCAAGCTTCTTCAAGCTGGTATTATCTACCCAATTTCCGATAGTGAATGGGTTAGTCCAATTCAAGTCGTTCCTAAGAAGGGTGGGATAACAGTTGTCACAAATGAACATGGAGAAGTGGTCACAACTCGAGTGAAAAACAAATGGAGTGTGTGCATCGATTATCGCAAATTGAATGCTGAAACACGAAAAGATCACTACCCACTTCCTTTCCTTGACCAAATGCTTGAGAGACTGGCCGGAAAGTCACACTATTGCTTTCTTGATGGTTACACCGGCTACTTCCAAATTCCAATCGCACCTCAAGACCAAGAAAAGACCACATTCACTTGCCCCTTTGGAACCTATGCCTATAGGTGAATGCCTTTTGGCCTTTGTAATGCTCCTGCAACATTCCAGCAGTGTATGATGAGTATCTTTTCTGAATTCATTGAGAATTTCATGGAGGTCTTCATGGATGACTTTACCATTTATGTCGAGTCATTTGAATCTTGCTTACATTCACTCTCTTTGGTCCTTCAAAAGTGTGTCAAGTGAAACCTTGTGCTGAATTTTGAAAAATGTCACTTCATGGTTTCAAATGGGATTGTTCTAGGTCACATAATTTCTCAAGAGGGAATCCAAGTTGATCCAGCCAAAATTGAGGTGATCCAATCACTTCCTGAACCCAAATTAGTTCGAGACATTCGGTCATTCCTTGGTCATGCCGGTTTCTATCGGCGATTCATTTAGAACTTCAGCAAGATTTCCCTCCCACTCACCCGTTTACTTCAAAATGATGTCACATTCAATTTTGATGAGGCTTGCAAGAGAGACTTCATTGAACTCAAATCTTCTCTCACATCTGCTCCAATAATACAACCCCCAGATTGGTCCTTACCATTTGAATTGATGTGTGATGCTTCTGATAGGGCCATTGGGGCTGTTCTTGGTCAAAGAAGAGAAAACATTCCTCATGTAATCTTTTATGCCTCAAAAACATTGGATGAAACTCAATCACACTACACTGTGACTGAAAATGAACTTTTAGCTGTGGTTTTTGCCTTGGATAAATTCTGGCCCTATCTCTTAGGTGCCAAAATCATCATCTTCACGGACCACTCAGCATTAAAGTTCTTACTTAGGAAAAGTTATTCCAAACCAAGGCTAATAAGATGGATTTTAATGCTCCAAGAGTTTTACCTTGTGATAAAAGATAAACCTAAAAGGGAAAACCCTGTAGCTGATCACCTGAGTAGAATTTCTAATTCTTCTCATTCTGAAATAATTTATCCTGATTTTCCAACTGAACACCTCTCATCTCTCACTCCAAAGTTACCATGGTATGCCCCAATTGTCAATTACTTGGTTTCTGTTGTTTTCCCTGAATATTTTTCAATAGAAAAAAAAAAGAAAAGATGAGAAGTGATTCAAAGCATTATTTTTGGGAAGATAATAAACTTTGGAAAACTGGGGCTGACATGGTAATTAGGAGATGTGTTGATGAAACTGAACAATCCTCCATCTTGGAATTCTGCCACTCAATGCCTGGAGGTGGCCACTTTGGACCATAAAGGACTTCTCGAAAGGTCCTAGATTCTGGATTCTTTTGGCCTTAACTCTTCAAGGACTCACACGAGTTCTATCAATCATGTCCCACTTGCCAAAAGTTTGGCACAATTTCCAAATGAAACGAAATGCCTCAAAAGCCATTAATCTTCTGTGAGCTTTTCGATGTTTGGGGCATCGATTTCATGGGACCTTTTCCCCCTTCCAATGGATTATCCTACATTATCCTTGCTGTTGACTATGTTTCTAGGTGGGTCGAGGCCAAACCCACTAGGAAAGATGATGCTCAAACTGTGAGTGAGTTCCTTAAAACCCATATCTTCCATCGATTCGGAACACCACATGCTTTGATAAGTGACTTAGGAACTCATTCCTGTAATAGAACCATGGAGTCACTTTTTAAAAAGAATGGGGTTGTACATAAAACATCCACTGCATATCACCCTCAAACAAATGGAACGGCTGAACTTTCTAATAGAAAAGTGAAAAGAGTGCTTGAAATAATTTTTAAGCCCACAAGAAAAGACTGGCCCGATAGACTTGGTGAAACACTTTGGGCCTATCGAACAACCTATAAGACACCGATTGGGATGTCTCCATTTAGGCTAGTCTTTGGTAAATCCTGTCATTTACCAGTTGAAATCCAACATAAGTCATTTTGGGCTGTCAAAACATGTAATTTTGATTGTGAAAAATCTGGTGAAGAAAGATTGTTGCTGTTGACTGAATTGGAGGAGTTTCGACTCGATTCGTATGAGAACTCCATTATCTACAATGAAAAGGCAAAGTCACTCCATGACAAGAACATTCTTCAAAAGGTATTTCATCAAGGTGAAAAGGTAATGATCTTCAATTATTGATTTCGACTTCACCCAGGTAAGCTTAATTCTCGTTGGGAAAGTCCTTTTGTTATTACTAACGTTTACCCATTTGGTGCAGTGCAAGTCCAAGAACCTTCTTCAAAAAGAACATTCACGGTAAATGGACACCGGTTAAAGCATCACCATGAGAGGTCTCACAATCCAGGAACCACATCGACTTCCATCGAAACCCCAACCACTTCAATAGAACCACCACTGGATGGAGACCCGCCAAATCCAAACCAGGGGGCACCTCTTTCCCTTTAACTCTCTCTCTCCTCAATCTCTCTTCCCTCTCTTCTTCTCTCTATTTCTTCTTCTTCCTCTATCCCTATCATTTTTTTACAACATTCTTCCACAATTTTTTTTTTCTATTTTCTCTTTTCTCTGGATGTGTCATTAAAAATAAAAAAATTAAAAAAAAATGAAAATTAAAAAAAATGAAAATTAACAAAACAAAAGGGGTGTCAAAATTACTCATCATCCAATATTGAAATTCTGTCCAACCATTTTGGGGAGTCAAAAGGCTTGTTTTAAACTCAAATATATTGAATTTTTATCTCAAACTTGGGTAAACAATTTTGTGTCAATAACAATCATTTTGAATGAACAATTTTTGGTGGAAAATAATTCTCCCCTACCGTGATGAATAACATTAGCCTTCATGACAAGGTCATAAATGGCCATCTTTTTTATTGTGTGTCTTCACCACTGATTGTGAGTCTTGATTTTGTGGACCTTCGAGCTGAATTTCCATCTTTTGTGTGCATTAATATGATAGAGGCATTTTCTAAGCCACATGAGAATCAGAATAGACAAATAGCCTCCCGTTACCCTTACATTGATCCTACTTTTAAAAGCCCCATTGTGCCTATGAAAACCTTTCTTTTTATAGCCACATTACAAGCCTAATACCTTGTCCCACCCAACATCTTCATGTATTTTCATTGTGCAATTTATTGAAATTTAAGTGTGGGGGGAATGGACTTCATTTTTGGGCGTACTTCCATTGATTTCCAATGTGTCATCATATGCTTGAGGGCAAGCATCCACTCAAGTGTGGGGGAGAGTTTGTAATTTTGTGAGCTTTGGGGTGTATATGTGTAATTTTCATTTGTACAAAATTCATTGAAAAGTGTTAAAAAAAAGGAAAAAAATTATATTAAAAAAAATGATGCAAAAAAAGGAATGGGTTTTGTCTTGTGTGGGTCAAAAATCATTCATCATCAACCTTTGATCATGTTATAACTACTAAAATTAGTTCCATGAGAAGATCAAACATGGGTTGGGAGATGACTATGAGACTTGTTTCAAGCACAACTTTCGAAAAAAAAGAGAAAAAAAAGAAAAAAAGAACACTTGAATCATCTTGTATTGTGTCATTATTGGAAGTCTTCCATGTTGTACATATTCCATCATCTCACCCTATTCCATTTTATATCTCCCTCACTTTTCATTCATCACACATTCATTCCCTTGTAAATATGTGTTTCTATTTCCTTTCAAATCAAATTTCAAAAAAAAATGTGCATTCATTTTTCCATGTTGGTGTTTTTAACCCCTCTTTTCCTTTGGACATTATATACCTACCATCCCATAGCCACTGAAAAACCCCTTAAAAGTCCTCTTGATTCTTGTACACATTAGATTTGGGAATGGAAGCTGAGAGCTCTTACAAACTCTTTATTTTCACTTTTTGTTGGTGAATGAGTGAACCTCCTAAAATACATTTTTATCATCTTGAGAGGAGTAAGTTTTGAGTGCCTACATTTTCTAATTCAAACCTTGAACATGAAAAAAAGAATTGTTTCTCATGCATTATTGTGAATCAAATTTGTGATGGAATTCAATATGGATGAGTGAAAAAGTCTAAACCTCCCCTGATTGGAGAAAACAAAATTTTAATATTTGTTGGTGAGTGAAAATGATTTTGTCATGTTTTTATATTTGTTGCACATGAGGACACGCGAAAATCTAAGTGTGGGGGAGTTGATGTTATTAATACATTCATGACTTATTATATTCCCCCTTTACTTATTTTATATGAAATGTGCATAAATTGTGTGAAATATTAATGTTTTAATATTAAGTATAATATTTGAGCATTTTTAGAAGTAGTCAAATTGAGTCAGTTTAATGTTTTAATTATAACTATCACTATACAGATCCAACTTGTGTGGTTATTATTTTGTAGGATTCTACATTCAATATAAAAAATTTCATTAGAAGGGACCATGATCCAATTCTTCTATTTGAAGGGTCATATGGTCCTCACAAACAAGACCAAAGAATCTGTGAACAAACTAGACCAGCCATGAAGATTGATTTACTGGGCTCAATCCAGAAGTCCAAAAACATTAACTCTCCACCATAATTCGGGGGACACTAAATTTCATCTTCGATAAAAATTTCAAGGCCCAAATACAAGAACAAGGGGCCCAAATAAATCTTTGAATTCCAGCCCACCATTCTGGCCGAGAATTAAAATCATTATAGTATGCATGACATATCTCCTGATGTAAACATCCAAGAGAGCTTATATTTTGCAGTGTGAAGGAGGCGATATAGGTGGCCGACTTTGGTAAAGAAGTCATTCGGATTTGAAGGCATATTCCAGTTCAAAAATACATTCACATTTTGGACATTGAAAAAGCATGGATAGAAATGGACAGTTTACCTTTGTTTAATAGAACCGCCATAACATTGAATCCACTAGTCCAAATGCCTCCATATTTTTAAATTAGCCGGAAAACTTTATTATCTACCACTTTGAAGAAGGAGATATTTGGATATTCGGCTGTCTGAATTGCCAAATTGGCGATGCAAGTGGAGGGACAGATTGGGAATGCAAACAGTCCACTCCTTGGGCTATAAATACTCTCCCCTTCTCTCCTTGAGAGGGGTTGGCATTTCAGAAGAGAGGATATCATATTGGAACGACAAAAGCCTTGCCAAAGTCTTGGGAGGACCTTCCATACTCAATTTTTCACTTGAGAGACCTTTCCTCCTCTCTTTGTTTTCACTTACTTTTGTGTTCTTCATTTTTGTAATCTTGTAATTCTCTTTCTTTGTAATTCTGTTTTAATGCAAGTTACTTATTCAATATATCTTATTCTCATCCAACTTCTGTAGTTTAATATTTATGTTCCTAAAATAGTTTAAATTCAGTTGAATCCCCTTTCCTTATTTTACTTCCTCATTCAATCGAAAATCCGTTTTTAATTATCATCATCGTTCGTGTGTGTGTGTCAACGTACCACTCTTTTCTAAACCCTTTCTTTTTCTACTATTCTTAATTTATCATCATAATTATTTTAACCAGAATATTAAACATCAAAATTGCTGAGTAAATCTCTCATTAGGGTGAGTTATAATTCGGGGATGTTAAGTGATTGAGAGTTTTTCTCGATGAGTATTTTTTAAATTAATATAGTGTATGTTAAACTTAATATGTCATGGATTAATGATATGTTTTGTTTAACGAGTGGTTTCCATGGATTATTGGAACCATAAATACACTACCATAAATAAGTTTTGATTGAGATTAGAATCCTAAGTTAAGTTAAGGCTTGGATTAAAGCCTTCACACTTAGGAATTTCAATCAACGTCAACTTATGACATGGGTGTTAATTTAATGCAATACAAAGTAAGGCTCAAGGATATCACATGATTAACCCCCCAATGATGAACTCACCCCAATCTTTATCAATTTGGTAAATCAAACATCATCCATAAATCATTTCAATTAAGCTCTGCAAAGAAACCCCCCCAATCAAAATACAATCAACTAAAAACAAAGGACTATTACACAGTATCATCGCCGAGGATTCGACCCGAGTGTTGCTATACACATTAGCAGAGCACCGGAATTTTGACTGGTCGATAGGCGACAATCGACCGTGCGTTTCAACCTCCTAATTCTATAGATAAAATTCAAGGTTGTTATAATTGAAATTTATATTCCAACTCTATTTCAAAATATCATAACCTATATTGTTGTTCCAAATATTACTCCCTCGGATCACCCACATCCTAACACTCTATGTGAATGAAATTTTCTTATCAACATGAGCCTTCTAGTTTACAAGATCTAACATTAAGGTTTCTTAATGTCCATATGTACTATTTATATTTAATCCACGACCTCCACGTGATCCAAATAACCATAAATATTTTGGAAATCAAAACATAACACAGAGAATTTTATTTTTCTAACAAATGTAACTAGCATTTATTAATATATAAAATATTCCATTAGATCCGTCATAGGTTTCATGGGAAGGGTTTTCAAAGAGATAACACTTTCGAAGTGCAATGTAAAATATCAGAAAAACCATTTTAATTGAAAATACATTTATATTCATCAAAGGTTAGATGAATAAATTTAGTGTTATTGTTGATATCATATTTTTTCAAAAATAATAATTCGAATTAATATTTTCTTGACTAATGTTTTATATAATAAATGAGCATGAAAAAAAATATTAGTTTCTAGGTTGAATTATTATAATTAGTTGAAAATGGTTTCAATTAATCGTCATAATTGATTAAATTTATTTTACAATTATTTTGAAAAAAATTTATTTTGATTTTTTGATTTTTTTATCGGTGAAAGATATTATAGGTGGATATATTAAAGATTAACATAGAATTATAACATCTATACTCTGTCATCATTAAAATCATTTTCTATTTAATATTAATAGAATAATTCTAACGTTCACTTGTTATTTTACAAGACATCCAGACTACATTAAAAAATAAATTTGTTGGTGTATAGACTATGTAAAATTAAAAAAAATATCATTATTTATCACAAAAAAAACATTTGATCAGAGAAATTCATTTTCATCAGATTAAATAATGTATCCTTAATCATTTTATTACTATATCAAAAGTAAAATTAAGCAATGTTGGATTAAAATCCCGAAAAATGTAAAATTAAATTAGATTAATTATAACTCAAATAAGACTAATCATCATCTCTATGAATGGTGTCAGATTAAATTCCACACCATCTGATGATGTTTAAGAAGAACTCAAATGGAAAATATTTTCTCCATCATCCTTTAGGATCCAAAATCAAAAACCTATTCAATGTAACTCCAAAATTTTATGTTGTGTTTGATTACCTACATAATCATACAAATTTCTATTGTGTTAATTAATTTTAGAAAATCCTATATTTATTATATATACCCCAATAAAATACCATTTTTCACACATTTCTCTCTATAGTATTGGAATCAAAAAAAAGAAAATTAATCCAAATGATATAGGTAGAAATATTAATTGCAGTACACCCAATTTCTGGTATGTAACGTTACCTGATACATTTCATGGTTATAAAGTTAAGGGTGATGAAGGGGAGTTTTAGGAGAACATTGAATGATATTTTCAGGCAACTGGGAAGTCACACATATGTTGCATGGTTTGTCTTATTATGCTTCTATACCATGTGTAATTGGTCATATTGGAGAAGTGGCTCCACCACGGTACCATTAGGGTACATGAGATAATATCCTAGATCGGGGGAGTGTTTCATTAGGATATAACTTAATTGGAAAAGAGACCTCCCATTAGTATGGAATTGTCAAATGAAGCATGCATTTATGTATTTGTGGGGAAGAAAAGAATAATTATTCCAAATGATAATAAAAATTGTGTTCTAACCAATAATTAGTTATTTTTCAAGAAAATTAACTTGGTTGAAATTTGTTTCATTAATTTTTGTATTCACTTGGTTTTAAATGGATTTTGGTTATTTTTTATATTTGGTTATAAAATGTTTTGGGAAAATTATTTATATAATTTATTTTATATAAATTTCAATCAATTTTCCATTCTAGTTGCATGAGTTGGGAAGTCATTAGGGAAAACCTACTCAGTTTTATACTAATCCCTGCTTTGGCACTTTGGTAATTTTGTAGATGTTTTCATCTGGGACTGGGGAAAAGTTGACATTTCCCACATTTTTAGCACTACCTAATGATGTTTTGTCTGTTTGGAGATGGTGGAACATAAAGATTATTGAGTATGAAGTCATCAACTATGTCTTGTGTGTTTAATCCACTATGTAATTTGATACATGGTTATTTTTCTTTTGTTGCATAATTTGATGTGGTTTTGAGATTCCTAATGTTTTTGGGATTCCATTCATTGTTCATGCATCAAATAATGAATTCTTGGATGGTTTATTGTCTTGTTTATGAAAGTGTAAATCGTCCCCCACTTGTATTTGAACCCTCAAGGAATTTATTGACAACATTTGGAATCTTTGGAATGAATATAAAGGCATAGTAATGACTTGTTGTACTCTCAGGACAATGTGAATTGGTCGGTAATTACAAATGGTATCAATCTTGTCTTTCCCAAGTGGTAAAAATCATTAGTTTCCATTGTCTTGGAGTTGGAATTTAATTTATTCTGTTCCTTGAGATGGAATATAAAATAAGAGTAGGATTGTCAAAAAATTAAAAGTTTAACATAAAATTACATAGCTAACCGGTTTTTTCTGAACTTCAAGATACAATGTTTTTGGGTACAAAAGTATTTTTGATACTCTTCTAGAATGGTGGAAATATCATTGGCATGTTTTTATCCAAGGATATGAACATGAAATACATTTAAAAGGAATGAAATCCCACTAGGATTTCACATTTCATTATGAGGAATGATTTATGTGTTTGGTCAACATGTGAATTTTTTAAAATATGCAAAAAAAAATTTCAAATGAAATACTTTGAAAATAGTATGTTTCGTGTCTTTTGAAATTGGTTTGATTTTCAAAAAACCTGTTGAATGTTTTCAAAAATGGATGAACAAGGAAAAATGTCGTTTTGAAAAAAACATTGGGATACTTGATGTGATAGAATTTGAAATTATAATCCATCAGTTTCTAGAGACTGAGAATGACATAGTTTGTTATTGGTTTAGAAAATGGAACCCGGTAGGTGTCATCGAAACAAAACAGAAGAAGATGTGGAGAATGTGGTTTCACCTAAACCACAAGTTAACCAAGAGCTAGTTCAGAGTATTTTTCATGCTTTTCCAGATGTGGATTGAGGGAACCGGAAGTTAATGATGTGTTTCATATGTTATATTTTATAAACTATTAATCATAGTATTCTCAGTTGATCAAATGGCATATGGTTGATTTAGAAGTTAATATGTCAGGAACATGACACCCTGGGTCATTTACATGATCATCTGACCCTAACATCCATCAATAACACCTCAACCTTCTTCTTTCCTAACCATATATTGTTATGTACGAGGGTTAACTGTAATACCTTAAAAATACCACATGTGTAATTTTAGAGTGTTTTCTTCTCACTCGGACTCCCCATACGATTAATTCCCATGATATCTCCAGTCATAAAATTACTCTATGCTAATTATAATTATCTGGTATGATCTTATAAATCTTGATTTGGATTTTTTTTAACATGGGTAATAAAAATTTTCCTAGTATTTTATTTCTTTTTTTAGTGGTGTTACACTCTCTCTTTTTAAATCCAAATATCATATTTGTGAGACCCATACCTTACACTCAATAATTTTTCCACACTTATAAATATGTGTTAGTTCTAATATCAGTTGTTATAACCCAAACATCTCATGTCATTAATTCTACCATCATTTCACATGGGTAAATACTAAAATCATGGTTTTCTTCTTGGATAACCTTAAATTATTTCCTTATAGGTGGACTTATCAACTAAATTAAAATCACCAAAATTTGAAACATGGTTTTTTCTGAGTTTATTCTTTTAAAGAAATTGGAAATATTTATAAAATATTAATCATAGTTTTCCTGTGCAAATCAAGTTGCATTCAATGTGGTTCATTTGACCCCATAAACAGAGAGTGTACGAAACATCCTATAGCATTCCATATCATGATGAATATGTGGCTTCTTTAGTGCTATTGTTGTTGTGATCCATGGTCAGGTTCTCTAGACACATGAAAGGAATCATAAGCATCGTAATATTCGACATAATGAGGACAACAAAATCATTCTCATTAGAAGATCAGAAATATCAGTGGAGATTCTATAAATACCATGAATACAAAACCAATGAAATATAAGCATATCTACAAGGAGAACAGTGTAGTGACGAAGACATTGAATGGAGATGAGCATATGATTATTGATGATCTGGTTGGACCATCTATACATAGAGGTACAACTATTTTAAATTCTACCCTAGTGCAAGTGCAATTCAATACTAGTGAATCAAATTAATTCAATGCTTCATACAATGTTTACATTCTATGTTTAAAGTAGTAAATGATTCCTTCTAATATAAAAGGGAAAACTCCTCTAGGTGAAAGAGAATCTCAAGCATTTGTGGGCAGAGAATGTGCTGTAACTATTGATGGAGTTGAACTGAAATGGGAGTTTCAGATGTTGGAGAAAAAATTTTATGATGTAATCATGGGTATGGATTGGTTGATAGCATTCAAGGCCCACAATGACTTTTATAAAATAATAGTTAGCCTCATGTTTGATTATGGAATCAGGAAACTAATCTTGAGGAGAGAGGATGGTAAATAAAGGTGAAAAGAGCTTGTTGGAACCGATAGTGGGAATTATCTCTTGTCAATTTGCAGCGATGACTATTGAATCAATGGATGAGATCGAGGAAAATATTTTTGTAGGATATGTGGATCAGTTTCCATATGACTTCCCCATGAACATCATAGGGTTTCCACCACTAAGGAATGTGGAGTTTACAATTTATCTCCTTCTAGAGACCAGTCCTTTTCCCTTCCATATTAAGATATGGAACCAATAGATTTAAGGGAATTTAATGTGCAGTTGGAAGAACAAGAAAGAAATTTTTTCATTAGATAATGTACATTTTTGTGGGCAGCATCGGTCTTGTTTGCAAAGAAAGTATATAGAACTCTTCGGTTCTGTGTTTATTATCATAAGCTAAACCAAGTTATGAAAATGAATAGCTATCCACTCCCACACACAGATAATTAGTTTAGTCATTAAGGTCAGAACAATGGATCACCAATATTAACTTGCGATCATGATATCATCAATTACGATTTTGAAAGGATGATATTAAGAAGATAGATTACAGAAGTTGATATGGCCACTATGAATATATAGTTTTTCATTTTTTTCGAATGAATGCACATGTGGTCTTCATGTAATTGATGAATCACATATTTCAAAAACATCAGAATTTATTTATTGTAGTGTTTTTATATGACATTTTGGTGTATTCAAAGACCAAGTCTGACCATGATGAGCACCTAGAAAAAATGTTACAAATCCTGAGAGATCACTGTTTGTATGCCAAATTATAAATGTGTGATTTTTGGATACATGATGTACATTTTTTGGGACATGTCATTTATGAAAAAGGTGTTTCTATTGATCCGAAAAAGGTAGATGATTTTATCTCATGGAAACCACTCTCGAAATTTATTCGAGAAAATGAGTTTTCTCAGTCCAGCTAGTTACTACCGATGCTTTTTTCATGAATTCTCTATACTTTCTTCACCAGTGAAAACTCTGAATATGAATAGTGCAACATTCCAATGGACAGATGAAATCTAGATGTCATTCTACGAGTTTAATGTTCATATTATATTAGAACCTATCTTGATTTTTCTAGAATAAGGAAAGGGGTTTGTGGTGTATTTTGATGATTCGTGATTAAGGTTGGGATGTGTTCTCATGAAAGGAGACCAAGTGGTTGCATATGGTTCAAGGCATTTGAGGGTTCATGAGAAGAATTACCCAACCTAGGATTTGGAGTTAGCTGCAGTCATCCATGACTTGAAAACACGGATACACTATCTTTTTGGTGAGAAATTAACTATGTTCATAGGCAAATAATGTTTGGAGCTAATTTTTCTATAGCGAGATTTAAATGTAAGGCAATGGATATTGAAGGATTATCTTGAAATGTTTGACTTTTACATGATGTGTACACTAGGAAAAGGAAATTCAGTGGAAAATTCATTGAGTAGAAATTCATTTTCTCATTTGAAAAAAAATCCTCAGATGAATGTCAGTTGATGTTGGTCCTAGCCGATATGCACATGGAATGTGAAGACCGAAGTGATTTTGTGGTTTTTGTTTCAAATATTCTTGTTATTTATTTGGTAGAAATATTGAAAGAGGCACAAATATCTAATGTAGAATTTCTGGATATGAGTTCAATATTCAATGTTCAGGCGACCATTGAAGGATGGAAACATGATGGGAGTTCATTTTTGTCCTCTATAGATCATATAAATGTACCTATGGCTTTCCAGGAACAAATCCTTCATGCTTACCACCATTCAAGATGTGTTGTACATCTAGGTACATAGACGTTGTATAAGGCATTGAAGATGAATTTTTTGGTGGAGCTGCATAAAAATAAAGGTTGTTGAGTTCATCTCGTGATGCTTAACATTTAAACATGTTAAGGCGAAGTATCAGAGACTAGTAAAAATGTGGCAGTCTTTACCTATCCCTGAGTGTAAATTGGAGCAGATAACAATCCATTTTTTATAGGTCATCCATGAATGGTTCGAAAATTGGATGCCAAATGGGTGATAGTGGACCAACATACCCATTCGGCACATTCCATCCCTATTCATGAAACCTAAATGGGGGAGAAAATGTCAAAAATATATATATCCTAGAATATGTAAAGAGGAATAGCATTCTAGTTTAAATTTTCTTTTATAGAGATCCGAGGATCACGTTTCGTTTCTAGAAATCCTTACAACATGTTCTCGGGACTCATTTTACTATGTGAATGATAGATCATCGCCAGATGAACGGAAAATCCATGCGGATGGTTCAAATGTTGGAACACATGTTGTAGGATTTTGTAATGGATATTGATGGCTCATGGGAGGATAATATACTCGTGGTGGTGTTCTCATAAAATAAAATCTATTAGGAATCGTACATGTGGCTATATTTGAAGCATTGTATAGGTGTCCTTGTTGTTCCCCACTATGTTGGGGGGAAATATGAAAAACATCACTAGTTGGGCTGGGCCTTGTCCCAAAAACAATTTAGAAGATCCAGTTGATCAGAAATAGGATAGAGACGACTCAGAGTCATCAGAATTCTTATGTATATCACCGTAGAAGATCGTTTCCCTACATTGGTGGTGATCATGTCTTCTTGAGGATATCTCCAAGGCATGGAAATTGTCATTTTGGGATGTATGGAATGTTATCTCCTAGGTACAATGTCACTTTCGAGATACTGGAACTGGTCATGGAGGAGGAATATCGGTTTGCATTACCAGCACAACTCATTTCGGTGCATAATCTGTTCTATGTATCTCAATTTGAAAAAGTATCAGCCTGATCGTGACCATGTGATCAGATGGTATCTTATTGACCAAGAGCTAAATGCTTTGTTGAGACAGTTCTGCATATATATTTTGGATAGGTAAGGGAAATTCACGCAGGGAAAATCATTGGTCTAGTGTGGGTTTTATAAATGATTGGTCAAATTCGGGAAGAGAATTGGGAAAACAAGAAGGAAATGAAAAGATGTGGAAAAAACTCTTTCAGTTGGGTGAGGGTTTTATACATTCTATAGAAAGATCGACCAATGGCGGGGAGAATGTTGTACCCCATATTTCTATTATGTAACTCTTACTAGATGGTTCTCATTTTTATAAAGTTAATGATGATGAAGGGGAAACTCAGGAGAACATTGAATTATGTTTTGAGGCAAAGGGGGAGTCGCACGGACTGCAAAATGATTGTGTAACCACGCATCCAGACCACACATATTTTTTCATTTTGAGGTAGTGGTTCCCACAAGGTTAGGGCATTGTTTGGGAGGCCATGCGAGAAGGTCATGCATGTGTTTTCTGAGGTAGTGGCTAATGCATGATTAGCACACTATTTGTCAAACTGTGTGAACTAATATTTCATGCACTTAAGTAACATCATAAAAAAGTTGAACTCAAATGTTTTTGCCTCTAAGTGGATAATTTTTTTTCTAATTGGCTATAAATCAAGATTTTTCTCCTCCTTAGGCCAAATAAATACCTCCAATAGTACTGAAGGTTGTCTGAAGGCTTCCCTTGGCGATTTGAAGCCAGATTATTGAGGTATGTGATCGGTCTTCATCATTGATGATTTTTTTCTTAGTTCTACCTAGATCTAAATATCCTCCTATCTTGGTTTATTATATATACACCCGTAATGGGTATATCTATTTGTGTTATTTCCAAATATGATGATATTTGATCTCGGTCTTTTTTAGGGAAGGGATCGAAGGTGGGTTCCTAGAGAATCGACTGTGTTTTCATGAGAATTATTCATTCTTTTGTGGTTTTCATCACAACCTTTAAGGTAGGAGGATTATTTCATGACTACCCTTAGTATAATTAATGGGATTAATTTCAATGTATATGTGTGGTGTTTAATTTATTCTAATTTGTTTGCTGAAAACATGTTGGAAACATTATTTAGTGATGATTGGGAAATCTAGAAAATTCGGGTTTTTGAATGAGAGATTTGGTTATTGATTTCAAAATGTGGATTTTAAAAATGGGATATTTACAGATTGTTAGAACATGATTGGTATTTTATTTTTTTCAATACCATGGAAACGTTTTATAGATATTAATTATTTTATGAAATTTCTTATGCTTTGGTTGAAAATATATTTTTTCTGTTTTATTGAAATAGTTTATTGTGAAAATGGAAGTATTTGGAATAAATGGTGTTTTTGTGATTCAATTCATAACAAGTCCTTATTAAGAAATGTGTACCATTGGGGTATACGAGACTTGATTTGGGATCGGGGTAGTGTGTCATTAGGAAACAAGGTAATTGGATGGGAGACCGCTTATGAATATGGAATTGTCGAACGAAGCATTCATGATTGGGTGTGTGGTGAACAATTGAATTAGTATGCCAAATGTTAATAATAATTTGGTTTTAAGCACTGATAAGTTATTTTTCAGGAAAAATAACTTTCTAGAAATTGGATTCAATCATTTTTTTCACTGGGATGAAAATGGTTTTTGGAATTTGATTATATATGGTTATAAAATGTTTTGGTAAATTGATTTATATAAAATGATTTACATAAATGTGGATAAATTTTATATCATAGTCTTATTTGTAGGGATGTAGTTTTAGAAAAACTACACAGTTCTGTACTCATCACTACTATGGAACATTGGTTCTTTTGTGGATGCAAACTTCCGGGATAGAGGAAAAGGTAAAATTTCCATGTTTTTAGCACCAACATGTGATGAATGGGTTGTTTGGAGATTGTGTAACATGGATGCTGTGAATAATGAAGTCTTTTATAGACTCTTATGTCATTTATCTGCAGATTAATTTGATATATTGTTATTTTTCTGTTGTTACATACATTGATTTGGTTTTGAGATACATAAAGTTGTTTATTTTTCTATCATTGTTCATGCGGCATATAGTGAATTATTTGTTGGTTTATTGGATTATATATTAAAGGGTAAATCATCCCCCACTTGTATTTGAAACCCCTAGACATTTATTTCCAGTCTTTGGCATCTTGGGGATGTCAATTAAGGCCTATTAATGACTCGATGTACCCTCAAGCCAATGAGAATTGTTGATTCATTGCATTAATAGAGGTTTCATTTCATGATCAGTCTATTGAAACATATAGAATAAATACATCATGATTTACATGTAGAAATCATTCATTGATGATAGTATTTTCTTATTTATATAATTAAATTAAATTTTTTTATTCTTGAAAACTAAGTTAATAACATGAGAATCTATGTATAATGGGGGAAGAAATTACAATAATGAGATTTGGACCCCTGGCCTTCGAAATAAGGTTTTAAAATAGTTTCTTTTTCATTGATTTTATTTTCTTTATTTATTAAGATAATCAATATATTTTTTATATTCCCCCATAATAATTTTCTTACACCATTTAAAGAGAAATAACATCAGCATTAATCCATGGGAGGAATAAAATAATGTATTATTCGTTATTTTTGAGTATTTTTACAATATCATTTATATTCTCATCCATATTAATATTATTGGGTAATTATACATGTTATATGTGACAATTTTATTTATTCCAATGCACATTATTATTCTTCTAACTAGTAATGTTCATTAAATTAAACAATTCTATGTATTTTGCATCAAATTATAGTGATGAATAGTATAGAGAAGAATTGCCTATAAATAATTAACAATTTTTTGTGGATATATTCTAATGGTTAATGATTGAAAATGGGTTGTTTCTAGGAATCCAAACTATTGAATAATTTCTAATGCAACCACTATACATAAAAGGAAATGTTAACCCCAACTTTTAGATATTAGTGTGTTTTCCATTGATATTGAGAAAAAGTTGATATTAGTGTTGAATTATATTTTTTTCTCAACTGAGATATACATGGTTCGAGTAATATATTTCAATATAAATATGATATTAATTTCAAGCTAGATCACTCAAGTATTGGTTTCCATTCCTGATAACTCATCTTCAATATAACATATTACATTTGACCAATGGTAACCCCATTTTTTACATTTCATTAATTATATAAAAACAATAAAGTAAATATTAATTAGTTTTAAATAATCAATAAAAAATCAAAAGTATAATCGTATTTCATTTCATAGACTATCTATTAGTCATTTTTTAAAACCAATATAGATTTTATAAGTCATATAGTATCTATGCATCATTATTCCCACATATCTATATGTATCATCTAATAAAATATCACACTAAACACTTTTTGTGGATGAATTCTATAACAAAATCATTTTTGAATTAGGGTGAAATCATATTCCTAATCCATATTTTATACAAATCCAAAAATTATTTATATTTATTGACTTCATATAATTCATTATTATAATGTTAATAGATTCTTTACTCTACATGGAATGTTTTCTATGTTCATCAACATCATAATGGAACCATTCCACACAAATTTTTCCCCATGACCATTTTTAAAAAATATATATATCTTTATCTAAATTTCATTCATTAAAAACATATCATAACCAATTTTAGGATATAATGAGACTTTTAAATTATACCATAATCATTTAATCTTTATTTCATATACTTATAACTTCTCTAAGTCTCACAAAATCTATAAGCATATAAGGAACTATATTTTCAATATAATATCTTTATAACATACAGAAGCACCATTATATTTCTAAAATAGAATTTATATATTTGGTGGTAATAGTTATTAAATGAATTATTAACTCAGATATATCTTATGTTATTCTATGGGTTTAAATTGTTATATTGAAAAGAAGTTTCTTTAATTAAAATATTCCATTTTTAAGTGGTAAGGAACTATTTCACTGATATTTTAATAATTATTTTCAATAAACTCATTTATCCTAGAATAATAGCATTTATCCCATATCTTAATTCCATGCATTATGTAAATATAAATAAAACACTAACTTTTGAACTATGAAGATCATATCAATTATTAAAAATAGTATTTTTCTATAATAACAGCTTAAATCATAAAAGTTTAAAACAAAAAAAAATTATACATTCTTTATTCTAATCGATCATGAGTTTAATGTAAACCAATACATCACACTCATTTATGTAGTAAACCTTTCCCTATAATTTGAACACATTTGTGGAAATTTAATGACCAATAATTTATCTATTATGAACTCTTATACATATTCGCATCATTTTTTTAATGTATGGTTGGTATCATACACCATTATAAATCTGAGAGATTATTTTTCTAATAAAAATACAGAATACAGACTCTATAAGGATTTTCTATCACCCCTTCACATATTATATGTAATTTATCTCATAATATATAGCTTTAATAAATTGAGAACACTGAAATTTTATAAATGATCCACTACTGGAAAATAGTTCTATACCCACGGTTTTTCAAAAACCGCAGGTATAGGGTACCCCTATACCCTCAGTTTTCCAAAGCGGTGGGTATATGGATAGTATGTCATCCTATACCCATAGTTTTCCAAAACCATGGGTATAGGCCATTATATCAACGGTTGTGCCAAAATCCATGGGTATAGTTTTATTTTAAGACCAATACCCACTGTTTTTGAGTAAACCATGGGTATAGGGTATTTTCTGAAGACCAATACTGACGGTTCATGATATCCATAGGTACTGCATTTTTTTTAATACCTATACACACGGTTTTCCAAAACTGTGTGTATAGCTTTCCCGCGTTATGGCGGGGAAAGAAAATTAGGCGGGACACAGAAAAGGATTAGCGAGAAGGAATTTTTTTGATGATTTATATTAATATATTTATATACAGATATATATATATATATATATAAACTTTCAAAAGTTATTTAGTTATGTTGGTAAACCCTCCTCCTTGGGTTCTGTAGGTCGCCGGTTCAAATCACCCTGGTAGCGTTTTTTTGAATTTAAATACCCCACATTTTTATACTAATATATATACTCAAATATATGTACATATAAAAAATATATATAACTGCTCGGTTGGTCATTTTGTGGGGCACGACCGGGATTTTCAGTGAGAGGTGCTGGGTTCGAAACCCAGTAGGCTATTTTTCTGAAATTAAATACCACACTTTTTAAAAACTGCGGGGTCTGTTGTGTGCCACGCTGGAAGCGGTGTTCCACATTTGACTCCCCGATACCCACGGTTCTCTAAACAGTGGGTATAGGCTGAGACCCTTATACTGACGCCAATCTAGCCCATGGTTTCCAAAACCGTGGGTATAGCCTATACCCACAGTTTTGGGGGCTATACCCACAATTTTGAATCGTGGGTATATGTCTGTTTTCTTGTAGTGATCCTCTCACCAGTTTTTATGTTCTAGTATATTCTCTATAACCATACAACTTCTACTTTAAGAAAATACTATTTTAATTAAAATTATATAGATTTTGTGTGACACTTGATCTCATTACATCCACATTTAGCATATAAATCCTGAAGGTATTTCATTGATCAAGTATACCTATGATGGAAATATTCATGCAACATTTCACAATAAACCGATAGAATATTTTTAGAAATGATTATAGAATGATTTTTTTAGTAGTACATCCCTAGTCAGTAATCACATTATCTCTAATTCATTTACAAGCCCATTAATTTTGGGTTAATGATTTCAGACAAAATTACCCTTAGTTATCTTATAATGAATAAATAATTTTGAAATATCATATGACATTTGTTAATATTTTTCTTCATAAGATATTTCTAGGTTATATATCATATAAAACAATATATATAATCATATTACTCTTTATGTTTTGGAGGAAAATAGACATGGATAAATATAAAGGAATTATAATAATCCACTGTATTGTTAATATTCAAATATTCATCTTCTATAAAATGTTACGAAATATAAGGATTCCTAAATGTTTTTAAAAAAACATAAATAATATTACATCCTTATTAATAATAACACTTATGTTTATAGACTAGTTAATAATGCTTCTTATCCCAATATTTCTCAATTTTGGGATTGATCTCAATGTCATGTAATATGATAATGAGGGTGGTTCCATTTTCACCTTCGAAGGCATCTTTTATCATATGCATATCATGTATTACAATCAATTAATAAGGAATGATGTTAAGAATTATCCCACTAAAATAATGTCACATTTTAAATATATCATATAAATTAGTAATAAGGTATACATATTTAATTAATAAATTAATATACCATGATTTTCCTCTAATCACATAGCTATTTAGGTCAGTTGTCATACCATTCATGTCATATATGACTATTATATTGTTGATAAAATAACTTCATGACCAATCGATCATTAAAATAAAATTATATCTTCTTTAATAGTAACCTAATCATTAGGTTTTTGCAAAAAAAATACCCTAATTAATTTTCAAAATATGAGAATTTGATCATATTTGGGTAATAAATTACTTATTTTCTTTACAAAATTACATATATCGTAAACCAATTTTTGGAGAGGCCAATATAGATGGATGATCATACTCATAACATTTATCCCATCAAAAGGAATCAAAAAATAATATTTTAGGAATATTTTTTATATCACACCATATTTCCATCTAATTTTCCTATATATGTTTGAATACCTCTAATAATTATGTTTTTAATATATATTCCTTTTATCCAATCAATATGAACAACCCATATTAATGTGTAACTCTTCACTCAACACATAACTTGTACCACTAGATTAAATTAGAAGACAAATATATTCACATATATTCCAATATATCCACTAAATAAGTTGAATGAAATTATTTCATATAATGTACTTTAATCATATGAAATCATTAATCCCAGAATGAGTGAAAATAGTGAAATAAGAAACCAAACCATATTTTTCTCAACCAAACCATTAATCTTGGTTTTAAGATCTTTCCAACCCCATATCGACTATAAATGATTTAATAATCAAAATAAAGATTAATTATATCATAATTGAAACAACTAATATATAAACAGTAATCACTATTTATATTTAAACACTTAACTAATGAGAAATATACAGTATAGTTAGATAAAAACTAAATTAATTATGATACATTACATGTAACAACATTAATGAATATAAGATAATATAAAGAATAATTTTATCACATTTACAGAGTCATATAACCATTAATAATATAAATGAATTATTAGAAAATTATTAAACAAATGAATGAACATTTTAAATGAATAATTCAGAAATTTATAAATGAGATATAAATTTATTAACAATTCATAAATTAGTAAATTATAAACAATTTATAATTCAATCCTTTTTTATGATCGTTTTATTGAAATTTATTACTTTTTTAAAAAACACAACATAAAATAAATATCATACCCTCGAATGAAATCATAAAAAAAATCCTTGTTTAATGGAATTGAAAATTTAATATCAATGTCCGTTAAATATAAATAATTTGTATTTGTTTAGGAAAAATCATATATATATATATAAATAAATTTATATTTAACTTATTTTATCAATTTTATACCCATTATAAATTAGTCAACCATGTAAATCCAGATTAAACCTTGATTAAATATACCAAAATATTGTTGGTGTCATCCAAGGATCCATATTGACACATTGGAGTCCCTCTAATCCAATTATGATGATTGTTTTTAAGAATATTAACAAAAAAAATATTCTATAAAATTATACACACCATGGAAATTGTTATACCCATCATATCATATTCTATACAAGTGTGATGACTCTTTCCAAGGGGTACCCCATTATTAATTTCCATGATAATGAGTTATTTAATGGAACATTTGTCATTCCATGGACACACCATAAACATAGACACATTAAATAGATAAAATCTTATTTTTTTTATATATTCATACCATAAACTATGGCGTTTTAGATATCTACCTTGATGTGGTTGCTCCATATTATAGGAATACATCTTTTATAACCTAGATGCAGTGATAAGTCAAATGTGTCATGGTTAGGCCATAATATGATGTATTTTTTAAATTAAATCATTTTCATTCTTCTATTTTGTAAAATTTAATGTTTATTGATTAAAATAATAAAACCAATCACTTTGTTGCAGTAAATCAGTCTGATAATGGCACAGCTGCTCTTTGAGTGCTAAAGAATAATTCTGTGACTATTGAATCCTTTCAATCCGATTGTCAATCTGTTTCTCTAACTTGCCTTTTCCAATCAGGATCTTTTTGTGTAACTTTTGTATATGCTTTCAATTAGTATATCAGGAGAATAAGATTATGGAATAACCTTTTTGGTATTGCTGAAAATATGGATAAAAGATGGATAATTCTTGGTGACTTCAATACAGTGCTGAGGCCAGAGGAGAAAACTGGGAGCAAATTCTGTCATGCAGTAGCCAGGGACTTCTCCCCCTGTATTGATCAATGCAGTTTGATTGAAATACCAATTTTGGGTGCTGATTATACCTGGCATAGGTACACTCACAATGGAAGACAATCTAGTAAATTGGATAGATGCTTGGTGCAGATTTGTGAACAAAGTGAGAATATAAAAGTATATAGAATAACTTTTTCTAGATTACACTATGATCATCACCCGATTTTAATTGATATTTCTGCTTGCAACTTAAGGACAGAACCCCTTCCCTTTAAATTCAATAATTCTTGGCTAATAGTTCCTGGATGCAGAGAGATTGTTTTGGAAGCGTGGGCGGAGCCTATCCAAGGTAGTGCTTTATATATTCTAGTTTGTAAACTGAAAATTTTTAAGGCCAGAATGAGGGAATGGAGAAAAAATCTTTCTCCAGACTTGATCAGGATTTCAAAGAGGCAGATTCTCATCTGTATAATTTTCAGCACGGTAATATGTCACAAGATTATATATATTCACAAGAGATACAAGCAGTCTCAAGGCTTGATAACTTGTTCACTCTTAAGGAGAACCTGGCTAGGAATCAATTCAGTGCAAGATGGATGAAGAAGGGGACATAAACTCTCGGTTCTTTCAATTCATGCACAGGGAGAAAAAAGTAAGAAGGAATCTCAAGGCTTTAAGAATTGGTGATAACATGTACACCTCGGAAAATGATATTTGCAACTCTTTTGTTTATTACTTTGAAAATATCTACTCTAAATCCGGGGAGGAAAACTCATATAAAGTTATAAAATGTATTGAATCAAGCTTGGATGATGTGAAAAAAAAACTTATTGAAATTCCTACCACAAAATAAATTCATGATGCTCTCTTTTCATTGAATATGGATAGTGTGGCGGGGACTGATGGTTTCTCCAACAAATTTTTCATGTTTTACTGGGATATATTATATAAGGAAGTGACAGAATAAGTAAGGGAGTTCTTATATCATTCATATATGTCGTTTGGAATGAATTAAAATTTCATTTCCCTGATCCCCGTGAAGGAAAATGCTCTTGATATAAAGGATTTCAGGCCAGTTGCTATTGGGAACTGCATCGAAAAAGTTATAAGAAAAAACATGGCAACAAGGATTGGTGATATTTCTAGGTCTCTTATTTCCTTTAACCAGTTTGGCTTTGTGCCTGGCAGGAATTCACAAAATTGTCTCTTCACTGCCTCAGAATGTGTCAACATAATGAGAACAAAGATCAGGAATGGTAATATGGCACTCAAGGTGGACATATCAAAGGCCTTTGACACTATCATATTGGACTTAATCTTCACTATTTTGAATATTCATGGTTTTTCAGGTAAATTTATTGGCTTGGTAAAATCCATTTTGGAAAGTGCTAGACTATCCATATTGGTCAATGGATCACCAAGGGGGTTCTTTCAGTGCTCTAGGAGAGTAAGGTTGGGTGATCCTTTATCCGGATTACTGTTTTCCATGGATGAGGACTATTTGAGCATTTTCCTTCACGATCTTTTCAATTCTGGGATTTATCAGAGAATGGTGTATAAGTGGAATTGCTTCACTCCCTCTCACTTATTTTATGCTGATGATATTTTACTCTTTCCTAAAGATGATAGACTAACCATCACCTCTATAAAGACTATTTTCAATCAAAATGAGGATGTTTCAGGCCAGGTTATAAGTTGGAGCAATTCCTTTGTTTTCTTTGGTGAAGGAGTGTCAATCGTAAAGAAAAATAGAGTGGCCAGTAGGCTTGCTGTTAAAAGGGGTTCCTTACACTTTATTTATCTTGTCCTACCTATGTTCTGGGGAAGAGTGAAGAGGGCTTACTTGGATGGTATTGCTCTCAAAATCAACAATCAATTGGCCAGCTGGAAAGGGAAATAAATGTCCCAGGCTGGTAGGATTTGTCTTGTGAACTCAGTCATCACCTCAATGTTTTTGTACTCCTTCTCACTTTACAAGTGGCTTGCTGCTTTGATCAAGGAACTTGATGGCATGATCAGAAATTTTATTTGGACTGGTACAACACAACAGAGGAAATTGGTTATTGTTAAATGGATGGATTGCATCAAGCCTCTCTCAAGTTGTGGAATGGGAGTCAAGGATGTCAGGGTTTTTAATGATGCTTTGCTCCAAAAATTTAAATGGAGACTTCTTGCTGGTACTGACTTTGCCTTGGAGTTTCTTTCTCATATATTTGGTGACAGATTATATACTAGGTAGAAGGTGTACCAGTGTTCCTCTGTCTGGGCATCAATCAAGAGCACTTATATTGCTCTTATGTCACATTCTAAATGGATGGTCTGCTCCAGTTCCTAGCTGAATTGCTTGAAAACATAGTGGTTGTCCTGTCCTATTGATGTTACAACTAATATTCCTCTGTCATTGCAGAATACTAATTTATTTGATTTTCAGGGGAATGAACATGCTCTTGTAGTTTTTCCTGCTCATCTTCAATATGAAATTGCTGCTTATGAATATATGGATCAGGACACTCTGATTTGGGAACATGCATTGAATGGATTATTCTTCAGCTGACTGTTTTATGCCATGTAGTGTGGGATTTCACACCCAATTCCTTCTTGGTTGAGGGAGGTGAATAAGGATTTCATTCTTCCAGTTCATGACCTTCTTATATGGCGTATCTGGAAAGGTAGAATTCCAATTCAATCTGCTCTTCAAATAAAAGGATGGAATCTGGCCCAGGTCTGCTACTTTTGTCTTACTACAGATGAATCTATTGATCATATTTTCATTAACTGCTCCTTTTCTTTTCAGTTATGGAGGTATTTAATGGATATTTTTCATTGTCAAATGGACTTCAATTCAGTTGGCGCCCTGTTCAATTCTATCATGCATGAAGAAAACAGTGAGCAGGATTACTCCTTGATCATTGTTGTTGCTATTTCTATTATTTCTTATATTTGGAATGCCCGTAATGATATGGTTTTCAATGGTGGAAGGCCCTCCTTCAAGGAGGGGATTATGGTGATTCATCGAAGTAATAAATCTACTTCGGCAAAGCATTCTTACTTTATAAACAATAACATGTCTTCTTTCCTATTATTGAGAACTCTTTGTGTAAGTGGCAGGGAGTGGAAGCCCAAGGTGCTGAAATATATTCGGTGGATTCCTCCAATCAATGATTATATAAAGGTGAATGTGGATGGGGCAGCCTCTGGTGTGCTGGGACCTGCTGGATGTGGTGGTGTTTTCAAGACCAGTCGAGGCTTTGTAAAAGGATGTTTCTTTCACTATATTGGAACTGGTCATGCTATTGAGGTAGAGTTATGGGCTATGATTAAGGCAATATGGTATGCCACACATTATGGCTCTCGGAGGATCTGGTTAGAATCAGACTCTTCTGTT
Organism: Viscum album; assembly: GCA_963277665.1. Taxonomy (NCBI): domain Eukaryota; kingdom Viridiplantae; phylum Streptophyta; class Magnoliopsida; order Santalales; family Viscaceae; genus Viscum; species Viscum album. Next base: position 1,089,031,604 of record OY728143.1, on the reverse strand, counting down.
GTCGTGTAGATTCTCAAAGTGTGGTCCAAGAGTGTCCCATGGAGGATGCTTCCGACTTGGGTTGGATCATTAAATCTTGCAGAATTAATTTCTCTTGAGGTTTCTCATGTCTATAGAGAAGCAAATCAAGTGGAGAATGCGCTCTCTAGAAGGGAAATCATGGAGGTGAGCTCTAGCTGGTCCTTCGTTCTTCTTAGATATTACAATGACCTTGCTCACAATGATAGAATTGGTACTGTGTTTACAATGTTGTTTAAAGATCCCCTCCTTTGAGTGGGTTTTACTATTTTAACTCTTCTTTATTTAATATTATGGGAGTAGGTCTTCACCTGGCTCTTGAACTTTCGGGGTAAATCCCTAAAGGTAACATTGATATCTTTTTAGGTTGAATGAGATTGTTGAAAAAGAAGGTTTCCATAATCTGTTGTGGAGTTCTAGAGATATTTTTTAAAAACTATGTTGAAAAATATATATTAAAAATGAATGGATGATATAGAGGCAGTACAAAAATTATCGTATTGAATGGGGCGTCAATTGTCAGTGCTTTCCCTCTTATTTGGCCAAACAATTGGAGAATGAAGAAAACTATTTTTTTTTGCAACTGGAGATGTGTGAAACTGTTTAGGTCGTTCAAAATTTTGTGATCCAACCATTATTCATGATTATTACATAAAAATGTTGCAAAGTAAAGAAGTTAATTCAATTTATGTATTTTCCATTCAAGGTTAGTTTGCATTAATGAAATTTTTGCAAATGGACATTCATGCTCAGTGAAAGGTTGTGCAGTAGTGTATAGGGTTGTAATCATTCCTATAAATAGGAGTCTACACCCATCATTTGAGAATTATCAACCCTTAAAATAAAATGGCACTCCAGATCATGCAAGTTGTGAGTTCACTCAAGTGGAGAGTTGTCACGCATGTAAGGTGTTTTTCACAAGAAAGAAGTTGAGCACATGTTGTGAGTTTCACATTAGAAGTGATTTTTATGTATGTTATAACTGGCATGTTGTTTTTTCTTCCATGATAATGTAAAATGTATCATGTGAGGAATAGATTTTCATACAAGTCTCCATAAGGTATTGTGAGAAGTATGGTGTTTCCTTGTACATCATTTGTAAAGTGCCATTCATGAAGTGGATGAAAGTGGAACTCAATAATATAGTAAAAGACATATAAAACATATTGATTCAATCATTAATTATAGAGTGTTATAAAAAATAAGAAGGATTGCTTCATTTTACAGAGCAGTGATATTTCAAATTGTAATTGTTTGTAAACTAGGACGGACAGTGAGTCTACTCCAAACATTATAAACAACATTTTACATTATGTGGAATTTATACATCCTAACAGTACTGATGTATGATCCATGGATGTAACCCAGTGAGGGTGAATTAAGTAAAAATTATTATGTCTCATTTGTGATTTAATATTTGTTCATGCATTTCTATGGTAAAGAGAGAGAATATTGTTTTGTTTAACAACAAAACATGATCAAACTGTGTTGTTGTTTTAATCTATCATACCTTTATTAACCCCTATGTTATTTGACTCAGTGGGCCTAATAATGTTTATTAGAATAAAGGATAATCATTACGTTTCTCTAATGAATGTTTTCAATCATAATGTGATTTCAATCTTTGAGGAAGAAATTTTCAATTATTGAAGAATCAGATGCAACACTACTTGAGATATTTAGTAATGGATTTCTTTAAAAAATTATATATAGAATTATTCCCACTATCAATGGTGGGTTTTTATCAGCAATTAAACAAAGATAATTGGATGCTGGAACAAAAGTAATTAATGATTTAGTAGGAGCCCTATCCAAATCATAAAATATGAAGGTGATGTATTGTAAAACATCACATGTTATGTTGGAAAAGATACAGAATATATAAAGGTGATTCAATGGTTAGAGTAGATAAGATACAGGTTATATGGAATATTTTTGATGATATAAGTTGGAAACCAAAAGAGTTTATTGATTCACTCTTTTTATGGGGATAATTTTAGTGGAATACATGTGTGTTCTTAGAGAAATTATAGAAGATGTAAATATTTTCATGTGAATCATGATAATACATCAACTTCAGTTCAATCTAAATGTCTCTTTGTAGGAAAATAGTTATCCAAATTAGTTGGAAATAGATTGTTTTTTAAATACCCTTATCATATATCATATGAGAAATGAGGACATTGAATATCTAGAAAAGCTAATTCCAATGTGTTGTCAGTCAAGGCCATGATAAAGCTCACCATTGAAGATTCTCAGGAAGAAGATGATATGGATGAAGTGATATCAATGATTTATTTAAATATACTATGATGAAAAATAATTTTCCAAGGGAAACATCCACTATATTTTTTTGATGTGGAAATGCTTTACATCTTGCATGAAGGATCCCAAAGAAGTTATACGAAGATAATGAGGATGAATTGGAAATCACTATAAAGATTTATTCAGCCTATGTTAAATGAAATAATAAATTTAAGATACATCCCTTAAAAAATATTAAACTTGTTTCACCAGACTATTAATTTGTTTTGGAATATAAGGTTGAGGTTTCATAGAACCACAAATATTATGGTGAAAATGTTATGGTGGCAGCTATAGTAAATATAAAAATAATATTTGAAATTCAAATTGATGAAGAATTAGATGAATAAAGTGTAGATATTGACGATAAATTAGAATAATCTATTTAAGATATAAATTTTTTGATAGACAAAATGAATAAATACAACAATTTGTCTCATGATTTCAAACTCTATATGAAAAAACAATATGAATAGAAGTCTGAGTCAATTGAAGAAATTGAAAAAATTATGTATTCATTGCCATTGAAATCAAGAATATGTGATGTCTACAAAATCAATGTTGAGTATTTGATAAGGGTGACATATGTTTTTAATAACATATCTAAAGAACAAAAAAACTAATTGAAGAATCTGATGAAGAAGTCATCGTCCTGCGATAAAATGTAAAGGATCAAAAAAAACTTTTAATTCCCAATATTAAATCAGTAGAAAAATAACTCAAAAGACACAAATGTTGTAAATAGATCATAGCGTTATTCAATAATAGAAGAAATAGACAAATAAAAATGATATGTCTGGTTTAGGGCATGATCAAAAACAAGAATACATAATTTATGAATTTAGATTACAATCATATTCATTGAAATCGATGATTTATTTGGGAAAAAAAGAAGAATCAAAATATTTGTATATCCGAAGGGAAAACTAGTGGTTAATAAGAGACACAATAGAATGCAACTTGAATTAGGTGTTATTTCAATGGAATGATGAAACATTGAACAACTTTTTATTCAATATGGAAGTGATATCGATGGGCACATGAAAATTACTGGAATCCAAAAATAGATCAATATTCTAGAATATATTTCGAGTGACATTGTTTTTGTTGTGGGTGATTTGGGAACATGATGATATATTATATGATAACTTTGTAGATAAATTTCCCAATGAAAAACCAAAATAATTTCAATTAGAAAATCAAATAATCAATAAGTTAGTTGAAATTGAAAAATATATTTAATGATATAAAATATTTCATTGGTCCATCATACATTGATGGAGATACAAATTATCAACATATTTCATGTATGAAGTAAAGAAACAAGGATCAAAATTAAAATAGTTGAGAAGACATTCATAGTACAAATTTCCCTCTAAGCGTAAGATTTTAATGGTGTATGGATCCTTGATAGTGGATCCAAATCCCACATAATAATAAATAAGGATCTTGTTACATGAATAATATATGACAAGGAAGTTGTTTTCAAATTTAAAAATGAACAAGGTATGAACATAATTAGTTTGGGAAAAACCAGGTTTGGGGAAAAATAAATGAGGTGTGCTGATGTCTTATTAGAAGAAGGTCTCGGTCACAAATTTCATAGCGTCATTCTACTATGTGACTCAAGGCATGATATAAAATTTACTATGAAAACATATAATGACAAATGAAGTGAAATTTAATCTATTCTATAGGAAAAAATAATAAATGTGATTCTATACTTGGTAAGTGGAGAGAAAGAAATGTTCTTTCTATCCAAAGAGTCGGAAAATAAGTTATGTAATAAATGACTTAGTCGACTATGCCAACTATTCTTTGATGGTCAGGTTTAGTGGGATGCAACTCTAGACTTTGATAAGATATCATGTGATCATATTAATATGTGCAATGCTTTTTAATAGTGGAATATCATTAGAAATACATACTAGGAAAATTAAAAAAGATTCCAAAAAGAGTTCCCGAATTGGTTCATGTAGATGTAAGTGTACTTATTTCACTAAGACTCATTGACAATGTAAAGGTGTTAAATTCCTTTCATTGATGATTTTATTTGAATTTCAGGGGTATTTTTACTTTCCCACTGGTATGATGTCATTAGTGCTATAAAATAGATTCTGAGGGATTTTGAAATGATGCATAGACATAAAACTATGAATATTATTACTGATAATGAAGATTAATTTAAAAATATTAAAATAGATTATAATATCAAAACAGACATGACAATACATCAAATTTCATTAGTAATAAATCATCAATATATTGGGTTGGTTCATAAGAGATATAGAATCATCAACAACATCACCCTAACTGTGCCAATAGAAAAATACCTATGAGAGAAATTATTGGAAGGAAGTAGTCTTAACATAATTCTACATTTCTATCATAGTTATATTATATAAAATGCAAGGGAAGACTCTGTATGAGATTTGGTATGTATTGAATTCAACATTGAAATTCATTTGAACCACTGTATGCATGTTCTTCTTTCATAGCATTGAAAAAATAGAAAATTTGAGGCATGTGGAGATGGGGGGATATTCATTCACTGCCATGGAAAAATAAAAACATATAAATGATTTAATAATATGCTGGTTAAGGTATTTGAAATAAATATTGTCATTATAGAGTAATTTGAACAGAATATTCAACAACATAGTGAATTGGTTAATAATGAATGTAATGATAAGGTAAGAAATACTGAGTGAGAAGAATGTGTAGATGTTGATTTTAAAGAACATAACAATGACGAGAAAGTGGAATTCAAATATATCATTGTGTAGAATCCACTGATTCGAGATGAAATAGAATGAACAAATATCATTGGTGATAAGATAGTGCCACTACAAACATGAAAGATGAAATCATTACAGCAAGAATCATTCCATTAAAAAGAAGAAATTGAATGATTTGATGCAGTATTTGGAGATGAAAACAGGTTCAGTTTATGAATTATGAGCCTGAATAAATATAGTAGAATCAAATATGGGTGACTTTTTTGAGACCCACCGATAAGAATGTCATTGGGATCAAATGGATCTTTCACAATAAGGTAAATGGAGATGGAATAGTTATTGGAAACAAAGAATGACTATTTTGTAAAGGGTATTCCCAGATACATGAAATTAATGTTGATGTGGAATTTTATGTATTTACAAGGCATTTTCCAATTGGATTATTCTTGGCCATTGTAGTGTAATGAAATTCAATGTTTTCTAGATGGTTGTCATGATTTCATTTCTAAATGTACTTCTGGAAGATAAATTGTATATTGCGTACCCATATGGGTTTTTTCATTCATGAAGAATAGAATATAGTTTGTTGATAGGGGGAGGCAATATATGGGTTCAAACTAGGACTGAGAGGAAGGTATTCAATGCTCAATCAGTTTTTGAAGAAACTCAATTTTTATCATGGGGTATTTGATTACTATATCGATGTCAACAATGATATTAATAAAAGGAAGATGGTTCTAATGTATGTTCATGCCATAATATTTTTTTGAATAAAATGAATCTTAGTTTAAAAATTTTTCCGAATTCATGAAAAGGGAGTTCAAAAAGTCGATAGTTGATGAGGTAACATTTTTCCTTAGTTTAATAGTGACACAAGGAATGAATAGAACGTTCATTTTTCAATCCAAATATGCGAAAGAGGTTCTAAAAATATATTTATTGTATAATTTAATAGAGATGAAATTTTTGGTAGAAACCCAAAAGAAATTGTCATGAGTTGATGTGGATAAATATTTTAATGTCATAAAATATAGGCAGATCATTATTGTATATTGTTCACTACACAGACAAGGGAATGTATATTTTCCCACATGCTAGGAATTTTGGTATCAGAAAAACCCGAAATAAAATTACTTGATTTTAATTAAAATAATATTTCAATATATCTAGGGAACAATGGATTTTGATTTTATGTATAAAGAAAAATCCAAGCCAGAGTTATTGGGATATATGTATATAGATTAGGCAGGATTAGAATATGATAGAAAATGGACATCATGAGGTGCTTTCAATCTTGTTGGATATTATATTTCATAGCTTAGTTATATATAATATTTCATTCCATTAATCACTGCATATGATGAATATATTTTTTCTACTCATGTATGCACATAGTTATTATGGATGAAGCAACAACATAATGGCATGAGAGTTAATGTGATGCCTCGGACCATAATCCATTGTGATAAATGAAGTGAAATAAATATTACCAAAAATTCATTCCATTACACATTAACAATGAATATTGGAATAAAGTACATACATATCATGAAGAAGGTGGATAAAATGTTTTAAATGTCATAGTATATTCCTATATTACAATAGGATGTGGATATTTTGACAAAGGCCTTACCCTAAGAAGCATTTGAAAGGAATTGACTCGCATTGGGAGTTTAGTTGACACTCTGCACATGAAAATTTATGGATACGAGACCCCCATCCACTTTCCCTGAAGAACGGTGTGTTTTCCATAATCTACATAACTATGTTATATAATATGTTTCATACCAAAATTTTGAGACCATCATGTTCATTTTCAAAAGAGGAGAAATTATGACTATAGAAGGGAGAAAATGACTTCTTCATGACATGGGGAGATGCTGATAGGTGGAGCAACAATATAGGGGGTGTTAGACAAGACAAGTGTAGAAGATCATAGGGGGGTAATGTTATGACAATTCAAAGGTGTTATGAGAATATTGTCATAGATTAGCTTGAACATCATGAAGCATTCTTGGAAATGATAAAACAAGCTGTGACTTATGTGGACTTTCCAAACATACAATGAAAAAGAAGATAAATCAATTGATACATCTCACAATAGTTTAATTACAATATGAAGGTATTTTAATGGTATTTTTAATGAAGTTTTTCATTTATGAATAATGAATTATTCTATTTTTTCTGTTGTAGATCATTTCTCATGTGGGCTTACATTTTATGTTTATTATTTCATTGATCACTTTATGAATCACATGAAAGGAATTTTTATATATGATTGAACAATATTTCACAAGGTATCAAAATGTGAATAGTTTTCAACATTCGTTATGGGGATATTGTTGGGAAAATATTCCTCATGGTTACTTTGATGCATTTTTTTTGATTATGTATGATGACAAAGCGAGTTTCCAAGGTCATTTGTGGATTTATATATATATTATTTACAAACTATGTTGAGAAGGATCCCAGAAAAAGGAGTGGATGGTCTGGATATGCTACAAAATGATTGTATTCATGGTGGAACCATTTCTTAGTGTTTTCCATATTTTGGGGCCCAAAAATTCGAGAAGAAAGAAAAGGGTTTTTAGAAATGGAATTTTTGTTGAAGTGTTAAATTGTTTTGGAATGAAACATGATAGTAATTTTTCAATATTAGTACATCAAAATTGTTGGAATTTAATGTGGGGAATACATGTTATGGTTTTTCCATGCATGGTCTGTGTGGATAAAAGAGGCTTGCATTAATGGACTTGTGTGCTTAAAGAAAACTTGAAAAATATGTGTGTATGGTATGAAAATTCATATAATGTGGTGGTTACCACCCAAATTTGAGCATTCTATAATCTTATAGGAAATAAAATATATAGATCATGCATGTAGTGAGTACCACTCAAGAAGAGAGTTTCCATGCAAGTAAGGAGTTACACATAAGAAAGTAATTGAGAACATGTATTGATTTTCCAGTAAGATGGGAACTGTGCACATGTTATAAGCAGTGAGCAAAATGTTTATCTGTGAAAAAAATAAAAGGTTGTTCTCAAAGAATTGAGTTGAGTGAAAGTCACCATATGGTTGTGTTAAAAGATTGATGTTTCCCAGAACATATATGGTAGAGTATCTTTCATCATGACGTTGTAAATAGAACTCAATGAAACCTTGACTGAGATGTAAAAAGATATTGATTCAAGAAATCAAATGAGGATCTTCTAAAAAAGAATTAAGCACACATTAGTTAAAATAGTAGTGAGATTTCAATTGTAATGGGTTGTAAACTAATAGGGACAATGAGTACACTCTGAACATTTTATACAATAGTGGGATTTTTGTGGATTTCTTACATCATAAAATTGTCATTTTATGCTCCTTGGACGTAGCCCATTGAGGGTGGACCATGTAAAAATTATTCTGTATCATGAATGATATAATATCAATTAAAACATAGATACATGAAAGAAAGAGAATCGTGTTTTTAAAAATGGAACAAGATTAAAAGGGTATGTTGGTTTAATCTATCATAACCTGATTCCCCCCCACCCCTCACGGTATTTGACCTAGTGGACCAAATATATTAAATGTTAAAACAATTTCAATTTTGGGTTAAATCCTTTTAAAAATTCTCATTTAAAATCATTCTATTCATTCAAACTCATATAATTATTATAATATTATAATAAAAAATTAAAATTGTAGCTTAATAGATAATAAATTTTTTTAGTCATTTATTATCATATATTATGTATACATCCATTCATAGAAAACGTATTTTTGAGCAAAAATTCGTCTATATCACCACATTGTTGTCTCAGATATAGTGAAAATTTTAAATATCTATCACCCACTAACCCATTCATACATGTTATATGATAAATGTAACAACATATAAGTTTGTAATTTAAAATGTTAACAACATTTAATTGGAGTTATATAACTCATTATAATATACAATACATCTTTTTAATATAATAAATTACTCCATAAAAAATACATTACCATTTATTCTCTATTTCAAACAAGGAATCACTTAAATTAATTATAATTTTTTTTAAATAATTTCATTAATTAATATATAATTGAAAAAATTGGAATAAAACCCACAAAATCCCCATGTTTTCCTCCCTTAGAAGAAGTAGATAAAATCATAGAGAATCCCACTCATAATGAATCATTTTAATTTACTATATAAGTAACCCATAACGTTATCCACCACTTTTCCAACCAATTTACATTCAAATAGATGAATATAAAAGAATATAATTTGGTATTATCATAACTCTCATGAAAATACATGAAAACATTAGAGTTTGTTCATCATGGTCTCCCTCTAGACATCCCATTTGAAATTCATAAAGCAACAACCCTTTTCCATAAAACTCAAATAGAATTAGTACTAAAAATATAATTTGATTCGTCTAAAATTATAGGATGAGGAAGAAGAAGAAACTATTAGTAGATAATTGAATCATAATTACCTTTAATACATGATTATACCCCTTAATATCAACCAATGATAAAGAATAATGAAGTGTAATGTGTAAGAATAGAGTGCATTTACCTCCTCTATATTATGAACCCACTGAATGGGGACCCAAGAGTGGGATACACTTTTAAAAATAAAAATTATTATTTTCTTCCGTCTATAAAAATGATTAGGATTATTCTATGTACCTTGTAGACCATCTCTAGGTAAGACTATTCTTAGATGTTTTTCCCTAGTGAAAACAGAATTTAGTTCCTATTACTCATTCATTGGGTACATTTTGGTATGTGTAAAAACCATAGGAACCACCATTCCCTCCCAGATTACCGATTTCACCAGCACCGAGTACCTAATAGTATTTTGGCGCCATATATCACATCCACCACATCATTTATTTTCTTATAAACACACGAGACACCTCTAAACATTATATACATATCCAAAAAGTTTCCTATAATATATTCTTACATTAAATAAATATAATATAATTGTAAAAATTTAAATTCATATTAGATATATACTCACATTATTCCAAATCATCTTTGGATCTAAAAACCACCAATAATGTATTTCATTACATTTTTAATTTTATAATTTTATTTTTATCATAGGTAGTTAACATTAATTTTTATTTGAGAATTAGAATTATTCGTATATGTTTCATTAATGAATCAAAATATTAATTATGGAAATAAAAAAATCAAGTGGATTGTTACTTTAGATAGTTGGGATGAAATGAGTTTACTACTATAACTATGGAAAATTTAAACATTCGTGATGTAAATTCATATAAAAGATCTTTCTTGGGGGGTTTAGTAAGATCAATTCATAGCTATTTAATATTAAATATACAATTACTATTAACGTTAAATAATATTTCAAATCAAATGGCAATAATATTGTATTTAAATTTTAATTATTATCAATAACTAATGAGGACTTAAGATTAATACATTTATATTACATCAAATATTGATAGGCATACAATATTCTTCAAAATAATTTATTTTAATTTGAATTCATCCCAACATACCTCTTATATCCATAGTACTATTGCAAACCCTATCAGAAGTTGAGGTATATGATTGGAATTAGTGGGAATTTTTTTCCTGAATGTCTCATATAGTCTGGTCCTCAAGATGGAGGAATTAAAAACATAAATGGTCTCTGTTGACATCATCTCCATGATCCTTCTACTGAACAAATAGTTGGATAATTTTGAGTGGTATTCATGTTTTTCTCTCCATAATGATTATTTTTATTTAGTTTAAATCTACAACTATTGGATTATCATTAAATAATTTTTATTTCATCTTCATATGATACTAGTATATGTGTTATTTTTCATAGACACATAGAAACTATCAATCTCAGTAATGATCGAGATTATAAATTATAGGGCCTTATGAATCCACCAATTCCAAAGGAAATGTATTTCTTATATTGGAAATCAAAATTGGTGGGTATGTGAGAATAAGAAGTTTCTCCTCTTCTAATAGCCCATGGATCTTCATAAAGGAATATACTTTTAGATGAATATAATATAATATACTCTTCCTAAAAATCCCATTCCCATCCACTATCATATAATTTTGAAATGAATTTGGGACACATTTATGAATTTTAATTATAAGGATTCCCATTACCACATGTTGAAACAGATGTTGGTTGAATGTATCCCTGGAGATATATACTTATTAGTTCTTTTTCCCTAACGTATACTAAATTGAGTTATTATGACCATATCCTATGGGAAAATTATCTTTTTTATAATAGGGTATTATTATATAAAAAATATCATCTTGATGACCATATTTTCCCATCATGAAAATATATTTATAATTTTTTTTGGAAAACACTATTCGGGGGAAGTTTAAAGGATTTATATTATATACCTGCCTTGGGGATAATGTCCATGTAAAACATTATTCAATTCCTCTACCTAGATAACACACACCAATCCATTGATAAAAGATAAAACCAACACATGTTATTGATAAACCCCTAGTTTAGTCACCTATCAACACATAGATATAGTTTGGCCCACCTAATAGGATAGATGAATCCATAGAATCCACTAATGAATGGAGGATTCTAGGATCTGATCGTGAAGGGGTCTAAGAAGAAGCATCTCCAAAAGACGTTAAATCTCAATACTCTCCCCCATCAAATTCATTAAAGGAAAATAGTGGTGCATGTATAAGACTAAATATGTTCTTGTAATCGGATAATTCATTTCACTCATTGGCCACTAAGATAATGGATAAAAACCTAAAGCCCTCATCAACTAGGATTTCCAAAATAAGCCAATGTATCTTTCCCTTTAAGGAATGTTTCTTTTTCAGGCCCACCTGTAATAGATCTCACAATTGGGAATATAAATTCTTTAACTCCCCCTAATATGAAACCTCAAATGTATAGGTGAAATAAATCCCCATTTAATCCTGTTCATTATGGTAATATATAATTATAGGGGTCCATAAAAATAAATTATGTCTGAATTCTAATCTGATTTATTTAAATCCTCCAATGACTCTCTCTCTATCACTCTTTATGCTATTCTCAACCAAAATCACTCTTTATGATCCCTCAGGGATTATACAACAACGTTTCAAATCATTCAATGATTTCAAATATAAATATTTTTTTTCTTCAATTGTAATATATGAGAATATATCCTCCTTTTTTCCATGAATCTCATTATTAATAAAAACATGTTATTCCGTTTAAATATTAGTTACCATTTTCAATGAAAATTGTAATATTTATAAATTATATATACTATAATAATATCTCTCCTACATGGATTTTGGATCCACACAATGGATCGTAATAGGATATGATAATACAATAAAAGATAAATCAGAAAATAATTTATAAAATATGTTCTTGAGGAAACAAATGCATTCTTTTTTCACATTCATAATGAACACCTAATTTTTTCCATTGGTTTATCAAGTGAAAAATTTCATTGGTGTTATAACAAGAAATGTAAAAAGAGGACTTAATGAAAAAAAGAACGGTTCTTATCCAACTATAAAGGAATCATAATATTCCTCTAGATCCCAATTTCATCCTTTCCTTTGGTTATTTAACTTTTTTCTTCCAATCATAATATTTTTATGATCCTCATAAAAGAATAATTCTTTCTTTTTGTCAAAAATATATCTTTATGAAGGAGACATTATTCAAAATATTTAGTTATAATAGATCTATTTCTATAATTATTCCCTTTGAATTTCATCAAAATAATTTAACATATAATAACATATCATTTAAAAATCCAAATCTAATTATACTTATAATATATAAGGGTGTGGTCTAGAGATCAATGATCATGAGAATTAATTATAATATATTTTTAATTTCAAACTTTTTAAGAATATATCCATAAATAATATAACAAATTTTATATAATTATTAGGAAGTATTAATTTTTTCTATGGAAATGTATAACATGTCTTCATAAATAATTTTAAATAAAAACTAGGATTTTCATGAGTGTACTAAGTAGATGATGTTCACTGTAATTCTCAGCCAACGACCAGAGGATGAATTCTACACCAATATTGTTGATATTTTGGGTCCCTTAATGTTAAATATTAAACTTTTCGTCTCACTAGAGGAATATATGGTGACATAGAGGTGTAATATAATGTAACGTATAAAGAATACTTATTTAATGTAATATCTTATAGCATAAATAACCAATCGAATGACTTGACTACTTCAACACCAATGAATGATGAGATATATAAGGTCATCAGAATTCTTGAGTCATAAATTAATATATACTCTGATGGTTCCCTAAGCTATATTTTGATTCTAAATGATAAAAAAATTCACTACCATGAGTCATGATTTCATCAATGGTTCCTCCCTACTTAGTACTGCAAATGCACGATCCCCTTTTATCATAATCAAGGTGAAACAACCCCAATACATTAAGAATATATTCCTATAAGAATTTTTAAATTTTAATATAGTTTTAATTTTTATATAATATATAATAAAATAATTTCAACACCACTATATTTAGGAAATATTTTCCCAAAAATAATTTAATTTCATTAATAGATTGTATTTCACTCATCCTCTAGACTAAATGAACAGTATTATAGTATACCATTATAACCTAGTTATTAATTTGGCACATATGAAAAGAAATAACTATATAATTAAAATTTATATTTTTTACACATGTATAAAATAAATTCATTGGTTATCTATAGATTAGAAATGAAAATACAAAACATTTGAATGTATAAGATATGTTTATTTGAAAAACTATTTTTATGAGTAAAATATATTTTATCCATAAAAATAAAATGAATCATTATTGGTGACTGATTATAATGAAACTTATATATTATATACTCAATAAAAAATTTTAACATTCATTTAATATTTTTCATAATGAATGGATGATAATAAATCCAGTTTTATGCTTAATACTATATTCCTAAAAAAAACAGTTTTTTCAACACTAAATAATCATTTTTAAAATTACATTTTTACAGTTTTATAAAATATAGTTGAAAATATTAAAATAAAGTTTTTAATAAAATTTCCATAATTATATTATAGTGAATATTTTATAATTTTCATATACGTTTACATTTTTTATGAATATTGAAAAAAACTGATGTTTATTAAAAATTGAATTTTTTTCATTAATTTAAAATTTATATTTTCATTAAAAAAGAAATAAAAAATAAAAAATAAAAAATAATACTATTGTAAATCAATTTTAGTAAATTATCACAAATATTATATTCAAATTTGATGTAAAAACCATTTATTAAAATGAAAACATTTTCTTGGGAAAACTTTTTTTCCACATCTCTTGGGGTTTAATTATAAAATGAATTATACAAATTTTTTATTTGAATTTTATAAATTGATTCCATATTTATATTGTAAATATATAATATAATATAATAAGATCGCAATAATTTTGGGTCATAATGAATAGTTAAAATAGTAACAATTTGATATTACATTTTAGGTTAAAACATTAACAGTAAGGGATAAGGTAAATTTATAAGGGTTAAATGACCTATAATAATGTATAATTTCAACTTTATAGTCATTTATAAGAAGAATGATAGTATATGTGGGTTAAAAAAGTTCCATTTAGGAAACTTTTTTTTAATATTCTGATATACCATTATTGTAAAACATTGAAAACTTACAAGTGTTTTACTCACCTCATTTATAAATGTTCACCTACTCTTATCCTTTATCCACACACCAGAAGAACATTTGTTTTATAAAATACCTACAATAATCCCTTAAATAAATCCATTATCATGTATTATAGGACTCTATTTATCTACGGAACCAGCATAAAAACTATTTTGTAGAAAACATAATAAAATTCATGGTGAAGAGGTATTGCACTTAACCGAGCATTTCTTTTATTTCATCTTCCCCCTCCTTCAAATCATCTCCAAATATGATGAAAAGATAATAGTCGTATATTCCATATACTAATATTTTAGAATGTTAATATCATAACATATATCTATATCCTAATCTATTAAATGGGAAATGAATCTGATGACCATGTGTATGGCTAACAACTTGATTGCGAAACAATGTAACTCATTTTACATCACTACATATCATAGATGGAAATAATTATGAATTTAATGTATATATTTTATATTAATAACCTAATTATAATTATATAATAAAAATATCACTTATACCATCTGAAATTATAATTTATTGAAAACTGAAAAAACATAAAGTGATATATCCTTATATAACAATATGTGAGTCATAATCATATCCATGCATAAATAGGTATCATGTCAAACCATAATCATAAAATAACCTGTCATACAACGAAATGTGATATAACCTTATATAAAAATATGTGAGATAAAATCCATGATAAAAACTGTCACATTATAAGTAATCATAAATGACTGAGCACCTCACTTTTGGGACCAATCTAAAGGGTTACTGTGTAATAAACCATATAAATCTAAAATATAATAAATGTCGGATCAAAATGATATCATGAGTTTTTCAGAAGATATCAGAATAGGTTACCTCTTAATGGGTACATACACAAAGAATGGTTACCCATGTCTCTTTCCTGACACACCCATGGTTCCCAATGTTCAATTCACTAAATTCATATCAAATCCATGATCAAAATTTTATAAAAATTTTCAAAGAAAGAGCTATCTAGTTCGATGCTTAAAACACCATTTTCAAATCAATAAAATCTTATTTCAAAGTAAAACCCTTTAATAAAAATATTTTTATTTCTGTGAAATAATTTAATACCACATTTTAATTCTAATAATTGAACTCCCTAATTGAATTATTGAAGAATAACATGAAATCCAATTAAATAAACCATTATATATAAACCACAACTTCAACATTCTTGAAACCTAGCTTCATTAGACTATAATGACTATAAACTAAGTGAATGACCTTAGAAAGACAAGGCATGCCAAGAAAGTTAAATATACCAATAGAAAACATATATATGATCAGATACTTAGCCGAACCCTTGGACATTACCTAAGCCATAGAATAACACTAATGATTATGTACCTATAGATAGTTATGTCGACCAAAAATTTGATCAATATATTAATTAAGTGTCCTGGAAGGGATGGAATCACCTAAAATTTCCTATAAAGAGCCTCTAGGTTGAGAGTAAGGAATCATATAAAGAAATAAAAAAGAAACCAATCAGGAAACACACTAAAGGAAAAAATTTCAACATTTACATGTTGTTTAATCCCCTTAAATGTTTTGTATTCCATGTAGCACATATATAGAAAATAGAAGTCTTATTTGTATTAAAAACATGATATTTTATTTTACATGACATGGACCATTTATATGTCATGTAAACCTCTAAAGCATTGTATCCAGTTCACTGAAAATTCAAGGAAGTTATTAAATGGAATGTACTCCTATTAGATGGCATGTAATTTTCCAGAAAACCGCAAAAATGATAGGTTTAATATGGAATACTCCAAATCATTGGATGTCATGAAGATTATGGGTATCATTAAATTTCATATTTTTGGAATTATTCATTAAACATAAAATAAAACTAAAAAAGGATAAATTAATCAAAATTGAATATTAATTTCTTATTACAATCTCCCCAAAATAAATTATTTCTACCTCAAAAATTCCTCAAGATCATGGATCTAAAAAAAATAAGGCCACTATTTCCACATATATCACACCCACTCCCACAAATTATGGGTATCATGTCTGCACATCCATAGTACATGAACCATAGGGGATCATTTAGAAACATGATATCATATAATAGAGATCCCTAATCATATGTGGTTACCCATTAAATGTTTTATCGGGATCAAGGTCAATATTATCCCATAAAATCACAAGTGAAAGATCTGTTATATACCATGTCAATTAGGAAACATAAATCCTTTCATGGGTAGTTGTTAAACAAGATAGTAATTCCAAATGAAATACCACCCTCTATAGTCATCCAATGGCCTAAAGGTGGACCAAAAATTTTAGTTCCATCCTTCCATTCTATCACATCTAATGATGTACCATGAGAGTTGAAAATATAAAAAATACCCAATCACCATCCTCAAACACCAATAGCTGATAGTGATGGTCTTCTTAATCTTTATAGAAACAATGTGAGTCATTATCAGTATTCTGTAGATCCACTGCACCATATTTTTCATCACCTAAACAATACAAAACCATACCAAATAATTCTCACCCAACATTACTCTGGACAGAGAAGATCTATAAGGCCTCCCATAAAAATTATCATTGGGAACCATATTGAATGGAGACTGATGACTATTTCAATTGGAAAAGATAAAAAAATGATATATGATTTAACAAATACCCCCTTAAATTAAAAACAGAATATCAAATAATATAAAATATAACATTTATATCCCTCTTTATATATCCATCATTCTTTAGATGTTAACTCAAGATCAATGTAATTAGGTAAACCATATTCCCCCACAATTTGTTCTAGAATCTGGAAGTGAACCTTGTATCCTTGTCAGATACAACTGCAGTGGGAACCACATGATGTGTCACAATCTCTTAGATATACAATCATTCATTTTTTCCACTTTATATGTCCCATGGATAGGTAAGAATGTTTTTATTTCATTATTAGATCAATGTTCACCCAATTTTCATCCATCCCACTAGAATTTTATGGTATACCAATGATGAAATCCATTAAAATCTCATCCCACTTCCATACCAGAATGGCTATGGGGTACAAAAACCCTATAAGAATCTTGTGTTTTTACATAATTATCTGACAAAAAGGAACAATGATTCAAAATATTCAATCATCCATCTCATCAGAAACCAACAATATCGACGTCTCAGATCATAATATGTCTTGGAAGCTCAAATGTGTAGAGAAACAAATTAATAGATCTCACTATTCAAATTACAACTTCCATAGGGAAAATTGAAAAACCAACCAACTATATAAGCACAATTATCTAATGAGAGACCACAACCACTTACCTGAGATCTATCCACCATATTGGCATTCACTAATGAATTGAAACATCATTTATAGCACTATCACAAGCCAAAGTTGAACATCCAGGATTGATTCACCATTCATCATATCTTATTGCACCGTTTCAATATCCTATTCCACTTCTAAGCCCATATCAGTAAACTCTTTATATAACACTCATAAATAGTTTCCTTAATGGATTGTGGTTGTAATTTTATCCACAACACATTGGACACCATATTTCCTTTCCAATGTGTATATGAAATATCAATATCAAAATTCTGAAGATACTATATCTATCTTATATATTTATAATTAATTTCCCTTTGAGTTAAAATGTATTCGAGGATATAATGAAATAAATATACCATAATCCACTCATTAATGAAACAATGATTCCATGTTATGAGTAAATTCAAAACAACTTCCAACTTCTATTCATGGGAAGGGTAGTTCCTATCATGATTGTACAACTAGAGAGATCTATAGGCCACCACCCATTTCTCCTACCTAACGACACATCCCAAACATCTACCTAATGCATCGTAGAAAAAATCATAACGGAAACCCAATTTTGGAGGAATCAAAACTCATGTTGATGTCAACCTTGTCTTTATCTACCCAAAATTCCCTTGAAAATTTTAATTTCATTGAAAAATTAAACCCATATAGTTTAAATATTTCAATGAAGATAAATTAATGTAGAATTTAGTAAAACACCATTCATAGTAAATTGGAAGACCCATTAAGTTCCATATCTCACACACATTTATAGGCTACTCACATGGAATAACTTCCTATACATTTTCCAGATCTTATAAGACTCCCCTTCAAAATAACAAATGTCACAATAAAATCATTTTATGGATTCAGAGTTCACATTTAGAAGGATCCCCAGATTGATAAGGTTCATTGATTGCGTGAATAATGATATACAAATGTTCCATTTGATCCTCTTATTAAATGGTGTAAAAAATAACATCTTTTACAACAACCCCAAAATAGTCCATGAGTCATCGAAAATTCAGTTCATCAAATCAATGAACCCCACTGGATCATTAGAAATATGATTGGAATAACTATAAACATGAATTTCTCATATCGACTCCTTAATGAGGTCTTATTTATATCCCTTTCTAGGTCTCACAACTTGTGATACCCAAAACATTGGTAAATAATAGAAAATAAGAAACCCTCTAAGTAGATCAATGATATCACAATCTATAATAGGATATTTATAAATAACTATCTCCCATTTAAAATTTAGATAATCTATTAAAATCGTAAGGATCTATTCTTCCTCCAGAGAAATGAGGATTTAAAAATCATATAGAGGGATGATATATAAAAATCCATTAACTACTAATCCATAAATATGGACCATATGTACCACTAACTCATCAGGTTCTATATGGTAAGAATACATAGAAATGGGCATCATACTATAGAGAAGGTCTATAGTAAACTCTACATATCTATAGGGAAGTAAACTATATAAATAATTTCTACATGACTTGAGGTATTTAAACACCACTATGTTAATATTACCACCCAAAAATGGGTAAAAAACATGAAGAAACATTTCTATCAAGTGGAATGAGATTACCCTAGCATAAAGAACAACATTCCCTTACATTCCCGATCTAGAGTCACACTCACCTAGGAAAACAAGAGTTTTCCCATCGGTAGATAAGAAATGTACCAAATGGTTATACAAATATATAATGGACTTAACTATGATCATCTAATCCATTCCAGAAATCTATTAGATGATTTTATAAAAAAGAAATATGGAGTCATATTCCACCTCAAAGTCATCTATCATCAACCAATATGCTGGATATCTAAAACAATGTCCATAGAGCTTTAACAATGTTGTGGATGTATCCGAAAATAATGTTATCAGATCGGAATATAAACCAAAATTGTCAACATAAATGTATTATATGACTGAATGATTAGTACCTATGTAAAATAAATATAGTATAATATAATATGAGATAAATCTTGTTCCACAAATAGTAGCAGGACCTAGTTCATATTCATATGGTGCATAATTTGATTCACAATTATTTTTTTATTAGGAACACGAACAACTCCCTTGGACTAAGGATTAGAAAAAAGACACTCAAAAACATCTTTATGAAAAAATATACCCTTGGTGAGAATGGATCCTAACATACCTTATTGAGATTCCTTTTACAATGATGTTGTTGATATTCCATTTATGTACAATTATTTTAAGTATTTGGTTCCTCTGCATAGTTATGGTTAGTATGTCCTCAACTACAACATTAGTAGAAAACAAATTGTTTTTCCCTATTCCAGGAAACTGGTATTGATGAAAATTTACCACATTGTTCTAATTTTTCTATCCAAAATATGCACCCTTTCTAAACACTTAAACAACTCTAGTTACACCCATACATGACTTGATATCAATTTATACCTATTCCAAAGAGACATGGGAAAATACTTCCATAATTTTTAGAAGACCCATGATGATCCTCAACAACTGAATATTTGTCCTCAGTACAAACATAATTCATTGAGGGTTCAGGTACTCATTAGTGACAATATTTAGTGAAATATTAACCAAATGAACAAAATAAGTAGAATATTTTAGAATCATATTTTTTCCTTTATCTATGTAGAAATATTCGGGGGGGGGGGGGCTTTTCCACATGTAATTTTATAGGTGAAACCATTAGGATAATAAAAATTTTCATGGAATCATTGGTCTGATCTGTAAAAAACTAATCACTAATAGTACTAAACCACAATATCCTTAATGATTCCATGAGAATATACCTGGAAAACCCCACCACAGAGCCTTTAGGGGTATTTAGGAAGTTGAATATCCTATAAATAATATTAATCCAATCCTAGAATTGTTGGATTCCTTTTTCACCAAATAATATAGATGAATGTTTCCTGGAGAATTACGAGAAATGATCCACTAATCATACAGGGTTCCCAACTCCCACTTGACGCTGAGTCTGAATGGTATGAATTACATTTTCTACAAAATTATGGACAACTAGAGGAACAATCTATGAAACATTTCTCGCAGATTCCTTTTAAAATTTCGGATGAAATATTTTCTATGTAAATGTATAATAGAAGATAAAAACCAATAAATTAGGAGAAATTTATAAATTCATTAGTCAAAGAAAATGTATTGATAAAAAAGAATTAAAACCATAATAATTTATTGAAAACATGAAATACATTACATAAAAAGTAAGCTAAAATTAAAATATACATAACACACAGTTCAATCAAATGAAATCAAAATTTAAGTCACAAACCTGGTAAAAGTTCGTGATTGCCTATGGTAACATATGTTTTGTCACAGAAGTGATCTAGCTAGACACCTTTTCTACACATACTGAACCAATTGTGATGGTCCTAACTCATGTCTACCCGACACATAGACCCAAACTCATGTATTGTAAATGCAATTTTGGCTGAGCATCCCTTTCATACAAAATTATTATGAACCATACCAGGGATACTAGACAAACCAACTGAATCATCCCATCATATAATATATGTAAAATAAGATAACTAAAACTTTTCTCGAATATAAGAAAGTCAAGTCATGAAACTAGTTTACGATGAAGAGACAGACAAGATACATCAAAATAAATTTAATCAATACAAAAATAGTGTAAAATCAAAAATATATCATGTAATTATGTGACCAACAATAACATCAAGACGAACCTAAAAAAATTGGAGAATCAATAAGAGAATCCATCATTCAACAAGATACCATTCCCATTACCTAAATCATGAAATTCAATATCTAAAAATTCCCAAATCCATTTATATGGTGAGTTCCAAAGCTCTGTTCATTACCATAATTGTTTCTAAAAAATGTCTGACATCAATAAGGAAATAATTATATCTTTTTAAATAATATAGTATTACAAATAATTTTCCTAAACCAAATAAAATTAAGAATATTTTTTATTCTTTCCTTTTTTCTACAATAGTTTTCATAAAACCTATTCATATTTTCAAAAAATAATTATGAAAATTATAGGTGATAAAACCAAAAAACATATACCTGAATCACGAATTTATAGCTAAACACATATTCATAAAATAATCTATCACGTGATTCATTGTGATACAACATCATATAAAAAATTTTAAGCAATAATCCATGATAAAAACAATCATTTAATAAATAAACATAAATAAGAAAGAACCTCACATTTGTTATATATCCTAGGGTACATTATTTAATAGACACTAAATTCCTATAAAGGAATAATGTGGAATCCATGTGATATTGATACCTATAAATTGATTTCATAAAAGGAAACCTCCTATTGGTTCCAAAAAAACAATAATGTTACTCATCTCTCTGTCCGGACACACCCAGGTGTCCCAATGCGCAATTGTACAATTAATTTCAAAACCTTGATCACGATTTTACAAATAAATTTCAATCCAAATACAATCCACTTCATAGTTTGAAACCCCATTTTCAAATCACTAATATCCATTTTCAATGAAACACCCTTATAAAAAATATTTTACTTTCCCAACAAATCTTTTAAAACTAAATATCAGTTATAATAAATGAATACCCAAAATAAATTCACGATTAATAGAAGAAAATTCATCAAATTAAACCACTGTATAGAATCACCTAACACAAAATTTTAAAAAACTTATCCCCATTTGACAATGGTTGTTGAAATCAATGTGAGCAGACTTCAAGTGACATGTGATTCTAGTAAAATAAAAATCATCGATAGAAAACACAATCCAATAACATAAAAAAGCCAAACTGCATACATAAATTAATCATATGAAGTAACATTGTGTTTAAAACCCCCAAAAGAATAAATCTATCGCTCCCAAAGCCTATATGGTATTCCTGTCTTTAAATAATACAATATCTTGTGTCGTATGCAACTTCTAGTTCTAACACACCACAACCAATCTAACTAGCCATTATGAATAGTAATACCCTCTTTTTAAAATTTTAAAATTTTTATTTTTTAAAATGGAAGTCATTTTTGGATTCAGAATATCAAAATTATCTTTGGCCGAATTTTTTGTTTTTTCTGAAATCTTTTAATTTTTGATGAATAGTGAAAAACAATGATCTATTGTTTAAAACCGCCTTTTTAATTAAATAATTAGTTATTTTATTTAAATTTATATTAGTTATAAATAGATATATAATACCTATTCATGTTCAATTTAATTTATTGTTGTCAATTTATATTAATATTAATTATAAAAAATTTTATTGAACCATTAACCGTCTTTTACCAACATTCTAATGGCATTTGAAAATTTGCATAAAATATAATTTTACAGCTTCTATGAATTGAATTTAAAAAATAAAATAGACACGATTGAAATTAGTAAGTAATATGTTGTTCAATAAGTCAAAAATATTTTCTATTGAATAGTAACTTTTGACTATTATTTACCACGGTTAAAAATAAATTGGTTATTAAAGGTAAACAATGATAATATAATTATCCTAACACATGTCCTAATTATACTGGATAAGTGTATTTCAACAAAAACTTATTTAGGAATAATTTATGATTGTTTTGTTCCACTTGTATTAGATTAGGACATTTATTATTATTTTATTTAAAGAAGTGTTAAAAGAGTCAAATTCCAAATTTAATAACTAAACTATTTTTAATATTGGGTTATAAATAAATAAACATTACTATAAATATTCATAAGAAATAACATAAGACATCCTGCATAATGGTATTTAATTTATTATTTTTAGATATTAAATGATTTTATTTATTTTTGACATAATGATGATGCAATAATTACCTTATTAATGAAAGATTAAAATAATATATATTATAAATACCAAATAAATGTTAATTGAGAATTCAGATTAGTTCAACTAATTTTGTAGGTAAATATTACATGTTAGGGTTGATTGAATAAATTTTTTTGAAGTGATAAATTTGTTATAACTTTCACAACAACTAAATACCAAATATTGAAAAAATTGACATAAATGAGTTTTTAAAACAAATACTATATTATTAATTGATATAATATTCCCTAAAATCTACAGTTCGACAAAAGGGCTTAAATAAGGATAGATATATCAATAATGAATCACTTGGGGTTCTCTTCTCTTTTTATAGTATGTTTATTAACAATTTAATATAATAATACAATAATACATGATAAATGTTAATCTATTTAACTCTAAGTAAAATCTAAAAGATAAGGTTGATATGGTGACCTAATCCTATCTAAAACCTAATGGTTGAGTTTTTTTAGACCCATACCTACATAATCGTCAACATAAATTACATTGGATCCATTATAAACCGAATATGATTGTATAATAAAATAATATTTCAATATTTTCCTAAAGTGACCCTCATGTCACTTCTTAATGTGTAATTACACTTCACTCCAAATAACACCTCCAAATCCATTGGGATTGGATAACCCCATCTCCAATATCCTCCCAACCTCCCTAACATCAGCTTGTAAGGCTTACATTGATCTGAATTCCAAACTAAGGAGCCCTCCTGATCAATTCAAAAGGAAGCACCCGAAGAAGAGGTAATAATTTAACCACATCATTAAAAGTTCTTTTCTTTTTCCACTACCTCTTTATTTATTTATTTTATAAAAAAATAATGAATCCATTACCTTATACATACTATTATGTTATTATAAATGTGGTAAAACTATATTCATTATTCTATCCATCCTATAAATGAAAAGTCAACATATATGCGTACGTACAGCTTATAGTCTCCACGTCATGGTGTTGTCTGTTATTCAAACACATAATTATTTAGATGGGTAAAATAATGTATATAAATGATGTAAATAATAAAAATAACATGTTTAGGATTCAGTATATATGGTATACCATCTAATTACATAAGATTTTTCCATCAATATAATGATATTGTTTCTCATGCATATGTACGGATTACCGTCTCCACGAACGCGATGAAATTCAATATACATCCTAACCATTCAAGAATAATTTTAATTTTATGATTAAAAATAAGGATTAAGAACTTAATATCATTATTGATATGCATCAAATGCATCCCATTTAAAACAAACACAGCTTATGTATCAAGCATAAAAAGGAAAATGAATCAGTTAACACTCGAAACGATGATACTACTGAAATATTATAAACAAGGAAATATTAGAGGATCATATATGATATTGTATTTATGATTAAGGTTCTTGTATAATTTATTAACAAAGATTTATCTTTCATACAGGAGGTTAACGTAACAACGATCAAGGAAAATTACAAGGTAAGTGATAATTCTGAAATCTCTTTATTATACAAGTTTTTTAATATGTGATTATCTACTAGGACCTCTTTATCATCAACATATTTTTTCTTAAATATGTATTTTAAAAATTTATACAAGATTCTAGACAATGTGTTAATTTAACATATACCATTTTTTGAAATTTTATAAAATTTTTATGAAGTAGTCATTCCATCGTTTTCCAAACAAGGACCTTTACTACCTTTTGGGAAAAATTTACGAAAGATTGTTTTTTAATTATATGGTGGGTGCCAATTTTTTCCACCATTATAACAGCTTCGATGCTTCCCTTAAAATCTTATAAGATTATTTTCAAAATAAATTTTTTATTTTATAATTATGAGACTTTTAAATGATTTTAAATAAAAAGATTGAAAGGGATTTTCATCTCAAATAGTTTTCATTTCATCTATGTCAACATCCATTGATGGATTTTACACGTGTTTGAATTTAATTAATTATGATAAAAATATTCTATATTGTATTGAAGGATTTGTGATATTTTTGAATGTGGATGTGTTATTTTTATACCATTCATTAATAAGAATTATTATATTATGTTTAAACTTTTTAATATGAGAAATTCTTTGAACATTGTAAGTGATGGGTGGAGCCCGTTATAGCTCATCAATGCATTAGTAGGTCTCATGAGACAAACTAGTGTCTTGGCATAAGGATATGAAAAATTCTTACTTGTAGTCTTGGAACGAGGCCTTGACTATGTGGTTATGAAGTCTGGCATTATGCATTCCATCATTTTGAATTTGGATATTGATATTACATGTTACTATTCAACTAGTATAATATACAAGTGAATATGTAAATGTAATTATTTGATATAACATTTACATGTTATACTGATGTTTAAGTTTAAAAGATTTTGTTTCATTCTTATAAATTGCATTAAATTTTTATTCTTATTTATGAATGATTCTTCTATACTGTTATCTTTTCCGACAATCTAAGCTCACCCCTTTCTAAATTTTATTTTTCCTAGGATAAAAAGAAGTATATTATGACTAGCCTTTAGGGATAGTCTCAAGAATATGAATTATTTCAATGGAGAAAATGTTGTTGTTGTTTTTTATTTTATAATGTAATTTAAAACATCTGTATATATCTAGTAATTCAAGGGATACTATAATGATCATTATTTCGGGATATGATACTTTGTGATCATGAAAATGTTGTGTAAAAATGCACAGAATCTGGGTAACTATGGTCGGGACATTACAGTTGGTATCATAGGATGTTAGTCTAGTACATGGAAGCTAGATTTAGGAAATCTCTGATTAGGGAACAATACCCTAAGATAGACATAAAGGATTAGTATAAAGGAACTTCCTATAATCTTAATAATGTCGATATTTTGTGTGTTTTCCAAGAAATAAATACTTTTCTGGATATGAGATGGTATAAGAGGCTCTGGAATAGATGTACCTGGAAGTGAATACTCCGATACAGAGTTTCGAGCATAACTCGGGGTATCCTTGTACATGACAATGGGCCTTGTTGCACTATTGGTTACGACACTATTGGGTGTTTTGCGTTAGATAAATAATATTTTCTTTGAAAACAATTATGAATGATTTATGAGTATATACCTCTTCAAAGATATTTTTTTGTGATTATGTATTATATCGATAAACATTAAAATTTATGTTATGTGTTTTACTAGTTTAGAATTATGTTTTGTGATTCAAAAAATAATCAAGTGTATGCCATTGTCTATAAATGGATCCTAGTATAAGGAGTGGACACTATATCAACTCACATTATTCAAGTAGCGATTTCTCATCTACTCAAGATATTTATAGTAGAGATGGTTATGCAACAGGTGTTGATCAGCTTATCACTATACTAGGACAACTCACCCATGTTATGAAAAATAAACATACCTGTATAGAGCACCCTGATCCAAAATGTAGAGGATCAATGTTATAATGATTCATGAGGCCACAAACACCAAAGTTCAATGGTAATACAAATCCATTTGTTTCTATGAAATGGATATGTTCCATAGAGAAAATATTTCATGCTTTGGGGAGTAGTGAAAGAGAAAATGTTCCATTGGAATTTTATCACCTCACAAGAGATGATGATCAATAGTGGCCATTAATTTAAAACACAAAGGAGGATGAAAAGTATCAAATAATTAATGGAGGGAGTTTAAAAATATTTTCATAGAAAAATACTTTCCTCATGATCATCGAGCAGATATGGAAATACAATTTATGAGTCTGAGTCCAAATAATGACGAGATTATCGCACAAGTATGAGGCTATCTTTACATGGTTTTCAAAGCATGAAGCAGATTATATATATAATCCATGGAGTAATATTGATCGATTTTTTTATGGGATAAAATCATTTCTCCATCGAGCATTAGTATCACAATCCTTCTCATTATATAAAGATATTGTTTTATATGAAACCAAGATAAAAAAGAATTATCTATGTATTGCGACTTTAAAGAAATTAAAGAGAAGAATATATATATTAAACACTCTGTAAATGGAAATAAGTGGAAAAAGATTAAAGATGAATATCAATCATATGGTAAATGTGGGAAGAAACACCCTAGTGCATGCCTGAAGGGATTGAGAGTTTGTTATAAGTCCGGTGAAAAAGGCCACCCAGCTCATGATTTCAAGGGAAAGAAAGACGCTAACAATGTTTAATTCTAAAATTGTATAGAAAAGGGGCATTAAGAAAATTGAATTTCTTAAGCTCCAAATAATTTTAACTCAGAAAATGACAAGAAAGCATGGCCAAGCTTATGTGATCACTACTGTGGAGGCTGAACCTCAGAAAGACGTGGTGGAAGGTAATTTAATAGTTTCATTAAGTTTAGTCACTGATTTATTTTATTCTAGATCATCAAATTGTTTCATATATTCTCAGATTTCTAGGAAAATTAGATATATCGATTTTGATGTAAGAAGGGAGTTTTCAGTCAAATATCCTATGGGATTTATCTTTGTAATTTTTTTTATGAATCAGTAATCATTTGGGTATATAAATGTTCTGTATCTACTGATATCATCATCATACCCATGATTTAATTTGATATAATCCTCATTATTGATTGGCATTAAGACCATGATGCAAAAAATTATTGTAATCAGAACGAGCCTACAATTTTTGATGATGAAAATGAGTAATTATCTTTAGAGAAGAAACATCACCACTTGATTATTATCTAGATCTACCCCTTATAGCTCTACTAAATTCAATTATTAGGGAGGAAGGCAATTAAACAACTATGGGTGAGGAAATGAATGTTCTATATAGGACGTACCAGTTGTGGAAGAATATGTTGATGTGTTTATAGAGGATTTACCAAGACATCCTCGAGAATGAGAAAATGAGTTTTCCATTGATTTAATTCCTAGTTTAAGATCCATATCAATGACCCCTTATTGAATGACCACTATGGAATTAGTGGAACTAATGAAATAACAATATGAATAGAGTAATAAAGGATTTATTCTCCCTAGGGTTTCTATATGGGGAGACCGTGTTTATTTTGTTAAAAAGAAAAAAGATGGATCTATGGGGATGTACATTGAATACATGGAGGTCAATTCTATAAAAATAAATAAAAAGTATCCCCTACATTGCATTAATGATTTATTCGACCAAATTCATGAATATCAATATTTTTCAAAGATTTTCCTTCGATCTGGATATCATCAGTTGCGTGTGAAGATTGATGACATTCCGAAAACATTAGTTTGAACCAGGTATGGGCATTAAGTGTTTACAGTAATGCCATTTGGACTCACTAATGCACCCTTTGTTTTGATGGATTTATTTAATAACGATATCAAGGAATATCTTGATGAATTTTTTGTTGTATATATTGATGATATGCTAGTGTACTCAAAAATCTACAAAGATCCTGAAAATCATTTGCACACTATTATGAAAACCCTTAGAAGAAATGAATTATAAGGGATTTTTAGCATGTGTGAATTCTAGATTCAGAAAATTTCCTTTCATGACCATATTATCTCTATGTATAGAATCACTATTGATCCTTCTATGAAATGATCTATTCAAGAATGGACATCACCAATGACAATAACTGAGGTTTTCAGGTTTATTTCATTATCATGTTATTATCGGCGTTTTGTGAGGAATTTTTCTTGACTCGCCAACCCATTAACCAATCTCACACGAAAATGGGATGAATTTGTTAGAAAAAAAGAGTGTGAAAATTGTTTTTAAGAACTGATTAAATGATTAGCCAATGCTCTTATATTGACTCTAACTTAGGGGAATGATGGGTTTATAATTTATTGTGACGCTTCAATGAAATGACTTGGTTGTATCCTTATGAATAATAATAGTGTTATTTCATATGCATATATGTGGCTAAAAATTTATGAGAAAAACCATACCACCTATGATCTTGAGTTAGCATCTACAATCTTTACTCTTAATATATGGTGACAGTATCATTGTGGTGAAAAATGTGAGATTTATACTGATCACAAGTGTTTGAAGTAAATTTTCTCACAAAAACCATTCAACATGAGGAAAAAGCGATGACTTAAACTACTTAGGGATAATGATTGTATATAAATTAACACTTGTGGTAGGAAATTAAGGTGGATAATTCTTTGAGTAGAAATGATCACGGGTTTTTGAACAACATGATAGTTTATATGGATCCTATGTTCATGGATATAGTAAAGATGATTATAGGAATAATCATGGAGGTTGAAACATCAATAATTTTTCAAATTATTTATAATACAACTTTACTAAAAAGGATAAAAAGTTCCCAAATAGATGATGAGAGTTTTAAAAGAAAATTAATGATGTGAATGATCGTAGATTGATTGAATTCATATAAAATGATGGAATTTTGATATTTATGAAGTGACTATGTGTTCCTGACATTCCTGATAAAAAAAATGGAATTGGTTTATGATTCTAATTTCTATAATTTCACTATACACCCTGGTAGCACTATGATGAATATAGATTTTTGGAAACAATTTCTGTGCGACAACATGAAGATGGAGATTTCCTATTAAGTGTCATGATGTGTGGTTTTTTAATAGGTTATGTCGGGAAGAAAACATC
Organism: Viscum album; assembly: GCA_963277665.1. NCBI lineage: Eukaryota > Viridiplantae > Streptophyta > Magnoliopsida > Santalales > Viscaceae > Viscum > Viscum album. The sequence goes on along the minus strand of OY728143.1, from coordinate 1,089,001,112 downwards.
ATGGAGGAGTCATGCAACCACTCCACATACCTGAGTAGAAATAGGATGATATTAATATCGACATTATCATGGGAGTACCAAATACTCCTCGATAGAATGATGCAATATGGGTAATTGTTGATTGTTTTACCAAGTCAGAACATTTATATTCTATAAGATAAGATTTCCCACTTGATCATTTAGCATGACTATATATTAATGAACTTGTAAGACTTCATAGATTACAACTATAGATTTCTTCTTATCATGATCCTAATTTTACATCAACATTCTAGAAAAGTATTCAGAATGCCTTGGATACTGATCATCTTTTGAGCACTGCCTACTACCCTCAAAATGATGGATTATTGGAATGTACTATTAAAATCATAGAAGATATGTTGAGATCTTTATCACTGGACATTCAAGGCATGTAGGATCAATATTTACCTCTAGTATAATTTTCTTATAATAATATATTTCATTCAAATATTCAGATAGAACCATATGAAGCGTTATATGGAATGTGATGATGCACATAAACATATTGGGATGATGTTGTTGAAAGAAAACTCGTAGGGCCATTTCATGTTGAGAAAAAATAATGGGAAAGGTAAAGGTTATCCAACCCCACATCAAAGCAGGTCAAAGTAAGTAACAGGGCTATACCTATAACCGAAGGAAGGATTAGTAATTTTAAGTAGGAGATCATATTTTCATGAAGGTATCTCCATGGAAGGGTATTATTCGATTCAGTAAGAAGGGAAAATTATGTCCAATGTACATTGGACCTTCTGAAAATAGATAAAGAATTATAATTCTAGCATATTGTTTTGAAATGATGCAAGTCTCTCCATTGATCATGATGTGTTCCACCTATCACTATTAAGAAAATAAATGCCAAACCCAATGCATGTACTCAAATATAATAAATAAAACTAGAATCTAATCTGTCTTATTATGAAGAGACTGTCATGATATCTGACACCAGAGAACAAGTGTTGGGAAACCAGTCGACTTGTCCCGTGAATGTTCTATAGGGAAACCATATGATGGAATAAGAAACCTGGGAAGCTGAGGCACTTATGACAAAGAACCACCTGAATCCATTTATGTTGTAATTTTCTAGAAATTTTGAGAATTAAATTTTTTTAAGGATGGATAAATGTAACACCCCAAGCTTCAACGGTACGCTCCACTTTGAATAATACAATAGCTTGCACGGTACACAAATTCAATTTCTAACACACCACAACCAATTAAACTACCCATTATGACGAGTAATACCCCATTTTTAAAAAAAAAATTTAAAATTTTTTAATTTGGACTTCATTTTCTGATTCTAAATATCAAAATTAACTTAGGTGAATTTATGGTATTTATCTGAAAAATGTTCAATTTTAAATGAATAGTGAAAAAACATTGCATTATTGTTTAAAACTGACATTTTATTTAAATAATTAGTCATTTTATTTTAATTTATATTATTTAAAAATAGATACAAAAAACCTATATAAGTTCAATGCAATTCATTGGTGTTATGTTATAATAATATTAGATATAGAAAATTTTATTGAACTTTTTACTGTGTTTTACCAACCATCTAGTCTCATTTTAAAATTTTCAGAAAACACAATTTTACTACTTCTTTGAATTTAATATAAAAATTCCAAAAAAACTGGGTTCATATCCAATATGTAAAAAGTTGTTTAAGAAGATGAAAATAATTTTTGGTGAATAGTAACTTTTGACATTTACTTACCACGATTAAAAATATATAGGGTAATTAATGGTAAAAATGATATTATAATTACCCAAAATCATGTTATAATTTAATTTGATAGGTATAATTCGACCAGAAACATCCTTAAGAATAAAATATGATAATTTTGGTCAGCTTGGATTAGATTTTGTCATTTATTAAAATTTAATTTAAAGAAGAGTTAAAAGTGTTTGATTCAATGATTAATAACTAAACCATTTTTAATATAGGGTTATATATAATATGCATTAGAATATTTATATTAATTAGAAAAATAATCATATTTCTTACATAAGGTTATTTTATTTATAATTTTTAGATATTAAATAACTAATTTTATTTATGACCTAATAATGATGCAATTACTACTTTATTAATGAAAGAATAAAATAGTAGATATTATAAATATCCAAATATATTTCATTTTCGACTTATTATGAATGTCAATAATTTAATATGATAATATAAATTTTTTGGGTAGATTAAATAAATTTTGTTTGAAGTGATAACGTTGTTATGAATTTCACAAAAACAAAATACAAAATACTGACAAAATTGACATAAATGAGTTTTTAAAACAAATACTATATTATTAATTGATATATTACTCTTAAAAATATAAGGATATTTCATAGGAATTAGATAAGGTTAGATATATCAATAATTAACCACTTGGGGTTTTATTGTTTTTTATAGTATGTTTATCAACTATTTATTATAATAATAATAGAATACATGGTAAAAGATAAAATATTTAACTAAGAGCTAAAACTAAAATATATGGTTAATATATTGACCAAAACATGTATAAAACCTATTGGTCAGGATTCGTGAGACCCATACCCACCATTTCCTCGAAAAAAATAAATTTAGAGCCATTATATACTAAATATGATTTTATAATAAAATAATATTTCATGTTTTTCCTAATGTGACTCTCACTTCTATTATAAAAGGGAAAATCCCCATATCTAAAAAACACACCTCCAAAGATATTTTACTCATCCATCACCAGCTCAAATATCCACCAGAATACCCTAATTTTTATCTAGAGGCCTTAATTTGATCATAAATCCACCCTAAGGATCCCTTTTGATCAACTCAAAAGAAAACCCCAAAATAAGAGGAAATAATTTCACCACCTCTTTCAGATAAATTTTCTTCTTGCACATCCTCTTTATTGGTTTTTTCAATATCAAAATTATAACTCCCTTACCATATAAATAATTGGATATTATTATAAATATGGTGAAACAATTTTTATTATTCTATCTATCCTATGAATGACAAGTCATCTTACGTGGGTACGTACAACTTACTGTCACCATGTCGTGGTGTAGTTTTTAATCCAAACAATTCATTAATTAGATGGGTATAATAATTAGTATAACTGCTATAAATACGAAATATAACAGGTTATGTATTATTTATATATGACATAGCTTACAATTACTTATGATTTCTCCATTAGCATAATGATATTGTCACTCGTGGGTACATACGGATTACCGTCTCCATGAACACAATGAAATTCATTCCCCGTCATAACCATTCAAGAATAAATTTCATTTTATGATTATAAATAATGTTTAAGAACGTAATATAATTATGTATATGACTCACACACATCCTATCCCTTACAAAAAATGGAATACGTAACAAATCATATAAATGAAAACAAAACTTTTATCACCTGAAAGGATGATACTACTGAAATATTAATGACAAAGAAATATTAGAAGATCATAAATGATATCATAATTATTAATGTGGTTCTATTTTTATTTTATAAAAATGGTTTAACTATTATAAATGAGTTTAATGTACCCGCGATCAAGTTAAATTACAGGTTAAGGGTTAATTCTACATTTCCTTTATTATATCGGGTTTTTTATACGTGAGTATCTACTGGGACCTCTTTATCATATATATCTGTGTTTCAAAAAAATATATTTCAATGTTTTTTCTAATTCCTAGACTATTATTTAATTTATTTTATACCAATTTTTTTATTTTAATAATAATTTTAAAATAGAATCTTTCTACCATTTTCTAAACAAGGTCCATTTCGACATTTTCTACAAAGTTACAGAAAGAATGTTTTTTTTAACATATATATCGGGTGCGGATTTTTTCCTCCATTATAAAACCTTTAAAGCTTCCCTTAAAATATTTAAAAATATATTCCAAATAACTGATTTCTTTTATAATTATGTGACTTTTAAATGATTTCAAAAAAATAAATAGATATACCTCTCAAATAGTTTGGATTTCATCTATGTCGACATACATTGAATGATTTTACATTTGTTTGAAGTTTATTCATAATGAAACAAATATTCGATATTGTATTGAAGGTTTTGTGATGTGTTTTTCTATAGATGTGTTATTTTTATACCATTCATGGTTTATGGTTAATGAATTAACATTTCTTATTCTATTATTAATACGACGAATGCATTGGACATAGTATGTAATGTGTGCATCCCGCTATAGCTCCTAGATGAATCAGTAGGTATAATGAGACAAACTAGTTTCTTCAAACAAGGACTTGACAAAAAATGATTTGTATTCTCGGCACAAGTCTTTGACTTTGTGGTTTTGAAGTCTGGCATTAGTCATTTCATCATTATGAAATTGGATATTGATAGTACATGTGGTTATTCTACTAGTAGAATATCCATGTGAATAAGTAAATGGAATTATTTGATTTATAATTTACATATTATGTTGATTTATATGATTAAAAATATTTTTTTAGTCTTATACGTTGGGTTAAATGTTTATTCTTGTTTTGAATGTTTCTGCTATATTTTTATCCTTACTGACCATCTGATCCCACCACGTTCAATGTTTCATTATATCCAGGATGTGAAGAAGTATATTATGAATTAACTTGAGTGATAGTGTAAGGAATATGAATGTATTCAAAGGAGTCAATTTTTTTTGTTGTTTTTAATTTCATAATGTAATGTAAAACTAATATACGTATCTAGTACTCCCATGGCTACTAAACTGACTAGTATTTCCTATTTTGATACCTTGTGATCATGTCAATGTTATGTAATAATGCAATGAATCTGGGTGAATAGGGTTAGGGAATTACCAAATCAAACCATTTAGGTGATCAATCACTGAATCATGTTAATCCTAAGGATGATAATCAACCAATCCATTCCTAGGGAGAGGATTTATGTAGAGAGTATAGAAACATACAATGAATGAAATAAGAAAAAACTCATGCACCACCCTAAAACAATGTTCAATAATATTACATAGCATGTAGTTTACATAAAATCATGTAAACTAATAATCCCATATACCCAAAAAATCCATTTTATTTTTGTTAACAACCTCATATTTTCTATTACAGCGTTTATAATGCATGAAACCCTCCAAAGTTGGGTATTCAGTTCATGGATTCGGCCCAGCAGTAATTACATGGTGTGTACTCCCAATACACAATGTGTAATCACCTAGTGAATAGAATATAATTTATGTTTATTCTAGAAAACTACCATGAATCCCTAACTTTTACATTATTGGTATCCTCCCAATTCCTTTTTCGGCATTGTTAATCCAACAAAAAATAAACATTAATAAAATGTTAAAGCATGCCTTACAAAACATTAATAGGTAATTACATACCAGGAAAATATTATATGATTCTTCATATAGAAAATATAAAACTTTTCATATCCATGTAATTTTTTATGTTTGTTGGGTTTTTGATTTGAACTTTTACAATTTGGAAGGAGTTTTATGAAAAAAATTCATTGTTTACAGGGATTGTTTATCATTATTAGTTCATGGATAAAAAATTATAATCTTCCATAAAATAAAAAAAACATTAATATCATGTTTTTCTTTCATGAAATTGAATTATTTCAATTATTTTTTCTCTCTTTAAGTTCTCATGATACTCAAAAAAAATTATTTCAGAAAAATAATATTATTTCTCTATTTAGAAAATAATATTTTCACTTTAATTCCAATGATTTCAAAAAAAAATTTAATAATATTTCTAATATTAAACATTTATATATTAATTTAATTTTACCCATTTAAGTATTTTTTTGAAAACGTTTAAAAATGAATATTCATGTTGTTTTCTGGGTGTGTTTTTTTGTACAATTTAACAAAAATGTGAAAGTAATCATTGATTTAACCTAAACATCATGAATTAAATTAACAACCCTTATGACAACTCATTTATTTCAGACGCCTATTACAATTTCCAATTTTCTATTTTATAAAATTCCATAATATTTTGGGAAAATATATTTTAGATAAGTCATAATAATCTGAAAAGGTTATCGTTCTAATTTAATGCTCCATGTGTATTTTATACTCATTTTCTATCTAAGATGACATCCTTTGGTGTTTCTTAATATTTAATAGTGATATTATCCAATTATATCATCCTTAGTATTTCTTGGTATTTTTGGTAATTATGATGATAATATTACAATGAGACCATTTCATTTTCCATTTGTTCTAATAAGTTGAATTGATGAAATGCTTATGAATATTATTTATTTTCCATGGGTTATACAATTATGAAATGTTTACGAAACATATTTAGTTTCCATGGGATATAATATGATGGATCATTTAGTATATTTTGGTACAAAACTATAAAATATTCATTATATGATGGGTAGACCATAAATTATATATCACTTGATTGCATTTTGTGATGATGGATATCTCATGAGATAAATAAGAATATAATAGTGGGTATACTTAGTATAATATGGGACTCTTTCCACTATGATTATCTTGGGAGTGATCCTTTACTATTATAATGGTTTTGGGAGTAAACACTGTCCACTATAATAATTTCAGAAATGAGTATTAACTACTAAAGAAATGATTTTCTATTCTTAGTTGAAAGTCAGGAATCTATGACTTACTCCAATTTTATACTACTGTGGATCATATTCTTTTTTCCATTATTATTCATAATTAATTAACTACCAAACATTATTCTATAAATCAATATTATGATAATTAATATTCTTAGTATTTTTTTCAAATTATATGATCATATTCTCATGCAGTCATTATCATCTTAGGATTATGTGAACAATGATATCACCCATGTTTACCCTTACTGAGAATCATCTCCCACCCTTTATTATGTTTTCCTTCAGCATGTTATGAATAAAGGTACTATGAATGATATGTATAATAATGTTTCTAGTTATAAAGAAAATTGTGGGATATAATGTAGTTTACTTCTGAGAAAAGTAGTTCATTTATCCATGATTCCAAATTAACTAGACTTATATCATTCATAAGTTTGTTTTTTTGGTTCTATAATGAATATTCATCTACTAGGATTTCATATCTATGTACTAATAGTATGGGTTCAGATAATAACTCTCCAACTCATGAAAATGATATTAGAATAACAACATTATCTCATAAATGTGGGCTCATACTTTTTATATCACACTTTCATGAGAGATGATAATATATAGTGATATGAAGGTTCTAAGAGGAAAATACTTCTGAAAGTGGATATGAATATGTATTTGATAAAATATATTAGAATATTATATTGAATTAAATACACCACTTTACATCCATAAAATATTAATGTGATCTCATCTACCACTCCTTATACATACCATGGTTTGCATTTTCTTCTATTGGAATGAAGTATATATTATTCACATGGACTAGAAATATTCGGAAAGGTGACCCATTATCAAAGTGCCTATTTCTTTATTCCCATGGTGGTAAATCAAAATATCGTAATATTGATTTATAATAAAGACTCATGGGAGACATTTGAGACAAATATTAAAATCTAGGCATCTCCAACTAGTTCATTATGGATGAAGTTATGTTTATTGTCAATATATAATGTAGTTATACCAAGGAGTTTAAAATAGTTTTATGAAATATGAATAGTGGATTTGGTATAAGATTAATCCTTTAAGAATCAATGTCAACATGCATACTAGGTGTTCTACATGATGATAATAATTGGTTGAAATATGGATGGAATTTCCAAAATAAAATATCTCCCACTAATATTGTTCCATATTTTTAATGAAATAATAAAAATAAAAATATTTGATGGTATCTTTAATAGTATATATCATTATATTTTTTGTATAAAAATAATCCTCTCTAATCATTGTAGAATGATATTCTCTAATAGCACCCTCACCTCCACTATTGAATACAAAAAATTTATGGTTAGTGGGATAAATGATATCTTCAAAAATATTGAGAATATTCATGATTTCATATTATAGGATATTCTTGTTGAAAGACACTACCACTGAGTAGGAAAGAGAAAGATGATAAATCCACAAAATAACATTGTTATCAATATTTATAGTCTTTAAATTACCATTAAATCCATGTTGATGAATCTATCCCAATACTATATTTGTAAGAACATTATGGGGGTGATGTTTATAAAGAAAATTTATTTTGAAACTCTAGATTAGATACCCAATGTCATGCAAAATCCTTCTACTCACTATTATATCATTACAAAACTGTTTGGATTTACATTTATTCCTATTAGTAAATTATTAAAATTTGTTAAATTTAGATTTGGATGCAATGTTTTATAGACAATGTCCACTTTATTCCCTGATACCGACCTCCAAATATAGACTATATGATGGTGATAAAATACCAATGGATTATTAATACTAGTATTGATAATTAAAAAATTTGTTTTTCATTATATAACACACTAATAAGTATTTATTATTTTTAATATAGGATTCTACTATTAACATTATCATATTAAATTTTTATATTCATAATCATGATCTATAAAGAGGGGACCATTATTCTAAACAACTATGAGACAATAGTATACCCTAAAATATGATCACTCTTATTTGAAGATATATCCATAGTCCTATTATAATTTATCACGAGACTCGTTAAATAGGTAGTTACAATAATTCCAAATTTCAATTCAATAACAAACAAAAAGTGACTTAGATAATTCATTTCATTCTAAAGGATGACTAGGCTGTTTACATCAACCATTTACATGACAATAGACTCAACATCCTCCCAAACATATATGCATTGATTCGTTACTCACTTTATTAATTTTTAATGATTAAATAACCTTTTATGTGGGTTATCTTGGGTTTTTTAATTCTTCAATAGTTTTCTAGACGTTATTGGAGGATTAAAATAGTGAAGGGTTTGATATGGATTTTCATAATTTAAATCATATTTTAATTTCAACCCTTTTAAAGATCATTTTTCTTACTTTTTTCCTCATGAAATAAATCCTTCATCATATATTTTTCCTAAAAAAATTGGGTTAAAATGAACCCTTGAATTTGAAAACTGGGTTTACAAGAAACATCTATATTACAGTATGAAGATGTGCATGTACATATCCTATTAGAATGAGGAAATTTGTAATTGAAGGGTAATAAATGATGATCAAGTATCTATGATTCATGATTTTAATACACAATATGGAATTCATGTTTTTTCATTAAAATTTATTAATTTCTCATTAGTTTTATCTTTTGATAGATTGAGAATAATATCATCCTTTTCTATTTGGAAAAGTATTGATCTATTATAATCAAATATCAATCTTTAAATTATACAACACACTAATTTATGTATAACACTATGATGAGGTACTGATATTGATCATTAATTATTCAATGATCATATATTTTTGGTGAAAATTGCAATATAAATAAAATATCATGAAATCAAGCCATAAATTCACGGAGAGCTTCCATAATATTTTCACATTTTGTTTGGTTTCATTTGATTATGATAATATAGTACGTCGTCAAACCCGTGGCATGTACTACATAGACCTCATAGAATTTTCTTCTGTGGTGCTATGATTATCCCATTAATAAATTTTATAAATGAGGTTGTCAAATTTGAGTTATGTCTATAAAATATCACCTAATTAATAATGTTATTAGAGAAGTTTATTTTTATTGTCAGACCAAAAATATTGTAACAAATATTTATGAGAATTCATATTTCACATAATATTGAATTCTTAAGGATGTTAATAAAGTAATGGAATAACCCAGTTGGATTTTTTCCATAAGTGAATAGTTTAAACAATTTACAAGGATCAATGTTGGACAATTAGTATGCCCCCAAATCGTTAGATAAAAATTGGAGCAAAATATAAATTCAATAATAAGTTCAATATACCAGCAAATGTTTTGTGAAACAATGATATATTAGTAACATAAAGAATGTTTTTATTATGAAGGAATAAATTAAAGTGATACATTTCAAACTATTGTCATATTGGAAATGAATAAAATCCAATTATCACATATAACACACATGGTATTAATTCTATTTTAGAAAGATATAAAGTTTTAAATATAAAATGGGATTATTTATGAGAGTGAGTTTTAAAATCATCCTCTTAATTCTGACTATAGAAATAGGCCCCCTCACATTTTTAAGCATGAAAATTCTTTAGTTGAAGTAAATAAAACCCCTCATTATTGGTGAAATAGACCGATTTTTTGTAATATAATAAAATTGAGAAAGCGATGGTAGACCCTAATTTATTAATTATGATATTTCCAATGTTTATTTTACTTGTGGAAAATTAATTGGATAGTATAATATTTATATCTTTTATAAAATCATCATATAATGTATTATCTAAAATTATGGATAACATAATATGATACTCATTGATATAATAAATTTATTTCAATTTTTTTAAATATTTTAAATGTGTTAGAGTATTTTCTTGAATCAGTGTAATTATTAAAAATAACTAGTAAATTGATTTTCTTAGGAATCAAGAAAAAAATATGATAAAACCCATGATTAAAAAATGTTACTTAGATAAATTATTGGTAGGAAATTATAATATCATGAGTCTCAACAATATAAAATTATAATCCGTATATACCCAACATGTATAGAACCAAAATAAATTACTAGTTTATTATTGTGGTAAATATTTCATGATATAAAAAATGAGATAAACGTGGCATTAGAAAATATAATAATAAAATATGTTAAATGTGTAGTAAATATTGTTCTTTATTGTATCTATTATATTTATTCTGTGTTACTAGGGTAATCATATTTAGATTTTAAATAATATTGGATTAATTGAATGATCACTCATTTAATGTTCCACTTTCTTGGAATGATAACTGTTTCATAAATTTTAAATAGTCATAATTAGATTACATTACCATATCCAAAGATGATATGTTGTTTTTGTATAATTGTATGCCCAGCCAGTATGGATTAGGGAATAATTATTGATAAGAATCATATTCATTATGATAAATTTTCTATAAATAATATTTACATAGTCCCTTATATAATTCAACAAAACTATATATATATATTCAGAATCTTTTTCATATAGGTCATTTTTAAATGGGATATTTTAGTTTCATGTTCATCCTTATAGATAATCATAAGAATAATATATTTATATGGTTATTTGTATGAAAATTTATTGGAATTAAATTAAATATTTGGAGGATAGAAAACTGATAAAAACTTATTTCAAAACTAAAAAACCACAAAAATTAAAGAATGTTTTGTAATTCTGGTATTCAAAATTTATAAGGAATTACTAATAATTGATATATTTATTATATCCTCGTTATGAGAAATAGATCGAATAATAAATGAAACATGGTCTAAAATGGTTATATTATAAGGATATAATATCTTTTAATTATTATATTATGATAATTGAAAAGATTCTTCCATTATAGCATAGAATGATTAAATTTTATCATGTAATATATCTCATACATAAATAGTTCATAACATTTTATATCAATAAATGTTATAACTATATTTTATATAAATAATTAATGATATTTTATTATTATTTATTTCAAGATAGTAATAATACCTCAATTTAAGATAAGGAACGTAAATTGATAATGTTAAAATGGACAAGTTTTCTTAAAAAGGGATGTGAAATACATCAATACCTCTATATTATATTGGATTCATGACCAAAATGAGTTATGATTCATTAATTGTCTAGTAAACTCTCATAGTAACATTCATTGATCTTAAGATACCAAGATTGTGTCATTAGATAAATTAAAATATTAATTTTTAGTATATTTTGATTCTTTTTTTATCTTTTTGAAATTGTTGCTGAAAATTATTATCGAGACCTATTATATGCTTAATTGGGAGATATTATCACCCTTATTCATAGATATGTATGGATTTTTTATTTTATGTTTTATTAAAAAGAATGGATATACTATGTTTCTACATGGTAAGGTATATACCCAATGATATGGGTGAATCGTCATGTATAAATAATTTAAAAATTTCCCTTTCCCTCAAAACTCATCCAAATTATAAGAAAAACTCACCCCACTCATAATTTAAATTAAATGATAAATAAATTAAAATATGTGCATTATAATTTTTCATATGTATTCTCAAATTATAGTACAGTATAATTTAATGTGTACTACGCATTTTAAAATTTTAATGTGAATAAACTAACCCTATATGTTTTCAACCCACAAAAAATAAGAAACACACTTCTCTCAACCACTCAAAAATCTCAATGGTAATTTAAGTGTTGTTTTGTTGATCAATAAAAATCAAAAATATCATTCGACCATCAGAGTTGTATTAATACAATTCACTTTCATCCAATTTAATGAACTCTAAAACCACCAAAAAGATGGCCTCTAAAATCTTTTCAATAAAACATTCTAGTAAATTTCTAGAATTAATTTTCCGTGTTTTATTAACGTCATTAAATTATTTCTCCCTCTTAAGAAATATATATCCCTTCTCCTAATATGATCTCCATGTTATCCTTAAATTTTATCACCAGATCACCTTTTTAAGATGATAAAATTCAACCAACAACCCTCTTAAAAACCAAATCATGATCCCCCATATTAACTTAGGGATCCTAATTTTTTATATATATGATGTTTTAACTTGGAAATCAACTAATATTTGTCAAAACCTCAAGATTTTATTATATATTTCCATTTAAATAATTTTTTTCATAATATCTTGTAATTTACACACACATAAATTAAAACAAACCCTGATAAATGTTTTTGAAATAAAATATCATAATGTCATAAAAACATCAATACATTTTTTTGTATAAAATATTATATATCCATAAAAATATAAGAGGAAAAAAACAAAAGTAAATGTGAAGACCACATGCATGAAATATATATCATCATAGTTTTATATAAACATAATACCTTTAAATATAACAATATATAGAAGGAAAATAATTATAAATACAACTTAAATTTTGATAAATAATTAATGAAATAAGATGAGTGGTTTTAGATATGTGTGCAAGGATATGTGTCTGTGTGTGATTGTAATATAGTTATTAGGAACATGTTCATGGAAAATATCATCATTACAACTAAAATCATCAAATATATGAACATAGTGTATTATTATATACAATGGGTATACTAACAGTGTGTAGTTTTATGTGAATTAAAAATAAATCAATTCATCAATAATAAATGCTCCTTGAATGAAATAAAAGGATAATGATTTATAAGAATATTTTTCCATAAAAAATGGTATCTTAATTCAAAATGTATTTTTATTTTAGAATATTTCTTTGATGCATTTATATTATTTAATAAAATATCATAATACTAATGGATCAATAATATTTAATGGTTAATAGAAAAATAATCCCATGTGACTAAATTAATTTAAAAAGTGGGAAATTTATAATGAATGTCTTTCTTCATTATTTTGTATATATTTTTATTAATAAATTAAATTGATCACTATTAAAAAATTATTTTAATGAAATTTATTATTATATATATAATAAAATAACTTACTATTCATCTAATGATTATTATTTGTTAGGGAATAAAAAAACTGGATTAAAGATAGTCAAAAAAAAATACATTCTTACGCATTATGAATTTATTGTTTTAAAATTAGTTGATATGATTATTAGAAATTGAGTCCTATATAATTAATTTCATATTTTAAATAAGATTATCTAAATTAAATGATAAGTTTAATTTTATTTTTTATTTAGAAATTTGTTATGATGGTAATAAATTGTGCTGCCATGGTAATGATAAAATTTTATAAAAGTGGTAAATTCCAAAAATATCCCAAAAACTCTTCTTTAAATGATTTTATGAAGGAATTGTCGGCCTATACATATATTATGACTATTATTTATCCACTTTTGATCCATATTCATCCTTAAGGAATTGAAATTTGTAAAAACATATTTCAAACTCACCTATAAAAATACACATCATCTACCCAGAACGACCGAGACATTTCATTCCATTTAATCTTGAATCACTAACCAAAATATTTCTTCAAAAATATTATACGGCATTTTAGAACCACTTTGTAATCACCAACATATTTATGGGTTTTTATCATTGGATATATGAGTTTTCATTATGTTTGTGAGGGTTCATTTTAATAATTAGTGTTAGGAATTTTTTTTGATTGTTGGAACAACCTTGAGGTGATATATTTATATGTGACCCAATGGTCGAGTGGAGATTTAGGGGCTTTGGTGATCATCGATCTGATTCTGGGTGCAACCAACTATAGTTTTGGGTTGTAACTACACCAATATGGAGAGGGCCACTCTATGATAGACATTGTAGTAGAGGAAAAAATTTCCAATATTAGGGTGTAGACCCTTTAGATGGGTATAGTTCCTCGTAATCCTACTATGCCAAGGAACAAAGAACATGATGTTTTTCTTCCCATGGAACTTGAGAAATCTGCCCTATAAGAAATGGATAAGGTCTAAACACATATGGTGTTCATTTCAATAGCAATGTTATGTGGTTCATTTTTTCATGTTCATTATCATGGTACTATGTGTATGAGGTACATATGGTGTTTTCTACGAAGGGAAAAAATTGAGGGTCTTTATCATAGATAGGCCTATGGTGGGTGATTTGAGTGGCCTTTTGAGAGTCCCCCCCCCCCCGTGGGGTTCATTTTTTTTGTATGGATTTGGTGGTTCTCCAATATGAAGTTGTGTAAAAGGGTGAAGATGTAACATCCCAAGTAAATAAAGGATTTGATGTTTTCAAACCGATTAATATTTGTGAATTAAATATTAATGTTACTATAATGGGTATGCTATGTTTGATCGGGTACCTGACACACAACAATGGGTTTCTCCTAAATCTTATGTAGCACAAACGCTGAGTCTTATTGATAAATGAAAAATATATTATTTTAAATGTTAGTTAATGCCTAGAAGTTTATTGGAAAAATGAACTTAAATAAAAAGTATTATTATAAAATTTTGAAAAATTTATTTACCATTATCCAATAAAATATAGAGGCATAAAATGTGAATAAATTTAATTTTAAGCAGAAATACTCCAATAATATTTATAAGGTATATTTACCACCATTTGATAGTGAACCAATTTTAAATCTGGTTTTGTCATTTTTATATGTTCTATTTTACAAAATAAAATTCTTCTTTAGATTCAGGATATCAAAATTTACTTTAGAGGAAAATTTTCTATTTTTTGGATAATGTTAATTTTTTAAGGAATATTGAAAAATACTGAATTTCAACTCAGTACTGCATTTTAATCTAATTTATTTATAAGGTTCGATTATCTTTTTAATTGATTTTAATGTTTAGTGAGATTTAATTTTTACCATTTAATCCAATATTTTTCATTGATGTAATTTAATATTGATATTGGAGATAACCAAATGTCAATCTTTTGATAGTTATTATTTCTAAAAAACACATTTATTGGTTTTGACAACAGGAAGTAATTTTAAATAAATATTTGAAACTTCTCTGTTTTGAATTTGTAAAAATGGATTCAATATTTGGAATCAATAGTTACAAATTATGTTAATAGTTTCCTTTTATTTTTAAATATTCTTTATAGTAACATTAGTAAATATTTTATTTACTATGGTTAAAGGGTATGTCTTGTAAATAAGGTTAAAAAATAATGTTATAAAAATATTAAATTACCCTAACGAGTTCCCTAGTCCTATTTTATAGTATATTACTAACAATGGGAATCCTTTTTTTGATTTAGGAACCCCATGGAGCCACTTGTAAGTGAAAATGACACGTTATAAAAATTAATTTAATGTAATGGAAAATGTAACATAAAAATATATCTCTTAGTAAAACAAATTTTATAATAGGATATATAAGTGAAATTTTTGACTATAAATATTAATCAGAAAGATAAAAAGAGTTCGTACATCATGGTATTTTATTTATACATTTTATACATCATATTAATGAACTTATTTTTGACACAATGATGATTTAATGATTACCTCATTAATGAATGTTTTAAATAAATAGGATGATAAATATTAAAATAAGTTTATTATGAAACTTTTTTTGAAATAAAATAATTTAATGGATTATTATAACTTTTTATATTTTAATTAATGTTGTTTTTTATAATTATTAAAGTTGATATTGATTTTGTAATAGTCTTGATATGAATAGTTTATAAATTTCCATAAATGTGTTTATAAATCAATTAATATTTTATTAATTGACAAAATAGTCCTAAAAACGTAACATTCTTCCAGAGGACATATATGATGTTACTAATGTCATTAATGGTCCATTTTGTTGACTATTTTTATTATATATTAAAAATATTAACAATGTAGTATGAATACACTAGAACACATGGTAAAAGATAAATTAGTTAAATAATGGTTATAGCTAAAATATAAGGTTAATATTATGCCCTAAATTTTATAAAACCGATTGTATGAGTTTATTTATAACAATACACACCTCATATTTGAATTAAATAATCTTGGGGCCTTTTCAAATAGAAATATAGTTCATAATAATATAATACTTTCAAATATTTCTAAAGAGCCACTCATCCTCCTTATAAAAAACAATCACCTCTTACCCTTACTCACAACCCTCAAGACCCCTTGTCTCATCCAATATCTTCCAAAATATGCTTGATGCATCCCTATATTCTACCTAGAAGATTTTATATAGGATAATGGCACTTCAAGAATTCCATTTGGTTCAAAAAAATGGGAGTTGTTAAATTTAAAGGTAACGTCTTCTCTCAAGTTCTTTTCTTTTATTTTTTTCTCTAACCCCATAAACACTCTTTATTCCAATATTTTATAACAAACATAGTATCCTAAGTATACAAGGATGTTTTTATGATATTTATTCGAACAAAAATTCAACACACCTTCTATCAAATGGATATGAATATACTGTTTCATTGTATGGAGTACTAATGCCTCACGAAATGATGATTATTCAATATTCTCCTACCACCTCGTATGTTGGACATTAATACGGAAATCTAATTATATGTGATATATATTATATTTATATTTTCTATATTATACTTTATTTTTTATTTATATAATTCTTTTATGGTTTCCATAATGGGTAAATGAGATAATTTCATTTCAGTAAGTGTGGACTACCGCCCCCTCAAAGTTATATGGCTCTTTCATGACATACATTTAACATATGAAAGATGGATTTATAGAAATTATATATGATATTATAAAGTAATTATAATAAAACTATGTATCATTATGTATTTATTTCATTAAATATGAAATAGAAATGAAAGTAGTGTTCATGCATATGTACGACTTATCGTCTTCAAGAACGATGCATTTCAATTTTATCTCCAAATGTTATGTACTATTATAAATATATATAGAAATTCGATATATATGATATATATGATATCTCAATGATTAATATCATTCTAGATATAACAATATTTCTACCACATGGAGAATTATTAATTATAAGTATATTATTTTTGACTCAAGAACAAAATATCGACAAAATGACCTATATTAACTTAAATAATTTGTTAATTTTTATTATGAGGTATTAATTGATATCAAAGGATTTATATAAATGAAAAATGTTCTTAAGAATGTATAAATTAAATTTAGTTTGTTATTCGGGATATTAAAGAACAAATGAGTCAACTCAGATATGAGTTTTGGAACTTCATCTCAATATCCACTCATTGAGGAATATTTTCATTTATACATGACCTACTTTTATACAGTGTATAAACTCTTTTTAATTTTCATTTAATACAATAGAAATATTTTTTAGTATCATTTTATGAAATGACATCAAAAAATTTTCTTTTTAACTTCTATAGTGACATCACCCCTTGCACCGCCGCAAGCGTGATTTGATATTTGGATTCTTTAATAAGTCATAATTTTTTTAAGAGGAAAATAAATACCATATACTCTTTTTACGTATTTTGTTTTTCAAAATGGTTCTGAGAATGTTTTGGTTATTTCTATATATTTTACTCATATCTTTTGATTTAAATGTGGAAATGGTATCTTTCTTTTATGTGTTATGATTATTTTATGGCTTTTGGTATGTTTTTACGTATACGGGTGGTTCCGTGATAAACCTACTGCAGGTGACCACAATATATCTCTCCAATGAATTAGGTAACTTGATAGAGGTAAACTTTAATGTTTCTACTAAGATATTTTGTCAATATACTTTGTTGGTTATTCCAAACGTAACTTCATGCATAGCTGTGAAAGCTGCAATATATGTATGATATGGATTACACAAGTTAACTTTATTATTTATGATTTCTATGTGTCATTTATAAATCTTATGATTTTATGAGGTATGTTTAAGAGAATATATTTTGAATGTTTTTAATGTGTAATGATTTATTTCTTTATTTTATAACCCTTACTAATCTTTTTATACTCATCCCATGATTTTGAAATGATTTTCACAGGGTATAAGGATGGGTAAGAGAAAGGAAAAATTCAATAATATTTATACGAGGAAAAGAAATCTTGGTTTAATTTAATAATATTTTTTTAAAAAAATATTGAGTAGAAAGGTCTACATAGTAATATTTGACAAGTTATGTAATAGTTATTGCCTAATTATGTAAAAATCTAAACATGAAATGATCCTCAATGTGAATTATTAACTTCATTCAAGATTATGTAATGTTTAAGGGTGTTGAATTATAGTTGTTATTAGAAGTCGGTTTAAAATAATTAACAATTATGGTATTGTAAAATAAATAAATAAAAAATTAATTTACAATAACATTGAAGTGATATACCATTTACATATTACCATGTGGCTTCACCTAAAATTTTTCTATCTCGTAATGGATTTCCATAGAGGAAACAGGGTAACTATGATGGTATGACATCAAGAAGAAAACAACCTTCCAAATCAGCAACCTGAGATGGTCGGAAGCAGAATTAAATAGTTTTTTGCAGTGATGGTTGAGTTGAATCAGGTTATAAGTGGTGGTGGTATCCTTGCACTAGATCAGCTAGATCATAAACAGAGGAAAATGACAGTAGTGGAGAATTATATGAGGCAATATCCCCCGTCATTTGGAGGATCATCTCACGACGTGCTAGCTGAAGGGTGGATTAAATCACTGTAGAATATTTTTGATGCCATGGGGTGTTCAGAACATAAAAAGGTTAGACTTTTTATTTACCATTTTAAATATGAAGGTGATCAATGGTGGACGATGGTTAAAAATATTAGGGGTAGTAAAAACATTGATGCTCTTTATTGGGATGAATTTAAAGGAATGTTTATTTAGAAATATTTTCCTAAGGTGCTTTGACTTATGATAGAGAAACAATTCATTAAATTGAGGTAGGAAAATGTCTCAATGTCATATTAATAAAAACAATTCACCCGACTGAAATGGATTGCTCCAAATTTCATATAATATATTGATAGAAAAATCCACAATTTTGAATCAGTATTAAAGAGAAATTATTGAAGGTACTTACCATATCGTGATTTGAAGAGTTATGGAAAAAATTTACGATGTCTGTAGAAGGTGGAAATGAAGTTTTTTTATCATGTTTTAATTGAAAATGAGTAGAATAAGTGGTATATGTGGAAAAAAAAATCTAAAAAATCTATAAAAAATAATGATTGTGGGAAACTTATGTTTATAGTTTCTATAAATTGTGGAAACAATCATGATGGGAAATGTCTTTAAAATTCTGTAATGTGGTACTCATATGGTAAAATGGGACATAAGGCTCATAATTTCACTAAAATATATCTGGGTAATGGTAAGACAAAATATTATTTACAGTCAGAAAATTTTTTTAAGTGTAATGAAATGGTTCAATATGAAAATGAGTGTCCAACAAAGAACTCACAAGATGGAATGATGCCAGAATACAAGCAGAAAGGGGTGGTGAAATCCTTTGGAACTACATATGAAGATGTTGGAACACCAAGTGAAGTAGTATCATGAATATTTTTTGTTTATTCAGATTATTCCAATGTGTTGTTTTATTCAAGGTCAACACATTTTTTCATTTTTATGAAATTTTCTAGTGACTTGGGAATTCCATCTCATGATATGAATCCCAAACTTATGGTAAAAACCACGGGAGGAAATGTTCATTCATAATGAATTTATAGGAACCATCATCTCCTTGTGTTCATAAATAATCTATCTTCAAACCTTATTGTTTTTCCTATAGCAGACGTTGATGTTATTTTGGGTATGGATTGGATTTTGGTTTATCATGCTCTGACTGACTATAAGGATAAAAAAGTTTATTTTTAGAAAGAATTTCTATTTTTGTACAAGAATGAACCATTACTTCTGGTATCATATAAGGAATCATAGAAACTATTAAAAGGTGAAATTTAATGTTATGTTGTACATATTGTTGAAAAAAAACAACTGTTGAGATTAATGACGTTCTGGTGGTAAATGAGTATGTTGATGTTTTTTTTGGTGAGTTTCCTTGTATAATAACTAATCAGGAATTTTAATTTATTTTTGACATACTTCAAAATTCTAAGACAATTTCAATACCCCCTTATCCAATGGCTTGAAATGAACTTTTATAGTTAAAGAATCAATAAATAAAGTTATTAGATAATGGTTTCCTTCAACCGATCAGATCACTATTGGATGCTCCAATCTTGTTACATAAAAATAATTATTGTTCATTTTGACATTACATTAATTATAAATCACTTAATAACTACACTATTAAGAACAAGTATCATTTTCCTCATATCAAAGATTGGTTTGATCATCTCCACAGAGCACAGTATTATTCAATGATTGACTAGAGGTCTTTGTACCATCAGTTTAATGTAAAGAAATCATATAACCCAAAGAATGTGTTTCATAAAAGATATGGCCAATATGAATTTTCAGTTATGGATTTGGGTTAACCAATGCACCAGCTGTATTCATGGATCTTATAAATATAATTTTTTATGTTCTTGGATAAGTTTGTAGTTGTTTTTATTGATGATAATTTGGGTTATTCAAAATGAATAGAGGAGCACTATATTCATTTTAGGGTTTTCTAACAAACATTAAAAGAAAATATATTATAATGGATATTCATTATGATTGAGTTTTTGTTTAAAAATATTTCATTCCATGGTCCCATTTTTTTAATAAATGGAATAAATGTTGATCCATCTAAATCAAATGATTTTGAAGAATAGACAATATGCACAAATATAACCAATATCTATAGTCTTCTTGGTTTAGTTGTTTATTACAAGAGGTTTTTTGAAACATTTTCACGGTCATCTATCCCAATTTATATGTTAAAACGAAAAGCTATTATGTTCATTTGAACAATATAATGTGATGATTATTTTCAAGAATCAAAATTATGATTTGGGAATGCTCCAGTTTTTGAATTATCTTCCATATATAGTGAATTTTTTATCTATAGTGATGCTTCGTTGAATAGACATGGTTGTGTCCTAATATAGAATGGCCATGTAATTTGTTAGGCTTCACGTTAGAAATAACATCATGAGTTAAATTAACCAACACATGATTTGTAATTAGATTCTATTGTTTTTTATTTAAAAATTTTGAGGCATCATCTGAGTGGAGTAAAATGTTAAATCTATACTAACCACAAAATTTTGAAGAATATATTCACTCAAAAGGAATTGAACACGAGACAGAGGAGATGGATGGAATTAATCAATTATTATGATGGAATAACTCATTACAATCTATGAATGGAAAATAATGTGGTGGATGATATGATTCGGAAAATCAATTCTACATTACCCATGTAATGTTGGGAATAATATCATTTGATTAATGATTTGTTGAAAATTGGAAAAAAAATTGTTGGTGTAGGAAATTCTACTATTTTGTTTCAAGTGTCATTTAAATCATCTATATCGGACACAATTAAGTATGAATAGATGTAAGAAATTGAGTTACATAAAAAGGTATTATTGGTTTTGAAGGGTATGTTACCTGATTTTAATATTGACAGAGATTGTGTTTTGAGATTTGGAAAGAGATTATGTGTTTCTTTTGATTCATAGTTGAAGAAAGAGTGGTTATGTGAAGCTCAAGGATCACCGTTTTTAGTTCATCTTGGCTGTAATATGACGTATAGAGATCTGTCGGAGTATTAATAGTGGGATGAAATGAATATATATATTTCTAACATTATAGTGATATGTCTATTTTTTAAATAGGTTAAAGTAGAGATGCAGTTATTGAAATGGATGCTTCATCCTTTACCAATTCCATAATGGAAATGGGAAAATATTTCCATTGATTTTTTCATGGGATTACCAAAGACATCTCAAGGTAAAAATGAAATATTGGTATTGTTGATCGATAAACTAAATATGCTAATTTCCATCCTATTCGAGACTCTCTATCTCAATATAAACTATCTTAGTTGTATGCTAATGAGATAGTTTGGTTACATAGAGTTATTCGCTCCATTGTATTTGATCGTGATCCTAGGTTCACTTCTAACATCTGAAAAGGTCTTCAAAATTCATTGGGTACTAAATTAAATTTTAGTACATATTTTCATCAACAATCAGATGGGATGTCAGAATAAGAAATTTAGAGATTGAAAGATATGTTATGTGCTTCCTTAATTGATTACCAAGGATATTGGGACTAGCATATTTCTTGGGTTGAATTGTTGTATAATAATAGTTTTCATTCCAGTATACATATGGCTCCGTTTGAGGCATTATATGGAAAGCGGTGTTGAACTCCTGCTTTATTGGATGAAGTAGGTGAAGGTATGTTTATGGGACCCGAATTGGTAGAAGCGATGGCAAAAAAAGATTTATTGATTCAGAAGTACATCAGAACAGCTTAGAGGAGGCCCAAAAGACATGTGGATAACCGGAGGAATGATCCTTCTATTGAGGTTAGTGATCATGTCTTCTCAATTAATCTCCTTGGAAAGGTGTGATGTGTTTGGGTACGAATGGAAAGCAGAGTCTGAGGCCCAGTAGACCGTATTAAATCATAGAGAAAGTTTTATATGTTTCCTATACAGTGGATTTACCTCAATGTTTATCCCAAGTACACATTTTTTTTCATGTTTTAATATTGAGAAATTATATGCCAGATCCATCTCAGGTTTTGAGTCTATAGGTTGTTCAGTTTGAATAGAATCTTTCTTATAAAGAAAAACCTGTCCAGATTCTTGACCGAAGAGAGAAAGTGTTTCCGAATAAGGTAATTAATCAAGTTAATGTTTTTTTTAAAACAATATGGCCAAAGAGGTATTGTGGGAATCATAGAAATCTATGATGGACAGATACTCCCTTTTATTTTATAAGTGAATAAAATTGCAAGAACACAATTTCAAAAAGGGGGAAGGATACAAAATCCATGGTAAAAAAAGGATATGATATTTTATTATTTATTAATATTTGAAAACTAAATATAAATTTTAGAGAAATGGGATGTGATGTTCTATGGTGTACTTGAAACACAACAACTAGTTTCTCTGAAATCTCAAGATTCACCCAAGGCTGAGTCATAAAAATAATAAAAATATAATATTATTTTAAATGTTAGTTAATTCCTAGTCATTGTATTGGCGAGAATGAACATAACTAAATACAATATGATTATACATGTTTTTTAAATATATTTACATTTAAACAATAAAATATAGAGGCATAAAATGTGAATGAATCGAATTTTATGTATAAATACACTTTTATCCTTTAGAATGTCGATTTTCCACCGTTTGACAGTGAACCCATTTTAAATCATTTTTGTCACATTTTTATGTTCAATTTCAAAAAATAAAAAATTTCTTTAGAATCCGAACATCAAAATTTATTTTGGATGAAATTTTGGTATTTTTATGATAAAGGTCATTTTTAATGAATAATGAAAAATAATATATTTTAATTAAAAACTCCCTATTAATATAATATATATATATATGGGTAGATTACATTTTTAATTGTTTTTGAAGGGTAATTTTATTATATTATTACCATGGAATCCAATTTTTTTATTGGAAGTAATTTCACGTTAATATTGGACATAAAAAAATTTCAATCTTTTTATAGTTATTATTTCTAAAAATCCATCTTTTTGGTTTTGGAAACAATAATTAATTATTAATTAATTTTTGTATCTTTTATGTTTTGAATTTTGAAAATTGGATTCCATATTTGGAATCATGTGGTCTAAATTGTGAAAATATGTATCTTTTATTTTTACACATTATTAATTGTAACTTTTGTTAATATTATATTTACCACGGTTAAAGGGTAAATGTAGTAAAAAGGGTAAAAAATAATTTTATAATAATTTTAAATTACCTTAACATGTGTACTAATCCTATTCGGGATACATGTGCGACCATGGGCATACATGGGTCGATTTTGAGACCCCATGGAGCCACTGGAAAGTGAAAATGAAACATTATAAAAATAAATTTAAAGTTAAGGAAAATGTAACATAAACATATAACTCTTTGTAAATTAATTGCTATAATGGGTTATATATGTGATATAGTCAACAATAAATAATCACTCAAAAGATAATTTTTTTTCATATATCATGGTATTTTATTTATAATTTTCAGACACAATATAAATACATGTATTTATGACATAATGATGAAGTTATGATTACCTCATTAATGAATGTTTTAAGTAAATGAAATTATAAATATGAAAATATATTTATTTTGAAACTTTTTTTCCATCTACGAATTTTATGGATGGGTATTACTTGATATATTTTAATAAAAGTTGTATTTCTAAAATATTCATGTTATTAATTATTTGTTTAAAGTCATGATATGAATAGTTTATAAACTGTCTTAAATGAGGTTTTAAATCAATCGATATATATTAAATTCTAAAATAGTTCTAAAATATACGAATCGAACAAATGGCATATATGATGTTAATAATACCAATAATGATCCATGTTTGTGTATCTTGTAATTTATAGTAAAAATCTTAACCCTAAACAATGAATATAAAAGAAGATATGGTAAAAGTTAAATTACATAACTAATGGTTAAAGATAAAAGATAATGTAAAATTTGTTCTATAAACATGTCTAGAAACCATAATATGAGATTATTTCTAATTATAATAACCGCATCTTCAAGATAAATGAGTTTTGGACCTTTTAAAATCGAAATTCATTTAATAAGAATATATTATTTTCTAACAATGCTAAAGTGCCCCTCACCCCCTTATAAAAATACACCTCCTCAAACCCATAATCAAATCTCTCAAGCCCTCTTCGCTCATCCAAAATTTTCCAAAATAAGCTTCGAACATCCCTCTCTTCCACCCAGAATCCAAAACATTGGCATAATTCACTTCAATATGGTCTTTTGGTTCCAACCAAAGGGAGTTACCCAATTTAAAAGAAAATGTCTTCTCTCAAGATCATTTATTTTATTTTCCTTCTCTAACCCCATACAATATCAGTAGTCCATTATTTTATAACAAAACCAATACCCTCAATATACTAGGATGTTTTTATGAGATGTATTCGAACTACACTTCCACACACCTCCCTCTAATGGATTATAATATATTGTTTCTATAGACGACAAACTACTGCCTCCTAAAATAATGATTGTGCAATATTCTCCTAACACCTCTTTAAGTGACCAATAAAGTTGAAATGTAATTATATGTGATATATATTATATTTATTTTGTATTTATGCTTCTGTATTTTCAATTTATAGAATACATTCATGGTATCCATAATTGGTAAATGTGATATTTTCATTTGAGGAAGTGCGGACAAACGTCCCTTCAAAGTGATATTACTCGTTCATTTCACACATGGAATGCATAATGGGTTGAATTATTGAAATTATATATGATATTATACTATAATTATAATATACATATCTATAATTATGTTTTCATTCTATTAAATATTCAATAGATATGAAATTAGCATTCATGCATACGTACGATTTACCGTCTCCATTAACGGTACATTTCATTTCTTATCCCCAAATGTTTTGTACAATAATATATACATATATATACATATACTGGATATATATGATATATATGATAAATATGGCATATAAATCAAAAACATAATTATATAAAAAATTGAATTTTTTCCACATGGATAGATTGTAATTATAATAAGTTTATTTTTGACTCAAGTACCAATTATTGACAGAACGGCTGATATTAACAAAAAAATTATGTAATATTTATAATGTGGAAATAAGAGATATAAAAGGAAAAAAAATTTAAAAGGTTATTTATAAATTATAAATTAATGTTTGTTTATTATTCAGGAGATTAATGAATGATCATATCATGTTAGACAAGAAGTAAGGTACATCATCTCAATCTCCTTTCACGGAGGCATATTTTTATTTATACATGACATTATTTTATATGGTGTATAAACCCCTTTGAATATTCATTTAATTAAATAGGAATATTTTTCTATTTAGAGTTTTACTAAATGAAAATGGTAGTGTTTCTTTCTAACTTACGTGGTGACATTGACTATTATGCCGATGTGAGCATCATTTGATATTTGGATTCTTTAATAAGTTAGAATGTCTTTGAAAGAAAATAAATATACTATACTCATTTTAGGTATTCTAGTATTGAAAATGGTTTAATGAATGCATTTTTTTTCAATATCATGAACTGATATCTTGTGACTAAAATGTGGAAATGTTATATTTATTTTATGTGTTATTACTATGTTATGGTTCTTGAAAAATGATTATATATATGGGTGGTTTTGTGATAAACCTAGGGAGGGTCAACCAGAGATAACTCTCCATTGCATTTGGTAACATTAAGTAGTAAAAGTTAATGTTTTTCCTAAGAGAATTATGGAATATACTATGATGGGTATTCCAAACGTAACTCCATACATAGTAGATAAAGATACAACGTCTCTATGATATTGATACAAGAAGTTACATTTATTATTTATGATTTCTATGTGTTATTCATAAATCTTATGAATTCATGAGGTTTTTTAAAGAGATTATTTTTTGTATGTATTGATGGAAAAATTATTTATTTCCTTATTTTATAAACCTTACAAAGGTTTTTATGCTCATCCAATATTATTGAAATGTTTTTCACATTTTCAATGTTAGGGTAAGTGAAAGCAAGAATTAAAGAATATTTATATCAATAAATGAGTTCATGTTTTATTTTAAGAGTATTTATTCTAAGAAAAAATGATACTGAGTAGAAGTGTCTACATTGTAATATTTAAGATGTAATTTAATAGTTATAGTATATTTCTCAGATACTCTAAACTTGAAAAGATTGTCAATGTGAATTATTAACCAAATTAAACATTATGTAATGTTTATGTTTGGGGTATTATATAGGATGATCATGTATATGGTTATATTTTGATCTCTATGGTGGAGGGATATATAACACCTTGTCATAGATAATCTATTATTGAAAACAATGGTTCCACAATGATTTAAAAAAATTAAAATACCCATTACTCCCCCTCTCAATTTTTATCACCCAACGACTCTCTCTACATATTACATCAATGGAAAACTATATAGGAACCCTACATTTATATATTTCAACACCATTTCATTAAGGGTGGTTTATTATTCAATTTTTTCATCGATTCAAAGTCAAATATCTTATTTTTTTGTCTCTGGTTGTTCCCATCAAATTCAGGTGACTAAGCATTGGGTTTGGTAACGGTTCCCACCATGAAATAATGAAAATAATATTATATATTATGTATTTTGATGTGATGGATATAGGTTTTCTAGATATGATGATCTCATGTCATTTCACATCATTTATTCCACATTACATCAGCATGTGATTTTATTTAGGCTATTCATCTCAATTGATATAAATTAACAATTTAATGGGTTATATGTGTTACATGTTTACTACGATGGTATGAGGATAATTTCAAGGACCTTCTACTGGTGGATGGATGTAATATTTTTTCCACAAGGCAACACTATGAGTTTTTGAGATATTATAGAAAAAAAATAAATGTAAAATTAATTTTCATTATTAAATAAATATTAATTATATTGAGATTAATTAATTTTGATTTTTGGCATGTGATAGGGTCTCATGTTGAGGGGAGATTCCCAGTTGGACTTCTACGGTCTCTAGATATAGTTTTCATTCTTTAAATTAAATTGAATAAATTCAAATAGAAGTATTTGGTCCCAAGACAATCCCAATGGTAAATGCATTAATTATATATATATGTATATGGTATGTGGTCCTGCCAAAAGGGGTTGAATAACCTTTTATTTAAATTGATTCCTTTATTCAAAATGATTTCTTTATTTAAATTTTATTAGCAGTGAATAAAATACATATTTTCAATTTCCATTATGTAATATTGTTCACTAACATAAGATATGGATTTTTGTTAGAAAAAGACATGATTATAAGGATATTCCATGTAATACTTAGACCATGTGGGGTGATATTTAAAATAACTTATTATTTATTGAGAACACATATATGTAAATATTAGACCCTTTGAGTTTCGATTTGTGATGATATGAGAGTGAATGGCAATAATAAGTCTTATTGGACCCTTTAAACACCATGATATTGTTGGGATAATCATGATGAAAATAGATAAATGTTTTCCTTCACCATTGGTAGTTAAGAACTATGTAGGAATGTTAGGGTGTGATTTATAAATAATTTGGGGTAGTTAACCAACCAAGGGTGTATTGGGATGTGAGATGGGATTTCAGACAAATTATTTTAGAAATTATAGTAAGGATTATCTTAAGAGTTTGGGTTTTCCATGATATGATTGAGAGGACGTTGAGGGATGTTATTTCCACTATGTAACAAATTGCATCCCATGAGTGGTGTAGTGGACCAGAATCTAATATTCCGGAGTCATTGTATTTGTTATAGAATTGGAACATATACAAAAGATCAAATATCAATGTACCAATAAGATTATTAGTTTTTGAGATAATTATATGTATATGATACTGATTGTATATTATAGGTTAAAAATAAAATAATATACATAAAAATATAAAATGAATTTCATCCTTATAGACTCATTCAATGATTACTTCATAATATCCTGGGGAATGGAAACAAACTATGGGTAAGATGAAATGCTTATTAAGGGGTATTAAATTCTATATATGTAATGAATCAATAAGAATAATCAAAATGGAAATGTAAATATCTAAACCCACATTCCATTTAAATAACTACAATGCAATTATAATATAATTAATAATTAGTATGTAAAGTTGAATAACTAAAAACACATTCCATTTAATCAATATAGCTAGAATTTGAGGCATCCATATATGACATTGTTGTGGAAATATCATGAACAATAATTATAATAAATTCACAATAAATGAAATTCTTTATTATTTTACATCATTTATCCCTAGAACATGATACCTTTTCCATTTAAATCTATCCTCAGAATAGTTTAAAACTACTATGTAAAAACCAATATAATTTGGCCA
Organism: Viscum album; assembly: GCA_963277665.1. NCBI lineage: Eukaryota > Viridiplantae > Streptophyta > Magnoliopsida > Santalales > Viscaceae > Viscum > Viscum album. Next base: position 1,088,971,559 of record OY728143.1, on the reverse strand, counting down.
TCAAATTCGTATCATGATAATAGAGAAGAATTTAGGGGATATCTATTAGATGGAAAAACCCCTTCCATAGATTTTCAAATAATTCCTCATATATCAAAAAATCAATTTAATTCAACAAAATTTCCATTATCAACAGGTGTATTTAATGAGTAAAGAATATAAATTTATAAATATTTCTGTAGTTAATCAAATAAATTTTAGAGAAAAAACCATATGATAAATTGGTATATGGTTTAGGAAATAATCATTACTGACACATAATATTATAGATATGTTAGATAAATTAATTTTACAATTGAAAATTATAATAAGAAAAGGATTTTTTCAAGACAAATGTTAACGATCACAAATAAATGGGAGATTCCACAATAACATTAACCACATGGTAATTTTCAAGTCAAATATCCTTAGATGAAATAATTCAGACTAAAACATAAAATACCATGAATTATGAATCAATCAGGATATCACATGTCAAAGTGTTGTATATAGTCAAAATTAAACAAATTAGGTGCAAGACATTACAATATTCCTTGATGAAGAAAAAATGAGATAAAGTCCTTTACCTCACACATTACATTAGTTGAACATGACTTAACATCAATTATAATTATTTTAATCATAAAAATAATTAATGAAGAACATATAATAATATTTAAAATATAACAAATAGACTTATTAAAATATTTTTCCACCTGTTTGTCAAAAAAATTCGATTTTTTCATTATTTTGGGTGACTATTGCCTTATTTTCTCATTCTTTATTTGTTAAAAAAGATCTTATTATTTCACATATTATATATTTTTATATCCCTCAAAATTGTAATCAGGACATAATTAACATAGTTATATATAATGTAAAAATTCATTTCAAATAATTAATCAATGTTTTGAGAAATGATGTATGTTCTGATTATACAGATGGTAGGTGGCATGTACACATGACTAGTGTTTTGATTATTCATTTATTTGCATGTAATGGAGGTATGTAATGACCCATAATTTTACCAATCTAAATTAACATCATATAATTATTTCAGAAACTATAAATCAATTAAAATAAAAATATAACACAATTCAAGTTTCATAAATAAATAATCTAAGAAATAAGAGTTATTTTGAGAAATTAAAGAACCAATACCTATGGAATGGTAACATGACCATTATAATATTAATGTGACCATTATGAATAATAATCATTCCAATATAATTCTGACGACATTTATGAAAGTGTTAACAAAATTTAGGATTCTTACTAATGATAATATAATATATTTAAATCATGTAATTAGTACAAAAATGTTTTAAAAATGATAAATTATGTATTTGAATTTTCATTAAAATTATTTTAAAATTTATAATTATATATATATTATATGATTTAAAATAAAATATTTTATCATAACATAGAAAAATAAAACTATATTTTTTATTATGATTATATTAATGATTTACATGACATCAATTAATTTTCTAATGTGTCATGAAATTGGTTGTAATATAAAATTCAGAATTTATCCAATAAATTATGATTTTAATTAGAAATTAGATTAATCATATTTATAAAATTATTTTGATAAAATATATTGCATTTTAAAATTTTATAATTTTAATAAAATTTGTGGTCTGTTTTGGGTTTTTTCAAAAATTGTTGATTTTTTGTGAATAGTTATATACATTAATTCATGATTTTTAAGAAATAAAAGAATTAATGAATCCTAAATGATGTATAGATGTGGTAATTAATCATTTTTTCAAACTCACATTAACTACATATAGTACATAATCACAAGAATCAATGCAGTTGATAATCTTGAGGAAAAATAATAATTATGTTTATTAAATAATCGAAAAACACCCCCCGACCACTATAAATATCATCCATCACCACATATTCTCCTCATAACTAAAAATCCTTAAATATTATGTAGATTTAAATAAATATAAATACCATTTCCTTCACCCAATTCTGTAAGGATTTTCTTTCACCCAAATACAAAACCTAATTTCCCTATGAAGCCTCTCAAGGAGAAGATGTTCAGGAGGAAAATCCTATTTTATTTCCTTTTAGTTTATTTTCTATTTTTATATATTTTTTATCCTCTACTCATCTCAATATAAAAAAGTGGAACGATAACTCCAATATATTTTATATACTTTATTTTTGTTGTGTAAATTTTGTAATCAGTCGTCAAATTTCTTCACTCTTCCTTTTACTCTAAAAATGAAATCATTTCTCCTAACGTGTTGATTTATCGTAATCATGGATGATGTGTCTTCATCTTCTATTACAACCTTCGAGGAGGTTAATAAATAAATTTTATGGATAATGAAGATTATAATAATTTTATTACATATTATTTATTGTGTTTGGATTAATTTTATACACATTGTTTTAAAAAATAATACTAGACATGTTCATGGTTAATTGAAATTCCCCAAAATAAGATAAAGTTTAAAAATAAAATTTCTCTAATGAATATTTTTCAATACTATAAAAATAAAATATGTAAATATTTATAATTATAAAATATAATTCATATAATATAATCCCACTTCAGAGTTTTTCGTTCATTTGACAATAACTCCCATAATTAAAAACAAGAGAAGCAGTCAAAAAATCAGGTAACAGACACTCCCTTATTGATGAAATTGAATCTTATGACTCATTAAAAAGGACATAAATGAAAATAATAAGTATATAAAAAACAAATAAAGGTATAATGAATTCTTAATTAAATAATTAATGGATCTAATTTTCTTATATAAGACATTAACAGAAAGTGAATAACTGTTTCTGACATAAGATAAGGGTTTATCTCTAAGACAACATTTTTTCTTTTTATTGTTCCTTCTCTCTTGTTAACTTAATTTTATTCTTAATTCATTTTATGTACATATCCTAAATTATATTATTATGTTTAATTCATATTTTTCTAGCTCAATTATTCTTTCTCTGATGGGTAAATACATATTTTAATAAGGTTCCCTTATTAATTCCTCCCAACATAAAAATTTAATTTATGGGAACATAGAAATTTCATACACATTTTCAGGTACCATCCATAATCTATTTTAATAAATCATTATTCTTTTAAAATCAATTATATTATCATGAAAATCTATCGTAGTAAATTTATGGTTTTATGTAAAATATTATCCATTTTTTTCTTAAAACGTTCTTTAATATTTTCCTTAAACTCCACTAAAATGTATCATTTCAAATGTATCTTAAACACTATTTTTAAATTTTTTTCAATTTAGTTTGGAATCACATATCATAATATTTAACAATTTTGTCTTATTAATGTCGAGGTATGATTTAGATTCATTTGTACATGTACACAATTATAATATTCCAATTTTGTTATTCCCTTTGACATGATTATTATGCCTAGTTTATTACACTGGTACAAATTATGATTGATTCATCATCAGGAACACATATATATGAACATGTTATGATGGGTGCATCCAGATTGTGCACCAACTATTTGGGTAATTCTTAGTCTAATGGGACATCATGTTGGGATCGGGTGAAAATCATGTTCATGTTGGCCCTTATAACGGTTCCACCTCACCCCTTTATATAAGGCCCATGATTAAAAAATTACATAATCTTGAGTAAAATCAAGATTTAATATTGAGTATCTTTTCATGTTGAGAATTTTAGAGAATTAGGCCAAACTATTACGTAACATATAAAATATTACAAATTAGAATATTCTACCTAGTATACATTTTATTGCTAAAATATAAAATTTTTAAATAAAACAAGAATTCTTTTATTGATATAAATCTTCTTGAATACTTTTATTCTCTTACTCTCCCTTATAACATAGGAAAAACAATTCAAAAACACAGGATGATCAGAAAAAGCTCATTAAGGTTTATAAAATTTTGAAAGAAAATATTAGTCCCTCGATTCATACAAAACAGAAGCTCTTTAATATAAATCCTAAAAATATAAGATTTATTAATAACCCATATAAATCGTAATTCATAAATCTATCTTGTGGCATCCATATCATAGTTTCATTGTATCTTTCATAGAGTCATAGTGAATTACATTGGAATACACATCATAGTATATTCCCTAAATCTCTTAGGAAAAACATTAGCATTTTCCTCCATCATGTTACCCCATTCATTAGAGAGCTATCTCGGGCTCCACTTACGAAGGGTTATCACAAAACCACATGTATACGTAAACAATTCCCAGAAACCATAACATAATCATAACATTTAAAAGAAGCACAATTGAATGATAACATTTCCACATTGCAGTCACAATAAATAATTTCAAGAAATTTAAATAATCAATTCTTTATTAGAACCATTTTAAATGAAAAAATATTTAAAAAGGGCATATGGTATTTATTTTTCTCTTAAAAACAGTATGGCTTGTTATGGATGCCATATATCAAATAATGCTTGTGACGGTAGAAAGTTTTTTGTCATCACATACATTAAAACAACTCATTCTATTTGTCATTTAGTAAAATGATTAGTAAAAAAATATATCCATTTTAATGAATTTAAATGTTTAATGGTTTTATACACTATATAAAAGCTTGTTGTGTATAAACCAAAATATACTTCAATGAAAGGATATTGAGACGAAGTCCCTTACATGGAGTCTGACTCATCATGTATGTTTCTTGTTCATCCTGAATAATATAGTTAAGTAAATTTCTACTTTCTTTAGAACCTATTTCGTATTTATTATTCATTTTATAGCCCTTATTACCATTTTATAATCATTACATAATTATTTAAGTTAATATCGGTTGTTTTACTCGTATTTGGAAATTGAGTCAAAAAAACATCTTAGAATTACAAATTCTCCATGTGGATAATATTCCATTATCTCCAGATTTATTTTCGTGATTTAAATATAATATATATCCATTATATATTTGTTTTATAATATTCTATAACATTATGATATAAAAATGAAAAGAACTGTTCATAGACATGGTAAGTCGTACGTACACATGAATTATAATTTTATTTCATTTTCATATTTAAAGGAATTAAATCAAAATAATACATAAGTATATTATTATTCTAGTATATTATTGTATTTTATATATGTTACATGTTTTCATTAAGACCATCCTATAGAAGTTCAATATATGGCATGAATGGGTAATATCACTTTGTGGGGGTGATTCTCCACACTTCGTAATATTAAATTATTGTATTTACACATTATAGAAACCCTAAAGGTGTGATATAAATTAAAAATATAGAATCATAGAGACAATATAAAAATAATATATATCATATATATATATAGTGCCATAATAATGGCCATTATGAGAGGTGGTACAGAAAAATCGAACAATCATCATTTCGTGAGGTTGTAGTTTGCCGCCATAGAAACAGTATGTTCTAAATCAATTAGATGGAGGTGTGTGTAAGTGTAGTTTTGTAATGACCCATCCACCAGGGTCTGCTCTATGAATACCACATGCTCTAATTAAATAGGCTAGAGGATGGGGACTAGCACTGGAAAGGCATATCGCTAAAATTGGAAGGTGTTGCCACTAAACATGTACACGCAGAGAGAGGGAGCACGGTGCACAAGAAAAACACAACTGACGAAGAATTCTATAACCATAACTAAAAACCAAAACTGAGTGTAAAATTAAATACTAAAAGTAATGTGGCAGGAATACAATCCCTATTGAAAATGAATTACATCAAAAAGATAAAATAACTCTTATGGTCATCCGACAAGGATCCTACATGAACAGTAGGAACATCTATTCAATGTGGATCTCCACGTCAATCGGTCACCTTCGTGCACCATCGATCAATCACCTATGAGAACCGTCTAGCCCTATAACCTCAAGAATCAGTCATGATGTCTGTCATCTGCACAATACTCAACAAAGAGAGGGTGAATTATGTGTAGGGGTGATTATAACAATACTTAGTAGGGAACTTGAGACCCTAATAACTATCTTAAAATTACACAAATGAAAATCCAAAAATCATGATCTCAATCACATTGAAAAATGAAAAAGTCTGCTCACAAGAGGTATAACGTAAGTACAGAAGTATATATGATTATTCTTAAAGCTAGTTCATCTTATTTTGTCAAGATACTATGCAGATGACCCACACAGGATCACTCGTTGCTGACCCACACAGGATCGCTCGGTGTTGACCCACAGAGGACCACTCAATGCTAACCCACAAAGGATGGCTTGGTGCTAACCAACATCGGATAGCTTGGTTCTCACCCACATAGGATCACTTGGTGATGGACCACACATGATCACTTTTCATTCTTTACATCACAACCAAACACTAGATTCCCCCACAAAGAACGCATGATTTTGGGAGGATCTGCTCCTCAAGCCATCCGTTTTATTTCAAATTTCATGAAGTATGATGAATAAATAAAAATATTTACCAAAATATTATAAGTATTATAGATCCATATTTTATACGACAACTGGACGTCCTGTCTGTAAGTTATGGACAGTTTAGTGACGAGGACCAATTGGATTCAGATACGATCATACCAAGAAAACTCTAACATTCATCAATGTTCACATAGAGTATCTCAAAAATATTTACATGTCATAAGGGTTCAATAATCATATATGGTTCATCAAATATACGTCTAGTATAAGAGATATGTCCATTTTAGCATCGCATGGCCAAAAAATGGTGGGGGTCTGGTCCTACCCAGTCAAGCAGACTCAGACTAAATGGGTTGTGCTCCATCTAGTTCTCCTAGGCCTAGTTCTCCCCACCCGGTTGGGCACGACCCACCAGGACATAGAACCTCTTGGCCCACAGTGTGGGAGTAGGGGGTCTACTCCGCTCTTAAACGGCCAAGCCATTAGTGTCATCAAAGGATTAGCACCAGTTTTTGCCGCACAACCTGCTCGGTCCCTTTGGGCTGGTCACCTATGGAACCCAGAGACTGTGGGTTATAGGTACAATGCTGCGGCCTTAATTTATAGTGTTCCGCAATTCTACGACTAGATCGAAAAATCCCAACAATACCTTTTTCAAATGCGGTGCCTTCGGGTAGCACCACTTTCTTGCGGCTGGCGGTTGCCGGCAACCACCTCATCCAGTTGTCGACACCTCCACGACAATGATGCTTCTGCGGGCCACCAACAACGCTCCAGTGGTCTGATTCTTTTTTCGTCTGCGCCTACGGGCCCCCTGGGATGACCCATACATCGCGAAGCCCAATATCTCACCTTCCTACCCTATTTCTAATTTTCCACAAAATGCCACCATCCCGAGATCGGTAGAGGGTCTGGGCCTTGTTAGGCTCATCCCGCACCCTCAACATTATCATTATAACATGTGAAGGATTATTTAATTATATAAAAACTCATAAAGTTACCTACATTACTTTCTCGCATTATAGAACGAAACAAGGATCAACCCACAGGACGGTTGATCCATTTTTTCATAATATTAATTAATTGGGAAAGGGGTGGAATTTAACACCTAACCTCTACCTTGAAGACGTTGGTAGATATTTTGGATGAGGAAGATGGGACCGCGTTCAATGCGTGTTCATTGGTGTTCAACACTATCCAGTTCTAATCATTGATGGCATCAAATCTCCATTCTATGTTGGGGGAAGTCATTGTAAACACTTCGTCATAGGTTCCTCTCGTCAGTTCACAAGAACCTTGCCAAGGCTTTGTTTATATATATTTGAGGAAAAAACCATGTTTCATAACAATAACTATGTTAATTATGTAACCAAATTTAGTGTTCTATTAAGATAACCAACATTTAGGTTACCCAACCCAAGGGTCAAATCATTGAGTGATCTATTAAATCTATGGTCCCACCACGTCACTCAACGTTTACAAAAAAAGTGATAAAATAACTCATGATGTTATTTTATTATTATTTTTCATGTCCAAATATTATATTTTTCAGCCAACAATTGCCGGAAAAAGTTATTCTTTGCCTAAGAGAATCCTAGCATTACTAATTCACTGATAACCTCATATATTTAGGTCGTTCACAGGTTCAAAATATAGAAATTTCTTCATGTACGTTAACTGAAACTACCTTAAAAAAGATCACAAAAATATATAAATAAATAAATAACATTCAACCTCGACCCACACCGGTTGAGGTTAGGGTCATCCTAAGATAAATATTCCCCCCACAAACTGAAGAGTACTATTGTATTTTCAATCTGATTTACCTTTTAGTAGTTATGGATTTTATAATAAAATAATTGTAACTTATTAAATTTATTTACAACCAAAAAATTAACATCCATTGTTGGACCATGATAAAAAATGTTAGTACCAGCCTAAGGAATATATAGCCTCAAGAGCATTGTTGTGGTCTTAGAATTTTAATCTGATTATCTGATCCTGAGTAATAAGAATTTTAAAAATAAAATAATTTTTTTAATAATTTTATTTACGTTTATTCTATTTTCGGTTTTTCTCACCAGAGGCCTGCCCCAATGAATCATATTTCATTGATAAGGTAAACCCTCCTTCTTAAACACAATGGGGCCCTATGATTTCTGATCCAAGAACCCATTGAGGAGTTATTACACTTTTGTTGTGAACCACTCATGCACACAATTTAAATCTAATTTTTTTAAGATCATTCTAAGCACTCCGAACCTCAGAACCACATGCTATCAAATTTCACAGTCTCAAAATAATTAGATAATATAAACAATTTATACAAAAATTTTAGGTCATTACATTCTCCCAACCTTAGTGATTTTTGTCCCCAAAATCCAAAACAAAGGGAAATCAAACAAATGGGGATACTGGGCACAAATATGAGCCTCCCACTCCCTTATTCTCTCCGAGAGGTTCCAGTGCTCCCACTAAACATACACCAGAGGGATTGATCATCCACAAAAAACTCACTTTATGTCGATCCCCTATCAGCACTCTGAAATATTTAATATTCAATACATTGTCAAATTTAATCTCACCCTAGTCAAGAACGTGTGATGGACCATGAACGTATATCCTCAGCTACGACATATGAAAAAAATTATGCACCTGGTGAATCTATAGGGGAAGAGCGAGGTGATACACCACCTCACATACTCTCTAGAAAATCTAGAATGGTTCGATGATCCTTAGACATACCTTTTCACTCCAGTAGAATCTCTGCATTCTTCATTTGGTTGAGACCCGTAGAAATAAATGGTCTCACAACTCAAACACTAAGGGTCTCTGACTCATGTAGACGGAAGACATCTTCCTTTTACATGCAGTCTCCATCCTCTCCCAGATGATCTGCACCTGCTCAATGGTAAATCATACCAACTCTGGACCCATAAGTGCTGACTCGAATGGGTATGTCTGGCGTATAGGTGATCTGCACGGTCACCCATAAAATTCTCCAAACAGTGCCATGATGATGGTGGTGTGTTAACTATTTAGGCATGATAAATCTACCAGGGGTAGGTGATCCTATATAATAGGACCAAAATCTGGGTAATATTCATGAAGCATACACTCAAAGGTCTGTATGGTCCACACCGTCTGACTGTAAGTCTGGAGATACAAACTTCTTCTTATGCGTGATGGATCCTAAAGCTCAGCATTCAATTTCTGACATTTGAGTTATAATGATACAAACTTTGTCACAACATTTTTTTATCCCTAGTCACCTGTATTGAAAGCAGAGGTCCTTGAACATCATTTCCACACATGGATGTACCACCTATGGGTATGTGTGAAACTCCCTCAATACCTATTCTTGTGGTATCACTGGTATTATGTTGTGTCCTCGGAAATAAATGATTTCATCCCCACCTTCTTAAAATCCTTCAGGTGCATGCCATTATGATATCAGAGCACATTGGGTCTCATAGTCTGCGCCCCCATGTTGTTCAACCCAAATTCACCGAAGGATTGGGGGGGTGACAGTCATTGACTCGATTTAAGATTCTCCATCCCTATCCATGAAGAATATATTCAATGTTTCTAGCTACTTCGTCAACTCACATAGTAACAGCAAACTAGACATCTTGTTGAGAACATATCCCCCCATGTCCCCCTACCCAAGAGTACAGACTATATTGAAGTCAATTCCTGGTGGAACACCAACCACCGTCATTGTCTCAATAGTTGAAAAGCCTACAAGCACCTTTCCATCCATGCAAAAGCCTACCCCTTTTCACTGATTGGTGTGCCATCGACCCTTTGGTAGTGGGTACTCACTCTCCACAACCACTGGGTTAAGGTTCGGTTAATTCACACATAAACTCAAACTCTGGTTCTTACTAAGACGTTAACCTATAGGACTCCCCACTATACTCTCAACTCCCGGTTCTCCACGGTAATCATTTGATATGTAGTTGAATATATCATTGTCTACCCTGTGTACAATCCAATTCAGAAGACACTCTCATTTCAGGGAGGTAAACCTAGAAAAAATCCTTATAAATTATGTTTCCTCACTCTACCACTATAGTAGGGAACTAAAAATTTAAATATCAAGCTACAACGATGGTATGGATGGCTGACTCAAGGCATCGATGCTTCCCCCAAAGGGTTCCAACCCAAACTCTTGCATCAAGGGTCAGATCACACGGTCTTCCTAATTGTGATTATCAAGTATCCTCTCTTAGGTATATCAAGACATATGGGTCACATCAATGGTTTAACAAGAATCTCTAGGTCTCAAACATGATTTGTGACAAAAAGGAATGATTACTGCCAATGTATATTTATGAAACAACTTGAAGTAGACACAGACCTTACCTTGAATCATTCCTCGAGCCCTTGGGTCACACTCCTTGACTGTATGCAGATACTCTATTCCCATTTCATCCAGCTGCTGAGCCTGGTGGGGACCACATTGGGGTGGTTTTTATAACATGTTGAAATGTATACCACCTCATGCTACTCTCCTAGAGCCTCTTCCACGTCTTTTTCCCTAAAGATTCATTTTTTCACTATGACTTCCTCCTCCGTAGTCATTTTACATACCCAAGTATCTAAAACTTGCATTAGTTTCCTACATTCCCAATACTAACATTCACGGGAAGTATCAGTTCAGCTAAAGAACACTCAACCAAAATTGTTTTCTCAATCACCATAACATATGTGGGAATGCACAGTGGAATAGTGTTGGCTTGAAAGTCCCTAAACACATCTCACTCAGATGTCCGTGCCATGAAGCACTATTTGTATCATATTAATCGAGTACCTGGAATGGCCAGTATGCCTCAAAAAATACTTAGCAACTGACATGTCGTCCTACTAATGTTATAGACCCTCCTGGGAACACCTACCCATTTTTTAATATCAAGAGACCCCCTTTATTATGAAGGTTCTCAAGCTCTGTCCATAGAAATGTCACCACATCAACAGATCAGGGTAATCTAAACCCTTTCATCACCCCGCTAAGTCACGTATATGGCCCACTACATGGATTGCTGTCAGATCGTATAGTGCCCTAGCTATATGGAAACATGGTCACCACCTCAAGCGATTCCTTAGCCGCCTATGTGTCAAGCTCACTTTAGAACCTGAGTGGTATCTTTTGCTGAAACAAATGGAAGGTGCTGGTCCTACATGTTTCTTCTACCAATAACACCTATATAAACTACTGACCAATGGGTAGTGGTATTACTAGGACACCACCCAAAGGTATTGTCTCTTGAAACAATCCATGTATTGAAGCCTCATTAATATGTGGAATATCCTCATGGTCACACACTAGAATCTTAGATGATTGTCTACACGGAGGAATCTTGATAGCGAATCAAGATGAACCACAATAAAAAAGGTTATACCTCGTGATCTGATTCAAAAGAGATCAATATAAAAACATTTTCAAAACACATGAAACAATTTTTTTTACTACCATGTTGGAAAACAGAATTTAGGGTCCTAATTTATGGATATGTCCATCGCCGCCCCAACACTGGTCACCCCAAACTAAAACCAAAACTCAAGAAACTACACAGATTTGCTTAATTGAAAACATAGTCTATTAGTTCTTCTGGTTGCACCGAATCCTTTGATTCCACTTTTTCATGAACTATATCAAAGGGCTCGTGTCGTGACTACCCCATGTCCGACAACCTTAGGTCCAGGGTTAGAGACTAGCACCAGAAAGGAATTTCTCTAAAATGGGAAGGAATTGTATAAATACATGTACACAAACAAACAGGGCACAATGAGCACAAGAAAAAAACATCAAAAGAATAATTGTACAACCACAACTAAAAACTAACATTGAGTGCAAAAGTAAGTACTAAAATTATATGGTCCAGAATGCATGCCCAACTGAAATGGATATACAAAATAAAAAAAACATATTTTGAGGTGATCTACTAAGGATCCTACCTGAAGGGTAGTTACAGATCATCCATGAGGCTCAAGACATAGTCAAGATGTCTATCATCTGAACAATATATAAAAAGTTACGGGTGAAGCTCGTGCATGGGTGAGTATAATAATACTTAGTTTGGATGTCTAGAACCCTAAAGGTCTCTGAGAATTGAAAAAAAATCCACAAATCATGATCTCAATCACAAATCTTAAATAAAAAGACTACTCACACCAGTTATAACATAAGTAAATATGTATAGATGATTAGTCTTATTTATAGTTCATCTGATTATGTCAAGAGGATCTGTTACTATCCCAGACAAGATCACTCCGTGAGGAACCACACATGATCGATCGGTACTGACCCATAGAGGATAGCTTGGTTATGACCCACAGAGGATAACTCATTGCTGAACCAGATAGGATCGCTTGGTGCAAACCCAAACAGGATCGCTCTGTGTGGAACCACACAGAATAGCTCAGAGCTATCCCACACAGGAACATTATTCATCCTTCACATCACAACAAGCCACCAGATCCGACAAAGTGCACTCTTGATTTTGGGAGGATCCACTCCTCCTTCTGTAAGTTGTATTTCCTCTAGAATGAAGTCTATAAAAAAACATAACCTAATTAAATTCCATGTCATAAGGTCTCTAATGCAATAGATAGCATGTCAGCTGAAGGACTATTCTATAAGTTATAAAAAAAATTATGCTGAGGGCCCAATTGGATTCAGGTATGATAAAACCCTTCCAAAATCCAATGTTATCCAAAGCTCACGTTGATTATATCAAAAGGAACTTGTCTTCCTAAGGGTTCCATAATCCTAGATGGATCATCAAACATAGGTATGGTTGGGGAGATATACAAATTTAAGCGTTACTTGGCCACAAAGGGTCTAGGTCCGGCCTCATGGGGCTGGGATCGGTCAGGTTCACCGGTGCCTGGACCTACCCATTGGGTCGCGTGATCGACATGTTAGGTCGTGGGCTCGGCCTGTTGGGCCATGGGTTCGGCCAGGCCCACCCATTAGGGCATGACCCACCAGGCACTGCGGTTCTGCTCCCTTCCAGAATGGTTGAGTCGTTTGGGTATTTAATGCAGCATCGCTAGTTGGATCCACCCCACCATGTCAGTCCCACTTGATCGATCACCTACGGAAGCGGCAGATAGTGGGCCCACCCTCTGCTACATCCATCCATCATGGCATGTTGTCGTAGCGCGCCTCCCTACTCCTACATAGTCGTAAATGGACGGTCAACCATTTTTCTACTCTGGTGACTTTGGGTGCCTCCTCCTTCTCAGGGTAGGCAGTAGCTATCTTCCACCTCCTCTTTCTTTCAGTGACACCGTGTCGGCAATGCTTTCGTGGGCCACCGGTGAAGATCCAGTGGTCTGATTCATATTCTGTCAGTTCCTACGGACCTCCTGGGACAGTGCCTACAAAACACATCCCAATTTTTTTCCTTGTCTCCATATTCCTTGGTCCGCTGTAAAAACAACCACAAAACCTAGGATTAGCAGAGGGTCCAGCCTTGTTTGCCTTCAATGGTGCCCTCCATGGTAGTATTATAACTTTGAAAGGATTATTTAAAAATAAAACTCCCATAATGAAACACTGCATTATCATCCTAAATTAATGAATAAAATTTGTATCAACAAGTAGGGAAGTTGATCCTTGTTTTTTCCTAATATTCCAGAATGGGGAAAAGTGTGGAATTTAAGAACATAACCCCCTCCCTTGAATATGTTGGTAGATGGTGCAGATGAGGAAGACAAGACTACATTCGAAGAATATTATTTGGAATTCTTCAATATTCGATTTGAATCCTATAAGGTATCAAAGCTCCATTCTACATTGTATGAAGTCGTCATTGGCACTTCGTCTGTGGTTACTCTCATGACTGCATAAGAACAATGCCCATTCATTGTTTAAATAGATGCGAGGAACCAACCATGTTGTATAACATTAATGTGGTTCATTAATGAACTGAATTTAGTGTTCCATTAAAACAACCACCATCGAGGATACGCATACCAAGTGTTACATCATTGAATGACCTATTAACTTTTCGGTCCTACCACATCACTCAATGGTTGTAAAAAGATATAAAATAACTCATGGAGTTATTTTATTATTTTTATGTCAAAAAATTTTATTTTTCATCCAAACCGTGGAATTCGATGTTATGATTCGCCTAAGTGAATCCCATCGATGCTATATCAATTGTTCCATTGTATTATTAATCCATACACTCATTCAAAAGATATAAATATCCTCCTAAATATTTACTAATCATACCATAAAAAAGATCAAATAAATAAATAAATAAATGAGATTCACTCATGACCCACGTCGGTTGTAGTTAGGATCTGCCTAAGGGAAACACACCACCACAAACTCAATGGTACTATTATATTTTAAATCCAAGTTGTTGTTTAGATGATAAGGATTTAACAATAAAATAAATGTTACCTAATTATCTTATTTACAGCCCAAAAAAATAACATCCATTGGTGGCTCACACCAACCCATTTTATTATCTTCCAAATGAAATCATACCCTCATGAGCTCAGTGGTGGTATACGATTTTTAATTTGATTCTCCATTAATTATTTATAATAATTTGAAAAATAAATTAGTTTTATTTAATTATTTTGTTACTGGTTATGCCATTTTGGGTTTTATTACCGGAGCCTTGCGCCAACAAAACATATTTCTTGCCTAAGGTAAACCCACCATCCTGAACAAAATGGGGCCCTCATATTTCTGATCTGGGCACCCATTTAAGAGTTATTCAAATTTTTTAAGAAAACCACTCATGCATGCTATTTAAATCTTAACATTTTTTAACAGATCATTTCAGGCAATCCAGACCTTGGAATCCCATGCCATCAAATTTCTCTATTTCGAAATAATTTCATATAATTAAAAAACATTATACTGAAATTCTGAGAAATTACAAGTTTGAAACCTTCCCATAACAAAATCATTATATATTGATGATACTAGCATTTTTATTTAATCAAACTAAATGAATTGAATACGGAGTGAAGAAGTTGAATAATGGAAATAAATTTTTTAGAATATTCTACCTCTTAAAACAAGTAACAATCTTTGATTTTAGCCAAATGACATTCTTGAATTACTTTATTCCTATGGGAATTAATCTAGGAGGAAGAGGGGGATGTCTGGAGCATCATTTAGTGGAGTTTGGATTATCACTATTGCTTGAGAGGTCTGTTTTATGGGTTATAGGTGGTGTCCTTTTATAAACGAGATGATGGGATCATTAGGAAAGTCAGAAAGTATTATTTTTTTATAAAATGATTTTTGGTGTTAAAAGGTATTAAAGTCATTGAATTCTAATATAAGATGAACATATGTCGAAATAAAATCATCTAATACAATTGGATAGGTTTTGGATATTTTTTAATTATTATCTTTTTTAACCCATTTTTACTCTTACCGTTTTATCAACAATTTAACACATTTAGAACAAAATAGCTTACAAAACATGAATAATATACAAATAAAGAGACATTAATAATATTTGTGACTTATGATAAGTATTTTTTATAATATGATATTTTTTTAGAAATTTAAATATATTAAATAAAATATTTTAAATTTTAAAATAAGAATTTTTTCAATTTATACACTATTCATATCAGGTTATTTTTAAAAATACTTATCAACTTGATAAATTTTATGAAAATTATTAATACTAGAAACCATGTATCTATCAAGAATCAAATTACTGTATGATATCAAAATAACGAAATTATATTTATTTTAACATTTATAATATCACTCATTTAACACCATTATTAATAATGTAATAACTACATCACCATTTTGTTATAATTAAATTTATTTATTAAATGTATAAAAATTATAAATAAAATAAGATGATGTAAGAAATATTTATATATTTCTCATGAATATTTATTGTGGAAATGATAAATTATATAACCCCATATAAAAATTTATTTTCCAAAATATATATGTTTAATTTCTATTTTCCTTAACATTAAATTAAAAGAAATTAAATGTCATTTTAACACTCAAGTGGTTTCATGGGGTCCTAAAATCTTCTAATGGATGCTCATAGCAGGAAATATCTCTCCCAATATGGTTATGAGTTGTGTAATAGTAATATAATATTATTATAAAATTATTTTTAACCCTTATTTATTAGATTTTCCCTTTATCCGTGGTAAATAAAATATTTACTAAAGTTACTATTCATAATGTCTAAAAATAAAAGATAACTATTTAGAAAATTTGGACCACCTAATTCCAAATAATAAATCCATTTTTCTATTTTGAAAACACATAAGTTGCAGAAATTAATTTAAAATTAATTCTTGTTCTCTACACCAAAAACCGTGTTTTTGTGAAATAATAATTATCAAAAGATTGGCATGTCATTAAGTCTAATTAAGAAGTAAAATTGCATCAAATGAAAAAATGGATTAAATCAAAAAAACATAACAAAATTAAACGTTAAAACCAATTAAAAATATAATCTTAATGTATAAATAAATTGAATGAAAAGAATGTTTTGACAAAAAATGCAGTATTTTTCACTATTCATTAAAAAGTGAACTTTATCAAAAAAATTACAAAAACATAACCAAATTAAACTTTGATGTCCATATTCTAAAAAATAATTTTATATTTTTAAATGGAATATATATATAAGTGATAGAAGATAGATTTAAAAGGGGTTCTCCATCAAAAGACTGGAAAACCTTTCTTAAAAATATATGATTATTAGTGCATAAAATTGGATACATTCTCACTTTACAGCTCCAAGCATTATTTGATAAATGTAGATACATTTATATGACGAGTTTAGTCGTAATATGGTTAGTTCAATTAATTATCTACAATTCAACAGCTAAGTGTTATCAAAAATTTAAAATAATAATATATTATTATTATTATTTTTAATAGTATAACTCATCCTTGTGTGCAACACAAGATCTCAGAGAAATCCATTGTTTCGTGTTTGGTATTCCATCGAACATATAATCCTCTTCAAAATAAAATTCAAATTTAATTCACCAAAATTAATAAATATGAAAATGTCGTATTCTTTATTTACTTGGTATGTCACATTCAACCCCCCTTTTTAAAATTGTTTCCTCACAGTTTTATTCACATATCAAATATGTGGGGGAATTTAACCATCATAAAATTCTAATATTACAATGTTGCCTCTTCAACCATATTATTTTTTCAAAAAAAAAACATTACCTGATTAATTACTTTATTCCGCTACACTTTCTCTCTTCGGCCAAGAATCTGGACTAGTTGTTCCTAAAAAAAAGATTATCTTCATACTGCAATACCTCTGAACACATAAAATGAGTTCAATACGTCATATACTTTCTCAATATTGAAACATGAAAAACATTGGGTACCTGGGATAAACATAGAGGAAAATACCCTCTATAAGAAACTGATCCATCTTTCTCCATGATTGTATATGGTCCAATGAAATGTGGACTCAGCTTTCCCTTCTTTTCAAAACACATCACACTTTTCGAAGGATAAAATTTAGGAAAGGCATGATCACGTACATCAAAAGAAAGATCCTTCCTTCGGTTATCTGAATAACATTTATACCTACTTTGTGTTGTTATCATGTGCTTCTAATTCAACTAAACATATTTACCATCTCTTATACCAAATCTGGCCCCATCAACATCCTTTCATCAACGTCATCCCAAAAATTTGCGTTTCAACACCAATTTTTATATATTGTCTCAAATGGATCCATTTTTATAATAGAATGAAAATTGTTATTATAATAAATCTCAACTAAACATATAATTTTGACCCTACTTCCCTGGTAACCAATTGACCAAGCACATACCATATCTTCCAATGTCTGAATGGTTCGTTCTAACTGCCCATCTGGTTGTGGATGAAAATCAATACAAAAATATAATTTATCACCCAATGACATCAGAAGGCCTTTCTAAAAGTTATAAGTAACCATATGATCATGATCAGATACAATAGAGATGGAAATTCCATGTAACCTAACTACCACATTAATATACAATCGATAATGTTGATCTTGAGAAAGAGTATCTCAAAAATGAAGTAAATGAGGAGATTTGGTAAATAAATCACCAATAACCCAGATTGCATTATTACCTCGAGATGTCTTCATTAATCCCGCATTAATTACCATGTATATATTTTCTCATTTTATCTCTGTAAATAGTAATAGCTAAAGCAACCATTTTGGGATCTTTGAAATTTCTTTAAACTATTGACAATTTAAATACATCACTGTAAATTCAACAATATCTCCTTTCATTCCACCCCACTGGTAATAATCCTGGAGATCTCTTTACATCTTATTACTGATAGGATGAACAGAAAACAGATAACTATGAGATTCACATATTAACTCATTCATCAATTTTTAATAAAAAAGCACACATAATCACTTTCCAATCCTCAATACACAGTCTCTATCAATGTTAAACTATGGAAACATGCCATTGTAAACCAATTATACCTTTTTCGGCAAATCACTCTCATCTTTTTGGGTTTTCATTATTCTATCTACAAAGGATGATTGTACTATTACCTAAAAACCCATAGGAATTTCTTATACCAACAACATCTATGAAACATTTCATCAAATCGATAATCAATTGACCTTGTTCGAAACCAAACATGGTAAATAATGTATTACTTTTACGACGAAAATCATCACTACATTATTTTCATTTTTTGGATGGTAATTGATTGTGAAATCATAATCCTTGATTAATTACATTCATCTCCTCTATCGCATCTTTAATTCCTTCTGAGTTAATATATACAATAAATTTTTGTGATAAGTTTATATTTCAAATATTACTACAAAAATATGATGCCTCCAAAATTTTAATATAAAAAACTGTAGTACCAAATTCTAAATCATGTGTAGTGTAACATAACTAATGAGGTTTTAATTGATGTGAAGCATAAGAAATTTCATGATCAATATGAATTATGAAATAATCATGCCCTTTAAACAAAGAATCATTGTAGATAAAAAACTCACCATTTATGGAAGGTAATTCCAAAATTGGGCAATTCAACAAACTTCTATTAAATTCCTAAAAACAATCATCACATTATTTTATCCAGATAAACATAACTTCATTTTTAGTTAATATAGTCACTGGGATAGATAACCATGCAAAATATTCAAAATACCTTCTATAATATCATACCAAACTCAGAAAACTACAAATATTAGTTATATTTCTAGTCCTTGGCTATTCTTCAACAACTTGTTTTGTAGAAGGATCAATATTAATTCCATTTTTTGAAACAGTGTGACCAAGGAATTAAACTTGTTGTAACCAAAACACATACATGCCGAATTTACCATGCAATATATTTTCTTTTAATGTTTTGAAGACAACCCTAAATGGAATTTCACGATCCTCTTTAAATTTAGAATAATTCAAATTATCATCAATAAAAACTACCACAAACTTATCCATGTACTGAAGAGAAATTATATTCATAAGATTTTGGAATCTAATAGGTGTATTGGTTAAACCAAAAGGCGTAACAAAAAATTCCTAGTTTCCATATCTAGTATGAAATGTGGTGTTCATAATTTATTCTTCCATTACATTCATCTGATGGTACCCCAACCACATGTCAATCTTCAAAAAATACCGATCTCCCAAGATTTGATCAAACAAATCATCGATATGTGGAAAAGGATACTTGTTGTTAACAGTGATGTTATTCAATTCTATATAATCCATGAAATATCTCATTGAACCATTATTATTGTTAAAAATCAAGACAAAATCACCCCAAGGTGATGTACTTGGTAGAGTGAATCATTTTTCTAATAACTCATGAAATTGCTTCATTAACATTAAAAGTTTAATTTGATCCATTTGATATGGGGGTTTTGAAATTATATTAGCATAAGGATCTATGCCAATAGTTAATTAAACTTCTAGATCATGTATTATACTAGGAAACTAATCAAGAGAAGTCAAGATAATAATTTAACACTATAGCATCATTAATCAGAACAGTTCCATTGTTTTCAACAATAGGTGTAAGGTAACATTAATTTCCATATTTTACTACTTTCTTATCTTCCTAATATGTTATCAAAAGTAAGGGTTCATTCTTTAAAAAAAATTATTTATGAAATGAAATTTTTTTGATTCATAGCCAACCTTAGCATGAGAAATAGAAACCCAATCCATTCAAAAAATAACATCATGCTCTACAAGATTCAAATAAGTAAGGGTTGTATGTAGATTCATTCTTCGCACAAGGACCTGACGGATATTATGAATTCATTTTTTTCTCAACACTATTTCCCAGTGTTTATTTCCATAAGATCAGGATACATATATTGAGATGTAATTCAAAATTTACTAAAAACATTCTCAGAAATGAATGAATGTGTAGATCCTAAATCAAAATACACATTTGTGTAATGTGAATAAACAAACAATGTACCTGATACTATTTAATTTGATGTCCCAACATCTTCTAAAGTATTTGAAATGGATTTCCCCTCCCCTTACTACTTGTATTCATACTGATTTCCCATAGTTGATTTCTTCGTTGGACACTCATTTTTATAATGAATCGTTTCATTACACATAAAACTTTTTACTGACTATAAATCAGATATTTTCATACCATTACCCAGATCGTTTTATGTGAAATTATGACCCTTATATCCCATTTTACTGTATCATAACCACTTAATTGAATTAAAAAGGAACTCCCTTGTGTATTTTTCACCAAAATTTTCCAAAATTGTATCCTTAGGTTTTATACCATAAGAATTTTTTAAAGAGTTCATCCCTTTATTATGCCACCTCAACCACTTATATTGTTGTTTTTTCAATGAAAACTCGATCATCTGCAAAATCCATTTCTATAGTCTCCATACAGATAACAATTTGTTCCTGAATTTTGACCTCATGAGAATCTAATTCCCTTAGATACCATGGATTTAATCCTGAATAAAACTGATATATTTTACTATCATGATATCATATTATATTTGGACAATACCTTTCCAGTTAATTGAATTTTTCTTCATAAGTAACCATTGAGTTGTCCTCCTTCCTCAATTAAAATATCTGTATTTCAATCCTAATTCAAACCATCATAGGAATATATTTCCCTATAAATATAAATTTGAATTCATCCCAATCAAGAGACTAAATCTCCTCACTATCTCTAATGTTTTTTGTAATACCCTGACCCAGGATTCCTAGAGTCGGTGCATTATTTTAATACAATGGCATGATTATATGGAATCTAGTCCCTAAAGACCGATCAATTTAGTAGTATTGGAAAATAGATTGCATACATGAACATTACATTAAACATTATAACATACAATACAAAAAAATAGTTCTTTGAGAACTCCATTATTCCCTTTAGATTAACCCTACATATCAATCATAATACACTTCTTGGAATCCTGGGAAAATAAAACATATGAAAGGGGTGAGCTCAGATGACCAAAAAGGGTAATTAATTTAGCGGATGTTATAAAATTTTAAGCCAAGAAGTGTGATACAAAAAACTATCATTTTAGACATAATCATGAACATAATATGAAAAAAATAAATCAAACATTACCATATAAACATGCACATGGTTATTCTACTAGTTGATTAATCACATGTAATAACTAATTTCATAATAAGAGAATGCATAACGTCAGACATCATTACCACGTAATTGAGGCCTTGTTTCATGACACTAGTTTGTCTCATGAGTCCTACCGATTCATCGAGGAGCTATAGCAGGCTCCACCCATCACTTACTAAGTCCACGACATTCCTCATATGAAAAAGTTGAAACATTACATAAACATTCGTATTAAAACTAGCATATGAAATTTAATTAAATTAACAATAAACCATTAATGGTATAGAAATAGAAAATCCACATTCAAATATATCATAACTCATTCAATACAACATGGAATATTTTATTATAATAAATCAACCTCAATAAAAAATAATATCTACTAAAGGATACTGACATAATTGAAAATGATGAGTAAAACTTTTTCAGAGAAAGAACTTTTTTGTAAAATCCATAAAAATTCACAAATTCATAAAGGAAGTAATTTAAAATAGATTTTTTAATCAATGTGTCCGATACTACTTTGAATATATTGAAAATAATTATAATTTCAAAACATTCATGTCCAGATAAATAAATCCATAAAATCATTTTGAAAACATGGTCTTTAATTAAAAAGATTTAGAAAGATAAAACATTAAAACATTTAAAATTTTGATCTAGATAAAGAATACCTTTCAAAAATATTTAAAATATTCATTTTTAAATCATTTTTATGAAAAATGGACGTGGATGATAAAACGTTCCCAGTAAATACTTACAGAAAAACAATCTCGGATAATAATGAGATTGTGGAATTAAGCCTTACCTTGCACTTTCCTTTAGTCGAGGTTATGTTTAACCTCCTGTATGAAGATCGTAGAATGTTATTAAATTATAACAGAACAATATTAATATTTATGATATTGTAAATGATTCATTTATGACTTTATACTACCCATTTAATAATAATTTCCATGATAAATTAACATTTCGGGTAATAATTGTTATCTTTATCGTGCGTGTTTTAACTTGTTAGTCATTATTGAATCACTTAGATCATGATTTAAATACTTCCTGAAAATGAAACATAATTTGTATATAATATGTAATTATAATATAAATTTGTATAATAGACATATATATGAAATGAAAAACACCATTTATGGAGACGATAGTCTGTACGTACGCATAAACGCTGTTTTCGTTTTCATATCGTATTGAACGGAACTAAGTGAATAAGATATATGTAAGTACACACACACACACACAAATATATATATATATATCTAGTATAATTATTATTTCATATATTACATACTTATTATTAATATATATTTTAATAATCATCGATGAATGGTGAACGTGGAAATGAATCTCATCATGCCGTGGAGACGGTAATCCGTACGTACGCATGAGTGACAATATAATTTCCTTAACGGTGCATAATTTTATGGGACATTAATTTTATAGAGACATTATCATGTGATTTTCATTATTTATATACATATTACACATCATTATATACATCCAAATAACATAGTGTTGAGTAACAAATTACACCATGCGTAGAGATGGTAAGCCGTATGTACGCATGCATGGTCACATTATCATTCATAAGATGTATAAAACAATGAATATAGTTGTGCCATATTTATAATAATATCACAGTATATATAATATAATAGGGTTATTATTTTATATTGGAAACAACAATGAATGAGTAAGTGGTAGAATAAAAGAACATGGAAGAGGGTGGTGAAATCATTACCACTTCTTCAGGTTCTTCCTTTTGATTTGATCAAAAGGGCTTCATAAGATGGCTTTTTGTCCAAATTAATGCATCTAAGAAAAAGTTATGATTGTTTGGAGGTTATTTGAATAGGGGTTGGCCGAGCCAAATGGCTTTGGAGGTGTTAATTTGAGAGAAGGGGAAGTGCCCTTTTATAAAAGGGTTGAGGGTCACTTTAGGACTAGATTAATGTATTATTTTATTATAAAATCATGTTCGGTTTATAATGGATAAAAATGAATTTATTACGATACTTATGTGGTTATGGGTCGAAATCCACTCAATCAATACGTTTCAGACAAGTTTATGTTACTATTTTAACATTATCGTTTAGATTTAACTCTTAGTTAAATAGTTTATCTTTTACTATGTCTTCTTATATTATAACTCTATATGGTTAATAAACTTACACTAAACATCCAAGAGAACCTAAATTTCCTCATTAATGAAATATATAATATTATTTAAGCATGTTGGCTGAACCTTACATTTTTAGGAATATTAAATCAACCAATAATATAGTAGTTGTTTTAAATATTAATTTATGTCAATTTGGACACTATTTTGTATTTTGTTTTTGTGAATGTCATCACAACATGATTAATTTTAAGAAGATGCGTTTAATAATCCCTAACCTGTTATATGAACCCAGAAAAATAGTGTATTTCATAGAAATTTTGAAATTATATTTATTTTAATATTTATAATACCATTTATTTGATTCTTTCATTAATAAGATAATTATCGCATCATCATTGTGTCCTTAATATATATAATTATTTAATATTTAAAGATAATAAATAAAATACCATTATGTAAGAAATAATTTTAGATTTTTCACGAATATGTACAGTCTAATTTATATTATGTATTACACTATATTAAAAATGGTTTAATAATTAAACTTTGATTTTAACACTTTTAACTCTTCTTTAAATTAAATAATAATAAATGTCTTAATCTAATCAAACTGGACCTAAAGGGTCATATTTTATTCCTATGGTTTGTTTTGGTCTAATTAAACTTATAAAATAGAATTAGAACATGTGTTAGGGTTATAATAATATCATTTTTACACTTAATTACCCTATTTAAATTTAATCGTGGTAAATAAATGTAAAAGTTACTATTCACCAAAAATTATTTTTATCTTATTGAACCAAATTTTACTCTTTTATAGTAATCAATTCTCTCGGATTTTCTAAACTCAACTCACAGAAGGGGCAATATTACGTTATATGTGAATTTACAAATTCTCCTAGGAGGTGGGTAAAAGACGGTGAGAAGTTCAATAAAATTTTTATATATCTAAAATTTTTTTAAACTGACACCAATGAACTAAATTTTACATATATAGGTATTATGTATCTATTATGACCTAAAATAAATTTATATAAATTAAATAATTATTTAAATAAACATTCGGTTTTGAACTATAACTCTGTGTTTTTCTCTATTCATCGAAAATTAAATGTTTTAAGGAAAATACCAAAAATTCACCCTAAGATAATTTTGATATTCCAAATTCAATAATGAAGTATATTTATTTATCATATTCAAATCAAAGATATTTAATTTATTAATTTAAAATTTATTCCTACTGTCAAAACCAAAAGGCATATTTTTATGAAATAATAATCATCAAATGTTTGACAATTGTTTATGTCCAATTTCAAAGTGAAATTACTTACAATTACCAGAATTGGATTAAATGGTAAAAAAATCATCTATTTTTAATTCTAAACCATTACAATGTATAATTTAACACTATAAATTATTTTGATTAAAAAAAATTTCAATTAAAATATAGTATTTTTCACTATTCACTCAAATATGAAAGTTATCAGAAAAACACCAACTGTTTATTGAAACTAAATTATAATTTCCCGATTCTAAAGAAGAATTTTATTTTTTTCAAATTGAACATATAAAAGTTTCAAATATTGGATTTAATAAGGGTTCACCATTAAAAGGTGGTAAAAGTAGATTTTTTTGAAAAATACTACCATTATCGGAAAAAATTGAATTAGTTCTTACATTATGTCTAAGAGACTCATAATATGGATTCTAAAATATTAAGGATTATATACATAGTTCAAAATTCAGTTAATACTATTCATAACCACTTTTGAACGACTATTTTGGTATGTCATGGTGCGCTTGAACTCGATGTTGCGTGTAGTGTAAGTTATTGAATTACTTTGAAATACTAACATAATAAGAAATATTGGGGTGTTACATTCTTCCCTACATCAATATATTTCTTCCTTGCAATTTTAAATTTTTCTTTGAAATTAAAAGGTTGATAATAGAAAATACCAACATGGGAAAACCCACATCGGAAATTGGGTTAATAAAATTATGTACTGTGGTACAATCCTTATTTTTCTCCATAATTCAAATAACTAGTATATTATTGATACACCACTCAAATGAAAAAATTATATATTAAGAGCATAAGAACACTAGTAATTCATCTTCACATGAGGTTGTATCATAACTTGATTATTATCCAATAGCATCATTTATGGTATACTCTGATGATTGAGACATTGATTCACATAGTTTCCCATCGCCTTGCAGATAAGGAATTGTTTATTTGACAATTTTTCATACACTTGAAGTCATGTAATTGGTGTCATTTTTCCGCAAACTTATAAAAAACTTCCATACCCTTCAAACATTTACCATGGTGATTTATTCCACAGTTGTCACATTTGGGAAAAATCCTTCTTTTCCCTCTTCCCTTTATCTATATTTCTCTGTTCCATCCTATTCTAGTCTTGCTTCCCTTCAAAACCATAGGACTCAAATAATTATTTACCTATCTTATTAACACGCGATACTATTAATTCATATGTTGAGAATACATGGGAGACTATTTCCCTTCAAAATATTGGATGAATACTATGAAATATATGATCCTTCTTACTCTTTGGAACATACTTATTGCTAGAGTTCACATTCCTACTATTGGGTGCAATTTCAATACAATGGCATACACTAGGTCATTTTATGAATCGCAATTCATAATTACAAACATGTAAAATACCTAACGTAAATTGAAATGTTTATGGATATAATCCATAATCAAAACATTGTTTTATTTAAGGAGGTATATTCTCAGAAACCCTTTATAGTGGTTTGTAATGAAAATGAGAATTATCCTAATCATATCCCCGGGGAGTGTCGTAACCAAGAGTGCAGCAAGGCCCATTTTTGTGCATCAGTTCCAGATCGATTCTAGCTCAAAGAGGTGTTTTTGTGTCACATACATGAATTATTTTGAAGTTAAATTTCATTTATTTTCCTTTAATTTTTTGTTTTGGATGGTTTCCAAAGGTTTTATGGAGAAATAGATGAGTTTTCATGAATTGGGCCAAACCGTGAGCCCAATTCCAGATTTAAAAATAAAATTTGTTTCCTTTATAAATTTTTCATTTTTTAATATTTTTCCTTCATTCCAATTCCTAAATGGTATCCTCTGACCTATGAACACCATAATATAATTTTGGAGCCTTTATATATCCACAATCATGGTGGATATGGGTTTTTATTTAAGATATTGGGCTTTCCCGAAGGCCCATTTCCTGCATTAAAAATAATTGTTAAACTTTTTAAATCTCCTTCAATATTTGCGTTTTTTCGGTGATTCCACCTCCTATGAGACCCTAAGAAACCCAGGCGCTCTTCCATTTCCTTCACCCCTCCTTGGAGCACTTTGATATCGCGAATTAGGGATGATCTTCATAGGGTGTCTCAAATCGGCCAGAATTGATGAGGTAACTTTATACCTTCTTAACTCTTTCAATTCTTAATATTTTCCCTCCATTCCAGTTCCAAAATTACCTCATATATCTTGTTCGAAGAATCCCTAAATGTTGGATGTTTTAAATTTCAGAAACTATTGTTTTTGGAGTGATTAATTCAGGATGCTTCAAGTAGGTGAGTCTTTTTCTTTCCTCTTTCAAATTGCTTAGGGTTTCTTCCCTAATTCTTGAATTATAAAAAATTCCAGAAGTTAGGGTTCGTGCATAGGTTCTAAATTACTGTATTTTGTGTGAAATATTGGGGTTTTAGGTTTCTTTTAACTTCCTTAGGGTGCGGCGGTCATGCGGTTGATGTTTCGTCCCAATATTTGAGGGTTTTGACACATTCGGTAGGTGATTCCGTGGGTAACCATTTAATGATGAGTTAGTTTGCATGATTAAATAATTTTGCATGTTCCTTATGTGCTGTTCATTATGAGAAAACCATTTTTGGTTGCAATAGTAAAGCATTTGTTTTTAAAGTTACATTTTTTCTTGAAGTGTGTATTTTTCAAATGTATTTCATGTGTTATATTTTGTGGTAGTTTTGTAAAACGTGGAAGTGATTTATTAGTTGTTGAAAGGGGCTGCCAATTATGGTTAGGTAATGATATAGTTCCATGTGGGCCTAAAAATGGGGTGTATTTGAATGATTTTATTTGTATAACCTTGTTATACTCCTTGAAAGTGTTTTATGGATTTGTGTGTTCTCATGGGTATATTTTGTGATATTATTCAACGTGATTATATAACATTTGAATGTGGATTATTTCATGTTTATTGGGCTGAAAATTATGTTTTGGTAGGGTCTTGGTGTTCTTTTGGCTTAAAAAGAGATTTTTGAAAGGGATTTTATGTGCAAAGTTTGGGTATACTCTTTATAATTGTTTTATGAAAGTTTTGAATCCTTTATTGGGTTGTGTAATAGGTGAAACTATATCAGCAAACTATTTTGGTAGGAGTATATTTTTAAAAGGTCCATTTCATTTGTGAAAAGGCTGTTATGTGATATGTATCATCTTGGAAATATTTTATTAAATTGTTTGAAGGAGATATTTTGGAGTGAAAGTGATGTGAAAGTGATGTGGAGTGTTTTGTGTGAGTGTGATGTGAAAGATTGAATTTTTGATTATGAAAGATGTGTTATATTCCATGTGTGTGGGCTGTTATATGAGTTTAAATATATTATAATTGTTTTATAAAATTTTTTAATGGTTTTGTGGAAGTGTTGAAGAAATGTGAAATGTGTTGTGGGCTATTTTGGTGTGATTCGGATTTCAAAATCATTTTGAATGAAAAATGGATTTTTGCAACTTGTGTGGTATAAATATGGGCTGTTTGGTGAAATTGTGATGTGGAAATGATATTTTCATGTTCAATGTACATTTCTTGACTTGTTGAACTTGTTTGAGCACAAGGGGAAAACCTGGGTATCTAGGTGTGTGGACGTGTACTAGTATGCTAGTGAATCCGTGGGGTTTGTCCTCAGTTTCACTTAGCAAGATTGATGCTTACAACTCTAACTAAACTATGATGATGATGATTGGGGACCACTAGGTTATGGGTATGTTCCCTACTAGTGGCTCGTTCAGGAGAATGGATATTTGTGATGGTTACTCTCAACGAGATATGAGGTACCTGGGACCCACAGCTAGCTAGTGCCTAGGGGTTACTTCCTATTTTTGTGCTCATTATTTACATTGTACTTACCATCGACATACGGTATATTTGGCTGGAAAATTCAGTATTGTTGACATTATTTTTTTAAAGTGTTGATTCTTAATGATAGCCCACTTGAAAACTATTTTTATTCAAAGTAGCATCTTTTAGAAATTGTAACTAGATTTTCATGTTTTTGAAAACATTCATGATTTTCATCTTTAAATGTTTATCACAAGGAATCTATTAGTGGTGGTATCCTACTGGGCATTGGATCACACCCTACTTACACCCTTGGGTGTAAGTAGACATGGTTGTTTTTGTTGTCGCAGGTTGGGTACAGTTTTTTTGTTCCAGTTGTTCGGGTTTCTAGCAGGTCCTTGGTGGTGAAGTCTTATGGAGGT
The DNA here is from genome assembly GCA_963277665.1 of Viscum album. Lineage (NCBI taxonomy): Eukaryota > Viridiplantae > Streptophyta > Magnoliopsida > Santalales > Viscaceae > Viscum > Viscum album. The sequence goes on along the minus strand of OY728143.1, from coordinate 1,088,941,915 downwards.
GGCTTGTGGGCGGTGCCCCTTGCCATGAGGGTTCTTGGGCTGTCCTTATTTGGATTTGTAACTTTGATATAGACCTTTTGAGTTGTTTTAAGCCATATAATTCAGTTCTGAATTTTTGTAAAAGATTGTTTGGTTTGAAAAATCCAGATTTGTTTCATTGGATTCTTTTGTTGTTTTATGTTTATAAACTCGGGTAAATCGTTCCCAATTTTCATTTTATGATACCCAGGAACTTGTGCCAGCCCGTGGGGATCGGGAACGCCCCTCGGGTCATGTCACGGGCTGGTTTTGGTGCCGGTTTTGGCGGTGACCAGATTCGGTTCGTGACAAAATGCTATCAGAGGAAGGTTCGCTCCATTTGAGTCATGTTATCTGGGAAATAGTCAGGATAATCTGGATTTATGATTGTTGGGACATTGAATTCTGGTTATGGGTAGTGTGCTTGATCACCAAACCTCATTTCAGGATTCATGTCGCCAGGGGAAGTTGGGATTTGTCTATGTCTTTGGGTTTTCTTGGTTTGATGATAATTAGGGGAAATGAAAAGAGAGTTGGGTTAATGGTCTCAATGAGCTCGCAGGGTCTGGCAAGCCATGTGGAGCCGGGGATATTCCCTAGAACACTCTCTATGATAGTGAAGTGATTGGAATATGGCCGCCAACCATATGTCCAAATCACCCACTGAAACTAGTTTCCTGTCGCATTGTCTGGTGTTCTTTAGTTTTGAAATCTTGGCACTTGGGTTTTAAGATGACTTGGTTTTAAGAAGGTTAAAGGTTTTATGAAATGATTTTCAAATAAAGAGGGAATGGTTTGGTTTATGAAATGGCAGAAATGAATTTTCAGAATTGTTTTGAAATGTAAAATGGTGTGCTTAAACCTGTTTGAAAGCAGGAACTATATTGAAGTTGGTTTTGAAAAGTGTTTCCAATAGAGTTTTATAAACAATTAGAGTGTGTTTTAATGGGATGAGATGTTTTTAAATTTATGTGAATATCTTTAAAGTGAGTTATTTTCTAAATGGTTGTGACTTTCTAAAAAAAATATTAGAAGTGAGTTGGGATTTTGATCTCGTGATTAGCGGTTTTGAGAAAAAAAGGATGTGCTGGTTGACCGTTTTGGTTTTGAAAAGTGGAACAAATTTTTGTTTTAACCTTTGGTATTTTCATGAGCAACCACATGCATGGGGTTATATGGGAAGATGGATGGTTGATGACATGACTCGATGAGTGTCGAGATGGATATGAGGAGGGTGCTCAGTGTGGCACTGAAACATGCATGTGTAAGGCTCATGGGGTACCATTGGTGGATGCGCTAACCGCTGAACCATTTGTTTTCAAAGAAATGTTTTTAAAGGGAAACATGAAGACTTGATGAATTGTTTGGAATGGTTTATATTATGTATTTTTTGAAAATGTTGATGTTGTGGGATGTTTTTATTCCAAGAACCCCTTCTGTTTGAACTGTGTTTTGGGTTTGTGTTTGGTCGGTAAGCTGTGTTGTAGGGATGGTTAGTGGTCTCTTTTGAAAAATGTTTGGGGATGCCTTTACGATAGTTCCCTTCATGTGTTTGAATCTGGTTTATGGCTTGTTTTGAAAATGGACCAGGTTGGTTGGGTCCTTGGGTTCTCTCATTGGATAAGGTACACCCCCATTAAAGGTTAATGCATAATTGAAGCGCAACCCAGATTGTTTCTCCATTGGAAAATCCTCTAGTTGATCAATATAAGGAATCCATTTCTTTAGCTTTTTAGATTGAGTATACACCCTTTCCTTTATTGGTTTTGTGTATCCTCTTGTAGTGGGAGATTGATTATGGATGGTTGAAAGTGACCTTAGCCTCTTAAGTTTCCTAATTTTTCGAAGGTGGAAGTGTTCTGGGTTTGTTACCATGGATGAGTATTTGGATAGTGTCTAAGAGGAAATCTCAGTCCTTCATAGTCTTTTCGAAGAAGGATTTTATGTTAAACTACTATTGTGGTAAATCTGGTCATGAGAGGATATTATGGCCACTTTCTAGAATTGTGTGTTGTTTTGGGATGTTGTACAAGTTCCCTCTCTATTCATTGTTTATATCAGCCGCAATGGTCATGTTTGTTGATTCCTTGTGATGGCATGTGCTCGATTGACTGTAAAGGTGATAGTTGGGCAATCATCTGAGAGTCTCTATTATGTTGGGAGAATGTCTCCCTTGAAAAAAAAACAAAAAAAAAATATTCCATTTTAGACGAAGGTGAGTATAAGTATTCTTTACTTCTATTGTTTCTCACCCGAACAAACAAGGTGTGATGTGTGTACATCTTCTAATCCCTTGTTTCAGTGAAATATCGAGTTAGGGTAAAGTGAGTTTGGAATGTGTTATGTCTTGAAAAAAAAAACTTATCAGGGGGATTGCGGTGTAGTTGTTGTTTACAAGGAAAGAAGAATTCTCATTAAGGTGGTTTCCAAAGCCTAACTGCGAGGCCGAAGATGCTTCAATATTTTGAGCTCCAGCCATAGGTCCCGGAGAGAAGCTGGCGTGTAGTCAGGGGAAACCCCAGTGTCATTCAAAACCTTGTGCAAAGTCCTATCCTCAATATGAAAGATAAGAAGAGTTTAAACCTATGGGGTCATCATATTTCTTCAGTTGTTCCCGTTCGGTTGAAATAGGTGGAGGGTCTTGTACCCATGTCATCACACAGTGTTATTCCCTCCCACTTTGGTTTCCATTGAGTCTTTAGAGAAAGGTATGAAGTTTGGCTAGACAGGTTGACCACACGATTTACACATGGTTAGTAGTGACCATGCCCCCCCCCCAAAAAAAACCATGTAGATAGAAGAATCTCCACTGTTAGTTCATGGTTTCCCAAACCATGCAGACTAACCATGTGGTCATCCCAACACTTTATATTTTGGGGTCTTTCTGTACCGGCCCATGCTGGTCGATTAAGATTGTTGGTTCTTATGGTGGGGAGCCTTTTTCCCCCCGTACCAATAACTTAGACTTATCAATGGTCAAGGATTGGTGGTAGGTAGTATCATTTGGATATATCAAGCTACCTAAATCTTCCTTGGTTAACCATTGATATTGGATAGTTCCCAATGGTTTAGTTATATCAAGGTATGTGTAACCTTGTTCGATGTTGTTGTTCGTTTAAGTGAATTTCTTGAGTCTTGTTCGGATCGTGTTTGAGGAGTTTTCCTTTTGAATAAAGCCTGAATGTGATTGATTGCTTCAGGAAAGTGTTTTATAAATTTTTTGTGAAGTATTCCTTCCTTAATTGATCAATGGAGGTGTTTTGGACTTTGGGGGCAAAACCTAGAAAGGGAGTACATCTTGGTTTATCAGTTTAGTTTGGCTTTCGTATTTGGCCTTTCTGTAGCTTTCTGGGGACAGAAAGTTTTCATGGTGGGGAGAATTGTCACATACATGAATTATTTTGAAGTTAAATTTCATTTATTTTCCTTTAATTTTTTGTTTTGGATGGTTTCCAAAGGTTTTATGGAGAAATAGATGAGTTTTCATGAATTGGGCCAAACCGTGAGCCCAATTCCAGATTTAAAAATAAAATTTGTTTCCTTTATAACATTTTCATTTTTTAATATTTTTCCTTCATTAAAATTCCTAAATGGTCTCCTCTGACCTATGAACACCAAAATATAATTTTGGAGCCTTTATATATCCACAATCATGGTGGATATGGGTTTTTATTTAAGATATTGGGCCTGCCCGAAGGCCCATTTCCTGCGTTAAAAATAATTTTTAAATTTTTTATATCATCTTCAATATTTGCGTTTTTTCAGTGATTCCACCTCCTATGCGACCCTAAGAAACCCCGGCGCGCTCCCATTGCCTTCACCCCCTCCTTGGAGCACTTTGATATCGCGAATTTGGGCTGATATTCATAGGGTGTCTCAAATCGGCCAGAATTGATGAGGTAACTTTATACCTTCTTAACTCTCTCAATTCTTAATCTTTTCCCTCCATTCCAGTTCCCAAATTACCTCATATATCTTGTTCGAAGAATCCCTAAATTTCGGATGTTTTAAATTTCAGAAACTATTGTTTTTGGAGTGATTAATTCAGGATGCTTCAAGTAGGTGAGTCTTTTTCTTTCCTCTTTCAAATTGCTTAGGGTTTCTTCCCTAATACTAGAATTATAAAAAATTCCAGAAGTTAGGGTTCGTGCATAGGTTCTAAATTACTGTATTTTGTGTGAAATATTGAGGTTTTAGGTTTCTTTTAACTTCCTTAGGGTGCGGCGGTCATGCAGTTGATGTTTCGTCCCAATATTTGAGGGTTTTGACACATTCGGTAGGTGATTCCGTGGGTAACCATTTAATGATGAGTTAGTTTGCATGATTAAATAATTTTGCATGTTCCTTATGTGCTGTTCATTATGAGAAAACCATTTTTGGTTGCAATAGTAAATCATTTGTTTTTAAAGTTACATTTTTGCTTGAAGTGTGTATTTTTCAAATGTATTTCATGTGTTATATTTTGTGGTAGTTTTGTAAAACGTGGAAGTGATTAATTAGTTGTTGAAAGGGGCTGCCAATTATGGTTAGGTAATGATATAGTTCCATGTGGACCTAAAAATGGGGTGTATTTGAATGATTTTATTTGTATAACCTTGTTATACTCCTTGAAAGTGTTTTATGGATTTGTGTGTTCTCATGCGTATCTTTTGTGATATTATTCAACGTGATTATATAAAATTTGAATGTGGATTATTTCATGTGGATTGGGCTGCCAATTATGTTTTGGTAGGGTCTTGGTGTGATTTTGGCCTAAAAAGGGATTTTTGAAAGGGATTTTATGTGCAAAGTTTGGGTATACTCTTTATAATTGTTTTATGAAAGTTTTGAATGCTTTATTGGGTTGTGTAATAGGTGAAACTATATCAGCAAACTATTTTGGTAGGAGTATATTTTTAAAAGGTCCATTTCATTTGTGAAAAGGCTGTTATGTGATATGTATCATCTTGGAAATATTTTATTAAATTGTTTGAAGGAGATATTTTGGAGTGAAAGTGATGTGAAAGTGATGTGGAGTGTTTTGTGTGAGTGTGATGTGAAAGATTGAATTTTTGATTATGAAAGAAGTGTTATATTCCATGTGTGTGGGCTGTTATATGAGTTTAAATATATTATAATTGTTTTATAAAATTGTTTAATGGTTTTGTGGAAGTGTTGAAGAAATGTGAAATGTGTTGTGGGCTATTTTGGTGTGATTCGGATTTCAAAATCATTTTGAATGAAAAATGGATTTTTGCAACTTGTGTGGTATACATATGGGCTGTTTGGTGAATTTGTGATGTGGAAATGATATTTTCAGGTTCAATGTATATTTCTTGACTTGTTGAACTTGTTTGAGCACAAGGGGAAAACCTGGGTATCTAGGTGGGTGGACGTGTACTAGTATGCTAGTGAATCCGTGGGGTTTGTCCTCAGTTTCACTTAGCAATATTGATGCTTACAACTCTAACTAAACTATGATGATGATGATTGGGGACCACTAGGTTATGGGTATGTTCCCTACTAGTGGCTCGTGCAAGAGAATGGATATTTGTGATGGTTACTCTCACCGAGATATGAGGTACCTGGGACCCACAGCTAGCTAGTGCCTAGGGGTTACTTCCTATTTCTTGTGCTCATTATTTACATTGTACTTACCGTAGGCATACGGTATAGTTGGCTGGAAAATTCAGTATTGTTGACATTATTTTTTAAAGTGTTGATTCTTAATGATAGCCCACTTGAAAACTATTTTTATTCAAAGTAGTTTCTTTTAGAAATTGTAACTAGATTTTCATGTTTTTGAAAACTTGCATGCTTTTCATCTTTAAATGTTTATCACATGGAATCTATTAGTGGTGGTATCCTACTGGGCATTGGATCACACCCTACATACACCCTTGGGTGTAAGTAGACATGGTTGATTTTGTTGTCGCAGGTTGGGTACAGTTTTTTTTGTTCCAGTTGTTCGGGTTTCTAGCAGGTCCTTGGTGGTGAAGTCTTGTGGAGGTGGCTTGTGGGCGGTGCCCCTTTCCATGAGGGTTCATGGGCTGTCCTTATTTGGATTTGTAACTTTGGTATAGACCTTTTGAGTTGTTTTAAGCCATATAATTCAGTTCTGAATTTTTGTAAAAGATTGTTTGGTTTGAAAAATCCAGATTTGTTTCATTGGATTCTTTTGTTGTTTTATGTTTATAAACTCGGGTAAATCATTCCCAATTTTCATTTTATGATACCCGGGCACTTGTGCCAGCCTGTGGGGATCGGGAACGCCCCTCGGGTCATGTCACGGGCTGGTTTTGGTGCCGGTTTTGGCGGTGACTAGATTCGGTTCGTGACATTTTGGGTTTTACCCCTAGGTAAATATGTGCAAGAGCCACCACTACTATCTCGTATCAAAATAGGAATGCATTTTCTTGGGAAAACTCACAAAATCATTACATCACCAAAATTCTTGTAAATTCTTCTATAATTATCCTAAATGTCTATTTTATGATAATGTGCTTTAATCAAAACTCATATAAATCTAATTTCCAATGTTTTTGATAAACATCCTATGATACCAATTGTATCACCCCGAAACTAGATTCCCATAGTCGGTGAATTACTTTAATACATTGGCATGATTATAAGGAATCATGTCCTAAAAGACCGATCAGTTTAGCAGTCTTGGAAAATTGATTTCATAAATGAACATTACATTAAACTTTCTATCATCCAATACAAAAAATATTAGTTCTTTTAGAATGCCATTATTCCCTTTAGCTTAACCCTACATATAAATGATTAGAAACTTCATGGAATCTTGGGAAAATAAAACATAAGAATTGGGTGATCTCAAATTACCAGTAAGGGTAAATAATTTAGCGGAAGCTATAAACATTTACGGCAAGATGCGTGATAAAAACAACAGTCGTCTGAAACATAAAAGTGAACATAACTTGAAAAAAAAATCAAAAATTACCATGTAAACATGAAAATTTATATTCTACTAGTTGAATAATCACATCTAATAACTAATTTTTTATGAGAGAATGCCTAACACCGGATATCATTTCAACATAGTCAAGGCCTTATGCCAAGACTACAAATATAATATTTTTCAAGGCCTTGTGACAAGACACTAGTTTATTTCATGAGCCCTACCGATGCATCGAGGAGTTATAACGAGATCCACCCATCACTTACTAATTCCACTGCATTCCTCACATGAAAAAGATGAAACATAACATAAACATTCATATTAAAACTAGCATACGAAATGTAATTAAATTAAATCATCAACCATTAATGGTATATAAATATAACATCTATAGTCAAACATATCATTACTCATTCAATACAACATGAAATATTGTATTCTAATAAAACAACCTCAATAAAAAATAATATCCAATAAAGGATGCTGACAAAGTTGAAAATGATGAGTAAAAATCATTGAGAGAAATACCCTTTCTGTAAAATCATTTAAAAATCACACATTTATAAAGGAAGAAATATAGAAGAAATTTTTGAATCAAAGTTTCCCACACCACGTCAAATCTTTTGAAAATAATAGTCATTTCAAAACATTCATGTTCATATAAATAAATCCTTAAAATTATTTTGAAAACATGGACATTAATTAAAAAGATTTAGAAAGGTAAATCATTAAAACATTTAAAATTATGATCATTATAAAGAGTACCGTTCAAAATTTCATAAAATATTCATTTTGGAATCATTTTTATGAAAAATGGACATGGATGATAAAAATTTCTAAGTAAATACTTACACATAAACAATCTCGGATAATATTGAGATTGGTGAATTAACACTTACCTTGCACTTTCCACTGGTCGAGAGTATGAATGACCTCCTGTATAAAGATCATAGTCTGTTATTAAATTATAACAAAACCATATTAATATTTATGTTATCATAAATGGTTCATTTATGACTATATACTTCCCATTTAATAATCATTTCAATGTTAAATTAACATTTTGTGTAATAATATTTTTCTATATCATACTGGTTTTAACTTGTTACTCTTGATTGTATCATTTAGATAAAGATTTAAATAATTCTTGAATATAAAACATGATTTATATATCATATATATTTATAATAGAAATATGTATAATATACATATATATGAAATTAAAAACACTGTTCATGGAGATGGTAGTTCGTACGTACGGATAAACGATGTATCTGTTTTCATATCGTATTGAACAGAACTAAGTGAATAAGATATATTTAAGTACATACATATATATATATATATCTTGTATAATTATTATTTCATATATTACATACTTATTAGTAATATATATTTTTATAATAATCGATGAATGGTGAAACATGGAAATGAATCTCATCGTGTCGTGGAGACGGTAATTCGTACGTACGCATGAGCGACAATATCATTTGCTTAAAGGTGTTGAATTGGATGGTATATTAATATTAAATAGACATTAGAATGTTATATTCATTATTTATATACATATTACTCAGGTCCGGCCCTAGGGCAAGCCCGGAGAGCCCCCGGGTTAGGGCAAAATGCAAGTAAAGAATAAACATAAGAAAGCAAGGGAAAAAAATTCAGCATTTCACTATAGATCTTAATACATTTTAGTGCATATTTTCATAGGAATTATTGGGAAAACTAATTTACTGGGCCTCTTCTGATATTACTCATCATTATATCCATACAAAATAACATAGTGGTGAATAAAAAATTACACCACGACATGGAGATGGTAAGTCGTACGTACGCACGGATGGTGACATTATCATTCATAAGATGGATAGAATAATGAGTATAGTTGTACCATATTTATAATAACATCACAGTATATAGAAGATAATGGACATATTATTTTATAATGGAAACAACAAAGAACGATTAAGTGGAATAATAAAGGAACTTGAATGAGGGTGGTGAAATAATTACCTCTTCTTCGGGTACTTTTTTTTTGATTTGATAAAAAGGGCTCCATAGGATTTTTTTCTGACCAAAGGAATGACTCTATGATGATTTTAGGATATTTGGTAGGATAATTGGGCATGGGTTGGCCAAGCCAAATGGATTTGGAGGTGTTAATTTGATAGAAGGGGAAGTTCCCTTTTATAAGAGGGGTGATGGTAAATTTAGAAAATGATTAAAGTATTAATTTATTATACAATCATATTCAGTTTATAAGGGTTACAAATGAATTTAATTCAATCCTGAGGTGGTTATAGGTCGCAATCCTCTCAACCAATAAGTTTTAGACAAGTTTAAGTTTCCATTTTAACATTATCTTTTAGGTTTAACTCTTAGTTAAACAGTTTAACTTTTACTGTGTCTTCTTGTATTCTTACTCTATATGGTTAATAAACATACTCTAAACTTCCAAGGGAACCTAAAGTGTCTCATTAATGACATATATAATATTATTTAATCCCTTTGGCAGGACCTTACATTTTTAGCAATATTATATCAACCAATAATATAGTATTTGTTTTAAATATTAATTTATGTCAATTTTGACACTATTTGGTATTCTGTTTTTGTGAAAGTCATAACAACTTGATTAATTAGAACAAGATACATTGAATCATACCTAAAATGACATATTATCCTATAAAATTCTTGGATCTCATAAAAACATTGAAATTATATTTATTTTAATATTTATAATACCATTTATTTTATTCTTTCATTAATAAGGTAATTACTGCATCATCATTGTCTAATTAATAAATTTAATTACTTAATATATAAATATTATAAATAAAATACCATTATGTAGGAAATAGTTTTATATTTATAATTAATATTTATAGTCTCATTTATCCTATGTATAACCATATATTAAAAATGTTTTAGTAATTAATCGTTGAATTTAAATCTTTTAACTCTTCTATAAATTAAATAATAATAAGTGTCTTAATCAAATCCTTGTGGACCTAAATGGTCATATTTTATTCCTACGGTTGTTTTTGGTCGAATTAAACTTGTCCAATAGAATTGGTACTTGTGTTAGGGTGATAATAATATCATTTTTACCCTTAATTACCCTATTTACATTTAATCGTGGTAAATTAAAGTAAAAGTTACTATTCACAAAAAAATTATTTTTATCTTATTGAACCACATATTACTCCTTGATATTAACCGTGTCTCTTTTATTTTAGAAAATAAACTCACAGAATATGTAAAATTATGTTTTATGTGAATTTAAAAAATTTCCTAGTATGTGGGTAAAAGACGGTGAAAAGTTCATAAAATTTTCTATATATCTAAAATTATTATAAACTGACACCCATGAATTACATTGAACTTATATATTTATTATGTATATATTTTGACCTAAAATAATTTTAAATAAAATAAAAAATTATTTACATAAACATTCGGTTTTAAACTATAACTCAGTGTTTTTCACTATTCATCAAAAATTATAATTTTTCAGAAAATTTCCAAAATATCAGTCTAAGCTAATTTTGAAATTCTGAATTAAATAATTAATTCAATTTAACCAAATTCAAAATATAGAAGTTTCATTTATTAATTTAAAATTAATTCATGATGTTAAAACCAAAATGCGTATTTTTAAGAAATAATAACTATCACAAGTTTAACACATGTTTATGTGAAATTACATAAAATTACCAGAATTGGATTAAATTGCTAAATTATAATATTTTAATACTTCTGAACCATTAAAATTTATAATTTAACACTATAAATTATTTTAATTAAAAATGTTGTTTTCACTTAAAATAAAGTAGTTTTCACTATTCACTCAAATATGAAAGTTATCAGAAAAACACCAAAAAAATTTCAAAACTATATTCTTATGTCTTGATTCTAATGAAGAAGTTTATTTTGTAAAATTGAATATATAAAAGTTTCCAACATTGGAATTAAAAAGGGTTCACCATTAAAAGGCGGTTAATGATTATTTTTTGGAAATATACTACTTTTATCTGAAAAAATGAATTAGTTCTTACATTATGTCTAAGAAACTCATAATATTGATTGAAAAATAATAAGGATTATATATATACTTCAAAATTCAGTTAATACTTTTCATAACCACTTTTTAATGGCTATTATGTTAAGTCGTTGTGTGCATGAACTCGATGTTGCGTGTAGTGTAATTTAATGAATTACTTTGAAGAACTAACGTAATAAGAAATATTTGGGTGTTACATTTTTAACCATCGACCACCACTTATCATATTCACTTTAAAAATGGTAAACAATAAGACTAACCTTTTAATGTTATAAACTCTCCATGATATCAAAAATCTTCTCTAGTGACTTAATCCACCCTTCACCAAGCACATGGTTAGATGATCCTATGAATGAAGGGGGAAGTTGCCTTGTAAAATGATTCACTGCCAAAATGTTCTTTTGTGGATGATGTTCTTGATCTAATTAATGGATACCTCCCCCAATTATATACAGAGTAAACTATGACTTCACTGAAAAAAACTATTCTATTCGGATTCTGACAGTCTCAGGTTTCCGATTTGGATGGTTGTTTTCATCTTGATTGTGTCCCATCATAACTACACTATTTTCCCTACAGGAAACCATACTATACATGTAAATATATTATGATAAGACACATGGAAACATGTAAATTCTACATCATTTCAATATTACATTAATTTAATTTATTCATATTAATTTAATAATATCTTAACATCTAAATTTGTCTAAACTGACCACTGATACCAACTATATAGAATCGTACATAACACATTATATAACCTTGAGTTAAATCAATAATTAATGTAGATGATAATTCCATATTTAGAGTTTTAGATAATTATACCAAACTATTACGATAGATCTTAAATATTAAAAATTATAGTCTTCATCCCAGAATACATTTTTTCATAAAAGAAAAACACTTAAATGAAAACAAGAATTATTCTCTTGATATAAATATTAAAGAATTAATCTTATCTCTTACCCTTCCTTATACATTTTGAAAAACAATTCAAAAACAAGGGATGATCCTAAAAAGCTCAGTAAGGGTTGTAAAATAAAGTATAAAAACATTAGTCCATCAATACAATCAAAACATAATCTCTTTAACATACCTCATGAAATCATAAGATTACAGAATAAAACATAATATTCATTAATCATAATGGTAAGTTGTTTCATCCATATCTTACACACATTGTAGCATTCAATGATTCATATGGAGTAACATTGGAATTCCCATCATAGTATATTCCCTAAATATCTTAAGAAAAAATCTATGTTTACATCTTTTATGTTACCCAATGCATTGGAGAGCTATCTCAGGCTCCCCACCCTATGATTATCATGGAACCACGTGTTTATGTAAACAATGCCCAATAAACATAACATAATCATATCACATAAAACTGAAATAATCGAATTATAAAATTTACACATTATAATCACAATATATATCATTTCAAGATATAGACATAATAAATGCTCTATGAAAACATTTTTCAATACCATAATATGTAAAGAATGATATATAAAATTTATTTTCATTTTAAAAACATTATGGTCTATTATGGAAGCCAAGTATCAAATAATACGTGTGGGGTTGGAGAGGTTATTATCGTCACGTACGTTAAAAAAACATTCCCTTTTTCATTTAGTAAAACTCTGCATAAAAAATGTTTTATTTGAATAAATTTAAAAGTAAAAAGGGTTTATATACCATATAAAAACAACTCGTGTAGAAATAAAAATTTGCCTCGTTTAAAGGAGATTGAGATGATGTCCCTTACCTTCAGTCTGAATTGTATTGTATATTCCTTGTTCATCCAGAATAATAATCGTAAGATAATTTATACTTCAATAAGAACCATATTCATAAATATTATTCCATTTATATCACTTATTACCATGCTATGAACATCACAAAACTATTTAATTTAATATCGGTCGTTTTGCTGATATTTTGTACATTACTCAAAAATGAACATTTTAGAATTTAAAATTTTCTATGTGGTCAAAATACCATTATCTGCAAAATTGAATTCCTGATTTAAATATAATATACATCCAGTATATTTTTACTTTATAATAGTCTATATCATTTGTATTTAATAAATGAAAAGCATCATTTATGGAGATGGTAACACTTACGTACGCATGAAAACTGTTTTCATTTCATTTTCATTTTTTGAGAAATGAAAACCAAATGATACATATATATATTATAATTCTTAAAAAATAACATATTTTATATAAATAACATATGTTCATTAATAGCATCATTTATACGTTCCATGTATGGCCTGAAAATGTCATATCACTTTGAGGGGGCGGTAGTCTGCACTTCATCAAATGAAATTATCATAGTTGAACATTATAGAAAAAAAAAGGTTTGATATAATTGAAAATCAAGAAGAATATAGACTATATAAATATAATATATATCTCATATAAATATATTTCCATCTTAATGGCCACCATTAGTGGTTGTACGGAAAAATCGATCAATCGTCATTTCGTGATCCAGTAGTTCATCGCCCACAGAAACAGTATGTTCTATATCCATTAGATAGAGTTTTTTGTTACTGTAGTTTTAATCATTATTTTAAAAACATCATATTATACTAGGGATACTTGTATTTTCTTGTAATCAATGAAAAATATAGAATATGGGGTGAAGATGTAGAATCATGGAATGGAATTTTAGAGAAGTAGTTGCATCTTTAAACTTGTAACACTCATTGATTTGAGCCAAATGAATTTCTTGAATTTCATTATTCCTATGGAAAATCATCTAGGGGGAATCTGGTATTTTTTGGTATTTTGGAGAATATCTTTGAATATCCAAAGGGCTTGAGAGGTGTGGGTAATGGGTAAGATGTGGTGGCCTTTTATAAGAGGGATGAGGGCTCTTTATGAAATTTTGAATTTATTAATTTATTATAAAATGATTTTCAATTTCATAAGTTATAAAACTCATTAGATAATAAACTAAGATTAAAATAAGTAGAAATAAAATCATCCAATAATAATTGGAAATGTTTTGGTTATTTTTTAATCCTTTACATTTTTATTTATCCCTTTTTTACTCCTATAATTGTACCGAGCATTTAACACTTTGAGAATCAAAATAGTTATCAAAACATGTCAAATATAGAAATAAAAATTCATTATTTATATTTGAGAAATATTATAACTATTTGGATGAATCTTACATATTTTTGGAATTTTAAAAAATTTATTAAAAAATTTATATTTTAAAATATGAATTATGTCTATTTTTACACTATTCATATAATGAATATTTTTAAAATCCATATCAACTTGATTGATTTGAAAAAATTTATTAATACAAATATAACCAGTAATTATAATATTAAAAATTCTAATTTCACATCAAAACAACACAATTATATTTTTTTAATATTTATAATATAATTTTTTTGAATCCGTTATTAATGACGCAATCACCACCTCCCTATTGTATCATATTAAATTTATTTATTCAATGTCTAAAAATGATAAATAATATACCATGATGTAGAAAACATTTTATGATTTATAACTAATATTTATAGTCTAAATGAAAAATTATATTACCCCATATAAAAATTTAATTACTAAATGATATATGTTTAGGTTATGTTTTCCATAACATTAAATTAAAAGTAATTAAATGTCATTATCACACAAAGGTTTCTCCATGGAATTCAAAAACAGACATATGGATGCCCATGGTCAGAAATCTTTCACCCCATAGTGTTAGGACAAGTGTAAGGGTAATTTAATATTATTATAATATTATTATCACCCTTATTTATCAAATTTATCATTTAACCATGGTAAATAATATATATACTTATGTTACTATTCATAATATCTAAAAATAAAAGTTTTCTAATTAAAAAATTTGAACCCCGTTTTCGAAATATGGAATCCATTTTTACCAATTCATAGCACATACATTTCATAAAATAATTTAAAAACAATTCATGTTGTCAAAACCAAAACATGTGTTTTGAATAAATAATGACTATCAAAATATTGACAAGTGTTTATGTGTAATTAAAAATTAAAATTACTTCTAATGAAAAAAATTGGATTAAAATGTTAAAACATAATCTAATTACACTTTTAACCGAATAAAAAAATAATCTAACCATATAAATATATTAGATGATAATAATGTTTTGACATAAAATGTAGCATTTTCACTATTCATTGAAAAATGAACATTAACCGAAAAATACCAAAAATTTACCCAAAGTAAATTTTGTTGTCCCTCTTCTAAAGAATATATTTATTTTGTAAAATGAAACATAGGAAAATTTACAAAAACTATATTTATAAGGGTTCACCATGAAAAGGCAGTAAAATTACCTTTTAAAATTATTAGAGTTATTTTTCTTAAAATTGGATTCATTATTATTTTAGGCCTCTGTGTTTTATTAGATAAAATTTAAAACATTAAACAAACATGTTAAATCGTTATTTGGTAGGTTTTGATTATTCAAACCAATATAATGGCTTGGTGTTAACAACCATTTAAAATAATAATAGTATATTATTATTATTTTTCTCAGCATGACTCAGCCTTGTGTACAACATATGATTTTGGAGAAACCGAATGTTCTGTATTGGTTATGCCATCGATCAAAGAATCCCCATTAATTTAAATTTAATATTTAACTAAAAAATATTTATAAATATGAAAATTTCATATTCATTATTTACCTTGAATTTTAATCATGAAATGTAGATTATCAATAATAACGACAATAATATATGAAGGACTTTGATCCATTAAGTCATATATAATGGTCTAGTCAGTTAGAGGTGACTAATTTTTATGTAATTATGTATTTTCATGACACATTCCTAGGATTCCATTATTAAATGTTCCCATGTTCTTCATATTATGATTCATTATGTTTATTTATGTTCCATGACTAGTTATTACATCATGTTATGCCTTCTAACCCTTGAATTATTGTTTAATTATATGTTTATTCCATTTTGAGGATTTTCAGTTAATCTATTTTTCTCATTTATTCCCCATGTTATCCTTTAAATATGTAAGTGTGAAATGATTTTTAGATATATTTATTGATATTAAATAAAAGAATATTTTTATTTTGGTTTTATGATTTCTAATTATGTTACTAATCTACCAAAGACAATAAACATTACTATAATTGGGTTATATTTCATGGTTAACTATTCTTTAAATCATATAAAAATATACTAAAATTATAGGATCATTATAGTTCATATGAGATCACGGTCTAGTTATTTCTTGGATACTATGATTATAAAACATTAATAATAACCCTATGGGTAATAATCTCACTGTGGATAACCTATATTGAAAATTAGGGAACCACATTTTATGATATACATTAAATTTATTTGATTATACTTCTATGTTCAATGTTACATTTTTATATGATTGTTAGTTATGTATAAAATACCACATAATTATGATTTATATTTATTTTATAATGCATTTAAATAGTTGAAATCTTGACATCAACTAATGTGATAGGAAATATTTTGAACATCCTAATGAAATTCCAAATATGATTAGAATTGAAATCATAAAATTCATGATAGCACATTATGCACTGGATTATGTTATGAATAATAACAAGAATCCCATGGAACCCCCTCCTTCTCATATGAAAGAGAATGTTATAGTTGAATACTTTATAAAACAATTTCCTATCATATTTAGTTGATCTTTGATATCATAATCATGGGACTATAGATTAACTCCATTAAGAAGAAATTATATATCCCTCGCTACTCAAAACAAGAGAAATTCATACTAGTGGTCTAATGATTTGATAGGGAAGCTCATTAGTGTTAAACATTCAACAAAATATAAATTTTTATAAGGAAATTCATTTTATTGAATGCTTTCATGAATTTTTTTTTATAAAAAACATTTTCCCCAAAAACTATGTCATAAGATGTAAAGGAATTTTCTAAAACTAAAGGAGGGGAAATATGGTTCTATTTGGGAGTACAAGGAACATATAATAGGGATTTCGTTATACGCATTATGATTTATCATGAACACCAAACAAAAAGTGGATCACCTCCTAAGTGAACTAATGTATAGTGCATGAATATCATTGGAAATCTTGGACTTTGAAATCTATAATGAGATTGTTCATTATTCCCATAAGGTTGAAATAAAGATTAGAGTCTCTTAGTGGCCTAATGGGCCAATATATAAAAAGTGGAAATGGAGTTTAATATTTGTGGATAGGAAGATAAACCTAGTAATTAAAACAAATCTCATCATCCCACATATCGAATGTGTGGGAAAAACATCCAGAAACTGCCTAAGGTAAACAAGGAGATGCTTAAAATGTGGAAGACATGGTAATATGGCTAAATATTTCGAAATTGATATAAATAATCCCAAAAATATGGATGAAGAATGGAATATTATTATCAAAAATCTATATGTAGTATAGTGGTTCAACTGTATGTAACCTGAGCCTTTTGCGAGCTAATTCCCTAAAACAAGTGTTTTTAGAGGCAATCCACAAATAAATCCTCCTAGGTAATAAGTAAGTTCATATTTCATCAATACTACTCAAGCGGTACATGAAGATGATGTGGTGATTGGTATGCTGGTTATTCAATAAATAATAGAGAACGTACTATTAGATTATGGTTATATACATTCTTCTATATCATGTAAGTTAAGAAGAACTATTCAAACAACACCTCAAAATATGGAGGTCGTGTTATTTTATAGAACAGAAAATTTTGAAAATATTACATTTAATATATATAACTCCTCCCTAATTATTTTTTTACTGAACCTCCTAAAATTAATTTCATACATCCTTTGGTAGAGTTTTTTTTATATTTTAGGCATGGATGTGATATAGTTATACCAAGAAAACATCAAAGTTCTGGAAAGGTAAGTCCCTCATCACATCCTAATACATCCTCTGCATCTGTAAACATGTAAGTATGATAATAAATCTCTTTTAGAATCATCATATCTAGTGTGCATATAATTTCCTTATGATCAATTATATCTAGCTCAAATGATTTTGGAAAAGGATATAATCTCGTTTAAAGGAATTCCCATTGTGAATGATTACATTAATGATTTCCATACAGAATTTCTTAGTATTCTTCCAAAGAGAGAGGTCGATTTCTCGATTGTACTTGTTCCGGGATCTCTTTCTATATCAAATACAACATATTGAATTGAAACCATTGACATGGATGAACTGAAAAATATATTTCAATAGAATAAGTAAAATGGTTCTATATGACCAAGTGCTTCACCATGGGGTATACCAATACACATTATCAAAATTAAGGAATGATCAATGTGCCTCTATATTGATTATCTTGAGCTCACCCAAATAATGATAAAGAAAAAGTATCATCTTACATGGATAGATGATATGCTCGATCAAATACATGGTTCCACGTATTTCCCTATAGTGGACCTTAGATATGGATGTCACCAATTAATTGTAGGTAAGGATGATATTTCCAAGAAAGCATTTTGAACATTGTATTGAAATTATAATTTCTTAGTGAGGCCCTTCGGACTCCCTAATGCTATAGAAATTTTCGTGTTCTTAATTAATATATTCTTTAGAGATTACCTTAAAACAATTTTGTAATCATTATCAATACATTTTTATTTACTCCCAAAGAAAGGATGAGAATGAAGACAATTTGAATAATATTATAACAAAATTGTGAAGGTAGAAACTCTATGAAAAGTACTCTATGTGCGTGTTATCTATGGAGGAAGTATCATTCCTAGGTAATTTTTCACTAGTAAATGAATAAATACGGACCCATCCATGAAAAAGGAAATCGAATAGTATTAAAGGCCAACATCTGTATTATAGATTCGTAGTTTCAGTGGTCTATTTGGGTATTAATGATGATTTGTGAATAAGTTCTCATGATTTTCAGACCCACTAACAATTTTTACATGATAGGATAAATGTTATTATAGACCATTGAATATGAATACTTCTTCAATGAGTTAAAAAAATACGCTTAACACTACAGTAGTACTCACACTTCAAACAAGTGGGGTAATATTTTTATAATAAAATAATTTACAAAAGAATGGATTGGGTTATGTACTAATGTGAAATGAAAATGTGGTATCCTACACCATAAAGAAGATGAAAATACATGAGAAAAAATATCCTATTCATGATCCATAGTTCACAGATTTGATCTACACACTGAAAATATAGCGACATTATCTCTATTGGTAGAACATTGAAATATATATATGGATCAAAATAGTACCAAATATATATTGAGAAAACAGTTCCATAAAATGTTCCAGAAAATATAGTTAGATCCCATCAATGATCATGAAATCTCAATCCACTACCATCTTGGTAATGAATATAATGTAGAATGTGCTCTATGTATAAGGGATCATGAAACATTATTTAGGTTAATAATAGATAATGACCAAATATTCAAATATTTTACAGTGATGTACTTGGGAATCGTTAAAGAATTAACATCATCAATCCTTTTTCAAATAATTGATCATCCATACCATATAGACAAAATAAAAGATTCTTAAATAAATGATGTGGAAATTCAGAAAAAGGTGGAGCTATCTGAAAGGATAAATCCCGGTGTTCAAAATATATGAGGAAGGATTTATAAGATTTGGGTCATGACTATGTTTACAATAAAATCAAGAGATAGAGATATATATTTTTAATGACACACATATCATAAGCTTTCCTATTATCTTAGGAGCACAAATATGTATCAAGATATCTAATAAAACTATTGATTGGACAATATGAAGAAGAAGATCACAAAATATACATCATAGTGACTGGTATGTAACCAAGTGGAGGTAATATGGAAAAAATTATAAGGGGCTGATGAAATATTTACCCATACAAAGAATGAAATTAGAAAACATCAGCATAGAATATGTTACTAGACATCCATGTACATCCAGTGGAAAAAAATTAATATGGGTTTTTGTGGATCTTATTATAATGACATGTCACAATATTGTGATTCGAGAGGATTTATCACTTAATCATCATGTTATACGGACTTTAAAAGAGGATTGTACCAAAATCTATATCCGACCGTGTTCTCATAAAATAACAGTTTCTCCTTGAGCATTTAAATGGCACCACATGAATCCATTTCTTAGAAGAGATGCACAACACTAACATGGTGTGATGAAATTTTTGAACGTAAGCTTCTATGACCTCAAATGGTTAATGGAATGGTATAAAATGTCAAAACCATTCAAAATCACATTATGGAATCCTAATGATGATAGAAGACTTATGTGGATAATGGTCAATATGTCCTTGATTTTATGGTTGAAGATATTTTATTGCTACACATATCATCATGGATGAGGATCAAGATATTCGAGAAGAAAGGAAAGATGACTCCCAGTTATATCGACCCCTACAAGATTCTTGATCATGTTAAAGTTGTGGCCTATCAAGTAGTTATTACACAAACCATGTCTCAAGTACATGATGGGTTCTTTATATACCTATTATAAAAATATATCCCTAATCCCTCACATGTACTATATTTAGAGGTGGTAAATTTGGAGAACAACCCCTCGTATGAAGATAATCTGAGGATGATCTTTCAACACAATGATAATGTTTTATGTAAAAACTAATATTCACATATTCAACATACTATGGAAAAACAATAAATTTTATTAGGTGACATAGGAAATGTAGGATGATATTAAAGAGTAATACCCTCTTCTATTTTCACTTTATAATATAAAATGAGATTTTGATGGTGAAATTTCATAAGGGAGGAGGAATGTAATGACCATGAATTTTAAAAATGGAAATGAACATCTTATAATTATTTCATTCAGTATATATGACATAAAATTACATATAAAACACAATAAGCATTTAATAAAAGAATTATTATTAAATAATATATATTTTTTATAAATTAATAATCCCATATTAATCTAATAGTAACCTGACCATTATAATATTAATGTGGCACTTTACACGATGACGTTGAAGCCTACCTCCTGGATCTCGCCGCCACGAGGCTGCTACCATCGAGTGCGGCCTTTATCCCCCAGATCATATGGGTAGTGGAGAGCGCAGTCGTCTAGAGTATGCATCCCCATGCTGGACCCTTGTTCCCTAGTTCTGGCATCCTTAGTTTCGTCTCTTGATAGATATGTCGGTGGAGGCTTATCGGCTGTTCATTCTCCTTTGATGGGGCGATATCGGTGTGCAACTGGTTCTAGTTTCATCTCTTCTCCTCAAAAGTGTTGGTATCATGTTCTCTTGGCCTTTTGGTTCAGCGATCCTCTGGTTCTACATTGGTGTTCTGTCAACGAATCCTCTGTGGTTGTCCATGATCCTATGTTGGTTCTGCCTGTGGGAATCTGCATTCTGGATTGCTTACGTTCCAGCTCCGGTTTTTTTTGCCTCGTGTGACTCGCTACTTTTGGTTCGAATCTTCTGTTTATTGGTGTACTGGATTGGGGCATTGTTGTTCGTTTTCCAGATTTAGTACGCAGTTGCAGATGGCTGATGCAGGAATGTTCGGTTCTGACTCCGACGATGACGTCTCTTCAATAGTTCACTTCTGGTCTGCTTCAAGGTCGTATCATGCAGGGTTTGTGTCTTCCTCCCGGGTCAGTACGGGGTCGCAAAGGGCAACCCCTAGAATGATCGGGGCTGAGCAATTCCCTCACCTAATCTTCTTTTTTCGTTGTTTTACATTTTTGGGTTGGTTCCTTCAATTGATGATTCTCCGCTACTCTTTATGCCTTACCCTTCATGTGTGTCCCAACTATGGACTGGCTCGAAGGTTTCATTGGCAAATTGGGATGGTGTTGGTGGATCTGATGATGGTGTTTCTGGTCATGATGGCTCTTGGGTGTGGTGTTTTTGTGGCTTGTTCCAGTGTGAGTTTTACATTTTATTGTTTGTTTTGTTCGCACATAGCCTCAAAGTGATGATCATGCATGGTTTTGTGGTGTTTTGGGTGGGTTTAGTCTAGGACAGGGTTCTTTGTTCTGTCCACCAATGGTTCATTGAAATGATCAGCTGGTTCTCACATTTCCTCAATGTGATTTGTAATGGTGGGTTCTCACTTAACCAAAAACTGTTTTTCAGAAATCAAAAAAATGAATTTTCAATCAATATATTTATAAATTAATGTATTGTTTTCTTATGATAATAATAAATTTTTATTTGAATTCAATTATTCGTTCACAGTGTCATAAATTTGGTTATAATATTAAATCAGTTTTTTAATAAATGATGATGTAAATTAAGAATTAAAATTTTCATATATGAAATATTATGTTTAAAAATAATAAAATTCATTGATTTATATGCATCAAAAATTGGTTGGGGTTGATTTTGTATTTTTCTAAATTATTTTAATTTTAATGATTTTTGATTTACATTAATTTATGGTATTTAATAAATACACGAATTATTGAGTCATGGATTATATATTTGTGAGGTATGAACTCATTACTTCATAATAACATTAACAAGATACATTACATATTCCCAAAACAACACAATATATTGTTTTGAGAAAACATAATAAACTAATAAAAAAATAATCGAAAAACAACCCTCTCCTGCCCTATAAATTTCACCTCTAACCACCTATTCTCGTCACACCTCCAAACACATGAAGCTTGTCAAAGTTATACCCAATCCACATCCCATGAATATCCCCTGCACCCAATATCCTTTCTTATCAAGAAAATGATCTTGAATTTTCCGTAAAGAGTCTCTCAAGGAGATGAAGTTCAAGAGGAAAAATCCAATTTCATTTTCAATTAATTTATTTTAAATGTATTTTAATTTCTTATAATCTCCTCCCAACACTATAAAAAAGTGGAATGATAAATATATTATCTTTTATATACAATGATTTTATTTTTTAAATTCAATAATATATATTAAAATATCATCACTCATTTTATTTTAAATATGTAAACATTGATATAATGGGTCGATTTTCCACCAACGGGGATGATGGGTTTTCATTTTATTTAATGCCTTCAAGGATGGTAATAAAATGACTTATTATGGTTAAATTTTTTTATAATATATGTATTATAAATTATCTGTTGTACTATAATGAGTGTATATGAATAAAACTAAATAATAAAACAAACTACTTCCTGATGATAGAAAATTCTCCAAAATATACTATTGTTCTTCATTATCGTTTTATATAATAAATCATTATCATATATGTAAAAAATGATACATAGGACCATTTAAAATTATATAAGATTATGAATATAATATAATTCCACTTTTGGTGTTTTACTATAGTTTTACAAGAACACCCGTAATTAAACTCATGAGAAGCGATCATAAAATAATGAAATAAACACTCCCGAAATGATGATGTTGGATCTTATAACTTATCCAAAAGGTCACAAATGAGCTTAATAAATTATTAATAAATAAAATAAATGTATATTAATTTATAAATTAATTTATTTATTTATATAAATTGACTCTAAATTACATTATGTTCAAGTGAATAGCACATTCCGACAAATGTTAAGGGATTCTCTCTGAACTATCATATTTCGTTCATGATATGCTTTCTTTTTCATTATTCCAATTTAATTGTTAATTATTTTTTATTACTTGTAAATAATGTTTTTATGATTTATTCATATTTTCCTAGAAAATTATTTATTTATTTGATGGAGAAATATAAGTTTTTATATGGTTCCCTTCTCAATTACTCTCAAAAAGCAAGCCTAATTTAAGTGAAATTTCCTATTTCAGACATATTTTCAAGTACCATCCACAATCCTTTTTTAAGACCCCGTTATTCTTATAAAATTAATAAATTTTTCATAAGAATATATCTTTGTTAATTTATTGATTATATAATATATAATTATTTTTTACATTTAAATGATATTTAATATTTTCATTAAAAGACACTAAAATGTTTAAATGCTAATATTTCTTAAACACTTTTTCTACATGTTTTCAATTCATTTTGAAACAATTTTTAAATATATATTATTATTATCCTTATTAATTTCCACGAATTCTTTAAATCCATTAATTCTGGGAAACCATAATATTATTCCCTTTTTTCAAGCCTTATGTCATTGTTGTGAAACCAAATTCATTCAATGAGTAATCCTTATGCTAGATTCTTCATGTGGGACACTTGTAAATGAACTTGTTATGATGGGTGAACCCATGTATATCTGAAATTAATTGGTCAATTATAATTATCCAGAGATTTAATTTTGGGATAGGGCATTAATCTGATTCCTTTATAAGATTTATTCTACCTTATTCAATGGTCTCGGATGGTATCCTTGACTAATGCTTATGTTATGTTTTATGTTGTTTTTAGATTCTTATCATTCTTTGATAACATGTGCCCATGTTATAAATAATATTTCAACCTATATTTATTCATTCTCTTTTATTTTTTATTTCCTCATATTAATTCTTCTAACCCATGTTATATTCTTTAATTATCTGTTTATTTTCTCACTAGAATTTTTACCTTATACATTTTTGTCAATTATTACATAGGTTATATTATGATGTTTCATGAAATAAAGTAAGTTATGAGATCTTTATGTTGATTAAATCAAATATTTTTTTTTTATTATTTCATTATTTCAATTTATCTAACTATTCTTTCAAATATACTTTAACTAATGATCTGTGGGTGGAATTTCATGGTTAATTATGCTTAAAATCATGTAAATAATGTTTACAATTATAGTTTCGTTATTTGATAATAAATATTTTATAAAAAAATGATCAAATTAAATTATTTCTTAAAATATTCTTATATATATCATCAATATGATGTCATGGTGAAAAGAGAGTCGCATCATTGCATGAAGATAGTATTCCACTTGTATATTAACGATTTTTTCATCTTTCATGGAAGGAAAAGGTTAGAAATAAAATAAAATATATTGTATTTTCATAATAATAAATATGTCATTAATATAATTATATTTTCATTTTTTATCAAATTCAATTCTTGAATTTATCCATTTCATGTTCCATATAATGTGTTAGTGAAAAATATATCACATCTCTTCACGAGGCAATAAGTCATCCTACCTATGATCGATGATATCAAATCTCTTAATAAATATAAATTTAGAAATTATATATAATATAATGAAAAAAGAGGTATTATTATGTTATTAATATCATATAATTAATTTATATCCATCATCATACCCAAATATGAGAGGTTTTAATAGAAAAATAAATGACATTAGTTCATGATGGGTTAGTCTGTTGTATAGTAAAATGATTATTTGGTAACCCATTTGATAGAAGTGTGTGTGATTTAAAGTAATTAACCTAAAAGAAGAAAGTATAATTATATGAAACATAATTATTTTATTATATCATAATGGTTTAATAATAATTGTACATTTGGATTAAAAAGAAAAAAAAATCATCTATAATGATCATTTCCTCTTCTCTTGGTTTCCTCTTTAGAACTTTACTAAATCTTAACATGATTGACCTTGTACCTAAAATAATTCTTCAGGGATGATATTAGGGATGTTGGGATGTTATTTGGGTAGCTGGGGTTGAGATAAAGTTATTGAGATGTGTAAAGTAGTGCATGGAGTGAGTTCACTCTTATAATTGAGGAGTGGCATTTTTTTAAATTCCCATGACTATTGAATAATAAGAGGTTACCCTCACATCAAGTGGTTGAAAATTTATAATTAATTTTTTATGGGATTATATGGTCAATACACACCTCCAACATACAAAAAAAATAAAAATTTGGTTCCTTAACTTCTACGTTTTCATTTTTTTCCATTTTTGGTATTCACTAATATAACGAGTAATTTTAAATTAGCTAATTTATCTTATAAGATTAAAATAAAAAGATACTTATTAGATAATTTTGACCCAATAATTCAAATTTTGATTCCTATTTACTAAATATTTTACATTTGTTTAAAATTGTTTATATAAACAAATGTTTGTTACACGCAGATACATTATTTTAACTATAACACCACTAATAATGTTTTTACTATTTCGGGGTCAATATTGTCACTAAAATAGAATTATTTGTAATTTAATGGATGATAGTTGATATTTTTAAACATTTAGAAATCACTTGAATGAATATATAAATTTTAGATTTTGTAAATCATTTAATAAAATAAAATTTATTATAACATAACATTACTGTAAATTGTCACATTTTCCAATTAATTGGAATTTAAAAATCTCAAAAAAATGACGAAATTAAATTTCATTTTATTAAAATAGGTATAACATGATATATTTGTCTATAAAATTAATGGATTAGAATAATTCATTCAACTTACTTTAATTTAAAAAAATTGTATCATTATTTTACTTTTTCTATTAAGATGGTGTTTTTTTAAAAATTTACTTTAATTATATGATCTCTAAAATTATAAATAAATTATCTTGATAAAAAATATTTTTTCATATAAATATTTATAACCAAACATTTTTTTTATCCAATAACAATTATTTCTTGATAATAAATTTAAAGAAAGTTATATTTTGTATATTTCTTTACACAGCTTATTATATAAGTCACTTTATTTAATATTATCCAAAAAACTCCTGAAAATTGATCATATAATTATAATGGTATAAATAGGTCTATATAATTTGTTTTGGACAAGTATTTAGATTATTTAAACCCTTATCTTCATATTTTAACCCCTGGTAAATCTATTTTTACATTAATAACCGTCAATATTATTTAGTAATTTCACTATTCATTAAGATAAAAAATTATGTTGTACATTTTATATAAAATTAATTATGATGATAAAAAAATAGAATCAGTTTTTTTATAAAAAATTCACTTAATTTGAAAATTTAAATGAAAATATATTTTTTAAAACATGATGAGAAAGTGGGTTTGCAATAAGAGAATGTTCCAAAGTATACAATGTTTTTAATAAAAAATAAATATGGAAATGATTAAAATTACATAAATTATATTAATATATATATAATTTATCAGATTAAATTGTAAAAAAATCAGAAGTTAATTTTATATTTTAAAAATTAAATAGAAAATACAGTTTTTAATTAAAATTCTATATATTTCACTATTCATCAGAAAATAAAATATTTTGGAAAAATTAAAAAAACATCACTCTAATATAATTTTGATTTTATAATTTCAAAAATTATATTTTATTTATTTTTAAAAAACAAATATTCTAATGTTTTTAATAAAAAATTAAATTATGTGTTCAATGTGTGACTATATCATCTATTATGAGAAAATACATCTTTTAAGAAAACAATTCTATTTCATGAAAACAAAATGTATTTTATTTATAAAATATATATAACTATAATTTTCATTATTTATTTTGTACTATTAATAACCGCTAATTTTATAGCTACTTTATAATGTTAAAATATGTTATTGTTAATTTAGCCTCAGGTTTTCTTTTTCTGAAAGCAATACAAGAGGTAAAATTTAAAAGAAATATATTTCATGGTTTATTATTGATCCATATTGTGTGTCACATATTTTATCATTTAAAACTTTCATCTTTTATAATTTTGGTATTTTATATTCTCCCCACCTCAACTAAAATTTTCCCTCCTAATTAAAATATTATATCAGTAACCAAGGGTTTGCCATTTGAAATTAATTTTTTTGAAAAAACCATAATTTAGGAAGAGTAAATTAAATATCCTCTTGAGAAGAGAAAAAGGGATGCAAAGATTTCATATTTAATAACCCATACTAGCATTTCAAAAATAATAAAATTGGTGGGAAGTAAATAAATGGATATTGACAAAAAAATGTAACACCCAATTACTAATGGATAGTCATATAAAACCTGGTCAATATGATGTTAATGATGAAAAATTCATACACTAGTAGGGTGAAAATATCATTAATATAATAAAAGTGATGATAATAGGGAAACAAATTTAGATCACATCCCAACATTTGAATAATTATTTTACTCTAAAAAAATATAATAAAATAAAAATACTAGATATTTTTCATTTCAATTGAACAATTTCATCTTTCTGTTTTTCTTCGATCAAAATCCACTTATATTAAATGAATATCCAAAAATTATTTTTGTGCCTCTAGAACTAAACTTAAAATTTAATTGATCATATGATTCATAACATAGTAACCAGATATTCCCCCT
The DNA here is from genome assembly GCA_963277665.1 of Viscum album. Classification (NCBI taxonomy): domain Eukaryota; kingdom Viridiplantae; phylum Streptophyta; class Magnoliopsida; order Santalales; family Viscaceae; genus Viscum; species Viscum album. Next base: position 1,088,913,716 of record OY728143.1, on the reverse strand, counting down.
ATCATTTTTGTAACCAAAAATCATTATAAAAGGTTATACAACTAACACCCATTGTTTACTTAATCCTTTTATAAGTAATTGACATTAAGTATCATCCCAAATATGTATGACCAAATTTATAATAATAGTCACTAAATCCACATTGCATTTCCTATATAATATAATGTTTCTATTAATTTCACATTCTATATATGTTAATAACTTTACAATCATAAAACCTTATCAAAATCATGAGTTCTTCCAAAAATAAAATCATAGGTTGTTGAATATATTCCATAGATCAAAGAATGTAGTAAAATCTACAAAACAAAAAATAAAAAATTAAATCACTAAACAATATCATCGAAACTACTAATGTTCCATATCCAAATAATTATTATTTTTATATTAATATTGAGTGTGTATTAAGTTTTATCTACCCTTAATCATGAGTTTTCCAAAACTCAATATATGTTTTAAATTCCTTTATGAAATGATACTATAGTAAAATAATTATAAGTTTCATGATTCTCTGGAAAATAATATCACATATAAAATACATTTACAACATATTTTGTGGGTATTAATACACAAACTCATTAATCATTCCACTTCAGTTTTATCATTATCATATGTTTTACCTTGATCCCTTAACTTATTAAGAGGTATATTCCATTAATTCTTGGATAATTCATTTACATAGGGCCCTTTTTTATTACAAGGTATGAACTGTATATTGTATATTTCTTTAGTTTCCCTCTAATCGCACGTTTGGTGGAGATTCTAGATACACTTACTATTATCTCACATTAACTTCAATAAATTACCGTCATATTTGTTTATAATTATCACATATAAGAAACTCATTCCATTCATTATCCTCTTTATCTATTTTTTCTCTATCGTCCTCTCATTTCTTATCTTCCCTTCTAATCCAACATACCTATAAAATTATATCCTTAGCTTGATAACACAAAAAACTATTCCATCATATAAATAAATGGATATAGGGGCTTGATCCGTTCAGAGACATAACTTAAACCCAATGATGAAATGGTCAATCATTCACTCTATATTGCATAGATAACCCATAGAGTTGATAAAAAACTATGTAATGTTATCTTCATACTCTAAACCACATTATTCTTATTTTTTATTATATCTATGTAACTTCATCCTCATAATTGTTTATTTCTCTTCACGTAAATATTAAATGAATAATTTCTCCTTAAAATATTTCAATTCTATGAGTTTCATGTCATATTCATCCTAATAATTATTTATTAGTGAACAAAAATGATTACAATCACATTTTAGACAATACATTGAATGTGTATCCTTTTAATTTCACCATATCCCAATGCTATCAATATATTTTATAGAGACTTAATCCACTATTGGGATACCATTAGACTTGATGTCCCTCCAAATTATTGCATCTTTTTTCATATAAATCAATCCAATATATGATAATCATGTTGTGGAATAGGAAGTTTCATCTGATTAAGGATACATTATAGAAACTGATTGTGATTCAATAATATATACATTATTCTCTCTATTCCAATACCGTCAATATTTTAATCCTCATGAAGGAAATATTTACATTGGACATGAGTATTTTTGAACTTCTTCCTTCTAAGTTATATATCCAAACAAAGGAATACTTTAGAATATCTCATTAAATAATGAAATTTAAATTGAATTTATAAAACATTCAAAAAATATAGTGTAATGCATATCAAATAGTAGAAAATTTATGCATTATATCTTTGTTTATAAGGGGATAACTTTATTTATAAATCCCTCATTTTTGTTTGTTAGTAAAATTTGAATTATCCTCAAAACATCCCCTAGGAGTGTGAAAGTAGGTTCATAATAAGGCCCATTTTCATGCACTAGGAGATGATTGGTTTAATACCCTTACACCATTTTTAGAGTTATTACCCATTGGTTCCACTTTTTTATAATCTATGTCTACTATTAGTATTTAGATAGAGATGTATTACTAACAATTTCCACATAATGTCTTCCGAACCAAAACATTGGTATTATATTATATGCTCATCCTAAAAATCTATAATGGGGTTATGCTCTCTAATCCATATTTTCCTTAATCTAATTCCCCTGGTTTTTGCTAAACATTCTCAAATACAAACAATATTGACCATGACTCTAATATACCTTAGTTTGTGTAAACTTTATTACATTGGCATAGATAAAAAGGTTCAAGTACCAATGGACTAATATCTTTAGTAGTTTTAGAGAATGTGTATACACATGAATAGCATATTACTCTAGGAGTACAATATAAATAAAGATACTAACAAAATCAAGTTAAATATATCCATTAAAACTATTTCAAATATCAATTATACATATCCAGGGGAAATGAAATAAAAAAGGGGATCTCTAATGAAATGTAAGGGTTATGTTTAGTTGAATCTATCATGAATAGTTATAAAAATTAAAATATTAATGGTAAATAAACAAAAAAACATTTCATTTAATTATATTTTCTATCATGATTAGAAAAGAAATAATCATTATTTTATGTTTAATAACTTTTAGCAAATTCCATTTTATCAATATACCATGAATGAGATAAACTGAGAGATAACATCAGTATAAAAATATCAAAGAAAATAATAATAAATAAATTATAAATGAAGTACATTCTTAATTATTTTTAATTAATTTTTCTAAAGAACGTGATATTGTTACCATCAATATCTATAATCAAGAATGTTTAAAACTATTGGGTAAAACCCAATCTGATTTGTTCACCTGATTCATCTCGTGAGACTACTAATTCATCAAGGGGATATCTATAAATAGTAACCACCGATTTCATTAATGATCAAGTTAGTGCTCATATATTAAACAATTTATTCGAATCACAACCAACGTTCATTATCATCAAATATCCAAAATGAGTAAAGGATATAGATTTATCAATATTTCCCCAGTTAATCAAATTTCATTCATAATAAAAATAGTATGTAAATATGGTATAATTTTAAAGAAATTAAAATATACATCTGCTGATAATATATATATTTAACATAAATTCAATATCCAAGGAAAAATGAACATAAGAAATTGAATATTTCAAGATAAAGATTACAGTCACAAAATAAAGTGAGATTGTAAAATAAATTTTACAACATAATAATTTATAAGTAAATTAAACATGGATAAAATAATTCAAATTGAAACTTCAAATACCAAGAATTATGAATTAACAATGATATTACAAATCTACAGTATGTAAAAATACTATATAAAATAAATTTGGAGCATATTATTTCTATATTCCTCAATAAATGAAAATTGAGATGAAGTCCCCTAGATAACATTTTTATTTAATTTAAAATCATATAAACATATATTTATGGGTTTCAATCATATTATTAATTTATATAATAACCATGATCATATTTATAATATCATATATCGTACTCTTATGAAATTTTACCACCAGTTTGTGAATAATATTTCATTATATTAATTGTTTTAGGAGTTCGTCTCCTTGTTTTGTCATTCATGATTTGTTATGAATGAACTGGTTCTTATTAAAATTATATATTTTTATCACCACATAAACTGTAATAATGGATAAAATATTTTCTTAATATAAAAATTATACTTTTAAAAAATCACGAATAATTATTTTGAGAAATGAAATATGTCACGATCATGGAGATGATAGGTCTCACGTAAGCATGAGTAACATTTATTTTTGTTCAACAATCATTATTGAAGTGAGGTGAGTGATTTTTTTAATTACCTAGTGATAATATTAAATAATTTATTTAAATAAAATTATACATATCATTTATTTATTATTTTAATGAAAAGTGATTTCCAACGTTTTTTGCAGGTGGTAGTCCACTCTTACATGAACGATGTTATCATCTTTCATTGAGTGGAATGGTAACTAATAAAATGATATATATTATATTTTAATAATTATAAATATTTCATTAATATCATTATTATTTCATTTATATCACATATAATAATTAATTTTATCCTTATCACCTTCCATGTAAAGTGTTAGTGAAAGACATGTCACATCGCTCCGTTTGGTGGTAGTCTGTTGTACAAAAAAGTGACTTCCTCGTGTCTCGTACGAAATAGAATGTAAAAAAATAATATATGATATAATTACTTCATATGTATAATTATTTTATAAAAATCATATATATAAATTCATTCCATCACTATTTCCGACTATGAGAGGTGGAAATGGAAGAACAAATGACCTGAGTTTGAGAGGTAGTAGTCTTCTGTACACATAAATTATGATTTCATAACCTATTTGATGGAGGTGGGCTTGGTTTTAGGTAATTACATTAATATCAAAACATATAAGTATTCGTAATATATATTTTTTATATCTATATGGTTTATTAATAATTTAATGGGTTGGAAGAATAAATAAAATAAAAATGCTCGTTGAGGAACATTACCACATTTTTTGAGTCCTAAATTATATTTCACTAGGCCCTTCTTATGATCGATTTATTCCCAAAATAGTGATTTTATTTTGAGAGGATTCAATTTTAAATGTATTTTGGACGGGGTTTTGTTTTCCCCAATTACATCTTATGAGTGAATGAATGAGGGTGGCTAGTACCCTTCTATTATTGATAAGGATTTGTATTTTTTTTAAATTCTTGTAACAAATAATTAATTTGATGTTATTCTCACTCAATGTGAATATAAAAGAAATATTAACGACTCGAATGTATTATATGTACAATACACATCGCTACTGCACATGAAAACCACATTTTTTTTAACATTTTGTCCCTTAGCCTCATAGCTTCCTTATTTTTATCATTTCTATTTTTCACTAATGTAATTTTAATTTTAACAAAGGTAATTTATCCTATAACATTAAATTAATATGATTCTTTTTATATGAATTATATACAATTATAATAAATATGAATTCTAATTTATTAAATGAAAATACAATATGTGCAGAAAATTAATTTCATCACCAATGCATATGACATGAAAAAACATCATTATAACCTTAATAGTACTAAATGAGTTTTTACTATTTATGGGTAATATTAATATGGAACGAATAATTGGTACATTAACCTATATTATATTATGTTTATAAAAAAATAAAAATCACTTTTCATAATATATGGTTTTTATAAATTTAAATCATTTGATGAAATATTATTTCATATAAAAAAACATTAATGTAATTTTGGAAATCATTAATTTAATTTGAATTAAAAAATATGAATACAATTATTGAATTATAATATATTTCTTTCACACCTATATTAATTTTTATTTTTTTCTAAATTATTTATTATATCAAAATACATCATTCAACATATATTAATTTTATTATTTTTAGTATCATTTATTTTAATTTTCAATTTACCAAATAATTACTTCATTGGTGTTTCATATGAATTTAAATAAATTATTTATCATCTAAATATTAAAAATAAATTCTCATGATAAAAAAATAATTTATATTTTTAAATAATATTTAAAACATAACATATTATTATTATGTCCCTATCCCTAGGCATTATAGATATTAAAAGTAAAAAAGTCTCATTTTGTATTTTTATTTACTTAACTTATTATATATGTCACCTTAATGGAAATTTATTCAATAAAATTCATAAAAAAAAACCCTAAATTGATAGGTGTTGAAAAAGGGTGTAAATTTTTTAATACAATTTGGTATGAGATTAAAACAGTTATATTCTATGTTTAACCGCTATGCAAATCTATTTTTACATAAACCATTGTTATTACATTTTACTATTATTAATATTCATTTTGATAATAAAATTATATTAACAATATTATATAAAATAAATCATGATAAATAAAAATATGGAATCAATTTTTAAAATATTTATTCACATATGTTGTATAATTTATTTTAAAATTAATCACATAGATACAATGAGAATATTATTTTTTAACAGAAAATGTTAAAAAAAATCACAGTTTTTTTATCAAAATTAAGTATTAAAATGAATCCAGTGATGAAAATTTGATTAATATATATAGCTGAACAAATTTTACATTCAATACGGTTATAATTATAATTTAGATTTATAAATAAATTAAACAAAAATGAATTTTTAAATTAAAATTTTGTATTTTCAATATTCATTGAAAGACCGTATATTTTAGAAACATAAAAAAAATAATTTTAATTATGATATTATGATTTCAGAAATTATGTTCATTTTATCAAATAAAATTTCTAAAAGTGTTAGAAAATTAAATTATATATGTAATGTGAAACTAAATAGACTGATAGAAATAATAATTTTTTTTCTAAAACCATTTCTATTTGTTTTAATTCATTTTTTATTATTTTTAATAAATAGGTAAATGTAATTTTCATAATTTTTATAGTAATATTCACACATACAAATTTAAATACTATTTTATAAAGGTATATTATATTACAATTCATATTTCCTAAGGGTTTGATGTTCTGGAAGCTATCAATGAGATTGAATTTAATGTCATATATTTCATGGGTTACTTAAGATAGATGTTTTATGTCACATAACATATGGAATATAATGTTTTTCACTTTTATTTTTTTACTTTTCATAAGTATAGGATTTGATATTTGAAACCAATAGGGGTTATTGTGCTAATATAACCTAGGGGACCATAGTGGGTGCCCATATATCTTATGTATACCTGAGAGGGATTTGTGGGAATGAGTTTAGATGATTAAACTATTACCTTTGTAAATAAATTGTTGTATGTTTATATTATGGATATGATTATGATTTTTCTTTCACTTGAGTGGATGACATCAAATATTTGTGACCAGTTCATGAAAATGGATAACCTAGAGAGATGGTTTCATTAAAAAAGATTCATCTTGGATAAACAACCCGATAAGATATATCTAGATATTTGGATTTCCTTGATCTGTTGAAAGGAATATTATCCTTTAAGTATACATTTATTTCTTTATACAAGTTCTTAAACTTTTTCCCCTCATATTTTTATTATCTTGGAAATTTACATTGGAATCAGTTTTGGGGATGTTACCCCTGAGGTTTCCTCGAGGAATAATCATATTTCTATAAATATTCTCATTAGAATCATGGTAGGGAATACAATCCCCCCTATAACCTCTAGGGTAAATTATATTGCCTTGAAATTTCATCGTGTAATTGAATTTATGCTTAATGATACAAGATATTTTAGGACATAATCCTTGGAATCAATCATTTTTCCTGATTCTAATAGATTTTGTATTTATTTTTACTAAAAAGTATTCATTGGCCTAATATTGAGTTTCATAATTGTTTGAAATTCTTAGATATACTCTATCACTACCCGAAACATGTATAGTTGATCGCATGTTCCACATCATAATCGAGGGGAACAAAAATGGATATTTATGTTTTCTGATTCATCCATTTTTTTCTTTGAGAATATAAAATTTTAATACATTCTATTGTTGGTCATTTTTGGGATCACATTAGTGGTTCCATACTATGTTGTGCTCAAACACTACTTAGGTGAAAATGGATGACATGTACCTTATTGGTCTTAAGAGATCACATCATTAGGTTAGCAAGAATATTTGATTCATCATTTAGATTGATATATTTGACTGAGTTAGTATATAAATTTAGTATGTTTGTATATATCAATAGAACATTACACTTTTATTTTATTTTGTATTTGTATTTGTGATTGTCTAAGTATGAAATCAATAGATGTGTGTTGAAATTGTAAACAGTATCTTGCAATGCATGCATCCCTGTGACATTTTTTATAGATATTTTATTGTATATTATAATTCATAAACTTATTATTGGACATTTATAATTTATAGTGAGTTCTATATTATTTTACACTACGATATGGGGGTATACACTCTCCCTAGAAACACACTAGACCCCTATTCCTAGTCAACTGTCTCTAGTATGTGGAGAGGCATGCATGATTTCCTAGTAGTGACTATGTTTATCTAGGAAAAAATTGTTGGCTACAGAAAAAGGGATACATTTCAAATTGGTATCAGATTTTTTTTTCAACTTTGGTAGATGTTAGATGTGTAGTTTAGTAATGTGTCAGATATTGTGATGGATTTCAGGATGATGTTTCCGAAACTCTTTTTCTGGATGAAAATTTATATTATAAAACATTTGGTATTTTTATTCTTTGGTTTTTATTTTATTGTTATGTGATTTCACTTTATGTGACACACTTTAGTTTTTCTGTTTGTGGAGATATTATGGGTTTTATCTCTTGTCCCATTAGAAATATGTCACGTACAGACAATGAATTTGGTATATAGAATACAGATAACATATCATCTCTAATATGATATTGATAAAACTACAATAAAGTTTATATATATTTAAATATTAAATATAAAATCATATGAAATTTTCCAATATAACTTGTTGGTATAATTATACATATATAAACCACATTATAATCATTCTTGTAACAGGTTGTGTGGATCTTATGATGAGATTATCCTTAACAAAAATTATTTAGACCCTCTCATATGGTATGTATAATGAACTTATTATGTTACTATATGAATTATATGTCTTATTAAGGTTACACATATGGTTTATTTTAATGTGAGTTCAAATAAATGGTAATATTTTATTTTTTACATAAATTGGTTAAAAAACAAATATGATGTTCTATAATAAAATATCTTGGTAGAATACCTAAAATAACAATATCTTTAGGTTATACTAGATACATATCATCATGTAATTTTTTCATTATATATGTATATGTGTACATTAAAGAGATTTTGACCCTCGAGGGAGAGTTTAATATGTGGATTCTCTTTGAGGATCAACACCCCAGTTGGATGATGACTTAGAATTTTTTGTTTGTTTTTGATATGAGGACCGAGAGTGGGTGTGATGTAATGTTAATTACATTATAATGATATGATAGGAACCAATATATGCTTCACATGAAATATGACCGAGATTATATGTGAAGTATTGGCTAAAGGGAGATACTAGTGAGTATGGGATGCTTCACAAGATACTTGTGAGTTAGGAATTATGGTTCTAATTAATTGTTTTATATAATAGAAAACATAAGGAATTTTTATCCCAAACCTATAATTTCCCATTCATAATTGAATAAACATTAGATGCATCATCTATAAGATATATTCATTTGAGGTGATTCTAGGTAAATGGTATACGAAAGTGGGGTGGGTTGAGTTTCTGTGAGAAGGGACTTCACTATGAGTTTTATTGTTTTCTCAGGGTTGTAATCAATGAGTAGGATTTGTAGGTGTGATGTCCTGGACCCAGATTCCACTTAATAGTTTCCTCGAGCCCAGTGATCCATATGGACTCGGGCGCATTTCCACAAATTCTAAAGTCTATCCCATGCATCCCGTGTGACATATCAGTCATATACAATTAGGGTCCATCCTAAACAGTGGGAAATCTAGTGTTCCAAGTCATATGCTTAATTTTTTCATCACAGGTATACATGTAATCTACACCATGTACTAAATGGTGTCTGAAGAGGGTATGGTGTGAATCTCAGTAGGCCACCCCCAATGGTGTTTATAACATCTAGCCCATGTAATTTTAATGTAACAGTGTGTAGGAATGCATATATAAATTAAAGTAGCACAATGTAACAAAATATCAAAGTACATGATTCATCACTCAGTTTGTGTATGAATATAACAAGTCCATTAATTGATTATTTCAAGTTTATAAATAAGTCACAAATTAAAATTAGTGAAAATTCCATGTTATAAAAAGGAATCTAGAAATGACCTTTAGTAACGATGTTCCAGGGTAATAACCAAGGCATTGTAAAACTCAAGGGTCACCAACTCTAGGATAATATTAGCCTAACTATGTGTAAGAGTGTAATCCATGTAGAATATTCCCTGGAATTATATAAGAATATTACTAAAAAATCCAAGTTGAGTATCCATGGTAAAATAATGTTATGAAGTGACTGGGCCCTATGGGCTTTAACCATTGAACATTCCTACCAATGAGGGATCCATAGAGTGTATCCATGCTTATTTTAATACGTTTTTAGTAAAAATATAGTTTCATTCCATGTATCCTTGAATATAAAATGATTGGGATCTAGGTGGGTCTCATTCTAAAAAAAATATCCATGAATCAGAATGGGGTTCCCAAGTGGTCAAGGAATTACCCAATATAAATTATTGGTGTGCTCAAGTTAGGAAACTCTTGTTTGATAATGAAGTTGTGTAATATTTCATTTGGTTGAATCCATACATTAATTAGTGTGATAAGTTCATGGTGCATATAACCATTATTAAATTCATTTAAGGCATATTCAATAATTATGGTCCATTCCAGTACCTTCTATTAATGTTTTAAGGGTTGATGCGGACATAAAAACTATTATTTATTTACATTTAATATGGTAATGTCATATACATAGTATACGTGCCATTTACCATTTCATATTTAATTATCAATTGAATCACTTATCTTAGGTGGGTTACTTGGTGACCATACATAGTAATTTCTGTTGTAAAATGAATAATATAAATCAGGACACTTATTATAGATAATATTATATTTAGAATGGTCTTTCCAACTCACATCTGAATGGCGGATCAAACATGTTAAATACTGAAATCCAAATTATGGCATAACATCCAACATGGGACGGATGAAGTTATGGGAATAACCACAAAAAATGTTGTCATATATACTAAAAGACAATATCCATATAGTTCTAATGATTATAATCATGGAATATAATTTCAATAAATGGCACCTGAAAAAATTAGTGTGCCCCACACGACAATTCCCAGATCAAAACACTAGATGTATGAGTTATAGACTACCCACCTTGGGGTTTTACGATCCATATATTTAAATATTGTCTTCTAATTAAATTTATAATAGATTAGTTCTGATAAAAAATGGAAAAACTATCTCACCTTGACATCTAGGCTCAGAGCAGGAGAGGAGAACTCGAAAAAGGACTTGATTACTTACTACTGTGTATCCAATGTGACTAACAGAATATCGATTGTATCTTGGATGAAGGAGTTACATCAATACCTACCTTATACCTTCAAATATCTCCAAAATGAGAAGAAATTTTTTTCAATCCCACAAAACCATAGATTAAGAGGAAGTAGGAGGATTGATTTGATCATTAATGGAAGAATAATAAAATTACCCAAAAATTAACATGGGAATGGTTTAGCTACATGGTTTTCCAAAACATGAACCAACAATGCATTGGTACCTCAGAAAGAAATGGAAAATTCATGTTTAGGAAACATAACCATGAACCAGCCATGTGATATGGTTCTGTCTGAAATTAGACTACCCAAAATGTTAGGAAAACCAACTGGAAACCATATGACATGTCCAGTTTTCCCATAAATATGGGTTCAAGGATACGAACAAGCCATGGTAATTCATGTGACGTTTACTGACCATTAAATATCTATATTAATCCCAAAATAAAAATTATACCATCATTTTATGGAACCATATATGTGTAAAAACTGAGGTTCATACATTGATCCCAAAAAAAGAACTCATCATAGAATTCACATTCTATGGGTGAAAAAACACTGTTAGATAATTAATATGGCCAATGGGCAAGTAACTATGCCTCCCACTCCCAAGTTTCATCTGTCATGTGACTATGCTACCATAGTACCCACACTAGAGGGACTAATTGTCCTCAGAGAACGATTGTGCTCTAGTCGATGATGTGTTCTGGATGCTCATCATACCTAGCATCAGCATGTAACTCAACTTCCTTGGGATCAAAGGTATGAGACGAGTCATCATGATACTGGGCAAGCTGTGAAACATGGTAAATGTCAGGCATGGCCCATTGCCTCTATGGTAGTAGCAACTATTAGGCTACCATCATGACTCTCTATAGGATCTCAAGGGACCATACATAACAAGTTGGTGTCTTCCCTTGCTTCTGTAAGTGTCTATTTTGTAGCCCTTTCAATACCCAAAGGAAAACACAATCCCCAACCTCAAACACTAGATGTTTTCAATGATGATTGGTAAAGTATTTTTTTCTTAGAAAGAGATGTTGTCTTATGATTTATGATCAATTGAACATGTATTGAAGTCTCTTGAATGAATCAAGGACCCAATATGGACTCCTCATTGGCCTACAACAGGCGTAGAGGTGAAAGGAATTGCATACCATATAAGATCCCAAAAAGAGTCTTCAAAATTTTTTCTTGAAATAAATAATAACATGAAAACTCAAGGAGATGGATATGCTTTTCCCAATATCTGATGAAATCAAGGAAACATGATCAAATCATATCCTCTAGAACATGTATTGTCTATTCTAATTTTCTATAGGTCTGAGGGTTAAAAGCTATTCCTAGAAGAACATATACTCCCATATCCCTTTTGAATTTCTTCCATAACTATGAAGTGAAATAAGATTCTATATCTAAAATAATTGTACAGGGGACCTCATGGAGTCATATTATTTCATAGACATATAGTTTTCCTAGTTCATCTTTAGAGAATTTTTCTTGAATAGGAATGAAGTGGGATAAATTAATAATTCTATTAATTAAAACCCATATAGCATCTCTACCATTAGGTTACCTAGGTAAACCAACTAAAAAATCGATAGAAACATATTTCCATTTTCATTATGATACTAAAATTGATTTTAACAATCCTAAATGTTTTTGGTACTCCACCTTCACCTACTGACTTTTGGAACACCAAGTCATAAAGCTTGATATCGGACGTTTCATCCAGGGCCACCAATATGGGGTCTCATGTCTCAATAAAGATTCAATATTATTGGTTGAAATTACCCCTGATAGGCATGAGAAATATGACAACCCAGCTTTTTATTACAACTTAAACATGCTTTATTACATAAAACTTCACTTGATACAACAAAGAAGATCGAGAGGTTTAGTGTCTTTGGGGCTTAGGATCATTACATAAAAACTTTAAACATGAAATACAACATCCTTATTGAAAACTTACTTTACAAGACCACTACATTCCTTCGTACTTAGCATTGCATGGGATATCCTGAGGACATGCATAAGAAAAGGGTGAGCTATAAAGCCCAGTAAGGGAGTACATAATGAATAACATGAGGAGTACAATACATGTTAGGCAATAGGCATATTAATAGAGCATAAGAGAGACATGAACATAAAGGCATGATAAAGCATGATAATCATAACATGGAAATGTGGCAACAACACTTAACATTGAATTAGCATGAGCCAAGGCTCATTGCACATGGAGCATGAGTAAACCCTCATTGCACTTGAAGCACTAGTAAACCCTCGTTGCACTTGAATTAGCATGAGTCAACACTCATTGCACATGACGTATCATGATACTATACTTTACCCAATGCATTGGAGCGCTATAAAGGGTGCACCCTTCTTAAACATTTCATTTCATGCATAAGTGTGCCACATGGATCATAAAACATGGATTCATAAAACATAATCATTTATTCCACGATAAAAGAATGTGGAATTCATACATGAAACTTTACAATCAATAAGTAAACGTGCATAAAGGTGAATACCCTTGATGGAGAAATGGGCATGGTATTCACTACACAAAGACATTGGCTTAGAAAATCGGTGCGATTTCGGCAGCGTAACAGCGTGACATAAGAATTCATAAAAAAGGTTGATGAGATAGAAAGGGGTTCCTCATCATATTTACATGTAATGGACAGTAAGGAGATCATATATATACATGTCCCAACAATAGAAATGGAATTTAGATTCATGATACAAAAGTATTGCTTGAATGTAAAAGAAGAGAGAGAAGTTCCTTTCGGAATTTCGGCATAGTATCGGGTGTACATGGGAGGCATTTAATGAGAGAGAAAGGGTTCTCCCATCATTCAAACAATAAGAGGGCAGTATGGGGGAGGTGCGAAACCATACCCCAACATTCATAATTGAAATAAAAAGGGCAATAAAACTTAAAGAAAATTGACAGAAAATGAGAAAGGAAGAAAAAAACCCTTACTTGGAAGTGTGCTTCCAAAGGCTAGAGAGAGGCTTGTGAGAGGCTTCTTGGGAGCTTGGGGCACCTTGAGAGGATTCTAGAGAGAGTAGGGCAGAGTTTGGACGAACTTAAAGGGCTTTGGATGAGGAGGAAGTGGGAGCTTGGGTGGGTTTATATAGGAAAGGTGAGAGAATTCTTTATTATTTAGGTTTGGGACCCCTTATATTAAAATAATCCAAACCACAAACCATCCCATGGTATTTGCCCATGGTTTCTGGAAAAGGGAAGAGGAAGACAATATTTTACAAGGCCAAGGTCCGAACTTATTAAAAAATTAGGGTTGCTTATGTGGAGGTGAGTCACACTCCCATGGAAATTAATTTTAAAAAGGCAAAGTGTTGAATAAGTTTTGAGGGCTCCATTAATGCTTTGAAAAGTGAGTCAAACAAACCCAAAACCTCATTATTTTATTGATAAAACACATATTGGCCGAACATAGGGATTATGGTATTTTATTACATCACCATTGGGTCATTATGATGTCATAAAACACATTATATATTTAAATGGTATTTAATTTTTACCCAAAAATTTGACTGTCTCAGAAAATTATGAAAAATTCACCGTTGGATAATTTCGACGTCCTGATTCCAAAAATAATATTTATTTTATCTAAATAATTTTCTAAATATGTGAATTTTCACTTTTAAAATAAAAACCGACATTTATAAAAAATTCACGGGTTTTGACAGAAATGGCTTTCAAACCTTAATAAAAATTTTAATTGCATTCATAAAATTATAAGATCATTTATATTTAATAAAAATTAATTTAATATTAATAATAATATTTTATTAAAATATTATTTAATTCAAAAATCCTTTAATTTAATAAAATATAATTCTTAATTAAATAATAACTAAAAACATCATTTGTACTTTAAAAACTAATTACAATGCATCAAAAATGACTAGAAATTATATTCATTATTATATACAAAAATAATGTACATGAACATGGTGCTACTTATTTGTTACATAACCCCTTAAAATAGCCGCATAAGACCTAAGGGTAAGGTGTGCGATGGTGACAGACTCTTGGGGTTGCTCGGATAACATCGCTCGAGTGGTAATCTCTATCAACTTCCATTTTTCCCGTATACGATCACGTTCGAGCTTGACTTGATGAAGCTCAGCTTGGGCTTGGTCAAGGGCAAAGCCCAAAGACGCCACCTCCTTTCCGAGCTCCGACAAATGGGCTTCGTAAGGGGAAATTCTACTGGATGAGGCCATCGCTTCCTTTGTCTGAGTAGAAAATTGGTTCGTTAAAGCCTTATATTTAAACTACCCAGATGATCACTGTTCAACGGCTATAAAAGTAACGGTCACAAATCTTAACGTTAAACTAAAGAAGTTGACATCATATAAAAACATAAAGAAACATTTAACTGGATCAAGAGGGATTTTCCATTAATGAAATTTTGGGTCGTTACAACATTCCCCCCTTAAGAAATTTCGCCCTCGAAATTTTCCTTTTCCCACACTAAAACAAATGTGGGTAACTTAGCTTCATCATATCCTCCAACTCCCAAGTTGCTTCTTCAAACTTGTGGTTTCTCCACAACACCTTGACGAGGGGCATTGTCTTATTTCGTAGAACTTTTTCTCTACGATCTAAGATCTTCACTGGTTGCTCCTCATAAGAAAGATCGTCTTCTAATTGTACCACCTCGGAAGAGAGTACATGTGAAGGGTCTGGTATGGACTTCCTTAAGAGGGATACATGGAAGACATCATGCACCTTGGCCATAGTAGGTGGGAGTGCTAGTCGATAGGCCACAGCCCCAACACGATCAAGAATCTCGAATGGGCCGATGTACCTTGGACTTAACTTCCCTTTCTTTCCAAACCTCATGACCTTCTTCCACGGAGATATGCGTAAAAACACCATGTCTCCGACTTTAAACTCAAGGTCTCGTCGACGATTATCTGCATAACTCTTCTGTCGACTTTGGGCTACCTTGATATGCTGCTGAATGGTTTTCACCTTCTCCACCATTTCTTCGACCATTTCTGGTCCAAGCAGCTTACGTTCACCGACCTCATCCCAACATGCCGGTATTCTACACCTTTTCCCATACAGGGCTTCATATGGTGCCATTTGGATGCTCGGGTGGAAACTATTATTATAAGAGAACTCAACTAAGGGAAGATGTTGATCCCATCCTCCTTTAAAGTCCATTGAGCACGCTCTCAACATATCCTCAAGTGTTTGGATAGTCCGCTCGGATTGGCCATCAGTTTGAGGATGATAGGCCGTACTGAAGTTCAGTTCAGTATTCAGAGCATGTTGAAGACTCTTCCAAAACTTAGAGGTAAATCTTGGATCTCGGTCCGACACAATAGATAGTGGTACTCCATGCAACCGTACCACTTCCCTGATATATATCTGTGCCAGTTGATCCAAAGAGAAATCCTCTCGAATAGCAATGAAGTGTGCAGTCTTTGTAAGACGATCCACAATAACCCAGATTGCATTGTTGCTTTTGGATGTCCTTGGAAGTCCAGTGACGAAGTCCATGGTGATGTTCTCCCATTTCCATTCTGGTATGGGCAATGGTTGCATCATCCCCTTAGACTTCTGCCTCTCTGCCTTCACTTGCTGACACACCAGGCACTTTGATGTATATTCTGCGATCTCCTTCTTCATATTATCCCACCAAAAGTTTTCTCGGAGATCTCGATACATCTTTGTGCTCCCTGGGTGAATAGAGAAATTTGAACTATGTGCATCATCCAAAAGTTCCTTCTTCAGCTCCGAACTTGATGGGACACATAGTCTTTTCTCAAACCGCACAATTCCTTCTTCATTAACATTAAACTCTGAGGATTTTCCCTTTTTGATAGCTTCCACTTTTTCTTGGATTCTCACATCATCCTTTTGAGCATCCTTTAACCTTTCCAAAAGAGATAGTTGAGCAATCATTTGTGAAAGGATTGATGATGTTCCCTTCTTTATGATTCCCACGTCCATCTTCATCAAGTCTAAGAAGATTGGATCCTTCTCAATTCTCATCATTGATAGAATTGCTGGATCCTTTCTACTTAGGGCATCCGCCACCTTGTTCGCCTTCCCAGGGTGGTAATGTATTGAACAGTCATAATCCTTTATGAGCTCTATCCATCTTCTCTGGTGCATATTAAGCTCTTTCTGTGTGAATATATATTTAAGACTCTTGTGGTCAGTATATATCTCACATTTCCCTCCATAGAGATAATGCCGCCAGATTTTCAAGGCAAAGATCACCGCCGCCAACTCCAGATCATGCGTTGGATAGTTTCGCTCATGGATTTTCAACTGTCTTGAGGCATATGATATCACTTTATCATTCTGCATCAGCACACATCCTAAGCCCTTCTTCGAAGCATCACTGAATACCACAAAAAGTTCCCCACTTGTGGGTAAAGTGAGCACATGTGCAGTGATAAGCCTCCTTTTCAACTCCTTGAAGCTTTCTTCGCATTCATCACTCCAAGTAACCTTTACTCCCTTTCGAGTTAGCTTGGTAAGAGGGTTGGACAAACGTGAGAAGTTTCTCACAAATCGTCGATAATATCCAGCTAACCCCAAGAAGCTACGGATATCAGTTACCGATGTTGGCCTCGGCCATCCCTCAATTTCATCTGTTTTGGAGGGGTCCACAGATATCCCATTGCTTGTGATGATATGGCCCAAGAATGAGACCTCCTTCAACCAGAACTCACACTTGCTGTACTTGGCATAGAGCTTCTCCTTGCGCAAAGTCTCCAGTACAGTTCTTAAATGCTCCTCATGGTCCTCCTTGGTTTTGGTGTATATCAGAATATCATCTATAAAGACTACCACAAATTTATCTAGGTAATCTCTAAAGACTCTATTCATCAAGTCCATGAATATTTCTGGAGCATTGATGAGTCCAAAAGGCATTACTATGAATTCATAGTGCCCGTACCTTGTACGAAAAGCAGTCTTGGGGATATCTTCCTTCTTCACCCTTACTTGATAATATCCCGACCGCAAGTCGACCTTGGAGAAGTATTGAGCTCCACGCAGCTGATCAAACAAGTCATCGATTCTTGGGAGAGGATACTTGTTCTTTATCGTGATTTTGTTAAGTTCACGATAATCGATGCAAAGCCGCATTGACCCATCCTTCTTCTTGACGAAGAGGACTGGTGCACCCCATGGTGATGCACTTGGGCGTATAAACCCTTTATCCAGATTCTCCTGTAGTTGTTTCTTCAGCTCTTCAAGCTCAACAACAGCCATTCTATATGGAGTCTTGGATATTGGTAGCGCCCCAGGTATAAGTTCAATTGAGAACTCAACATCTCTTCTTGGAGGAAGACCAGGAAGTTCCTCGGGAAATACTTCAGCGAATTCCCTCACAATAGGCATTTCTTCAAGGGTGGTTTCTTCCTTGGACTCAATCATCTGAGCCAGATATGCGTTCTCATAAGGCAGTAATATCCATTCTTGAGATGATGGAGCTAAAGGAGATTCATCTTCCTCCTGACACTTGTAAAGAATCGGGGGTCGATTGTCCATATGGAGTGTGATTTCCCTCTCTCGACAATTTATGTTGGCTTTATATAAGGAAAGCCAATCCATGCCAAGAATTGCATCAAATTCCACCAAAGGGAGTATGACGAGGTTCGCCGGGAAATTCAATCCACAGATTATAACAGGGGAGGACTTATACTCATGGGATGCAATGATTGCCCCATTTGCCATACTCACCGACATCTTTACTTCCATGACTTGTGGTGGTGCAGGGATTATTCTACTAAAATTTTGAGATATAAAAGAATGCGTAGAACCTGAATCAAAAAGTACGTTCGCTATTCTTGAATGAATAACTAGCGTACCTGTCACCACTTCGTTGTCGGGGTTCACTTCGGCAGAAGTGATGGAAAAATCTCTTCCTTGCTGTCTTGGAGGTTGTTGATTGCCTCCGATAACCCTTGGATTAGGGCACTGATTCGCAAAATGACCCGGTTCTTTGCATTTGAAGCATTGAACAACGCGTTGAGGTTCGAACGGAGCGTTCCTCCCCTCCGTCGCAGCCGCGGGTCCTTCTTGCTGACAGTTAACAGCTAGGTGCCCTTCTCTTCCACACTTGAAGCATTTTCTTGTCCCCCTAAGGCAATTTCCAGGGTGCTTCTTTCCACACTTTTGGCAAGTGGGGTGCTGGAATTTCTTAGCGCCGTTGGATTTATCCATCGGACCACCAGCATTGAAGTCCACCTTCCGCTTCTTGTCCCCATGATACCCCTGTGATTCTCCGATCTCCATTTCAACCTTGAGGGCACATCAGACAATTTCCTCATAGCTGTCGAAGTCACGGATCGCTAATGCTTTCCGCAAGCTAGGCTTCAGCCCACCAAAGAAGCGGTCAACCTTGCATTCGGGGGTAACGACAAAGCCGGAAGCGTATCGTGCAAGCCTTGTGAAGTTTGCCTCGTACGCTCCCACAGATTCCTCATCTTTCTGCTTGAGGGAAAGGAAGTCCCTTTCCATCTTAAGACGGAGGGTGCGTGGAAAATATTTATCGAAAAACATCTTCCGGAATACCTTCCATTCCAAAGCCTCGATCTCCTCCTCAGGCTTCGTATTTTTGATCAACGTCCACCATTGATCAGCTTCACCCTCCATACGATAAGCCGCCAGGAGAACCTTCTCTTTTTCAGAGCATTGGAGGATGGAGAATATCTTTTCCATGGAGTTGATCCATTGTTCAGCAATCGTGGGATCGGATGAGCCACTAAAAGTAGGAGGCCTTTGTCTCATGAAGCTTTCAATAGCGACTTGTTCTTTCTTAGGGGGGGTTGAACGTTCCTCTTGACCAGTGTTTCTATTCAAAACTTGAGTTAGCTGAGAGAGAAGCGTGACAAAGTTCGCGATTCCCGCTCCCATTGGATTGGGCATCTCATTGGTACAATCATCACACTGATCTTCACAACGGTTGTTAGCCCGAGTTCTCCTATTACCGGCCATTGGCTGGAATAAAAGGAATGTTAGGGGTAACACATAAAGGGTAATCAAAAGACAAAAATTGATGACTTATAAATAAACTTTAATCTCTTCAACTCATGAGTCTATAGGATTCAATCCAGGCTTTTCATGATCTTCCTTCTAACATATATTCTTAGGGGCATTTTTCCCTTAATAAGGGTTCATACTAAGATTTTAAATTTATCAAAACATATCCCCCGGGAGTGTCGTAACCAAGAGTGCAGCAAGGTCCGTTGTCGTGCACCAGTTCCCGTTCGAGTCTAGCTCAAAGCGGTGTTTTCGGGTTTTACCCCTAGGATACATCTGTGCCAGAGCCGCCTCTACCTGCTCGTATCCAGACAGGGATGTATTTGTTTGATAAACCACTTACTTAGTATTTACCAAAATTTAGGGATGTTTTTATTATGCTTAGTCTTGTATCTAAGGCTTTACTAGGGTTTCCTAATCCCAAAAATAACTAAACCTATCCTCTAATACCAACTATGACAACCCAGCTTTTTATTACAACTTAAACATGCTTTATTACATAAAACTTCACTTGATACAACAAAGAAGATCGAGAGGTTTAGTGTCTTTGGGGCTTAGGATCATTACATAAAAACTTTAAACATGAAATACAACATCCTTATTGAAAACTTCCTTTACAAGACCACTACATTCCTTCGTACTTAGCATTGCATGGGATATCCTGAGGACATGCATAAGAAAAGGGTGAGCTATAAAGCCCAGTAAGGGAGTACATAATGAATAACATGAGGAGTACAATACATGTTAGGCAATAGGCATATCAATAGAGCATAAGAGAGACATGAACATAAAGGCATGATAAAGCATGATAATCATAACATGGAAATGTGGCAACAACACTTAACATTGAATTAGCATGAGCCAAGGCTCATTGCACATGGAGCATGAGTAAACCCTCATTGCACTTGAAGCACGAGTAAACCCTCGTTGCACTTGAATTAGAATGAGT
Source organism: Viscum album (assembly GCA_963277665.1). NCBI lineage: Eukaryota > Viridiplantae > Streptophyta > Magnoliopsida > Santalales > Viscaceae > Viscum > Viscum album. Next base: position 1,088,892,680 of record OY728143.1, on the reverse strand, counting down.
CAACACTCATTGCACATGACGTATCATGATACTATACTTTACCCAATGCATTGGAGCGCTATAAAGGGCGCACCCTTCTTAAACATTTCATTTCATGCATAAGTGTGCCACATGGATCATAAAACATGGATTCATAAAATATAATCATTTATTCCACGATAAAGGAATGTGGAATTCATACATGAAACTTTACAATCAATAAGTAAACGTGCATAAAGGTGAATACCCTTGATGGAGAAATGGGCATGGTATTCACTACACAAAGACATTGGCTTAGAAAATCGGTGCGATTTCGGCAGCGTAACGGCGTGACATAAGAATTCATAAAAAAGGTTGATGAGATAGAAAGGGGTTCCTCATCATATTTACATGTAATGGACAGTAAGGAGATCATATATATACATGTCCCAACAATAGAAATGGAATTTAGATTCATGATACAAAAGTATTGCTTGAATGTAAAAGAAGAGAGAGAAGTTCCTTTCGGAATTTCGGCATAGTATCGGGTGTACATGGGAGGCATTTAATGAGAGAGAAAGGGTTCTCCCATCATTCAAACAATAAGAGGGCAGTATGGGGGAGGTGCGAAACCATACCCCAACATTCATAATTGAAATAAAAAGGGCAATACAACTTAAATAAAATTGACAGAAAATGAGAAAGGAAGAAAAAAACCCTTACTTGGCAGTGTGCTTCCAAAGGCTAGAGAGAGGCTTGTGAGAGGCTTCTTGGGAGCTTGGGGAACCTTGAGAGGATTCTAGATAGAGTAGGGCAGAGTTTGGACGAACTTAAAGGGCTTTGGATGAGGAGGAAGTGGGAGCTTGGGTGGGTTTATATAGGAAAGGTGAGAAAATTCTTTATTATTTAGGTTTGGGACCCCTTATATTAAAATAATCCAAACCACAAACCATCCCATGGTATTTGCCCATGGTTTCTGGAAAAGGGAAGAGGAAGACAATATTTTACAAGGCCAAGGTCCGAACTTATTAAAAAATTAGGGTTGCTTATGTGGAGGTGAGTCACACTCCCATGGAAATTAATTTTAAAAAGGCAAAGTGTTGAATAAGTTTTGAGGGCTCCATTAATGCTTTGAAAAGTGAGTCAAACAAACCCAAAACCTCATTATTTTATTGATAAAACACATATTGGCCGAACATAGGGATTATGGTATTTTATTACACCACCATTGGGTCATTATGATGTCATAAAACACATTATATATTTAAATGGTATTTAATTTTTACCCAAAAATTTGACTGTCTCAGAAAATTATGAAAAATTCACCGTTGGATAATTTCGACGTCCTGATTCCAAAAATAATATTTATTTTATCTAAATAGTTTTCTAAATATGTGAATTTTCACTTTTAAAATAAAAACCGACATTTATAAAAAATTCACGGGTTTTGACAGAAATGGCTTTCAAACCTTAATAAAAATTTTAATTGCATTCATAAAATTATAAGATCATTTATATTTAATAAAAATTAATTTAATATTAATAATAATATTTTATTAAAATATTATTTAATTCAAAAATCCTTTAATTTAATAAAATATAATTCTTAATTAAATAATAACTAAAAACATCATTTGTACTTTAAAAATTAATTACAATGCATCAAAAATGACTAGAAATTATATTCATTATTATATACAAAAATAATGCACATGAACATGGTGCTACTTATTTGTTACATAACCCCTTAAAATAGCCGCATAAGACCTAAGGGTAAGGTGTGCGATGGTGACAGACTCTTGGGGTTGCTCGGATAACATCGCTCGAGTGGTAATCTCTATCAACTTCCATTTTTCCCGTAGACGATCACGTTCGAGCTTGACTTGATGAAGCTCAGCATGGGCTTGGTCAAGGGCAAAGCCCAAAGACGCCACCTCCTTTCCGAGCTCCGACAAATGGGCTTCGTAAGGGGCAATTCTACTGGATGAGGCCATCGCTTCCTTTGTCTGAGTAGAAAATTGGTTCGTTAGAGCCTTATATTTAAACTACCCAGATGATCACTGCTCAACGGCTATAAAAGTAACGGTCACAAATCTTAACGTTAAACTAAAGAAGTTGACATCATATAAAAACATAAAGAAACATTTAACTGGATCAAGAGGGATTTTCCATTAATGAAATTTTGGGTCGTTACAAGAAACATTTAAGAACACCTCTCTCATATCTGTACGGACCCATACCCATCCATGGATACATAGGATGTTGTATTTGTCTACATGGAAAACCGGAGGTGGGTTATCTCTTGATATACTCTCATGGATTACTAATCCTTTAGGATTTTAATGTTATATGCTCTTCACTTTCTCAAAGATGTAATAGGTGATTGCAAAAGATGAGAGATAATACATATTGTAACTATCATGAAACTGCATATAAAGGTAATAAAAATTGTTCATTAACTATCATTTCACATTGGATTCTCAAACGGCCTATTTTTGGGATTTCTGACTCCGGGCATTTACAACCACATTTCCCATGCCAGGTGTAGAGGATAGCTTAAAATCAATGTATTGTAGATAATAGACCCATCCACGATGTCTAAGATTTATTTCACGTTGAGTAAATAAATATTAGACACACTTTTGGTTTTTTTAAACTAAAAAGATCTCCCCTAATAGATAGTCTCTCCAATAATGTTAGGCAAGGACAACATCTACATGATCATGGTCATGCATTAGGTAATGTGTCTCATGATGCCTCAACTACGAAGATCCATATGCAATGAAATGTTCATCTTACATCAGCACTACTCCTAGGATAATTCTTGTTGCATCAAAAAATATGGTATACCATATACCCAGCTAAGGAAGAATTAAAATAGGTTTTGAGACCAGCCTCCCTTTCATCTCTTTAAAGGATTTCACACATGTTTCTCACCAATGTAACACGTCACCATTATTTATAATGAAAATAAAAGGAGACACAAGAAATGAGAAATCATGTTTGAAATTCCTTTGATATCCAGTATTCCCTAAGAAACTCTAAATATCAAACACATTCTTGTGCAGCTCCAAGAAAACTGCAGCACAAACTATTTCTAGGTAAACAGGTACACATGATTCTGAGATAATATGGCCGAAGAAGTGAATGTTTTCACTCAATATGAGTAAGTTATAAATAATAGAATAAATCTGATCATCTCTCTATAAAATCATAATGACTTGAAGTTTATTGAAATGGTCTATACGAGTGTGAGAATCCACCATGATGTCATCCTCGAAGACCATGAAAAATGAATCCAATTTGTGGTTGAAAACCCTATTCATCATAGCCATGAAAATGGAGGGTGTGTTCATTCAAATGAATTATATATCTATGTAATGATATATACCATACATTATATGGAATTCTGTTTGAGGTATATTGGGATGTTTGACTCACACATGATGATAACCCAATCGTAGGATGATCATAGAGAATACAACATCTCCTTGGAGCTGGTCAAATTGATCGTATATTTGATGAAGTTGATAATTGTTCTTGACTATTAGCTATTTTAAATTTTTTCAATTTTTGCATAGATGTATGTTACCATCCACCTAAACTGAAAAAATCATGGGGGAACCCCGAGAGGATGTGATGGTCCATATAAAACCTTTATCCTCTAAAACATCTACCTATTTATTGAGGTCCTAATTATCAGTATGTTCCATTATATATGGTGTAATACACACTATAGTTTATCTAGGGAAAATCATGATTATAAACTATATCTATATATATCGCAGTAATTAAGCAGTAAAAATCACTGAGAATGGCATCCCTAAAATGATTTAATACTCAAGGAATATCAGCTTTATGTAAACCTGGATCCATCATGAATAGATATTCATCCTGGGATGTCACTCCACCTTGCCCATGATGTTGTAGTCTAGCTTTCCATGCATGGACATTACACTCATACTTATACAGAGAAGTTCTTCCCACTGGGGATGTATAAGAATCATTTTGGTGATCACTATCTACAAAATCATGATTCATAACCAACCTATCCATTTCGATAATGTAATCGAAGCCCATAATCTCGAGAAAAAAGAGGAATCATAATATAGGGTAAATTAATTCCTCATGGGGTCAGTATCTACATTGTTTTATACCCTTTGTTCGAACACCTAACATCATATACAGGGTTATTACATATTCGAAATATTTTTTCACAAGTACATGAAATTCCATGATAGATACAAAGATAAATTAGTTTTAAGAACCATATCAAATAAATCAGATACTATGGTAGATTCCAAAAGAATGGTACCTCATACTATAGATAGTCATGCTGCCTAATCCTGAGGAATTAGCTTTAGTGCATGCAACTGATCTAATCCATGACCCTATGAATCATATAGAATACCATGATCATAAATGCTCTATTGGATTTTCTAGTGATCAGGGGTCTGGCATCCTCAGCCACAACCTCCTCCTCATCCACTACTTTTGGTACTATTTAGACTCCTCTCCTCACATAGTGTAAAAGAATATGCTTCTAAATGTGTAGCTAGCATGGATTCTTTTCGAATTTAAGAAAGTGTAGTGTTCATACAGAACCTATAAAGTATCAAATTATTCCACAAGATGGACACTCCATTTGGCCTCTATCACAATGAGGATTCAGGTTCTTCTGTCATCCATAATGATGAAACACTATGGAGCTATTGAAATAGGCACTCTAGTAGTCACAATCAAAATGATAAACCAAGATAAAATGATTCCTACCACTGAAAGAAATACTTTCCTAAAAAACTAGTCCTGTATTCCTATTACAATTATCGTCCCATAGGGTACGTTTAGTGATAAGCTACTTATTGACTATTTAATAATAGGTATGTAGAAAAAATATATTCACCTACATAAAGATGGCATACTGGATCTCGTACTCAAAACAACTAGCACACAGAAACTCATCACTGTCTAAAAGAAGTGAAGATAACTAAAACTCTATGAAACATGATGAATACACCATGACTGACAATGAACCCTTCTCAAGGTGAATAAGACATCTAGCTATATCATCTCTCGGTGTCTGAGGAATGACCATATCATAGCCTACATAATATGCCCGGATGATGACCAGCTTGGGTAATCACATCCCAACAAGCATGTTTGTGGAATGATTGACCCTCAAATATGGAGGTGTATCCTAACACAAAAAGATTTAAGGGGCGAAATCTAGCCATGAGTGATTAGCTTGTGGACCACCATCCACTAATAAAGTGGGAGAATGATTTTTCTAGAACTCACGAGTCAAATATGCCATCATAGGTGAAATATGTGGAGCACCATGAACAAACTACATCAGACATATGAAAATATCATGAAATTGGGAATTAGTTCCTAGATTTGGTATTTTTGGAAGTACCTTGAGTGGAACTCTTAGAGGTATGAATGGTAGATTAGGGATCATCATTTCTCGAGAGTGTTCTTATCCACCATCCTAGCTTGCGATATGAGGACGTTGGGGTTACATTGGTCTAAAAATTCAAAGCACATGCCTCAGAATAAGCTAAAGTGGTACGATATCATCACTATCGAATGATAATCATAAAAAAACTAGAAAAGGCATACTAACCCAACAACTAACTTATATAGAAATTTTTTGGTAAGTTCTCATGTATATGATTCATTGTGTTTTAAATTTTATGGTAGATTCACTATTTTACCTTTCATAAACATGATAAGGCATGATAAGAATGTGCAACCAATCCATATTTGATGTCATGAATCACTTTATAATGAATATCCATTCCTAGTGAACCTATTCTCATGCACCTATTCACATGAAACAAAACACATTTATTTAAATAATAATGGATCGGCTCGGTAAATTACTCATCCAAACACATGAAGGCCTATACAGCTCATGAATATGGACAGAAAAACACTCAATCACATCCAACAATAATAAAATCCTTGGCTAACATCACCACATCACTCAAAGATCTATACAAAATAGAACAATATAATGTAGTGAAAAAAACATATATGTCTTGGATATATGTATGACATGTGAATTCCAAGTACCAATATGATAAAATTAAAATTTATCCTTTACCTAATCTCATCAATCTAATGATTAGATATAATCGCAATCATAATAACAAATAACAACACCACAAAACAGGTGTTTTACCCAATGGTGAAATATTTTCAACTATAATACGTATAGAAGACTACCAATTATATTTTTGGTTACATGGATTTTACCCCAAACCTAGGTTTGTGATTCCCAAGAATAGATTATTTCCATGTCCCAAGAATTCGTAATTGGAAATATATTATCTCTAAATATTAAACAATGAAAATAACGTCTTTTGATACAACATTGTGACATCCCAGACCCAGATGCCACTCAATAGGTGCCTCGATCCTAGTGAACCCCAAATACCCAAGAGTATCTCCCCAACCACCAGAGGTTGTTGACTAGAAACGAGGGCCTAAGGTGTATCCATGGGGAGACAATACCCACATTACCAAAGTGTAGCATAGCATTCAAATATGAAATTAGGTAAAAAAAGAAATATATGTAAACATATGGAATTTCAGAATATTGAGACAATAATAACAATAACTGAAATAACTAATATAAAGTACAGAAACTGATGATGATATGTCATGTATATAGAAAACTAAAAAACAAGGATACAAGATAGTAGGAATAACATGTTCTAAAAAAGTATGATGGAAATAAAGAATATCCCAAGAATCCTGATCTTCGGCTTAGTCATCATCTATCATGACCCATCCCGAACGTCGATCAATCAAGGGGTTTAAGCTGTATGATTCCCTTTTCAACACATTCATACATGTAATCTGTCCCGGGTATCAAATGATGCCCAGAGAGGGTGTGAGATGAATCTTAGTGACCCCCCACCAACGTTGTCTATAACATCTAGCTCATATAATGGAAATGCAACCTTGTTGAAGCAGAAATATATAAAGTAAAGTTTCAAAATTTAACTAAATAACCATGTTCCTACTTTAGCCATTGGTTTGAATGTAAACATAACAAATCCATTAATTTATTATTAGCAGTTTATAAATAGGCCATATGCAAACAATAGTTAAATCAATATGATATGAAACAACATCCCCCAATGACCTTAATAACGAAGATCCATGGTAATAACTAATAAACATAGAGCAGAAGAGTCACCAACTTATGGATTATTATAGCCTACATGAGGGTAAGAGTGTAATACAATGAGAATATTTTAAGGAATTACACAATAAGATGCCTACTGAATCCAATGTGATCTTCCATGGAAAATGTGGCTATAGAGTGATTGGTCCTTATGGAATTTAACAATGGAACCTACGTATTAATGATGGATCCAAGGAGTGTATCCAAGGAATCCTTTAATATTATGTGTCAGATACTATAATGTAATACTGGGAATTCAATAATAGACAATGATCAGGGTTTATGTGGGTCTCAAACTAAGAATGTTGTGTCCTTGAATTGAAATCGTGTTTTTGAGTACTTACGGCATTACCAGATAAGAATCCTAGGTGAGATTGAGTTTGTCCACTCTTGTTGGATAATTAAGTCATGTTACATTTCATTTGGTTCAATCCATGCCTTTCATTAGTGTGATATGATCATGTTAAATGAATCCTTTATTAAATCCATTTAAGTAATATTAAATAATTCAGTTCAATTCCACTACCATCCATTAATGTGGTAAGGGTTGCTGCAGGCATGCAACCTATTATTTATTTTCAATTTATCTATTCATATTATATACAATGTATACTTCTAATTTTTCATTTCATATTTAATTATCAACTAAATCACATACCTGAGGTAGGAAAAGTGGTGAGCATAAATAGTAAATCCTACGATGCAATCCACAAAATAAATTAATCGATTTAATATAGAATATAAAACCCTTATAAGGGTCAATCCATGTTATTCTCAAAATGTGGATCAAATGTGTGAAATACTAATTACCCAACTAGAGATTAATATCCTGCATAGGAAGGACAAAGTTGTGGGAATAACCACAATCAATTAATAAAATATATAGAAATAGCATACCCATACTGTTCTAATGATTATAAGCATGTCATATAATTTCCATAAATATCACCCAATGAAATAGTTGGGGCCCACAAAAAAATTCAAAAATCAATGAACATGATGGATGAGCTATAGACTACACACCATAGGGTTGTACAATCCTTCTCCTCCAATATAATCCCTTAATTATTGATGTGATGGAGCAGATATGAGATAATGAAGGATATGCTCACACTTCTATAAGTAGATCAAGAGTAAGAGAGGAGAAGAATGACTAAAAGGAAGTTGAGTACTTGCTGTTGTGCATAAAATGTAAAAAATGGAAGCATGATCAATTCCCAGAAAAAATTGATATTTAATCCCTACATTAATCTTTCAAAGAGAACCAAAGGGATGAAAAAATGGTCAATATTACATAAACAAATATTAATAGGAAGGAGGAGGCTTAATTAGATCAGTAAGGGGAAAATAGAAAATTTACCCTAAAATTAGCCTGTACAAAGTTTAGCCACATGGTTTTCCAAACAGTGCCCCAACCGTGCATGGGAAGATGGGAAAGAATGGTCACATGCATGGTTAGGCCGAATGTTCATCGGCAAACTGAGCGATATGGTTTAGTTAGAATATAGACTATCTGCACAGTTAGGCAACTCATGCGTCAATCATGAGACAACCATTGAAAATTGCCAATTTTTCCAAAAATACGGGTTCAAGGCTCTAAAAAAGACATAGAAACTCTTGGGACTATAACTAATACATTACGAATCCTTATTAGGCATAAAAAATATAATTACACTGAAATTTAAAGGATCCATAATTCTGTGAATTTTCAGTTTCTTACAGTATGATTTTCCTCCTCTATTGATTTTATATATGGATTGAGATGATGTAATATATCATGATTATAGATGGTCAGATATAGAATGTATAGATAATGGGTATACATTTATAGTTTAGAGATGACTATGGATTAGCAAGTTATCCGGTATTTGGAAATGGCATGTGTAAAATGCCTTAATTATTTTGAGTATTTATTGAGTTGCTTTATTTTTTAAGGAATTGATGTACCATGATCATAGTAAGTGTTTTAGAAATATGATGTAGTGAAACCAACCCCTATAGCCTGATTTGGAACCTTAAACCAATACATTTTCATATGTGTAAGGAATCACATCCCAATGGAACAAATTTTTTTGTAGTGTTAGGAAACTGTAAAAATACTTGACTCTGGAATTATAATTGAATACATAAATTTAAAAAAAAAATCTACTTTTGAATAAATTAATTACATTCTGAATTTCCTTATATATCAGTCATATTAATCTTCATGGGAACCTAGGTAAAGACAATAAAATAATGGTGATCCCAAATGCTCAGTTAGTGTTATGTATAATGAATGTTATCAAGAATTAATAAAGAATTATCAATATTACAAGGTGATTATTTGAACAAAATTTCAATTTAAATTACTCAACTACCAATAAAATATAAATAAGAATCAATGTTGCATGGTAAATAACTGTAAATTAATGTCATTTAGTCCACAAAATGATAATTAAATTCATACATAGATAATATCATAGTAAAAAAATCACAGATATTGATAATTGTATCTAAATAATTGAGTTTCTTAATTACCAGACATCATTTTTACATAGAATATGATACCTTTAATATAAATACCTTTCAGGAGATATTTTATAACATACTATTATCAATAAATTTAATTAAAACGACTAAAATATACTTTTTACAAACATGTATAGTTTTTCCAACAGAATTTGTCACATTAAACTAATAATACATTGAAATTATTTTATTTAACTAACTTGAACCCTTTTATTTAATGTGAAAATAATTAATTATATAATTAATAATATATTTAATTCATAAATATTGTTCCTTATCAAATTTCTATTTGAGTAAAATATATATATTTAACATTATTTACCTAGATAATCAAACAACAGTCAAAGTAACCATTGTATCAATAAATGTTATATGGTTATGTAGAAAATAATTTCAATCACCCAAGAATATTTATATATAATAGGAATGTAGTTTTTAATGAAAAATGACCAAATTAAATTTATTGTTTCAAAAGAAATAAAAACCCACAAAGAAAGTGAGTTTTCATAATATTTTTTACCACTTGGTAATTTTCTATTCAAATCCACTTGGATGAAATAATTTAAATTAATACATTAAATTCTATAAATAATTAATTATTCATGAAATAACATGTCAAATTGGTAGTATATACACAATAGAAAAGTTAAGTGGTTCATAATAACAAATAATTTACAATGGAATGTACATTTACACAAAATTCATTACCTTACATTTCATTTTCATTGAGCCTTATTTAACCTCATGTATAGTTGTTTTAAACATGTTATTAACATAAATAATATACATATTAATAAATATAATATTATATATGATCATTATATAACATATTATTACCAATTTGTTAATAATCAATCTTTATTTTCGTTATTTCAAGTGTTAATTGCCTTTTTTTTCTCTTGCATGTTTTGTCTTGTATGTTTGGTCATTAATGATATATTTATTGTGAATATTATAAAGTTATAACATAAAAAGATTAAAAATAACAGAAAAATAATTAAACTTTTACAAAAATATTACTTTTAATGTAATTAAGGAATGATATTTTTGAAAAATGTGGTACATTACAATCATGGAGATGATAGGACCTACATACAAATCATTAAGAGTTATAATTTTCATTGACCATTATGGAAAGGTTTTAATGAATATATTAACTCAAAATATTGATTAAAATTAAATAATAATGTATTATAAACTAATATATATCATTATTGTGGTGTGGTGATGAAAACAATGTCACATCACTATGTGGATGTTGTACTCCACACGAACACGAATGACCTTTTCATATTTCATTGAATGAAAAAGAAAGAAAATGAAATGATATATTATCATTAAAAAATAATAAATATTTCATTATTATCATAATTATTTCATTTAAATCAAAATTAATAATTAGATTTATCTTTATCACCTTCCATGTGAATCATTATTGAAAGATGAATCACATCACTTTGTGAGGCTGTAGTCCACCACACACAAAGCTAACGTTATCATATATCCTATGTAATGGAAGGTAAAATTATATTTATGATATAGAGACTAAAAATTGATACGTATGTTATAAATATATATATAGTCTTTATATTCTTACATATAACCATCCATAGGAGTTGTAAATGGAAAAACATACAGCATCGGTTCACAAGGTGGTAGTCCTCCATACAAATGAATGATGATTTCGTAGAAAATATGATGGAAGCGTGAGTGTTTTTAGGTAATAACATGATCTTAAAAAACTTATTTTATTTAATAAAAAAACTACTATATAGTTTTGGTATAATATATATTTAATGAGGTGGATAAGGAAATAAAATAAAGACACTTGTAGAACAACATTACCACTTCTTTGGTTATCCTCCTAAGCGTTTCACTAGATAATTAAAAGGTAATATTTCATAAAAAATAAAGGATTATATAATTTGGGAGTGGTGGAATTTTAATAGTGATTTATGTAGGTATTTTCTTATAAAATTTGGTTTTAATGTGTAAATTCGAGGGGATAGGGGTGGCCTTTTATACATGGGGTGAGTGGCATACATATTATTTTCTAAAAGAGTGAATTACACCCCCATTTGATTCATTTAACCAGGCCAAAATATTGTTCTATTTACTAGAATATAAATTATATGTTCTAACTATGTCCATATAATGTGTTTTGGATAATATTTTGTTTATTATTCCACCTTAAATTCTATGTTTACCAACTATGTAATCACATATTGATATCTATCAGTCTAATTAATTTAAAATATTTTCCATGTTCATTATGGGATAAAGAAAAACATTAGATAATAAAAATTATCATTATTCAAAATATCTAATACATTTTTACAAATTCAACTCAAAAATTTAGTATTATTTAATTTAAATTTTTTCTTGTAGACACGATGAGAAAGGGGGTTTCTTAAGTGAAAATATTCAATATTTTACAATCTATTTATTTGTACATTCAATATAAAATTAATTTAAATGAAAATATATTTAATTAAATAATTAAAAATTTATTTGTTTTTAATATAAAACTAATATAAAATTTAACTTATCTATATAAATAATTTAAAAAAAGTTGAATCTCAATAAATATTTAGTATTTTTCGTTATTCATATAAAATTAATCTTCTAAATAAATTCAAAAAAATTAAATCTGTTTTAATTTATATATTAGTATATAAAAATTAAAATTTATTTTCCCAAATATATATAATACAATTGGTAAAAATTGGATTTAAAATAAGTTATCAAAGGACGATTAATATGTCATTCAGAAAGATACAGTTTATTAAAAAAATATTTCTTTTATGAAATGATTCTTATTTTATTAATAATCAATATGTAATTAATAAAAAAATTAAACATATATTTTTATAGCTTCTTTAGTAGTATTTCTACCCACCATTGAAATGGTTAGGCGATTACTATCATATTAAATTATAATATTAATAATATATTATAGTTCTATAAAATTATGTATTGTGTGTAATGCTTATTATCGAAGAAACTTTCTGTTGAATGTAACACAACCTAAATTCATTTTTTGTGTATTATTAGATAAAAATAATATTTTTTAACAAACTCTGAACCAAATGTTGTGTTCTATATAATTTATTGAATAAATTGTTATTCTTTTATAATTTTGTGTTGTTTCATTCTCCCCACTATAAATAAATTGTGTCCTTACAATTTAGAAAAGATATATCTATTCCAAATTTGATAATTTAAAATACCTTTATTGAAATACCCACATATAATAAGGTTAAAGGAAACATACAGATAACAAATGATAAATTTATGTACAAAGGTAATCTTAACTACCAGATAATTAGGCTTCCATGTAAGAGAACATAGGTGGGAAATGATTAATGGAAATTAAAGAAAAGTGTAATTATTTATAATATGATTGAGTTCATAGTTCACAAGAATGTTAATTATTAACAAAATTTTAAGGACCTAAAAAATAAAATATATATATATGTGAAATTAATAATTGATATTATTATAAATGATGGAAATTTAATGATATTTAAATTCAATATCCCATTCTTTTTCTAATATTGAAGAATTATTTTATTGTATAATAATATAAGGAAATATACATACATGATATGTCTCTATTTTATAATAACAATTTTATCCTTTTTTTATTTATTTAAAAATTTTATATTCATCCCTTACTCTATGATAATTATATTCAAATGATTTTCTTATTCATGGAGCATAAACATTTACCTTTAATGGATTATAAGATAAGCAAAATAGGGAAATGTTTTTCAATCAATATCAAACCGTTTGTCAAAACCAATATGTTATGACATTTTTTTTAAAATATAATAATTAATATCAAAATATAAAAAGTAACAGCACTTCTTAATCATTAATATTAAATAGGAAAACAAATTTTATTTATGAAAACTTGAGATAATCTAATAGAGCACACTAATAGAAGAAACAATTCAAGGGGGTCTATAATGGTGGATTCCAAGAGTGTCATCTCTCACAATATTAGTATAATAATTCAGCTGGGAGCCCATCCTGGTAAAAGAGATGAAGGGTTTAACCTAAGTAGCTATGGAAGAAAGGTAATATGCAGATTTGTTATCTTCATGCCACATGTGTTGGATCCTCACTTCTTCAGTGATGAGTTTTACGAATTTTCAAATAATATATATAAAAACACATGGTGTAATCACCCTGACACCCAATATCAAATAATAGATACCTTGAATAATAAGTTTGATAATATGAATATAATATTGCATCCCAAAGGATGGAATAGTTTAGTAGATTTGGAAAATCTAGATACAAACATAACTATTTCATTAAAAATTGAAAGAAAAAAAACAAGGTAACTACATTGGAAACACCAATAAACTATTGATAATCTCTAAAAGTAATTCACAATAAACGTCTTCGCATCCTTGTAAAAATGAAAAATTAGAAAGGGTGAGGTCCATATGTTCATTTTGGGAATGAAATATATCTGATGGTAAACTAAATAATAAGTCATGATGAATAAATAAAAATATTTACCATAAAACCTAATATTGGGAATAATATCTAATGACTGAGAGGTAATTAAATAATTCCATAAATAATCACATTAGAAAGAAACATAACAATATATATTATACTATTTTAGTAATTACAAGAATTAAAAATTACTATTGTCATAATTATGGGATTCATGATCAAGGACATCTGAAAGAAACCTTCAAGTCCTCGACTTATATATTTGAGAAGAAATTGTTAAGGCCTCATTCAAATAAGTGGGGTTTGAGGGAAAATATCAATGTTTATTTAATGAGGATGAAGTATTTATTTTTTAAATAAAACAAAAAATTATACAATACATTTTTTCATGATAAAAATCGATATTTTATTAAATTATTTGTCCCTTTAAATATATTGTAGATTTTACATAAAATGGGTATGAAATGAGGAAGTACCCATTAGTCAAGCTTTCTTATAAATAATAATTTAGAAGGGATCCTTGTGAAATGTGTTTTTCCCATAATGAAAAGATGAGCTAATTTTGAAACATCATTTTGGAACAAATATATGTCATTTAGAATAATTATATAAAAATAATTGAAAATTAATGTTTGGTAAAGAGAGTGAAAGCGTAACACAAATGGAAAATTTAGGTTCTGGAAGAAAGCCTTAACTTATGTTTAAATTTGAAATATTCTTGTACATAACAGAATATATAATGAATTTATAATCATTAATAAATTATATAAAAATCTGTTTAACATTTATTAGAATTATTATACAGATGTTAAGTTCATTTATGTCCTTATAAAGAGATATAAAATCCAATTCAATTATTTGGAAGTGTTTTTTCATGGTTTTCATTATCATTTAACATCTATATATGTATCAAAGATCATGTTAGAAGGGAATAGTTATCTAGAGATTAAATTATATGTTATTAATGAAAATATATACTATTTAATTGTTATATAAGTCGTTTTCTTATTTTGGGTGAAGATGAATCATTATAAATGACATTAGTAATAAACGTTTGGATAATTTTCTTATTTTCTTATCATCAGAGACATGTTTTTTTTATAAATTACTATTATGTGTATGCAATTGTTAATAATCATTATATAATATGTATTAAAAAAAATAATTTTATTTTTTAATAAAATTTATTTTATAACTAGACTTGATGGACTAATTAAATAACCAAAACACGTCATCCATGATGGCGATAAATTGGCACCTCACAAACATTATTTTCATATTTCAAATATTATGAATATGATAAGAGTTTTGATGGTGGAATTTACATTAACATAATTAAATTTTAGTATATATAAGATATTCGAGTTATAAATCATGTTTGGATAGATTAGATTAAGAATATATAATAAATTAGAAGAAAGTGAAAAGAAAATAAAGGAAATATAAGATGATTTTAACACTTGAATTGTCCAACATGAGAATCTCCATAGGATAATTAGTTTCTATATTTTCCTAATAGAAGAACTTCATGGGTGTGGGAAATAATCATCAAAAACATGTTTGGTATAAATTTAAAAATCATTAAGGATTCAGTGATTTAGGTGAAAGAGGTGCTTAGGTGTTGTACTTAAAGAGGGAGTATAGGATAGTTTTTTTATCATTTTATTAATTTTTTATTTTTCTCAACACTAGGTATACTTGGATGACGATCACTAAAATATATTGAAATAATTAATGATATTTTGTAATTATTGGCATGCATAATTCAGGCATCATTTATGAATCAATAAATCATGTATTTATTAAATATTTTATGTTACCATATTTCACTATTGATAAATCATTCTAGTATTTTAGATAATACCAATCAATCACCCTAAATATTTTATATATGTAGAAAAAAATAACAGACTCTATATTATTTAAATAATTTTCTAAATTTTCAAAATTTAATTTTTATAAAAAAATCATCATTTAATCGAATAATAGATATTTTAAAATTATAACTGATTTTATTACCCTTTGAATATATATGTACGGTTTTATAAAATTATTATATAATCATAAGAATATAAAATCATAATTTATGACTTCATTGTATGAAAATATATTTTATTTTAAATTATTATATTATTAGTAAATTGTAATTAAATATTTATGACTTATAAAAATACAAACACTTAATTTATCAATTTTAAACATTTCTTTATTTGTTTCATGATATAAATATTTTTACATTCACTTATAAAATACCTAAATTATATATCTAATTTCATGGGTGATGTTACTATTATATTGGTCATATTACTATTTCTAATGGTCACCTTACTATTCCAATAGTCATATTTAGAAGTATATTAGGGTTTTAAACATGGTGTTGTATGAAGCATAACTTATAAAATATATTAAATTTTAAAAGATTCACACAATAAAAGATTGGGGTGTCACATAAAGAATGGATATATGTTTGATAAGAGATGCATGAAGGACCAGATAATGTGTCTCAACAGCTTCCAAATTGATGTAAATGAATTTTCATAGCTCTATGCCCTATAGAAATGCATGAGCCTATACATTGAATGAGTCATCGTTCCCTAAAATAAGTAGTGGAAGAAAACAACAAATAACTATTATTATGCCAAAATAAAACTCCTCCATGCATCTCCCAAGACAAACAATAGCCATTGACATTTTGTTTGATACCATTATTCAGGGTGTACCAATATATTCAATGACCATGGGAAGGGAAACTAATAACACAAGAATGATTTCTCTGATTCGACATGAGTGGTCTAATTGATGTGGAATTGTTAAAATGGTTGAGAATTTTGGAAAATCCCACCACCAAACATTTCATCCTCACAACTAGATCCAAACTGTAGCTACCAATTCCTTCCAAGCGGTATTTATTCCTCACATTATGGTTTCATTAATGATCATTTTGACAGTAAAGGTTATAAATACCCTTAAAATTTTTCCTATTATATTTAAATTAATTTTCCATAAAATAACATTTTCACTAAAATATATACATTCAATTAATATAACCTAAAATTTCATTAATCTTGGTTGAATCCCATCACTTGAAACCTAAAAATAATTATTTATGTGTTTGAACAAATGATCGATCATATGATTATTAATCCATGACAGTATATATAACAATATAGTTATTAAAGAATCATATTCCTCTAATACAATCCAAATAGGTTTCAGGATTTTTACAAAAAAATACCATTTGTTAATAAAATTTCAAAGATATAAATATTGGAATCCCAATACATATATACATTATCCATCTAATTTACACATATATCCATTTTTTATCTAGGTTTTATACTAGGTACTTAATTTTCATTATCTATTAAAATCCTTTATAGAGGTTTCTAAAGAATGTGTGAATTTTGATAAACATCTCTTAAGGGTGTGTCAAACTAGGTGTCATGTAAGGAACATTTTCATGTAATAGGTAATGCTCATGTCAAGCCAGAAGTTCCCTTTTCCATTTTATTACTTCTAGTTACATCTTTTCTAGAACTATGTCCACTTGTAGTATCTAAATACGTAGGTATTTTTAGGATAAACGACATAATATCAACCTTAACGAAATTTTTGGACAATCAAAAATACTTATCCTCAAATTATATAATCAGTTTTGATTACCTAATATTTGTTTTCGAAAATATAGTTCCCAGTTTTTCTACTAAACGTCTTCTAAAAAAATTTATGGACAACAACCTCAGTATCCTTGAGGGAGTTCCTACTGCTATTATGTTAGTATAGATAAAATAAATCACTTCCTAAATAATGAATTGTTTTAGAGTATTGGTAAGAATGATATATAATTTAGACATTAGTTGAAATTTTATACAAAAATTACAACATTTGTTTTTGGAAAAAAAAAATTCCACCTAGTTTATCCTCACATACCAGTCATATTAAACGTTACGGAATCCAGTAGAAATGAAACAAAATAAGGGTGAACTCAAATTCTCAGTAAGGATTTTGTATTTTGGAATATATCATGAATAAATAATGAATAGTCAAAATGTAGAGGAAATTAATATAACCCACATGAAATTTAAATAACTTTATTACCCTTTTGAGATATGTAATAATCAATAAAGATGGTTAAGTAACTGAAAAATCAATCCATTTAATCAATAAAATGAGATTGACCACCATCTCAAGATAATATCATTGAGAATGTCTCATGGATAATGATAAATCAATCTATATGTTTGCAGTAATTCATTATCAGATGTCATGTTTTCATGGAACATTATTCCATTCCACCAAGAGCATTAAAAATATTTTTTAGAATGTACAACTATCAAACCCATTCACACGAAAATTTAAAAAATACTTGTTACAAACACGTAAGGCTTTTATAACCGAGTTTATCTCATTTGATTATAGATGAATCATAGGGATTTAATATAATGGTCCCCAACCCATTTATTTCATGTCCAATTCATTCCTCATACATTTAATATTCTATTTAATTCATAAAACTTATTCCTTATTCATCATTTGTGATAATTAATGTATATGAATTTATCAATACTTACTCGGTTAAGAAAATAAAATTTAATGAAAATATTGTTTGTAAAAAAGGTTTTAAATTTTTTAAAATATCATATTCATCTGGTAATATTATTTATATTTTAAAAAATTGTAATTTCTAATTAAATATGAAGATTAAAAAATTATTTTTTCAATCAAAAGATAGAAGTCACAAAAGAATGTGGGATTTCACAAGAGCTTTTACAACATGAACATTACAATGTCAAATACCCTTGAATGAAATAATGAAATTGAAATATAAAATATCATGTTTAATGAATTATTAATTGTATTACAAGAAAAATTGGTAGTATATACACCACATAAAATGGATTTGGTGAAAAATAACAAAAATGATTCAATGGAATGTAAATTGTGATGAAATCCATTACCATACCCTTCAATTTAGTGGTGTGATCTTTAACTTCCTATATAATGGTATTAAACATTATTTTTACGTAAACCAGAACCATTAGAATATATTTAATATCATGTGTTATCCTTCAATGACATCTTGTTACCTGTTCATTTATAATATTCCATATTTTCATTATTTTTAGAGTTAGTTTCCCTTTTTTATCATACATATTTTGTTAAGATTAATCTGGTTCATGAACATATTATATATTTATTTAACATCCATATTAATATTAAATTCATAATAATCATGTTTTTTTATTAATATAATATTTAAATCCAATCATGATTTATGGTAACAGAAAATGAGGCATGTTATGGAGATGGAGATGGTAGGTCGTACGCACGCATGAGTAACAGTTCCATTTTTTAATGATCATTATGTAAAGGAGGAAAGTAATATTTAAAATTTACACAAATATAATTAAATAATTAATACCATATTAATTAATTAATTATTCCATCCTTGTGGTTTGGTGATGAAAACAGAGTTGCATCGCTTTATGAAGGTGGTATTCCACACGTACAAGAATGACTTTATGACCATTCACTGAGTGAAACAGATAAAAAGTAAAACAATGTATTATAATTCTATAATGATAAATATTACATTAATATAATAGTTTTTTAATTTTAATCTCATATATTTATTATCATTATCTTTATCAACATCCATGTGAAACATTAGTGAAGTAAAAAGCACATAGCTTCGAGAGGCGGTAGTCCACTGTTCACATGATTAACATAATCGTATCTCCTATAAGATGGATAGAATGTATATATATATATATATTGAATCAATAGGTATAAATATATTTCAAATATCATATATTTAATTTATATCAATCATCATACCCAACCATTAGAGGTGGAAATGTAAAAACAAACAACTCCAATTCACAAGGAGATACACCGTCGTACCCACGAATGATGATTTCATAACCCTGTTATTGGAAGTGTGTTTTTCTATAGATCATACATTAATATAACAACATATGATTATATTCAACATACTATGGTTATTATATAATCATGGTAATGGATAAATTGAAGTATGTATAGAAGGAAATAAAATAATGAATCTTATTGAGGAATTTTGCTTCTTCTTGTGGTATCCAGCTTAGGTTTGCACTAAATAAATAAAAGAATGGATTTTAACCAAATATAAGTCATATTTGACAATATATCATTATTTCTGTTGTTATTATGTCAGGTGTTTTTTTTTGAAGAAAATATGTTTTGGTGTTGAATTGGAGTGGAGAGGGTGGTGTTTTATATGTGGGGATTGTTTCACCATTGTAATTTTTTGAAAGAATGAATTTATAAGGAGATGACCATAAACATTTCGTAATCTTGAATTAGATGAAGAATTCACATTGAGGATATTTTAAGGTTATGGATTTTATATAATTAGTTTATAACAATTACATTACATCTCAAAAATAACAATGTAGACACTTCTACTCAGTTCCAATATTTTTCATTTTTTTTTGAAAAACAGAGTCATGTCATGTTCCATGATTTAGACAGCATGACTTTTCCACGACACCATCCATGACCCTATTAAACTTCATGTTTAGTTATAGGCATTTTAAAAACTTGAGATGAGCATAAAAAGATCAGTAAGGGATACGCTAAAAAGGAAAACTTTTAGTTTTATTCAAAACAATAAATAAACCATGAATAATTAATCATAAGTAATACATTTCACCTTTAAGAAGTAGTAAATACTCTTCAATGAATATAAGATCATTTCTTACCCTTTTGTAACCAAACAATTACCATAAGACTCATATAAAGATAACATGACATATAAAGGAAACCTGGGACATAAACATACTTAAATTGAATAATCATACCATCGACTTCCACACAAATCACTAAATGGAATAGCCATATGGCTGAATTACTTACCCAATGCATTGAAGGTTATAATGTAACCACCCATACTGGTTTTTCATGGAACCATACATAATTTGGTTTATCACGTAACCACCCTAAAAATTTCCAAGTAGCATTATAAAATCATAACACATACAAAAATATAAAATAAAGGAAAAATATCCACATTTCAATCACAATACATCAGTTAAATATATTGATCTAAAAATTAAATTTTTTAAAACCATTTAAAATCACAAAAAACATAAAAGAGTATATGGTATTTATTTTACTTTTAATAACATTATGTCTTATTAAGAAAGACAGAGAGAAAATACAACTCACTATGGCGGAAGGGTCTTGTCACCACTTACGTTAAAAGAATCATTCATTTTTGTCCCTTAGAAAAATGCTTCATAGGAAAAAATTTCCTTTGAATGAAATGAACATTAAAATGTGTTTATAGATCATGTAAAATAAAGTAATTTATTAAAACAAAATATTCCTCACTGAAATCATATTGAGATGAAGTCCCTTGCATCATGTCCGACTTGACCCGTTCGTTCATTACATTCTTTTAATTCAGGTAACTCCTTTTTTTAACCAAAATGACTATATGTAGTGCCTTATGAATAAGGTAATGATTATAGGAGGAGTAAATGGATGTAGGGAGATTAATTGATTAGATTTTGGAATTTACAAGGGGCCTTAGAGTTTTGAGAAATGTGTTAGATGTGAGGGCATTTTATAAGGGGATGGAGGGGCTCTTTAGGAAAGTGTGAAATTATTATTTTATTATATAATGATTTTTGGATTCTAAAGGTCCAATAATAATTAAAGACAAATATAAGATGACTCTTGGTAAAAATAAAATCATCCAATAGGAATTGGATAGGTTATTATTGTAATTTTAATATTTATAATTTTCTTTTATTTAAATCATTTATTAATGAGATAAACACTGCACCATTATTGTGTCATACATAATTTAATTTATTTGATGTCTAAAAGTTATAAAAAAATAACATGATGTAGGAAATTTATTTATCATTCCAATTAATATTTATAGATTAAATGATAACTTATAAAACTATATGTAAAAATTAATATACAAAAAAATATTTTTTAATGTCATTTTTATCTTTACATAAAATTAATTAATCTAAAGTGTCATTATCACTACCAAGATGTTCAACGTGTTAAAAAAATAACCACAAGGAAGTCAATGGTCGGTCATGACTCTTAAAATATTGTTATCACACAAGTTAAGATAATTTTTTATTATAATAATTTTTTTTACAAGGAATTACACTATTTACCATTAACCGAGGTAAATAAATGTCTACGGTTACTATTCACCAAAAACAATTTTTATATAATTGAACCACATTTTACGTAATAATAAAAACCATTTATGTTGTATTTTTTAAATTCAATTAACAGATGTGGTAAAATTCCATTTAAATGAAAAAGTCAGTTTTTTAACTACTACTTAGTGGTTTCACTATTCATAAAAAATTTCTGTTTTTCAGATAATATACCAAAAATTCTGCCTAAGATATATTTGATAAACTGAATTCAAAAATGATTTATATTTTACCAAATTCAATTCATAGAAGTTGGATTAAGTAATTTCAAATTTATTCTCATTGTAATAACAAATAGCGTGTTTTTAAGAAACAATATATATCAAAAGATTGAAACTTGTTTATGTCCAATTTCCAAGTGAAATTAATTCTGATTACCAATATTAGATTAAATTTTAGAAATATAATATAATTACACTTTAAACCCAATTAAAAATATAATATCTCATATATATATATATATATATATATTACATTAAATTTTATTTTTGAATTAAAATACAGTATTTTTCACTATTCATTAAAAATGAATTTTATCAGAAAAATAAGAAAAATTTACCCAACATAAATTTTTATGTATTGATTTTAAAGAATAATTTTATTTGATAAAATAAAACATATAAAAGAGACCAAGACTATATTTTAAGAGAGTTATCCATTGAAAGGTGGTAAATCATCCATTTAATTTAAATTATGGTTAAAATTAGATTCATTCACATTTTAAGGCTCTAACATTTATTAGATAAATGTAAAAACATTCAACAAACACATATAATCATATTTTATTTAGTTTTGTTTATTCCCAATAATACAACAAATATGCGTTAAGTACCATTTAAAATAATGGTATTACATTGTTAGTGTGCAACGTGAGATTTCAATGAAACCTGTTGTTGTGTATCGCGTATGCCATCGAACATAGCAACCCCTTTAAAGTGAAATTCACATTTCATTCACAAATATTAATTAATATGAATATTTTATATCACGTAATTTTCATGGGATGTAACATCCTTCCCCCCTTTTGGAAATTTCTTCCTTGCAATTGTATTCACTTACCAAAGGAATGGGGTATTTATCCCCCAAAGCATATTCAGATTCCCACATTTCCACATTAACCATATTGTTTTTACACAAAAAAATTACCTAGTAATTTACCTTATTCCACAACACCTGCTTTCTATGGTCAAGGATCTAGACTAGTGGTTCCTCAAAAGAGATATTCTCTTCCAACTGATCTAAATCTGGACATAAAACATGAGATGGATCTGGCATTTACCTCTCAACTTTGAAACATGAAAAACATTCTGTACCTGGAGAAATCATGGAGGTAAAGCCCCTCTGTATGCAACTGATCCAGCTTTATCTAGGATTTTAAAAGGTCCAATGAACCTTGGACTGATCATTCTCTTCTTTCCATAACACATCACACTTTTCAATGGAGAAATATTGAGAAATGCATGATCACCTACCTCCAAAGAAATATGCTTCCTCTAGTTATCTACATTACTTTTCTGCTTTCTCTAGGATTTTCTCAAGTTCTTCTGAATCAACTGATCTTTTTATGCCATATTTTCTACCAATTCTAGTCCCATCTGCTTCCATTCTTGTACATCATCCCAAAAAAGCTGGAGTTAGACATTTATTCAAATATAATGCCTCAAATGGAGCAATTTTTATACTGGAAAGAAAAATGTTATTATAAAAAAAATCATCCAAAGACATATGTTGGCCCCAACGTCCCTATTAATCTAGTGATCAAGAATGTAGCATATCTTCTAAGGTCAGAATTATTTATTTTAACTGCACTTCTGATAGTAGATGAATGTTCTACTAAAATTTAATTCAGTACCCAATTACTTATGAATGCCTTTTCAATATATTTAAGTAAACCTGGTATCACGATCAAATACAGTGAAGAGGGGAACATGAGGGAACCTAGCTATCTCTTTAACATACAATCGAGAATGGGGATCTAGAGACAGTTTATCATGAATAGTAATTAAATGATAAGATTCAGTAAATCGATCATCAATATCCTATATTTCTTTGTTACCTCATGATATCTTTGGTAATCTCATAATGAAGTCTATGGATATATTTTAACATTTCCATTATGCACCGGTAAAGACTGAAGCATCCCTTTCGATAACTTCCTATAACTCCCCAGTTCCAAAAGCCACCCAAAGGTACCTGCAACTAGTATAACCACTGGTGCCAAGGCTAGCACAACCTGAGGATCTACATGAAATCCATGATTAGCCATATCGGGCATCTGATCGCTGCCCTAAAACTGGCGGTCGACCATAGGATATCTTGGTGGCATGACTCTTCAAGGTCAAATGCACACCTTAGACTAGAGATTATCAAAAACTGAAAACTAGAAGGAAAATAAGGGAACATATTAAAGAAAGCAGTGAAGTTTTGAATAACCTGACTGCACGATGTGTACTTTTCCTAGACGGCGTGTTCCCTTAAGTCATTCATATGGGTGTGTACTCCTACCTAAAGTGGTCGTGTAACACCCCAAATATATGGCGTGTTGTCTGAACACACGGCATGTACTTGAATTATATTCCCTTCCCATGTCCTTTTACATGTCTAACTCACACGGTCCTCCTAATCAAATACTACACGGAATATGTAAAAACCACATGGTGTGTAGTAGACCGGTTTCAATGGCCAGTATTGCTAGTTATGTGGCCTGCTACACATTTCACTCTCCATGGTGTGCTCCATGTGCACACGATGTGTACATGAAGGATTTCCTCGACCAGTGTTGTTCGTGACACAGCCATGTAACAAGTTTACATGACATGACGTTTGAAATCAGGACATGACGTATATATTCAATGTTTCAACCATCTGTTCCATTAGTCACACAGGTAGACACACGGTCACTACAACACGGTGTGTTCGTACCTTACACGGTATGTTCTTGAATGATTTTATTTTTCATAACCCCGTTTCCCTACCCACACATTCAGTGACACGGTTAAAAACTACATAGCCTGTATTCATAATTAAATGTTTTGTATTCAAGGATTTTCATGATATTAGATTCATAAACTTCTCCAAAACCCTAAAAACACAAAAAACAAGCATTAAGGTGCCAAATCCTGATCCATGAGGGACAATACTCTCCACGATCAATGTTTGGAAACTTATACAAGTCATAATAAGGAAAACATGCAATGATCCAAAAAATTCTGATCCATGTGGTCCCATGACACCTCAAAAACCATTGTTTGGCATCCATTTAAGAAAAGTACAATAAAAAAATTCCCTATCAAACAGAAGGGATTCTATCAAATCATCTTTCACAAGATCATGAATAATCTACCCAACCTCTTTCACAACAACATCCACTGTCTAATTTATCCTAGATGGCATGGAAAGAATGTGTGGCATCTGATTTCTAAGAAGTTCCTCTATGATGAATGAGATGGTATACCCTCATCTCATCGCGTTGTGTTAGAAATTGAACCACAATAACAATAATGATAACAACACAAATCATGTGAATCACCCAACGGTGAAATCAATTCAACATTAAAACATACAAAGTTGTAAAATTGAAATAAATGAGGTAGTATGGATTTTACCAATACATGGGTTAGCTACTCCCGAGAACAGCTTATTACCAAGAACCTATTCCATCAAATCCCTGGCTATATCTTCCAAATAGTAATTCATGAGAAAAGAAAACTTTTGATACCACTTTGTAACGCCCCGGTTCCGGAAGACACCCATAGACTCAGGCGCATTTCACTAAACGCCAGATGCTTCCAACAAGTAGTGATGGCCATGGGTGTGATAGTGGGGACATTATTCCCTCATTAGAAGAGTGCACAACATAAGAGAAAAACAATAAACAATAGGTGATGTAGTAAAAAATCCATACACAGGAGAACATCGTATGAATAAATATGATAAACAGAAGAAACACAAATATATATGATTCATGATATATATTACTAGGAAAGTATCAAAACAGGTCATAATGATGGAAATACACACATTACTAAAAACAAGTTCAAAAGTGAGATAAATATCTCCTCAGCATCACAAGCCTAAGCTTAGTCCCATGATCTCTATCTCCATAGCAGGTTAAGTACCTGAAATCGAATGGAACATGCCCTCGTCTATACCTACAACAATATAGTAAGTTTGGCCGCTAAAACATGACCCAAAATGGGTGTGAGACTAAATACCAGAAATAAACCACCCAAAAAACATTTCCTAATAGTCAGTGAATATATGGCAGGTAAATGTAAAGAAAACAGTAAGAGGAACATGCTGGAAAATAAATAATCTACAGTTCCAAAGAGAAGCAACAACTAACATGCAAAATAGATCAAAAAGTAACCCTCTAAGAAGAACTCACAGCCATCCCATCCGGTCATACCTATCATCTGCCAACAACCCTCTATGTAGTGCACACAACCTAACCCCTCTAGTTTGGTCATACATAATTATAAATACGCTCTGAGGAAGCACACACTGTCAACTCACCTTACAGTCTAGGGTAGTCAAGAACTCTCTATGGAAGCTCGCACAGTTAATTCCCATTATAGCCCCATGGTCAAACACTCTCTGTGGAAGCACACTCGATCAATTCCCCTTACAGACCAGGTCGTTCATGGACTCTCTAAGGAAGCTCACACGATCAATCCCTCCTATATCATATAGTAATCAGGTGGTTCAAACAAACAAAACAGAGACTCTCTGAGGAAGTTCACACGGTCTATCCCCGTATAGTCTGAAACAGTCAAGGAATATATGAGGAAGCTCTCATGGTCAATCCCCTAATAGCCCAATGTAATCCAAAGCTCTCTGAGAATGCTCACTTGGTAAATCCCCTTATAGTCGAAAGCTCGAAGTCTCTCTGTGGAAGCTCTCTTGGTCTATCCATTTATAGTCTACTATTGTCCAAAGACTCTCTGAGGAATCTCACTCGGTCTATCCTATTTTAGTCTATAGCAACAGGTTCACATGGCCTCGGGTAGTTCCATGCATAACAGTTCTATATGGACAAAGTAAACCTACAGAACTACAAAGATAACCAGTCTACAACATCTAAATCATGTCAGAAAACAACACTCCATCCTACGATCATAAGGAAAGGAAAACATGATAACATCCAAATAGGAAAAACATGACCAAACGGTCGTAAACATAACAAATAATGAGCAGAGCATCCAAGTTATAACAATCAGCTGAAAAAATTTCCACTTTACCTCTACACAGGCATACAAGGATGGAAAGCATACAACATGGGTAAATCAGGTAAACACACAATACCCCATTCAAGGGAATTTGTGGAATTTTCACATAACATTCATGGACATCCAACGGAAAGGAACAATCCACCTAGATCGAGGTTACAAGATCAATATACGTGAACTACGAGGCTTGAATCTCTGTAGAACGTCATAGATCTACAAAAATTCATAAAAGGTTCATCCCACTATAACATGGAATAGAGGAGGAATTGTAAAATGATACTATAGAAGAAGGAAGAGCTTACCATTGTGGTTCCAACGCAATCTACGATCGTCAATTCGGATAACAGACGGGGGCTCGGAGGCTCGTAGAAGATCCATGGACATACGGTTTCTCTCGGTCGAATGAGATCTAGAAGAAGACACATCTCATGATTAGACGCGTGACTGGTGCATTTAATGGAATAAAAAAAATACCCAGCCTATAATTTTGGAGTACACGACATGTACATACTATTTTAGTACTCCTCTTTAGGTGTCCTCCACGTCGCCCCACATGATCGTGTGTGTGGCAAGGTCATGGATAGCACACAACCTCCTATGGCAACGTAGTACATGGCATGTCCTCATAATGTACAAGGAGTGTACTTCAAAAAAAATTTAGAGACTCCTCTTTTCTAAAAAACACCAGAAAAAGAAAAAACATACCAGAAAAGAGGGTCCAGGTTCTTACACTGCCACTCAGTTTTAACCTGATGAGATTTCAAACACTTCAGAGTAAAATCAACAATATCTCTTTTCACTCCATTCCACCAGAAATACTTCTGAAGATCTATGTACATCTTTGTGCTTCCAGGATAAACTGAAAACATGGAACTATGAGCTTCACATAACAACCCTTTCTTCAATTGTGAATCACAAGGTACACATAATCTCTTTCTAAATTGTAGAACACAATCACTATCAATGTTAAAATCAAGAATCATACCATTATGAATTAACTCTACCATTTTCAGCAACTCACTATCTCTTTTCTTCAGTTTCATAATTCTATATGATAGGGATGTTCCCAGTAACACCTGAAACAAAATAGAGTAATTTCATTCACCAAATACTTCAATTCCAATTTTCATCAAATCAAAAACCGATGTATCTCCTTCCAAACATAGTAAGGTTAATGAATGGTTACTTTTTCGACTCAAATCATCATCCACTTTATTTTTTTCCCTGATTGTAATGGATTGTGAAATCATAATGCTTGATTAATTCCAACCATCTCCTCTTTCTCATGTTCAATTATTTTTGATTAAATACATTCTTTAATCATTTGTGGTCAATATATATTTCACATTTTACTCCATAAAAATGATGCCTCTGATTTTTTAAATCAAAAACTACAATATCTAATTCCAAATCATGTGTAGGATAATTTAACTCATGAGGTATCAACTGACGTGATGCATAATCAATTACCCAATCATTATGAATAAGGATACAACCAAGTCATTTCAATGAATTATCAATATAGATAACAAAATCAATATTTCTATAATGTAGTTCCAAAATAGGAGCATTCACCAAAATTATTTTCAATTCCAGAAAACAATCAGCACATTCTTTTTTCCCAATGAACTTAACAAATTTTCGAGTGAACATAGTAATTGTACTAGATAACCATGCAAAATTCTCAAAAATCCTCTGGTAATATCTTATCAAACAATGAAAACTACATAGCTTGATTTTATTTGTGGGTCTTGTCCATTTATTGACAACATTTTTAGCAGGATCATTAGTTATTCCATTTTTTGAAACAATGTGACCAAAGAACGGAATTCGATGTACCCAAATCAGACACATTCTGAATTTCACAAAAAGCTTCTCTTCATTTATTGTTTGAAATAGAACCCTTAAAAGGAATTCATGTTCCTATTTACTTTTTGAATAAACCAAAATATCATCAATGAAAACAACCTCAAATTTATCCAATAACTCCAGGAAAATTATATTAAGAAGCTCCATAAATACACCAGTTGCATTTGTTAACCCAAAAGGCATAACTAAAAATTCAGAATGGACAAATCTATTAAGAAACATTGTCTTTGGAATGTCTTCTTACTTTAATTTCAACTGATATTACCCTGACCACAAATGAATCATAAAAAAATATTGATCTCCCTAGATCTGAACAAACTAATCGTCAATATAAGGAAATGGATACTTATTCTTAACATTTATTTTATTAAATTCTCTATAATAAATGAAATGTATCATTGAACCATGTTTATTTTCAACAAACAATATAGAGGCACCCCATGGTGATATACTAGGTCGAATGAAACCTTTATCTAATAACTCATGTAATTACTTATTTAATACTAAAAGATCAATTTGAGCCATTAAATAAGTGGGTTTTGAAATTGTATTAACATTCGTAACTAAGTCAATAAGAAATTAAATATCCCGTTCAGGTATAATATAAGTAAATTAAATAGTAAAACCATCAATATACTCATTTAACATTGGAACATAATTAATATGAATACTTCCTTTGTTTTTAATAAGATGTATATGGTAAGATTTATTTCCATATTTTACTAGTTTCTCAGCTTCCTTATATATTATCAAAAGTAAGGGATAATTATTGTACAAAAATTGGAAATATTTTTGAAAATAATACTCTTTAGCTCTGCTGTCAATCTTAGCATGATAAATAGACATCTTATTCATGCCCAAAATATCATCAAACTTACTAGAAGAAAAAAATAATGTTTCCATGTGGATTCATTCTGCACATAAGTTGAGGAAGGTTATTATACTTTCTTTTTTTTCTCAACATTTTCTCTATGTATTTTGACCATAAGTTTAGGATTCATATCCTAAGATGGAATTATCAATATAATAGAAAACTTATAGAAAATCAACCAATGTATAGACCCCAAATCAAACATCACTTTGGATTAATCTGAACACACAAACAATTTACATGACAATACTTCATTTTATGGACCATCATATGCTAATGTAGTGGAAAAAAGGACTTCTCCAACCCATTCGACATGTAGTTAGGTGATTTCTATCAGTTATGTTCTTCACCAGACACTCATTTTCATAAATAACCCATTTCATTGCACTTAAAACATACTACAATTGGATTTTCATTGTCTGGTTGATAATCTTTTGTATAGTTACAAAAAAATGACCGTAATTACCACACCGAAAGCACTTTCCAGACATTGATAACCATTCTCAAGGATGCTTTTTACCAATCTTCTCACAAGATAGATATTTATTTTTCTTACCTCTAGGCTTCTTTGATGAATTCTTTCACATTTCATGAAAACTGGACCTCTTATTCTTTTGATTGTCAAATAACTCTTGAACATCGTCAAACACCATTTCAACCTTCTCCACACATAAAACTAGTTTTTCATAACTTTTGAACTCACGAGAGGCTAATGCTCTTCAATATTTTGGATTCATTCCTTATTAAAATAAATTTATCTAACTATCAATATCTCGGATAAAATTTGGTTCATAAATTGACAATAGAGTGAACTTTCCTTCGTAAGCATACCCTGATTCATCCTCCTTATTTTATTCCAAGAATAGTTTTTCAATCCTATGTCGAACTGCCACGGGAAAATAATTCTCACGAAACATACCATTGAATTCATCCCAATCAATATCATCAATCTCCTCACTATCCCTGATATTTTTCACCATATACCATCACTAATCAACCTCAATTTCAAAATTGTAGAAAACATGACTAAACTTTTGATGTTCTGAGCATCCCAGGACATCAAGATTTTTCTTCAGTTCTTAATTCCTCTCTTCAGCTAGCATAGGGTCGGATGATCCTCTAGATGATTGGGGATGTTGTCTCATGAAATGACACACTACTAACATGTTTCTCTATGGTATATCAGGCAGATCTCATTCATGGATACCACCACCATTTATATCATGATTCAAATATTCCATCACAACAAAAAAAATTTCAGTTCCGATTCTTACCATCTCAGGTTGCTGATTTGGAAGTTTTCCTTCCTCCTGTTGTCGTCCCAACATAGCTACCTGGTTTCCTCTATGGAAAACCATTATGAACATAGAAATATAATAGGTGAAGAAACATGGTATTCTATAGATGATATACCATTTCAATATTAACAAAAATTAATTTATACATATTAATTTAACAATGCCCTTACTCCTAATGTTGTCTAAACTATCCTCAAATACCAACTGTAAGGACTCATCCTTAAACATTACATAATGTTGAATTAAATGAATAATTCACCATGAAGATATTTTTAGGATTATAGTTTTAAATAATTAGGTCCTAACTTCTACATTTCATCTCAAATATTACAGTGTAGAAACTTCTACTCAGTTCCCATAATTTTCAGAAAAAAATTCATGATAAAAGAGTCATGTCTACTTCAATGATTTAGAGAGCATGAGTTTTCCATGATACCATCCTTGACCCTATTCCACTATATATCCAATGAAAAAAAATCACAAACATGGGATGAGAATAAAAATATCATTTAGGGATTCAAATTAAAGGAAAATTGTTAGTTTTTTCAGAAACAACATGTAAACAGTGAATAATTTATCATAAGTAATACTTTTAAATTTTATGAAGTTGTAAATACTCTTCACTGAATAAAAGATCATTGATTACCCTTTTGTAACCAAAATATTAAAATATAACCCATATAAAGAACACATTTCATACATAGGTAACATGGTACATAAATATACTTAAATGGAATAACCATACGGTCTACTTCCACACATATCACTAAATGGAATATCCATACGACATACTTCCATACCCAATGCATTAGAGGTTATAATGTATCCACCCTTCCTTGTTTTTCACAACACCACCCATATTTTTATTTATCATGTAACCACCAGTCAAATGTCAAATTACCATTATAAAATCATAACATATACAACAAATATAATTGATGGAAAACATTTACACATTCCAGTAACAATATATCAGATAAATATATTGACGTAACAAATCCATTATAAAAACCATTTTTAATAAAAAAATACATAAAAAAGTATATGGTATTTATTTTCCATTGCAAAACATTCTGGCTTGTTAAGGATTCCAAAGATCAAAAAATTCTCAGAGTGATAGAAAGATCATTGTCACTGTATATGTTAAAAGAAACATTCATTTTGGTTATTTAGTAAAACGGTTCATAGAAAAAGATTCCCATTGAATGAAATGAAAATTAAAAAGTGTTTATAATGAATATAAAATAAATTCGTGTATTAAAACAAATTATTCAATAATAATTGGAGATTGAGATGAATTCCCTTTTCTCGTGTCCGACTTGACCCGTTCGTTCTTTAATCTCATGTAATTCTGGTGACTCATTTTGGTTTTATCCAAAAGGACTTCATGAAGTTCATTATGAATAAGGTAAGGATTATAGGAGGA
The DNA here is from genome assembly GCA_963277665.1 of Viscum album. NCBI lineage: Eukaryota > Viridiplantae > Streptophyta > Magnoliopsida > Santalales > Viscaceae > Viscum > Viscum album. The sequence continues at coordinate 1,088,859,620 of OY728143.1, read as the reverse complement.
GGAAAGGTATGTAGGGGGCATATCTAGATAGAGGTTGGATGGGCCAAAGGTCTGGAGAGGTGTGTGGAATGGGTTAGAGGTGAGTGCTTTTTATTAGTGGGGGGAGGGGCTTTTTAGGAAAGTGTGAATATATTACTTTATTATATAATAAATTTCCTTTTATAATGGTCCAAAACAAATTAAATTATAAGATAAAATTTCTTAGGTAGAAATAAAATCATCCAAGAGTAATTGGATAGGTTTTGGATATTATTTTTACCATAATAATATTATTTATTTAATTCATGTATTAATGAGGTAAGCACTGCATCATTGTTGTGTCAAATATAATTTAATTTATTTTGTATCTAAATATTTAAAAAAACTACCATGATGTAGGAAATATATTTATCTTTCCAATGAATATTTCTAGTCAAAAATATATCTTATATAACCCTATGTAAAATTTAATATACTAAAATTTATGTTTTTGTCATTTTTACCATAACTTCAAATTAATTAATCTAAACTACTATTATCACTCCCATGTAGCTCCATGGGGTCCCATAATTGACCCAAGTATTCCCATGGTTTTCCATGGATCATAGAATATGGTTATGAGAAGTGTTAATTTAATTTTTCATTATTATTATATTTTTTTTACCTTGAATTTCACTATTAAACTTTAACCGCGGTAATAAAAGTGAAATGTTACTATTAACCAAAAAACCATTTTCATTTAATTGAACAAAATTTTATATAAAAATAAAAACCATGTATGTTGTGTTTTTTGAAATACAATTCACAAAAGTGGTCAAATTTGATTTAAATGGAAAAGTATGTTTTTTAACTACTACTTAGTGGTTCCACTATTCCTTAAAAATTGACGTTTTAAAAAAAATAAACAAATTAAACCTAAGATATAATTGATATTCAAAATTAAAAAATGATGTCTATTTTACCAAATTCAAAACATAGATGTTGGAATAATTAATTTAAACTTTTTTCCCATTGTGAAAACAAATAGTGTGTTTTTAAGAAACATTATTTGTCAAAAGATTGGCACTTGTTTATATCCAATTTCAGAGTGAAATTAAATCCAATGACAACCATTGGATTAAATGGTAAGAAATATATTCTAATTACAATTTAAATCCAATAAAAAATATAATATAACAATATTAATAAATTAGATTAAAATATAGTATTGAATTAAAATAAAGTATTTTTCACTAATCTTTAAAAAAATGAATTTTATCAGAAATATACGAAACATTTACCCAATGTAAATTTTGATTTCCTGATTCTAAATAATTGTTTTTGTCAAATATACCATATAAAAGTGACCAAAACTATATTTTAAGAGAGTTCACCATTAAAAGGTTGCAAATCAACCATTTAAAGTAAGTAGTGTTTAATGTCAGATTCATTCACATTTTAAGCCCTACTCTTTTATTGGATAAATGTAAAAACATTTAAAAAACATTTATAATCATATTATTGTTAGTTCTACTAATTATCATAAATAAAACAGCTAGGCATTAACAACCATTTAAAATTATAATATTATATTATTATTGTTCAACATAACATTTCAAAGAAACATGTTGTTGCATATCAGGTACGACATCGATCATTAAAACCCCTAAAAAGTAAAATTAATATATAATTCCAAAATAATAATAAATATAAAAATGTCACATTTATTTATATACCTGGGATGTTACAGAATAACAGCAATTTTTATCATGTAAAAAGTCCCCAATAATGGTATATTAAAGATAATTTAAGGGACAAGGCCAATATATTAACCTTAAATGGGTTTTGGAAATGAATTGGGTCATTATAAGACATTAAATGCAATGTTTAACCACTATGTAAACTTATTTTTACCTTGATCACTAATATTATTTGACACTATTATCATTATTAATTATATATAAAATTTTGTTGAAATTCTAATATAATGTAATATATTATTATTCAAAAGAATTAATCCATTTTTTTAAATGCTGGCCACAGTAGGGGAATAATTTAGTTTAAAATTAATCTTATAGATGTGAAACTAAAGCATTTTTTTAAAGTGAAAATGTTCAAAATTTAAAAATAGTTTTATACATTAATTAAATATAAATATTCTTACAGGAACCTAAATTGTTTTAATGGATATAAAATTGTACTAATATTACTTAAAACCCAATTATAAATTTTATTTAACAATAAAAATAAGTTAAATATAAATGTGGTTTTCAATTAATATTCTGTATTTTACATTATTCATCAAAAAATGAATCATTTTAAAAAACCCCAAAAATTCTACCTAATTTAATTATGATATTATAATATAAAAAAAGGTTTTTTTGAATAATATCTATAGAAGTAAAAAATTATTTTTAAATTAAGTGCACTAGGAATCACTTATCAGTCTTTTTGAAAACTACAACTTTTTTAAATTATTTATTTTTCTTTTCGATTATTCTTATTTTTTTTACTATTAAATAAATAATAAATAAAAAAGTGTAAAAAATATATTTTCATAATTTATTTAATCATATTCCAACACTCCACTGCAATGTACATGAGTAAAATATCATATTAAACAATAATATTAATTTTACACTGTTGTTCAGTAAGGGTTGGCCTTTCATGTGACCCGATATATCAATAAATCACATTGTTGCAGGTAATTCAAGATAAACATAATGTTTCATGTAACTCAACATAAAAATAGTTTTTTGTTAATAAAATGTTTAACCAATCTAGTTTTTTATATAAACTATTGAAAAAAATGTTATTCTTTTAGAATATATTGGTGTAACATATGAGATTACATTGGATTATGTGAGACTCGTGGGAGAATGTGTATAGTTCTATTATTTTGTTATACTAGATAGTATGTGCTTTTTGATATTAATGGAAGTGTAAATGTTATTTATTCCTAGTATTGTTTGATTTTTAGATCATTGAATGGTCGTGTATTGGAACACCAATCCATTACTTGTGGTAATGGATGGAGCATGGTCTATGAATATCAGTTAATGTTTTAGTGGTGCTCTGATAAGGATACTCCAAATTCGGTAGAAAAATAAATCAAGAATTAATTGACCATAACTTTGTCGAATCATTGGTGTGTGATGGGACTGGTCATTTGATACGTGAGGTGCCCATCAGATTTCAATGATAAGGTGAATCTTACGATATCAAATTCCATAGAGAATTCCAAATTAGGTAAATGGATGCAGTATTATATGTATTTTGTGCATTAGCATCAACATCAAGTTGTTTTTGATGTTATCTAATGGTAACAAGGATCAATAGTTGGATAGTACCCAGTGTGATATTATTATGGTGGATTTTAATGGTTTGTTATCCAACTAAGTTATAAAACCCAATTTGGTATTTAAATATAAATATTTGTGTTTATAAAATCATGGGATGGGTTTGAGAGTAGATTATTTGGGATTCGATGATTTATTAGGGTATTAGTGAGTGAGGAAAATCATTTTTTAGGAGATTCAGTCAGAGATATACTAACCTATGTTTTCTATTATAATGTTTTGTAGTTAGATCAAAACCACTATTATTGTGTTGATAACAAACTGTGGATAAATTTTAATATGTGATTCTGATAGTGGGATCATTTTTGTTTATAAATGGACCTTATGATATGTGTTTTATTTTATATGAAAATATTTACATTCTCTATGACCCACACTCCCTACTCTGGTTCTCAAAAAACATAATTCAAAAAATGGATCTTATTATCATAGTTAATTATTATATATTTTAGGCATATTTTTATATTTATATTCCAATATTCTTTTTATTTTTTTGGAGAATTACAGAAAGGAAAAAATGGTAGAACCAATGTCTGTTGTACAAACTAGAAATTTTTCAAAGAAAATTGGTAAATACTTAATCCATTAAATTTACTTAACATCTCTTACAAATTCCACATATGAGGTACTCTTATGACCACATCATATATATTATATATCATCAATACCTGTTGGAATGGAAATATAATAACTGGGTAAGCCCAAACACTCCGAAAGGGTAATCATATTTGAAAAAATCAGAGATCGCAAGTATGTAAAAGATGATAATGTGGGTATAATCAGTATACATAAGTAACTTCTACCCACAAAGTATTATATAAAAAATCAATGAATAAGGCTTATCAATACATAATTCATGAATAGTAATATTTTGGAATCAATAATTAATAATCATGATCCATAAAAGCATTAGATATGAATGAGAATAAGTGTATAGTATTAGAGTTTATATATATATATATATTAAAATCCTTTCATAACCACATCTATGTAATTTATTTAATTATCTCTACTTCGGGAAAAGTGATCAAACTAATTATTCTCGTACTTGTGTAAAAAACACATTACATCCACACCTGACTATATCATGAGAAATAAACCTAAACCACTACATTGGTGGGCCATATAAGACCCCACTCGATATCAACCATAAATGTTAATTCCACATCAATTCATATCATAAATTACCCATGGAATGAGAATTGGTTTCAAATGCTTTTTCAAATGAACCACATTCTAAAAACGGTCATAAATCTTTTAATAATAAAAATATGATACTTCTACTGAAAATAAATAGGAATCAATGATATGTTTTAACATTATAGGTAAATACATTGAAAAATGTTAATATAGCATATGTTATTTACATCATATAAATGAAGGGTATATGATGAAGTCAATAATTTCCCCATTGAATCGATGTATGGAATATCAGTGAAGAGAATTCAATAAAAGGAATAGAAAATTGGGAATTCACATGTTAATGACATAAGAACAAAAAATTATAGTTATACACTAAAGATGATTATTCATGGAAAATGTAGTGATCGATCATTTATCTTATATAGATTTAACATTTCTCATTTCTTAAAACACAGGTAATGAATGAACCGATAAATGATTGATACTTTTAGAAGAATAATCTAATTTTAATTTGAAAATTGTGATGAAAATAAAAAATTTCATTCAAACCCTTATTAAATAAAAACTCATAGGATAATGGTTAAAATATACTTTTCAAAACTATTAATCATCTGAATTAATTTAAAACATTATTTGAAGTGTTTTGTAGTGAAATGATTTTTAATGTATGTTTCTTTTTATATTATTAAAAAATGGATAAACGACAATGTCATCTAATTATTTTGAAATTTCATTTTCATATATGTTTTAAAGGAAAATTTTGAAACTCATAATAACATTGACTATTTTTGAAATATCTAAAAATATAGTGTTCATAAACTATATATACATTCTATACAGAAAATGTGAGTGGAATATAATATTCAAATTTGAAGGGATGGAAACAAATAAATATTTTGAAAGACTTATTTGGAAAACCAAAATCATAAAAATATTATTATAAATTTCATTTTAATAGTGGTTAATATAATTTTTATTATCAATTAAAATAATCCATATTATACATAAGAACAATATAAGACTACTTTTGTGGGAAGGAAAATATTAACATTGTGGAAATGATTCCTTTTAATGAATCAGAGTAATTTGTTCCTATTTCAAGCAGAAATTTGTTAATATGTTTCATCAAGTAATATGATAATGATGAAATGAAGTTACATTCAATAAGAAAAATAGAAAATAAAACAGGGTATATAAATGGTGATGATAAAAGGGAATTATAAGATCATGATCTTGTACAGAATTTATTAATCAAGGATAATTAATTTAAATTTGGAAAATAATTATTGCTTGAGTAAAATTGAAATAGATACCTCTTGAATGAAATAGATATTATAGTAGAAAAATTATTCGATTATTTAAAAACATTTCTTCTTTTATGGAATAAAATGGGTATAAATTACATTAGATGAACAAAATAAGGTTCATAATACAAACATTTCTCAATGAATGGAATTTGAGATATAAAAAAATACCTCACATCATTTTTAATTGATTTTTCAAAATCCAATGGGAGAAAGAATATAGAATTTGACTTAAAATATCATGTAGTATTATATAATCATGATAATAATATAAAATATTCAATAAATTAATCATTTCAAATAAAATAAGTTGTATAATAAGATACATTTCACAAGGGGTGATAATATAGACATGTAACCCTTACCTTGTTCCGAATTCATTCTGTGCAAGCACAAAGCGTCCGGAATAATCATATTAAAATTGTTAGATATATTATTATGAAGCTCTTTCATATGTATATCATTTAACATAGATATTTTATTATCATAATTTATTTATTTATGATATGTTATTTTCTAATGTTTCAATTAAAATTTGAATCAGTGTTAGATTATTTTAGTAATTTTAGTTATTGAAAAAAATATCAATTAGTGAAAATAATTATATAAACTCTATAAAACAATAAACCCATTATTATTTTTTATAAACATATAATAATATTATTTGTTAATTTCGCATCCACATTCATTATATAGTTTTGTATCATTATTCTTGTATTTTGTTAAATATACCACAAAAAAGTACACATTGTAATTTGATGGTTGAGTACAGTTAAAAAAGTGTATTATATAATTATATAATAATGTTATATTTTAAATTGTTTTTTATTTGTTTGATTTAATTTGAAGTCATATGGATAATTAATGGATGAAAACGTGAATGAAATAAAAACATTACTTTATAGAGCCAGTGGTATGAGAAAATGCACATTTATAATCGTTTAGTTTTGTATCCTGATTGAATGGAATAAATTATAGTTTCTAAATTTTTATAATAATTATTTAGTATAATATTGATAACTATTTGATTAAATTAAATTCCTAAATCTTGGTTCCACATACTCGTTGCATGATATGGTCATTTACAAAACCTCAAGTTCCCCTCCTAGTATGCTAGATACAATGAACTAACAGTGGGGGTCTAATATAGATATAATGAGAAGATTATACCATCCTTATCAAAGAAGAACAACATTAGGAATAAATAATATTAACCAAATTAAATAACCAATAACCAGACAAACCAATACACATGATGAGTAAAATAAGGAAGCAATATCCAAACCAAAATAATAGATATGTCATAAAAATTATGTGTTATATTTCAAATGACCATCTAGTATAAAGACTAACTGACACACCTAACAGGGTCTCAACACCATGTACAGTTCCCTTATACATGATCAATACCAAATCATCCATCTAAAATAGGTCTCTTTACCTTATACTAACATGTAAAGAAGAATTCTATTTAGGAATTTATCAAGAAGCCCATGTAGGGTATGACTATAACTTTGTTGGCCACCACCAATGGTGTTCAAAAAAATATCCAATCAATTGAAGTATATAATTTTAAAAAATGAATAAATTAATATTCATTAAGTAAATTGTTATAAAAATCCTTTATTCTTTAATTAACCACATAATTTCTCATGTTCATGAATACACCCAACCCATCAATATCTTCTTCGTCCTCTAATATGTAAAACATCACATAGATATTCACAAGACATTACCATTTGGTCCCTTATTATCCATTTTATTTCAATTCATATCAGGTCTAGTTACAACCATAGTCAAAGTATAGTATCATGGCCATAGAGTGTTTTTATAGAACCTCGTGGGTATTTGGAGCATCATTCATACCCTAAAATACAAGGGTATTTGAATCATTAGTAACTGTCCCATAAATAAAAAACACATGCATACATTTGGTTCTAGAACATCATGTTTAGAACCTCATGGGTATTTGGAGTTTCGGTCTGTGTCCCACACTCCATTTCTCTATCAATCATAAATATCACATATATTAATTTTGATAAGGTTATTCAACATTAACCCTCTAATAAATATTTCACATCATGATATACTATTTCAAATATCAAATCAATCATAATTATTTAGATAGATCACATAGAATAATATGAAACCTTCTCCAACAAACCATTTAATAAACACTTAATCAGAACCCACTATCTCTTCATGGTTAATCAAAACGTCCCATTATTCCAAATAATCAATCATTTCATAATTCAATTAACCAGTCAAATTCCACAATCCCATCAACCGACCATTCCATTTCCCCATTATTCCATCAATTTCATAATGAAAAATAAACCAATTTTTATTGCCAAAAATTCATCCTAGTTTATTATAAAATGGAAATTTAATTTAATATATTCATGTTCAGATTTAATTTCCCAATCATGGAAATTGAATTTGATTTATTTCATGTATTTAATTAAATAAAGACAGTAAAAATTGATTGTTATACCTCCTTCTTTATGATCAATGGTAGATACTCACAAATGCAAATCCTCAAATTGAAGTGTAACGTTCAATTACATAACAAATAATTATATCATGGTCCAAAACATATATTAATGATAAAATATATTAAATCCATTAAAACCATGATCAAAACCAATCAAAATAGAAGAAAAATCTATTTATAAGATGAGATAATGATGGGATTTAGAGAGTAAACCAATCTGGATGAGAATATTCTATGGGGAGAGGTGCATATTCATCAATATGATCTTTGATTCAGCATCAATAGAGTTTAAAATACCTTGGAATCTAATAAAAAACTAAACTGGTATCAAAGAGTTAGGGTAGGGTTGGGTAGAATTCGGTTTATGGTAAGTTTTTTGGGATTTTAAAACTAACTTTCAGGGGAATTAATCCGGTATGCATGGTTTCCTAGGTAGGCCCCCACAATTTTTCAAACCATGCACCCTAACTATAATCCTAGAATATTGAGGTTGAATTGTTAGTTCTAAAATAGATCATGTACTAATAAACCATTCAACAAATATGCATTCCCTCATTCTCTTGGGTTAAATGGTTTGTTGTGAAAAGGCTCATGTTTTGGGAAAACGATGCACCAAACATTCACCACACAAAACCCCACCAAAACATCCATAATTCTCCAAAACTCATCCAAGAGATGCCTCGACTAAATAATAACAAAAAAGTAATTATAATTCGAAAAAATGCCCTCGAAATCTAAAAAAGGATTCTATCTTACAATCTATTTTCCTTATAACAACTCATACATGAGTTATAAATCTTACCATCTAGAAGATTCAAAGGGGAATAGATCAGAACACTAAACATACATATCCACTTATCTATCCCATTTTCCCCCTTGAACACATCCTTGTTTCCTCAATACATGAACATTCATTATAGACATTACCTTAATAACTTCATAACTGTGATCCATAAAATGTATCAAATCCACATCAAAGGACGCATTGAAATCAAGCTCAAAATCATCAATGTCATTCATATAAGAGATATCAGGTTGAAACTGCTAAATCTGTGACACATGAATGGCATCATGTATAAAAATATACCTTGATGGTGGAGCTGATCACTGCTCAACTAAACTGATTCTCTCCACAACCTTAAAAGGTATAAAAGACTCTGTTTCAATCATTCTTTATCTCTAAATACTACAATGACCCAACCTATGTGAGACAGAAAATTATAACAAAGTAACCCACTATAAAATATAAGTTTTATCAATGTATATCATCGTACAACATGTTTCTATTCTGAGATGTATCCATATGCTTCAGAATCAACAAATCATACTCAGACATGTCTTACAAGAGACCCTTTCCATGTAGCTTTGGCTCACATATGTCCATCATACATAAAGATGAAGTGTATGGCCTACCATAAAGTGACTCAAATAGTTCTATTTGAATAGTTTCATGATATGTGTTGTTATAGGAGAACTCTAAACGCCTTTGGTGATTCTCTCAAGAACCACCAATGTTTATAACATATGCTCTTAGAATATCATGATGCACCGGAATAGCAAGCTCTAACCACCCATCTTTTTATTGGTGTAATTCCAAACTTAGTAAAATATGTGTATCTAATTATTTCTAAAGGCAACGCTTGAGGCACGAAGTAAAATGTGAGTCACAGTTCGAAATAATAATATGTGACACCCCATGTAGATGGACTATCTCCCAAGAATACATATATCTCAATTGATCAACTAAGAATGACTCATGTATAATCTAGAAATGTGATACGTTCATTAGTTTCTCCAAATCCATCAACATATAATCCTTAATTTATGGACTCCTTGTTAGACCCACCACAATGTTCACATTAACGTCGTCCCACTTCCATTCCAAAATGGTAAATTTCATGTTGTAAATCACTAGTTCATTTTTCTTTATCTAATATTTATTAATCCTTATATCATCATGTCTTGAACCCTACAATATCATTTTTCATTCCCAAAAACCCATACTACCATCACAGGATATAGTACCTTTTGTTCATACCATAATGCACCGCCCAATTCAAGATAAGAAATTTATGCATCAATTCCTTCTACAAAATCATATGCCCGACCACACTATTCCTAACATGGATGATCTCATCATCATATATGGTCTAATCTAAAGGTGACTCCCCAACACCATGGATTTACCCCAAGGAAAAACACTTTGTATCCACTTAATGCATCTTCATGATTAATATTGAATTTGTGGACTCTAATAAATGTAATTCAAGGTTCATTTCCTGCTAGCCCTCCTAAACCACAACTTGCACCTCATCCAGCAAAGTCAATATCATTCCCTTGAATTTAGCCTCTTGAACTACCAGAGAATATTTTTACTATTCACAACATTTTAGAAACAATATTTCCTTTCCCTAGAATATATGTTAGTTGAAAATCCATATAATATACATAATAAACCAGTATCTGCTATCAGATATTCAAATATCAATGTGAAAAGATATACTTTAATCTATTATTATCAGTATACATAGTAAAACATTATCCCAATAGATAATGATTCCAACACATTAAATAATAAACTATTATAGTTGGATAAAGGCCATTAGTATGTTCATTCTATTCATGTGACTCAACTTCCAATAATCATACTCGAGAAATCAATCTCCCTACATCAACACTACTGTAATCCTAATCCAGGAATTGTAAAAAACACTCTATACACCCCACCCATCTCTGGTAGGATCAATATTGGTATCATTTTAAAATTCATACTCTACTACTAGTAGATATTATCACATTATATTGACCAATCAATGTGTATCCCATTCATAGTCAATATTGGATGAGGTGATAACAATTAAGAAAGGTCATAGCTGATCCTTTTATTTTAACCCTATTACCCCAGAGAACTATAGATATAGAAAATGTTCTAATATTTCTCCCAATATGCAACAACATGAAACTTATATGGGTCTACTGAAACACATACCTCTTTGATGATGGGTCCTAGTTATTTTTCTTGATCTGTCCATAATTTTCTCTTACATAGCTTGGTATAAAGTCATTTCTCTATTAGTGTACCCAAGATAACGTCATTATGTTGGGCTTGATCATCATGAGTCATAAAGTACACTCATAAGTCATCCACAAATAATACCACAAACCTATATATGTAAGGGTAAAATAATCCATTTATCAATTACAAAAATACTATTTATTCATTCCTCTTTCCGAACATCATCAAAAAAATCATATAGGCCATACATTCTTTGGAAATTAGTCCTCGGTATATCATAAGATCAAAATCTAACCTTATGATACCCTGATATCAAGTTGGTATTGAATATGTTTCAATCTCCCCTCAACTATTCAAGAGTATCATCTATATGTGGAAGAGGACGTCGTTTCATAATAGTCACCTGGTTCAACATCAGGAAATCATCCCATAATCGCAACATCACATCATCCCTATTAAAAAAAACTAGGGATCCCTATGGTGACATACTCGGATATATAAAACCCTTATCCATCATCTTTTCTAATTGATTTTCATTCTCTTGAATCTATTTTTCTCACATTTTTTATAGTGTATTGGAAACAAGATCAATCCTCAACATGAGATCAACCCTAACATCTGAATATCTCTCAGGTGGCAGTTGTGAAAATTTCATAGTAAACACACCTTATAACCCCTCCACTATGGGTATAAATACATCATTTTTACACCTCCATCATCTTGTAAAAACTAGAATCCTAGTTCGTGAGATCCCCTAGTTGCTGATGATCTTTCCCTAAACATTACTCAATGATATTTCACTCTCTATGGAGAATATAAATGTCACATTCATGAGATATTAAAGTCACTATATTATGGTAACAATTCATGTGGTCTTGATACAACAATAAATAGTTCAAACCCAAAATTTGGTCATATATTGAGAAATCTATGATGCAACAATCGAAAAATAAATTATACTCCAAAATCTATAGATAATGCCCTCTCACAAGAAGATATATCTAAATCATCCTCAAAAAGGTGAATTAGTCATTATAACTCTTCAAACAAACTCTACTTCCAGGATAAAAATACTCAAAATATGTTGTGATAAAAATAATAAGAGGCCCTAATATCAAATTAAGAACAAGATATCATATTATCTATATGAATATTACCTCTAACTATTTATGTTCTTAGTTTGATATCAATAAGTGTAGGTTGTACTGCATGAAATTATAATAGATTATTTTTTGTGAAATTCTCATGAATTCCCAAATACAAAATATTCTTCATTAATAATCTGCTCTATTAATCATTATGTCACCTGAAATTTAGAAGGATTTCTTTGGAATGATATATAAATATGTCTTGTGTGTATGCTTCTCTTCTTTGGCTAACATCGATACTCTTGGTGAGAATATCTTAATTTCTTCTAAGGAAATGTGGCGGCTCTTATAAAATTCTATATTTTTTGTAGACTAGAATTATTATATTCTTATATTTTATGGAATTACAAATTAGACCTTATATTTCATTAGTGTATGATCTTTTAAGCTCGTGCCTTCTAAAACTTTTGGTTAAGGTATTTCAGCTCAGGCCTTCTACTATTTTAGTTAAGGGACTTTTAAATTGGAACATAATGGTTTTAGTTTAGGTTATGGTAGATTAGACCTTTTATCAAAGTAGTTATGGTTATTTTAGCATGGACATTCAATTTTTATAGTTTATATTCTTTTAGATCAGACTATCTATGATTTTAGATTATGGTCTTATATCTTGGAAGTTGTGTTGATTTATTTTTTGGTATTTTGTCTTGAAACATCTATTGAAGTATTTTAGGGACTTTTATCTCTTACCATCTCTCATTTAGATTAAGGACTCTTATCTCATTCAATCTATTAATTTTTTTAGGAGATATTATCTCAGACCTTCTGTTATTGTAGTATCAGAACATTTCTCTTGAACCTTCTATATAAAGTCGATAGACTTTTGAAAATATTATTAAATGATTTTAACCATAATTATCCTTCTAATAAAAACCCATGAATATTATTTCTAGTGTCTTCCAAAGATTAGATACATTAAAAAAAGCATGAAAAAAAAGTATCATTTAGTTAATTTTCAAAACAAGATCCTTAAATCCGTTGATCCCACACATATGCATAGGATAACCTATGAAATAAATGAATATTGTGATGAGATAAAAAGTCTACTATCGTAATAAACATAATAATAATGTGTAGAAAATGGGTTATAAGGAATAACGTGATGAATTAAGGAAGGCATAGAACATAGAAAAACATGTGAAAAAATAACATACATAATATGAGATCATGCAATAATGGAATCATATTATTGTAGTATCAATATAAAACATGATATAACCATGATTCAATTCTCATTTCACCTGGAGGATCACAAGTCCAGACTAACCACTTAAATTATTTCACATGGGGCAATAGTCAAGGCCATCTACCAATACTGTTGCACATGACATCTCATTATACAAAACGTTACCCAATGCATTGGAGTGATGTCGTGTTTCACGCACAATAACATGTCAATTAATATGATTTCCTCTTAAATAATTATATATAAGGAATCAAACATAAACATAATGGTTAACCATGGAAATAATTGGATATCATAATAATGGTAAAAGGAACATCAAAAGGGAATATCATAATTGTGTTCATGAAAGAATTAGATTATACTCTACAAGAAAATTAATAATGTAAAATATTCATATTTCATTTTAATTAATTCCAAATAAATTTAAAACATGTAAAAATATTGTTCAAAAGAAATTGCAAATAAAACATTTTATTGTGGTTTATGGAAAATTTTTGATGATACTTGTAAATGGGAAAGGAAATATTGATTGTATAAAACAAAAAAATGATACAAGATAATTTTTCATGATAAGATGATTTATTTTAATAAAATAATATTTTCTAAAAACAGATTATGGTGGGAACATGAATATGGATAATAAATTTGGATGTCCCTTTTGATCGAACAATCTTATCATGATAAATTGAGAAGGGAGACTTATTAAAACATGTATTTCACATAATAAAGATGAACTGATTTGGATATATGATTTTGGAACATATGAAAACAATATAGAATAATTATATAAAAACAATGAAAAATTAAAATGGGTAAACTTGTGATAATATTAGTCCTGATGGAAAATGGAGGGTCATAATGAATCTGTTACCTTATGTTGAAAAGTGTTCTGCACTAGACATATATGTCTTGGATAATAAAATTATATCCATTAATTAGTTAATTAATAATTTATTTGATTTATTTTAATTTTATTAAGGTCATTAAGTCATTTTTTATGAGTTATAAGACACAATATTATCATTCGGAAGTGTTCGTTTCCTTGGTTTTCATGACCGGTTCATTTTTATATTTATTTGAAAGATCATGTCGAATATAAATAGTTGTCCCAAAATAAAATTAATTGTTAATAATGAAATTTAAAAAAATTATTTTCTCTTATATGTCATTTTATTATATTCAATGGGGATGAATCAATAGATAAAATGTTATTGATAATCATTTAGATTAATAGGGTTGTTTCTTGATCATCACAAACTAGTTTTGTAATATTTTTTAATATTAGGTTTATATATTAGTTTAATAACATTAAATAATTTTAAATAATTAAATTATAATATTTTTTATCATCAAAATTTTGTTAAGACCATCCTTGAAGGCGGAAAAGAAAATTAAAAACATGTTTTCCAAGATTGAGATAAATTAACACATCAAAGATGATATTTTAATTTACAAATGGGGTGGAATGAAATTATAATGTATAATTCCAGTGATGTGATAACATTAAATGATATGTGAGATATTTTAGTTTCAATTCAACTTGGATAATTGTTTTTGTTGATAGAAGAATAAAAGAAAATAAATTGGAAAGATATTAAAATAGAATGAAAGTGGTTTTTACTACTTGAATTATTTTTCTGGAGAACCTTATTCAGGTATTCATACCAAATATTCATAGACATAGGGGAAATAATTGGGAATATTTTTTTCTATATGTTTGATAATATTTACATATTAATTAATTTGAGAAAAAATGGTGGTGAGGGGTGTTATTTATAGTAGAGGAGATGGGTGTTTCTTAATTATTTTTTTCATTAGATTATTATTACTTCTCAAGAATATGAATAGTGTGGATTATTATGAATAAATATAGAAAATATTTCACTTGAGTTTGAAATAATGTCCACATAAATCATCCTTGACTCAATCATGACTCAGAAATTATTTTATTTACCTTATACTGTAATTTACACTATTTAACTGTTCAAAAAATTCAAATATTTTAGAAAACTACACAAAATAAACCTATACATTATTTAAGTGTATAGTTCAAAAATTACTCCATTTTGTTTAAATAAATATCTTAATATGGGAAATTTAATTTTTTTTAAATATATTATTTACTAAAAAAATAAAACTTTTAAAATTATAACTGATTTGATAACACATTTAAAATTAAATTAAGGCCACATAAAATTATGTAAATGGCATAACACAAAAAATATATCAATTTAGGAATACAATTTATGAAAAAAAGCTTTTAATTAAATATAATAATTATAAAATTCAACAAAAATATCTATGTTTTATAAAATACTAATAATTAATTTATCATTTTCAAAACAATTATTTATTGATATTATGATATAATTATATCATATATTCATTTAAAATATGGATAAATTTTATTTATACATTAATAAGTGTTGGAACTATTTTATTGTCTAATTTACTATTCTTAAGGATCTAATTACTATTACATTGATTTAGGTTTCATAATTTCTATATATAATTATTATTTCATTATTTCTTCATTTATAATGAGTGTCTTATTTTCAATTTGTGATTTTTGTGATTTATACCACATAAAATAATTATAATAATGGAATTTTCATTGATAAAATTTTGGGTCCTTACATTATTCCCACTATATGAAATTTATCCCTCAAAATTTCATTTTACATACTACGAGGAAAATATGTGAGGGTGCTTATCCTTAATCGCATACTCGGGTTCCCATGTTACCACTTCGTACATATGGTTCCACAATATTAGTTTTACTAGAAGAGTGATATTTTTGGGTGAAACCTGATCTCTATGATCAAATATCTTCAATGGATTCTCCTCGTAATTGTGATCTTTCTCTATCTGTACCCGATCTGAATTCAGTATATGTTATGGATCAGGTATGTACTTCCTCGATAAGGATATGTCGAATAAATAAATTACTTGAACATGGTTGGTGGGAGTGTTGATCGATAGGCCACATCTCCAGTGTAATCAAGAATCTCGATGGGGTCAATGTTCATTGGAAATAAAATTCCCTTCTTCTAAAATCTCACGATCCTCTTACACAACGATATCTAGAGGAATACCAATGTCTCCAACCATAAACTCCAGGTCTCATCAATGATTTTTTACCTAACACTTCAAATGTTTTTGGGATACTTGTATCTGTGGATGAGTGGTAATCACATTTTTCTACCATTTCATTGACCCTTCTAGGCCCTGTCAGTTTATGTTCACAGAATTCATCCCAGCATGTTGGTGTTCTAAATCATTTCCCATAAATGGCTTCATATGGATCCATTTTTATGCTCAATTGAAAACTATTATTTTAGTATACATCTATTAGAGGAAAATGTTTGTCAAATCCACCCTTGATGTCCATAGAACACTCTATAAACATGTCATTCTATTTAGGAATAGTCCCCTCAGAATTCCATCAGTTTGAGGCTGATATGTCATAATAATGTTTACCTCAGTGTTTAGATAATGTTAGATACTTTTCCATAAATTAGAGGTGCATCTCAAATCTCGCTTAGATATATTTGATATTGGTACTCATTGAATCCATACTACCTCTCTGATGTATATCTGTGAATGTTTATTCAAGGAGAAGTCCTCTCCGAATTTTGATAATGTTTTATATATTTATAAGACAATCCATAACAACCTATATATCAGTACATCCCTTGAATGTCTTCAGAGTACTGGTGAAAATTTCTATGGTGATATTTTCCAAATTTCTAGGTTTTTATGGGTTATGACCGCATCATACCTTTAGAACATTACCTTTTATCCTTCACTTTCTCACATTCCTGGTACATTGATGTATATTCAAAGATCATCTTCTTCATATTGTCTCACCAATAGTTTTCTCAGAGATCTCAATACATCATTGTTCTCCTTGGGGTAATAGATATGGTTTATCTATGTAAGTCATTCATAGTTTTTTTATTTACCTATGGATTTTATGGTATACATTATCATGTCCCAAATCTCTTGACTCTATCCTCATCCATTTGGAACATGAAGGATTTTTCATTTGTGATATCTTCCACCTTTTTCTGAATTTCCACACCATTTCATTGAGCATCGTTTATTTTCTCCATGAAATATGATTGATTATTCATTTCATAAAATATCATTGATGTTCCTTCCATAAATATTTCTATGTACAACCTTTGATGGTGTATGAAAATTTAATCCTTTTAATTTCTCATTATTCATAAATATGTTGGATCCTTTCTACTTAGAGAATCCTCCACCTTATTGTCTTTTAAAAGATAGTAGTTTATTGAGATGTCATAATCATCGATGAGTTATAACCATATTAACTAGTGCTTATTATGAAAATTCGATATTAATGTTTATTTGATGAACTTATAATAATTATATGTCTCACACTTTTCCCCATAGAGATTATGCTTCCATATTTTCAATTAAAATATCACCTCCACCTACTCAGGATCGTGTGTGGGACAATTTTCTCATGAATATTAAAATTACATGATGTATAGAGAGTCAATTTATCTATTTTCATCAATACATATCATAATAAATTCATTGAATCGTCATTATAAACCACGAAGTGTTCCCTGCTTTATGGTAGTGTGAGCACTATTATAGTGATAAGCCTCTTTTTCAACTCTTTAATGCAGTATTCACATTCCCTTATCCAAATATATTTGTCTCCCTTCCATGTAATCATGGTTAATGGGTTTTAAAATCATGATAATTTCTTGAAAAAGCAAATTTAATACCCAAATAATCCATAGAAACTACATGTATCTATTATAGATGATGTCAAGGGCCACACTTCAATTTCCATTGTCTTGGAATGGTCCACAAATAGTAAATTTCTAGTGATTTCGGGGCCCAAGAATGGTACTTACTCTATCCATAACTCACATTTACTATTAAATGAATATAGTTTCTCCATTAATAATTTCATTAACATAGAATTCAAATCCTTTTCATGTAACTCCTTTCTCTTGGAGTATATCAGATATCATCAATAAATATTTGCATCATTTTATGAAGGGAATCATTAAACAATATATTCATTAAATCCATGAAAATTGTTGAAAAATTAGAGATTTTGAAGGGTATAACTATGAAATCAATATTTCTATACCACTCTTAATAGGTGGCCTTGGGAATATATTATTTCTTCAGCTTTAGTTGGTGATATACCGACCAAAGATCCACGTTAGAGAAATAATTGGCCTCACATAATTGACTAAACAAGTCTTATATCTATGGCAAGTGATACTTGTTATTTTTTATGATTTTATTGAGATCAAGATAATATATACAGAGTCACATTGATAAATACTTATTCTTAATGAAGAGTGTTAGTGTGCCGCATGGTGAAGCAGTCGGTAATATAACACCCTTGTCCCGATTATCCAATAATTGGTACTTTTGTTCTTCCAGCACAATGGTATCCATACAATAAACTTTATTTGATATACTGTTATATCCATGAATATGTTCAATTGTGAACTCAACCTCTTGAAAAGGAGGATGTTTAGAAAACCCTTATAGAAACACATCAGTTTACTCCCTCAAAATGGGAATTTCTTTGATCATGATTCTTTTCTTTTCCATAATCATTCAAGAATGATATTATTGCTTATAATGGAATAATATCCAAAATTGAGATAATGATTCTGTTTTATATCCATCCTCCTTACACTTCTACAAAATTTGAGAATTCCATTGGAGGTGAAGAGTGATCTCCCTTTTTCAACAGTTGATGTTTGAATTGTATAATCACTGTAAATCCTTGCACAATATATCATAAAACTACACCATTGGAAATAATATAATATTTTTTGGGAGGTTCATCCAAAAAAAAATATCAAGGGAGGAGTTATAAACATTCGATGGAATAATTTAACCATTATTTTTTTCATATATAACTCAACCTCCATATTTTTTAGGTTGTGTTTGAAATGTTCTACTAAACATTCATGATATGATAGAATCCATTGAACCAGAATCAAATAGTATATTCACTATACTTAAATAATTGGCATCATATGAGTCACCACATACTTTTTAAGACCCTCTTTAGTAATAGTGATACATATTCCCTTCCTTTCATCCTTGGAGGTTATTGTTGTTCATTCCCTCTAAAACCCCTTATCCAAGGGAAATAGTTCTCATAATTTCCATGTTCCTTATATTTGACATGCTGCCCTATAGGCTATGTATTGATCGGAACCATTTGTTCTTCTTCCACATTAGTGGGATTATTCATATCACTTTATCACATATTAGAGAGATTCCCCATTCTTATTTATTAGAATCATTTCATGTTTCCCTTTAAATTTTTCCTAGGGTGTTACTTCCAATAATTTTTACACATATTATATTATATTTTCATTCCATCATGGTATTTATCTATTGAAACATGCATATTAAATTCCATATTCCTTTTTTTATATTAAGGTCCACAAGACCACTAAGAGTCTCTGATCTCCATTTCACCCTTAAGGGAACTACAGAAATTCTATTCATAGTGTTCAATGTATTGAATCAACAATTGTATTCATAGAATGGGTATTAGTATTCTAAATAAGTGATCCACATTTCTTTTGGCGTTCATGAAAAAGATGAAGGTGTATCATGCATGTCTAATGATGATTGATTCATATTCCCTCATTGATTCATCTTTTTTTCTTCTGTATACTATGGCACTCTTTATCCATCTTAACACATAGAGATCAGGAACAATATTTATTGAAAAATATTATATTTAAATATTCACATTCAATGGAATAAATTCTCTCATTTGAATTCGTGTTCTTGAAAATTTTACACCACAAATTTTCTTCACCATAAAAATTATTGACCCTCAGTAAAACATTCTATTCTATTGAAAACTAGAGGACAGAAAATATCTACTCATTTGAATAAATCCATTGTTCTTCAAGGAGTGGATCTAAAGATCTAATAAATATGGGAGATAATTTTTGAATAATGGAAATGAAAAAAACATGACCACTATTAGGAGAAGAAGGGGTTTCCTTGTGATTCATTTTGTTATTATTTACTTCAGCCAGTTGATCATGTACAATCATGATGATTCATCACCTTTTCCCATCTTATTTGGGATTTCATTAGGTAAATCATCACATTTCCTTTCACATTGATTGTTAGAAAGACATTTCAAATGTCCGAACATTGAATTTAGAAAAATTAAGTACAATTATGGGTTCATTAATGTAGATACCCAATGCTTGACATACATGGAAATTACATTTCTTTTGTGGAATACTTACTACATAAAAAACAGACACAAAAGTACCATAATAGTTTCGTGTCTTTTGAAACTTGTAACTAATCTTCTAATCTTGGTGAAAGATCTTAAAAATATCCCATAAAGATCCTCCCTTTTATTTCATACCTAAAACCTTTATTTATATCCTGGGGAAAATAAATCATATAAAGGGTGAGCTCAAATGCTTAGTAAGGGTAATCATGTTAAAAAAATAAAACAATCAATATATACATTTGAACTTCTAAACATGAACATAATGTTTAAACATCAAAATATTGAGTTGTCAAATAAATATTGGTAGAACGTAAGGAATATATCATAAATTAACATAAATCATGATAAAATAACATGGGGATAGAACATTTAATTGTGGAAAAACATTAATTATATGATATGATTTCTAGATTAGCCAAGGCATTGCTGTCATGACCATGTTAGTGGACAAAGTCCCTTTCTGAATCGAGTTCACTCCTCGTTCCAGTCCTGTATCACTGAACCTGATTAACTAACCATTTCGTCCATCTATATCTCATGAGATATAAATCATTACCCAATGAATTGGAGGGACATATAGGTCCCACCAATCTCATAATGAAATCATTCTTTCGTGTGCCAGAAAATCGTAAATCATACATTATAACCCATGTAATTGATTGGGATTCTTAAACATCAAGACATCATATAAAAAATGGATTTCAGTTCATCATAAGAAAAATCAAACCATATAAATAATGGATACATTATAATTGCAACATAAACATATTAAATAATGTCATTTTAGATGGAAAATAGTTTTGATAAAACACTTGATATGAATTCTTAATGAAAATATCCTTTGTTCTTCAAAATAATTTTCCTTTCACAAAATTCAATGAAATTTTAAAAGAAAATGGATTTTTTGGAAATAATCATTCAATCTTGTAGAGAAACCTTAATGAAAATGAGGCGTTATGAAACTGTAAAAATTCATTCACACCGTATAAGTTAAAAATAACATTCTACTCATAATTTTGTCGTAAAAGTCAAAAAGTTCTTCATGTGGTAAACAAAAGAAAGATTCCTTTAAAAACATTTTTAAAAATTAAAAAATAGGTAATAAGGTCATTAAACATACATTAAAACATTTTTAGAAAATATGGAGATGGATGGTAACAAAAACCCTAGTAAATACTTACGAAATAAATAATCTCGTATAAGAGCGAGATATGAATAGTTATCCCTTACCTGAGGTATGATATGCTTTGTACATATTCAAACCTATTGTATAATGACTTAAATAATTTCATAGACTCATTAAAGAATCATATTCATTGTTATGATATCATATATGGTTCAGTTATGACTTTATATTACCCGTTCATTTGTAAGTTCCATGATAAAGAATCATTTTGGGTAAAATAATTTTATTTATCGTACATATTTGGACTTGTTGTTCTTGATATGATTATTACTTATATCTTGATTTACATACTTCGGTAATGTAAATCATGATTTATATAACATATATATATTCACTATATATATATAATAGACATAAAAATAAAATGAAATACAACATTCATGGAGACGGTAGGTCGTACGTACGCATGAACGCTGTTTTCCATTCCTTATTGAATTAAATGGAATTAAGTAAATGAAACATATATGTACATAAATACAATATCATTATTATGTAATATATTTAATTATTATTTATTATATATAATTTATAATCATACTTAAATGGTTAATCATGGAAAACGAATATCATCGCATTTGTGGAGACGGTAGTCCGTACGTACGCACGAGCGATGATATCATTCCCATGATCGTGGAATTTTATTTTAGTGTATTTATAATATTTCAGTGTCAATATCACTTTTCAATAATCATATATAGTTATTTATTTACACCATTATACAAATCCATGTATGGTGGTGGTGGAAAACCGATTACACCACGACCTGGAGACAGTATTCCGTACTTATGCACGCGTGGTGATTTATTTTCCGTAGGATGGATAGAAGATGAAATTGGGTTGTTTAATATTTATAATAACATATCAGTATTTGAGTAATAATGATGTTATTAATTTATGAAGAAAAAAAAATTAATAATAATTACAAGAAGAAGTAAATTGGAACGAATCTATAAAGGATATTATCTCTTCATTGACGCGCCTCCTCTTAACCTCCTCTTAAGTCACTAGGGTTGGTCTTTTGAGGAGACCAGAACCTTTGTAATGTTTCTAGGTAAGATGATAAGGGAAATGGGAAGGAGTTTTCCGAGCTTCAATGCTCAAATGGGTGTGAAGATAAGAGGTAAGGGGTGCCCTTTTTATAAGGGAGGAGAGAGGCCCTTTTGGAAAACTGAAAATATTATTTTATAATAAAGTAATATTCAGTTGATAATATATCCAAATTTATTTATTTCGAAGATAAAGTGAGGATGGGTCGAAATACTCTCAAAATATAGGTTTCATACATGTTTAGGTTACTATTTTAACCCTATAATTTAAATATAACACTAAGTTAAATAATTTAACTTTTACAGTGTCTTCTTGTTTTCTTACACTACATGTTTAATAAACTTACTATAACAAGCCAAAAAAACCCCATGTGTCTCATTATTAATAAAAATAACTTTATCTATGTAATTTGGCATAACCTTAGATATTTAGGAATAAAATTACAATTAATAATATAATATTCTTTTTAAAAACTATTTTATGCCAATTTTGACACTATTTGGTACTTGATTGTTGTGATAATCATAACCTTATTAGTTCAAAAAACGTTAATTAAATCAATACTAACATGTCATATTAACCTATAAAATTATTTTAATTCATAAAAAGTCTCAAATTACATTTATTTGGGTATTTATAATATCAAATATTTTAATATTTCATTATTTAGGTAATTACTGCATTATCATTGTGTCATAAATAAATTAAATTATTTAATTTTTGAAAATTATAAATAAAATACCAATAGTAGGAAATATTTTCATATTTATAATTAATACATATAGTTGAATGTATCTTATGTATAACCCTATATTAAAAATGTTTTAGTTATTAAACATTTATTTTAACCATTTTAACTATTCTTTATATAAAATAATAATAAATGTCTTAATCCAATCCAAGTTGACCTAAAGGGTAATATTTTATTTTTAAGGTTGTTTTTTGGTCGAGTTACACTTATCCAATAGAATTAGGACATGTGTTAGGGTAATAGTAATATTATTTTTACTCTTAATTACCCTATTTACTTTTAACAGTGGTAATAAAAGTAAAAAGTTACAATTTACCAAATATTTTTTTATCTTATTGAACCAAATTTTACTCCTTAATATTAAAAGTGTCTCTTGGATTTTCGAAATTCCACTCACAGAAGCAGTAAAATTAATTTTTAGGTAAATTTTTAAATTCTCCTAGGACGTGGGTAAAAGACGGTGAAAATTTCAATAATATTTCTATATATCTAAAATTATTATAAAATGACTCCAATGAATTACATTGAACTTATATATATATTATGTATCAATTTTGAAATAAAAAAAAAATAAAATAAATAATTATTTAAATAAAAAGTCAGTTTTTAAATAGTAAGCCAGTGTTTTCCCAATTCATCAAAAAGTTAAAGTTTTCAGAAAAATACCAAAAATTCACCCTAGGCTAATTTCGATATTCTGAATCCAATAATGAAGTCTATTTCTAATGTTAAAATTTATAAAATTTCAAAAAGTGGGTATTACTATTAATTACGGCTAGTTCATAATAATATTATAATAATATCTTGTTTAGTAAAACTTGGTATTGTGTACTAAACACGCTATCGAAGAAGGTCTTGATTGCATGTAATGCATTCTAAGTTAGGGATGCATGTCGTGAAAGCTCATTTTGGTGTAGCGTAAAACACAAGACATCAGCGAAATTAAAAATAATATTTTTCATAAAATCTTGGGGTGTTACATTCTTCCCCCATAAAATGAATTTCACCCTCAAAATTCATCAGGGTTATAAATGGTTTACTACTCGAAAGTTTCTTTAATAGAAACCCACATCGAAAATAGGAATACCAAATATTATCTTTAAAAACTAAATTATGAAACATAATGGTTACCCAAATTAACTAATAACTGAGTTTCCAAATTGGATAACATGGATGGAATTATGGATATGAAAAACAAATCTAACCATCATGTTCTTATGGAGAGTGGTATAGAACATGGCTATGAAAAATTCAACAATAAAAAAGCCATAAATTTGTGATGATCTAAGGTACCATCTAATTAATCCGATAAAAGGGCTCTAGGATACCATTTCTGGTTTTCAAGATCATTTCACTAATGTTGAAGAATATGAATTAGAAGAAATAATTACTTTATTTCGTTATAATCTCACCTTTGTTCATGCCTTGACCAATTTCCACTTCATCACATAAAGAAATGAAGTTGAGTTTGTCATTCGTGAAGAGTTAGCAGATCATGTGATAGAATGATGGGCCATTCCATATGTCTCAAACCAAAGGATAACAATAGTTATCAAATATACATAAGTCCATCTATGGTGAGGTTAATTGTATATTATTCCAAAAATGGACTTATACTTCATCTATCATACCACTTAATAAAATAAAACTAGTTTATACTGACCAGGGACTTCATGTAGGCCAGTGGTAGGCGATAAAGGCATGTCACACTTCAGTTGTGGGTTCGATTCCCGAAACCTTGTCCGACATGACAGGTTGTCGCCCGTCCTAGAGGTAGTCCTTTTTCTAAAACTACATTATTATAACATCCCATCAATAATATCGAAAAAATTTCTATCCTAAAACAATACTAATTAATGTCCAACATAATCCATTCCAATCTATAGGCTTATCTAAAGTACTTCTATCTGATTACTAAAAATTTCAACTACCGAGTATGTGAATTACTTCATTTGTCCCCCATATATCATAAGATATATCTTGTTGTTGGTCACATTACAAAAATGTGAATACCTTAATCATTTATTATATTAAAAAATGAATCCACATTGAACCTTAGTGAAAACATAAATGCTATCAAAATTTAACCCTTTCCACAAAACAAAATCCCAAAATTTTGATATACTCCATCCATGATATCACGTTGTCCTTATATCATTCCTGAGCTCATTAATAATATCATACATAATATTTTCTCCTTATTCCTTTATTATTTGCATTTCATCTACCTTCCAAAAATATTTCAATCACTTTTCATGGTTACTGGTATCATAAAATTATTGAAAACCACAATGGACCAATACATAGATATTCCAATATACCATAAAAGTAACTCGACAACATTTTTTTTGAATACCAATACATAATCACATCAATCCATCCTCTTCAATTATTTTCATGGAATATTTCCTTCCTTGATTAAGAAGTAACCTCTTAGGTCAGGAAATTTAGTTGGGTAATGCCCATGTTCTCCACAGATAAGACATTGATCCCCATAACAGTCTGTCACTCTATGACCCTTCTGTCCACACAGATAACATCATCCCCTATAATTTTTTTATTCATCAAGGTTATTCTTCCCTTATTTAGAAATTTAAATATTTTATTATCTATGCTCCTCACCATGCGAATATGAATAAAAGTCCGTATTCTTTTTATTTGATGAATTAGGAATACCACTGAAGTTAACCTTGTTAATCATATACCGCGATGACTGATTCGGCATAATCACAAAATCTTTCTTTCTAGGAATTACACAATTTCATGGCTCATAGTCACCAAT
This sequence comes from Viscum album, assembly GCA_963277665.1. NCBI lineage: Eukaryota > Viridiplantae > Streptophyta > Magnoliopsida > Santalales > Viscaceae > Viscum > Viscum album. The sequence goes on along the minus strand of OY728143.1, from coordinate 1,088,832,958 downwards.
TTTTCCACTGGATTAAATGTTTACCCAATTCCTTCTGGTTCCCTCAATTGACTAAAACAAAAAACCATGGTGTAAGAAACCATTAATATAACAAGGAACCACATAATCACAAAAAGTCACTTATGGGATGTATAACATATCACACACTCTTTAATCCATGACACCTTAGGTTCACCATTGGTTATTCATGATCGCCAATATAATTCTAGGACTATGACCTATAGTTATACTAAACCTTAGGGACATCCCTAGACATAACATAGAAATATCTCTAGGGATCTCACTAAATGTTTCACATCCTAGATTCCAAAGGTTAACTAAACCATTCCTATGATACAAACTGTAGAGACCCAAATCATGTCGTACATGGACATTACATTACTCTTGCGGAATACTTAATACATAAAAAAATAGACACCAAAGGACCGTAATAGTTTAGTGTCTTTGGAAACATGGAACTAATCTTCTAATCTTGGTGAAATATCTTCAACACCTCCCATAAAGATCTTCCATTTTTTTCATACCTAAAACCTTAATTTATATCCTGGGGAAAATTAAACATATAAAGGGTGAGATCAAATGATCAGTAAGTGTATGCATGGAAAATAATATAAAACAAACCATATACATTTGAACATCAAAACATGAACATTAAGTTTAAACATCAAAATCTTGAGTTGTGAAATAAATCATGGTAGTACGTAAGGCATAGATCATAAAGGAACATCAATCATGAAAAAATAACATGGGAATAAAACATTTAACTGTTGAAAAACTTTAATCACATGATATGATTTCTATAGTATCTAAGGCATTGCTGCCATGACCATCATAGTGGACAATGTCCCTTTCTGAATTGTGTTCACTCATCATTCTAGTCCTGCATCACTGAACTAGATTAACTTATAGTTTCAGCCATGTCTATCTCATGAGATATAAGTCTTTAACCAATGAATAGAGGTAGATATAGTTCCCTCCCATCTCATAATGAAATCATTCTTTCGTGTTCCACAAAATCATAAATCATACATCATAAACCATGTAATAGAATGAGATTCTTAAACATCCCACCATCATAACATAATCCATATTAAAAAATGGATATCATTTCATCAGAAAAAAAAAATCAAACCATGTAAATAATGGAGACATTATAATTTCAACATAAATATACCAAATAATGTCATTTTATATTAAAAATAGTTTTGATAAAACACATTAAATGAATTCTTGAAGAAAATATCATTTCTTCTTCAAAATCATTTTAATTTCAAAAAATTCCATGAAATTTTAAAAGAAAAGGGTTTTGTCGAAAATAATCATACAATATTGTAGAGGAAGCATCATGAAAATGAGGCATTATGAAACTGTAAAAATCCTTTCAGATCGTATAAGTTAAAAATAACATTCTCCCCATACTTTTGTCGGAAAAGTCAATAAATTCATCGTGTGGTAAACAAAAGTAAGATTCCTTTCATAACATATGGTAAAATTCAAAAATGGATAAAAGGACATTACAAATAAATGAATTTTTTTTAGAAAACAGGTACATGGATGATAATAAAAACCCCATTAAATACTTACGAATAATCAATCTCGGATTAGAGCGAGATTGGAATAGTTATCCTTTAACTTAGGTCATATATGCTCCGTACGTATCCGAACCTCTTGTATAATGATTTAAATAATGTCATTGACTTATTACAGAATAATATTCATTGTTATTATATCATATATAGTTCACTTATGAATTTCTATTACCTGTTTTTTTGTTAGTTCCATGTTAAAGCAGCGTTTTGGGTAAAATCGTTTTATTTATTGTACGTGTTTGGACTTATTGTTATTGATATTATTAATACTTATATCTTAATTTACATACTTCTAGAATGTAAATTACGATTTATATATCATATATATATTCATTTTATATATATTATAGATATATAAATGAAATGAAATACACCGTTCAAGGAGACGGTAGGCCGTACGTACGCATGAAAACTGTTTTTGTTTCCTTATTGAATTGAATTGATTTAATTAAATGAAACATATATGTACATAAATACACTATAATTATTATTTACTATCTTTAATTATTATTTATTATATATAATTTATAATCATACTTTAATTGTAAATCATGAAAAATGAATCTCATTGCGTTCGTGGAGACGGTGGTCTAGACGTACGCACGAGCAATGATATCATTACCATGATCGTGGAATTGTATTGAAGTGTTTTTATAATATTTCATAATCAATATCAAATTTCAATAATCATATATAGTTATTTATTTACACCATTATCCCCATCCATATAAGGTGGTGGTGGAAAACAGATTACACCACGACGTGGAGATGGTATTCCGTACGTACGCACGCGCGTTGATTTCATTTCCATAGGATGGATATAAGATGAAATTGGGTTGTTTCATATTTAAAATAACATATCAGAATATTATTTATACTTATGATATTAATTTATGATGAAACAAATAAAGAAGAAGAAGAAGAAAAATAAATAAATTGGAATGAATCGGTAAAGTATATTATCTCTGCTTTAACACGCCTCTTCTTAAACTCTTCTTAAGGCACTAGGGTTGGTCTTTTGAGGAGACCAGAACCTCTATAAGGTTTATAGGGAACATGATAAGGGAAATGGGTAGTGTTTGGCCATGATTCAAGGCTGAACATGGTGTGAATATAATAGGGAAGGGGTTCCCTTTTATAAGGGAGGAGAGGGGCACTTTTGAAAAAACATAAAATATTATTTCATAATAAATTCATATTCGGTTAATAATATATAAAAATTGATTTTTTTCAAAGATAAATTGGAGATGGGTCGAAATAATCTCAACCAATACGTTTTATATAAGTTTATGTTACTATTTTAACCTTATCATTTAGATTTAACAATATGTTAAATAATTTATGTTTTACCGTGTCTTCTTTTTTTCTTAAACTACATGGTCAATAAACTTACTATAACAAGGAAAACGAACCCCAAGTGCATGATTATAAAAATATATAACCTTATATAAGTCATTTTTCTGAATCATATATTTTTAGGAATAAAATAACAATAAAATATAATATTTGTTTTAAAAACTATTTTATGTCAATTTTGACAATATTTGGTACATGATTTTTGTGAAAATCATAACAACATTATTAGTTCGCAAAAAAGTTATTTAAATCAATAAAATCATGTCATATTAACCTATAAAATTAGTGGAATTCATAAAAAGTCTCAGATTACATTTATTTGGGTATTTATAATATCAATTATTTTAATATTTCATTATTTTGGTAATTACTGCATCACCATTGTGTCATAAATAAATTAAATTATTTAATGTCTAAAAATTATAAATTAAATACCAATAGGTATGAAATATTTTTAGATTTCTTATGAATATTTATAGTCAAATTTATCTTATGTATAACCTTATATTAAAAATGTTTTAGTTATTAAACATATATTTTAATGATTTTAACTGTTCATTATATAAAATAATAATAAATGTCCTAATCCAATCCAACTGGACCTAAAGAGTAATATTTTATTCCTATGGTTGTTTTCAGTCGAATTACATTTATCCAATAGAATTAGGACATGTGGCAGGGTAATAGTAATATCAATTTTACACTTAATTACAATATTTATTTTTAGCCGTGGAAAATAAAAGTAAAACGTTATTATTCCCCAAAAATTATTTTAATCTTATTGAACCAAATTTTACTCCTTGATATTATCCATGTCTCTCGGATTATTGAAATTTCACTCACAGAAGTGGTAAAATTATGTTTTATGTAAATTTTCAAATTCTCCTCGGAGGTGGGTAAAAGACGGTGAAAAGTTCAATAAAATTTTTTTATATCGAAATTTATTATAAAATGACTCCAATGAATTACATTAAACTTATATATGTATTATTTATCGATTTTGACCTAAAATAAAAATAAAATATATAATTATTTAAATAAAAAGTCGGTTTTTAAATAGTAACCCAGTGTTTTCACTATTCATCAAAAATTGAAAGTTTTCGGAAAAATACCATAAATTCACCCTAGGATAATTTCGATATTCCGAATCGAAAAATCAATTCCATTTAGAAAGATAAAATTTATAAATTTTCAAAAATTGGATACTACTATTCATAAGATCTAGTTCATAATAATATTATAATAATATCTCATTTAGTGAAACATGGTATTGCGTACTACACACGCTATTGAAGAAGGTGTTGATTGAGTGTAATGCAAGCCAAGTCAGGGATGCATGTAGTGCAAGATCCTCTTGGTGTAGTGTACAACATAAGACATCAATGAAATTAAAAATAATATTTTTCATTAAGTCTCGGGGTGTTACAATTAATATTTTCCTAATAATTATAAAATGAAACATTGAACCTGGGGGGATAAATTTTTTAATGTAAATTATATCCTAACTTTTCATTCCCGATGTTTCAATTTAGTTTATCTATGGTGATAGATTATCGCTAAGGTTATTTCTAAAGTGCTCTAGTCCTAATCCCCCAAAATTATTAGACCGTTCTTGGATACAAACTATAATAACCCCATCAATTTACACATATTATTACATAATTTTATGCTTAATTATCCTTCAAATACAAACCAATGATAACAAATTCTTGTTCCATTTTAATATTATATACATAATTAGAAATAATTACACCAAAATGAAAACATCTTTTATTTAATATTCATAATGAGATACTAATTTCCTTTGTTCCCATACATTTTCATTAGAATATGTGGGTAATAAATAAAAATTTGTTTGAGCTAAAAAACCTAGTTATGGAATAAAACTAACAATAAAGCATATCACATGGGTGAGAAGGCATAACATGATGACATAATAAGGGATAGAACATGAATAAAAATATGGTAGAATACCATATAGAACATGGGATAATCTAATTATCAAATAATATAAATTTTGTAGAATGATAAAACAAGACATAAGCATGATTTATGGACCCCTGTACTTGGAGGATCATGATTCAAGGCTAACCACCATGAGAGTTGCACATGGAGCACGACAGAATCCTAACCAGCATGACTATTTCACATGAAATCTCATGTGACTAAAAATAACCCAAATAATTTGAGATCTATATGGATCATCCATCATAAAATTCTAATTAACATTAATTTCATGTAAAGAATCGTAAATAAAGAATCAAACGTAAAATAAGTGTTATCCATGGTAAATCAGGGGTATCATGATCATGTCAAATGGAATATCAAAATGTATTATCATAATGGTTTCCTTGAAATAATATATTTAATTCATAGATGAAAATTAATAACAGAAAATATGCATACATCCAGATAATTTATGTCATAATGAAGAAAGTACATGTAAAAAAGGGTTATCATGAATCTCTATAAATAAAAATATTTAGTGAGGTTTAAGGAAACATTTTCATGATTAATTAAAATTCTAAATTATTTATTATTTGAATAAAACTAAAAATGAACAAATATATTTTTTCATGAGATGATTAGTGATTTTAGACAAATATGGTGGCTTAAAAAAGATTATGGAGAGTTCATGAAATTGATTATAAATCGAGAATTTCTCTTTTATCAGACATGCTTATCAGGAAGAATTGAGAAAAAACATTATTGAACCATGTATTTACCAATAAACGTAGGATGAAAGGATCTATATAGATGATTTTGGAACATATAAATATAATTTTGAATAATTATATAAAGATAAATATGAATAAAATTTCAAAAAACAGAGAGAACGAAAACCACAAAGGAAAATAGAGGTTTGAATGTAATCCCATGCCTTATGTCTTAATGTGTTATTCACCTCATCTTAATGTCCCAAGTAATAAAATTAAATCCATTAATAAATTATTTTAGAATATTTTATATATTATTTTATTTATTATAATTTTATTTAGTTATTTTATGTCCTTTCTGATGAGTTATAAGATAAAATTTCATCATTCACAAGTGCTCATTTCCATTGTTTTAAGGATTGGTTCATTTGTATACTTGTATGAAAGATCATGTAGGGTGGGAATAGATAACCAAATTTGAATTTATTTGATATTACTCAATTTAAATCAGTTTATTACATCATATATATCATTTGGTTATATTGTATATGGAATAATCATTAGTAAAAATGTTAATAATTATAGTTTAGGTTAATTTGGATATTTCGGAATCATCACAAATGGGTTCAATTCAATTCTATAATATTATGTATATATAAATTTTAAATAAATTTAAATAAGATTTATTACACAGATTATGATATATTGTTTCAATGAAAATGTTTTTATGACCATCCATTATTGAGTTAAAAGTTATTGAAAACAAATCATCCTTGAATGTGTAAAATTAACACGTCACAGACAACGTTTTAATTTTTAAAAAAAATGGGGAGGGGAAAGAAATAATAATAGATTATTCCATTAAAATAATATAAATTAAATATATGTGATATAATTTTGTTACCAAGCCCCATGTATAAGGTTCGGTAAGGATATAATCATAAAATTAAATAAAATAGAATGAAATTAAAAGAAAAAGAAATTGGGTTTCACCTCTTGAATTCTTCTCTGTTTGAACCTCCTTGATGAAGATGAATTTGGTCATTTATTATGAAAAAATAATAATAGATGTTGGCATAGATACTTGGTAATATATTTGGATTGAATTTGAAAAACATCAAGGATTTGGAGGTGTGAGGAAAAGAGGTTGTGAGTGGTTGTATTTATAGTAAAGGAAATAAGTGCTTTTTGGTTATTTTTTCATTAGTATATTATTTTGGATAAGGAATATTAATTTAGTGTTTTATTCGCTCTAAAAAAATTAAATAATTTCGGTGAGTGATAACTAATTGACACATACATCGTTCATTGCTCAATCATGACTCAAAAATGCATTTATTTACCTTATACAATAAACTACTATATTTTTCTATTCAACACAAATTCAACTATTTTATAAAAATCACAAAACATCGCCCTAACAATTTTGTGATGTGTAGAATTATAAAATTTACTTCATTTTATAAAAATATTTTTCTAAATATTATAAATTTATTTTCTATCTACAATCATCATTTACATGAAAAATACAGATTTTCTATTTTTTGGTAAATTTATAACACATTGAAATATTAATTAGGGGCCTGTAAAATTATAATATAATAATAATAATTAAAGAAAATATCAATTTATGAATCTATTTTATGAAAATAAATTTTATTTTGATTCATTATATTACTTACAAAATTTAGATAAATATTTATTTTATTATTAAAATGCTAACACATAATTTATCATTTTAAAAACAATTATTTTCTTTTAAGTTGATATAATTATATCATATTTTCATTTAAATATAGTAATTTTTTATTTATACTTTCATAGGTTCGGTTATTATTCTATTTTTTCGGTTATAAGTATTAGGGGTCATATTACTATTCTATTTGTCATGTTACTACTAAATTGGTTTAGGTTCCTTTATTTATATAATTATTTTTTATTTCACTAATTCTTAATTTAGGATGTTATTATGTGTTCTATATTTGATTTTATGTGATTCTTATTTCAAAAAAAATTATAAGAGGGAATTTTCAAGGATAAAATTTTGGGTCATTAAATTATAACGTTGTATTTTAATGTCCTTCAAGATGGACCTAACCAATGATCATGGAATATGGTGAAAACATTCCCTGAATGTCCTAGAACACTATAGAATATAAGGTTCATCCATGGTGTTTCTGAGGATCATGAGGATTATAAATCACATATTTTATTATGATTGTTGACCTTCTTTTTTATCAAATAAGATTAAAATATTATGAAGAGCATCTTGTTCAGGTTAAAATGCTAAACATGCTTAAGTAAAATCTAGTTACTTGCCCCATAAGACCTATGTGCACAATCCATTTTGAATTTGAAAGGATGTGAAACTACCTTATGTGTACCAATGGATTAGGACACCCTATTATAGAAACATATGCCCTGAAATTGTGTCATAGACTTGTACAAAAATACTACACCCAGGGTCCCATATTTGTTTATAAAAAGGACCTTAGAGATCCTTATTTGATCAAATAAAAAATTAGATGAACCCCTATAGCTATGATTGTGCAGATTCATCAACTGAGTCCCCAAAAATATCTCAGGTAGCTCTCTGAAATTTGAGAGAGTATAGAATTATGTAGGATTACTAAGATAAAATTCCCTTCACGATTCAAAACATAAGACACCGATATAATTATTGTTATTCTTCAATGAGAAACCACCTGCATGAGGCCCATCACCCTAATTAGGGACCTAATTGAGAACCATATTGGGAAACTATAGTTGACCCAGGGTTCCTTTTATATATCCTTGCATATGTTTTGTTTCCCATGTGATCCATTTCGCAAGTCATATACTGTTTTTGTAGTCCCATACCCCCTGGGAGAATCATTTTCTTCTTCCTCCCATTCCCTATATAGTACACCTGCATTACACACTGATGAAAATCATATGTGCCTAGGACCTACCCGAGTCGCCCTTCATGACCCCTTCCAATTCACTCATTATAGGGATCCTTCTTCTATGGACCCCTTGACTGAAAGGGACCAAGTTCAAACCTCCACTGATGCCTCCGGATTTACAAAACCATGGAAGGGACATACCATCATTTCCACCATTTGGATATGTATTTGTATGGAATTTCATTTCCCACAATTTTGTAGTTGGATGGTAGTTTCCTTAGGGTGCATTAGAGTGTTTATCAGTATGGTCATGAGGACCCTTAACTCAGGGACAATGTTAAGGAACTCCTAGTCTTAGATACTGGGGTTTAGACCACATCCCCCAATTCTCACATTTGATACATGGATCCTCTTGTTTATAGATTGGAGGGTGATGATTACACATTTTTCCATTATATATAGAATAAAATCCTCATCCCTTATTGTGGTAGCAATTTAAGGGAATACCTCCTAAAGTAATCCAATAGCCTTTCATATAGGAGGTTTCACTCTTGCTCCCCTCTACCTCCTAGCCACCACTGTGGGTCTTACCTCCTTCTCCATACCTAGTACTTATTCTTGGTTAAATTTAAGATACTAAAGTATCTTACCATTAACTTCATCAACCATCATCCTGGGGATAAGGTTATGGGAACGCTCAATACATCATCCCTCTCTGTTTGGTATTTTTCACCCTATCCACCTGCGTTCAAAATAAGTGTGTGTTGTTAGTCATATCTTCCACTTCATCTAGTTTCTCACATTGATCATGACGCATGCGGGATTAGAGTATAATGGTAATAATGAAATTCATGTGATAAAAACATAATTAAACAATGAGAACTCCGATTCCTGCTATAAGCAGGATACGTTGGATGCCCACCCAGTGCTCAAGCTCAATGGGAATCCTCATCAAGTATATATAGCAACAATAATCAAACCAATCCAAGAATCCCCCTCAGGAGTAATACCCAAGGTAAACCCTCCAAACCACTACTATAGTATGAGAACATCGATTCCAACTACAATCAGAATACATAGGAAACCCACCAAGGGAAAAAACTCAATGGGCACCATAATCTTGAGAAATATTCAATAATAATTCCACTTAATTTTGGGATCCTTTTTAGGAGGAAGCCTCAAAACAATCCACCAAGTTATAATGAGTTAAAACTCACTTAGGTTCCATTTAATTTGGCATCCTACTTAAGATTAATCCCAAGTCAGGTCCCCAAATAGTCTATCAATACTTTTTTGGAATAAACTCTGGCCTAATCCCCTCAAAGGTCAATACTCCTTTATGAGGAAAACCTACCGAAAGCCTCAGTAGTTGAGTTTAACTATAACCAAAATCTGTTGGATTTGTTTACCATACATATGGGATATATAGAAGCCACCATGAGGTCTAAACCCTACATTCCAAATCTACCATGTTCTCTCTACGCCATATTCCTTGAAGGGTCTAATTCAACATGGCGATTAATCATCCTTCCAAGTATTTTGGGCCCTTTTGGCATAAGTCCTACACCAAACATTGACTAGGCATATTTTCCCTAGATTTTCTTTCAAATTAAGGGAAACAATATGTTTGGTTCAGTATCACATCACCTTAAATTGTATGATGTGACCTATTAAGAAAAAATGAACTACATGGGCTCTTATTCCTTTTACAATGATATATAGGAATCTCATTTCTATGTTTGATCCCAACACTGAATCAACAAGGATCTACCTGGATGAAGATACAATCTAGAGTGCTCCATTATAGGGCAAGAAAACAAGTGTAAAAATAATAATGACAAAATATTGTTTCATTTGTACATAATGGGATACCATTGATGGAAAACACCATATACATATATTATTCTCCATTGATTAAAAGCCTCAGATACTTATAGATAATTATAAATTCCATTCAACATAATTATTATTTATTATTTCATGGGTGACCCACACAATATTTTGTAATTAATAAAGGATTTTCGAATATGTATTAAATCTATAAGAGAGTGCCAAAGTAGGAAATTATTCCGCCCAAAAGGGTATGATGATCCTCATCTCCCATTATCTCAAACAATGTGAGTTTTCAAGCATCATCGAACAAACCACGTGATGAGAACTGGCCTTTGTAAAGTAGGCCCCCATTGATAGAGAACAATTGGTTGTTTCCTATTCTATGATAAAACCCTTAAAAACTGTTCATAAATTTTGTTTATTATGTTAAAAATATCTCTGACGGAAATAAATATTTTTAAAACCGACATGAATCCTTATCCTAGACAATGGTGTCACCCAATGTTAGGCCTCTTTCACATGATAAAATAGGGACCAAAAATGAAATCAATTATGAATGTGTTAAATGGAATTATAATTTTTATAGAGATTATGTTATGTTTCTGTTTTTAATATATTCATGCACTTCTCTTCATAACTCCCCTCAATCCAATGACATAATTACAAATTTCATTTCTGAATTATCTACCAGAAACTTAGTTCTATTCTTCATCCATGTAAAGGACACCATCATAAACCCAACAATTTTAACATTGGGTATAAAACTAATTGGTCTAGTAATACTACCAAAATGGTACAATCCTGACCATGTAGGCCACACAATAAGAATTATTTTTTGCAAATCCCCATTACTTATCGGGTCAACTATGACTTGTGGTCCTGAAACATACTGTGTTGACCACCATATTCAACTGTTTCAAGAGAATTCCCCAGGAATGTAACATCTATCCCCTCCCATATCTTAGGGAGGTGAAATAAGAGGCCAAAATATGTCTTTTCTAAAGAGACACATGGGTACTTTCCAGTGGATCCATCCATCAATAAACTCCACCAATGCCTCATGGTAGTAACCCATCAATATGATGGGGTAGTTTTCATTGGCTATATCACCCAGTACCTTCTAACTCATGCATGCAAGAAGGTCCATAAGGGATTAAAATAAATATACATATTTTAGGGTGACACATCCGATTCCTTCAATGAATCCCACAAACCAAATTTGGTGGAAAATTGTGAGAGGTCAAATACACCTTTTTCCATCATTCAGCTATCCAATAGACTCGTCTAGGAGTATTCAGGGAAGCCTTCCAACCAAATATGGATCCATGTTGTGAGGATAACATACATCTGGATTCACCGTACATGTCTTTTAGAAGACTCATCCATTAGCACTAAAATATGGCCACCTAATAAATATGGTGGTCACTTATAATAAGAAACACACACCTACCTATAATCATATAGATTGATAGTAGCCTCGTCTGCACGAACCTAAAGAATTCAGTCAAAAAGCCCTGATGACCTACATAGGGAAGAATCAATTGTATAACCTATCATAGTACTATCAACATACACTATCAGAAAAGGGAGGATTGGAGAAGACACATACACCTACCCCAGTTACATAATGGGAATATATCCACATTTTGATTGATAAAGTCACAAAGAAAATCTTAAAAATTGTTCAAGAGAGGACATTAATTCCATCCCACATCAAGATGACTTTATAAAAAATCATAAAAGTGATTATAGTCATTCTAGAGTGATAAAAACATACCTCTGTCCCCACTAGTGGGTTGGATCATCCACATGTCACCCCGAATCCGACACACACCTCTACTCATATCCAAGAAGGTCACAGGGAAAACTCTCCCATATTATACGGACAACATGTTTGGGAACATACCCTCATTCTAATTTTTGGTAATCCACATATCCCAATGACCACTATATGGTAGGAACCAACTCTTACCCATGAAAACCATTTACCCCAGATTGTTTCACCAATCACATATAATTTGGCACCTAATAAAAAACTCAAAAAAATATTGGAAAATAAAAAGTCGATCTAAAATCTTGCTCTACTTAATGATATAGTTATTGTATACCTTAGATGATTATCTATGGTATCTCAAGCTCTTACTCCCTTTTTACCAAATTATGTGTGTAATAGTAGTAATTCTAAGGGTCCTCTTTAGACAGTTCACTATGAACTATTCCTTTTTGACACAATATGAGATATTTAGATATCTCGTCTCAATATGAGAGCCATGGTTTCACTCCATGTGGCCATAAGATGAAGGAACAAGAGGGTCTTCCCCTTTCTACAATCCACCCTGGTAGTCCTCCACATGAGGTAATTTTCTATAAATTTCAATATATAGTTCAGTTTCACAGTGTCAATATAATTCTACAATTGGCAATGTAGTGATAAGAAAACTCCCATATAACAAGGAACATTCATAAAAGGCTAGATGTGTTGATAGATATCATTAGCAGGTGAAAAACATTCTCAACGAAAAGATATCCCAAGGTGAATAAAATTATCTAAACAACCATTTGTTCACTTTCCTTCTATCACAACAGTGGAAGACCCTAATAATCTTGTCTCATATAACAAATTTATTGGAAAGGGTTCTCACTGGTCAGACCACGTAGAGGAACCTCTAGTAAATGATTAAGAATTCATGCTAAACATGAGTAAAAAATGGCTAAAGATTACATAACACCCAATTTCAGGCCATTTTACACCTCTAAATACAACATTCAAGAGGTTTTTTTGGATGATTCTATGCACAACACCTACCTCAACATATAGAAAAATCATCATCACATAAAATAAAAAGTATTACAATATGTTTAACTTCATTGTCCCATCAAGGTAAAATAATTCGCTGTAAAATCAAATTGAAATTGAATCTCACCTATTTTCATCATATCTAATGATTGAGAAAAATTATGGATCCATTCAACGTGTCTGCCATAGCACATTAATGTGGTTATGACAACGGACTGAAAATACATCATATTTTTTATATATCAGATGATAGGGTGCATACTGAGCACTATATTTCACCACACTCCCTAATCAACAAATTCCAATAATGGTGGAATCATGAAATGTCATAACACCATGCCGATTCAATCAAATGGAATATGTTCATGACCAATGATATGATCAAAATGAACAAACCTCGTCTGAATCCCACTAACATTAGTCCAAAAGAGAGCAAGATATTGATATAATTCTGCATCAAGAATCTAGTAATACTATGTAAACCTCCAAAAAAAACATGATGATTAGGTAATTCATTTTAATCAGGATAAATAATGTACCCCTCAATATCATTGGGAAAAATCAAACTGGATATTAAGCCGTGTTAGATAGAAATCCTAAAAAATGAAAAATTAAATGAGATTCAATAGAACTCATCGAATATTACTCCTCTCATGTGAGATTTAATTCCATTATATCAAACGATATCTATGATGAGATCCAATGAAAAATTCATGCTCATTCATCTTTTAGGATCCAACTTCTATCCCTTGTTAAATGTAACTCAAAAATTTGATTTAGTGTGGTATTAAATACAAAATCATACAAATTTCTATTGTGATTTGGAATTGTAGTAAATCTTTTATTCTTTATATATAACCAAATAAATTCACATGTTTCACACATATCTATACATTATAGTGAAAAAGAAAAAGTAACACTATTCCTAATGATATATACATCAAGTTCATGGGATATTTCCTTGCAGGTTGAGTCTATTGATTCGTATTGAAGAAGTACATCAATATTTCCATGTTGAAATAATCTGAAGATCATGGTATTTTATTATTTATATAACTAAATTTCATTTTTAAATTTTTGATAAATATTTGAACAATAGAGAAATATATGCATAAAGGTGGAATAAATTACTCTAATGGGATTTGGACTATATCCTTCGAACCATTCTATTAAAACATGTTAGGTTTTCTTGATTTTATATTCATTATTTATTAAGAGAATATCTGTAATGTTTCTTTTCCACCACTATAATTTTGAAACTCCATTTATAGAGAAATAAAATTTGATTCAATCCATGGGTTGAATAAAATAATGTATTTTTCTCATCTTTTGAATATATATACACATCTTATAATTTTTATTCTCATCCAATGATATATATTGGGTAATTAAAATAGGTATATTTGAAAATATTCCTTATTCACATGCACATTATTCATCTTTTAACTAGATATATACTTTGAATTGATTTCATCTATGTATTTTCCATCATATTATGGAGATGAATAGTTTATTGAAGAGTTTTCTAGAAATCATTATCCATTAGTTGTGGGTATCATCTCATGGTTAGAGATGAACACTGGGATTTTTTGAGGAAACCAAACTCTTGATTTTGGTTTGTAGACAACATTGTACAAAGAAATATATTTTAACCTTGAATTTGAGATCTCATTTGGTTTTACATTGTAATTGAGGAACAAGTGAGTTTTATTATTTAATGGTATTTAGTTACTCATATGATGGATAATTGGATTGAGAAATATTTTTCAATAGAAATATGATATTAAATTCTAGGTGCATCTCTCACGGATTGGATGCTATTTAGGAATCATTGACTTCTATATCACATATTAAATCTAAAAAATGCTTACCCCTTGTTTAAGTTTCAGTAATTACTTAAAAAAATAATTTAAATATAAATAATATATTTCTCAAAAACGATATTGGAAATATTCGTGGAACAAAACCCAGGGATAGAGTACTATCTGATTTCACATGGAATTCATAAAAAACTTTATATAATAAATCTATAAAAAAAATATTGATTCGTCATTTTTTCAACCATTAATTATAGAAAAATGACTCAACCTCCTACAAATTACGTATTTATATAAAATAATATATTTATATAATAAGATATAAAATATAGAAGTTTTTTTCAACTCACCGATGGATTTCAACTATACAGTAGCGCAATTTTTCTAGTGATTATTGGGAGTTAAAAGATTCAATAGTAGGGATAACATATTTTTGAAATATATTAATGAAATTAAAGTATAACTTTAGACAATGTACATTAAATTTTAGCATATATAATATGGTAAACTCTAGGGATATTAATAAAAATACAATATATTCTAGAAGAATAAACTCATCGATTTAATTTCACTCCAATTTTTTGAGAAGATATCAATGAGGTTAAGGTTTCACTTGAAGAACATACACTACCCAATGATATATAGTACATGGATTGGGTGATCATGATGAAATAGAAGATATAATATAATCTACTTCAATGAGATTATATTAATATGGAGTCTCTATTCTCTATTTATTTTAAATTAATTTTAAAAATTATTCACCCTAATTGAATTAATTTGATTTTATAAATGCTATAGTTTTCCCTAAAACATAATGACGATGTTACCAAAAATGATATGGTTATAATTTTTTGAATATTGATGATCAAATACATACCAAATACTATTTTTAATTACCAAATTCTTTTATTTTTTAATAAGATTTAGAATATGTTGAAAATAAATGAAATATTCATTCTTTTAACTCATTTTACTTTGATTCCATAAAATATTATTTGGAAATTGATGCCTTATAAAATGTGAAAATAATTTTTCTACTGATATTGAATCAATTTTAGGAGTTGTATCATGGTTCTATAAAATAAATGGTGAGTATATTTGAAGAAAATATCGAATTCCCATTTCATACACGAACATATGGATTTATAGATTCCATGAATACTATTGAGTAAATTATAAAAATATCCTTTATACTTGTGAATAATAATTGAGAGGTGGGGGAATGATTTTTTTTCAATTTATTTTAATGGTTCTTCATAAATGAACCATCACAACCAAACAATGTAATTACTTTATAATTATCCCAAACACAAACACACACACACACACAAAGTGATAAATATATTTTTATAAGTTACACATATCAAGTTGATATGGATAGTCCAAATTAAGATTTGGATTCTCTCGATATCATATGATTCATTGGAATCAAAATTTAGATTATAATGTTTAGGGTTTATCCTTAAATTATTGTAAAAATATATTCTGATGACTATGTAAATTATTCCTTCATAGTTATAATGAAATATATAACTCTAACAACAGGAAAATATTATTACTTCCAAATACATTTATTTATACGTTATATAGGTCAAAATTATGATGAGTGGTATCCCAATTCATCAATGTTAACAATTAAAAGACACTAACATACATAAATTCAAAAAATAACCAAAAATTGAAATATATGTGGGCCAACCTAGAGACCCCAATAGAAACTCCAGTAATACACCAATGAATGATTCATGAAGGATGAGGCTCATCAAATTTGTTTTCCATTTCTTTTTTTATGTCATTATTATTCTTGGACCAACATCACATCAACCTTGTCCTATGTCTTAATCACCACCAAAACAATGATCCAATCTCCATTAAAAATAATACAAGAAACATTGATGTTGGTGCCTTGGATTATATTACTCTCTCTAAATACTCTGAACTACTAATTCATATTCCTTCTTCATTGTTTTTCTTTCAGAAAAATATTCCAGGTCATCGTGATGTATTATTAAGTAGTGTTATATATTGAAATAGTAAATTTTAACTATAATATATATCTCCTTCCTTCATTGTACAAGTCAAATCATCAATAAATGAAAAAACATTATAGTTTTATAGAATCACAAATACCATTTTATGATATGTAATTTAATAAATGTTATTAATTTATTTGCATGATTTAGTTCTTAGAATAATTCATTATAAAATATCTTATATTTTCCATGATTAAATAAACATATAAATACAAAAAGTAAGTAACTCTTTTTAAGTTAAAACTTTTATTTTAATTTTTTAAAAAATAAATTCCTTGTGAATATATAAATATTATAGATACAATGATACTCTTACAGTGTTCTAGGATACTCTAACGAAGTCTACTTTACCTTTTTGGAAATATTCATTTCTCATCCAATAACTACTCTTCGAATTTCTAGAATTAATACACTGATTTAGGAAACTACACGTCTAATATATTGAATTATGATTGTTATGTATGAATCTACCCTTTCATAATATCTATCCCTTTTTTAATTTATTAATTTAGAGTCATTATAACTCTAATATAGTTCTTGGGATCGATGAAAATTTGAGAACAAAATAGTTACACTTCATAAACACTTCAAAACAACAAAATGATTCACAAAACATTAAAATATAACATAACCAAAGAATATAATTCACCTCAAATGAAAAACTAATTAACACTAGATTATGAATATTATTTATGTACTGAGAAAAAAAATCAACATATTAATCATATCTACATCTTTTTCACCAAAACATATTCTTTATACAATCATAATATAACTATCATGTTTTTTTAAAATTCGTACCACATCAAATAAAAATTGGGTATGAAGAATCCCCCAAGGACATAATATCAACCAAATATGTCACAGAGGATAAAAAATAACCCTCTTTTTATTTATTTGAAAATCGAAGAACATAAATCAATTTCAAACACAATATAATTTGCATTGATTCATCATCCAATAATTATATGACTAAATGAGTGAAATAAATAAAGAAAAAGAAACATTGAATAAAACTTAAATGTTTTCTATAATATCATGGACTTATATCTACCTCACTATTCTATTTAACACCACTATAGATACCACTTGTGAATAAAATATATTTCTTTCACAACTCATTTTATTCATGACTGAAATTGAAAAATAAAACTTGTAATCTCATTAACATAATTTCATAGAAGATATGAACTTAATAAATTATATTTATCCCACAAATATATAAAGTGTTAAGGGATTAAATACTCTATTTTCTAATAACTACAAAACAATTTACTTTAACTTTAATTGACCCATTATTTACAAAGTGAATTAATCATTCAATACACCTTTCAATATATTCCAATCGTTTTAAATCTAGTTTAATGTGTGGAGAAAAATAGCAATCTAAAGTCCATAGATGTTCTCATTTAGAATCATTATGTGTTATATCAATCACAAAATATTTTTCTTTTCCAATATATTTATTCCCATGAGAATTAAATTATATAAAATTAATAATAATCTATGATTATAGGATGGTGAGAAAATATTCATCATGGTGACAAAGATGGTCATATATTGACCAAATTTCTGCTAGTTTTCTAGAGTTATTCCCAACCATTAGTCAATGTTTCTCATATTACATATAAATGTTTCTTTCCGGGTGGACTAATTCCCCCTCAAAAAATGACTTCAAATATGTATAGTCTCAAAGAATAAATTCTTTTCTTTGTTACGAAATCCTTCATAGTTCTATGAGTACATATGAAATCAATAATTTGTTATGTAAATATCTTCTTCTCTAAAAATCTTCCCACAAACTCCATCATTGTTTTTGTTATTAATTATTTCTCATTTGTGGAATTAATGTTTTTGAATACTCCTAATGACTTCATCCTTCATCCAAACATCTTTATATCATTTTTAATAACTATTAGTATAACTTTATAATTTAATTATAATGATTCCAAAATTTCTAGACTTATAGGATTCGAATTTATTTTCTCAAATATTTTTTTATTCACTTATATCTTCAAATCGTTATTTAAACCATGATTACTAATATCAGGCCCTTATTTTCGGTCTCATATATGCTGATTAACATGATACATGACATACATTTATAATTCATCATTTTTATATCCTTGTTCATTGAACATTTATAATCCTATTTTACATAATTCTAAAAATTTGATTTTGACGTGTAAAATTATTTCTATGAACAAATCAATTGTTTGGGTCATGAATTTTTAACTTATTTTTTTTCTCTTCCATAGAAACTTTTTTAAAATTTTCATTAAAAGTAAATTATTTTTTTATCATCCTCTTTGAACAAACCTTCATTTTCTTCTTTATGAAAATATTATTTTATTCCTAAAGATAATTTTTTTATTTTGATTTTTATCCCATTTCTATATTTTGTGATATTTAAATCATATTAGATAAGTTTTATATTCATTATAAATTATATTTTTTCTTTTTCTTCACTTCTAAAATCCCTTATTTCATCAATAATAAATTTGTCCTCATTCACTTTAAAAATATTTATATTTTAATCGATATCACTAGATAATTAAAAATCCTCATAAAAATAACTATTTTAATCATTATAAAAAATATGATATGAAATTTATCTTCTTGTATTTAAAGAAATTAATCCCATTTCTAATTAAATAATAATTTAATTAATTAAATTTCACATATTGCTTTATATAGGATCTCCTTGGATTCTCTTCCTTATCTTGAAATTATTATTCTTATAAAAACATTGTATGGTTTTCTATAATGTATATAAAGAATCCAAGCATGATGAAATACAATTGATGATTCCCCATAAACATTCCTTTTCCACTTCTCACACATCTGTAGATGATCAAAAAATTACTCTTCTTAGATATCATTATCCTATTTTGAATTGTTTTATAAAATGTGTTTTTCTTTCATGATTTGTTATTATTATATAATGGAAATTTTCTTTTTAGCCAGGAATAATTCTTTAGAACACTTAACATACACATTTAATATGAGAAAAGGATGTTATTTAATTTATAAAAATGAAGATACACTATATTAAAACCATCCAATGCAAAAATATTCATATCAAACATATCATTTAGAATTTATAATGTCTTCTATAAAATCGATGTATCATCTATCTATTCTATTAAACATATAAATATTCTCATAAAATCATTTACCCTTTTAATGAATTCATCCAAAATTTCATCTTAAATTATTATGTTGTAATTATACATTAACCTCAAATCAACTTGTATATCCACCATTACCTTTTTGTTTCCATCAATGATATTTTATTTTCTATCACATATAATTTTAGCTATCATGATTCACTTATTCATGGGAAATTATTTATATGTAAGAGATAATATAATGGTATTTTTGATACATCCATCTTTTTCAAAAAATTTGTGGGGGATTTTTTTATTCAAAACACCATCATCATGATGAACAAATCCATTAGTAAGACCCTGTAGTATATCCACACCATTGAATGTGAATAATGAATCATGAAAAAATTAAATATATATTATTTTTTCCATCAAATATGGGATTAAACTTGTTGTTATTTTAATTATGATTTTACACTATATATAATAGACATATGGTGATTGAATCATTAACCAAAAACAAAAAACATATACACCAAACCCCATACAATATTTCTACTTTAAAATGTTCCTGGTTTTAATTTCACTTACAAATTCCTTAAAGACCATTGATAAATCAATAAGATGGGATTTGAATAAACTACAAAAAAATTCACTTCTTAAAAAAACATTCTATATCTCATAAATTTGTTACTCAATAACATACCCAAAAACTCCCACATTTGTTGTATAATATATTTTTGGAAGAATCTCCTCTCAAAATGGGAAGGATAATCATTTACATAATACAAATTCACATGAGGTATTATGGTCAACAAGTATCAATATTAATATTAAAAAGAGTAGGTTATACCATTAAACTCTTGTTACACAATTGTCTTGTGGATTTTAAAGTAAATCCCACATAGATATAATAAATTAATTTATTTTAATAAGGGGATTGTACTATTCCAAATGAGACTTCCTTTGAGTTGTTATAGTTTTATATCTTCTACCTTAATCTCATTCTACTTCTATAACAACTTGCATCTTCTTATTTATCATAATTTATCTCACAAAAAAAATATTGGTGTTTTTATATTTGTAAAATATTATCTTCCCATTATATTTTCACAACATAGAAAATATTATATATAAATTTTTTATGTCTTCCTCCTTAAAAAATTTAATTTCAAATTCAAATGATGGATAGAAATTTATATATAGATAATATCAACAACTTTTTCATCTTGATTCATTATTCGTTATTTGAAAAATGATCCAATTCATCTCGATGAAACAACGTACACTTCAATGTTTCAAAATAGTTATTCTATGTTTTATCTTCCATATTTTTCTCTCCTGATACAACTAACACCTTTACTCAATGAATAATGTTCTCTCCTTACTAGAATAAAAATAATAATTTAGTTTGTTAAATTCAATACATGGATGAACTTTTATTCTTGATTTTTTTTCTTATAATAATTCATTCATTTACTTATTTTATTTTCCAATCATTATAAAACGTATAAATTCACAATTCATCTGACTCTTACACATTTAAAACATAATATTTTGAGTTCTTTAATATAATGTTCTGAATTATTTATTTCATTAATGAAGTACATATTACTCTTAAGAAGTAATAATATAACTTAATGATTTATAATGTTACTCTTAAAAACTCATATGATTACATTATGAAATACATTTTATTCTTTTAATGTGATTTATTACTCTTAAAAAGATGGATAATACTCTTTCTAATTATGGAATTTATCCCCCAATGTTGAGAACTAGTCATCCAATGTACGAAAATAATCGTCTAATGTATATATTTACACACTAATATATGTTATATACTCTTATATTATAGGAAAATACTGTTAAAAATAGGTATACTAATCTTCATTAGTATTTAACTAATCCTTTGAAGTTAGTATCACTTTACGAACTCCTCATTCAAGAGTAAAAATGACTCATTTAATGTTCTATGGGCTTAGGTATATTTTATGCCAAAAATTTTCCTCCTTTAGAAAAATAAAAAACATTTAAAAGACTTTTAATAATCCGTATAATAACTTTCGAAAACACCCCAAACATTTATAATACTTCACCTAAGATGAAACCAAAACTATCACTAGAATTTCAATATAATTTATATATTTGAAAAAAAATAAAACACATTAAACATATAAAATAATTATTTTTATAAAACATCTTCCATAAAAAACATATATTACATTAGGGGTTTATCAATTTCATATCATAAAAAATAAATCATTGGTCATAATAATCAATCAAGAACTCAATATCTCTTGAAAAATCGCATGGGATTTTTTGCAACAAATGGAAAATATAAAGGGGTATAATTCATAATTTAACAAAAAAATTTCTTATTTTATTGAATCTAATTTATAATTATATTTAATATATTATTAAAATATCTATTAAATATCATTTTAGAAATACCTATAAGATATTTAATTAAAATTTTCCATAAGAAAGATGGTTGTGTTTAATGATAGGTTAGAGAAATTTAAATTATGGCCCACTAAAATCCAATAGTAATATGCTACACAGATCCCCCTCAATAATATATATAATAATCACGAAAAATAGAAATATACCTGTTATAATTAATAGAATGCATATAGTGTGGTTTGTATCTATACCATTAATAGTATAATAAAACAAGGTTCAATATTTCATCATCCAACCCTCATTTTATCATTAAGTTTCCACTTATTATGGGGGGAAAATCAATATAAAGATTAAAATAACCCCTAACTAATTATAAAGGAAGATGGTAAGAACATAGGAAATTAAGATATATAGTGGTGAAACTGAAAAAACTCCATATAACAATGTATTAAGAATTATCCCAAAACCAAATATCTAAGTAAAGTAAAAACACATTACCTAATGGGAGGTTAAACCCCAAATTTATTCACATAACTCATGTTTTTATTTTATTTTATTTTATTTTATTCATCATTTAATTAAATGTTTGATATTTTATTATAATATTTTTATGTTTTATATATTTGTATGTCCACTGGAATAAATCACAGGGTAAAAATCACTCTAAGTAGATTCAGACCCTTTTCAATATAGCCTTGGTTAAGAAAGGGTTAAGGGTTCTCATAATTTAATTTCTATATTTATTAATAAATGAATAATATGTTTTTCATCCCCCTCCATTTCCATAATTTATTTTTTGAGAACTAACCTTAACGTTGATCCAGGTGGCACTAAATAACAAAATCATTCAGGATATTTGAATATATGTATACACTCTTATATTTTACTGTAATGAGATACAGTAATGTGTAGTTAAACTAGTTAGGTGAGATAATTTTCCTCATTCCCATGAAATCAATTATTTTTCTCACCCATTATGTTCATTCAATTCATCCCTTCAACATATTTTTGGTTATATGAACGATAGGGTATGTATGGTGGATACTGATTCTAAAGTCATTACCCATGTGTAGTGTGATTATTCTATTGGTCAAGGAATTTCTAAGGGAATATTTCCAACAATTAAATGTGGTTTGGTAACCACCAGTGGACTTAATAAGAAATTATGACCTCACAATAGATATGATAGTGTATTTTTTCATGGAAATTTATTAATGGGTGAGGTTATGTAAGAATGATATTGATTTATTCAACCAAATTAAATTAGTTTTGAGTAACATTTTTTAATAGAACTATAATAATTTATTCTGGTGGATCACCCAAGGATTAAATTCCTTTATAACTAACATAGATTCTATATCAAATATTTTATTTCAAAATTAACAAAACACCCTATTTAAATTTCATTCATTAAAAAAACCAAAATATGACATATATGCTAGATTAGTTGGTCATTGACATTCTAGTTAGTGATAAACAAATTTCTAAATACCCAACCACTTCAATTGGATATTTTTAACATTTTACTTGATACAATAAATCCACTGAAATGAATTTTTTCATAAATGAAAAACTATTCTAGGTATAATTATAAATAAGTAGAATCTATTCTACATAGTATTGATAGTTTTCATTGATAAGTGGATTTTGGAATCTTTTATATGTTGTTCATGGGTTAATTGAATATCTTATTTATTGGGAAATATCATATCCAAATAAAATTAGATCTAGTTAGTTTCAACCTAATAGTTTATCCCAAGGATTAAACATGTTTATATTAATCTCCATGGATCCTCTATAAAACCCAAATATTCATCCATATTAATCATACATTTCTTGAAAATTATCACATTAAATAATTTTTAACATAATCATCAATAATCCGAATAATTTTTCAACATATAAAAATTAAGTCTAAATGTTTTAAAAATTATAATCATCATCACATGATAATCCAAACTGATCATGATATCTTATTATTGGGGAGATTGGTAGTTTAATTTATTTTTTATAATACATATGCTTACACACAATACAGAATACTGTGGTGACATTCAACATGTCATTATCGATATTGGTACAAACCAAATCATGTTATAATCCACATTTTCATGGTCATTCTTTAGTATGCAATTAATAAAATCACTTATATTAAATAATTAAATTCTTTCAACAATTTCACCTTATGTATCCTCAAATGCAAAATGATTTGAAATTATATATAGAACACCATTGAAATACATTTCAAAAATACTTTTGCAAAATATATCACATATCATTCATTTTTATCATATGTTATAACATATATAAAAACTTTTATAAAACCAAAAAGAATAATTCAATTAGATATCATCCAAAACAATTTTTTCTTAGCTATAAAATTATTATAAAAACAAATCATTACAATCATATTCTATATTCAGTAATCCACAATGGGTTTCTCAAGGATCCATTTTTGTGATAAAAACATTTATATATTCTATAATATCTAATTTTTAATCAAATAGTGTCATATAGAAAGGTATCAATTCAACTTACGATACTAAATGATCAACATTTATATCTAAAAACCAAAAATATCTCAATACATTTGTCTAATACATGATTCATATAAATTGTTTTGTAATCTTGTAATCACATTATCCAATAAATTAATGAACTCAAAACATGGATTGTACTAATTATTTATGAACTATAAAATTATATTAACACATTTTAAATCATTCACTCAAGTAGTTGAGCACATCACATACCCGTCATCTTAAGTAATAAGAAAATAAATGGTTACTAATCTATGTATAGATATACACTTCCTCATTCTATCATATTCAAGGGCCCAGATATCCTGATAATCATATGGGAGGATAAAACCTATCTTGGTTAAGCCTCAAATATCCTCCTCGTCAATAACGCACACAACCACACCTGATTTTCATAGAATTAAGTATTTCATAAAAATTGTATAAGTATAAATATTCACATAATTTGTATATTCCCAAACGTAGTTGAAGGGATAAAATTTTAAAACACATAGTATTCCAAATACATAGTGTATGACCCATTTTGGGGTATACATGATGGGTTATCCAGTATAAAAAAATAATTTTGTATCTCAATCACATATTTGATATATCTATATGAAATCTAACTCATAATAACCTTAACAATTTTTTACTAGTAATAAAAATTAGTAAAATTTATTAAGGATAAATCAATGTAATACTTTGAGAGTTCAATTATTATTTAACGCACTGATTATATTCATAAAAAATATGAAAAAATTAATTAAATGAGTTTCTGTTTTATATAATTGTACATTTTATATTCTAAAATTCTTGTATGGATGCAAAAAAAATACACAAAAACCAATGTATATTCAAATTTCATTAAATAGAAAACCAAAGAGTCCATTTTGGTTAAACTATTAGGGATTTTTTACTCACATTTTACCTCTTCATCACTCTTCCGACACATATATATTATCATATAATAAAATATCTAATTTAAGAAATTTAGTCAATATCTTCTATAATTCAATCATGTTTGAATAAGGGTAAGACATGAATTTTATTCCTCAATTTATACTCTTTTAATAATTATTCAAATATATTTACTTCCTTGAATTTAATTTCATGATGTTACTAATATATTTCATCTTGATTGAATTTATTATATATTCTTCAACAACATTATGGAATCTAACAATTCAATATTTTCTCTGAGATCATTTTGTTAACAAGAATATATATTAATGTTAATTTCTTTCATTAAAAAAATATCCTAAACTATTTTATGATATAATGAATCTTTTACCTTAAACGATATATTTTTAATCATTATTTCTTAAAATTTTTACTTTTCTATATCTAAACATAATCCTATAATCCTATATGAAATTATATTCTCACTATAATATATTTATTACATACAAAAACACCATTATATCTAGGAAATAACATTTATTTTATTTACTGGTATTATTTAGTAAAAAATTATTAACTCAGATACCTTATACAATATTCTTTGTGCTTAAATATATTTCCTTAAAATATATTTTTTTTCACAATAAATATTTTATTATTAGGTGGTGAGAACTCTCTGCCTCATATTCTAATAACTATTTTGAATAAACTCATTTATCTTATTTAAAACCCCTTTCACCATTTCATCATACCAAGAATTATATAAAAATATATAAACCATAACCTTGTGTATCACAAACTTTATATCCATTATTAATAATAGTAATTTTCTATAATAATACCTCAAATCATATATGTTTAATACAAGATGATATTATACATTCTTTATTCCAATACAGCTAGATAATAATGTAAAACATAACATAACACTCTTAAATATAGTAATACTTTACTTCTGATTTGAAATAAGTATTTTAATTTTAAAGATAAAACCTTTATCTATTATGAACTCTTATACATATTCACAACATTATTTTAATGTATGGTTTGTATCATAAATCCTTATAAATCTAGGAGTTGGTTTTTATAATAGAAATACATAATACATACTCTCTATAATTTTTATTTAATCCATTCACATATTCTATGTAATTTATCTACAAATATAATGTTTTCTTAGATTGAGAACATTCTCATTCCTATAAATATCCTCTAATCGGTTTTGATGGTTTTTATAGTCTGTGTAACCACACTTCTCCTCCTCCATGGAAAAACTATTTTCATTAACTTAATATAGATTCCACATGACACTTGATCTCAATGATTCTATGTTCAACATATAAATCATCAAGATATATAGTAGATCAGGTAATGTTTAGATGACTATATTCATTAGTAATTAACAATAAACTGGTATATAATATTCAGAAATTATTATAGAATGATTTTTTTGGTTAGGTAAAACTTAGTTAGTGAACCCATTATGTCTAATTCATTTACATACCCAATAATATTGGGTTCATTATTTGAGATATCAGTACCCTCAGTTATCTTATAAAAAATCAATATTAGAATTTCATATAACTTTTATAAATCATGGTCTTAATGTGGCATTTCATGGTTTTCTATAATCTAAAAATATTTATATTATCTTATTATGTTTTATTTTTTGGAGGCATATAATCATGAATAAATATATAGGAATAAAAATAATCTATTTTATGCTTAATATTAGTTTTTACATATTGTTGAAAATATTCCACAATATGAGGCTTCCCTCTAAATTTTTACTCTAATATACGGAACATTCCTTCTTTATTTTGGATATTTCTTACGTTTATACTTTAGTTAGTAATGATAATTTTGTAAATATTTCACATTTTTCCAGATTGATCTTAAAGTCATGTTTTATGATGATGATGATATTGATACAATTTTTATCTTCAAAAGGATCATTTATCAAATGTGTATCATGTTTAAAAATAAATTAATAGGGGTTGATATTAAATTATCTCCAACTAAATTGATGAAATATTTTAAAAAAATCATCAAATTCATTAGTAAAATTTTCATATATAAATAAAAAATAATAATATAATTTATTTTCATCCAATCAAATAGATATTTCTGTAGTCTATCATGTCATTCATATCATTTATGACTCTTACATTTCTAATTGAATAACATGATGCCAAATGTATCATAAAAATAAAATCAACTCCATTAATCTCTTACCATAACCAGTTGGTATTACCAAATAATTTTAACCTAAATAGTATTCCAGATATTAGAATTTAATCATATTAGTATCATAAATAAATTATCATCATTACAAAATAATTTCTATTGGAAGTCTTTATAGATATATTCAATATAGTTGGATGATCATTGTGATAACAACTATCACATCAAAGGGAATCAAAAATTTTATATTTTAAGAAATGTTTCATATCTCACCATATTTTAATTTATATTTCCTATGTATGTATGAATTCGTCTAGTGATTTTTCTTTTTAATCCATATTCCTTATAAAAAAAATATGTAAAAGACATATTGATGTTTACCTGTTTTCAAAACTCATAGATTTAGCTACTGGATTGAATTAAAAGACAACGATAATAATATATATTTCAAAACAACACATAAATAATATGTATGAAATTTTTTATTATAGATTACTATAATGATAATAATCTGTTAATCTAAAAAATAGTATGCAAAATGAAATAAGTTACCAACCCCATTTTTCTCAAACAGGTCGTAGATAATCATTCTATGAGCATTCAAACCCAGTATCCCACTCTCCAGGGATCAATAATAAAAATACACCCTAGTAATATAACAATTGAAATACATAGTATATAATCATTAATCAATATTTATATTAAAACCCCAAACTATTGAACATTACATATTAATGTTGGATAAAAACTAAATTAATTATAATAGTAAGAATTTAAAACCATAAATGCATATAAGATAATCTAAATTATCAGTTTAACATATTTAATGAATCATATATCAATTAATAACATAAAACTACTATTATAAAATTATTAAATAAGGGAATGAAAATTTTAAATGGACAATTTCTATATTTATAAATGAGATATGCATTTAAACAGTTATAAATTAGAAAATTATAATGAATATATAATTCAATCATTTTTTAGTTATTCTATAAATTAAATAAATATGAACACATAAAATTTATTTTAATATGAAGTATTTAATATAGATTATTTAATTTTATTTAATATGAACTCATATATATTAACAATATTCGATATATTTTTAAAAAATATTTATTAAAATTTCATATTTTTTGCAAAATATATCACATAGAATAAATATCATACCCTTATATCAAATCTTAAAAAACATTTTTTCGAATGGATTACAAAATTTACTACCAGGGGCCATTCAATTTGAATATTTTATATGAAATATTATAAAAAAGAATAAATAATTATACATATTTTTATAGTTACACTATTTTAATATTTTTAAACACTTTATAAATTACTCATCCATATAAGTACACAATAAACATTTATCAAATGTACTAATATCTATTGGGTATTATTTAATGATCCATATTGAACCATTATGGGCCCCCTTAACCCATGATGATGTGGTTTTTTTTGGAATCATAACATTAAAACATTCTATAAAATTTTACACACCGTGGAAATTTTGATACACACGATAGCATGTTTTAACCATGTTTGATGACTCTTTCCAATGGGAAAACCATGATCTGTTTTGATGAGACTGATTTATTTTATAAAACATGATTTATTCCAGGGACACAACATAACTGTCTCCATTTTAAAAAATTAATCTATTTTTTATTTATATATTCATTCCAAAAACTATATATTTATAATATTTACCATGACGTGGTTGCTCCATATTGTAATAATCAATCCTTCAAATCTCGGATATAGTGATAATTAAACTATGTCATGGTGAGGTCATACAATGATGTTCTATTTATCATTTAAAAAATTCATTATAGTGATAAATAAAACATAATTTTAATTGTCTAAAATTATAATTCCGTGAATTTTAACTTAAAACAAAAACCCTTTTTATTATTAATTAAATGAACCATAACCATTTGTATCAGAAAATGAAATATTTATTAAAAGTATTAATATTCCTATATCTTCATTCATTTAAAAAATCACTATATGAGTTAGATGTTAATATGATAACAATAAATGGTTTTTTATAGGAAAAATTCTCCAAATAAATAAAAAATATTTTAATGATTAAAAATGGAGACGGTTATGTTGTGTCCCTTGAATAAAACATGTTTTATAAAATGAATCAGTCTCATCGAAACAGATCAAAGTTTTCCCATTGGAAAGAGTCATCAAACATGGTTAGAGCATGCTATCGTGTGTATCAAAATTTCCACGGTGTCTAAAATTTTATAGAATTTTTTAATGTTAATATTCCAAAAAAACCAGATCAGCATGGTTTAAGGGGGCCCATAAAGGTTCAATATGTATCAAACAAGACATTTTTATCCACAATATATTTCCAATCGTAGTGAACTAAATAATTAAAAAAAAACAATTTAACTTTTTCTTTATTAATATAATCCATTCCATGATATTCCTTATGATATTGATGGTGATCACAAAGATGTTTCCAATGGTACCCTTCATTCTGTAGTATATATGGGAATAGTGAATCCAAAATTCTATGTAAGGATCCGATCATATCCATGATCTATTATAAAATGTACTTTAATGGATAAATGGATTATGAATATATTAGTTTGGGAATGAAAAGTCTAAATGTGCCTCAAACATTACATAACCTGTAATACCCCATGCATCCACGGTACGCTTCTCTTTGAATAATACAGTAGCGTCTGTTGTACGCAACTTCGAGTTCTAACACACACCACAACCAATCAAACTAGCCGTTATGAATAGTAATACCCACTTTTTGAAATTTTATAAATTTTATCTCTCAAAATTGACTTCATTTTTGGCTTTGAAATATTGAAATTATCCTAGAATAAAATTTTGGAACATTTTGGAAAACTTTTATATTTTGATGAATAGTGAAAATTACTAAATTTTAATTAAAAACAACTTTTTTAATCAAAATAAATAACAGTGATACATTATAAATTTTTTTGGTTTTAAAGTATATTTAGAATATATTTTTACGATTTAATAAAATTTTCGTCAATGGAAATGATTTCACATTTAAACCAGTCATAAACAACTGTCAATCTTTTGATATTTATTATCTCTTAAAAACACGCTTTTTGTTTTAACAATGATAATTAATATTAAATTAATTTATGCCACTTCTGTGTTTTGAATTTTGAACTATGTATTCCATATTTTGAATCAGTAGGTACAAATTTTGTAAATAGGTAACTTTTATTTTTAGTCATTTTTAATAATTACTTCGGTAAATATTTTATTTACCATTGTTAAAGGGTAAATCTGGTAAATTAGGGTAAAAAATATTATTATAATAATATTAATTGACCCTATAAAGTTTCTTAATCCTATTTTTTGATACATGCCCTACCATCTTCATCATTGGGTAGATTTCTGGACCCCATGGATCTACTTGTAAGTGATAATGACACTTTATATTAATTAAGTTAAAGTTAATACAAAAATTACATAAGCATATATCTTTTAAAAAACAACTTTTACCTAGGGTTATATATATTCTATTTTCAACTATAAATATTCATTATAAAGATAAAAATAATTACTACATAATAGTATTTTATTTATAATTTTTAGACATTGAATAACTAAATTTATTTGTGACACATTAATGATTTATTATTTTCTTTCTTAATGAATGAATCAAATAATTGGTATTATAAATATTGAAATCAATATAAATTGAAAATTTTGATTCCATCCAAGAATTCTATTGACTAATATGGAATTTTAGTATTTCTTAACTGATTTTTTTTTCTAATTAATAATGTTGATAAGACTTTAATGAAAATCAATTATTAAATAGTGTCAAAATTGACATAAAATAGTTTTAAAAAAATATATTATATTATTAATTGATATTATATTCCAAAAAATATACGGTTTGGAAAAATTACTTATATCATGATAATTTTAACATTAATGGACCAATTGGGGGTCTCTTGGAGGTATATAGTATGTTTATTAACTATATAATATAAAAATACAAAGGGACATGGTAAATGTAAAACAAATTAACAAAGAGTTTAAACTAAAAGATAAGGTTAATATAATGAAACAAACCTATAAAAAATCAACTGGATGAAAGGTTTTATACCCATTACCACCTAATAATTTTATAATAAACTTTTGAGCCATTATAAACCGAATATGAATTTATTATAAAAAAATACTTTAAGTTTTTCCTAAAGAGCCCCTCCTCCCCCTTATAATTGAACACCACTTCTAACCAATTATTCACACCATAAAAGCCTTTTGGTTCGGCCAAACTCTTCCCAAATACCCTCTAAACTATCCTACATTAATCCTAGAGGCCTTACTTTAGTCATAATTCCAACCATGGATCCCTTTTGATCAAATCAAAAGGAATAATTCGAAGAAGAGGTAATGTTTTCACCACCCTCTTTCAAGTTTTTTTCTACTTAAAATTATTCTTTATTTGTTATTTACATTCTGAAATAATAACTCCGGTATCTTTTATGTACTATTATGTTATTATAAATATGTTACAACCATATTCAGAATTCCATCCCCCTTTGAATGACATGTCACCATACGTGTGTACGTACAGCCTACCATCTCCACGTCATGGTGTAATTGTTAATCAATTCATTATTATTTGTATTGGTATAATAATTATGTGAAATTAATGTAAATAATAAATATATTATGATAATGATTCTTTATATATTATATAACATCCAATTATATGTTATTTTAATATCAAAATAATTATATTGTCGCTCGTGCGTACGTACGGACTACTGTCTCCACGAACACGATGAGATTCATTCCCCATCGTATCCATTCAAGAATAATTTTCATTTGATGGTTAAAAATAATGTTTAAGGACTTGATATAATTCTGTATATGAATAAGATACAACCTATCGAAAAGAAACACAGCTTATGTAACAAAACATATAAAATAAAATGAGTAAGTTAACACCCGAAACGATGATAATAATAATATACTATTAACAAATCAATGTTAAAAGATCATATGTGATATCATATTAATTTATATGATTCTTGTATAATTTAATAAAAATTATTTCACCATTATATAGGAGGTTAACCTACCCTCAACCAAGTAAAAGTACAAGGTAAGGGTATATTTTACAATCTCTTCACTATCCAAGGTTGTTTATACGTAATTATCTTCTAGGAACTCTTTATCATCCACATCCATGTTTCATAAAAATGTATTTCAAAAAATTCTTACTATTTTACAAAATATGGTTTAAATTCATTTATTCCCTTGTTTGAATTTTTATAATATGTTTATAATGTAATATTTTTATCGTTTTCCAAACAAGTTCGTTTTTAACCTTTTCAAAAAAATTAGGTAAGAATGTATTTTTTAACTTATACGGAAGGTGCACCTATTTTCTACCATTATATACTCATCAAAGCTTCCCTTAAATGCTTATATGAATATTTTCAAAGAAAATTTCTAATTTTATAATTATGTGACTCATAAATGATTTCAAAATACAGAGATATATTTCTCTAAAAATAGTTTTGATTTCATCTATGTCAACATACATTGTTGGATTTTATGTTTATTTTGATTTGATTTTTTATGATTCAAAACATCGATATTGTATTGACGGTTTTGTGATATGTTTGACTGTGGATTTTCTATTTTTATACCATTAATGATTTATGGTAAAAATATTGACATTTTGTATTCTAGTTTTAATATGAATGTTTATGATATGTTTAAACCTTTTCATATAAGGAATGTATTGGACTTAGTAAGTTACAGGTGAGCCTACTATAGCTCCTCGATGAATCGGTAGGTCTCATGAAAAAACTAGACATGGAATTGGCCGAGGACCTTTCCCAATTTGAATTATGGTTTTGGCTGAGGCCTTAATCATTTTTAGACATCTTGGCTGAGGACTTGGAAAAATGATTTAGAATATCAGACATTATACATTCCCTCATTGTGGAAATAATATTGATGGTTCATGTGTTCACTCGACTAGTAGAAAACCCCTAATTATGTTTTATTATGGCATTATTTACTCAGCTAATATTATTGACATAAAATCATTCATGTTTATTATTGGTAAAGGAAAGTGGTTTCAATTATTTACCATGATTAATATTTATGTCATTTTCAACTCTATTACTTACCCTTATTGAGCATTTGAGATCTCCCCTTTCCTATGCTTCATTTTCCCAGGATATTAAGAAGTTCATTATGAGTGACCAGTAGGCATAATCTATGAGGCTTGAATGTTTCTATTGAAATATATTGGTGTTGTATTTCTTTTAATGTTGTAATGTTAAACTTATGGATGAATCTTGTTTCCAATAATACTAAACTGTTCGGTCATTCAAGAAAAGATTTCTTAATGATCATGTTAATGTTATGTAATAATGCACCGACTCTAGGTAACTAGGGGCAGGGAATTATAGTTGGTATTAGAGGAAGTTTAGTATAAACCACGGGAGCTAGATTTAGATAAACTCTGATTAGAGCATATAGACCTAAGATGGTCATTGAGGATTATTATAGAAAAACATCCTAGAATTTTGGTATTGTATAGATTTTGGGATTTTTCTGAGAAATACATCCCTATCTAGATACGAGTAGGTAGAGGCAGCTCTGGAACAGATGTACCTAGAGGTAAAACCTTAAAACACCGCTTTGAGCTAAACTCGAACGAGAACTGGTGGATGACAACAGGCCTTGATGCACTCCTGGTTACAACACTCCCGGGGGATATGCTTAGGATAATTCTCATTTTCAATACAAACCATTATGAAGGGTTTATGATTCTATACATCCTCAATGAAAAACATTTTTTATGATTTTGGATTATATCCATTTACTATTAAATTTATGTTAAGTGTTTTATAAGTTTGGATTTCTATATTGCAATTCATAAACTAATCTAGTGTATTCAATTGTTTAGAAATGGTGCCTAGTAGATGAAATGGAAACCATATCAATGCACGCACTCCATATAGGGATTTCCCTCATTCTCAAGATAATTATTTTGGAGTTGGTGATGAAACATTTGCTGATCATCTAATCACCATACTGGGACAACTCACACAGGTTATGAATAATAACCTTAACCGTATAGAGCACCCTGATCCACAACTTGGAGGATCAATGTTAGATTGCATCATGAGGAAACAACCACCAACATTCAATTGGAGTACAAGTCCCTTAGTAGCTGAGCAATGGATAAATTCTTCAGAGAAAATATTACATGCCTTGAGGAGTAGTGAAAGGGAAAATGTTATCAAGGCAGTTTACCACCTCACTGGAGAAGCTGATCAATGGTGGTATTTGATTCAAAACACGAAGGAAGATGATAAATTATCAAATATGGAATGATGGGAGTTCACATATCTATTTTTAGAAAAATACATTCTTCGTGACCATCGAGTATATATAGAAATGCAATTTCTGAGTCTGAGACAAAAGGAGGATGAGAATGAAATGTATGAGGCTATCTTTACAAGGATAGCATGGTATGCTTTAGATTATATATGTAACCCAGGAAGTAAGATTTAATTTTTCTTTGATGGGTTAAAACTGTTTCTCCACCGAGCATTGGTCTCACAATCATACTCGTCATATGAATTCATTGTCTCTTGTGATATCATGACAGAAAAATAATTCTCCATGTCTAATGAATTTAAATAAAAGAAATAGAATAAGAGATATGTTGAAGACTCTGGGAAAGGAAATAAAGAAACATGGAAGAAGGGATGAATTGAATTTCCACCTTGTGATAATTATGGAAGGAAGAACCCTGGTACCTGTCTAAAAGGAAAATGAGTATGCTAAAATTTTGGACAGAAAGGCCATCTAGCTGGTGATTGTAAAGGAATGAAAGATTCTACCAATGTTAAATGCTACAATTGAGGGTAGATGGGGCATTATTCAAATTAATTTCCATGGTGTCTAAAATTTTATAGAATTTTTTAATGTTAATATTAAAAAAAACAGATCAGCATGGGTTAAGGGGGCCCAGAAAGGTTCAATATGTATCAAACAAGACATTTTAATCCACAATATATTTCCAATCATAATGAACTAAATAATTAAAAAAACAATTTAACTTTTTCTTTATTAATATAATCCATTCCATGATATTCCTTATGATATTGATGGTGATCACAAAGATGTTTCCAATGGTACCCTTCATTCTGTAGTATATATGGGAATAGTGAATCCAAAATTCTATGTAAGGATCCGATCTTATCCATGATCTATTATAAAATGTACTTTAATGGATAAATGGATTAAGAATATATTAGTTTTGCAATGAAAAGTCTAAATGTGCCTCAAACATTACATAACCTATAACACCCCATGCATCCACGGTACGCTTCTCTTTGAATAATACAGTAGCGTCTGTTGTATGCAACTTCGAGTTCTAACACACACCACAACCAATCAAACTAGCCGTTATGAATAGTAATACCCACTTTTTGAAATTTTTTATATTTTATCTCTCAAAATTGACTACATTTTTGGCTTTGAAATATCGAAATTATCCTAGAATAAAATTTTGGAACATTTTGGATAACTTTTATATTTTGATGAATAGTGAAAATTACTAAATTTTAATTAAAAACAACCTTTTTAAACAAAATAAATAATAGTGATACATTATAAAATTTTTTGGTTTTAAAGTATATTTAGAATATATTTTTACGATTTAATAAAATTTTCGTCATTGGAAATAATTTCACATTTAAACCAGTCATAAACAACTGTCAATCTTTTGATAGTTATTATCTCTTAAAAACACTCTTTTTGTTTTAACAACGAGAATTAATATTAAATTAATTTATGCCACTTCTGTGTTTTGAATTTAGAACTATGTATTCCATATTTTGAATCAGTAGGTACAAATTGTGTAAATAGGTAAATTTTATTTTTAGTCTTTTTTAATAATTACTTCGGTAAATATTTTATTTACCATTGTTAAAGGGTAAATCTGGTAAATTAGGGTAAAAAATAATATTATAATAATATTAATTGGCCCAAGAAAGATTCTTAACCCTATTTTTTGATACATTTCCTACCATATTCATCATTGGGTAGATTTTTGGACCCCATGGATCTACTTGTAAGTGATAATGACACTTTATATTAATTAAGTTAAAGTTAATACAAAAATTACATAAGCATATATCTTTTAAAAAACAACTTTTACCTAGGGTTATATATATTCTATTTTCGACTATAAATATTCATTACTAAGATAAAAATAATTACTACATAATATTATTTTATTTATAATTTTTAGACATTGAATAACTAAATTTATTTGTGACACATTAATGATTTATTATTTTCTTTCTTAATGAAGGAATCAAATAATTGGTATTATAAATATTGAAATAAATATAAATTGAAAATTGTGATTCCATCCACGAATTATATTGACTAATATGGAATTTTAGGATTTCTTAACTGATTTTTTTTCTAATTAATAATGCTGATAAGACTTTAATGAAAATAAATTATTAAATAGTGTCAAAATTGACATAAAATAGTTTTTAAAAAAATATTATATTATTAATTATATTATATTCCAAAAAATATAAGGTTTGGCCAAAGTACTTATATCATGATAAGTGAATCATTAATGGATCAATTGGGGGTCTCTTGGAGGTATATAGTATGTTTATTAACTATATAATATAAAAATACAAAGTGACATGGTAAATGTAAAACAAATTAACAAAGAGTTTAAACTAAAAGATAAGGTTAATATAATGAAACAAACCTATAAAAATCTATTGGATGAAAGGGTTTATACCCACTACCACCTTATAATTTTAATAATACAATTTTGAGCCATTATAAACCGAATATGAATTTATTATAAAAAAATACTTTAAGTTTTTTCTAAAGAGCCCCTCCTCCCCCTTATAATAGAACACCACTTCTAACCAATTATTCACACCATAAAAGCCTTTTGGTTCAGCCAAACTCTTCCCAAATACCCTCTAAACTATCCTACATTAATCCTAGAGGCCTTACGTTAGTCATAATTCCAACCATGGATCCCTTTTGATCAAATCAAAAGGAATCATCCGAAGAAGAGGTAATGTTTTCACCACCATCATTCAAGTTTTTTTCTACTTCAAATTCTTCTTTATTTGTTATTTACATTCTGAAATAATAACTCTTGTATCTTTTATGTACTATTATGTTATTATAAATATGTTACAACCATATTCATAATTCCATCCACCCTTTGAATGACATGTCACCATACCTGTGTACGTACAGCCTACCATCTCCACGTCATGGTGTAATTGTTAATCAATTCATTATTATTTGTATTGGTATAATAATTATGTGAAATTAATGTAAATAATAAATATATCATGATAATGATTCTTTATATATTATATAACATTCAATTATATATTATTTTAATATCAAAATAATTATATTGTCGCTCGTGCGTTCGTACGGACTACCGTCTCCACGAACACGATGAGATTCATTCCCCATCGTATCCATTCAAGAATAATTTTCATTTGATGGTTAAAAATAATGTTTAAGGACTTCATATAATTCTGTATATGAATAAGATACAACCTATCAAAAAAACACGGCTTATGTAACAAAACATATAAAATAAAATGAGTAAGTTAACACCCGAAACGATGATAATACTAATATACTATTAAAAAAGCAATGTTAAAAGATCATATGTGATATCATATTAATTTATATGATTCATGTATAATTTAATAAAAATTATTTCACCATTATATAGGAGGTTAACCTACCCTCAACCAAGTAAAAGTACAAGGTAAGGGTATATTTTACAATCTCTTCATTATCCAAGGTTGTTTATACGTAATTATCTTCTAGGAACTCTTTATCATCCACATCCATGTTTCTTAAAAATGTATTTCAAAAAATTCTTACTATTTTACAGAATATGGGTTAAATTCATTTATTCCCTTGTTTGAATTTTTATAATATGTTTATAATGTAATATTTTTATCATTTTCCAAACATGTTCCTTTTTAACCTTTTCAAAAAAAAAATAGGTAAGAATGTATTTTTTTAACATATACGGAGGGTGCACCTAATTTCTACCATTATATACTCATAAAAGCTTCCCTTAAATGCTTATATGAATATTTTCAAAGAAACTTTTTAATTTTATAATTATGTGACTCATAAATGATTTCAAAATACAGAGATATATTTCTCTAAAAATAGTTTTTATTCCATCTATGTCAACATCCATTGTTGGATTTTATGTTTATTTTTAGTTGATTTTTTATGATGCTAAACATCGATATTGTATTGACGGTTTTGTGATATGTTTGACTGTGGATTTTCTATTTTTATACCATTAATGATTTATGGTTAAAATATTGACATTTTGTATGCTAGTTTTAATATGAATGTTTATGATATGTTTAAACCTTTTCATATAAGGAATGTATTGGACTTAGTAAGTGACATGTGAACCTACTATAGCTCCTCGATGAATCGGTAGGTCTCATGAGAAAACTAGTCATGGAATTGGCCGAGGACCTTTCCCAATTTGAATTATGGTTTTGGATGAGGCCTTAATCATTTTTAGAAATCTTGGCTGAGGACTTGGAAAAATGATTTAGAATATCCGGTATTATACATTCCTTCAGTGGGGAAATAATATTGATGGTTCATGTGTTCACTCGACTAGTAGAAAACACCTAATTATGTTTTATTATGGCATTATTTACTCAGCTAATATTATTGACTTAAAATCATTCATGTTTATTATTGGTAAAGGAAAGTGGTTTCAATTATTTACCATGATTAATATTTATGTCATTTTCTACTGTATTACTTACCCTTACTGAGCATTTGAGATCTCCCCTTTCTTATGCTTCATTTTCCCAGGATATTAAAGAAGTTCATTATGAGTGACCAGTAGGAATAATCTATGAGGCTTGGATGTTTCTATTGAAATATATTTGTGTTGTATTTATTTTCATGTTGTAATGTTAAACTTATGGATGAATCTTGTTTCCAATAATAACAAACTGATCGGTCTTTCGAGACAAGATTTCTTAATGATCATGCTAATGTTATGTAATAATGCACCGACTCTAGGCAACTGGGGTTGGGGCATTATAGTTGGTATTAGAGGAAGTTTAGTATAAACCATGGGAGCTAGATTTAGATAAACTTTGATTAGAGCACATAGACCTAAGATGGTCATTGAGGATTATTATAGAAGAAAATACTAGAATTTTGGTATTGTATAGATTTTGTGATTTTTCTGAGTAATAAATCCCTATCTAGATACGAGTAGGTAGAGGCGGCTCTGGAACAGATGTACCTAGGGGTAAAACCTGAAAACACCGCTTTGAGCTAAACTCGAACGAGAACTGGTGGATGACAACAGGCCTTGATGCACTCCTGGTTACAACACTCCCGGGGGATATGCTTAGGATAATTCTCATTTTCAATACAAACCATCATGAAGGGTTTATGAGTCTATACATCCTCAAAGAAAAACATTTTTTATGATTTTGGATTATATCCATTTACTATTAAATTTATGTTAAGTGTTTTATAAGATTGTATTTCTGTATTGCAATTCATAAACTAATCTAGTGTATTCAATTGTTTAGAAATGGTTCCTAGTAGATGAAATGGAAACCATATCAATGCACGCACTCCATATAGGGACTTCCCTCATTCTCAAGATCATTATTGTGGAGTTGGTGATGAAACAGTTGCTGATCATCTAATCACTATATTGGGACAACTCACACAGGTTATGAATAATAACCTTAACCGTATAGAGCACCCTGATCCACAACTTGGAGGATAAATGTTATATTTCATCATGAGGAAACAACCACCAACATTCAATTGGAGTACAAATCCCTTAGTAGCTGAGCAATGGATGAATTCTTTAGAGAAAATATTACATGCCTTGAGGAGTAGTGAAAGGGAAAATGATATCAAGGCAGTTTACCACCTCACTGGAGATGCTGATCAATGGTGGTATTTGATTCAAAACACGAAGGAAGATGATAAATTATCAAATATGGAATGATGGGAGTTCACATATCTATTTTTAGAAAAATACATTCTTCATGACCATCGAGTATATATAGAAATGCAATTTCTGAGTCTGAGACAAAAGGAGGATGAGAATGAAATGTATGAGGCTATCTTTACAAGGATAGCATGGTATGCTTCAGATTATATACGTAACCTAGGAAGTAAGATTTATTTTTTCTTTGATGGGTTAAAACTGTTTCTCCGCCGGGCATTGGTCTCACAATCCTACTCGTCAAATGAATTCATTGTCTCGTGTGATATCATGACAGAAAAATAATTCTCCATGTCTAATGAATTTAAATCAAATTAAGAGAATTAGAGATATGTTGAAGACTTTGGGAAAGGAAATAAAGAAACATGGAAGAAGGGTTGAATTGAATTTCCACCTTGTGATAATTATGGAAGGAAGAACCCTGGTACCTGTCTAAAAGGAAAATGAGTATGCTAAAATTTTGGACAGAAAGGCCATCTAGCTGGTGATTGTAAAGGAATGAAAGATTCTACCAATGTTAAATGCTATAATTTAGGGGAGATGGGACATTATTCAAATTAATTTCCTAAGCGTCAAGGAAAATTTCTCAAAAGGGCCTAGGGACCAAGGCCATGCTTATGAAATCAATAATGCTGAGGTTGAAGCCTTGAAAGACGTTGTGGCAGGTAATTTAATGGCTTCCTCAAGTTTAGAAAATTCTTTATTTGATTCTGGATCATCACATTGTTTCATATCTTCCCAATTTTCTAAGAAAATTTTATATTTCAAATTTGATTTACCATGGGGGTTTTGAGTCAAAAATCTTAAGGGAAGTATCATTGCAATAATGTTTTGTGAATCCATCCCCATTAGAGCACAGAAATGTTCTTTATTTATGGATCTCATCGTCATAACTATGCTGAATTTGATATAATCCTTCGTATGGATTGGATTTCGGACCATGATGCAAAAATTTATTGTATAAAGAAGGAGTTTACTATTTCTGATGATGATGATAAGGAAAACCTTATCATTAGAGAGGAATCATCACCCCCTAAATCTTACCTAGATCCACCCCAAGTAGCTCAACTAAATTCAATTATTAGGGTGGAAGAGAATGAAATAACTATAGGTGGGGAAAGGAATGTTCAAATAGATGATGTACCTATTGTGAGAGAATATGTTGATGTGTTTCCAAAATCATTACTTGGACCTCCTCTAGAACGATAAAATGAGTTTTCAATTGATTTAATTCCTAGTTCATGGCCAATATCAAAGACACCATATAGAATGGCCACTATGGAATTAGTTGAACTAATGATAAAAATATCGGAATTGAGTAATAAGGGATTTCTTCTCCCTAGTGTTTCACCATGGGGAGCCCCTGTACTTTTTGTTAAAAATAAAGATCGATCTATGAGGTTATGTAATGACTAAAAGAAAATAAATGCAATAAAAATAATGAACAAGTATCCCCTACCTCGCATTGATGATTTATTTGATCAACTGCACGGAGGTCAATAATCTTAGATGATTGACCTTCGATCTGAATACCATCAGTTGTGTGTGATGAAGGAAGACATTCCTAAGACAGCATTTCAAACCAGGTACGGGAATTACGATTTTACAGTAATTCCTATAGGATTGACTAATGCACCCTCTGTATTCATGGATCTAATGAATAGTGTTTTTAAGGAATATCTCGATGATTTTGTGGTGGTATTTATTGTTGATATCTTGGTATACTCCAAAAGATATGAGATTCATGAAAATCACTTGCACATTATCCTGAAGACTCTTAGAATACATAAATTATATGGGATGTTTAGTAATTATGAATTCTGGATTCAAGAGATTTATTTTCTTGTCCATATTTTCTCTAAGGATGGAATCTCTGTTGATCATTCTAAGAAAAGATAAATCCAAGAATGGAATGCACCGACGAGTATAACGGAGGTACGTAGTTTTATTGGTTTAGCTGGTGATTATCGACATTTCGACCAGAACTTTTCCTGATTGGCTATCCCATTAACGAAGCTCAAACGTAAAGGGGTTAAATTTGTTTGGAAAATAGAGTGTGAAGAATATTTTGAAGAACTGAAGAGAAGATTAGTCAATGATCCTATATTTACTCTACCATCGGGGATTGATGG
Source organism: Viscum album (assembly GCA_963277665.1). NCBI lineage: Eukaryota > Viridiplantae > Streptophyta > Magnoliopsida > Santalales > Viscaceae > Viscum > Viscum album. The sequence continues at coordinate 1,088,789,635 of OY728143.1, read as the reverse complement.
GTTCGTTATTTATAGTGATGCATTGAAGAAAGGACAGGGTTTTGTCCTTATGAAGAACGATAGATTTATTGCCTATGTGTCACATCAGCTGAAAATTCATGAGAAAAACTATCCTACTCATGATCATTAGTTAGCTATTGTAATAATTTCATTGAAGATATGGATACATTATCTCTATGGAGAATAATGTGAGATTTATACTGATCAAAAGAGTTTGAAGTATATTTTTTCAAAGAAAGAACAAAACATGAGGCAAAAGTGATGGCTTGAACTACTCAAGGATTATTATTGTACAATACACTACCAACTGGGGAAGGAAAATAAGGTGGAAGACGATTTTAACAGAAACGATCATGGATTTTTGAACATGATGATAATTGAAAGTCATCCTATTTTCATGGATCTAGTGAAGATGTATATGGGAATTACAATGGAAGGTGAAACAATGATACATTTTCTAATGTTTTCCAAACAATATTTACTAGAAAAGATAAATAGTTCTCAGACCAGTGATGAAGAGTTTCAAAAGAATATAAAATCTATGAATGATGGGAGATTGAGCGACTTTTTGTATAAATAATGAATTTTGAAAATTTGGAGGAGACTTTGTGTTCCGAATATACCTGATCTAAAAAGGGAATTGTTAGATGATGCTCATTGTTCCAATTTCTATATACAACCTAGGAGCACCAAAATGTATATATATTTGAAGGAACATTTTCGGTGGGAAAACATGAAGAGGGAGATTGCTGATTTTGTGTCAAGATGTATGGTTTGCCAACAAGTGAAAGCTGGAAGGCACCATCCTGGAAGAGTCACACAACATCTTCCCATACCGTAGTGGAGATGTGATAATATTACAATGATCTTTATCAGGGGACGACCAAAGACTCCTAGAATTAATGATGAAATATGGGTCATTGTTGATCATCTTACCATGTCAGCACATTTTCTTGATATAAGAGAAGATCTACCACTTGAACGTCTAGAAAGACTATATATTAATGACGTTTTGAGACATAATTGAGTACCCCTATCGATTGTTTTTTTATCATGATCCCCATTTTACTTCAAGATTTTTGTAGAGTCCTCAGAAGGCCTTGGATACTGAACATTTTTTGAGCACTACCTACCACCCTCAACTAGATGGACAATCAGAACGGACTATTAAAACCTTAGAAGACATGTTGAGATCATGATCACTTTACTTTCAGGGTATGTGGGATCAATATTTACCTCTGGTGGAATTTTCCTATAACAATAGCTTCCATTCAAGTATTCAGATGGCGCCATATGAAGCGTTATATGGAACGAGATGTCGCACACCTACATGTTGGGATGACATTGGTGAGAGAAAACTCAAAGGCCCAGAAATAGTGGAGGAAATGATGGAAAAGGTGAAGGTAATCCAAAACCACATCAATGCAGCTCAAAGTAGGCAGAAGAGCTATGTCAATTACTATAGCAAGGATTTGGAATTTCAGGAATGAGATCGTGTTTTCTTGAAGGTATCTCCATGGAAGGGAGTTATCAATTTGGTAATAAGAGTAAATTGAGTCCCAGGTACATCGGACCATTCGAAATTCTAGAGAGAATTGGGGTTTTATCTTACCATTTGGAAATAGCGTCAAGTCTCTCAAAAGTTCATTATGTGTTCCACGTATCACTGTTGAGAAAATACATGACTGACCCAATGAATGTTCTCACTTACGAGGAAGTAGAACTGGTACCAATCTGTCTTATTACAAAGAGCCTATCAAAATTCATGTTTCGATAGAACAAGTGTTGAGAAACCGGACGAGTCATTTGGTAAAAGTTCTATGGAGAAACTATAATATGGAAGAGGGGACGTGGGAACCCGAGGAACTCATAACGAAGATCCTCCCAAGTCTTTTCATGTGATATACTTCTAGAAATTTCGAGGACAATATTATTTGAAGGAGAGGAGAATGTTACACCCCAAGCTTCCATGGTACGCTTCACTTTGAATAATACAGTATCGTGTGTTGTACGCAACTTTGAGTTCTAACACACACCACAACAAATAAAACCAGCCATTATGAATAGTTATACCCACTTTTTGAAATTTTATAAATATTATCTCTCAAAATATACTTCATTTTTTTATTCGGAATATTGAAATTAGCCTAGGTTAAAATTTTGGACCTTTTCTGATAACTTTTATATTTTGATGAATAGTGAAAATTACTAAATTTTAATTAAAAACAACTTTTTCAATAAAAATAATTAATAGTGATAAAATATGAATTTGAATGGTTTTAGAGTATATTTAAAATATTTTATCATTATTTAACAAAATGTTGGTCATTGGACATAATTTCACATTTAATACAGACATAAACAACAGTCAATCTTTTGATAGTTATTATCTCTTAAAAACACGCTTTTTATTTAAAAAACGGGAATTAATTTTAAATTAATTTCTGGCACCTATGTGTTTTGAATATAAAAGTATGGATACCATAATTGAAATCTGGAGGTTCAAATTGTGTAAATATGTAACTTTTATTTTGAGACATTATAAATAATTATTTCGGTAAATATTTTATTTACCATGGTTAAAAGATAAATCCGGTAAATAAGGGAAAACATAATATTATAATAATCTTAATTTACTATAAACGTGTCCTAACCCTATTGGATGATAAATGTATGACCGTGAGCATCTCTGGGTCGATTTTGGGAGCCCGTTGATCTACTTGTAAGTTATAATGACACTTTATATTAATTAAGTTAAAGTAAATACAAAAATGACATAAGCATATATCTTTTAGTAAAACAATTTTTACATAGGGGTATATATTATATTTTAGAATATAAATATTAATTAGAAAGATAAAATTATTTCCTAAAAAATTTTATTTTATTTATAATTTTTAGACATTAAATAATTAAATTTATTTATGACACAATAATGATGCAGTATTTTCCTTATTAATGAAAGAATCAAATAATTGGTATTATAAATATTAAAATAAATATAATTTGAATTTTTTGATGACATACACTAAATTTATTGATTAACATGACATGTTAGGATTTTTTAAATGATTTTGGTTCTAATTAATAATGTTTTTATAACTTTAACAAAAATCAATTATTAAATAGTGTCAAAATTGACATAAAAGAGTTTCTAAAACAAATATAATATTATTAATTGTTATTATATTCTTAAAAATATAAGGTTTGTAAAAATGACTTATATCATGATATATGTATCATTAATGGACCACTTGTGGGTCTCTTGGATGTATATAGTATGTTTATTAACTATATAATATAAAAATACAATGTGATATGTTAAATGTCAAACTAATGAACTAAGAGTTAAAACGAAATGATAAGGTTAATATAATGACCCAAACCTATCTAAAATATATTGGTTGAAATTTTTGGACCCATACCCACCTTATACTTGGAATAATATACTTTGGGGCCATTAGAAACCGAATATTAATTTATTATAAAATAATATTTTACGTTTTTCCAAAAGAGCCCCCCCTCCCCTTATAAAAGGACACCACTTATATCAAATTATTCACACCTTTAAAGCCTTTTGGTTCGGCCAAACTCTTCCAAAATACCGTATAAAATATCCTCCACTAATCCTAGAGGCCTTTCTTTTGACAAAAATCCATCTTAAGGAGCCCTTTTGATCAAATCAAAAGGAAGAACCTGAAGAAGAGGTAATGTTTGCACCACCCTCTTTCAAGTTCCTTTCTTCTTCAACTTATTCTTTCCTTGTTATTTACATTATAAAATAATAACTTTAGTATATTCTATATAATGTGATGTTATTATAAATATGGTTTTACCATATTAAGTATTCTATCCACCCTTTGAATGACATGTCACCATACATGCGTACGTACGACCAACCGTCTCCACGTCATGGTGTAACTGTTATTAAATACATTATTATTTGGATGGGTATAATAATGATGTGTAATTCATTTAAATAATAAATATAACATGATAATTATTATGTATATATGATATAACATCCACTTATATATTATTTTAATATCAAAATAATGATATTTTCACTCCTTTGTACGTACGGACTACCGTTTCCATGAACGCGATGAGATTCACTCCCCATCGTATCCATTCAAGAATACATTTCATTTGATGGTTAAAAATTATTTTTAATGACTTGATATAATTCTGGATATAAATATGATACATCATATCAATAACAAAAATGTCTTCTGTAATAAAAAATATAATATAAAATGAGTAAGTTAACACCCGAAACGACGATAATACTAAGAATCTATTAACAAACCAATGTTAAAAGATCATATATGATATCATATTAAATTATTAGATTCTTGTATAATTTAATAAAAATTATTTCACCATTATCGAAGATTATAACCTACCCTAATCCATGTAAATGTAAAAGGTAATGGTTTATTTTACAATCTCTTCATTATCCGAGGTTGTTTACACGTAATTATCTACTGGGACCTCTTTATCGTCCAGAACCACGTTTCTTAAATATGTATTTCAAAAAATTCTTAATATTTTAAATAATATGGGTTAAAGAAATTTATACCTGTGTTTGACGTTTTATAAGAAGGTTATAATGGAATTTTTCTGTCATTTTCCAAACAAGTTCCTTTTTAACCTTTTCGACAAAATTACGGTAAGAATGTCTTTTTTTAACTTATATGGCGTGTGTGGCTATTTTCTACCATTATAAACATATCGAAGCTTCCGTTACAATATTATAAGAATATTTTCAAATTAAATGTTTAATTATATAATTATGTGACTGTTAAATGATTTCAAAATACAAATATATATTTCTCTAAAAAGAGTTTTTATTTCATCTATGTCAACATCCTTTGATGGATTTAAATTTATTTGGAGTTGATTTAATATGATGAAAAATGTCCATATTTTATTGAAGGTTTAGTGATATGTTTGATTGTGGACGTTTTATTTTTATACCATTCGTGATTTTTGGTTAATGTATGTCATTTCATATACTAGTTTTAAAACAAATGTTTATAATATGTTTAAACCTTTTCATATAAAGAATTTATTGGACTTAGTAATTGACGGGTGGAGCCTGCTATTGCTCCTTGATTCATCGGTAGGTCTCCTGAGACAACTATAGGTGGAATTTTCAAAGGACCTTTCCCTTTTTGATTTATGGTTTTGGCCGAGGCCTTAATCATTTTTAGATGTCTTCATCGAGGCCATGACAAAATGTTTCAGAATGTCCGGCATTATACATCCCTCATTATGGAAATAATATTGATGGTTCATGTGGTCATTATACCAGTATAATACCCCTGCTTTTGTTTTATTATGGCATTATTGTAACACCCCAAGCTTCTATGGTACGTTTTCCTTTTAATAATGTAATAGCGTGTGTTGTAAGCAACATCGAGTTCTAACACACACCACAACCGATCAAACTAGCTGTTATGAATAGTAATACCTAATTTTTTAAATTATATATATTTCATATTTCAAAATGGACTTCTTTTTTGGATTCAGTGTATCGAATTTAGCCTACGGTGAAATTTTGGTACTTTTCAGATAACTTAAATATTTTGATGAATAGTGAAAATTACTAAATTTTAATTAAAAACAACTTTTTTTATCAAAATAATTAATAGTGATAAATTATGAATTTGAGTGGTTTTAAATTATATTTAAACTATATTTTTACCATTTAATACAATTTTGGTCATTGGACATAATTTCAGAATTTAACTGAACATAAACAAGTATCATTTTTTTGGTAGTTATTATATCTTAAAAACACGATTTTGTTTTAACAGCGGGAATTAATTTTAAATTAATTTCTGCCACTTCTGTGTTTTGAATTTTGAAAAATGGATTCCATATTTGGAATCATTATGTTCATATTGTGTTAATAGGTAACTTTTATTTTTAGACGTTTTGAATAATTACTGCGGTAAATATTTTATTTGTCATGGTTAAGGGTAAATCCGGTAAATAAGGGTTAAAAAAATAATATTATAATAATACTAAATTACCCTAAAACGTGTCCTAACCTTATTTTTGGATACATGTCCTACCATGGGCATCTTTGGGTAGATTTTGGGACCCCATGGAGCAACTTGTAGTTGATAGGGAGACATTATTTTAATTAAGTTAAAATAAGTACAAAAATGACATAAGAATATATCTTTTAGAAAAACAAATTTTAAATAGGGTTATATATGTTGGATGTTGGACTATAAATATTCATTAAAAAGATAAAAAAAATTCCAACATAATTATATTTTATTTATTATATGTATACATTAAATAATTTAATTTATATATGATACAATGATGATGCAGTAATTACCTAATTAATGAAAAATTAGAATAATTGATATTATAAATACCCAAATAAATATAATATGAGATTTTTTATTAGTTAAACTAATTTTCTAGGTTAATGTGACATGTTAGGATTGTTTTAATTAACTTATTTAGAAGTAATAATTTTGTTATTATTTTTAAAAAAAATCAATTATTTAATAGTGTCAAAATTGACATAAAATAGTTTTTAAAACAAATATTATATTATTAATTGATATTAAATTCCTAAAAATCTAAGGATCGGTAAAGAGACTTATATGATGATAGTTTCAGCATAAATGGACCACTTGGGAGTTTCTTCGATGTATATGGTATGATTATTAACCATATAATATAAAAATACAAAGAGATTGTAAAAGTGAAACTAATTAACTAAGATATATACTTAAAGATAAGGTTAATATAATGACCAAAACCTGTCTAAATTATATTGGGTGAGTGGTTTTCGACCCATCCCCACATTAAACTTTAAATAATCAACTTTTTAGCCATTAGAAACCGAATATAAATTTATTTTAAAATAATATTTCTAGCTTTTCCAAAGGTGCCCCTCACCCCTCTTATAAAAGGGAACCCCTCCTTCTCATTAACTCACACCTTCAAAGCCTTTTCGTTCGGCCAACCTCTGCCAAAATACTCTCTAAACTTTCCTAAATGTATCCTAAAGGCCTTACTTTAGTCATAAATCCAACTTATGGGGCTATTTTGATCAAATCAAAAAGAAGAACCCGAAGAAGAGGTAATGATTTCACCACCCTTTTCCATGTTCCTTTCTTCTTCCACTTCGTCTTCCTTTGTTGTTACCATTCTAAAATAATAATTCCAGTATCTTATATATGATGTGATGTTATTATAAATATGGTACAACCATATTAAGTATTCTATCCATCCTTTGAATAACATGGCACCATACGTGCGTCAGTACGGCTTACCGTCTCCACGTCGTGGTGTAATTGTTATTCAATAAATTATTATTTGGATGGGTATAATAATGATGTGTAACTAATTTAAATAATAAATATAACATGATAATGATTATGTATATATGATATACCATCCAATTATATATTATTTTAAAATCAAAAGAATGTTATTGTCGCTTGTGCGTACGTACGGACTACCGTCTCCACGAACCCGATGAGATTCATTTTCCATCGTATCCATTTAAGTATAATTATCATTTGATGATTTAAAAATATTGTTTAAGGACTTGATATCATTATGGATATTAATAAGATACAACTTATCCATTACAAACATGGCTTATGTAGCAAAACATATAAAAGAAAACGAGTAAGTTAACACCCGAAACAACGATAATACTAAGATATTATTAACAAATCAATGATAAAAGATCATATATGATATCATATTAATGTATATGATTCTTGTATAATTTAATAACAATTATTTCACCATTATAAAGGATTTTAAACTACCCCAAACCAAGGAAAAGTACAAGGTAAGTGTTTATTTCGCAATCTATTCATTATCAGAGGTTGTTTATACGGAATAATCTACTGGGATCTCTTTATTATCCACATCCATGTTTCTTAAAAATATATTTCAAAACATTTTTAAGATAAACTATGATATGGGTTAATGTAATTTATACCCTTTTTTTACTTTTTATAAGAGTTTTATAAAAGAATCATTCCGTCATTTTTCAAACAAGGTGATTTTGAACCTTTTTGGCAGAATTAAGGTAATAATTTTTTTTTAACTTATACGGCGGGTGCAGCTATTTTCCTCCATTATAAAATCATCGAAGCTTCCCATACACGTTTATAATAATATTTTTGAAGAAAATGTTTTATTTTATAAATATATGACTCTTAAATGATTTCGAAATAGAAAGAGATATTTCTATAAAAAGAGTTTTGATTTCATCTATGTCAACATCCTTTGATGGATTTCACTCTGATTTGAAGTTGATTTATTATGATACAAAACTTCTATATTGTATTGAAGGTTTTGTGATATGTTTGACTTTGGATGTGTTATTTTTATATCATTTATAGTTTATGGATGAATTATTCACATTTCGTATGCTAGTTTTAATACGAATGTTTATGTTATGTTTACGCCTTTTCATATGGGAATGCATTGGACTTAATATGTGACGGGTGGAGCCCGCTATATCTCCTCGATGCATTGGTAGGTATCATGAGACAAACTAGTGTCTTGGCATAAGGCCTTGGAAAAATCTTATTTTTAGTCTTGGCACGAGGCCTTGGATAGGTGGTTTTGATAGTCTGGAATTATGCATTCCATCATTATGAAAGTGGTTATTGATATTGGATGTGATTATTCGATTAGTAGAATATCCATGCGAATAAGTAAATTGCATTATTTAATTTTAATTTTTCCATAATATATTTATGTTCACATTTAAAAGGTTTTTGTTTTAGTTATAAATTGCCTTAAATTTTTATTCTTATTTATAAAAGTTTCCGCTAAATTGTTATCCTTACTGGGCATTTGAGCTCACCCCTTTTCTATTTTTTATTTTTCCCAGGATGTGAAGAAGTAAATTATTAATTACCTACATGGATTTTATGAGGGGATAATAGTGTGGACTATGAAGACATTATGTTGTTGTAGTAGTTATTCACATTATTATGTAATGTAAAACATTATGAATAAATCTAGTGTTTCCAAGGCCACTAAACCAATCGGTCTTTCGAGATTTGATCTTTCTTGTGATCATGCCAATGTTATGTATTAATGTACCGACTCTAGGTAACTGGGGTCGGGGCATTACATTTGGTATAAGTGGAAGTTTAATACAATCCTTGGAAGCTAGATTTAGATAAACTCTGATTAGAGAACATAGATTTAAGATGGACTTTGAGGATTAGTATAGAAGAACATCCTAGAATTTTGGTATTGTAGAGATTTTGTGAGTTTTCTGAGAAAAACATCCATGTATGGATACAAGCAGGTAGAGGCGGCTCTGGCACAGATGTACCAAGGGGTAAAACCCGAAATCACCTCTTTGAGCTAGACTCAAACGGGAACTGGTGCACGACAACGGGCCTTGCTGCACTCTTGGTTACGACACTCCCATGGGATATGCTTAGGATAACTGTCATTTTTTTACAAATCATTATGAAGGGTTTATGAGTATATACTTTTTCAATGAAAACATTTTTATGATTATGGATTATATCCATAAATAGTTCAATTTATGTTAATTGTTTTATAAGAATGGGATTATGTATTTTGATTCATAAATTGATCTAGTTTGTGCCATTGTTTAGAAATGGCGCCTACTGGAAGAAATGGAAACCGTATAAATGCATTCAATCCATGTAGGGATTTCCCTCCTACTCAAGATAATTATATTGGAGCCAGTGATGCAACTGGTGCCGATCATCTAATCACAATACTGGGATAACTCACTCTGGTTATGAATAATAACCTTACCCGTATGGAGCACCCTGATCCGCAGCGTGGAGGATCAATGTTATATCGATTCATGAGGCAACAACCACCAACGTTAAATGTGAGTACAAATCCCTTAGTAGCTGAGTAATGGATAAATTCCCTAGAGAAAATATTTCAGGCTTTGGGGAGTAGTGAAAGGGGAAAATTTATCATGGCAGTTTACCACCTCACTGGAGATGCTGATCAATGGTGGTCATTGATTCAAAATACGAAGGAAGATGATTAAGTATCAAATATGGAATGGAGGGATTTCAAAGATCTATTTTTAGAAAAATACTTTCCTCGCGACCATCGAGCAGATATGGAAAGGCAGTTTCTGAGTCTGAGACAAAAGGAAGATGTGAATGTCCCAAAGTATGAGGATAACATTACAAGGTTAGCAAGGTTTACTAGAGATTATATACGTAACCCAAGAAGTAATATTGATCGTTTTTTGATGGGTTAAAACCATTTCTCTGTCGAGCATTAGTCTCACAATCCTTCTCGTCATATGAAGACATTGTCTCATGTGCTGTCAAGACCGAAAAGGAATTCTCTAAGTCTTATGATTTTAAAGAAAAGAAAGAGAAGGAGAGATCTACTGATCAATCTGGGTATGGAAATAAGGTGAAGAAGGGAAAGGTTCAATATCCATCCTTTGTTATATGTGGGAAGAAACACCCCGGTACTTTCTTGAAGGGAATGAGAGTTTCTTACAAGTGTCGTGAAAAAGGCCACCATGCACAAAATTGCAAAGGGAAGAAGGAAGATACCAATATTTAGTGCTACAATTGCAGGGAGATGGGACATTATGCAAATGAATTTCCTAAGCGTCAGGAGAACTAACCTCAGAAAAGGCCACGGGAACAAGGCCAAGCTTATGCTGTCAGTACTGCTGAGGTAGAAGCTCCGAAAGACGTGGTGGCCGGTAATTTAATGGTTTCCTCATGTTTAGCAAATGCATTATTTGATTCTGGATCATTGCATTGTTTCATATCTTCCCAGTTTTCTAAGAAAATTAGATATTTCCAATTTGATTTAACAAGGGATTTGTTAGTTAAAACTCCTAAGGGATGTATCATTGCAACAATGTTTTGTGAATCAGTCCCCATTGGAGCACATAAATGTTCTTTATCTGATGATCTCGTCGTCATACCTATGATTGAGTTTGATATAATCCTCGGTATGGACTGGCTATCAGATTATGATGCGAAGATTTATTGTAAGAAGAAGGAGGTTACGATTTTTGATAATGTTGATAATGAACACCTTATCTTTAGAGAAGAATCGTCACAACCTAAGTCTTATCTAGATACACCCCTAGTAGATCAACTAAATTCAATTATTGGGGAGGACGAGAATGAAATGACTGTGGGTGAGGAAAGGAATGTTCAAATAGAGGATGTACCTGTTGTGAAATAATATGTAGATTTATTTCCGGAAGATTTACATGGACATCCTCCAGAATGAGAAATTGAGTTTTCCATTGATTTAATTCCTGGATCAAGGCCTATATTGAAGACCCCTTATAGAATGGCCACTATGGAATTAGTCGAACTAAAAAAAAACTAGAGGAATTATGTAATAAGGGATTTATTTTCCCTAGTGTTTCTCCATGGGGAGCCCCTGTTCTTTTTGTTAAAAAGAAAAATGGATCTATGAAGTTATGTATCGACTATAGGGAGATAAATTCAATAACAATAAAGAACAAGTATCCCATACCTCGCATTGATAATTTATTTGACCAACTGCATGGAGCTCAATACTTTTCAAAGATTGACCTTCGATCTGGATACCATCAGTTGTGTGTAAAGAAGGAAGACATTCCGAAGACAGCATTTCGAACCAGGTAAGGACATTACGAGTTTACAGTAATGCCTTTTGGATTGACTAATGCACCCTCTGTATTCATGGATCTGATGAATAGTGTTTTCAAGGAATATCTTGATGAATTTGTGGTGGTATTTATTGATGATATCTTGGTATACTATTAAAAACTATGAAGATCCTGAAAATCACTTTCACATTATCCTGAATTCACTGAGAAGACATGAATTAAATGGGAAGTTTAGTAAGTGTGAATTCTGGCTTCAGAAGATTTCTTTTCTTGGCTATATTGTCTCTAAAGATGGAATCTCTTTTGATCCTTCTAAGACCAAGGAAATCCAAGAATGGCCAGCACCGACGAGTATAACTGAGGTACGTAGTTTTATTGGATTAGCAGGTTATTATCAACATTTCATCCAGAATTTTCCCCGGTTGGCTAACCAATTAACAAAGATCACACGTAAAGGGTTTGAATTTGTTTGGACAAAAGAGTGTGATGAATGTTTTGAAGAACTAAAGAGAAGATTTGTCAATGATCCTATATTGACTCTACCATCGGGGAATGATGGGTTCATTATTTATAGTGAAGTATCGAAGAATGAACTTGGTTGTGTCCTTATGAAGAATGATATGGTTATTGCCTATTCATCACGGTAGTTGAAAATAATGAGAAAAACTATCCTACTCATGATCTTGAGTTAGCAGCTGTGATATTTGCTTTGAAGATATGGAGGAACTACCTCTATGGTGAAAATGTTAGATTTATACTGCTCACAAGAGTTTGAAGTATATTTTATCACAAAAAGAACTCAACATGAGGAAAAGGAGATGGCTTGAATTACTCAAGGATTATGATTGCACGATACATTACCACCCGGGGACGGCAAGCGAGGTGGTAGATGCTTTGAGCAGAAAAGATCATGGAGTTTTGAACAATATGAGAATTGAAAGGGATCCAATTTTCATGGATCTAGTGAAGATGGACATGGGAATATCCCGGGAAGGTTATACATCAATGCTTTTTCAAATGGTTGCCAAACCATCTTTACTAGAAAGGATTAAGAGTTCTCAGACCGATGATGGAGAATTTCAAAAGAAGACTAAAGCTGTGAATGATGGGAGATTGAAAGACTTTATGTATGAAGATGGAATTTTGATATTCGGGAAGAGACTTTGTGTTCCCGATATACCTGATCTAAAAAGGGAATTGCAGGATTTTTCTCATAGCTCCAATTTCTCTATACACCCTGGGAGCACCAAAATGTATTGGGATTTGAAGGAACATTTTTGGTGGGACAACATAAAGAGGGATATTGCTGATTTTGTGTCAAGATGTATGGTTTTTCAATAAGTGAAAGCTGGAAGGAAAAAGCCTGGAGGAGTCATGCAACCTCTTCCCATACTAGAGTGGAAATGGGACAATATTACTATGTACATTGTCACGGAGCTACCAAAGACTCTTATAAGGAACGATGCAATATGGGTCATTGTTGATCGTCTTACCACGTCAGCACATTTTCTTGCTATAAGCGAAGATCTACCACTGGAACGTCTAGTAAGACTATATATTGATTATAACTCCTCGACCCTAGGTACCCAGAGTCGGTGCATTATTACATAACATTGGCATGATCTCAAAGGATCAAGTCTCGAAATACCGATTAGTTTAGTAGCCTTCGAAACACTAGATATATTCATAAGTCTTACATTACATCAAAAGGTAAAAAAAACTAAAACAACATCTTGTCTTCATATCCCCTTATCCTTGCAGGTCATTCATAAATTACTTCTTCTCATCCTAGGAACAATAAATCACTGAAAGGGGTGAGCTCAGATTCTCAGTAAGGATAACATTATAACAGAAGCTTCCATATATAAGCATAAACACTTAAGGCAATTTATAACCAAAACAAAAGCCTTTTAAACATAAACTTCAGCATAAAATGGAAAAGATAAAATGAAATAATTCCATTTACTTACTCACATGGATATTCTACTAGTCGAATGATCACATGCAATATTAATAACCACTTTCATAATGAAGGAATGCATAATGCCGGACTATCATAACCACATAGCCAAGGCCTCGTGCCAAGACTAAAAATAAGATTTTTCCAAGGCCTTGTGCCAAGACACTAGTTTGTCTCATGAGACCTACCGATGCATTGAGGAGCTATAGAGGTCTCCACCCGTCACTTATTAATTCCAATGCATTCCTCATATGAACAGGTTTAAACATAACATAAACATTTGTATTAAAACTAGCATATGAAATGTAAATACATTAACCACAAACCATGAATGGTATAAAAATAGCACATCCACAGTCAAACATAACTCATTCGATACAATATGGAAGATTGTATTGTATCACATTAACCTCAATCATGAATAATGAAGGATGTTGACATAGATGAAAATAATCATCAAAACTATTTGAGAGAAATATCCCCCTTTTATTGAAAACATTTAAAAGTCACACTATTTGTCAAGAAGCCATTTAAAAGTAGATTTTTTAATCAAAGCTTCCCATACCACTTTGAAACATTTTAAAAGGAGTTTTAATTTCTAAACATTAATGTCCATATAAATAAATCCTTAAAACCATTTTTAAAACATGGACATTAAAGAGAATGATTTAGATGAATAAGTATTTAAAACATTTAAAAATGGTATTTTAATTAGAGATTCTAACCAAAAGAGACACTTGAATACAAATAATTGAGGTAATCAAAACTTTTTAATATCATGAGAATAAAGGGATTCATGATATACTATGTCAAAGTACATTATATACACCACATAAAAGTGATTTGGTGTATATCAACAAAGAAGTCTCAATGGAATGTAAATTGAGATGAAATCTCTCATAAAGTCCGTATCCTTAGGTTAAGGATAAATCAACGACATAATTATGTGTGAAAAATATAAATACACTAAATATGATTGGATATTCAGTGTAAAACAATCAAAGGATATTCACACATATTCTTGTATTAACAACACCAACGAATTGGATGTTTAAATCAAAAAATGGTGAATGAGTTAAAATTACTCTTATCAAATTCATATCAATGACTTGAGAATTATCAATGGAGTGATTATGTGTATAAAAAGTATATCCACAGGACGGGGAGTGGAAATTATGACATAATCAAATGAATAGTTATTCCACACATAATCATGGGGTAATATAATCAATGAAGTATGCGTAAAGCCAAACGAGTGGAAATTGAAATCTCAAATTCCCTTATTGATTAGGTAACTTACGAAACATACACCCATGAAAGAAGTATCATACCATGATGATGCAAATACCCATAAATTAAATTATAATACACAATGAATACAATTACGGGTAGTACACATACACCACATGTAATAAATAAGTGGTGAACAATGGAATTCTCACGAAATTAAGAGTGAGATAAGAAACCCCTTACATTGTACTTTTTCCTTGGTCGACGGTAGGTTAACCTCCTGTATAATGGTTAAATAATTTTTATTGAATTATACAATAATCATTTACTTTAATATGATATCATATATGATCTTTTAACATTGATTTGTTAATAATATCTTAGAATTATCGTCATTTCGGGAGTTAACATGTTCATTTTACTTTATATACTTTGTTATGTGATCCATATTAGTTATTAATGGGATGTATATTATTCATATCCAGAATGATATCAAGTTCTTAAAAATTATTTTTAAATCATAAAATGATAATTATACTTGAATGGATATGATGGAGAATGAATCTCATCGCGTTCGTGGAGACGGTAGTCCGTACGTACGCACGAGCGACAATATCATTCTTTTGATATTAAAATAATATATAATTGGATGGTATATCATATATACAGAATCATTATCATGTTATATTTATTATTTAAATGATTTACACATCATTATTATACCCACCAAAATAATAATATATTGAATAACAATTACACCATGACGTGGAGACGGTAAGCCGTACGTACGCACGTATGGTGACATGTTATTCAAAAGGTGGATAGAATACTGAATATGGTAGTACCATAATTATAATAACATCACAGAATATATATGATATTGGATTTATTATTTTATAATGTTAATAACAAAGAAATAAGAAGTGGAAGAAGAAAGGAACTTGGAAAAGGGTGGTGAAAACATTACCTCTTCTTCGGGTTCTTCCTTTTGATTTGATCAAAAGGGATCCTTAAAATGGATTTCTGATCAAACTAAGTCCTATAGGATGTATTGAGGGAAGTTGGGAGAGTATTTGGTCAGGGTTTGGCCGATCTAAAAGGCTTTGAAGGTGTGAAGAAATGAGAAGGAGAAGTGCCCTTTTATAAGAGGGGTGAGGGGCACCTTTGGAAAATCTAGAAATATTAATTTATAATAAATTCATATTCGGTTTCTAATGGCTCCAATGTTTATTATTCAAATATTAAGGTGGGTATAGGTCGAAAACCATTAAACCAATAGAATTTATACAGGTTTGGGTTACTATATTAACCTTATCTTTTAGTTTTTACTCTTAGTTAATTAGTTTGACATTTACCATGTCACTTTGTATTTTTATATTATATAGTTAATAAACTTACTATATACTTCCAAGCGACCCCCAAGTGGTCCATTAATGATATACCAATCATTATATAAGTCTCTTGGACTAACCGTAGATTTTTAGGAATTTAATATAAATTAATAATATAATAATTGTTTTAAAAACTCTTTTATGTCAATTTTGACACAATTCAATAGTTGTTTTTTGTGAAACTCATAACAAAATTATTACTTCAAAATAAGTCAATTAAATCAATAATAATATGTAATATTATCCTATAAAATTAGTTTAATTTAATAAAAGTCTCAAATTATATTTATTTTGGTATTTATAATATCAATTCTTCTAATTTTTCACTATTATGGTAATTACTGCATCACCATTGTGTCATAAATAAATTAAATTTTGTAATCTATAAAAATTATAAATAAAATATAATTATCTAGGAAATCATTTTATATTTCTAATGAATATTTATAGTCGAAAATCCAACATATATAACCCTATGTAAAAATTGTTTTTCTAAAATATATATGCTTGTATCATTTTTGTATTCATTTTCACTTAATTAAAATAAAGTGCCCCTATCACCTACAAGTGGCTCCATGGGGTCCCCAAATAGACCCAAAGATGACTATGGTCGAACATGTATCAACCAATAATTCTAGGACACGTTTTAGTGTAATTTAGTATTATTATACTATTAATTTTTTAACCTTTATTTACCGGATTTACCCTTAACCATGGTAAATAAAATATTACCGCAGTAATTATTCAAAATGTCTAAAAATAAAAGTTACCTATTTACACAATTTGAACATCCTGATTCCAAATATGGAATCCATTTTTCCAAATTCCAAACACAAAAGTGGAAAAAATTAATTTAAAATTAATTCACGTTGTTAAAACAAAAAGCGTGTTTTAAGAGATAATAACTATCAAAAGATTGGAACTTGTTTATGTCTGGTTTAAATGTGAAATTATGTTCAATGACCCACATTGTATTACATGGTAATTATATATTCTAAATATACTTTAAAACCACTCAAATTCATAATTTATCACTATTAATTATTTTGATTAAAAAAGTTGTTTTTAATTAAAATTTAGTAATTTTCACTATTCATCAAAATATGAAATTAATCAGAAAAGTACCAAAATTTCAACCAAGGCTAATTTCAATATTCCGAATCCAAAAATGAAGTCCATTTTGAGAAATAGAATTTATAAAATTTCAAAAAGTAGGTATTACTATTCATAACGGATAGTTTGATTGGTTGTGGTGTGTTAAAATCTTGAAGTTGCGTACAATGCATGCTATTGCATTATTCGAAGGGAAACGTACCGTGGAAGCTTGGGGTGTTACATTCTCCCCACCTTCAATAAATTTTTTCCTTGCAATTTTTTTAAAATTGTTCTTGGGAATATAATGGAATGTCCCACATCAGAAAAAAAGTCAATAAAACTATCACTTTAAAAGAAAGAAATAGAGGTATAAAGGTCAACCAAGATAACCCATACTCGGATTCCATGTAGGAAAACATGGATATGGATGATAAAATAATGGTAATGTTCTGATGTAGAGGGATATAAATCATGATCAAGAGAAAGTTAACAATAAGAAAACCACAAACTTGTGTTGGGACAAACGACCATTAGTCTCATAGTAGGAAAGTAAACAGACTACATTTTTTTGTTTTAAGTTAAATTACAAAAGGATGAGGAATTCATTTATGATATTGACTAATAATATAAAGATATATACTTACATTTTAAGTAGAGTTTCATTTTTAATAAATTTCCACCACTAACTCATTTTTTTAAACGATGAGTATTCAAGAAGACTTGGTCACACTGGAAGAGCTAGAATAAACTTCTTATAGAAACACATGATCCATGCAGGGTGAACTATATATTTACATTGTCTTTAGATATTAATCAAAACCAAAATTCTTAGTACAAGATCTAATGATCCCCCCAAAAGGATATTCTTTGAGAGAAATAAACACTAATCTTAATTTATAAAATTATACTAATAATACCCCAAAGTTAAATAAATACAAATCAATAATCAATTGTACATAAAGTCCTTCAATATAATCCAAACTAATATTCAAACCCAAAACATAAAAGAATTTGATTATGTAGTCTCCCATGTTAAATTGTATCACCAAATGACATTAATTACTCTTAATGTCACATACTTAAAAGTAATTAACCTAATCATTTCCATAAATATCCCAAATCGATATAAATCCACAATAAAAACATAAAAAAAATCCACCAATACTCCTCAAATGAAATCCCATACTACTATATTTTCCTTTGGCATATAGTGTTCTCAACAAAGCGAACAACTTCCAAAATAAAATTTATCACTTAATCACCAAATCATTTTCCTATACTAAGGGTATTCATTTGATAAGACATAAGATCCCAAATCAAATTATTATTGATCAATAAAATTATTTAACTAAAAATAATAGCCACACAAACCAGGGTCTTCACGTAGTCCAGTGGTAGGCGATAAATCCCAATCGCACTTTGGTTGTGGGTTCGATTCCCGCAGCTTTGTCCGACGCGACGGGTTGTCACACGGTCTACGTGTTGTCCTTTTTAAAAAAATATATTTTATAACATTACCAAAATGAGATAAAATACTCAAAATAACCATAACATAATTTAACCACAACTGTTTTCTCATACCTTGCATTTTCATCCAAAATTATAATAATTTTTAATTTCCTAAAACCCAATTATAACATAAAACCAAATGGTTATTTATAACTATATCCACAAGAGAAAAGATAATTCATCCATAAATAACATTATCACATGGAAAACGTTAGGGTTACAAATACAAGAGAAAATTATTCCAAAGTAAACCCTTCAACAAGGATCACTAATACTTTTTAAACATTTCTCCAACCAGTTATTTCCACATAGCTTCTTCTTTGACCATGAAAATATCCAATAGAATAGGGCATTCACTCGGGTAATGGCCAGGTCCCCTACATTTATGACAAATGACTATAAATGGACTCTTTGGACCATTTTTATCTTCTTCCATAGTACTCTTCATTTTTCTTCGGCAATTTTTCACTTTATATCCTTTCATCCCGCACGTAAAGAATTTCTTTGTCCAATTGAGACACTTTCCTAGGTGTCTCCTTCCACATTTCATGCATGATGGAAATTGAGGATTCCATTCTCTATGGTCTCCACTGCTGGATCTCTTATCATTCATCACCTTTCTCTTCTTTTTTGAGTATGGGAATTGGTTAATATATATATTGTTGATCATATTTTTGGAAAATTGATTTGGCATAAAGACGATACATTTTACGCCTATCAACATTCCATTTTTTTGCTCATTCCCACCACCGTTCCCACCTTGTACATCATTCATAGAGTCACTATGACTTCCTTGGAATCCAGACATTGACTAAAACTAGAAATCATTGTGTGAGTAACAGTAGTCATAAAATCATTTAGAGATTAACATGTCACCATATTCACAATTTGAAACACATTAGGATTAACCAAGGTCATTTACTCTCATATTATATATATAATACTTCAAATCGGTTTGTAAAGAAAACGTAAATTATCCTAAGCATATCCCCTGGGAGTGTCGTAACCAAGAGTGCAGCAAGGCCCATTGTCATGCACCAGTTCCCGTTCGAGTCTAGCTCAAAGCGGTGTTTTCGGGTTTTACCCCTAGGTACATCTGTTCCAGAGCCTCCTCTACCTGCTCGTATCCAGACAGGGATTTATTGCTCGGAAAACTCACAAAATCTCTACAATACCAAAATTCTAGGATGTTCTTATATACTAATCCTCAAAGTTCATCTTAGGTATACGTGCTCTAATCAGAGTTTATCTAGCTTACAAGGTTTGTACTAAACTTCCTCTTATACCAACTGTAACGCCCAAAACCTAGGTACCCAGAGTCGGTGCATTATTACATAACATTGGCCTGATCTCAATGGATCAAGTCTCGAAAGACCGATTAGTTTAGTATTCTTGGAAACACTAGATATATTCATAAGTCTTACATTACATCATAAGGCAAAAAAACTAAAACAACATCTTGTCTTCATATCCCCTTATCCTTGCAGGTCATTCATAAATTACTTCTTCTCATCCTGGGAAAAATAAAACACTGAAAGGGGTGAGCTCAGATGCTCAGTAAGGATAACATTATAACAGAAACTTCCATAGATAAGCAAAAACACTTAAGGCAATTTATAACCAAAACAAAATCCTTTTAAACTTAAACTTCAGCATAAATGGAAAAGATAAAATGAAATAATTCCATTTACTTACTCACATGTATATTCTACTAGTCGAATGATCACATGCAATATTAATAACCACTTTCATAATGATGGAATGCATAATTCCAGACTATCATAACCACATAGCCAAGGCCTCGTTCCAGGACTACAAATAAGATTTTGCCAAGGCCTTGTGCCAAGACACTAGTTTGTCTCATGAGTCCTACCGATGCATCGAGAGCTATAGAGGGCTCCACCCGTCACTTATTATGTCCAATGCATTCCTCATATGAACAGGTTTAAACATAACATATACATTCGTATTAAAACTAGCATACGAAATGTAAATACTTTAACCACAAACCATGAATGGTATAAAAATAGCACATCCACAGTCAAACATAACTCATTCGATACAATATGGAAGATTGTATTGTATCACATTAACCTCAATCAAGAATAATGAAGGATGTTGTCATAGATGAAAATAATCATCAAAACTATTTGAGAGAAATATCCCCCTTTTCTTGAAAACATTTAAAAGTCACACTATTATTCAAGAAGCCATTTAAAAGTAGATTTTTGAATCAAAGTGTCCCATACCACTTTGAAACTTTTTAAAAGGATTTTTAATTTCTAAACTATAATTTACATATAAATAAATCCTTAAAACCATTTTTAAAACATGGACATTAATGAGAATGAATTAGATGAGTAAGTCTTTAAAACATTTAGAAATGGTATTTTAGTTAGAGATTCTAACCAAAAGAGACACTTGAATACAAATAATTGAGGTAATGAAAACTTTTTAAAATCATGAGAATAAATGGATTCATGATATACTATGTCAAAGTACATTATATACACCACATAAAAGTGATTTGGTGTATATCAACAAAGAAGTCTCAATGGAATGTAAATTGAGATGAAATCTCTCATAAAGGCCGTATCCTTAGGTTAAGGATAAATCAACAACATAATTATCTGTGACAAATATAAATACACTAAATATGATTGGATATTCAGTGTAAAACAATAAAAGGACATTCACACATATTCTTGTAAAAACAACACCAACGAATTGGATGTTTAACTCAAAAAATGGTGAATGAGTTAAAATTACTCTTATCAAATTAATATCAATGACTTGAGAATTATCCATGGAGTGATTATGTGTATAAAAAGTATATCCACCGGAAGGGGAGTGGAAATTATGACATAATCAAATGAATAGTTATTCCACACGTAATATTGGGGTAATATAATCAATGAAGTATGCGTAAAGCCAAATGAGTGGAAATTGAAATCTCAAATTTCCTTATTGATTAGGTAACTTACAAAACATACACCCATGAAAGAAGAATCATACCATGATGATGTAAATACCCATAAATTAAATTATAATACACAATGAATACATTTACGGGTAGTACACATACACCACATGTAATAAATAAGTGGTGAACAATGGAATTCTCATGAAATTAAGAGTGAGATAAGAAACCCCTTACTTTGTACTTTTTCCTTGGTCGAAGGTAGGTTAACCTCCTTTATAATGGTGAAATAATTGTTATTTAATTATAAAATAATCGTTTACTTTAATATGATATCATATATGATCTTTTAACATTGATTTGTTAATAATATCGTAGAATTATCATCATTTCGGGAGTTAACGGGTTCATTTTACTTTATATTCTTTGTTATGTGATCCATATTCGTTATTAATGGGATGTATATTATTCATATCCAAAATGATATCATGTTCTTAAACATTTTTTTCAAATCATCAAATGATAATTATACTTGAATGGATATGACGGAGAATGAATCTCATCACGTTTGTGGAGACGGTAGTCCGTACGTACGCACGAGCGACAATATCATTCTTTTGATATTAAAATAATATATAATTGGATGGTATATCATATATACAGAATCATTATCATGTTATATTTATTATTTAAATGATTTACACATCATTATTATACCCACCCAAATAATAATATATTGAATAACAATTACACCACGACGTGGAGACGGTAAGTCTTACGTACGCACGTATGGTGACATGTTATTCAAAAGGTGGATAGAATACTTAATATGGTGGTACCATAATTATAATAACATCACAGAATATATATGATATTGGAGTTATTATTTTATAATTGTAATAACAAAGAAAGAATAAGTGGAAGAAGAAAGGAACTTGGAAAAGGGTGGTGAAAACATTACCTCTTCTTCGGGTTCTTCCTTTTGATTTGATCAAAAGGGCTCCTGAGGATGGATTTATGATCAAACTAAGTCCTATAGGTTGTATTGAGGGATGTTGGGAGAGTATTTGGTCAGGTTTTGTCCGATCAAAAAGGCTTTGAAGGTGTGAAAAAATGAGAAGGAGAAGTGCCCTTTTATAAGAGGGGTGAGGGGCACCTTTGGAAAATCTAGAAATATTAATTTATAATAAATTTCTATTCGGTTTCTAATGGCTCCAAAGTTTATTATTCAAAGGTTAAGGTGGGTATAGGTCTAAAACCATTAAACCAATAGAATTTATACAGGTTTTTGTTACTATATTAACCTTATCTTTTAGTTTTAACTCTTAGTTAATTAGATTGACATTTACCATGTCACTTTTTATTTTTATATTATATAGTTAATAAACTTACTATATACATACAAGCGACCCCCAAGTGGTCCATTAATGATATAAATATCATTATATACGTCTCTTGGATGAAACTTAGATTTTTAGGAATTTAATAGAAAATAATAATATAATATTTGTTTTAAAAACTCTTTTCTGTCAATTTTGACACTATTCAATAGTTGATTTTTGTGAAACTCATAACAGAATGATTACTTCAAACTAAGTCAATTAAATCCATCCTAATATTTAATATTATCCTAGAAAATTATTTCAATTAAATAAAAGTTTCAAATTATATTTATTTGGGTATTTATAATATCAATTCTTCTAATTTTTCACTATTATGGTAATTACTGCATCACCATTGTGTCATAAATAAATTAAATTATGTAATCTCTAAAAATTATAAATAAAATATAATTATGTATGAAATCATTTTATCTTTCTAATGAATTCTTATAGTCGAAAATCCAACATATATAACCCTATGTAAAAATTGTTTTTCTAAAAGATATATGCTTGTATCATTTTTGTATTCATTTTCACTTAATTAAAATAAAGTGTCCCTATCACCTACAAGTGGCTCCATGGGGTCCCCAAATCGACCAAAATATTCCTATGGTCGAACATGTATCAACCAATAAGTCTAGGACACGTTTTAGGGTAATTTAGTATTATTATACTATTATTTGTTTAACCTTTATTTACCGGATTTACCCTTAACCATGGTAAATAAAATATTTACCGTAGTAATTATTCAAAATGTCTAAAAATAAAAGATACCTATTTACACAATTTGAACATCCTGATTCCAAATATGGAATCCATTTTTACAAATTCAAAACATAGAAGTGGAAGAAATTAATTTAAAATTAATTCCCGTTGTTAAAACAAAAAACGTGTTTTTAAGAGATAATAACTGTCAAAAGATTCGCACTTGTTTATGTCTGGTTTAAATGTGAAATTATGTTCAGTGACCCACATTGTATTACATGGTAATAATATATTATAAATATACTTTAAAACCACTCAAATTCATAATTTGTCACTACTAATTATTTTGATTAAAAAAGTTGTTTTTAATTAAAATTTAGTAATTTTCACTATTCATCAAAATATGAAATTAATCCGAAAAGTACCAAAATTTCACCCAAGGATAATTTCGATATTCCGAATTCAAAAATGAAGTCCATTTTGAGAGATAGAATTTATAAAATTTCAAAAAGTAGGTATTACTATTCATAACGGCTAGGTGATTGGTTGTGGTGTGTTAAAATCTCGAAGTTGCGTACAATGCACACCATTGCATTATTCGAAGGGAAACGTAGCGTGGAAGCTTGGGGTGTTACATTCTCCCCTCCTTCAAAAAATTGCGTCCTTGCAATTTTTTTAAAATTGTTCTTGGGAATATAATGGAAAGTCCCACATCGGAAAAAGATTCAATAAAACTATCACTTTAAAAGAAAGAAAGAGAGGTATAAAGGTCAACCAAGATAACCCATACTCAGATTCCATGTAGGATAACATGGATATGGATGATAAAATAAGTGTCATGTTTTGATGAAGAGGGATCGAAATCATAATCAGGAGAAAGTTAACAATAAGAAAACCAAAAACTTGTGTTGGGACATCCGACCATTAGTCTCCTAGTAGGAAAGTAAACGGACTACATTATTTTTTGTTTTAAGTTACATTACATAGGGATGAGGAATTCATTTATGATATTTACTAAGAATATAAAGATATATACTTACATTTTAAGTAGAGTATCATTCTTTAATAAATTTCCACCACTAACTCATTTTTTTAAACGATGAGTATTCTAGAAGACTTGGTCACACTGGAAGAGCTAGAATAAACTTCTTATAGAAACACATGATCCATGCAGGATGAACTATATATTGACATTGTCCTTAGAGATTAATCAAAACCAAAATTCTTAGTAAAAGATCTAATGATCCCCCAAAAGGATATTCTTTGAGAGAAATAAACACTAATCTTAATTTATAAAATTATACCAATTATACCCCAAAGGTAAATAATTACCATTCAATAATCAATTTTACTTAAAGTCCTTCAATATAATCCAAACTAATATTGAAACCCAAAACATAAAAGAATTTGATTATGTAGTCTCCCATGTTAAATTTTATCTCCAAATGACATTAATTACTCTTAATGTCACATACATAAAAGTAATTAACCTAATCATTTGCATAAATAACCCAAATCGATATAAATCCACAATAAAACATAGAAACAAATCCACCATTACTCCTCAAATGAAATCCCATACTACTATATTTTACTTTGGCATATAGTGTTCTCATCAAAGAGAACAACTTCCAAAATAAAATTTATCACTTAATCATCAAATCATTTTCCTATACTAAGGGTATTCATTTGATAATACATAAGATCCCAAATAAAATTATTATTGATCAATAAAATTATTTAACTAAAAATAATAGTCACACTAACTAGGGACTTCACGTAGTCCAGTGGTAGGCAATAAATCTCAATCGCACTTTGGTTGTGGGTTCGATTCCCGTAGCTTTGTCCGACGCGACAGGTTGTCACACGGTCTACGTGTTGTCCTTTTTCAAAAACTATATTTTATAACATTACCAAAATGAGATAAATTCCTCAAAATAACCATAACATAATTTAACCACAAGTGTTATCTCATACCTTGCATTTTCATCCAAAATTATAATAATTTGTAATTTCCTCAAACCCAATGATCACATAAAACCAAATGGTTATTTATAACTATATCCACAAGAGAAAAGATAATTCTTCCATAAATATCATTCTCACATTGAAAACGTTAGGGTTACAAATACAAGGGAAAATTATTAAAAAGTAAACCCTTCAACAAGGATCACTAATACTTTTTAAACATTTCTCCAACTAGTTATTTCCACATAGCTTCTTATTTGAACATGAAAATATCCTTTAGAATAGGGAATTAACTCAGGTAATGGCCAGCTCCCCTACATTTACGACAAATGACTGTAAATGGACTCTTTGGACCATTTTTATCTTCTTCCATAGTACTCTTCATTTTTCTTCGGAAATTCTTCACTTTATGTCCTTCCATCCCACATGTAAAGCATTTCTTTGTCCCATTGAGACACTTTCCTAGGTGTCTCCTTCCACATTTCCTGCATGATGGAAATTGAGGATTCCTTTCTCCATGGTCTCCACTGCTAGAGCTCTTATCATTCATCACCTTTATCTTCTTTTTTGTGTCCGGTAATTGGTTAATATATATATCGTTGATCATATTTTTGGAAAATTGATTTGGCATAATGACGATATATTTTATGCCTATCAACATTCCATTTTTTTGATCATTCCCACCACCGTTCCCACCTTGTACATCATTCTCAGAGTCACTATGACTTCCTTGGAATCCAGCCATTGACTAAAACCAGAAATCATTGTGTGAGTAACAGTAGTCATAAAATCATTTAGAGATTAACATGTCACCATACTCTCAATTTGAAACACATTAGGATTAACCAAGGTCATTTACTCTCATATTATATATATAATACTTCAAATCGGTTTGTAAAGAAAATGTAAATTATCCTAAGCATATCCCCCGGGAGTGTCATAACCAAGAGTGCAGCAAGGCCCGTTGTCGTGAACCAGTTCCCATTCGAGTCTAGCTCAAAGTGGTGTTTTCGGTTTTTACCCCTAGATACATCTGTGCCAGAGCCGACTCTACCTGCTCGTATCCAGACAGGGATGTATTTTTCGGAAAACTCACAAAATCTCTACAATACCAAAATTCTTGGAAGTTCTTCTATACTAATCCTCAAAGTTCATCTTAGGTCTACGTGCTCTAATCAGAGTTTATCTAGCTTCCAAGGTTTGTACTAAACTTCATCTGATACCAACTGTAACGCCCCGACCCTAGGTACCCAGAGTCGGTGCATTATTACATAACATTGGCATGATCTCAAAGGATCAAGTCTCGAAAGACCGATTAGTTTAGTAGTCTTGGAAACACTAGATATATTCATAAGTCTTACATTACATCATAAGGTAAAAAAAACTAAAACAACATCTTGTCTTCATATCCCCTTATCCTTGTAGGTCATTCATAAATTACTTCTTCTCATCCTGGGAAAAATTAAACACTGAAAGGGGTGAGCTCAGATGCTCAGTAAGGATAACATTATAACAGAAGCTTCCATAGATAAGCATAAACACTTAAGGCAATTTATAACCAAAACAAAAATCCTTTTAAACTTAAACTTCAGCATAAAATGGAAAAGATAAAATGAAATAATTCCTTTTACTTACTCACATGGATATTGTACTAGTCGAATGATCACATTCAATATTAATAACCACGTTCATAATGCTGGAATGCATAATTTCAGAATATCATAACCACATAGCCAAGGCCTCGTGCCAAGACTACAAATAATATTTTGCCAAGGCCTTGTCCCAAGACACTAGTTTGTCTCATGAGACCTACCGATGCATCGAGGAGATATAGCGGGCTCCACCCATCACTTATTATGTCCAATGCATTCGTCATATGAACAGGTTTAAACATAACATAAACATTTGTATTAAAACTAGCATACGAAATGTCAATACATTAACCACAAACCATGAATGGTATAAAAATAGCACATCCACAGTCAAACATAACTCATTTGATACAATATTGAAGATTGTATTGTATCACATTAACCTCAATCAAGAATAATGAAGGATGTTGACATAGATGAAAATAATCATCAAAACTATTTGAGAGAAATATCCCCCTTTTCTTGAAAAAATTTAAAAGTCACACTATTTGTCAAGAAGCCATTTAAAAGTAGATTTTTGAATAAAAGTGTCCCATACCACTTTGAATCTTTTTAAAAGGAGTTTTAATTTCTAAACTTTAATGTCTATATAAATAAATCCTTTAAACCATTTTTAAAACATGGACATTAATGAGAATCATTTAGATGAATAAGTCTTTAAAACATTTAAAAATGGTATTTTAGTTAGAGATTCTAACCAAAAGAGACACTTGAATACAAATAATTGAGGTAATCAAAACTTTTTAATATCATGAGAATAAAGTTATTCATGATATACTATGTCAAAGTACATTATATACACCACATAAAAGTGATTTGGTGTATATCAACAAAGAAGTCTCAATGGAATGTAAATTGAGATGAAATCTCTCATAAAGTCTGTATCCTTAGGTTAAGGATAAATCAACGACATAATTATGTGTGAAAAATATAAATACACTAAATATGATTGGATATTCAGTGTAAAACATTCAAAGGATATTCACACATATTCTTGTAAAAACAACACCAACGAATTGGATGTTTAACTCAAAAAATAGTGAATGAGTTAAAATTACTCTTATCAAATTCATATCAATGACTTGAGAATTATCAATGGAGTGATTATGTGTATAAAAAGTATATCCACAGGAAGGGGAGTGGAAATTATGACATAATCAAATGAATAGTTATTCCACACATAATCTTGGGGTAATATACTCAATGATGTATGCGTAAAGCCAAATGAGTGGAAATTGAAATCTCAAATTCCCTTATTGATTAGGTAACTTACGAAACATACACCCATGAAAGAAGTATCATACCATGATGATGTAAATACCCATAAATTAAATTATAATACACAATTAATACAATTATGGGTAGTACACATACACCACATGTAATAAATAAGTGGTGAACAATGGAATTCTCACGAAATTAAGAGTGAGATAAGAAACCCCTTACTTTGTACTTTTTCCATGGTCGACGGTAGGTTAACCTCCTGTATAATGGTAAACTAATTGTTATTGAATTATACAGAATCATTTACTTTAATATTATATCATATTTGATCTTTTAACATTGATTTGTTAATAATATCTTAGAATTATCGTCATTTCGGGAGTTAACGGGTTCATTTTACTTTATATTCTTTGTTATGTGATCCATATTCGTTATTAATGGGATGTATATTATTCATATCTAGAATGATATAAAGTTCTTAAACATTATTTTTAAATCATCAAATGATAATTATACTTGAATGGATATGATGGAGAATGAATCTCATCGCGTTCGTGGAGACGGTAGTCCGTACGTACGCACGAGCGACAATATCATTCTTTTGATATTAAAATAATATATAATTGTATGGTATATCATATATACAGAATCATTATCATGTTATATTTATTATTTAAATGATTTAAAGATCATTATTATACCCACCCAAATAATAATATATTGAATAACAATTACATCACGACGTGGAGACGGTAAGCCGTACGTACGCATATATGGTGACATGTTATTCAAAAGGTGGATAGAATACTGAATATGGTGGTACCATAATTATAATAACATCACATAATATATATGATATTGGAGTTATTATTTTATAATGGTAATAACAAATAAATAAGAAGTGGAAGAAGAAAGGAACTTGGAAAAAAGTGGTGAAAACATTACCTCTTCTTCGGGTTCTTTCTTTTGATTTGATCAAAAGGACTCCATAGGATGGCTTTATGATCAAACTAAGTCCTATAGGTTGTAGTGAGGGATGTTGGGAGAGTATTTTTTCAGGGTTTAGCCGATCCAAAAGGCTTTGAAGGCGTGAAGAAATGAGAAGGAGAAGTGCCCTTTTATAAGAGGGGTGAGGGGCACCTTTAGAAAATCTAGAAATATTAATTTATAATAAATTCATATTCGCTTTCTAATGGCTCCAAAGTTTATTATTCAAAGTTTAAGGTGGGGATAGGTCTAAAACCATAAAACCAATAGAATTTAGACAGGATTTGGTTTCTATATTAACCTTATATTTTAGTTTTAACTCTTAGTTAACTAGTTTGACATTTACCATGTCACTTTGTATTTTTATATTATATAGTTAATAAACATACTATATACATCCAAGAGACCCCCAAGTGGTCCATTAATGATATACCTATCATTATATAATTCTCTTGGTCGAACCTTAGATTTTTAGGAATTTAATATAAATTAATAATATAATATTTGTTTTAAAAACTCTTTTATGTCAATTTTGACACTATTCAATAGTTGATTTTTGTGAAACTCATAACAGAATTATTACTTAAAACTAAGTCAATTAAATCAATCCTAATATGTAATATAATCCTAGAAAATTATTTTAATTAAATAAAAGTCTCAAATTATATTTATTTGGGTATTTATAATATCAATTCTTCTAATTTTTCACTATTATGGTAATTACTGCATCACCATTGTGTCATAAATAAATTAAATTGTGTAATATATAAAAATTATAAATAAAATATCATTATGTAGGAAATAATTTTATCTTTTTAATA
The DNA here is from genome assembly GCA_963277665.1 of Viscum album. Taxonomy (NCBI): domain Eukaryota; kingdom Viridiplantae; phylum Streptophyta; class Magnoliopsida; order Santalales; family Viscaceae; genus Viscum; species Viscum album. Next base: position 1,088,759,150 of record OY728143.1, on the reverse strand, counting down.
AATATTTATAGTCGAAAATCCAACATATATAACCCTATGTAAAAATTGTTTTTCTAAAAGATATATGCTTGTATCATTTTTGTATTCATTTTCACTTAATTAAAATAAAGTGTCCCTATCACCAACATGTGGCTCCATGGCGTCCCCAAATCGACCCAAAGATTCCTATGGTCGAACATGTATCAACCAATAAGGCTAGGACACGTTTTAGGGTAATTTAGTATTATTATACTATTATTTTATTAACCTTTATTTACCAGATTTACCCTTAACCATGGTAAATAAAATATTTACCGCAGTAATTATTCAAAATATCTAAATATAAAAGTTACCTATTTACACAATTTGAACATCCTGATTCCAAATATGGAATCCATTTTCCAAATTCAAAACACAGAAGTGGCATAAATTAATTTAAAATTAATTCCCTTTGTTTAAACAAAAAGCGTGTTTTTAAAAGATAATAACTATCAAAAGATTGGCACTTGTTTATGTCTGGTTTAAATGTGAAATTATGTTCAATGACCAACATTGTATTACATGGTAATAATATATTCTAAATATACTTTAAAACCACACAAATTCATAATTTATCACTATTAATTATTTTGATTAAAAAAGTTGTTTTTAATTAAAATTTAGTAATTTTCACTATTCATCAAAATATGAAATTAATCTGAAAAGTACCAAAATTTCACCCAAGGCTAATTTCGATATTCCGAATCAAAAAATGAAGTCCATTTTGAGAGATAGAATTTATAAAATTTCAAAAAGTAGGTATTACTATTCATAACAGCTAGTTTGATTGGTTGTGGTGTGTTAAAATCTCGTAGTTGCGTACAATGCACGCCATTGCATTATTCGAAGGGAAACGTACCGTGGAAGCTTGGGGTGTTACATTCTCCCCTCCTTAAATAAATTGCATCCTCGCAATTTTTTTAAAATTGTTCTTGGGAATATAATGGAAAGTCCCACATCGGAAAAAGAGTCAATAAAACTATCACTTTAAAAGAAAGAAAGAGAGGTATAAAGGTCAACCAAGATAACCCATACTCGGATTCCATGTAGGAAAACATGGATATGGATGATAAACTAAGTGTAAAGTTCTGATGGAGAGGGATAGAAATCATGATTAGAAGAAAGTTAACAATAAGAAAACCACAAACTTGTGTTGGGACAAACGACCATTAGTCTCCTAGTAGGAAAGTAAACGGACTACATTTTTTTTTGTTTTAAGTCACATTACATAAGGATGAGGAATTCATTTATGATATTGAATAAGAATATAAAGATATATACTTACATTTTAAGTAGAGTTTCATTATTTAATAAATTTCCACCACTAAATCAATTTTTTTAAACGATGAGTATTCAAGAGGACTTGGTCACACTGGAAGAGCTAGAATAAACTTCTTATAGAAACACATGATCCATGCAGGATGAACTATATATTTACATTGTCTTTAGAGATTAATCAAAACCAAAATTCTTAGTAAAAGATCTAATGATCCCCCAAAAGGATATTATTTGAGAGAAATAAACACTAATCTTAATTTATAAAATTATAGCAATAATACCCCAAAGTTAAATAAATACCATTCAATAATCAATTGTCCTTAAAGTCCTTCAATATAATCCAAACGAATATTGAAACCCAAAACATAAAAGAATTTGATTATGTAGTCTCCCATGTTAAATTGTATCTCCAAATGACATTAATTACTCTTAATGTCACATTCTTAAAAGTAATTAACCTAATCATTTCCATAAATAACACAAATATATATAAATCCACAATAAAAACATAGAAAAAAATCCACCATTACTCCTCAAATGAAATCCCATACTATTATATTTTCCTTTGGCATATAGTGTTCTCAACAAAGAGAACAACTTCCAAAATAAAATTTATCACTTAATCACCAAATCATTTTCCTATACTAAGGGTATTCATTTGATAAGACATAAGATCCCAAATCCAATTATTATTGATAAATAAAATTATTTAACTAAAAACAATAGTCACACTAACCAAGGACTTCACGTAGTCTAGTGGTAGGCGATAAATCCAAATCGCACTTTGGTTGTGGGTTCGATTCCCGCAGCTTTGTCCGACGCGACGGGTTTTCACACGGTCTACGTGTTGTCCTTTTTCAAAAAATATATTTTATAACATTAACAAAATGAGATAAATTCCTCAAAATAACCATAACATAATTTAACCACAAGTGTTATCTCATACCTTGCATTTTCATCCAAAATTATAATAATTTGTAATTTCCTCAAACCCAATGATCACATAAAACCAAATGGTTATTTATAACTATATCCACAGGAGAAAAGATAATTCTTCCATAAATATCATTCTCACATGGAAAACGTTAGTGTTACAAATACAAGAGAAAATTATTCCAAAGTAAACCCTTCAACAAGGATCAATAATACTTTTTAAACGTTTCTCCAACCAGTTATTTCCACATAGCTTCTTCTTTGACCATGAAAATATCCTATAGAATAGGGCATTCACTCGGGTAATGGCCAGGTCCCCTACATTTACGACAAATGACTGTAAATGGACTCTTTGGACCATTTTTTCTTCTTCCTTGGTACTCTTCATTTTTCTTCGGCAATTCATCACTTTATGTCCTTCCATCCCGCACGTAAATGCATTTCTTTGTCCCATTGAGACACTTTCTTGGGTGTCTCCTTCCACATTTCCTGCATGATGGAAATTGAGGATTCCTTTCTCCATGGTCTCCACTGCTGGAGCTCTTATCATTTATCACCTTTCTCTTCTTTTTTGAGTTCGGGATTTGGTTAATATATATATTGTTGATCATATTTTTGGAAAATTGATTTGGCATAAAGACGATAGATTTTACGCCTATCAACATTCCATTTCTTTGCTCTTTCCCACCATCGTTCCCACCTTGTACATCATTCTCAGAGTCACTATGACTTCCTTGGAACCCAGCCATTGACTAAAACCTGAAATCATTGTGTGAGTAATAGAAGTCAAAAAATCATTTAGAGATTAACATGTCACCATATTCTCAATTTGAAACACATTAGGATTAACCGAGGTCATTTAATCTCATCTTATATATATAATACTTCAAATCGGTTTGTAAAGAAAATGTAAATTATCCTAAGCATATCCCCCGGGAGTGTCGTAACCAAGAGTGCAGCAAGGCCCGTTGTCGTGAACCAGTTTCCGTTCGAGTCTAGCTCAAATCGGTGTTTTCGGGTTTTACCCCTAGGTACATCTGTGCCAGAGCCGCCTCTACCTGCTCGTATCCAGACATGGATTTATTGTTCGGAAAACTCACAAAATCTCTACAATACCAAAATTCTAGGAAGTTCTTCTATACTAATCCTCAAAGTTCATCTTAGGTCTACGTGCTCTAATCAGAGTTTATCTAGCTTCCAAGGTTTGTACTAAACTTCCTCTGATACCAACTGTAACGCCCCGACCCTAGGTACCCAGAGTCAGTGCATTATTACACAACATTGGCATGATCTCAAAATATCAAGTCTCGAAAGACCGATTAGTTTAGTAGTCCTGGAAACACTAGATATATTCATAAGTCTTAGATTACATCATAAGGTAAAAAAACTAAAACAACATCTTGTCTTCATATCCCCTTATCCTTGCAGGTCATTCATAAATTACTTCTTCTCATCCTGGGAAAAATAAAACACTGACTGGGGTGTGCTCAGATGCTCAGTAAGGATAACATTATAACAGAAGCTTCCATAGATAAGCATAAACACTTAAGGAAATTTATAACCAAAACCAAATCCTTTTAAACATAAACTTCATCATAAAATGGAAATGATAACATAAAATAATTCCATTTACTTACTCACATGGATATTCTACTAATCGATTGATCACATGAAATATTAATAACCACTTTCATAATGATGGAATGCATAATGCCAGACTATCATAACCACATAGGCAAGGCCTCGTGCCAAGACTACAAATAAGATTTTTCCAAGGCCGTGTGCCAAGACACTAGTTTGTCTCATGAGACCTACTGATGCATCGAGGAGATATATCGGGCTCCACCCGTCACTTATTAAGTCCAATGCATTCCTCATATGAACAGGTTTAAACATAACATAAACATTCGTATTAAAACTAGCATACGAAATGTCAATACTTTAACCACAAACCATGAATGGTATAAAAATAGCACATCCATAGTCAAACATAACTCATTCGATACAATATGGAAGATTGTATTGTATCACATTAACCTCAATCAAGAATAATGAAGGATGTTGACATAGATGAAAATAATCATCAAAACTATTTGAGAGAAATATCCCCCTTTTCTTGAAAACATTTAAAAGTAACAGTATTTTTCAAGAAGCCATTTAAAAGTAGATTTTTGAATCAAAGTGTCCCATACTACTTTGAAACTTTTTAAAAGGAGTTTTAATTTCTAAACTTTAATGTCCATATAAATAAATCCTTAAAACCATTTTTAAAACATGGACATTAATGAGAATGATTTAGATGAATAAGTCTTTAAAACATTTAAAAATGGTATTTTAGTTAGAGATTCTAATCAGAAGAGACACTTGAATAAAAATAATTGAGGTAATCAAAACTTTTTAATATCATGAGAATAAAGGGATTCATGATATACTATGTAAAAGTACATTATATACACCACATAAAAGTGATTTGGTGTATATCAACAAAGAAGTCTCAATGGAATGTAAATTAAAATAAAATCTCTCAGAAAGGCTGCATCCTTAGGTTAAGGATAAATAAACGACATAATTATGTGTGAAAAATATAAATACACTAAATATTATTGTATATTCAGTGTAAAAAAATCAAAAGATTTTCACACATATTCTTGTAAA